>CM040424.1:34947008-37347008 GCA_022702705.1 Papilionanthe hookeriana x Papilionanthe teres | reverse complement strand
TATATTTTTGAAATTGAAAGAAAATGAATAAGATAAAATAAAAATATTTAAAATCTAAAAATTTGCCTCCACTCCTCCCCGGCAACGGCGCCAAAAACTTGACCCACGCTAAATATATGCGTACTAAAAATTCAATCCCCTGCAACGGCGCAAAAAACTTGACCCGCAATCCGCTGATGACAAATATAATAATTAATTCTATCAAATATATGTAATAGATAATTATAGTGGCTAGTGTATACAAATATAATTTTATCGAAAATATTTTACACACTAGGGTACTACGCAAGTATACGTATCGTATCAAGTAATATAGGGCTTTGAAACAAAGACCCAGTATCTATCCCACGAGGAGTGAGTTATGCATTTTTAAATATTTTAATTTTATTTTTAAGTATTCCTTTTATAGTTATAAATTTGATATTTTTAATTTACTAGATGCAATAATAAAGCAGTAATGAAATAATTGATGTAAATAGCAATAAGAAAATAACTTTCTTCCTTTCAATTAATCCAAGATTTTCTAAGATAATGATAATATTCATGGAGAATATAAATTTATGGTATTGTGCCAAATAGAAGCGTTCATATTCTTTACCCTTTGATCCAGGTGTAAAGAACATTTGCTAGCTTATAGATCAGGTCCGGATGTATTGTTAGTAGAATGGGTTAATCTAGGCTCACACTACTAGATGTCCAAGAGTGGCTATGGTCGGCCCTACTAGTGACCCTTTCCTTATCTATAAACCAAATCACAAGAATTTAGTCTGTCACTCTAAAAACTTATCAATTCTACGCCCATTGTATAATATCTTCCTATTTATTTGCACTTCACCTTGAATAACCCACACAAGGCCTTCGACTACCCAAGAATTCATGTGATATCTACTAGTTAAGAGTTCATCTCCTTCTAGGTATCAAAACTCTTCAACAGATTTTAACAATTTAAATGACCAATTTAAATAGTAAATTAAGATCTGGTATTAATATCATCACAATGTTTTAAAATATAAATAGTTTTTAATTCTCCAACGAATTATATATTATCTTATTTATCTTTTCATAATTGAAAGGAGAAAGTAAACTAACTACTCAGAACACATTGAATTTAAACAACAAAACATGATAATGAAACTTTGAATAAAATTACAAATACTTATCTCAAGTGTTTCCCCTACTGAACATCTGAATTCTTCTGACTCCAAAGCAAATAAACTTCAAAAGCACCAACTCTTTAAACTCTCAATACAAACTCTAAATAAAATAACTGACTAATTTATGAAGGATTGTAAAATGTGGCTCTAAAGTATCTCTCTAATTCTCTCTCTAGATGGGGCTCTAGATAGGGGGGCGATTTTTTCTGAAGGAGTACCCTCCTAATTATAGGCTTCAAGGGTTGCCTTAAGGCACCTCTTCAAATTGTGTCCACATTCAATGAATCTTCTAGAAGGTGTGTCTGGCGCCTAGGCGCCGGACTCTGCGTCCAGTTCTTCGCACCTCTTCACTTTGGATCGCACCTCTTCGCGATTATAACCCTTTCCAAGTGTCCAAATACATTGTATCACATGTCCTATAAACCAAGAACAACTGACAGTCTTCTAGAAGGTCCAATAATCGCTAACACTGTCAAAATAACCGCCAAAAGTATTCAAAAATCTTGACAGATCCCGTATCGACCTGGCGCTTAGGCGGCAGATTCTGGCGCCTAGGCGGTGGATTCTGGCGCCTAGGCGCCAGACCAATAATTTTGACAATTTTTCATTTTGGCTCCATTTTTGCTCATTTTTGCTTCTTTTTGCTCCTTTTTCACTTGTTTTTTTCCTTCTTGAACATTTTTCCATCACCTATATCCAAAAACATATAAATACCTTTCATTAAAGCATAATATCCTTAAATATTTGATAAAAATCAAGGCATAAAAATGGTTATTTTTTTCATGGATCAATCAATTGTCTCGCCGTTGGCGGGCTTTTATTATAATATATTCAAAACTTTCGGGAAAATCTCGCTGTCGACGGCCTAAATCTCGCCGTCGGCGGGACAATTTAATTTTCATTTATTTTCATCTTTTTTGCTCCAGATTAGTGCCTTTTTGCTCTTTTTGCTCTCAGGACCTATAAATCTTCTTTCCTGCAATAAAACACAGAAAATACATTTCTTTAAAGTGTAATTTCATATGAAATTGGTATGAATTTCTCAATATATTTTCTTGTTGTCAAATCCCTCAAACTTAACTATTACTTGTACTCAAGTAATTTGGTTACTACATAAAAGTAATGATTATTTGTAGTAAAGTTTTAATTCAGAATCACTATGAATTTGATTCAAATAAATATTACAGTAAAATTTTCTAGAAATATTTTTAGATAATTAAATTAAGTCTGTAGATGTAAGGTCATTTAGTCATCAAGTTTAAGATTTCTAGTTTTCCATTTATTTCAAGAATGACTATATTTTTCAATATTAAATTACTTAAGATATTTAAATGATAGGAATTTCATGAAAGTACTACTTAGTAAAATACTAATCCATATATATAAGTTCAGAAATGTAACTGAAGTTTACCCTTTAGGTTGATTCAAATGAAGCCGATTTTTGATAAGGCAATTCCTCAAGCTTCTCCTCACATATATATTTTATTTTTATTTTTATTTTTATTTTTTTCATGTGAGGATCACTATTTTTGGTTAGCCTATTAATAATTTTGAACTTCATTTTCCTCTTCCTAAATTTAAAACTTGAAACATTTATTTCTCTTATATGTATGTCAAAGTTTTTTACTTCACTGAGTTTCAATCTTTTCTTTCTCAACTAAATACCTAAGAATTTTATATTTGAAAATAAGGTTTCCCTTACTTTAAATAATTAACTATATTCTTATTCCCTTATACTAAATATCTTTAATCTACAAAATTAGTTAATCATTAAAAATATTTCTTTTAACTTTCTATAATAATTAAATAAATTAATTCTAGTTTATTGAATTAAAATTACTAAAGAAAATCATTCTATAATAATTTTTGAAAATATAATTTGAGAACAATTTAAAAATTAAATTTGTATATTTTTTTCCCCCAAACTTAAATTTTTCTATCTATACAGGGTGAAAAGAAAATAAACTATAAATTTAAATCATACCTTTGTGCTTTAGGTATTTCTCCTTTTTGAAGTTCTGCAGGTTCTATCCATTACTTAATTAACCTGTACTGTTAATATCTTTCTACACACATAATATTAAAAGAAATAGCTGGGTAAAGAAGTTTTGAAATAAGTACAAAATATTATCACAACTTATATTTAATCTAATGCTAAACACACACAATTGACTATTTCAGTTTAAGGTTACAATAACAGTCTGAAATATTAAAATTTACAAACTATATAACTTTAACAACAATATTTAAAGAGTCTAACACCAAATCACAATCAAGTTCATCAACTAAACATTAATACTGAAGTTTTAAGAAAGACATATAATCAATCATAACATCATAATAATCAAAGTTTATAAATTAAACAACTAAACAAATTTAACTTAAATAAACATAGAATCTAATTTTCCGCATCAAAGTCCCAAACTATATCATCGTTTCCTTGATCAGCAGGTGGAGTAGGCTGGTAATGACTGTAACGGGGGCACTCAGGAAATATAACATCAAGCTCTCCTCTCTTGTAACGATTCTCAGCATCATAATAAGCTATCTCAAACTTTGAATGTCTCTGGAGATACTCCTTATCATAATCATGCCTTCGCTCTAATCCTCCAATTCTCTGATCAATATGCTCCAATTTTTCCTCAATCTTTTCAAAACTCTTTCGCTGCAGGGTCATTTCATTCATCAAGTCATGAAGGGTAGGAGAACTATAAGTGGGAGGATCATAATTAGTAGAGAGAATATCCCTACTAGTTGAAGGTACGTAACTCCTAGTCCCATATATCCATCCTTCGTGGGACTCATAGGTTTTTATATTAGCATGAGTAATGGGTTTCATAGGCTCCACCCATTCCTCATCATCTCTTACCTCTACTCCAGATAACTGGTAGAGTGCATAAATTAGAACAGGATGTCCTAGTCCTCCTCCACTCTCACTTCTCGCAGTGGCTAATACATTCTTGTAAATAATACTTCCTACATTAATACTTCTTTGGTTCTGAATACAAAAATTTAGAACTGCTCTATCTCTTGTACTTCACTATGGTGATAGGTAGGTAACAAGGTAGAACAAATAAAATAATGTCAAGCTTTAGATATTGCATTCAGCATAGAAAGAGGGAAGTTTACCCATTCACGCTGCTTGATTTTCCAAACCCCTTTCCCATCAGTGAGAAAGTTGATTACTTCTTCCAGCGGTCCTTCTATTGCTCCAACAGTATCATACTCGCTGGTATGCAGGTCACGTACTTCGTAGAAAGAATTGATTCTTGCAACATTGAAATCGACTAAAAATCCTCTAACCTTTATTGGTGCATCTTCTATTTCAGTTAAGTTGGCATAAAATTCCTTCACTACTTCCACTGCAGCTCGATTTGTTGTATAACAGAAATTTTCCCACCTCCTCTCTTTTATTGTTCTTCCACTTCTCCCCCTGGATTCTTAAAGACGCGATCTTGTATGCACTTCCTTGCTTGGATATTGTTGAAGTATCTTGATTGTGCTCGAGCACTTACAAATCATGTTTCGTCATAATCCATTCGCCTCTTTTGTTGTGGAGCTATTTTTCGATCTATCAATTTTAAAAAAAATCTCAACTAATCTCCAAAATATTACTAAAATGGCTTCCAAAGATGACTAAAATCACTCTAAATCATGTTCCATGAACTTCTTCCAAATCTTTTCTCCACATTTTAATTTTTTCCAAAATTCCTCAATGTGGTATAAATTCATTGCGAAAATAAAAAATTTTCACATAGGAGGCAAGCTCTTACCAAGGGAAGACGAAATCTGGTGTCAAGATGTGTTGAAATTGCTCCAAATCCACGATCTATCAAGCCCTAGGTCGGTTTTTTGAAGTATTAAGGAAGGGGATGATGAATAGTGATGGTTGACCGGTCAAAATATAGTGTTTTACGGAATCTCGTTGTCGGCGAGCTAATTAATTACATAGGTCTAAAGTTTCTGGAAAATCTCGCCGTCGGCAGGATCGATCTCGCCGTCGGCGGGATTTTCAAATTTTTAATTTTTAATTAATTTTTTTAAGCTTTATAATATTTTTAATTCATTTTAAGCCTTATTTTATGTCCGGTCACTTTATTAAATATACTTTATCATGATTAGATTCTATTTTAACACATACATTTACACAACACAAACATTATAACTTTATATATGAAATCCTGGTGATTACAAATTTTACACATTACATTACTAACAAATTGCTTTAAAAATATTAACACACACAATTCAGCGTCACAATCCACACTACAATACTCAAAATGCTGAGACTAAACAAATATCACATAATCTTATCTAGACTGAGATTAACTATATAAAGTGCAAATAAAACTAAATTCAAACAATCACACACAAATAAGTACGAATGAATATCTTCTACTCATCAAGATTTGAACTTAATTCTTCTCTGATATTTCTGATAGAACGTAAATGCATGAACAAATTATAGAAAGGCCTGAAAGGGAATTCTTCGGTAGAATCTTCTTCAATCCATCCCTTCCTTCTGAAAAATCGTATAAAACTAGCCTCCAGATGTCCTGAATGATCAAAGTGCTCTTTCATTCTCCAGTCAATGTGATCAAATAAATCAGAGATATTGTTAATGAAATTCATCACATTTTGTATTTCATTCTCCAATCCTTTAAGTTTCCGTAAGATCATGTTAGTTCTATCAGTCAAGAGTTTGATTGAAGAATTGTTTTGAGATGCTTGATCCGTAATAATGGCTGTCTCATTATCGTTATCCAAAGTAGGAAACATATCAGTCGGATCTAATGGTTTCCAAGGCACTAATACATTTCCCCAAGCTTCGTAAGAAACTTTGTATTGACTACATAATGCAAAAATTGTTGAAGGATGTCCGAGCCCGTGAATAGTTCCATGCACAATTAGGCCTAAGGCAGACTTCACAATAATAGTTCCGACATCGATGGGTAATCCAGTTTGAATACAATAATTTAAAATCACACATTCCTTAGAGACTTTATTTACCCTCATAGTGGGTAATAATTTTGAGGAAATAAAGAAGTGCCAGTGCTTAGAGATGGGGTTAAGAAGTGATGTAGAAAAACTAACGTAGCCGTCTTCTCGCATTTCCCAATATTCTGGTTCATCAGTCAAATAGCAGTAAATCTCATTCATATTATATCTTGTAGGGACGAAATTTGAATAATGACAAACAAGTGTATTCTCAATTGAATACAACTCATTAATTCTTGAAGGAGTGAAAGTTACTCATCTGCCTCGTACAAATACGCTTCCATTGTTGATTCCATGAAGATTGTAGTAGAATTCTTTGACTATGGGGATAACTACTGCAGAAGTTGTATAACATAATACCTCCCAACATCGTTGAATAATCATCTCCTCAATAGATGCTGTCGAATTCTCCACTCCCCTATTAACGAATCCTCTTTCTTTAGTCAATCACTTTTTCGTCATAACCTTGTTGAATATCCGCTGTGCCTCATAACTGACAAACTTTCTCCTATTGAACACTTGGGATTTCGTGATTTCAAGTGGATTGGATGTCATAATTTCTTGTTTTTGTGGAGTTTCTATTCGTTTCTAAGAAGTAGAAAGTGAAGATTTCGAGTTCTAGGCGTCTTATATAGAGAAAAACACTTAAAATCGCCAGAAACCGCCAAAATAACTCCCTAAAACTGCTCTTGTACCAGTCTCGCCGTCGGCGGTAACAATCTCACCATCGGCGGGACAGTTATAACTTTAAATTGAAATAAGGCGCGCATATCTCACCGTCAGCAAGCTAAGGCAAAATTTCCCATTTTCGCTTTGGTTCCCAAAATTTTAATTTCTTTTTTTAATCTTAATATTGTGATGATTATAAAAATAAATATGAGTAGTAGAATTCATTTATACTATAATTATCAATAAATCAAGTAAAAAAACTATAATTTAAAACTACTATGGGTTGCCTCCCATAAAGTGCTTGGTTTAACGTCGTCAGCCCGACCTATTCTAGTTGTTAATCAGGTTGACTGAACATTAAAACCTCTTTAAAATTTGATCTTCTTCCTTCAAAATATGGTTTTAATCTATGTCAATTTACTTTAAATTTGTGTCCAGTCTTTGGATCTTCAATTTCTATAGTTCCATAAGTAAATATTTGAGTTATAGTGAAAGGTCCTAGCCATCTAGATTTCAATTTTCCAGGAAATAATTTTAATCTTGTATTATAGAGCAAAACTTCTTGTCCTGGTTCAAATTTTTTCTGTTTAATCTTTTGATCATGCCATAATTTAATTTTCTCTTTATAGATTCTATCGTTATTATAAGATTCATTTCTTAATTCTTCTAATTCATTCATCTGTAATAATCTCTTCTCACTAGCTTGTTTTAAATTATAATTAAATTCTTTAATCGCCCAATATGCTTTGTGCTCTAATTCAACTAGTAAGTGATAAGTTTTTCCATAAATAAGCCTGTAAGGAGTCATTCCAATCAAAGTTTTTTAAGCAGTCCTGTATGCCCATAATGCAGTGTCTAGTCTTGTAGTCCAATATAATCTATTAGGGTTTACAGTTTTTTTTAAAGTTTGTTTAATTTCTAGATTAGAAACTTCAACTAATCCACTGGTTTGTGAATGATAAGCAGTTGAAATTTTATGAATAATGTTAAACTTTTCTACTAATTTGTGAATATGTTTGTTCCTAAAATGAGATCCTCCGTTAGTGATAATCACTCTCGACATTCCGTATCTTGTAAAAATATTTTTCATCAAAAATTTTGAAACACTCTTAGCATCACATCGAGGTAATACTTGTGCTTCAATCCATTTAGAAACATAATCAACAACAACTAATACATATGAGTTTCCAAATGAAGGTATAAATGATCCCTTGAAATCTAATCCCCAAACATAAAAAATTTCAACTTCTAATATAAAATTGAGAGACATTTCATTTCTTCTAGATATAATACCTACTCGTTGGCATTTATCTCAAGTTTTTATATATCTATAAACATTTCTAAAAAGAGTAGGCCAATAAAATCCAGATTATAAATTTTTATAAGCAGTTTTATCCGTTCCAAAATGTCCTCCAAATTCAGAATCGTGACATTTTTGAATGATTTGTTCAGTTTCTTCATATGGTACACATCTTCTAATTAATAAATTCTTACATTGCTTATATAAATTTGGTTCATCCCAAAAATATGTTTTAGCATCATGAATGAATTTTTTCTGTTGTTGTAAAGTTAGCGTGGGTGGTAAAATATCACTTACAATATAATTTACTATATCAGCATACCAAGGTATTTTCCACTCATTTATATTATAAAGTTGTTCATCAGGAAAAGGGTTTGTAATTTCATTATCATTGTCAGATAATTCATTATATTATAGTCTTGATAAATGATATGCAATTTGATTATCAGTTCCCTTTTTATTAACAATTTCAAAATCAAATTCTTGCATCAATAATATCCATCCGATTAATCTTGGTTTGGTATCTTTCTTTTGCATTAAATATTTAATAGCACAGTGATCAGTATGCACAATACATTTAGTTCCAATTAGGTAAGACTTAAATTTATCAAAAGCATAAACAATTGCTAACAATTCTCTTTCAGAATCGTGTAGTTGATTTCAACATTATCGAGAGTTTTACTAAGCATAAGTATAAGACTTTAAAAATTTTATCATATCTTTGTCCAAGAACAGCTCCTATAGCATAATCACTAGCATCACACATAAGTTCAAATGGTTTCTCCCAATCAGGGGAAACTACTATAGGTGATGTGATTAATTTATCTTTTAATAATTCAAAAGTATTTAAGCATTCTGTTGTGAATTCAAATTTCTTGTCATTTTCTAAAAGTTGGCATAGAGTTTTAGTAATTTTTGAAAAATCTTTTATGTAGCGTCTGTAAAAACCGGCATGTCCAAGAAAACTTCTTACCCCTCTTACTGTAGTAGGAGGTGGCAATTTAACTATAACTTGAATTTTTGCAGGATCTACTTCCATGTCTTTTTCTGAAATTTTATGCCCTAACACAATTCCTCCTGCAACCATCAATTGACATTTCTCCCAATTTAATTTAGAACTAAGTTAGTTTTCTCGCATACCTCTAAGAATTTTTCAAGATGACTCAAGCATACGTCAAATGATGTTCCAAATACAGAGAAATCATCCATAAAGACTTCCATTCCATCATCAATTAATTTGCTAAATATAGACATCATACGTCTCTGGAATGTTGCAGGTGCATTACATAATCCAAAGGCATTCTTCGAAAAGCAAATGTTCAATAAGGACTGGTAAATGTAGTTTTTTCTTGATCCTCAGGAGCAATACGAATTTGATGATAACTGGTATATTCATCTAAAAAACAAAAATATTTATGTCCGGCTAGTTTATCCAACATTTGGTCTAGAAATGGTAAAGAAAAGTGATCTTTCCTGCTGGCTGCATTTAATTTTCTATAGTCAATACATATACGGCATCTAGTAACTTGTCTTATAAGTATTAAATCATTATTTTCATTAGCTTTAACAGTCACCCCTCCTTTCTTAGGAACATAGTGAATTGGGCTTTCCCAAGCACTATCTGAAATCAGATATATAATACCATTATCTAACCATTTTAATATTTATTTCTTGACTATCTCTTTCATAATCGGGTTTAATCTCCTTTGGGGATCAACTCTTGGTTTGTGTTCATTTTCTAAAATAATTCTGTGCATACAGATTGAAGGACTAATTCCTTTAATATCTGCTAAAGTCCAGCCAAAAGTTTTCTTATATTTTTTTAATGTGTCTAAAAGTTGAAGAGTTACCTAAATAAGCATACTTCAAATGAGTAGGTAAAATTTTTAATTCAAGTTCATGAGGTTTAATAATTGACAGAACTATATTATTTTCAGTATTTTCTGTATTATCCAATAATTCAAATCTTTCTTGTATATAATCTAATTCTTCATTGTTTGTTTCTTCAATTAATTTAGTATTTTCTATTTCTAGTTTTTCTTCAAAGTATTCTTTAAAATGTTCATTTTTTAGATGTTCAATAATTTCCATTCGAAAACATTCATCATATTTTTCTATAGCAGGATATTTCATTGATTTTGCAATGTTGAAAGTTACTTTTTGATCGTTTACCCTCATAGTTAATTCTCCTTTTTGAACATCAATCATAGCTTTTCCGGTAGCTAAGAAGGGTCTTCCTAATATTATGGGTATTTCTTTATCTTCCTCCATATCTAGAATAATAAAGTCTACTGGGAAGATAAACTTATCCACTTTTACTAACACATCTTCAATAACTCCTGTAGGATATGTGACTAAACGATCAGCTAACTGAAGAGTTACTGAAGTAGGTGAGACTTCTCCTAATCCTAATCTTTTAAAGATTGATAAAGGCATTAGATTTATGCTGGCTCCTAAATCACATAATGCTTTCCCATAAAATTTTTCTCCAATAGCGCAAGGTATAGTGAAATTACCAGGATCTTTTAATTTTTCAGGAAGCTTTTTCTGAATAATTGCACTACACTCTTCGTTAAGTGCAACAGTTTCATTGTCTGTGAATTTTCTTTTTTTATTTAAAATATCTATAATAAATTTCACATAATTGGGCATTTGTTCCAATGCTTCTACAAAAGGAATGTTTACCGTTAATTTCTTCAAATTTTTAAGAAATTTAGAAAATTGCTTATCATTTTTATTTTGCCTTAGTCGCTGAGGAAATGGTGGTGGTTTTTCTACAGAAATTTTCATAGGTATTAATGGATATTCTAGATTTTGATCTTTCTGATCCTTCTCTTTTTCAATTTCCACCTCCTCATTCTGACTTTCCGTTTCTTTCTGCATTCTTGTTTCTAACTCTTTTCCAATTCATAACTGTATCGTTTTAATTTGTTCTTTTCCTTGATCTTTAGGATTTATTTCCACATTACTAGAAAAAGTTTCAGGAATTTGATTATTAAGCGCAGTAACGATATGTCCAAGTTGAGTTTCAATATTTTTAATTGTTATTCCTTGAGTTTGTAATTGGTCCCCTTGAATTTGTAACTGATTAACTTGATTCTGCAAATGTTGACCCATATTTAATATAAATTCTTCCATAGATAACTTCTTATCCTTAAATTGAGAGTTATTATTAAATCCAGGTGGATAAGAAGGTTTATAATTAGAATTTTCTTGATTAGATGGATTTCCTACTGGGTTTACTAAATTGTTTATCTATTGCTGATTAACAGAATTGTTATTCCAATTAAAATTTGGATAATTTTTCCATTCAGGGTTATAATAGTTTGCATAAGGATTTTTGGGTCTATTATTAACAACATTTATTGTTTCATATGAAGATTGAGCATCTATAAGTTGTCCAGATAATTTTCTTCTGTTATATTAGGAGAATAATTCATTCCAAAATGATCTAATTTTTTGGATATAGCAGCAATTTGAGAAGCTAACGTAGATATTGCATCAGAATCTTGTATACTGGCTATTTTTTTAGGATTTAACCTTTTAGAAGGCCATTGAAACTTATTAGTAGACATTTCTTCAATTAATGAATAAGCTTCATCAAAAGATTTTGACATTAATGAACCTTCAGCAGCAGCATTAATTATCAATCTAAGAGATCCTACTAAACCATTATAAAAAGTTTGTATAATTAACCAATCTGGTAATGCATGATGTGGACATTTCCTAATAAGATCTTTAAATCTCTCCCAAGCTTCATATATTGATTCTCCGTCAAACTGACTAAAAGAAGTTATGTCATTTCTAAGCTTTGCAGTTTTTGAAGGAGAAAAATATTTGGATAGAAATTTTTGTGATAATTCTCCCCAAGTTTTAATAGATCCAGGTGCTAAAGAATTTAACCACATCTTAGCCTTATCCCTTAAAAAAAAGGAAATAACTTAAGTCTAACAAGTATCATTAGATACTCCGTCAAATCTAAAAGTAAGCACATAGCTCTAAAAAACTTGCAAGATGTAAATTAGGATCTTCATTTGGTGAACCACTAAATTGATTATTCTGTACCATTTGGATAATTGCAGGTTTAAGCTCAAATGAGTTAGCTGCTACATCAGGGTTTTGGATAGTTAAGTGAATTTCATCTAATGTAGGGTTAGTGTAATCTTTCAAAGGTCTTGGTTGGTTTATATTTTCAATTTTTGGATTATTTGCCATTTGATTTAATTTTATGATTTCTCTTTTCTGTTTACTAATTCTTTTAATAGTGCACTCTAATTCTGAATCGTAAGGTTTTAAACCTTCGGTTCAAAATTTACGCATACACAACTAAATATAATAATAAAATAGTCCATTACTCTAGTAATTATATTTATATTTTTATATATTTTTATTTGAATAATTACTTTTCATCCCCGGCAACGACGCCAAAAACTTGACCTCCGGCTGCAAATATAAGAATTCAGCCTCGGGGGAGAGCTTGGTAGAAATTTGAAGGATGTATATCGTTGTTAAACTTAATAAAGTTATAGATGTTTTTTAGAGTAAAATAGCAATTGTACTCTCTCCCCTTTTAATCAATGCAAGTATACGTATCGTTCAAGTAATAAAGGGTTCTATTGGAGTCATAGATATCGATCCCACAGGGAAGTTAGAGATTTAAACTAATTTTTAGTGAAAGTCGATCACTAATCTAATTTAGTATAGTATACGAAAAATAAAGAACACTTAAACTTAAAACTATTACTTAAGGGCAGAATATATAAGTCAATTTAGAAAAGCATCTTTCTCCTTATTAAGAGAATTGAGTGAATGAATAATTAAATGAGTTTAGAATTATATTGTGCCAAATAGGAACATTCTTATTCTTTACCCTTTAGTCCAGGTGCAAAGAACATTGACTAATCCTATGTTTGGTTACTGAATCTGTGGCTAGGCTGGGAGGATACTGGCTGCCACTTCAGAGCTCCCATGTTCCCCTCGCCTGAGGGCTAACATCTACACTTCAGTTCCCAAATAATAGGACCGAATTGAAGATTTTAGTCTGTCACACTAAAATGTTCAATTATTCGCCCGATAATTAATTATTTCCCTATTTATTTGCACCCTCCTTCCAAGGCTTTTGAATTCCCTGAATCTTAGATGTAATCTTTATTATAATTGAATAACTCAACATATGTTAACAATTTAATTGGCCAAATTGAAAGTAAATTAAGATTTAAGTAAAAGATTATCACAATCTTTATTTAATATTATTAGGCATAACTCATTTAGTTCTTCATTTCACAAAACCTCAACAACAAGGAGAAAGACAAAGAAAACTACTCAGAATGCATAGGAAAAATAACACAGATCATGGATTTCATTTAAAGTTATAAAACAATAAACAAATATATTTATCTCAAATCTTCTCCCCAAGCGGATTCCTCAAAGTTCCTTTGACTCTTCCTTCTTGTAAAACACACTTAGAAACTCACTAAAACACTAAACATTAACTCTTACTACAAAAGTAAACACTAATTTCACACACGCTGATACACAAAATCGTCTCTATTTATAGAAGGAGTCATATTTCTAAAGGTTGCTTAAGCACCTCTTCAAAACACGTCCAGACTCATCGTATTAGGCTTGAATCAACTGTCTCACTGTCGGCGGGCTTCTAGAAGAAAGGCTAACCATTCAGGCTCGCTGTCGATGGGCTCGATCTCACCGTCGGTGGGCTTCTATTATAATATATTCAAAACTTTCAGGAAAATCTCACCGTTGGCGGCCTAAATCTTGCCGTCGGCAGGACAGTTTAATTTTCATCTATTTTCATCATTTTTGCTCCAGATTCGTGCCTTTTTGCTCTTTTTGCTCTCAGGACCTTTAAATCTTCATTCCTGTAATAAAACATAGAAAATACCTTTCTTTAAAGTGTAATTTCATATGAAATTGGTATGAATTTCTCAATATATTTTCTTGTGGTCAGGGGTCCATTTGTTAACCTCATTTTTGGTCACATAGGACTTGTACGAACACCACCCATTGATCTAACACATCAAAATTAGTCAAAAGGGGAGTTTGCCCTTTTTTGGCTTGAAGTCATGCCCAAGACTCCCCTTTTGGCTTGACGTGGTCACACCGGGCTTGGGCATGACTACGTCTCAATATACCTTAGCATGGTCACCCCCTGGCCTAAGCTAGACCACACCCCAAAGTATCTCAATGTGGTCATGTTAGGCCTACGTATGATCATGCACAAGCAAATTGACTTCATATGTTAGTGATCCGTGGCCTTCTTCCATGGATCAAACCGCAAATTGTTTCGCCCTTTCATCACCGTCGATTTGCCACCTTATTAGAAGGCTCCATGGGCTCTACTGATGCCTTCCCCACATGTAAAAGGAGGTCTCTGACATTAGAATTAGCATTGTTCAGGCACTGTTAGCAGAGGAAAAAGAAGTGCAGTGGGAGAAGAAGAAGGGAAGCAATTCTCTAACAAGCCTCCTCTCCTTTCGGTAATTTCTTAATTTAAGCATTTTTTTTTAAATTTTTAAAGCTAGGTTGATCAAATCAAGGGCCATGGATTAGACTTGGCTTTGGGCTAGACTCAGGTCGACCCTAACCCAACCTAGCCCTAACTCACCTAGTTCAACCCCTAACCTAGATCCTAAACCTAACCTAACCTAAGTCTAATCCAAACCCTAATCTAAACCATAGATATGACCCCAACAGGTCTAATCCAAACCCTAACCTAAACCTTAGAGCTGGCCCAACACAAGTTTAATCCAAACCTAACCTAAACTCTAGACCTGACCCAACTCATGTCTAACTCAAACCCTGAACTAAACCTTAGATCCGACACAACCCAAGTCTAACCAAAACCCTAACATAAACATTAAATCTGACCCAACTCAAGTCTAACCCAAATCCTAACCTAAATTAAACCTAAACATTAGATCTGGCCAAACCCAGGTCTAGCCCAAACTCACTAGCTAATCCTAACCAAACACTAGACCAAACTAAACTCAAATCTTTCTAAAATCCAAACACTAGACCTTATTCAACTCGAGTATAGCCCAAATCTTAACCAAAAGCTAAAAAAGGTAGGACCCATGTCAGGCGTAATGACCCACTTTTTTATATGTATGCAATTTATGTTTATAGCAACGACACCAAAAACTTGATCCCTCTTTAAATATAGTTATATGATTTAATGTATAATGTGGATTCTACGCAAGTATACGTATCGTATCAAGTAATACAGGGCTCTAGTGGAGTCCTGGTTATCGATCCCACGGGGAAGTTTTTAATAGAAATATTATCAGCTAAATTTAAAGCAATTACTTACTAAAAAAGTGAACAGAAATTCTAAATAACTATAATAAACTAAAGTAAACTAATGCTTGAAATAAGTTGATTTAATTAATTCAGAAAAGTATCCTTCTCCTTGTTTTTAGAAAATTAAGTGAACTGATGAATTTAAATAGAATTTTTTAAATTGTATTGTGACAAATAGGAGCATTCATATTCTTTACCCTTTGGTCCAGGTGCAAAGAACATTGACTAATACTATGTTTGATTATCGAATCCGAGGCTGGAGTCGGGAGGATACTACTGCCACTTCGAGCTCCCATGTTCCCTCACCTGAGGGCTAACATCTACACTTCAACTCTCAAACAGTAGGATCAAATTGAGTATTTTAGTCTGTCACACTAAAATATCCAATTCTACGCCCGTTAATTAATATTTCCCTATTTATTTGCACCCGCCTTCCAAGGCTTTTGACTTCCCTGAATAATGGATGTAATTTTTACTATAGTTGATAATTCAACATATTTTAACTACTCAATTCGCCAGAATGAAAGTAAATTAAGTTTTAAGTAAAAAATATCACAATTTATTATATTATATTAGATGCTTTTATTTAATTTCATCGATCCGCATAATTTTCATAAACAAGGAGAAAGACTAAGAAAACTACTCAGAATGCATGGGAATAAAACAAAGCATGGATTTCATTTAAAGTTAAAAACAATAAACAAAGATACTTATCTTAATTTCCTCTCCAAGCAGACTCCTTGAAGTTCCTTTGACTTTTCCTTCTAGTACAACAACTAAACAGTACTCAATTAAACTAATGAACTCACTAAACTCACTTAAACTTACACTCAAGACACTAGAAATGAACACACAGAAGACTTAAAAGACACACACACACTCTAGAATTCAGCCTCTATTTATAGAGGTAGGCAAAGGTCCAAGGGTGTTTAAACACCTCTTCAAAAGTGTCTGGGTTCAATGTATAAGCATTTTGAACTAGCTCGCCGTCGGCGGAAACGACATCGCCGTCAGCGGGGCTTCTAGAAGGTCTTCAAACCGCGCGATCTCGCTGTCTGGCGGGCTCGGGCTCGTCGTCGGCGAGGTAGTTATAATTCCTTCGTAAATTTCTCCTCACGATCTCGCCGTCGGCGGCCTCGATCTAGCCGTCGGCGAAGTAGTTATATTTGCATGGATTTTCTCCTTTTTGATCTAAATTTGCTCCATTTCATGCATTTTGCTTCTATCACCAATAAATCTTCATTTCTGCAATAAAATAAAGAAAATACCTTTCTTTAAAGTGCAATTTCATCAAAAATAGGCATGAATTTCTTAACATATTTTTTGGTGATCAAAATCCCCCAAACTTAATTATTACTTGTCCTCAAGTAATTTTAATACTAAATAAAGATAATGATTTCTATAATAGAATTTTTCAATTCAAATAATATATGAATTAATTTTAAATAATATTATAATAAAGTTAAATAGAAATATTTCTAAGTAATTTATATTAATTTTATAGAGATAAGATTACTTAGTTATCAGGTCTAAGATTTTTAGCTTTCTATTTATTTCAGGAATGACTATATTTAAAATAGTAAATTACTTAAGATATTTAGATAATAAAAATTCAAAAAAAACACTATTTAGTAAAATATTAATCCATAAATATAAGTTTAGAAATATAATTAAGTTTTACCCTTTAGGTTGAATCCATTGAAGCCAATTTTTGATAAGGCATCTCCTCAAGCTTCTCCTCACTTATATATATATATATTTCTTTTCTTTTTCTTTTCTTTTTCTTTTTCTTTTTCTTTTCTTTTTCTTTTCAAGTGAGGATTACTATATCTGGATAGCCTGTTAATAATTTTGAACTTCAACTTCTCTTCCTAAATTTGAAACTTAAAATATTTCTTTGCTTATATATATTTCATAACTTTTACTTCATTGAGTTTCTATCCTTTCTTTTTCATCTATATACTTAAGAATTTCCAATTTTAGAATATAGTTTCTCTTACTTTAAATAGTTTACTATATTCTTATTCCTTTTAACCAAATATCTCATTCTATTAATTAATTGAATTACTAGAATTATTTTATTTAACTTTATATAACAATTAAATAAAGCAACTCATATTTATTGAATTTGAAAATTACTATAGAAAATCATTTAATAATAATTTTTGAAAATAGATATTGAGAACAATTTTAATAATTAAATTTGTATTTTTACCTTCCCCCAAACTTAAATTTTTCTATCTATACTACATAGTGAAAAAGGGAAAGTACATAAATAAAATTCATCATACCTTTGAGCTTTAGGTATTTCTTTTCTTCGAAATTTTTGCAGGTTTTTCATTACTTACAGAACCTGTATTGTTAGTATTCTTCCATATATAATATTTAATAAGAAAGTGCAGGGATGGAAATTTTTAAAATAAGTATCAAACATAACAAAGAAAATTTAATCTATTACTTCTTAAACAATACATTAAAGAAAAACTAACATCCTCTATATAAAAATTTGCAACTAATTTAACACACATAAAAAAATCTAATATCATAGCTCAAGCAAACAAACAAACATACTAAGTCCAAAGTCCACAGAAAGTACTCAAATATTACACACAGAAATAATAAAGTTTGCAAAACAACAAATCTAAACAAATCAAACAAACTAAACAAACAAAGACTCTAATCTTCTACATTAAAATCCCAAGCTATGTCGTCACCCTGATCTCCAGGCTGAGAAGGCTGGTACTGTGAATAACGGGGGCACTCAGGAAAGACAACATCTAAATCACCACTCCTATAACGACGCTCAGCTTCGTAGTATGCAATCTCGTACTCTGAATGCCGCTGGAGATATTCGCTATCATAATCGTGTCTTCTCTCCAAGCCTCCGATCCTTTGATCTATATGCTCAAATCTTCTCTCCATATTTTCTCTAAATAACTCAAAACTCTTTCTACTCAGGTTTAACTCATTCATCATATCTTGAAGGGTAGGAGTGGTATACTGAGGGGGTGGTTCATAACTTGTAGAGGGTATATCTCTACTTGAAGAAGGTACATAATCCCTTGTCCCAGATCTCCATCCTTCGTGGGATTCATATTTCTTTATATTAGCCTGAGTAAGGGGTTTCATAGGCTCTATCCATTCCTCATCATCTCTTTCCTCTACCCCAGATAATTGGCAAAGTGCGTAGATAAGACCAGGATGTCCTAGTCCTCCTCCACTTTCATTTATAGCAGTGGCTAATATATTCTTGTATATAACATTTCCTACATTAATACTCTTCTGGTTCTGAATACAGAAATTCTGAATTTCTCTATCTCTTGTTACCTCACTATGATGGTAGGTAGGTAACAAAGTAGAACAAATAAAATAATGCGAGGCTTTAGATGTTGCATTTAGCATATAAAGAGAGAAGTTTACCCGTTCCTGCTGCTTTAACTTCCAGACTCCTTTCCCATCAGTGAGAAAGTCAATCACCTCTTCTAATGGTCCTTCCATAGTTCCAAAAGTTTCATATTCGCTCCAGGTGTCTTGAACTTCATAATATGCGTTTATTCTAAGCAGTGCGAAATCTACGAAAAATCCTCTAACTCTAACCGGCATCTTCAACGATGTGTTAAATTTGTATAGAATTCCTTCACAACTTCTACAGCTGCTCTGTTGGTAACGTAGCAAAAGTTTTCCCATCCTCGCTCCTTTATAACTCGTTCTACTTCTCTTCCTGGATTCCTGAAAACTCGATCTTGTATGCACTTTCTTGCTTGTATGTTTTGAAAATATCGTGTTTGTGCTCTCGCATTAATGAATCGAGTTTCGTCAAAATCTAATCGTCGTTTTTGTCGCGGAGCCATTTCTCGATCTGTGAAATTCACAAAAATTTTAACTAAACTCCAAAATATTACTAAAAAGGCTTCCTATAACAACTAAAATCCATTTACATTGATTTCTATGAAATTCTTCCAAGTATTTTCTTCACATTTCAAAATTTTTCGAAATATCCCAATGTAGAAGAAATTCATGGTGAAAATAAAAAATTTTTGCATAGGAGTGAATCACTTACCAAGGAAAGATGAAATCTGGTGTCGAAAAGTCTTGGAATCGCTTCAAATCCGAGATCTCTCAAGCCCTAGGTAGGTTTTTTTGAAAATTTGAGGAAAGGGATGATGAATAGTGTCGGTTGACTGGTCAAATATATATTTTTTTGCGTTCTCGCTGTCAGCGAGGTTTTTCTCATCGTCGGCGAGCTAATTAATTCCATAAGGCAAAAGTTTCGAGAAAAATCTGTTGTCGGCGAGCTCGGTCTCGCTGTCAGCGGGTTTTCTCACTGTCGGCGAGGTTCCAAAAATTTTCAATTTTTGAAATTCGTCAATCATTTTCAACCTCGAATTGCCCTTAATCAATCTTCCGATCACTTAATTTGAATATTAATAAGAAGATTAGGTACTTAAACTCACAAAAAGTCACACAAAACAAACAACATAACTTCATAAATGAAATCCATGAAACTTACATATTTCACCCTAACAACTTCACACACACTTAACTTAATTGTTCAAATCCATATACTCAGCATCACAATCCACACCACAACACTCTAAATGCTGAGACATAACAATTTACATAAATCTCATCAAATCTAAAGTTCGACTCATAATAAAACTTAAACACCTAAAATCAAACACACACATATACAAATATAACATAAACAATATAAATCCTTCCTACTCTTCAGTGTCTGAACTAATATCTTCTCTGATATTTCCAATGCGACGCAGGTGCACAAATAAATTGTAGAAAGGCCTGAAAGGGAATTCTGCAATAGATTCTTCATTAATCCATCCTTTCTGTCTTAGTAGATGAATAAACCGGCCTCCAGATGTCCAATATGATCAAAGTGCTCCTTCATTCTCCAATCAATATGATCAAACATATCAGAGATATTGTCAATAGAACTCATCACATTTTGCAATTTTTTATCCAATCCTTTAATCTTCTTCAGAATGAAATTAGTCTTATCAGTAATAGGTCTTGCTAAAGGATTGTTCTGTGATGCTCTGTCAGAAATAACAGTGATCTCATCATTGTTATCCAAAGTGGGAAACATATCAGTAGGATCCAGGGGTTTCCATGGTAAAAGTACTTTTTCCCAAGCCTCATAAGAAACTCGGTACTGACTGCATAAAGCAAATATAGTAGATAGGTGTCCAAGTCCATGCACGATTAATCCCAATGCAGACTTTACTATTATTGATCCAACATCGATAGGTAATGCAATTTGAATACAGTAGTTTAAAATAGTGCATTCCTTTGAAACTTTATTTACTCTCATGGTTGGTAATAATTTTGATGATATAAAGAAATGCAAGTGCTTCGAGACAGGGTTTAGAAGTGATGCAGAAAAACTAACATACCCGTCTTCTCGTAACTCCCAATCATCCGGTTCGTCGGTCAGATATCTATAGATCTCGTTCATATCGTATCTTGAAGGCACAAAGTTGGAATAATGACAAACAAAGGTATTCTCTATAGAAAACAATTCATTTACTCTTGCAGGAGTAAATGTTACCCATCTTCCTCTGACGTACACATTTCCATTGTTGATCGCATGTAAATTAGAGTAAAACTCTTTGACTACTAGTATAACTACAGTGAAAGTTATATAACAAAATACCTCCCAATGTCGCTGTGCGATCATTTCTTCGATTTTTGTAGTAGCATTCTCGACTTCTCTATTGACGAATCCTCTTTCTTTGATAAGTCTTTTCTTCATCAAGCCTTTGTTGAAGATTCGTTGTGCCTCCGAACTAACGAATTTTCTCCGGTTGAAAACTTCAGTTTTTGTGGTTTCTAGGAATTTTGAAGCCATTTTGGATGGAATGGATTGGTCTCTAATTGTTCCTAAGGAAGAAAATGGTGTAAAATTGGATTTGGAACAATTTCTTACGAAGGAATGTCTTAGATCCGTCCAAAACCGCATGAAAAATCTTTAAGAAACCAAATTTTTAACTGCCTCGCCGTCGGCGGGAAGTTCCTCGCCGTCGGCGACTTAGTTATAAAACTGACTGAAGTAATGTCCACGATCTCGCCGTCAGCGGGCTCGGGCTCGCTGTCGGCGAGATTCGCAAAAATCTCCCGTTTTCGCTCTGGTCCGAATATTTTCTGATCTCATCCAATAGGTTCAATTTTTGTGATGATTCTAATAAAAATTATGAGTAGTAAGATTTGTTTTAAAAGACTCACTAATATGTAAATATTAAAAATAAAAGACTACTATGGGTTGCCTCCCATAAAGCGCTTGGTTTAACGTCGTCAGCTCAACCTAATTTAGTTAGTGATCAGGTTGATTAAGCATTAAAACCTCTTTAAAATTTGGTCGTCTGTTTTCGAAATATGGTTTTAATCTATGTCCATTTACTTTAAATCTATGTCCTGTTTTTGGATCTTCAATTTCTATAGTTTCATATGAAAATATTTGAGTTATGGTGAAAGGTCCTAACCATCGAGATTTCAATTTCCCAGGAAATAATTTCAATCTAGTATTATAAAGTAAAACTTCTTGTCCTGGATTAAAACTTCTCTGATTAATCTTCCTATCATGCAATAATTTCATTCTTTCCTTATAAATCCTATCATTATCATATGATTCATTTCTTAATTCTTCCAATTCATTTAATTACAACAATCCCTTCTCACCAGCTTCTTTCATATTATAATTAAATTCTTTAATCGCCCAATATGCTTTATGTTCTAGTTCAACTCGGTAAGTGGCAAGTTTTTCCATATATAAGCTCGTAAGGAGTCATTCCAATCGGAGTTTTATAAGCGGTCTTGTATGCCCATAATGCAGTTGTCTAGTCTTATGGACTCAGCTCGATCTATTAGGATTTACAGACTTTTCTAATATACGCTTAATCTCTCGATTAGAAACTTCAGCTAATCCACTTGTTTGTGGATGATAAGTAGTTGATATCTTATGCATAATATTATATTTTTCTACTAGTTTGTGATTATATTTGTTTCTAAAATGAGTTCCTCCGTCGGAGATAATCACTCTCGGCATTCCAAATCTAGTAAAAATATTTTTCATTAAGAATTTTGAAACACTTTTAGCATCACACCTAGGTAAAGCTTGTGCTTCAATCCATTTGGAAACATAATCAACAACTACTAATATATATGAGTTTCCAAATGAAGGAATAAAATGTCCCATGAAATTTAATCCCCAAACATCAAAAATTTTAACTTCTAATATAAAATTCAGAGGCATTTCATTTTTCCTTGATATGTTTCCTACTCTTTGGCATTTATCACAAGTTTTAATATATTTATATACATTTCTAAACAGAGTAGACCAGTAAAATCCAGATTGTAGAATTTTATATGCAGTTTTATCTGTCCCAAAATGTCCTCCAAAATCAGAATCATGACATTTTTGAATAATTGGTTCAATTTCCTCATAAGGCACACATCTTCTAATAATTAGATCCTTGCATTGCTTATATAAGTATGGTTCATCCCAAAAATATGATTTAGTATCGTGAATGAATTTTTTCTGTTGTTGCAAAGTTAACATAGGTGGTAAAATGTCACTTACAATATAATTTACTATATCAACATACTAAGGTATTTTCAACTCATTAATATTATAAAGTTGTTAATGAGGAAAATTGTCTAAAATTTCATTATCAATATTAGATAATTCATGATTTTCTAATCTTGATAAATGATCAGCAATTTGATTATCAGTTCCATTTTTGTTAACTATCTCAAAATCAAACTCTTGCATTAATAATATCCATTTGATTAGTCTTGGTTTAGAATCTTTCTTTTGCATTAAATATTTTATAGCAAAATGATCAGTATGCACAATACATTTAGTTCCTATTATATAATGCCGAAATTTATTAAAAGCATATACAACTGCTAATAATTCTCTTTCGAGAATCGTATAATTTATTTCAAGCATCATTTAGAGTTTTACTAGCATAGTATATAACCTTGAAAATTTTATCATATCTTTGCCCAAGAACTGCTCCTATAGCATAATCACTAGCATCACACATAAGCTCAAATGGTTTCTTCCAGTTAAGCGAAACTATTATGGGTGTTGTAATTAATTTATCTTTTAATAATTCAAAAGCATTTAGGCATTCAGTTGTAAATTCAAATTTCTTGTCCCTTTTCAAGAAGTTGGTATAGAGGTTTAGTTATTTTTGAAAAATCTTTAATGTAACGCCTGTAAAATCCAGCATGTCCAAGAAAACTTCTTACCCCTTTTACCGTAGTTGGAGGTGATAATTTAGCTATTACTTGAATTTTTGCAGGGTCTACTTCCATGCCTTTTTCTGAAATTTTATGCCCTAATACAATGCCGCTCGTAACCATAAATTGACATTTCTCCCAATTAAGAACTAAATTAGTTTTCTCGCATACTTCAAATACTTTTTCAAGATGATTTAGGCATGTGTCAAATGTTGTTCCAAATACAGAGAAATCATCCATAAATACTTCTATTCCATTAGCAATTAATTTACTAAATATAGACATCATACATCTTTGGAATGTTGCAGGTGCATTACATAATCCAAAAGGCATTCTTCAAAAAACGAAAGTTCCATAAGGACTAGTATATGTAGTTTTATCTTGATCCTCAGGAGCAATTTGTATTTGATGATAACCGATATATCCATCTAAGAAACAAAAATATTTATGTCCGACTAATCTATCTAACATCTGGTCTAGAAATGGTAAAGGGAAGTGATCTTTTCTAGTGGCTGTATTTAATTTTCTATAATCATTACATATTCGCCATCCAGTAACTTGTCCTATAGGAATAAGTTCCTTATTTTCATTAGTTTTGACAGTCACCCCTCCTTTTTAGGTACACAGTGAATTGGGCTTACCCAAGCACTGTCAGAAATAGGATATATAATACCATTATCTAACCATTTTAAAATTTCTTTCTTAACTACTTCTTTCATTATCGGGTTTAATCTCCTTTGTGGATCGGCTTTAAGTTTATGTTCATTATCTAAAAGAATTCTGTGCATACAGATTGAAGGACTAATTCCTTTTATATCTGCTAAAGTCCAACAAAAATTTTTCTTATATTTTTTTAATGTATCTAAAAGTTTTTGTTCTTGAGATTTATTTAATTTAGATGAAATAATAACTGGTAAAGTTGAAGAATTACCTAAGTAAGCATATTTTAAATGATTAGGTAACATTTTTAACTCAAGTTTAGGAGGTTTAATAATTGATGGAACTTTATTTTTTTCAGTATTTTCTGTGTTATCCAAAAATTCAAATTTTTCTTGAATATAATCTAATTCTTCATTTATCTCAGATTTTTCAATTAATTCAGTATTTTCTTTTTCTAATTTTTCTTCATAATATTCCTTAAAATGTTCTTTTTGTAAATGATCAAGTACTTCCATTCGAAAACACTCATCATCTTTTTCTAGCGCAGTATATTTCATTGATTTATCAATATTAAGAGTTACTTTTTGGACATTTACTCTCATAGTTAATTCTCCTTTCTGAACATCAATCATAGCTTTTCCAGTGGCTAAAAATGGTCTTCCTAAAATGATAAGAATTTCTTTATCTTCTTCCATATCTAGAACAATAAAATCTACAGGGAAGATAAATTTATCCACTTTAACTAATACATCTTCAATAACTCCCTTAAGATATGTAACAGAATGGTCAGCTAACTGAAGAGTTACTGAAGTAGGTGAAATTTGTCCCAATCCTAATCTCTTAAAAATTGATAGAGGCATTAGATTGATGCTTGCTCCTAAGTCACACAAATCTTTTCCATAGAATTTTTCTCCAATAGCGCAAGGTATAGTGAAACTACCAGGATCTTTTAATTTTTCAGAAGTTTTTTCTAAATAATAAGCACTACACTCTTCACTAAGTGCAACCATTTCATTATCGGTAAATTTTCTTTTTTATTTAAAATATCTTTCATGAATTTTACATAGTTTGGCATATGTTCTAAAGCTTCTACGAAAGGAATATTTATCGTTAATTTTTTCAAAATTTCAAGGAATTTAGCAAATTGTTTGTCTTTTTATGTTGAATTAGTCGTTGAGGAAATGGTAGTGGAGGTTTTTCAACGAAATTTTCATAGGTATTAAAGGATTTTCTAAGTTTTGATCTTGTTGATTCTTTTCCTTTTCAATTTCCACTTCCTCTTTTGAGTTTCAAGTTCTTTCGAATTCGAGGTTCTAATTCTTTTCCACTTCATAATTGTATCGCTTTAATTTGTTCATTTCCCTTGTCTTTAGGATTTATTTCTACATTACTAGGAAATGTTTCAGGTATTCTATTATTAAGTGCAGTAGCAATATGTCCAAGTTGATTTTCAATATTTTTATAGCTGTCCCTTGATTTTGTATTTGATTTCCTTGTATTTGTAGTTGATTTCCTTGATTTTGTAAATCTTGACCCATATTTATTATTAATTCTTCTATCGATAATTTCTTTTCTTTAAATTGTGGGTTATTATTATTAAATCCAGGTGCATAATTAGGTTTATAATTAGGATTTCCTTGATTAGATGGATTTCCTAATTGTTGTGTCATATTATTCATCCATGGTTGATTAGTTGTATTATTATTCCAATTAAAATTAGGATGATTTTTCCATCCAGGATTATAATAATTTGCATAAGGATTATTAGTTATGTTGTTAATTGCATTAATTGTTTCATATTGAGATTGGGATTCTATAAGTTGTCCAGATGAATTTTCTTTTGTTATAGTTGGAGAGTAATTCATTCCAAAATGATCTAATTTTTTAGATATAGCAGTAATTTGTGAAGCTAACATAGATATTGCATCATTTTCATGAATACTAGCTATTTTTTTAGTGCATAGGCTTCATCAAATGGTTTTGACATTAATGATCCTCCAGCAGCAGCATCGATGATTGATCTTAAAGAACCTACTAATCCATTATAAAAAGTTTGGATAATTAACCAATCTGGTAACACATGATGTGGGCATTTCCTAAAAAGTTCTTTAAATCTCTCCCAAGATTCATATATTGACTCTCCATCAAATTGACTAAAAGAAGTTATATCATTTCTAAGCTTAGCAGTTTTAGATGGTGGAAAATATTTGGATAGAAATTTCTGTGATAATTCTCCCCAAGTTTTAATAGATCCAGGTGCTAGCGAATTTAACCACATTTTAGCCTTATCCCTTAAAGAAAAAGGAAAAAGTCTAAGTCCGATAAGCATCGTTAGATACTCCTTCATATTTGAAAGTTGCACATAGTTCTAAAAAGTAAGCAAGATGTAAATTAGGATCTTCGGTAGGTGAACCACTAAATTGATTGTTTTGTACCATTTGAATAATTGCGGTGTTTAAGTTCGAATGAATTAGCACCTACATCGTGGTTTTGAATAGTTAAATGAATTTCATCTAATGTAGGGTTGGCATAATCTCGTAATGGTCTTGGTTGATTGATATTTTGATTTTCGAGTATATTTGTCATTTGTGTTAAATTTATAATTTCTCTTTTTTGTTTTCTAATTCTTTTAATAGTACGCTCTAATTCTGAATCGTAAGGTATTAAATTTTCGTTTCCAAATTTTCGCATACAAATTTAAGATAGATTTTAGATTAGTCCGTTACTTTAGTAAATAATTTCTTTACTTCCCCGGCAACGGCGCCAAAAACTTGACCCACTTTTTTATATGTATGCAATTTATGTTTATAGCAACGACACCAAAAAACTTGATCCCATTTTAAATATAGTTATATGATTTAATGTATAATGTGGATTCTACGCAAGTATACGTATCGTATCAAGTAATACAGGGCTCTAGTAGAGTCCTGATTATCGATCCCACAGGGAAGTTTTTAACAGAAATATTATCAGTTAAATTTAAAGCAATTACTTACTAATAAAGTGAACAGAAATTCTAAATAACTATAATAAACTAAAGTAAACTAATGCTTGAAATAAGTTGATTTAATTAATTCAGAAAAAGTATCCTTCTCCTTGTTTTTAGAAAATTAAGTGAAGTGATGAATTTAAATAGAATTTTTTAAATTGTATTATGACAAATATGAGCTTTCCTATTCTTTACCCTTTGGTCCAGGTGCAAAGAACATTGACTAATCCTATGTTTGATTACTGAATATGCGGCTAGGCTGGGAGGATACCGGCTGCCACTTCAGAACTCCCACGTTCCCTCACCTGAGGGCTAACATCTACACTTCAGCTCTCAAACAGTAGGATCGAATTGAGTATTTTAGTCTGTCACACTAAAATATCCAATTCTACGCCCGTTAATTAATATTTCCCTATTTATTTGCACCCGCCTTCCAAGGCTTTTGACTTCCCTGAATAATGGATGTAATTTTTACTATAGTTGATAATTCAACATATTTTAACTACTCAATTAGCCAAATTGAAAGTAAATTAAGTTTTAAGTAAAAATTATCACAATTTATTATACTATATTAGATGCTTTTATTTAATTTCATCGATCCGCATAATTTTCATAAACAAGGAGAAAGACTAAGAAAACTACTCAGAATGCATGGGAATAAAACAAAGCATGGATTTCATTTAAAGTTAAAAACAATAAACAAAGATACTTATCTTAATTTCCTCCCCAAGTAGACTCCTTGAAGTTCCTTTGACTTTTCCTTCTAGTACAACAACTAAACAGCACTCAATTAAACTAATGAACTCACTAAACTCACTTAAACTTACACTCAAGACACTAGAAATGAACACACAGAAGACTTAAAAGACACACACACACTCTAGAATTCGGCCTCTATTTATAGAGGTAGGCAAAGGTCTAAGGGGTGCTTAAACATCTCTTCAAAATGTGTCCAGGTTCAATGTATAAGCATTTTGAACTAGCTAGCCGTCGGCGGGAACTGGGCTTCTAGAAGGTCTTCAAACCGCGCGATCTCGCTGTTGGCGGGCTCGGGCTCGCTGTCGGCGAGGTAGTTATAATTCCTTCAGAAATTTCTCCTCACGATCTCGCCGTCGGCGGCCTAGATCTCGCCGTCGGTGAAGTAGTTATATTTGCATGAATTTCCTCCTTTTTGATCCAAATTTGCTCCATTTCATGCATTTTGCTTCTATCACCAATAAAATAAAGAAAATACCTTTCTTTAAAGTGCAATTTCATCAAAAATAGGCATGAATTTCTTAACATATTTTTTTGTGATCACGTAACCTACATTCTGACCTAACCTAGGTCTGACCTAAAGTCAAACTAATCTTAACTTAATCCAGGTTTGACCCTAATCGGAACTAAAACTTACCCATCCTAAGCTAACCCGAGTTAACCCAAGTTAAACCTAAACCAAAACTAAGCCAACATGTCAACCAAGCTTAGCTTGAGTTAAATCCAAACCAAACCTAAGACTACCCAAGTCAACGTTGCTTAACTCAAGTCAAACCCAAATCAATCCAGCTCAACCCGGGTTAACCCGGCTTTAACCTGAGCTTGCCCTAAATCAAATCCAACTTAACCTAAGCTAGCATAGGTCCAACCCAAGCCCATGTTATCTAACTCATATCATACCTTAACTTAATTTGAGCTAACTTAAGCTAGAAAATCAAATTACCTTAGCCCGACTTTAGCCAAACTCTAATCCAAGACAAAAAAAATATATTTTATTTTGTGTTTTATATGTTATTTCACTTGTTACCTCATGTCCATATATTATTTTTTGTTCGGTATATTATAATATTTTTTAAATGTTATTTCATTTTTAAAAATAATAATAACAGAACAACACATAAACTAAAAAATAAGGAGGAGAACTTCTTAGTTTTCTGCACAAACCTCAAAAGACACCAAATCTCAAACGAAACAAATAAAACAAAAATATAAAACATAGAAAACTCTGATTTCTCAATATGACTGACAAAACTTAGAAATAAAAAAAACATTAATGAAAATATTGAACTTTAAATGAACATCTAAAACACACTAAGATAAAAAACAAGAATGAAACCTACGTTAGATCTGACATGAACCATAGGTTAGGTAACTTAGACACCGAATTGAGGGCCACACACCTACCTTAAGTTAGTCTGAGTACAGAGCATATATTAGTTTAGGTACCTACTTAGTGTTAAGGACTAGAAAATGCAAAACAATAAGCCTACCCCCTGAGAATAGAGGGGATATCGTAGAATGAACTAACTCGTGGTTATTGACGAAGGTATTTCAGACAGTGTCAAAACTATAAATCCTCCATGCTTCAACATTTAAGGAGTATTCCTAGTTATGAGGCTAGTTATAGTCGATGGATATTAATATTCTCGGGAGGACGGAAAGCCATGGGCATCTTAATCAGGGATGCTGTTCCAAAAATTTAGATTGGTTCGCATATATAACTCCTTATAGAGTCTAAGGTCTTATTTCACATCTAGAAATCTTTTCCTATCCATCCATATCCTTAGCCTAGGGTTTTCAATTTTCTCTGTCAGTCAAATCCTATATCTATTATTTATCTTTTGACATCATCTGATCAGTACAATTTCATTGCTAGTTCCTTCGATTGATACCTTAAAGTCAAATCCTATTCAATATCATGAGCCTTTCCCGTGACATGTCATCACCACCACATCGTAATTCACATTTCTTGAAACATAATTATTCCAATTTAGATCCTCCAATCCTAAAAGCCCAATCTCTAGCAACTTGACTTGTCATATTAATCAATGAGTTTATTTAGGTCTTATAGCTCTAAAGATGTAATTAACTATGAGGACTTGCCCTTGCAGAAACGAGATGCAAGAATTAAAATAAATTTTATCTTACACTTGTAAGATAAGGGAAGAATCCTGGTTTCATAGGTCCATAAATCTAAAGATTTTTCTCATGCATATGATAAAATCCATTCTAAGGTAATATTTATATCTTTCGAGATAGTATATTATTCTTCGAATACAGTATTCGATCATTTAGATAAAAGTCTTTCGAGATCTATCGTGGCCCCTAACAATAAAAAAAAATCCCAACAATTTATAAATAACTACTGCTGGATTTGATGTATTTTTAAGAACTCTACCATTTTTTGGAAATATATTCTTAAAGTTGCTTTAAGAATCAAGGCTTCAATTTCTCTCCAGATTAATTTTAAGTGCAAGCTTTTTTCTATTATGTTTCCTAGATTATTGGTTTTCCTTTATTCACTAAATTTAAGGATTCTCTTTTTTTGTTTAGTTTTCCTAAAAAATAAACTTTGTAAAATGAACTTTGGGCTTTGAATGTCAATCCTTCTGCCCTTCTTATTGTATCCAAAGATATCTATAATATTCACATCTCTACTGGTATTACTGGCCTTTGGAATGGTAAGAACATCTATTGTCATAAATCTATTTATCAATTAATTTATGAAAAATATCTTGTTGTTGATTGGTATAAATTTATTTGGTTTAAGGGACATTTCTTTTTATTTTTTCTATTCATAGCTTGCAAAAGGCCTAAAATGGTTTTAAACTTGTGATATTATTATTGCTAGAAATATCACTGTAAATTCTAATTGCAACTTATGCTCTATTGATGCTGAATCTCATAATTACTTATTTTTTCAATGTCGTTTCTCTCACAATCTTCTCAAAGATTGTATTACTAGTGGAAATTTTTTTAATTTTTAATTTTTTTTCAAGTGCTTTATTCTATGAAAGTAATACTTTTAAAATTTAAAACAAATCAATTTTTTGGCTGTTCAAGTCTTTGCTTTCTACAATTAGTTTGAGAGAAATAATAAAATTTTTAATAATAAACTTATTCATGTCGTCGGCATTCTTATTCATAAAATTTATTGGATGATTAAAGAAAAGACTATAAAATGAAAATTTAAGAAAAATATTCCTTTGTATTTGAAGATTTTTTTATAATTTATAGTTTCTTTTCTATTTTTCTTTATTTCTATTCTTTTTTGTTTGACTTTTATGCTGTCTATTTTTTCCTTAATTTGTTTTGATAAATTTTTCTTTTTTTTTCTTTTTTATTTCTCACTTTTATTTGATTTTTTTTATTATTTTTTGTTTTTACTATTTCTTGATTTGATATCTTCAAATTTTCTCTTATTCATTCATATTTTATGCTGATTTGAAATGTTTTTCTTTATATCTTTTCTTTTTAAGGCTGAGAATTTTAGGTTGAGCAATGATGTTTTCATGTTATTGCATTAAAAATATAACTTGATTAGTAAATGTTTTTTATATTTAAATATTAATAGTATTTGAAAGGCATTTTAATGTTTTATTTTATCATGTAAGCTTTTCTAAGCTTTTTTTCTTATTTGTTTATTTATTTATTTTTTTCTGATTTCCACTTGTTGTTTCTTTTGTTTAGTGTGTTATTTTTGGTTATGTATTGGATAATGCTTTTATGACGGCGATATTGGATCTATTGTCAAGTTGCTTGTTAGGATATGATATTTTTCATTTTGTTCAGGTTTTGGTTTGGCTAATTGGTAGTGGTTTTGGTAGTCGCCTTTATATATAATTTCTTTTATGTTTTCATCTTTATCTATTTTTAGCATCTCAGGTGTTTGCTACATGTATCTTTTCTAGTATTTAGTTTGGTAATGTTTGATTTTTCCGTTCTATCTTATTTTTTTATGGAGCTGTATTAGAGCTGATTTTGTGGTGTAATTTTTGGTGCTAAACGATTTGTTGTATCTTCTTTCAGAATGAATACTTTTGAATTTTGATCTACTACTGGAGCGAATTTTTGATCTCTTTGTTCATTATTTTAGATAGAACTAAATTGTATCTTTGTTTTTTTAGAGTTGTTATTATATCTATCTCAGAAGTTTTGGATTATCTGACCCTCTAGTTTACCATATTATTAGATCTGCTCTGGGATAAATATCTTATGATCTCTTTTTTATTGGTGTCGTTTATTTTTTGGTTATGCAATAATATTTTCCAGCCATTGTGTTAAAATACAACTATATTAATAAATATTTTTGGTGTATAAATATTTATAGTATTTGGATGATCCTTTAATATTTTTTTTATCAGGTAAGTTTATTTGAGCTTATATCTTAATCTTTTGTATTTTCCTCTTTTGCTTTTTTTATTGGTGACTCGTTATTGGTTTGATTTTGGACTTTGTTTTCTTTTTTGGTGTCATCTTCAATTTGTTTTGGTATTGTTTATTGAGGATTATTTTTATTTAATATGCTTTTGGTACAATTTCGTTGGATCTTGTATGGTTGTTGTTTTCTTTTAAAACATCTCCTCATCGTACATGGAAACTTTAGGAATCTCTTTCGGTGTTATGTTTAGTGATGTTAAATTTCACTATTCTATCTTTTTTGTTGTGAAGATGTATTGAGTTGTTTCTAGTACGAATTATGGTGTTGATTTTGGACTTGAGTTGGTGCTGATGAATATTGAATGCCTGTACTCGGATTACAGACCTTTGAATATAGATCTGCTATTGGATAAACTATGACATCTCTCTGCTCATTCTACTCAATGGAAATGTTTAGGTATCGTTGTTATTTTGAAACTGCTATTATGTCTGTCTTTGAAATTTTGGATTCTTTGATCTTCTGATTTATTGGATTTGCCTTTGGATTTCTGACTTCATATATCATTTTTGTAGTGTCTCTTCGTTTCATTTGTGTATGGTTATTTTATTAGAGTTTATGGTTTTTTTTTTTTTGTGAAGATTATTTTTATGAGTTATTAATTGTATTTATTTTCTTCGGTCAAAAAAATAAAAAAAAAAGCTAGAGAGAAAGAAATAGTGCTTGATATTTTAAATTGCATTGTTTCAAGTGCTCCGTCTTAGACATGAGTGTTGAGCGGGCAAGACTTATTTGGGTTTTGACAATGAATCTAATTTCTATTTAAAAATACATGATCAAGCCTGCCCACACTAATCGTCGAGCCGGGGTGGCCAATGGGCCGCAAGGTTCTATTTGGAAAGGCTAAATAGGTTCAATTAATCATCATCTTCCACGACATCCCAAACAAATTATGTCCCATCTGCTGCGCTTTTTAATAGCAAAGGCTTTCTTCCAAATAATTGGGCATGTGGCATAACTATACATTCATGCCATAAAATATTCACACATAATGCAAAGGCCTAGAAATAAATATATTCATAGCATCATTTTAAATTGTAAAATTCAACTAGAAAAATAACACAAAAAAAAAGTAGCATATCATAAATAACATCCCTTGTCCAAGTTTGATACTAAAAACAAAAGAGGCATTTACATAGATACCACCCAATTTTTATATATTTATATCTCTAAAATATAAACTTTACTTTTTTACTTTTATAATTTTATACCCTCCAAATCTTTTGTATCACATTAAAAAAAGGTTGAAATTTACTTGAGATGTGCAAAACGAACGGGTTCACAGGAGTGGGGCGTGATTAATCGAATTTTATTTCGAGATTTTTGTTCGAATTATGTTTATCTGAATCGTTCTTTGACTAAGAATCTGTTTGAGAGAATCTGCAGCCTTATTCAGCTTTATCTCAGATATTCGTCGATCCCGATAAGTTCTCGATCCCCAACTGATTTAGATAAGCTGGTTTGTTGTTTGGTTTATGATAAATGATCATTTTGCCCTAATCTGAATAAGCTGTCTAGCTGTTTGGTTTGTGCTTTTGGAAAACAACTATTTTGTAACTGTTTCTGGATAGATGACCATTCTAACACTATACTATTGCGGTGTTTGCAACAAAATTGTCTTGCCTTTATATTTGATAGTCTAGAACAAAACAAACATTTTAAAACAGTACAAAAAAAATTGAGTACCAAGAAACCTAAAAAACCTAAAAGAAGAAAATAGAACGTCTCTTGCATAATCAAATCAAATGAATGAGTGGTCCATTGAGCTTTAATAATGAAGACATTCCATTGAATGAAGCACTAAATAAATAAGAATATTAATGAGAATAACAAATCTCTTGCATAATCAAATCAAATAAATTTGTAATTGAATCTCATATATTATCAAACCTTAATAAATTTTCTTTTAATGTGCTTGTTCAAGAATCTTAAATGAAAAGTTCACGGTCATCAACAAAATGAACACCAAGGATTTAAAGTTTTTTCATTTATTACTTGCATAGTCATAAAACTAGTCAAACTTTTTTAATTTTCAATTAAACGATCATAAATGAGCTATAATCAAGTCCAACCACTAGTAGCTTATCAAGTACATGGATTTATTCGCAGCTCCTGCCGTGAAAAGGATTTCATAAATGACCAGACAAGTATCTAAGCTAGCAGATATGCTTCAACACATCAAAAGAAAAAAAAAAGAGTTAGATTAGCAATCTACATTCCTCAAGGCATTCCCAAATTTTATGCCCCCAAAATAATTTCATAATAATCTGTATATTGCATAGTAATTTTGGATTGGGAGGCTCAATCCTCGAAACCCCACTCCAACCAAATAATGGAAAAAAGTTCAGCGAGAATATAAGCCTTTGATAGGAATCACACACTACAAATTGTCAAACTGTTACCATGCAATAGGTATTTAGCAGAAAAGTAAGGCCTTTAGTTGGGCTCCATGCACTCGCTAGTAGATTTTTGTTTGGAACACAAGCTTGAGCCAATGGATACATGCCGGCCGCCACTAGTTCATCAAAGTACTCAATCTGAGAAGGAGAGCCGAAGAAAATAACAGGAGAGGTGCTGCTGGGTAGAGAGGTATCTGGCCAAATGGGGGAATTAAGAGGAGAGGCTAGTGAAGACGAGCAAACTGGAGCGGAAGATGGAGCTCGACGCAGCCAGGGCAGGATGCGAACTGGAGCAGAAGATGGAGCTCGGCGCAGCCAGGGCAGGATGCGAACTGGAGCGCAAGAGGGTGCTCAGCGCAGTTAGGGCAGGACATGATCGAATGAAGTGCGGAAGAAGGAGCTCGGCGCAGCTAGGATATGACGCGATCGAATGTAGCGAGGCTAGGGTAGACACGATCGAATGGAGTGAGGGCAAAGACGAGGTACAATTTCATCGAATTGTTCCACAGCTATCATCCAGCGTGCCGCGTCATTTGGAAATTAACAATGTCGTATTTTTATAAGCTGATCAAACACATTTATCAAACGGCGTGATAATATTTTCAAAATGACGCCTATACTTATAAGCTGCTCCCAAATAAGGTCCAAGTCACGGGCGATTATTTCATATGGAAGGGGAATAACTCATCAGTAACTTCAATTTGAGATTATTAAAAGGTTATTTATAGATTATTAGGTGTTAAATAAATGTTGAGTTATTTGTAAGTTACTATACAAATTTTATTTTAGAGTTATTCTTAGATTATTATCAGGATATTGTATGATTATTAGAGCTGTATTAGATATTAAATAAATATTGAATTATTAGGAGGTTATTGTAAGTTTTCATTTTAGAGTTATTCTTAAATTATTTTCAGGATATTGGGTGATTACTGGGAGTAGAGTATGGTAGTCCTCCCTATGCGATAATTCGGTTATGCAGCAGAGAGAAGGAAGAAGGAAAAAACAGCGACGTATCTCGGCATCGAGGTTTATCGCACTCAATCCCTCTCTCACCCGCGACGCAAACTTTGAAGACCACAATGGCAGCCTTCTTCGATTCTTCCAGCTCTCCTCTTTAAATCCGCCTTCCCAACAGCCAACTCCATGTTCTAGGGTTTCATCGATTTCTGAGAGGTGAAGAAAAGCGTCGTAGGCTTTTAATTGTAGTCAACATGGGACAAACTCTCTGCTTTCTACGGGATAAAGCTCAGGGTAAACTCTCCTCCCTTTCTCTTCTGATTTATCTAGCTTCTTGGATTGATAGTTGTGATTATTTGCTTTGAAGCTCAAACGGGCTTAATGATCGTTGGTGCTCGTATAGATTCGGGATTTAAATCGATTTTTTCTTTGGATTAGAGGATTGTTGGTTTTAAACTAATCAGATTTGACTCGGAAACGGTTATATTTAACCCTATTTAAAAACATAATATGCAAAATATTACATCAGATTATCGCCATTGATCATGAGAATTGAATGGATACTGTCGGAGAGGTGCAGTTAAGTAGTCCTAGCTGTCTAATTTCGTTGGCTGTTATATATTGAATTGTTTTTTATTATTAGCTTCCTTTTTCCGAAACTATTCACGTTTTTGGGGACAAGGACGAGTTGAGTCACTGCATTGTTGTGGGCGGTCGGGTTTACCTATTTATGTAGCATGTACGAATGGACTTCTTACAACTGTGTGTGTGGTTCTCTCAGCGGGCGGGCGGGCGGGAAGAAATTTTTTGGATTTATATATTATAATCTTTTTTTTAAAATTTAAAATTTGTTTAAAATATATAAGCAGGCTAACTCGATCTGTCTTTTTTGGACTTTAAGCGAATTGACTGGTATATTCACAGACACACAGGGCTTCTCTTTAATATATATATATATATATATATATATATATATATATATATTAAAGAGAAGTTTCAGTGTCTATTTTATTGAAATAAAAGTGTACAAAATATGCAGTATGAGAGGGCCTAATAGATGGAGCTCTACTCATAAGAAACAAAATGCAAAATAGCTCAAACAAAAGGATATAAAAGACAAAAAAAAGGAAAAAACTTGCAAATAAATATTGTCTATGGACGAGGTCACCAAGGCCTTCTTTTTCCTCTGGTTCTTTTAGCTCATCTAGAAATTAAATTCTGAAGTGATGTTTCATTACCAGGACAGACCATTGTATCATCCATTAAATTTCCAAGTTGAATAGTACCCCCAGCCTTCTTCTTCCGCCGGAAAGTGTATACTTGTCATTCTTCTTTGAAAGACTGGTCAGTCTGATCCACAGAAGGAAAGACAGTTGTAACGATAAGTTCCAGTGTTTTTTTAGGTTCTCCCTCGGTAGTAGTAGACACCTTTTCCGTCATCTGAATGTAAATGTTCGCTTCTTCCCTGTGTTCAATCACGTCAGGAAGGGAAGCCTGAGCACCCTCCACGGTAGTTGCTAAAGGCTGAGAAGAAAGGACAGCGATCGCATCCTGCCTTCTAGGTACAACCACCTGACACTCCTCCAACAATTGATCCTTATCAACATGCTCTGAATCTGTATCAGTAGAATTTTGCACTGTATCCGGCGTGGGTGTTACAGTAGGTATCACAGGCAGTGAGGAAGAGGGTATAATCGTGGCAGGAATGTGTGGCCTAGTAGCATTTGTATGTGGAGGTTTGAGATTCAGATGCAGTTGGTAACACTGATGAGGAGAGTGTCCAAACATACGTCAGTGGGTGTAGTAAAGAGGTAACTGTTCAAGTTCAGCTGGTTGCCAAAATTCTTGATGTTGTGTACCAATCTATATCTCTCTCGGAAAGGGTGACGTAATGTATCGTTCTATCAATATACTAGCCTCAGAAGGTCGAGTCAGATTCTCTGTAGTCAGTTTGGAGTGGTGTGCAATATATCTTTGCTAAAGTAAATAAAAGTTCTTGATTGTAAAGGTGAACCTGCAGATCTAGGAAGCGCAGCCAAACAGGAATGATGAGAGGTTCAGTACGATGGTAAAAAATAGTTCATTTTAGCACCTTCATTACCCGATTGTCTATTCGAAGGATTATTCTAGCAAACACTTGAGTGTAATATCCATCATTCGTTAATTAGATGAGAATTTGTCTACCATCCAGTCTACCAATCTTCCAAGTTCCATTCAGCTTCATTTGTTCAAACTCCTTTCGGATCAGTTCGAGTTTAGGATTACCGTAGAGGAACTTACATACTAGAAACAGCCGGCAATGTGCAGCTAGGGTGGAGATATCTACCTCTGTGAGAAAGATTGCAGGTTTGCAATCTTTATGGAAAGCTTTGTTGAGAAACCCGATTTTAACGCTTTGCGCAAATGCATCGTGGTATTTCTACTAGAACATGTTAGAACGTGAAGGGGCACGGGCGGGGTTATCGCCGGCAAGGGCATCGGCGTAAGAACGACCCAAGACCATTGATGCGGTTGAACAAATCCCACTGAAGGGACTGCATCAAGGTGCACAAACAAATGAAACTGGAGATGAAACAGGAGCAGGTTCGAGCGACTCGAGCTGAGCAGTCGGCGTCGTGTTTTGCAGAGGAGACAAATGGTCCAGTCGAATTCTGCACAGCCGACAAACATGCGTCGAGCAGTTTCGAGCGACTCCTGCAGCAGTCGGTGTCGTGTTCTGCCGAGAAGACGTAGACGACGAGAAGCGGATGAGACGTAGTCTGCGACGCCGAAGGAGGATACTTGCGAGACGACTCGGCCAGCAGCCAACGAGGACGATGGAGAAGTTGGAGGTCGATTCTGTGTTTCGCCCGGCGAAACCCTAGCAGAAGCTCGCTATATATATATATATATATATATATATATATATATATATATATATATATATATCCCAAATTGTTTGTATCAGCTTGTTCTTGAACCCTCGTATCAAAATGTTCACCGGTTAGGGAAACCTTACCTAGTACTTCATCGGACACATGTATCTAGAGAGTGGTCTCACTGGTCTTGAGGCCTCTTTTCCTCTGAATCTGGATGTCGAGTGGTTCTTGGGCAACATTCGAAACCACTCATAAATAGTATCTTCTGTACTATTCCAAATTTCCTCTAACCATGATCACCTCCCCGTTGTCTGTGAACTTTACAACCACATGCTAGGCGGAGGTCACCACCTGGTACATGTTCATAAGTGGGATACTGAAGATGAAATTGTAGGCCGGCAGCGTTTCCACCCCAAGAATGTTCTCTATACTATATGCAAGGGCTCCAACAATGACCTCTTGATTAGATGTGAAGGCTTGCACCCACTAATTTAAAATGGGCTGAATAACTCAAAATTGATGGCTTTAACTGAATTGAAAATATTTAATTTTTAATTGAGACAGTGAACTCCTTTCAATTTCATGTCTATTGCCATTTATTTTTCACTGCTTGTAAATCCGCGTAGCATATTTTGTTTGAGGGGGAAGTTGTGACGCTAAGCTGGGCAGGCTGCTCGTCTTACCTAAGCGTTTGAATGGAAAATATTTATCTCCAGCCCCTTAGTGATTGAAATGGAAGAAAAACAGGGTCGTTTAAAAATTAAGAGCCAGCAATATTAGTGATGACAATGATTTTTTTTATTTTTATTTTTATTTATTTATTTTTTTTTTGGGTTGCTGGTGAAAATGAAGCGAAGCCAAAATGATTATAGGTGTTTAATATTGCTGTGTTGAAGAATCAACTAATTTTATAATCTTATGTATTCTTGCACTTGATATTTCTTTGAAGGAGATGTAAGCGAATCAGTCATGAATTGTTGCATGAATTTGCAAAGCATGTATCGTTGCTTAGCATTAAATAAGTTTGTATCAATATTGCAGGCATTTTCAAATGTGATATAGAAATATTAATATTAACTCGACATATGAAATGCTTCTGAGGCTGATAAAACAAACCTCTACAGCGAATACCTAGCATCCTATTGAAATACCATCACATAAGGTTTGATTCAGCAAAAATGAAACTACGATTGAAGTTTCAAGGAGCATAAAATATTGTCTCTCTTTCCCACCCCATGGAATATGATTTTACTCATGCATTGGAGGACTTGTTAATACTTTAAATGAAAAAATATGCATAATTTTGTGAGGCTCTTAAATCGAAGGATACTTTGGTGATCTCACCTGTGTGAATATAGCTAAAAAGTCCGCTGCTATGGCTTCCCGGGAAGAACTCTAAAATACTCCAGAAATTTATATAAAGGTGCAAAGCCTTCTCTGCACTCTCATGACTATAACCTAAAACTTTGTCTCATGTCAGGTGCGTGCATGGACACGAGTCCAGTTCAAAAATGGTTAGCATGGATCATGTTTTCAAGGCTTATAATGGCATTTTAATATGTTGTGTTTTGTTTTATTTTCTTTTCTTTTGTTTTAGAATTAGAGTTTCAAGGTTTCTCTTATTAAATTTGGTCATTTAAAATTTTGAATCAAAGAAGGGGGTTTGTTAGAATTTATGATATATTAATTCAAAATATCATGTCAAATTCATTAGCTATTTGTTTTTTTTATTCGTCCTTCACTCCAGTATTTTATGCTTTGATTATGTTAACCGTTTATCCATTAGCTAGTGTTTTAGTTTTTTCTGACAGTACAACCTTAAAAGGAAAATTACATTGCTAACCTTGGATGGCTGCTTGCCTTAGCTAAGCATTTCCATGGAATACATTTATCTCCTGATCTCATTTCCTTTGAATTGAAAAAGAATAAGACTAAGAGGTGGTTCAAAAGCCAAATAGTTTTTGGTCCCAACTTCTCTGTGATTATTTATTTTTTTATTTATTTTTATTCTCTGGCAATGCAGCACAATGCTAGTTTGAAATTCCTCAATGTTTCATGTATTCTTGATTTGCATGATATGATCCAAATTTTTGTCAAGAAGGGCTGTATTTTATAATATGGGGAGAGAGCCCAATTATCCCACTTGAGCTTGATTATCTTAAGGATCTAGCTACAACCTCTTTTCACGCCACTTTAAAACAGAAAATAATTTTGTTTGATTATTGCATTTTTTAATTTGAACAGTTTTAAAGTTTGTCATGCTTATCAAATATCAAATATTAGCATTTTTTATTCATATTTTATTGCAAGACAAGATCACTGTAATTTTTTGTTTGTATTAGTGAGTTATAAAATATTTCTAACAGAATTTCCCGGGATTAATAAAGAACTCAATAAGATGATTGTTTTACTTGACTTGCTGCCACCTAAGTCATGCTTAAAAAAACGTTACAATTGATTAATTTTTATGGTTGTTTGCATAAAACTCCCTAAAGATTGGTTCCGTTATGAAAATGAAACCGTCTTAAACTATGTAAATAAGGATAAAAATTTAATACTATTTTGCAAACAAAGCAACTAACCATTGCATTTATATTAGGGCTTCTTAAAAAAAATTGGTGTACATGTTTGTGTTTGCGGAATGCCTAGTAACCTCCTAATTGATTTTGTACGAAAATTTATCATACAAACTAGACTTCAATTCATTAGTTGTAGAAGGGTAGTTTCAAACTCGGGAATATATGTTCGAGTTTTTGAAATGCCCTGTATATTACGCTCGGGTTTGCTTTCATTTTTTGCAAAATAAGAACCATTGTTCTTATTTATAGCATTTTATAACAAATCCTTATTTACTAATTGATGCTTTTCTTATTGTATCCTCATTACACTTAAATTTTAAGCCAAACAAATTACAAAATTTTCTTCATCTCAGTCCTATTTAATGCAACGCACTGCCTGATGCCTTCCACGAGCTGATGCTGAGTTGGAAATTTTTTTTCTTTTTTTTAGGAAAATTGCAAGTACGAAGGATATGTGATAAAGTATTCGATCAATGTGCTGATAATAATCTTTTGCCATTAGATAAACTTCATGTTGCTACCCTAATGGTGTACAAGTAAGACAGCTTTCCTTTGCTATTTTTATTTATAAGCTTTTTTTTTGTGTGTGTTTAACTTGCTATGTATTGTTGCTCTTTCAGTTCAGTGAACAAGCAGTTACTTAGTCCTCATAAGGAACCTCCATCTTTAGAAACAGTCAGAGCTAAAGTGGAGGTATGACAATTAATGTGTTTATTTGAAACATGCATTCTTGCGTGATTTCTTTCTGGAAAGATGTTTTTCTTATCCGAAAGATATTTGCTTTTCAGTGCAACTATACATCATTTTGATAATGACTATGTAACCATAGTAGAGGTTGATTGAAATTATTAATGATAAAATATAGCAAGCTTTCAAAATCTTATAGAATATTTTATTGAAGTCAATTGTTGCTTCTGAATGATGAAATTTACATGAAAGCAAAATAGTTTATCATATTTGGATTAAGAGTTAGATTTTACTAGCCACGTCATTTACTTATTAGTTTAATTTTTTGGGTTGATGCATGTCGAAGTATTGTTGCATTGGCTTTATTTGTCTTGTTCTGTTTTGGCTTTGTAACTAGTGATATCTAAGCTAGTTTAGCGTGGATGGAGTGCCTGTGCTTTTGCCTCTTAAAGGTTTTTTGCAGTTTTTATCATGGTCTAGTAAGGTTTAAAGGCTTGGTACCCTCATGTAGGCACCATGTAGGCAGGTTAATATCATGTAGGTTCCATGTGGATGACTGGCTCTTGGCGCATCGTGTATGACAATGTTGAAAAGCATGCATTTGAAGAGGAACAATAATTGATGGGAGGACTCTTGTGTGAGCAATAACTCACTTGGAGGGCTCTCACATGTTGATGCTTGAACATCATGGGCTTAATCGGGCTCACTATTCTGATATATGGACTCACATCTAGAAATATACATTAATAGATATGGCCATTACTATTACATTAAGAATTGAATTTTCTTTTTTACTTTTGACGTGATAATATTTACACTAATGCGTATAATAATCTGCTCTTACATGATAATTATTTGCATCAGTCATCGCCCCCTCTCAAACAGAAGCTCTTCAATACCTTCATGTGTCATGCATCAAGATCTTACTCTACACATGGAGTCTGGGTGGGAGTTTCCCGTTTTTGACCCTTGCCCTATCATGGTTGAATTAGTCAAGGCAAGACCATAGGCTACATTAAATTGTTGACCCTGGTCAAGCATTGACATTGATACCATTTGTTAGGTTGCTCGAACACCAGGGGTTTACTCACTATTTTAATAATAGACACTTGTTTCTCCAAAGGATTAAGCTAATGGAAAAGGATCACTGTTAGCATATTAAATGCTCGACTCTTATTTTTACTTGGTTTTTAGGAATATTTTCGCTCTTATGCGTACTTCATTTATTTTATATTGCTCTAATCCATGTATTTGGCAATAGCTTAAACAAACAGAAACAGCAATGACCCTTGGACTAACATATGAAAACTTTTAGTAGAGTAGTTTCCTAGCTGTGCTGCAAACTTGTTTTCATGGTAGGAAACACTCCGTACGAATGCACCAAAATAAAATAGTAATTTGACATATCCTTGATGCTTGTACAACATGGTTGACAATAAAGACTGGATGAAAATGAGTAATCTAAAAATTCATGATGTCTATATTGAAATAGTTGGTGATAAAGACTAATGTTAAGTCCCTGTTATTAAATGTATCACCTAGTAAGGATAACAAATCCAATTCTTCGGTCAGTGCTATTCTACAAACTATATTTATTTGAATCATTCTGACAATTTTGCATTTTGTAAATAATAAATGAGTTTTATAATCGAGAGACATCAGTTGATTTAACATATTTAGAAGAACCTGCTATTTTAAAATCTAAAATAAATTTCTAGAAGTTGATGATAAGTTGGGCAGAAATCTATGGGCATTGATGACACGGTTTAAGCAATTACAAAAATGTTAATTCACCGTAGAAATGGAGCATGAAAATTGTGTATATGCACTGATCTTCTTAAATGTTATAGTTCACGTTACTTTTGATCAGGTGGCTTTGAATGTTAGTTTATGGATAAAAGCTAGGAGTTGTTGTGTAAGTGCCACCATTCATAAAGAATCAATAAGAACTATAAATGCCACATACCATCCCCCGCCAAAGAAAGAAAAAATAGATGCAAACAATTAAGACTAAATTTCTTTGAGACTACAGTTCAAGCAACAACTCAGATCAATATTTTCTGTATTATTCGAAGATATTTTTCTTGCAACATCATCTACCAGCTTAAGAAATATTTTCTCGTTATTACTAATTCCAAAATTTCTAGAAATTATTTGCAAACCATATTCATGAGCTGCATACAAATGAAATAATTAATGTATTTGCAAAATCGTAATTAAAAATGAAACATCTGTTATAACTAATATTAAATGATTTTTTCTTCCTAGTAGGGGCAAAGCATGTTGTGCTCTACAATGATCATAAAATGTAAATGATATACATGGAATTTTTTTGGCTGCATTAAACTTTAAACCAAAAGTGGAGTCTTGATATTTGGAAGAGTATATGGTGAACTTTACTAATTTCAAGTAAATAAGAGCTATTCCAACTTTGCGAAGATGAATACTGAGACTATTAGTATGCATAGTATTAAATTTACAAACGTCCTATCAACTTGTACGATACTGTAATAATTACTCAGAAAATCAATAAGCAAATAGCAATCATCATTAATTGATCTTTCCCATATATGAAACTCTTACTCCATCTTCAACAGTTCCAGTTATTTATAGAGGATCACTGCTCAATTTACACAATCTTCTTTCTCTACTTTTTGCATGAGTTAATCCAATGAGCAACTACTGCAAAATCAATTCTGAGAGTAGCGGGAAAAATAGGTTCAAGAAAAATGGATTCTTATTGAATTGCCACCTCCCACAGGCCTCATTATTCTGCCCATCTATAGCCATTACAAGCCGCTTGTTTAGATCTTCTTCATGCCACAATCAGCCATGGAGCTGTCAACCCTATGCACACCATCGGCTATGAAGTCATCCTAGTTGTCGCTTCCTGTTGATGAAAATGCCTGACTACTGCTGCAAAAATAAGTTTTTTGTAGTCAAAAGAGATTTTGGTAACTTCATTATGGAGAATCTTTCATCCATTTCTCTCACAAAGAATATCCTCTGTATCCGCTTCCCTTGCAAGTGTAATACTCGGAATTTTTAAGTTGCATTGTGATTGAATCCCAATCGATCTAAAATAACGAAGGGTGAGAATATCTTTTCTTAATGAAAGGTCTAGAATCTTGTTTCGGTGAAGTTAAAAAAGCCTTTTAGTATAGGATTTGTTGAGTGCGGTAAATTTGGAGTTTGAACTTTTCATAATTTTCTTTAAGGGCTCAGTTAGTTGTTTCTAACTGAAAAATGTCTTCGAAAATAATGGATTTTGTTCTACTCATTTTATATTTGCAATCAAATCATTTTTATGTGAGGATTTGCAGTTTAAAATCAATGTTAATTTTTACTATTATCTAACCAAATGATAAATTTGGTAAATTGTATAATTTTGAAAATATGTTTTCTATATTCAAGCAACAAAATTAGGGGTTGAATAGACATAAATTCGAACAATTTGGCTTTCTACTGCTATCATTAATCTTGTGTTGGGATTAATTCTCGAGTATCAAGCTGAAGCACTGTTCTGTTGAAGAACTGAAGGCTCCATGGATCATAATGGCATTAGCATCATCATTGTCTTCACAATACAATTTTGAATCTCTTTCTACTGTTAGTTTACTAACAAATATACTGTTGAGAAGGTACCAACCCAGCATTGAATATAAAATATACATTGCCCATGATTTTTAGCTTATTTTGGATGGCTTTTGATGGTAAAATGCACGAGTGAAAATGAACCTAATCGAGTTGGTTCTTTATTGCGTTTGACATATTTCCTTGTTGATGAAACTTCAAGCTGGAGTCAATTTTAGAGCTGACTGAAGACGTTTAAGCCGGAGTCAAGTATAGAGTTGACCACTAGCTGATCTTAAACATTAACTTTTTGGGAAATTCTTATGTATTTACATATCTTACGCCTAAACTTTCATATTTGCACATAGCACTTTGTTGTTTTAAACTCATACATGAAAAATATGTATTTGACTTATAAAAGTGATAATATTACTATTTTTGATGTGATATTAATGATTTAAGTGCTGAGTGTGTAACTATGAAAATTTTGGCGTGAGATATTTAAATACATAAGAATTGTTTGCTATGTATGTAAATGCCCTTAACTTTTGTTTTTCTTTTGTGCCCATGCTCTCATTTCCAGTTCTGTTATTATTGCAGTCCATTCGTTCAGAATACAAAGGACTCGACAAATCCCAGTTCTATGATTTGATCATGGAGTGGATTTACAGGGACTTGCGAGTAGTTTTAGCAAACAGGGTGATACTTTCTCTATTGGCAGCTCCTCTCATGGCAATCAAAACAAAGAGTGCAGCAATGAAAGTGCAAAGGATCCGTAATATTGCTGAGAAAGTCCCAACTCCCCTCATTATTTCTGCCTACTCAGTTGCACTTGTTCTTCTCCAAGACAGCAGGGTGAAGTAGAAGCCAGCATAAACTATCAATTTGAGGTCCGCAAGTACTATCACTTTGGAGAATAAAGTGTTATTAAGGTGTGGAATACTCGCTGTATTTTCAGCTCAAATGTTATCTGTTGAATTATTTATTGAAGCCTTTATTTTCCTTTTGTATCCGGGGGAGAATTATGAGCAAAAATATTGGGGTAGGTGCTGTACATTCAGAAATAAGATAAAGTGCTGCAAGAAAGTAGCAGTGGAGAGATAATTTGTTGATATTTACACTCTCTTTCATCATTTTATTCAATCTCTCTCTTATTAGTTTGTTACCTAAGTGTTGTGGGATAATCGTCGTAGCTAGAAGAACATCAAAGAAAAGAAAGGAAAAACACAACAAGAAGAACACAAACAATTTACGTGGTTCGATCCAAACGGATCTACATCCACGGGAGGGAAAACATCGTCGATCTTACTAAGACATTTGCAAGAGAATACATAGCTTTAAGATGAGCCCTCATCTTCTTGGATCTTCTTTCTCCCAAGACCCCTTAGATGCACTCCTCACCTTCCATGAGCTAATCTCTCTCGCTTTCTTGGACGGGATTTCTCTCTAGGCTCTCACAAACACTCATCATACAAAGCCTCACCCACCCCTCTCTATATATAATAGAAGGTGCCTAATGATAAGCGCCAGGGATGCACGAAGTACGAGAATGCCCCTTAGTCTTAAATGAAATTGTGAGTTACTAATAACAATTCTCCACCTCGACTCTCAATTTCGAAGCTCCGCAAAGATGATTCCCTCCACTCGGCCCCTCTCGAGGGGCCCTCGACCGTGGTAAAGTTCACTAAGTCCAAACAATGTTTGAACTTAGCTATAGTAGCGCCTTGGTGAGCATGTCGACAGGGTTCTCTCGCAGGTATCTTCTCCACCACTATCGAGTCTTCGGCGACGACGTCCCTCACAAAATGAAGCTTCATATCAATGTGCTTGGACCTTTCATGAAAGACACGATTCCCAGTGAGATGAATAATGACTCGATTGTCGCAGAACACGATCTACCACTTCGAGGTATCCCAAGCTCTTCGACCATGCCTTTTAGCCACATGGCTTCCTTGATAGCTTCAGTTACGGCGATGTACTCAGCTTTTGTAGTTGAGAGAGCTACAACGGATTGAAGATTAGACTTCCAACTGACAATGATGACCGAAGACAGTGAAAATGAATCCGGTCAGTGACTTCCGGTGTCGATGCTTCCAACGATAATCGAATCCACGTAACCAACTAACTTTTCTTCGTTGCCTTCCTGTCTTTTAAAGAGTAGCCCCAAGTCTGTAGTACTTCTTAAGTATCTCAAAATCCACTTTAGTGCTTCCCAGTGAGTCTGCCCTGGATTAGCCATGAACTTGCTAACAACACTGATGGCGTAGGCTAGATCCCAGTCTCGTCGCACACCATACCGTACATGATGCTACCAACCCCACTCGGCATGGGGACACCCTTCATGTATTCTTTTCGGCTTCGATCTCGTGTGCTTTAGAGTTCGATAATTTGAAGTGCCGACTAATCGGTGTTGCAACTCGCTTTGCCTTGTGCATATTGAACCTTGCCGAACTTTCCGAATATAAGACTTCGAGATAAGAATAAGTTCGCCTTTTCTGTCTCTCTTGATCTCCATTCCTAGGATCTTTGTAGCGAGTCCCAGGTCTTTCATATCGAATTCGAATCGAGCATACCTTCGATCTTCGGACTTCCTCCTCGCTTCGCTTCTACTAACATATCATCTACATATAAGAGCAAGTACGTACTTATTTCACCTGTCCTGCCACTTCATATATACACAATCGTCGTAGCTGCTTCGACAAAGCTCGATCTTCGAGCATAAACTCATCAAAACGTTTGTACCATTGGTTCAGGGCTTTGTTTCAATCCGTATAAAGCATTCTTCGACTAGACAAACCTTGTCCTTAGTCTCCGGTGTCTTGTATCCATCCGGCCGATCCATGTAGATGGTTTCTTCAAGCTCTCCATGTAGGAACGCGGCTTTAACATCTACTCGCTCTAATTCCAAATCGAATTGAACCGCTAGTGCTAAAACCATCCTAATGGAGCAATGCTTTACCACGAGCGAGAAAATTTCGTTGAAGTCGATTCCTTCTACTCGAGTGAATCCCTTCGCAACGAGTACGGCTTTATATCCGATCTTTTCAATACCAGTGTGCCTTCCTTTTCTTAAAGGTCCACTCTGCAACCAACTACACGTTTGTTTGTTGGTCGATCCACAAGTTCCCAAGTCTTGTTCTTCATCAGAGAAGTCATTTCCTCATTCATGACGTCAACCCATCTATTTCTTTCCTTGCTCTTTAAAGCTTCATTATAGTTGTTCGGTTCAGCTTCTTCTATCTCTTCAGCAACACTTAAGGCGTAGAAGATCATATCTGCACGACCGTGTCTCTCTGGCGGTCTGATAGTTCTTCTTTGTCTGTCTCTTGTCAGCCTGTAATCATCTGATCTGTTTTCTGGCTCTGTCTCTTGTTGGTCTTCTGTCACTTCATCTTGATTGTTCACAACAATCCTTTCGATCGATCAAAGTACGTAGTTGTTGCAGCCTCCACTTCGATTGAAGAACCCTCCTTAGCAGCACTGTTTTTGGTAACGTAGCTTTGCAAATTTGCCATTTTGGATTCATCGAATGTCACGTCTCTGCTCGATGATGCATTTTTGTTGATCTAGACACCAAAGTTTGTAACCGCTTGGTTCAGGGTGAATATCCGATGAAAATGCACTTCAAAGCTCTTGCTTCGAACTTATCTCGTCGACATGAGCTTAAGCAATACATCCAAAACTTTCGAGTTATCGTAGTTACACGGTTTCCGTACCAGCATCTCTAAAGGAGTCTTCGTATTGATAGTCGTCGATGGACATCCGTTGATAAGGTGGCGGGCGGTTGACACGGCTTCATCCCGAAACTTTTGGGTGACACCGCATTCGATGGCATACATCTCACTCTCTCTAGGAGAGTCCTGTTCATCCTCTCGGCTAGCCATTACGTTGAGGAGTGTTCGGGATTGTCTTGTGTCTTGTGATGTCATTCTTTACGCATAGTTCCTCAGCCGTCACGAACGAGTACTGCAAGCCATTATCGGTTCTCGAGTGTTTCGATTTTGCTCTGTCTTGTTTTCGGTGAGAGTTAACCGGTCCTCGAAACGTCGAAAAGCTTCATCTTTAGTTTTAAGGATGAAGACCCATACCTTCCTGGTGTAGTTGTCGATGATAGACATGAAGTATCTCCCTCCTCCATGAGTCTGAGTCCTGGCTGGTCCCCACAAATCATTGTGTACGTAATCAAGTGGCTTCTTAGATGTGTGATTTCCGGTAGAGAACTTCACCCTGTAGCCTTCCCAGTACACCATCGTTCGCGAAATCCTAATTCTTGACTCGATCTCCACATAACAAGTGCTGCGGACGGCTCTTGTAAGCCTCTTTCACTTACGTGCCCCGGTCTCATATGCCATAATATGGTCTTGTCGGTCTCCGATTGAGCTGCATTTGAGTAGTTGTCGATGACGATTCTTCCGATTAGAGAGTATAACCCATTTTTCCGACCCTTTCATGATGATGAGAGAACCTTTGACTACTCGATGCAGCCATTCTCTCGCCTTGAACGTGTATCCGCTCGACTCCGCAGTACTGCAAGAGATCAGATTTCTTTTGAGCTCGGAACGTACTGACGTGTTGAAGTATCCGCTCGGCTCCATCGAACATCTTTATTCGACCGTTCCATTGCCAAATACCTCTGCAAGCTTTATTATCTCCAAGTAGTACGGACCCGCCGTTTGCCGGTTGCGGTGTCTCGAACCAATCTTTGTGAGGGCACATGTGGAAGGAGCACCCGAGTCGAGGATCCACTCCTTCTTGGATTCCGATTCCGATATCACCAAAGCTTCTGTTGAATCATAGCCATCCGAGGCTACACTTGCTTCTCCGGAATCTTTAGGCTTCTCACGAAAGCTTTTCTTTCTATCCGGACGGTTCCTCACGAAGTGACCTTCTTTGTGGCGGTGGTAACACTTGTTAGATCTCTTAGAAGATCGACTTCTGCTCTTCTTTCCGGATTTTGATACGTTCGATCGCTTTTGGAACTTTTCTTTGCTCGGTCTTCCTCTAGCCGTCGAGTCGTCTCCAGCTGGCCTCTTCTTTCATGTCGTGCTTCTTCGAAGTTCCTTGGCTCGATCGGAGATTGAACCTCTTCCAAGGTAATAGTCATGCTACCTACCATAGAGCATCGCATCCCACGAAATGCTCGTAGCTCTTAGGAATAGAGTTTAACGGCGGTAACGCTTTATCCTCGTCGTCCATCTTGACATCGATGTTCTCGAGATCATCTATTATCTTGTTGAACTCGTCGATACGTTCCGAGACCGACTTGTCCTCGTGCATTTTGAATGAGTATAAGCGGCTGCTCGAAAAAGTACAGTAGCCAAAGATTTAGTCATATAAAGTACCTCGAGTTTAGCCAGGAGTGATTGTGCGGTTGTCTCCTCGACACCTCCTCGGCACTTTGTCGCCCGAACTCGAATTATCGGACTGTGAGCCCCGTCCGGAATGACGTTCTTCTCTTTCTCGGTCGGGTTGGTCGGCGATGCTGCAAAGCCTTGCGAGGCTTCGCAACGCCCCTGCCGAACCGGTAGAGCCTTCATCTTCACTCTCCATGGCCGAAGTCGTTTTTCCTCGTGAATTTCTCGATATCGAATTTAGCAGAACCCATTGTTCCGCCAAACTGCTTTTCACGCCAAAATCTTCCAACTGAATCACCTAATACGTCCTGTAGCAGAAAGAATTTTTTTTTTTTTTTAAAACTTTGATTTCTACTGTTGTAATAGAAAACCGAACAGCCTTCTAGTGGAATTCCTCCTTGACAACCAAGGATAACATAAGTGCCGAACTCCTTCTTGCAAGGACTTCTGCCGAATTCAGCTACAGGCCAGAGCAATTGCCAAAGGGTACCTGCAGTCAAGAAAAGATCCTACAGGCTGAAGATTGCCAGCGGTTTGGATGATCGCCTGTAGGACTGCCTAGGGCCCTTGCAGCGAGCCTGAACTTCCTTTCATAGAAATTCCTTGCAAAGCTTCTTTGCAAGATAACCGAACGACTCCCCTTGCTGCAAGTGAAGTAGATGTCTGCCGAATGGGTTGAATTTGGCTGTTTATTTCGCTGTTCACGACTGTCAAGCCCTTGCTCTTCCGGACTCCTGTTCGTCACTTCGAACCCTCCTCCGCACGAACTGTTCTTCGCAGTCTGTTGCGGAGCCCTGCGAACTGCTTCGCGCCGAGACCCCTTCCCCAGGGTCGCGATCTCGTCAGAATCCCGCAGGTCTGCCTCCTTCTGTGCCGAAGCCGATGAGCTTCTTCTTCCTTGTAAAGTTCTTTTTGCCGGTTTTCCCCTCCTCAGCGAGCCTCTGCGGAACCTTGCGCAGATCAATAAGGCCACAGAACCCAAAAAAATTTCTGGACTGCCGTATGCCTCTGATTGAAGTGCCGAAGCCCTGTAGCAAATCTACAGGTCTGCGAAAAAAGAAAGGAAGAAGCTGCTGGAATTCGGCTGCCGCAGTTCTTGGTTGTCCAAAGAACCTCGCGCGGTTCTGCGTCGTAGCCGAAAACCTCCCAAGAACCTTCTCGTTTGGATTGCCGAATTTGATGGACCGCACGAGCTCGCTGAGTTTCCGAGCTTAATGGATTGCCGAGCCTGCTGTAGAGCTCCTCTCCTTCTTCTTGATTCCAGCCGAAACATCTCTAGCCGAGAAGTGCCGATTGTTTCCACGAGATGGCGCCAATTGTTGTGGGATAATCGTCGCAGCTAGAAGAACATCAAAGAAAAGAAAGGAAAAACACAACAAGAAGAACACAAGCAATTTACGTGGTTCGATCCAAACGGATCTACGTCCACGGGAGGGAAAACGTCGTCGATCTTACTAAGACATTTGCAAGAGAATACATAGCTTTAAGATGAGCCTCATCTTCTTGGATCTTCTTTCTCCCAAGACCCTTTAGATGCACTCCTCACCTTGGCCACAAGCTAATCTCTCTCTCTTGCTTTCTTGGACAGGATTTCTCTCTAGGCTCTCACAAACACTCATCATACAAAGCCTCACCCACCCCTCTCTATATATAATAGAAGGTGCCTAATGATAAGGCCTAAGGGATGCACAAAGTACAAGAATGCCCCTTAGTCTTAAATGAAATTGTGAGTTACTAATAACACTAAGGAATATTGACCCTTCTACACCATTTTATTGATATTCTTATGATTGCTTCAACAGCGTTAGAACCTAGATTTGTTTAGCCGAGTTCATTATAAACAGTTCATGAGAAAGGAGTCACATTTATGTCATGAAAGAAGTGAATGTTTGTATATAAGATATAACAAATCTTCCTTGAAGATCTATTTTAAAGATTTATTTTATTTTATTTTACTTTTTCGATGATGGCTTGAAAAAAAATATTGAGCATAAAAGTTTTTGAAAATTGTTGTTAGAAAGAGGAAATTGAAGCCAATTACACAAGATTTTAATTCATTTAATATTGAATTATATTAGCCAAGCATAAATTAGAGCACTAATTTATTATGCGACATTTTAATTATTCATTATAACTTTGCTTAGCCTAGTATTCGCTATCAATGTACAACTTACTGTTGTTAAGTACAGAAAAAAGCCAAAATTGGTTGGTAGATATGACTTAGTGTTCTTAGCAAACAAAGCAAATTTTATTTGATTCACTTCCTCTTACATACAGTGAACATATCTAATTGACCTAGTTAAAGGGAACTTGAACATTCTTTCTTTGAAAAGTTAACATCACGAGTTTTAAGTGGTTTCTATTTAGCTCATTGTTAATATGATTAATAACAATCAATATGTAATATTATGTAATGTTTTATTTAATAATTATATTTTTAAATTTAATGTAATAATATGACTATTAGATTAATTTAGTGTTGAAGTCTAGTAGTACACATGTGAATGGGGGGCCAATTTGTAAGGTGAGAGTGGTTGCAACCATGGGAAGCAGGTGAGTCGAATGCATGTAGTTGGGTGTATGTTGGTTTCTTGTTGAATAATAGTTGTTAATGTAAAGAGTAGTTTAAGTGTTTTGAATGGGGGTTGGTTTATTAGAAATGTTAGTGCTAGCACAGCGTATAGCCAAAATTGATAGAGAGTTGAGAATCATGGCGTAAAGCTTGTACGGTATCTTGAACTTGTCTTTGTGTGTGTTCATTAACACCAAGTTGCTCAAATGTATTTGGGTAATTGTATTGTTGGATAATGCCATATGAAATTAAATAGACAAATCATGAGATTTTTGTTGACGTTGATATAAGTTTCATAGTTCGACGACATCAGATACATCGGCAAAATTAACTATTGAATGTTGTGGTATGGAGATTAAGTTTGAAAGATATAAATCACACTTGAAATCATCGAAAATATCATTCGATTGTAAAATAGACCACCCCACCAAATTACAGAGCATCAAAATTATCTAAAGAGGAGATATTCAACAATGGAAATGAGCAAGATGAAAATAGCATATTGATAATGTGACGTAAAAGATTTAGACTCAAATGGCCTCAACCATGACCAAAGTTTTTCAAATGACATATGATCATAATAATGCCGGTGTGAGCATGATCAAAATGTTGAATTTGCAAATGAAGTACACTGATATTGTTGTCAGTCGCTGGTTGGAACTCGTCAGTCGTTTTAATCTAATTTATGAATATATAAACTTTTTTAATTTTAAAATAATATTCTAATTTTGAAGAATAAGACCGAAGAGTTCTCATATGCCTAATAGTTTAGATAATAGAGCACTATACAATAAGTAATACACCCTCTCGAAAGATAATTATATCACTTGACGGTAGACTTGATTATATACACTAAGAAATTTATGACATTCGTTTTCTCTGCGAAATTTTTTGTGTGACGGACATTTCCGTTATCAAATATAAAAGATTTGTCAAGGTTTAGATTATCTAGGTTTCTAATTCCCTATAGAGGCAAACTTCTATAGTTAATTATATCTTAAGCAGCTGAAGCCACTTAAGAAAATTCTCGATTAAGATCAGAGATTTCCACTTTAAGAAATTCAAAGTTGAGTTTTCAAGGTTGGACATGAAAGATTCAAATGAGAAAGACTTAAATAAGAACATTTATTTTTTAAGTCAAACGAATGAAAGACAAGGGATGTCATAGATTATGAAGAGAACCTCAATGACTTCCCAAACTATTCTATTGTTTGACTTTACATTTTAGAGGTAATATTTATTTAATGTTTACTCCTACCAATTATTTAAAATTTAGGATTTACACTTGCACAATATCTAATCTTACAAACGGCCTGGGAAGATAGGAGGGTTTACGTCGTACCGAACAAACAACTTCGGACTCTTAAAAAGTTAGGACTTATACTGCACAACATGATCGTGCAAAAGCCTAAAGATAGTGTGAGGATTTATGTCGTACTAGTCAAACGACCTTGAAATCTTATGAGTTTGTTGTTATTTAAGACTAATGAAGTTTTGCTGAAAGATGATCCTCCGCTTTATGATTTGCTTTGATCATCATTTGGAGTTGTTCACCATACGTTTGCATCGTCATTGTCTGCCTTGTGAGTAGTTCATTTCAGGTTTAAGGTTTATGATTAAACTTGTGATTATGGTTGAGTCTCAAGGCTTGCTGTAGGGTTCCTTTTGAACTTGTGGCCTACTATTCTCTACTCTAGAGGTCTTTGTAGGTATGTTAAAATATACATAAATAAAACTTTCCATAAAGTACCGTAAATTGAAAAATACAGTAAATAAAATGTAACTGTGTACCTGTCATCTCTACTATTGCTGGAAGGGTTAGTTCTAAAAAATATTGCATGCATATGTATAAAAAATAAATAAAAGAACAAGGAAAACACTGGCATGTATAACGAGTTAGGTGGCACATACAAAATATCAGAGTTAGGTGTAAGAATTTCAATAAAAGGGGGGGCTCAGAATGAGGACCTGGGCCCTGCCAATTCTCGAGGGACATTTGTAGATATCATGTATGTGGGATCCAACATAGGGTAAAAGGTCGTCAACCAGGCAATTAGGGAAGGGTAATCGTCAGCCCAACCTGTGTGATTGATATATGAATTGACCAAAAGTGACATTCAAAATTTCTTAACTTTACGGTCATAAAAATAGTTTAAACTTTTCATTTTAACATGTGAAATTTGATTTTCATCTAGAAAAAAGATTGTGTTGTATTTCATGCATTCTTGTAAATTGGGTAATTCATGAGCCTGTCATATTGACGGACTTGGGATCACTAGTAGCCCCTGAGAGTCAAGGTGACTCTTTACTAAATGTTAGAGAATAGTAATGCTAATCATTAATCCTCCTGTAGCCGTCAGGCTAGGATATGCAATACTTCTACATACCTTTATACTTTTCTCATCATCGCTCATGCGACCAAAACTTTCTACTTAAACCAACCCGATGATTCATATGTGGCCACATTTTGAATATCCTCAGTTGCTCACAGAGGTCTGAATACCATATCCAAAACTCATCCCCTTGAGCATTGGGTTTTACTGTAAGTTAAGTAGTGACATGATAATTTTACTAAGGTATGTCAATTAAAGATTCATTTGATACATTGCGAGCTTCTCGGTTTTTCAACTTGCAGTTATGTTGTCCGAGAAGTTCTTCTGCAGGAAGCTGACTGCATGTTTGTTGCAGCTGTGTGAAAATAGCTGTGAGGCAACTGTTTCTGGAAAAATGACCATTCTGCCCCCGTTTTTCTAAAGTTGTTTAAAATAGAACTGTAACAATCATATATTTGATACTTCAGAAGCAGAAATTCATTTCTAAACAAAATAAAAGTTCAGATACACAACTTACTTAACTGTGAACACCAAAAGTGCTAAAGATTTTTATCTGGAATATTTACACATATGCCACACATTCTTATGTATTTACATATCTAACACAAACTTTAATATTTAAGAAAATTTACATAATATTTTGGAAGTCATATGAAAGAATTGGGTAGCATAAATGTGATAAAGTAAATTTAAGCGTTAGATATGGAAATATATGAAATTAATTAAGATTTAAAAAAATGTAAATTTCCTAAATATTTAAATTTATGTGTTAGATATGTAAAAACATCAGTATGTTTGGCATATATAAATCTCCCAAACAAAAGTTTCCCACACTTTTGGCTTTTATGGCATTCACTTACTCTAAAAACCTAAGTTCCACATCTCTCGTTACCTTGCAGTTTCTCTTTTGCATTTGTCAAATTTTTTTTAATTGATATTTTGGTAAATTTTCCTTTATATTCTCTTGAAAAAAAAATTACCAAGTCGTGATGTGAACGGTGGCTTTGAAGCTAACGGGGCAAAGTGACCGCCGATAAGCAAATCTTTCAATTTTAAAAATTTAACATTAAAAAAATTTAAATATTTTATTTGTCTCGAGTGAGTTTCATGTTTTATAGATTGATCTAAAATCACATATAAAAAAAATGTGTTATAAAATTCAATAAAATTTACATTTATTATATCAAAATGAGCACATAAATTAAACATACGAAGTATTAATCATAAATGCACTTTCTTATTAATATGTGCATATATAGTATTTATTTGTGCATATATAACTATTCTTATCGTACAAATTTATTGAAACTTCACGATGAGTTGAAGACAACTTGATCAGAACAAATAATAGGCTACAAATCACTATGCCTCTTATCAAAGATATAATAAACTTAAAACTATATATTTTTTTCCAAAATATTGTAAAAAAATAATGTTACAAAAAGTGATGTACTGTTCATGTTCTCAAATTAGATTTTACTTGGTTCAAAATATAGATGCAGAGCCTATCTTAAATTTAAGATTATGATATTTTCGCACTAAACAACAAATGCAATGTAATTTATAAAAAAAAATTTATATATACATCAAAGAGAGTTTACATCTAACCTTAACGTCAATATATCATCAGCTTTGCATCGCATGCCTATAACTAAGCACCGATAAGTTTTTGAAGAAATTTACTATAAGAAACATCACTATAAAACTATTGTAAATTTTTGCTTTGGTCATTTGCCTAACAATCCCCAATCCAACACAAATTTGCATTAGAAACCCCAGACACTAAATATTTGTCCAAGGAAAACTAAAACAACCAGGAATTACAACATTTTTCAGGCATGTACACTTACCCAAAAATGCATCAGTTAAAAGTGGAAATTAAAATACCATCAAGACGGTTTTCAAAGTTTGTCACCAAAGATAACCAAAACTTCACTACCCTGATCCATGGCTTGGTCCAGGAATCCTATTAGCTCATCCAAATTTCAAAATGGCTTGGGTGAAGAAAGATCATTGTCCAAGTTATATCAGATTGCATAGATGCATCGTATCGAAACCCAATGCTGGCCTCGCCAAATTCCAGTGAATCGCTTCACAGGAATGTTAAGGACAATGCCAAGTAAAGTTGCAGAAGAAAGTTTGATCGAATACGAACTATTGCGATGATCATGCCAAACCACCTTTTTGTTTCGCGTCTCGAGTGTTGAGATTAGAACATTTGCATCAAAATTTCTTATTAATTTGTTTCCTATTAATTCGTTGTGGTGAGTTTTAAAAATTACAGAAAGTGGAGTTCATCTTCCTTTGTCAGGATCATCATGATCAAGTTTTTCAGCAATTGAGTCTAATTCATCTCGACAGAAAGAGTCCTCTTTCCGGATCAGAAAATAGAATGAAACACATTAAAAGGTTGATTTTGTAAACTGTGTAGCCTGTAATTCCCAGCAGAAATAAAAGGAATTGGATACAAAGAATTTTATTGAAAAGGATGTTAAAAAGGTTGAAAAAGAAACACTTAAAATATTTTGAAATGAGTACAAGTGACTCACCTATTTATGATCAAAATTAATATGCAAAAGTTGAGCTTAATGGTGCCAATGGATGACGCAATATCCTTCAACAATATAAATTCTAAGAGTCATGTTTAAAAAGCACTGATAAAAGTGATTTGGACTGCTTTTTTTTTTTTTTTTATTTGCCTTCAACAATATGACTCTAAATAGGACACAATGGAGAAAAAAGATTGATGTAGCTGACCCCACGTAGTGGGATTAAGGCTTGTTTTTGTTGTTGTTGCCTTAACTTCGGATCAGTGCAATTTATATCTTACATCTTTAGAGACTTCTGTGTTGAAGTCCAACGTTGGATTCACAAGTGCAAGCTTCCCTATGTATTCACATAATTAACAACTAAACTTTACTTTTTAAATTTATACCACCGAAATCATTCATATCACATAAAAAAAATCACCATTCTTGCTTTTAAAAAGTGAATTTCACATTTTTATGCCTAGTTTAGGTGTACGTAAAATTTGAAAGATGCAGGCTCTGGATCTAAAACAATCATAAATTTCATATGACACAATAAGACACAAGGCAGTGGTTTAGAAATCCATCAATCGAAATTTGAATGATAATTATTTTTGGACGATAAAAATGTATCATCCGAAAATAGGGGGGCAACTGATACGGCATCAACAAATTTTCATCATCTGACACGGATCTCAAAGCATTACACGGATCTCGATGCAATCTTTTGAGCAAAAAACGTTCAAATCTGGATAAAAAGTCATCCAGAGCTCCGATTTCGGCAAACTTATAGTCAAACAGACCGGCTCGATGAAACGGACCCAATGATATCAAAATTAAACCAATCCAAGTCAAATCAAGCCCGGATTAAGTCATTAAACCACTTTTAAAAGCTTTTCAGACATATTGGAAGGTCAAATGGATGCCGACGTTAGCAAACTCATACTCGAATCGAGCGTCTCGACAAGACGAATCCAATGAGCCCAAAATCACTCAATTCCGACATCGTTAAGGCCATCAAATGCCCCTTAAACGCAATCCGATCGAGAGAGCCTTCCGAGCCATCCGATCAAAATCGGTTGCATTAATCGCACCCACAACCCTATAACGACCCCAACTCTCACATCAGAGGAGGAGGAAAAAGGAGAAAGTTTAGAGTCTTGAGGAGAAGAAGTAGCTTTGCATCATCGCCGACCGCTGTCGATCACCGCCGATAGCCGTCGACCACCTCTGATCGTCGTGAACCTTCGCTGATCGCCGTGAACCACCGTCGATTATCATCAACCACCATCATCAGTATACCATCAATCGACGTTGTCATCTACATCATATAATTATCTTTTCCCGTCTGTGGGACGAAGGATTTCTGTAAAAGTTAATCAATAGTGGATTCTCGCAATTGGGCCAGGCCCTGTGGTTTTTCCCTTTACGGGTTTTCCACGTAAAAACTTCTAGAGTCACTGTGTGTTCCCTTTTCATCTGTGTGCGTGCTGAAATCTCGTACAACGCTAAGACGATAATATGCTATTCTACCACCGAGAATTTTCTAGTACACATCAATAATGATGACTCTTTGTAATTTCGTTTATGAAGTGTAAACTAAAATAATGAATCTGAAAGCAAATAGACCAACATTCTTTCACAATTTAGCAAAATTTTGCAAATGCAATGCCAAGAAAGTTCATGTTTTACTAATTGCAACGTTTCACTCGCAATCTTTCACAATTTTGATTTACAAGGTTTACTAAGGATGCGTTTGGAGACGATGTTAGTGGAAGCTTTATTGTCCTGTTCCACCTACTATCTCATTAATAATCTATTTCCTCAACTCTGTCATCTCGCTTGCAGCTTCCCCGTCTAAAGTACAGGTGGTCGAAGCCTCATTGTCATGTTTTGCCAAAGTCTGTCCTAGACGGTACTCAAAAGCATCTGCAGGTACATGTTCTTAATCCTCGTCCGCCAAATGGAAGTCGATGACATAACCGCAAGCCTTTTAGCCCACCACTCCTCAGGTGTATCAACTGTTCGCTTCACCAGAGCTCATCCTAATCTTGTTGAGCCTTGTTTCAATTCCTTCCATATTTTTCAATCATCCCTAAGTTAATCCCACTTATTTTTCAATTGCATCTTGTCGTACTATCTGCTTGTAAGTTCCTTGAACATCATTTACTTATTAATTTAATTTTTTGGGTTGATGCATGTCAAAGTACTGTTGCATTGGCTTTATTTGGGTTTTTGTGTTTCAGCTTTGTAACTAGTGATATCTTAGCTAGTTTAGCGTGGATGGAGTGCCTGTGCTTTTGTCTCTTAAAGGTTTTTTGCAGTCTTTATCATGGTCTAGTAAGGTTTAAAGGCTTGTTACCCTCATGTAGGCACCATGTAGGCAGGTTAATATCATGTAGGCCATATGGATGGATGGCTCTTGGTGCATCAGTGTATGACAATGTTGAAAAGCATGCATTTGAAGAGGAGCAATAATTGATGGGAGGACTCTTATGTGAGCAATAACTCACTTGAAGGGCTCTCACATGTTGATGCTTGAACATCATGGGCCTAATTGGGCTCACTATTGTGATATATGGACTCACATCTAGAAATATACATTAATAGATATGACCATTACTATTATATTAAGAATTGAATTTTCGTTTTTACTTTTGACGTGAGAATATTTACACTAATGCGTATAATAATAATCTACTCTTACATGATAATTATTTGCATCAGTCATCACCCCCTCTCAAACAAAAGCTCTTCAATACCTTCATGTGTCTTGCATCAAGATCTTACTCTTCAATACCTACAGCAAACAAAGAAATTGTTACTAAAAAATTAAAAAAAACTACAGTGCACTCCAAATTCTTCCAACAAAAAATCCCTTAAACCATTAACAACACTTTAAGAATAACACAAGTGCTAACTTCTTAAAAGTGAAATAATGTCCTTCATGCATAGTGTTATAAATAAAAATATAAACGTTTAAATGGCTAGAAGAGATGTGAGCAACATGTCATGCAGAATATGTTTGTCCCTCTACATTTATTTTGAACAATACAAGCATAACTATGCAACTAGTATAAACAAATGGTTATTACAAAAATGTCCAACTAGAGATGAGTTCTAAGCTAAAGGGTGAGACCCCTCATTGAACCTGGTCATAACCAATCAAAACAATTGCACCATCTATTTGCATCTTATCTCTAGTTTTAGAATCCCGAAACACACCCACAGAGCAAAATCTTAGCTAGATCTTCCTTCTGGATATCAAGTGATAGGAAAAAAACTCCTATGACAGGAAATCATACTTCAATAGTCAAACCATGGAGAACTCGTGAACTATTCATTTTAACAATTTACAAACTCCTTTGGTTTTATTTAAGGGAAATTACATACATAACACACAATTCTCACCTAAAATTCTATTTACATTTATATCACTTTTTGTGTCATAACCTATGCATTAAGGTGCATTTCACTTTTAAAAAGTAAAAGTGGTATTTTTTATATTAGACTTGAGTTATAGGCATGTAAGTATGTAGTTTTAAGAGTTGAATATGTAAATACACAAAAATAAATAGTGTGTTATTTATGTAAACAAGCAATCTCCCATGATGTAAGAAGCCATTGGCTATTGATATCGATCAAACAACTAATCTCATGACATTTTTTTGGCAGTTCAAATCAGAAAATGGATTCACTATAAAAAAAATGCAATGGATGAGGTAAATTAAGTTTCCATCACAAAGAAATTTGTTTTGTTCCAAATCTGAGAATGCACAAAAAATCATTTTAAAAAACTACTCATTCTACATTAAACTATATTAGGGACCAACAAGATAACCTAGTTTACGTGAAAGTTCTACTCATGACTTTTAATATTTTAAAAATTTATCAGATGCCAAACTGAACTATTTCATGTTCAACCATGCATCTTCAATAAGTTTTTAGGAAACGACGAATTCATGAGCAAAAAACTTATTAAGATTTCTACGTTCTCAAAAATCAAATTATGAAATAGTCAATTATATGCACTTGCTTTCATAAAAGTTTTACCTCCTCTGTCAACATTAAAAATATTAATAACGTAAATGCAGATAGTTATCTATTTTTTGTTCAATAATTAGATAAGTTTCAGTATTTGTAATAAACACCTAACTGATAAGAAATTAAAATTTCTATTTAATATCAAACATCAACACCACTCTATTAGCCATATCCCGCCTATTTGGGTAGCACAATCGAATATGAAGTAGTGAACTAGACATTATTCCTTTCCCATGATTTTCATCAATCAAATGTACCTGATTGAACCATCTCTATTTCTCTTACAAGAAGTTCAAGAAAAAGAACGATACTACTGATAAGGAAGCTGTTCTCCGTGATGTCGCCTCTAAAACCTTCGTTCCATCTCCTGAGCTCTGAAGGAACTCGATAAGGAACTGTACTATTCAATTGAATTATGGTTATTAGCCAACTTGAAAAGCTCAACAGAGGTTCATAATTTTTAAAATCCAGGAGCGTATCAGAAGGAGCACTAACACATGCCTTAAGTCAGTACTGCATGGGGACAACAAGTTCCAGATCTATTATGTTGAGTATCTCATACACCTAAAATATATAGTATTTTTATACACATTTTTATACCTATTTTTGATGATATTGCACTTTAATGAAAAATATTTTATGTGTTTTTCTTACAGGCATTGACCCACTTTTTAATATGTTTGCAATTTATGTTTATAGCAACGACACCAAAAACTTGATTCCGCTTTAATATATATATATATATATTTAATTATATGATTGAATGTTTAATGTGGATTCTACGCAAGTATATGTATCGTATCAAGTAATACGGAGCTCTAATGGAGTCTCGGTTATCGATCCCACGGGAAGTTTTTAACAGATTTGTTATCAGCTAAATTTAAAGGAATTACTTACTAATATAGTAAACGAAATTTTAAAGTAACTAAAGCAAACTAAAGTAAACTAATGCTTGAAATAAAGTTGATTTAAATAATTCAAAAAAAGTATCATTCTCCTTGTTTTTAGAAAATTAAGTGAATGATGATTTTAAATAGAATTCTTAAATTGTATTTTGACAAATAGGAGCATTCCTATTCTTTACCCTTTGGTCCAGGTGCAAAGAACATTGACTAATCCTATGTTTGATTACCGAATCCGCAACTTAGCCGGGAGGATACTGTTGCCACTTCAGAGCTCCCACGTTCCCCTCACTCGAGGGCTAACATCTACACTTCGACTCTCGAACAATAGGACCAAATTGAATATTTTAGTACGTCACACTAAAATGTCCAATTCTACGTCCAGATAATTAATATTTCCTTATTTATTTGCACCCTCCTTCCAAGGTTTTTGACTTCCCGAATATTGGATGTAATTTTTACTATAGTTGATAATTCAACATATTTTAACAACTTAATTGACCAGATTGAAAGTAAATTAAGTTTTAAGTAAAAATTATCACAATTTATTTTAATATATTAGGTACTTCTATTTAATTTCATCAATTCGTATAATTTTCATAAACAAGGAGAAAGACTAAGAAAACTACTCAGAATGCATGTGAATAAAACAAATCATGGATTTCATTTAAAGTTAACAACAACAATAAACAAAGATACTTATCTTAATTTCCTCCCAAGCAGACTTCTCGAAGTTCCTTTGACTTTTCCTTCTAAGTACGACAGAACTTCTAAATAACACTCAAATAAACTAAAGAAACTCACTAATGATAAACAACAAACACACTTAAGACACCAAAAAGAGACTTAGACTCTCTAAAATAGACACACTGAAGACTCAAGAGACACACCAATGACACTAGAATTCGGCCTCTATTAATAGAGGTAGGCAAAGGTCCAAGGGATGCTTAAAACACCTCTTCAAAAAGTGTCCAGATTCAAAGTATTTGCATTTTGAACTGTCTCGCCGTCGGCGGGAAACGATCTTGCCATCAGCGGGGCTTCTAGAAGGTCTTCAAACGCGCTATCTCGCTGTCGGCGGGCTCGGGCTCTCTATCGGCGAGGTAGTTATAAATCCTTCAGAAATTTTCTTAATAATCTCGCTGTCGGCGGCCTAGATCTCGCCGTCGGCGACTTAGTTCAATTTGCATGAATTTCTTCCTTTTTGATCCAAATTCGCTCCATTTCATGCTTTTTGCTTTCATCACTTATAAATCTTCATTCCTGCAGTAAAATAAAGAAAACACCATTCTTTAAGGTGCAATTTCATCAAAAATAGATATTAATTTCTTAATGTATTTTTCTGTGATCAAAATCCCCAAACATAATTATTACTTGTCCTCAAGTAATTTTAATACTAAATAAAAATAATGATTTATGTAATAGAATTTTTCAATTCAGATATACTATGAATTAAATTTAAATAATATTATAATAAAGTTGAATAGAAATATTTCTAAGTAATTAAATTAACTTTATAGATATAAGATTATCTAGTTATCAGGTCTAAGATTTCTAGTTTTCTATTTATTTCAGGAATGACTATGTTTAAAAAAGTAAATTACTTAAGATATTTAGATGATAGGAAGTTCAAGAAAACACTATTTAGTAAAATATTAATATATATATATATATATATATAAGTTTAGAAATATAATTAAGTTCTACCTTTTAGGTTGAATCCATTGAAGCCAATTTTTGATAAGGTATCTCCTCAAGCTTCTCCTCACTTATATTTTTCTTTTTTTTTTCTTTTTCGATTGATTTTCAATCCTTTTTTTTCTTTTTCTTTTTCAAGTGAGGATTATTGTATCTGGATAACCTGTTAATAATTTTGAACTTCAGTTTCTCTTCCTAAATTTGAAACTTAAAATATTTCCTTGCTTATATATTTTTCATAGCCTTTACTTCATTGAGTTTCTATCCTTTATTTTTCACTTAAATACTTAAGAATTTTCAATTTTTAGAATATAGTTTTCTTTACTTTAAATAGTTTACTATATTCTTATTTCTTTTAACCAAATATCTTATTCTATTAATTAATTGAATTACTAGAAACATTTTATTTAACTTTATATAATAATTAAATAAAGTAATTCATGTTTATTGAATTGAAAAACTACTATAGAAAATCATTTAATAATAGTTTTTGAAAATAGAAATTGAGAACAATTTTAATAATTAAATTTGTATTTTTACCTTCCCCCAAACTTAAATTTTTCTATCTATACTAAATAGTGAAAAAGGGAAAGTATATAGTAAAATTCATCATACCTTTGAGCTTTAGGTATTTCTTTTCTTTGAAATTTTTGTAGGCTTTTTCATTACTTACGGAACCTGTATCGTTAGTATTCTTCCACACATATATAATATTTAAAAGAAATGCTTGGGGTAAGAAATTTTTAATAAACATAAAACATAACAAATGAAAACTTAATCTATTTCTATACATACAATCAACTAACCTATTTTAAAACATATTAAAACAATCTAAACAATGTTAACATTCATAACTTATAAAAACTTAAACTAACATCCTATATATATATAAAAATTGCAAACTAATTTAACACACATAAGAAGTCTAATATCATAGCATAAGCAAATATACCAACATCCATAGTCTCTAGAAAGTACAGAATAATTACATCCAAAATAATAAAGTTTCCAAAACAACAAATCTAAACAAACCAAACAAAGGCTCTAAACTTCTGCATCAAAATCCCAAACTACGTCATCTCCCTGATCTCCAGGCTGAGAAGGCTGGTACTGTGAATAGCGGGGGTACTCAGAAAAGACAACATCTAAATCACCACTCCTATATCGACGTTCAGCCTCATAGTATGCAATTTCATATTCTGAATGACGCTGGAGATATTCACTATCGTAATCATGTCTTCTTTCCAATCCATCAATCCTGTGATCCAGATGATCAAATCTTCTCTCCATAGTCTCTCCAAGCTCGCTCAAAACTCTTTCTACTCGAGGTTAACTCATTCATCGGATCTTGAAGGGTAGGGGTGGTGGGCTGAGGAGGATCATAACCTGGTAGAGGGGATATCTCTACTTGATGAAGGCATGTAACTCCTCGTTCCTGATCTCCATCCCTCATGGGATTCATAAGTCTTAATATTGGCGGGAGTGATAGGTTTCATGGGCTCTATCTATTCCTCATCTTCTCTTGCCTCTACTCCAGAGAGTTGACAGAGTGCAAAAATCAAACCAGGATGTCCCAATCCTCCTCCACTCTCACTTCGAGCAGTGGCTAAGATATTTCTATAAATAATGTTACCTATGTTGATGCTCCTATTGTTCTGAATACAAAAATTTAGAATTGCTCTATCTCTTGTTACCTCACTATGGTGATAAGTGGGTAACAATGTAGAGCAAATAAAACAATGCCAGGCTTTAGAGATTGCATTTAACATAGAAAGAGGGAAATTTACCCTTTCCCTCTGCTTAATCTTCCAAACTCCTTTCCGATCGGTGAGAAAGTCTATAACTTCTTCCGGAGGTCCTTCCACGATACCGAAAGTATCATACTCGCTAGTATGCGGATCACGAACTTCATAGAACAAGTTTATTCTTGCAGTAGCTGAATTCAACCATAATCCCCGTACCTTTACGGTGCATCCTCGATTGCCGTCGAATTCGCATAGAATTCCTTCACTACTTCCACATACTGCTCTATATGAAACATAACGAAGTTTTCCCATCCTCGTTCCTTTATGACTCGCTCCACTTCTCCTCCTGGATTCTTGAAAACTCGATCCGTAATGCACTTCCTTCCTTGAATATTTTCAAAATATCGATTTTGCGCTCTTGCATTGATGAATCGGTCAGTGTCGTAATCCACTCTTCATTTTTGTCGAGGAGCCATTCGTTCGATCTATAAAAATCACAAAAAATTCTAACTAAACTTCCAAATATTGATAAGATGGCTTCCTACAACATCTAAAATCGATTTACATCAATCTCCATGGTTTTCTTCCAAGTAATTTCTCCACATTTCAAATTTTTCCAAAATTTCCCAATGTAGAAGAAATCCATGGTAAAAATAAAAAATTTTTGCATAGGAGTGAAGCTCTTACCGATAGAAGATGAAATCCGGTGTCAAAAAGTCTTGAAATCACTTCAAATCCGAGATCTCTCAAGCTCTAGGTCGGTTTTTTCAAAAATTTGAGGAAAGGGATGATGAATAGTGTCGGTTGACTGGTCAAATATAGGTCTTTTCGCGATCTCACTGTTGGCGAGATTTTTCTCGCCGTCGGCGAGCTAATTAATTTGATAAGGTAAAAGTTTCAAGAAAAATCCGTCGTTGGCGAGCTCGGTCTCGCTGTCAGCGGGTTTTCTCGCTGTCGGCGAGATCCCAAAATTTTTAAATTTTTGAAATTCATCAATCATTTTCAACCTCGATTTGCCTTTAATCAATCTTCCGATCACTTAATTTAATAATAGTATGAAGATTAGATACTTAAACTCACAAAAAGTTCACACAACACAAACTATATAACTTTATATATGAAATCCATGAGACTTACAAACTTCACACTAACAACTTAACACATACTTAACTTAAATGTTCAAATCTATAATACTCATCATCGCAATCCACACCACAACACTCTAAATGCTGAGACATAACAATTACATTAAATCTCATCAATTCTTAGATGATCAATATCAAAGTTCGACTCATAATAAAACCTAAATCCAAATCAACACATATATACACAAATATATGACATAAACATAGAAATCTTTCCTACTCTTCAGTGTCTGAATTAACATCTTCTCTGATATTCCCGATGCGACGTAGGTGCACAAATAAATTGTAGAAAGGCACTGAAGGGAATTCGCAGATAGATTCTTCATTAATCCATCCTTTCTGTCTTAGTAGATGAATAAAATTGGCCTCTAGATGTCCAGTATGATCAAAGTGCTCCTTCATTCTCCAGTCAATGTGATTAAACATATCAGATATATTGTCGATGGAATTCATCACGTTTTGCAATTCTTTCTCTAATCCTTTAATCTTCTTCAGAATGAAATTAGTTTTATCAGTAAAGGGCCTTGCTAAAGGATTGTTCTGTAATGCTCGTCGAAATAATGGTAATCTCATCATTGTTATCCAAAGTTGGAAACATATCAGTAGGATCCAATGGTTTCCATGGTAAAAGTACTTTTTCCCAAGCCTCATAAGAAACTTGGTACTGAATGCATAAATCAAATATAGTTGATGGGTGTCCAAGTCTATGCACTGACCCATGCACAATCAATCCCAATGCAGACTTTACTATTATTAATCCAACATCGATAGGTAATCCAATTTGAATACAGTAGTTTAAAATAACGTATTCCTTCGAAACTTTATTTACCCTCATAGTAGGTAATAATTTTTATGATATAAAGAAATGCCAATGCTTGGAGACAGGGTTAAGAAGTGATGCGAAAAACCGACATACCGTCTTCGCGTAACTCCCAATCATTAGGTTCGTCGGTCAGGTATCTATAGATCTCGTTCATATTGTATCTTGAAGGCACAAAGTTAGAATAATGACAAACAGAGGTATTCTTTATAGAAAATAATTCATTTACCCTTGAAGGAGTAAATGTTACCCATCTTCCTCTGACGTAGACATTTCCATTGTTGATCGCATGTAAATTAGAGTAAAACTCTTTAACTACTGGAATAACTACAACGGATGTCGTATAACAAAATACCTCCTAATGCCGCTGTGCGATCATTTCTTCGATTTTTGTAGTGGAATTCTCTACTCCTCTGTTGACAAATTCTCTTTCTTTAATAAGTCTTTTCTTCATTAAACCTTTGTTGAAGATACGCTACGCCGCCGAACTGACGAATTTTCTTCGGTTGAAAACTTCAGTTTTTGTGGTTTCTAAGAGTTTGGTGGCCATTTTGGATCGAAAGGATTGGTCTCTAGTCATTCCTAAGGAAGAAAACAGTGTAAATTTGGATTTGGAATAATTTCCTACAAAGAAATGGCTTAGATCAGTCCAAAACCGCACGAAAAATCTTTAAGAAACCAAATTTTCAACAATCTCGCCGTCGGCGAGCTAGTTATAGAAATGACTCAAGTCATGGCGCACGATCTCGCTGTCAGCGGGCTCGGGCTCACTGTCGGCTAGATTCGTAAAAATCGCCCAATTTCGCTCTGGTCCAAATATTTTCTGATCTCATCATATAAGTTCAACTTTATGATGATTCTAATAAAAAATTTGAGTAGTAAGATTTGTTTTAATAATATAGACTCACTAATTTGTAGATAATTAAAATAAAAGACTACTATGGGTTGCCTCCCATAAAGCGCTTGGTTTAACGTCGTCAGCCCGACCTAATTTAATTAGTAATCAGGTTGACTAAGCATTAAAACCTCTTTAAAATTTGGTCGTCTGTTTTCGAAATATGGTTTTAATCTATGTCTATTTACTTTAAATCTATGTCCTGTTTTTGGATCTTCAATTTCTATAGTTCCATATGAAAATATTTGAGTTATGGTGAAAGGTCCTAACCATCGAGATTTCAATTTCCCAGGAAATAATTTCAATCTAGTATTATAAAGCAAAACTTCTTGTCCTGGTTCAAAACTTCTCTGATTAATCTTTCTATCATGTCATAATTTCATTCTTTCCTTATAAATCCTATCATTATCATATGATTCATTTCTTAATTCTTCCAATTCATTTTATTGCAACAATCTCTTCTCACCAGCTTCTTTCATATTATAATTAAATTTTTTAATCGCCCAATATGCTTTATGTTCTAGTTCAACTGGTAAGTGGCAAGTTTTTTCATATATAAGCTCGTAAGAAGTCATTCCAATCGGAGTTTTATAAGCGATCCTGTATGCCCATAATGCGGTGTCTAGTCTTATAGACCGTACCGATCTATTCGGATTTGACGTACTTTTCTAATATACGCTTAATCTCTCGATTAGAAACTTCAGCTAATCCACTCGGTTTGTGGATGATAAGCGATTGATATCTTATGCATAATATTATATTTTTCTACTAGTTTGTGAATATATTTGTTTCTAAAATGAGTTCCTCCGTCAGTGAGAATCACTCTCGGCATTCCAAATCTAGTAAAAATATTTTTCATTAAAAATTTTGAAACACTTTTAGCGTCACACCTAGGTAAAGCTTGTGCTTCAATCCATTTGGAAACATAATCAACAGATACTAATATATATGAGTTTCCAAATGAAGGAATAAAAGGTCCCATGAAATCTAATCCCCAAACATCAAAAATTTCAACTTCTAATATAAAATTCGGAGGCATTTCATTTTTCTCGATATGTTTCCTACTCTTTGGCATTTATCACAGGTTTTTATATATCTATATACATCTCTAAATAGAGTAGGCCAAGTAGAATCCGGATTGTAGAATTTTATACGCGAGTTTTATCCGTCCCAAAATGTCCTCCAAAATCGAGTCATGACATTTTTGAATGATTGGTTCGATTTCTTCATAAGGTACGCATCTTCTAATGATTAGATCCTTACATTGCTTATATAAGTATGGTTCATCCCAAAAGTATGTTTTAGTATCGTGAATGAATTTTTTCTGTTGTTCCAAAGTTAACATAGGTGGTAAAATGTCACTTACAATATAATTTACTATATCAGCATACCAAGGTATTTTCAACTCATTAATATTATAAAGTTGTTCATTAGGAAAACTGTCTAAAATTTCATTATCAGTATTAGTTAATTCATGATTTTCTAATCTTGATAAATGATCTACAATTTGATTATCAGTTCCCTTTTTATTAATGATCTCAAAATCAAATTCTTGCATTAATAATATCCATCTGATTAATCTTGGTTTAGAATCTTTCTTTTGCATTAAATATTTTATAGCAGAGTGATCAGTATGTACAATACATTTAGTTCCTATTAGATAATGCTGAAATTTATTAAAAACATATACAACTGCTAATAATTCTCTTTCAGTAACTGTATAATTTATTTCAACATCATTTAGAGTTTTACTAGCATAGTATATAACTTTGAAAATATTATCATATCTTTGCACAAGAACTGCTCCTATAGCCTAATCACTAGCATCACACATGAGCTCAAATGGTTTCTCCCAGTTAAGTGAAACTATTATAGGTGTTGTAATTAATTTTTCTTTTAATAATTCAAAAGCATTCAGGCATTCAGTAGTAAATTCAAATTTCTTGTCTTTTTCAAGAAGTTGGCATAGAGGTTTAGTAATTTTTTAAAAATCTTTAATATAATGTCTATAGAATCCAGCATGTCCAAGAAAACTTCTTACCCCTTTTACCGTAGTTGGAGGTGGTAATTTAACTATAACTTGAATTTTTGCAGGGTCTACTTCCATGCCTTTTTTCGAAATTTTATGCCCTAATACAATGCCGCCTGTAACCAATTGACATTTCTCCCAATTAAGAACTAAATTAGTTTTCTCACATACTTCAAATACTTTTTCAAGATGATTTAAGTATGTGTCAAATGTTGTTCCAAATACAGAGAAATCATCCATAAATACTTCTATTCCATTATCAATTAATTTACTAAATATAGACATCATACATCTTTGGAATGTTGCAGGTGCATTACATACTCCAAAAGGCATTCTTCGAAAAGCAAAAGTTCCATAAGGACTAGTAAATGTAGTTTTATCTTGATCCTCGGGAGCAATTTGTATTTGATGATAACCGGTATATCCATCTAAGAAACAAAAATATTTATGTCCGGCTAATCTATCTAACATCTGGTCTAGAAATGGTAAAGGGAAGTGATCTTTCCTGGTGGCTATGTTTAATTTTCTATAATCAATACATATTCGCCATCCAGTGTCTTGTCTTATAGGGATAAGATCATTATTTTCATTAGCTTTGACGGTCACTCCTCCTTTTTTAGGTACATAGTGGATTGGGCTTACTCAAGCACTGTCAGAAATAAGATATATAATACCATTATCTAACCATTTTAAAATTTCCTTTTTAACTACTTCTTTCATTATTGGATTTAATCTTCTTTGTGGATCTACTTTAGGTTTATGTTCTTTATCTAAAATAATTCTGTGCATACAAATTGAAGGACTAATTCCTTTAATATCTGCTAAAGTCCAACAAAAAATTTTCTTATATTTTTTTAATGTATCTAAAAGTTTTTGTTCTTGAGATTCATTTAATTTAGATAAAATAATAACTGGTAGAGTTAAAGAATTATCTAAGTAAGCATATTTTAAATGATTAGGTAACTTTTTTAACTCAAGTTCAGGAGGTTTAATAATCGATGGAACTATATTTTTTTCATTGTTTTCTGCGTTATCCAAAAATTTAAATTTCTCTTGAATATAATCTAGTTCTTCATTTATCTCAGCCTTTTCAATTAATTCAGTATTTTCTTTTTCTAATTTTTCTTCATAATATTCCTTAAAATGTTCTTTTTGTAAATGATCGAGTACTTCCATTCGAAAACACTCATCATCTTTTTCTAACGCAGGATATTTCATTGATTTAACAATATTAAAAGTAACTTTTTGGTCATTTACTCTCATAGTTAATTCTCCTTTTTGAACATCAATCATAGCTTTTCCAGTGGCTAAAAACGGTCTTCCTAAAATGATAGGAATTTCTTCATCTTCTTCCATATCTAAGACAATAAAATCTAGAGGGAAGATAAATTTGTCCACTTTTACTAATACATCTTCAATAACTCCCTTAGGATATGTAACAGAACGATCAACTAATTGAAGAGTTACTGAAGTAGGTGAAATTTTTCCCAATCCTAATCTTTTAAAAATTGATAGAGGCATTAGATTGATGCTTGCTCCTAAGTCACACAAAGCTTTTCCATAGAATTTTTCTCCAATAGCGCAGGGTATAGTGAAACTACCAGGATCTTTTAATTTTTCAGGTAGTTTTTTCTGAATAATAGCACTAAACTCTTTACTAAGTGCGATCATTTCATTATCGGTAAATTTTCTTTTTTTATTTAGAATATCTTTCATGAATTTTACATAGTTTGGCATCTGTTCTAAAGCTTCTACGAAAGGAATATTTATCGTAAATTTTTTTAAAATTTCAAGGAATTTAGCAAACTGTTTATCTTTTTTATGTTGAATTAGTCGTTGAGGAAATGGTGATGGAGGTTTTGCAACATAAATTTTCATAGGTATTAAAAAATTTTCTAAGTTTGGATCTTGTCGATTCTTTTCCTTTTCAATTTCCACTTCCTCTTTTTGACTTTCAAGTTCTTTCTGAATTCGAGGTTCTAATTCTTTTCCACTTCATAATTGTATCGCTTTAATTTGTTCATTTCCCTTGTCTTTGGGATTTATTTTCACATTACTAGGAAATGTTCCAGGTATTCTATTATTAAGTGCTTTAACGATATGTCCAAGTTGAGTTTCAATATTTTTGATAGCTGTTCCTTGATTTTGTAATTGGTTTCCTTGTATTTGTAATTGATTTCCTTGATTTTGTAAATGTTGACCCATATTTAATATTAATTCTTCTATCGATAATTTTTTGTCTTTAAATTGTGGGTTATTAAATCCAGGTGGATAATTAGGTTTATAATTAGGATTTCCTTGATTACATGGATTTTCTAATGGTTGTGTCATATTATTCATCCATGGTTGATTAGTTATGTTATTATTCCAATTAAAATTAGGATGATTTTTCCATCCAGGATTATAATAATTTGCATAAGGATTATTGGGTCCGTTGTTAATTGCATTAATAGTTTCATATTAAGATCGAGATTCTATAAGTTGTCCAGATGAATTTTCTTCTGATATATTTGGAGAGTAATTCATTCCAAAATGATCTAATTTTTTAGATACAGCAGCGATTTGCGAAGCTAACATAGATATTGCATCATTTTCATGAATACTAGCTATTTTTTTCGGATCATTCTATCAGCAGGCCATTGAAAATTATTTGTTGCCATTTCTTTGATTAGTGCATAGGCTTTATCAAATGGTTTTGATATTAATGATCCTCCAACAGCAGCATCGATGATTGATCTTAAAGATCCTACTAATCCATTATAGAAAGTTTGGATAATTAACCAATCTGGTAACGCATGATGTGGGCATTTCCTAAGAAGTTCTTTAAATCTCTCCCAAGCTTCATATATCGACTCTCTATCAAACTGACTAAAAGAAGTTATATCATTTCTAAGCTTAGCAGTTTTAGATGGTGGAAAATATTTGGATAGAAATTTTTGTGATAATTCTCCCCAAGTTTTAATAGATCCAGGTGCTAACGAATTTAACCACATTTTAGCCTTATCCCTTAAAGAAAAAGGAAAGAGTCTAAGTCTAATAGCATTGTTAGATACTCCTTCATATTTGAAAGTAGCACATAGTTCTAAAAAACTAGCAAGATGTAAATTAGGATCTTTAGTAGGTGAACCACTTTGATTATTTTGTACCATTTGGATAATTGCAGGTTTAAGTTCCAATGAATTAGCAGCTACATCAAGGTTTTGAATAGTTAAATGAATTTCATCTAATGTAGGGTTGGCATAATCTCTTAATGGTCTCTATTGATTGATATTTTCATTTTCAGGAATATTTGCCATTTGTGTTAAATTTATAATTTGTCTTTTTTATTTTCTAATTCTTTTAATTGTACGCTCCAATTCTGAATTGTATGGTATTAAATTTTCGTTTCCAAATTTTCACATACAATTTTATAAAACAAAATAGTCCGTTACTCTAGTAAATAATTTCTTTCGATCCCCGGCAACGACGCCAAAAACTTGACCCACTTTTTAATATGTTTGCAATTTATGTTTATAGCAACGACACCAAAAACTTGATTCCGCTTTAATATATATATATATATATATTTAATTATATGATTGAATGTTTAATGTGGATTCTATGCAAGTATACGTATTATCAAGTAATACAGGGCTCTAGTGGAGTCCTGGTTATCGATCCCACAGGGAAGTTTTTAACAGATTTGTTATCAGCTAAATTTAAAGGAATTACATACTGATATAGTAAACGGAATTTTAAAGTAACTAAAGCAAACTAAAGTAAACTAATGCTTGAAATAAAGTTGATTTAAATAATTCAGAAAAAGTATCATTCTCCTTGTTTTTAGAAAATTAAGTGAATGATGATTTTAAATAGAATTCTTAAATTGTATTGTGATAAATATGGCCATTCCTGTTCTTTACCCTTTGGTCCAGGTACAAAGAACATTGACTAATCCTATGTTTGATTACCGAATCGCATGGCTAGCCGGGAGGATACCGGTCGCCACTTCGTAGCTCCCACGTTCCCCTCACTCGAGGGCTAACATCTACACTTCGACTCTCAAACAATAGGAACAAATTGAATATTTTAGTCCGTCACACTAAAATGTCCAATTCTACGTCCGATAATTAATATTTCCCTATTTATTTGCACCCTCCTTCCAAGGTTTTTGACTTCCCGAATATTGGATGTAATTTTTATTATAGTTGATAATTCAACATATTTTAACAACTCAATTGCCGGATTGAAAGTAAATTAAGTTTTAAGTTAAAATTATCACAATTTATTTTAATATATTAGGTACTTCTATTTAATTTCATCAATTCGCATAATTTTTATAAACAAGGAGAAAGACTAAGAAAACTACTCAGAATGCATGTGAATAAAACAAAGCATGGATTTCATTTAAAGTTAACAACAACAATAAACAAAGATAATTATCTTAATTTCCTCCCCAAGCAGACTCCTTGAAGTTCCTTTGACTTTTCCTTCTAGTACAGCAAACTCAAATAAACTAAAGAAACTCACTAATGATAAACAACAGACACACTTAAGATACCAAAAAGAGACTCAGACTCTCTAAAATAGATACACTGAAGACTCAAGAGACACACCAATGACACTAGAATTCGGCCTCTATTTATAGAGGTAGGCAAAGGTCCAAGGGATGCTTAAAACACCTCTTCAAAAAGTGTCCAGGTTCAAAGTATTTGCATTTTAAACTGTCTCGCCGTCGGCGGGAAACGATCTCGCAGTCAGTGGGGCTTCTAGAAGGTCTTCAAACCGCCCTATCTCGCTGTCGGCGGGCTCGGGCTCGCTGTCAGCGAGGTAGTTATAAATCCTTCAAAAATTTTCTTAATAATCTCGATGTCGGCGGCCTCGATCTCACCGTCGACTACTTAGTTCAATTTGTATGAATTTCTTCCTTTTTGATCCTAATTCGCTCCATTTCATGCTTTTTACTTCCATCACTTATAAATCTTCATTCCTGCAGTAAAATAAAGAAAATACCTTTCTTTATGGTGTAATTTCATCAAAAATAGATATGAATTTCTTAATGTATTTTTCTGTGATCAGGCATGATTAAATAAAAGATTGTGATGAAAGAAGTGAAAAAGGATCAAATTTGGAGCAAAAATGAAGAAAATTGAAAAAGTGATATGTGGCGGCAAAGCGCTAAATCTAGCGCTTACGCGACAAGCCCCACGGCTATGGGCCCAGATCTAGAGCTTACGCGCCAATAGGCTCGCGGCTAAGTGCTAGAACCTCGTGCATACACACAACAATTATAAAAGAGGAGTTATTTAAATTTAGGTGCCATTTTGAAGAGGTTTTTGAGGAATCTCTCGATAAGAATGTGGGTAACTCCCTATTGGCGCCAAAATTAAATTAAATCTCCCTTGAATGGATGCATCTCTTGGAAGACACGTTGAATCTGGACACAATCTGAAGAGATACGAGGACACCTATTGTAAAACTATAAAAAGAGGACTTGAAGATCAGAAATATGATTGTTGTTGGAGGACGTGGTTTATGTTTAAGAGTGTGGTTTATGTTAGAGACTTATTTTAGAACACACCTCTCCACTTCACCATCTTTACTTTACTTTCTTACAGTTTGTATTAGGATTAGAAGTGAGAATTAGAACCCTTAGAGTTGGGCGCCAACCTCTAAGAATTATTGTAAGAGAAAACAAAGTTTTCAAAGGAACTTCAAGAGTTTGGTGAAGAAGATTTTCAGATAAGTCTTTATCTTTGTTATTTCATTTGATTTTTAATTAAGAATTATTGTGTTTTCACTATTATTTCTACTTTTAAACCAAGTTGTGATTGAATTTTCTCCATGGATTCTGAGTAGTTTTCTTTAACTTTTTCCTTAAAATGATGATGTAATAAAGTTATGGAAGTATGTTGTGTGAAGTATAGAATTTCAATGTTGGAAGTTGTGATGATTTACAACCTTGCACTTCATTTACTTCTTGATTTGGCCAATTAAGATGTTAAAATATGTTTTGAGAACATGTAAGAACTGGTGTGGTATTGTCTCAATCAGTAATAGGAAAGAATCACATGAGATTATATGGGTGAGAATGTAATCCATATGGTTGAGTGCAAATAAATAGGGAGATATACTTTTATGGAAGGACTTTAGAGTGACAGGCTAAAGCCCCCAATTTAATTTATTGTTTTATATTTTGATACGAGATGTTAGCCCCAGGTGGAGGGAATTGATGAAACTCTAGAGTGAGAGCTAGTATCTTTCATGCTTAACCCGTCCTCAAGATTTTTAAAACAGTAGATTAACCTATGTTCTTTATAACATCCCTAGTAAGGGTAAATAATATAATTGCTCCTGTTTAACACAACACATTTTAGATACTTCCACAATAATAATTTCCAAAACTTATTATTGATTCATAAAAAGGAAAATGATATTTCATTTGCATAAGTTTTCATCTTACAAAAGTTTATTTAAAGTAGTTAATGATTTTCATATCAAATTATAAAAACTAACAAAAAGAATCCAATTTATTTCCTAGAATATTATCTTTAGTTTGAGTAAGATCTTTTCTAAAAAGTAAAAAGTTGATTTTCTATTTTCTGTGCTAGAATATATTTTCTTTATTTATCACTTTCCCTGTGGGTTCGATATCTAGGGGCTTAATCAGAAAGTCCTATATACGCATAATTGCGTAGTATCCACATTATAAAATCATTAAAAAGGACTATCAATTCATAAATAAATATCGTAAGCACAAATATCGGTGGATCAATATCTTCTACTGAAATCTGGTGATGAAGCTTCATATTAGATCTTCTGAAGAGATTGAGAGTTTTTATGTGGCTTTTAGGTGCTAACAATGATATTAATATATGTTTAAACTCACTAAAGGAGATGATTACTTATGTACGTAAGTTGTTGAACTTAGTAGAGCTAATTTCTTCAGCATCATGAAGATTATAAAACACTTATAGGTGATCAATTTTTACTCATAATAAGCATAAAAATGATTAAAAAAAAATCTATAACTAGGTGGATCTTATATTATCTTGTAAGACTCTAAGGATGAAACTTTAAATTTCCTTTGTGCTTCAGCCTCCCCCATCCCTCTTGAAAATGTATTCTCCAACATTTTTTACTTCTTCTTCTTCCTCTTCTAATCTTGAGAAGAGGACCCTTCTCAGCCTAGAATGAGTATTGAAGTAAGTTTTAAAAGAATCTTTACATACCTCTTGTATCATCATCTTCAATCGCTCCTTTTACTTATTGATTTGATGCATCATGAAATCTTGGTCTAATCCCTTATTTTTCCTCATTTTTCCTCATTTTTTTGTGTCGAATGTCGTCTCTTTGCTAGATTTGTTTATAAGTGTGATGCACATCGTACTTTTTACGATGTTGAATAAATTTAGGACGCAGGGTCCTATTTGTCTGTGAGTTCATAGGTCCCATAAGAGACAGGAAGAAGATGAGTTTTTTGTTTTGAGATTTCTCCTCTTCGATCACCAAAAAAAATGAGGAAAGAGGGGATAAAAGAGTAGAGCCCCCATTAAAGAGCGAAAAAGCATGTTCTTATAATGCCTCTGGATTGCTTCTTCCTCCTTCATAGGGTTACAAAGAAATAGTATTAAAAAAATATAGTACACTAGGAGATATGTCTATGAAGCACCAATAAAAAATGACAATGTCAACGATGTTAGACAACCTATAAATCAATGTGAACATATGTACCTTTTTTTTAATGATGACTAACACTTTGGGACATGGTTGCTTGACCTCGTAAAATGATGGTCAAATGAGATTCATTGTTAAACTTACGAAACCTGATGGCACCCAAACTTGTCACTATCGTTGTTGTCAATTCTCTGTTGTTTGGTTGTTGTTGTTGATGTCGTTATTTGTCGAGGAGTTGCCACTCTGTTTATCTATTATATTGCCCTGTTGACCTCATTTTTGATGAGGTCTTCTCTTCCCTCTTTAGTGCTTAAAATCTAGCCTTAGGCTTTTCCTTTGACTATCTTAGAGGACTAGAATTGGGACCCATCCTTTAGAAATTTAAACCACTTCTTGTCTCCCTGCAAACCCCACAAGCTTGATTGTAGACTCCTAATCACCTAGAGGGTTGAGATCAAAAGTGAAGGTTTAAAGGATGAGTTCCCTATAGGACTCTTTGGCCTTAGGACCACCCCAGGTGGCTTGGTATGGTGAGGGTTGACTTACACATTCACTACACTCATACTCTACACTCTCACACACACAATCCAAATCCTAAAACTACACCCATACCCAACTTGACTCCTTGACTCATGTAGGTAATTCATATGGATGGACCTTAACCCCTAAGCCCCTGGCTAAGAGGGTTATGAACAACATAGTGAATGCCTCAAATGAGTCCTCTCATGGCTCATATAGGCTTAATATGGCTTCATGGATCAACCAAAGTGATTCTATTTCACTCATATTTGATCAATCTTCATTCTTCCAAAATTTCAATTTTTAACCCCGGGAACCCTACACCTATCAAACCTACCAAAAGCCTTTAAAATTGCCTAAATCCTCCAAAATTTCCAAATCACCAAAAATTCCCCAAAATTAACCTTGAAAATTTCCTCACCAATCAAATTGATCATCCATATCCAAAAATACCAAAAATACCCCCCAATACCCTCCAAATACCCAAAATGCCACTCTTAGCCAAAAAAATCCAAAAATTCAGAAAATTCCCAGAAAATTCCAAAAAATCCCAAATATTCCCAATTTAATTTTGTCCAACTACACCATGGGCCAATTTTGTCAATTTACCCCACTTTATTAAAACCCCCAATTTAGCCCATTCTTAACCCAAGTGAACCCAATGTCAAACCAAATCTACCCAATTCACCCTAATTTTTGTCCAATTCAATTCTAAACTTAAATTTAATATCCAAAATATCAATCTAGACCAAATAAAAGTCCAATTTGATTGACATTTGAATCCAATTTCACTTTTGACCTTAAAGCCCAATTTGGACCCATGACCCAAACTTAGCCCAAACCAAACCAATTCAACTCCAATTGACCCTAAACCTTTTCTAAACCTTACCTAACATCCCCAAAAACAAAAAACTAACATGATTTGCCCAAAATTTGGACCCAAACCCCACTAGAATTCAACCCAAAACCAAAAAGCCCAATTTTTACCTAAACCCAAACCTAACCCAAATAAGCCCAAGTCCCAAAACCAAAACCCAACCAAAGTTGAAACCTCTTTTAAACACTCCCATAAACATTTCCCAACATTAATTTTACATCAATTTCAAACCTAGCCCAACATTGGCTCAAATTAGCCCAATTTGACCTATATTGGCCCCTTTACCAAAGAAGCTCAAATCCAACCCAATTCAAACCCAAACCACCCCAAATTCATTTCAAATCACTCATGACACATCCCTAAACCAAACCAAACAATTATTTGGCCCAACCTTTTACAAAATTCTCATCCATAAACTTATTTAAAAAAAAAACCTAAGGCTCACTTCCTTAGGCCTTCTTAAAAAGCCCATCCAAAGCAAGTTCAAAAGCCCAAAGTCCATGACAAAGCCCACATGAAATTCCTCTCATCATCCCTTTGATTTAAAACACTTCCTAAGTTCTAAAATCTATCACCAAATAAATCCAAATCAAGCCTTATGACAATTCTCCTTAAATCCATAAAAAATTCCAACACCCTTTCTCATGCAAGTGAGACAACTTTTCCCAAGCTATATATGAGCCATGAAGCCATGCATTAGCCACATGGGAGCCATGAGAGCCATGGAATCTACTTTCCACCTCACTAAGCCATTAATGGCAAGAGAGGGGATCTCTTTCTTAAACCTTTTTAAACCTTTTTTTACCTTAAACATGATACACTCTAAACCATACTTTGCCACCTAATCCTTGATGTGGACTTCACTACCTTTGGTAGGTTGACTCACATGATCCTCTCGACCTAAAACCAGATCATGGAAAGGTGAACCCAACCCAAACCATGGCTTGGACCAAATCAAGCCAAAATGGCCTCTCCCCCATGCCATTTTAATCCAAGTTCTTTACACATGGCAAAGCCCAATTGCCTACACTAAACCGAAGCCCTGACTCACTTGAATCTGAGGGTGACCCATGCCTACCGGCCAGCCGCCTGGATCGCCGGAAAACACCATGGTCGAGACCTTGGGAGGAGCCAAATTTGGGAATTCCACCTTGCTCGAGCCGCCTCACTCCAAATGGCCACCTGCACTGTTCTTCTCCTCACCAGAGCAGCTGATCCCAACCCTTGGACCCCCCTGGGAGGCCCTCCAGCCTCTCCTATTTAAACACCCCCTCCTCTCGGCCAAGAGAAGTGCTGAAACAAACCTTAAGGAAACTCTGCCAAAATTGTTCCAGATTACTCCCCACACTTAGAACAATTGATCCCTAGTGATAATTTGCCCTAATCCCCACCAACAGAACCCAATTTCTCAGCCAAAATTCCACCCAAAACCAGGACATCTCCAAATTCTCCACCAAAATCAAATTAAACTCACCCACACCTGCACAAGACCAAGAGAAAGAGTTCCCTAGTGGAAGCCCCTCTCCGGACCACCCCAGCTGTTCCAGACTCCAAAGGTTGTGATCGGGCTTGGTCGAAATCATACCTAGACAATTCACTAGGCCAAGGGACTTCATCTGGAGCTTGCTTGGACCCAATCGAAGGTGACACAACCCTCAGATTGAAGCCACACTTCTCTGAGCTAAGGTATGAGCTAACTCTTTATCCCAAGCTTCTGGAGATTCTCCATTTCAAATGCCTTAATTTCAATGCATGATCACCATATTGAGCTTAACCATGGATTTAGGGACTAAGCCTAGGATTTGCCAATGTTCTTTACATAACTATGAAGAGGGGGTACTCTGAAGAGGGTAAAGAATAAGAATGCTCCCATTTGACACAATACAAAACTTTATCAATCTATATCATTCACTCATCATAGTATCATTGTAAGGGGAAATATGCTTTTTTCATATTTGAATCATTCAATACAAAACTTTGTCAGTGTTAGTTAATTCTATCTAGAAATTTAGAAAGTAACTTTAGTTAACTTAGCTTTAAGTCATCTTTACACTAGCAAATTTAATATTTCCAGAATGTGCATTGCAAATAAGTATTAGATTTCTGTACTAAACTTTGAAAAGTTCCAACTTTCCTCGTGGGATCAATAACCAGGACTCTACTAGAGCCCTGAATACTTGAACGATATATATACTTGCGTATACGAGTGACTGCCTAATTATTAAAATCAACTTTCCTTTGAAATTGAATTGAAACTGCCTTTTAAATATTTATCTGTGCGGCAGCGTACCGGTCAATCATGTAAAGGATTCTTATATATTAAGAAACTCTGAAAGCAAGGGTAAATAAAATAGAAAACAACAAAAAAGGAAATGTCGATATAGTTTTATTGTGATGAACATTCCGGAGAAATCTCTAGAATGTTTGATTTATGGAGATTTCCATATAAGGAAAACCACATGAAAAAACTAATAACCAGAGATTTAGGTATATTACCTATCCTGAGTTTTTTATTCTCCTATAGAAATAAGCCCCAATAATTAATTCCATCTTAGACAGTTAGAGCTATCTAAGAAAACTTCTGATTAATATTAACATTTGTTCTCTAAAAAATTTCTAAGTGTCAAGATCAAGGACAGAAACATCAATGCTTAATCTTAAGGGTAACATATTTCTAAGTTTCACGTACTACTCTAAAAGTTTGGTTTTGTTTTGTTTTTTAAATTTTTGTTTAGTTTTATTGTTTTCATTTTGTAGTTGTTGTTTTTGTTTTGTTATTATTTTGTTTTTCTATTTTTATTTTGAGGTTCATTGACCCATCTTCAGAATATCATCCTGCAAAACAGAGTTAACACACCCTAATAAAATGCAAAGTAAATCTAAAATAGAACTTGTCATATGTATTCAATAATCCTGCAAGAAAAATTGTGTCGTGTTTCTTTCTTAAATTGTTCTTGCAAGAGAAATAATGTCAACTTTATTTCTTAAGTTGTTAATTTAGTTGGTTGAATTTTAATTTTTAGACAACCCGGTCAAAATGTCCATGGCTCCGTCATCCCAGGGTCGTCGGATGCCTTGATCAACTTAGTCTGAAATGTTTTTAAACTAGGACCGGAAGATTCTTGTCAACAAACACGAATTGCATCGTCCAAGAAATCTTCGTAGATCAAAACATACTATATTTCAAGTTGCGTTCGGTGATCTTTGTTGGTTAGGGTTTCATTTAAGTTTTTAATGTCTTTTTCAGATTTTAGGGGTTGGAAAATTTTAGATTTTTTATGATTTATTAACCAATGAATTTTTATTTATGTTGGTTGGTAGGTCAAAATTTATATGCGAATCACCAATTCATTTTATGATTGAACATAAAAGGTCTTATGTCATTTATGTTGATTTGACTAGGTCGAATATAAATTAGACTTAAAGTTTAAGTTCAATTTAGGTATAACCTAAGGTATTGAATTTTGGTAAAACCTAAAGCATGAAGTTGTTTAGGTAGAACCTAAGGTTTGATGTTACTTAGATTCAATTTAGGTAGAATCTAAGGTATGGTGTTACTTAGATTCAATTTAGGTAGAATCTAAGGTATGGTTCATTTAGGTTCAACTTAGGTAGAACCTAAAGTTTAAAGTGGATTAAGTAGGATGTAAGGTTTGGATTGACTTAGGTTCAATTTAGGTTAAACTTAAGGTTTAGGTTGACATGTTCAATTTGAGTTGAACTTAAGGTTTAGATTGACTTAAGTTCAATTTGGGTTGAACCTAATGTGTAGGTCGACTTAGGTTCAATTTAGGTTGAACCTAAGGTTTAGGTTAATGGATTAAGCCAAATTTAAGTAAGATTTAATGGGTTTTTAAATCTAGCTAAGGTTAAACTTAAGTAGCGTTTAAGGCTACTTAAGTTTTAATTAAATTTAATTAGAATTAAACTTAATTAATGTTTAGGTTAATTAAGCCTAATGTTAGTAAGGCTTAATTAGATTAATTAGGTCTATATAAGGTTAGACCTAATTAGGTATATATTAATTAGGTCTAATTAGGGTTATACCTAATTAGGTTTTAGGATTAATTAAGCCTAATATAATTAAAATTAATTTGTTTCATTAAGTGTAATTAGGTTTAGACCTAATTAGGATTTAAGATTAATTAAAACTAAGCAAGTAAGGCTTAATTAGGTTAATTAGGTCTAATTAGAGTTAAAATTAATTAGGTTTAGGATTAATTAAGCCTAATGTATGTAAGGCTTAATTGGTTAATTAGGTATAATTAGGGTTAGAACTAATTAGGGTTTAGGATTAATTATTCATAATGTAAGTAAGGCTTAATTAGTTCTAATTAGGATTAGACCTAATTAAGGTTTAGGATTAATTAATTTTAATTTAAGAAAGGCTTAATTAGGTTAATTAGGTCTAATTAGGGGAAGACCGAACTAGGGTTTAATTTGACTTAAACCTAATGTAATTAAGGTTTAAGGAGATTAATTAGGTCTAATAGGTGTTAGACCTAATTAGGATTTAATTTGACTTAAACCTAATGTAATTGAGGTTTAAGGAGATTAATTATGTCTAGTAGGGTTTAGACCTAATTAGAGTTTAGTTTAACTTAAACCTAATGTAATTAAGGTTTAAGGAGATTAACTAAGTCTAATAAGGTTTAGACCTAATTAGGGTTTAGTTTGACTTAAACCTAATGTAAGTAAGGTTTAAAGATATTAATTAGGTCGAATAGGGTTGAGACATAATTAAGGTTTAATTTGACTTAAACCAAATGTAATTAAGGTTTAAGGAGATTAATTAAGTTTAATAGGGTTTAGACCTATCTAGGGTTTAGTTTAACTTAAACCTAATGTAATTAAGGTATAAGGAGATTAATTAAGTTTACTAGGGTTAGACCTAATTAGGGATTAATTTGACTTAAACTTGATGTAATTAAGGTTTAAGGAGATTAATTAGGTCTAATAGGGTTTATATCTAATTAGGGTTTCGTTTAACTTAAACCTAATGTAATTAAGGTTTAAGGAGATTAAATTGGTTTAATAGCCGTTAAACCTAATTAGGTATTAATTTGACTTAAACCTAATGTAATTAAGGTTTAAGGAGACTAAGTATATGTTTAAGATTAATTAAGATTTTAAAGGTTTATCTTGTGTTTAAACCTAGCCTAATTAAGACTTGGGGGTTTATCTTAGGTTTAAGATGAATTAAACTTAGGAATTATGATTTGATTAATCCTAATAATCTTTTTACAGTGATGAAAATTTTAGGGTTTAAAGTGTAAATTTTTTTAATTTTACAATTTTTACTCTAGAGGTCTAAGTTGTCATTTCAGATTTTCAAAAGGTTAGGAATTGTCATTTTGGGGTTTAATTTCATTTCCTAAAGTTTATAACCATTTTCCAATTTAATTTACAATTTTCTAATTTTTTTATAATGAAAATAATTACAAAATTTGATAAAAATTTTAGGGATTCTTCCTAGCATTGAAAAAATTACATAGTGTCCCCAAGGATAAAAAGATGAATCTCTAAAAATTTTCATCATTTTGGGTTTATAATTAATTTTTAATAATTAGATTACCACACAGAGTATTTAATTAATTAAAAATTAATTATAGTTTATTAATTCCAATTTTCATTTTTATAATTTTCTCATTATTCTCCTAAATCCAGCGGTATTTTTGGTTTATTTTTATGATTTTTCTATGCAAAGATATGTATTTTTGAAGTTTTTACGTATTTTCTGTATTTATTTAAATCCTACTTGAAGAATTATCCACATCATGCTGACTACATCCTAGGATTCATCGAAGCAACACGCGGCACCGTTTGGTTGGTGGGGCTTTACACACAGGCAGCCACGTGGCCCACGGTTTCGTTTGTTTCATATGGCGCGATCCAGCTAGATCACAACCGTCCATTTCCAATATAAGGAAATGAATGACATCTAGCCATCGTCCCCAAAGTCTGTTAACCCGTAAACCGTTTGTGTTTAAACCTTAATATCTTGCTCAAATTTTAATGGATATTCATGAAATTTATTTCTAAAGCTTCATCTCAACTAGACAAACCTATCCATATGAATATGTGAGTATTGTGTAATAGTTTTATTCATAAAGACTCAAATCTGAGAATGATTTTGAAATTTAGGGCACATACTTTATCTAAATAGGTGACATCTCAATTGAGTTTGATGAAAATGATTGCATGGTCCTTCTAAAGCTCCTCCTTAGCCCAATTTGAAGTGAAATAGAGTTGGGGTATACTCCTGGAGAAATGGGGTCATGGTTTCTGCTTGGAGTGGGTTGGAGCTTGTTGGAAGAGCCAATTTCAATTGGGAACTTCCTCGTGAGGTTCATTGATGGTGTTGGGATAGCTTAATTAAAGTTTTGAAGAGTTTTATGCTAACCTAAAAAATATCATGTTTTTGAAGTGAGCAAGTAGATGTTGACCTCACTTTTGTTGAGGTTCAGTCTTTCCTTAGGAGCCTAGGATCTAGCCATAATACTTTCCTAGTGACTATCTTAGACGACTAGTGATGAAACCCTCCCCCCTTAGAAATTCAAAACACTTCTTTGCTTCACTTGGAGTTTCAAAAGCTTAAGTCCAACCTCTATGCACTTAGAGGACGACACCAAGCATAAAGAAGCTCAAGGGGAGTTCTCTATAGGATGGGTAAGTCTTAGGACTCACCCTGGGTAGTTTGATCTTGGACAGGCTCACACACACACACACACACACATAAACTCTACACTTACAATCACTACCCCAAACCCTATACTAAACATGCCTACCTTTGATCCCCCACTTTTGGAAACTCATGTGGGTGGTTCCCCAAGCTCTTAGCCCTAGGCTAGGGTTTGGCTAGAACCAAGATATGGAGGATCCAAAATGAAATTTCTTTTGGTTAATGGCTCAAGTAGGTTGGCATCCTTCAATTAACCTCAATTCTACCAAAAATCCTAAGTTTGACCCCTTACCCCTAAACTTCCCCCAAATTACCAAATTGCTCATACAACCCTAATTTTGACCAAATTCCCAAAAATTGCCTAAATTATCCAATTCTCTTTAAAGATCATTCCAAAATATTCTCCTCCATCAAAATTGACCAAAACACCTTAAATTACCAAAATACCCAAAATCTTCAAAATACCCCTCAAAATTCAAAAATTGTAAAAATTCCCAAAAATTTTAAAATCATCTAAAATGTCCACAAAATCAATTTGAACCACTTCATTGGACCCAATTTGACCAAATTGACTCAAATTGATCAAAATCTCTAAATTGCCCTAAAAGGGCCAAAATGTCCAAATCACCTCCAATGTCCACCCAATTGACCCCAATCTTCCCCAAATTCAATCCTAAAATCAAATTCACCATCCTTAATCCCAATTATAACCAAATCCAAGTACAATTGAACCAAGTTTGAAGCTTAATTTCAACCTAAACCAAAAAGCCCCAATTTTGGTCATATGACCCAAATCCCCTAAATTGAACCCCTTAGCCAAGTCCATTTCCCAAATTTGAATTCTAAACTCTTTCTAACATCCCACTAAATCAAATTGATCCACCAATTGACCCAAATTTGAGCCCAAACCTCACCCAAATCCAACCTAAATAAAAAGTCCTCAATTTGGCCTTTAGTTAGCCACATGCTCAAATGTCACCAAATTGAACCTCCAAATCCCAAAATTCCACCCAATTCCTGTTCAAAACATTTCATGAAATTCCTACACACCAAATTGAACCATCAATTAAAACCTAGCCAAGCTCTAGTCCAATCCTAACTCAAGCCTAACCCAGGTTAGCCCAAACTGACTAAATGTTCAAATTCCACCAAATTGAACTCCCAAATCAATTCAAAATCACTCCAATCCTTCTCTAAAACTTTTGTGACAATCATACACACCATTTTGAACAATCAAGTGGACCCAAAAAAGCTTAAACCTAACCTAGCCTAACTTGAACCAAAATGACCTAAATTGAACCAAGACTCAAATGCCACCCAAACCTAGCCAAATTGACCAAGCCAAGCCCTCCACAACCAGCATTTGGACCCTAGAAACCACCCTAGATCCACTTATCCCAAACTACATGGGTCATGAACCAAGGTTCCCATAAATTATGGGATTTCCTTCCTTAAATAATTAAACTAAAGGGGATTTCTTACCAAAGCCATCACCACTCACGCTAATCACCTTAATGGCTTGCTCACTAGCTCACTTGACCACCTGACCCCTCCCCTGGCCTGGCTGGCTGGCCTAGTCACCGGAGGAGCCAAAACTGAGAGCCACCCCACTTGAATTTATACCCAATTCACCCATTCAAGATGACCAAGCCTGATTGGTCGCTGGTGCGTTACTGCCTTCCACCAAAGCAGGTAATTTCACCCACCAGCAAGCCCTGAGCTCCATCATAGCCATGGCTATTTAAGCCACCACCTCTCATGGCCAAGTAAGGAGAACACACCAAACCTAGGGGAAACTCTGTTCAACTGTTTCCAGAGCTTCTCCCAGCCTTCCTAAGCTCAACACAACCAATTCTCAACCATCCCCTCCACTACATGAGCTTAAATTTTTAGCGCAAAATTAGCCAAAACTAGGGCACTTTATGTCACTCCACCATAGTGCACAAAACTTCTAATTGATTTTTTCCTCACCATCCCCTCACCAAATGAAGAATATCCCCCACAAAATCACCATCACATAGCCTCTCCAACCTAGACTTCCTTCAGACCCAAAATCACCTCTTGATCGAGTTCTGGTGCATACCCAAAGAGAGCTCAAATTGGTGCTTGCAGAAGCTGCATAATGTCAAAACGAACGTGTATAACCATTCTGATTGAGGCCTCCCCTCTCAGACCATGGTATTGAGCTCTCACCTTAACCAGAGTTTATTTCTATTCTCCATGCTTGTACATTGTATTTCATACCGTATAAGCCGTATAGATAGGTTCGTCTAGGTCTGATGAGTCTATAGGAAAAAGTTCGAGATGATTTGGTTGAGTCTAGCTCAAGATCATAGGACTAGATGATGGATGACTTTCGGGATGAACCATGTGAAGAAGATGAAGGGGATCTGTCCGATCATGAGTGTATCGAAAGGACGACACTAATGCGGTCGGACGAGCGAGCAGATCATAAAGTGCGGGCCACGTGGATGGCAGCATCAAATGGGAGCGCGCCGCTGACCCGATATAAATATATGCATACTAAAATCTTCTTCCTCGGCAACTGTACCAAAAGCTTGACCCGAAGTCCTCTGAAGATCAACGTACTAATTAATGCTTTCAAAAATATATGTTATAAATAATAATATCGACTAGTGTATATAAATATAATTTTATGGAAAATATTTTACACACTAGGGTTTCTACGCAAGTATATGTATCGTTTCAAGTAATATAGGGCTTTGAAACAAAGACCCTAGTATCGATCTCACGAGGAAAGAGTTATAGATCTTTAAATATTTTTATTTTAAAGTATTTCTTTTATAATTAAAAATAAAATATCTTTAATTTACTAGATGCAATAATAAAGCAAAAATAAAAAAATTGAAGTAAATAACAATAAAAAAGTAACTTTCTCCCTTTCAATTAATCCAAGATTTTCTAAGATAATGATAATATTCATGGAGAATATAAATTTATGGTATTGTGCCAAATAGAAGCATTCATATTCTTTACCCTTTGATCCGGGTGCAAAGAACATTGGCTAGCCTATAGATCAGGTCCGGATGTATTGTTAGTAGAATGGGTTAATCTAGGCTCTCACTACTAGATGTCCAAGGGTGGCTATGGTCGGCCCTACTAGTGACTCTTTCCTTTTATATAAACCAAATTATAAGAATTTAGACTGTCACTCTAAAAACTTATCAATTCTATGCCCATTATATAATATATTCCTATTTATTTGCACTTCACCTTGAATAACCTGCACAAGGCCTTCGACTACCCAAGGATTCATGTGATATCTACAAGTTAAGAATTCATCTCCTTCTAGGTCTTAAAACTCTTCAACAGGTTTTAACAATTTAAATGACCAATTTAAATAATAAATTAAGAACCGATATTAATATCATCACAATGTTTTGAAAATATATAATTTTTAATTCTCCAATGAATATTGTATTATCTTATTTATCTTTTCATAATTGAAAGGAGAAAGTAAAGTAATTACTCAGAACACATTGAAATTAAATAACAAAACATAATAAATAAACTTTGAATCAAAATAAAAATACTTATCTTAGATGTTTCTCCTATCGAACTTCGATTCCTATCGACTCCACGAGCGTAATGATCTACAGATGCACCAACTCTTTCAAACTCTGAATACAAACTCTAAAATAAACTCACTAATTTATGAAAGAAAGTAAAAAGGTGGCCCTAATATGATCTCTCTAATTCTCTCTCTAGAAAGGATTCTAGATAGGGAGGGTAGATGGGGCCATTTTCTCTGAAGGAATACCCTCCTATTTATAGGCTTCAAGGGTTGCTTCTAGGAACCTCTTCAAAATGTGTCCACATTCAATGAATCTTCTAGAAGGTGTGTCTGGCACCTAGGCGCCGGAATCTGGAGCCTAGGAGCCGGACACCGTGTCCAGTTCCTCGCACCTCTTCACTTTAGATCGCACCTCTTCGCGATTAAAACCATTTTGAAGCGTCCAAATACATTGTATCACATGTCCTATAAACCAGGAACAACTGCCAGTCTTCTAGAAGATCCAATAACCGATCACATTGTCAAAATAATAGCCCAAAAGTCGTCAAAAACTTAACAGTTTTCTGGATCGAGTTGGTGCTTTGGCGCCGGACTCTGGCGCCTAGACGCCAGGCCAGTAATTTCAAAAATTTTGCATTTTGGCTCTATTTTTGCTCCTTTTTGCTCATTTTTCATAGTTTTCTTCTTCTTGAACATTTTTGTATCGCCTACATCAAAAAACACAAAAATACCTTTCATTAAAGCATAATATCCTTAAAATTTAATAAAAACCAAGGCATAAAAATATGTATTTTTTTCTTGGATCAAAATCCCCCAAACTTAAACGTTACTTGTCCTCAAGTAACCCTTTTTACTATATAAAATGTATAACATTTGGAATATAAAGGTAAATATTTAAGACTTCTTATGATTTTTGATTTTATAAAAGCTTTAGTAAATCATTAACCAAATTTCACTAACTAAGTTTAATTTTAAGAATTTAAAGAATATTCTAACTACCAAATCATAAGACTTCAAAAATTTTTCATTCACTTCGAAAATAATTGTATTTTATTATATTAAGATCGCATAAATTATTCACAAAAAAAAGATCTTCATGAAATTCTTTTTTAATAAAAATACATGCATAACAATTAAGTAATAAATGTAATCAGTTTTCTTTTTATAAGTTAATTCAAGTGAAACAAATTTTTGATTAGGCATTTCCTCAAGCTTCTCCTCTCTTCTTCTCTTTTCTCTTTTTTTTTTATAGAGAGGATTACTGTATCTGGATAGTCTGTTAATGGTTTTGAACTTCACCATCCTTAACTTATATTTTCAAACTTATACATTTTCACTTAATTATTATAACATAAATAGATTTCAAAAAGAATTTCAATCTATTCTTTTTCGAGTTATAATTTTTGATTTCTTAATACTTCTAAAATTCAATTACATCTACTATGAATAGAAAAATTTCTTAATCTTATTCTTCTTTAAGTTGAATAATTCTATTCTTAAAATCAATCAAAGTTATTAAAATTTTTGATTAAGTCCACTAACTTATTTATAATTTCAAAAATTTAAGTGATCTTAAATAGATTCTTCATTCCTCATGTTATTTTAAAAAAAAAATTTATTTTAAGAAAATATTAGTTCTTAAAGGACAAGTAAAATTTAAATTTGAATGTATTTTCCCTTTTCCCCAAACTTAAGTTTTGGTCTATCATGAAATTTTTTTTTTAAAGTATTAAAGAAAGAAAAACATAATTTTAAAAAGGAATTTTTATAAGTATATAAAAAAAACATTCTAGAAAGAAAAATTTACTTCTACACATGCATTTATGAATAATACTGAAATAATGAAGTAGGTATAAAAGTAAGCAGGCTCATTAGTAATTAAATTAAATGACTATACTACTTATAATAACAAAAATAGAACAACAATACTAACTACTAAATAATAGGTTGAAACAGAAATAAACATAAATTTATCCAAATTTCAATCTTAAACACAATACATTAAAAATACTCTAACAACAGTCTTAACACCCAACAATCCACACAAAGTAGATAAACAAATCTAAACTAGCAAACAACAAACAACAATCAATACTAGCAAACAAACTAAACTAAAAACAGACTTAGCACAATTCAGAGGTAAATCAGGCCACTAATCACTGTCTGTAGCCTCAACATCGTCATCATCACCAAAAGAAAACTCAACATCCTTATGATCAACATATGGTGAGAAACTAGGAAAGGTAGTAAACTGAATATCATGCTCTCCCTTCAGGAATCTAACGAGAGCTTCATCATACTCAGCATCGTAACTACTCTTCCTCTGGGTATACTCAGATAAATGATCAATTTTCTTATCAATAGAATCAATTCTGCAGTGAGTTTGAAATAACTCATGCTGCTGCTCCAGAAATTGATCATGCATCGATTCCCAAAAACTAGATGGTGGCTCAGCAGTAGAAGTAGAAGGTCTGGAAGTGGAAGGTCTACCTGAAGTGTGTGCAGAAGTAGAAGGAGCGGTTGATCTCTTCCCTCGAAGACGATCATATATACTAACACTCTCCTGCCCAATTGGCTTGGTAGACTTCAGCTTCTCTTCGAAATATCGACAGTGACTCCATTGCTAACACATAAAGAATAGATCAAAGATGGGAATCCCAGTCCCACAGAAGTGCTGGATCTAGCAGTAGACTCCACAGAATCATAAATAATACTGCCAACATCTATCGGCTTCCTCTCCTGAATGTAGTAGTTTAAGATAGCTCGATCTCTGGTGACTTCACTCAGGTGGTTGGAAGGTAGAAGTCTGGTAGAAATAAAATAATGCCAAGCCTTTGAAACACCATTTAACTTGAAAGATTTGAAATTTACCCATTTGTCATTTCGGATCTTCCAGGCTCCTGTGCCACCAGTCAAATAAGCAATAATCATCTCAAGATCTCCCTCAGATGAAGATAATCCAGAATAGTGGCACTCGATGGTAGGTGACAGTCCATAAAATAGTTTGATCCTCTTCGGAGTAAATCCTACTCCAATACCTCTGACGAAGAATTCATATATCTAAAAAGTTAGCATAAAAATCACGAACGACTGGAATAACAACAACAACAGTGAAATAACAGAATCGTTGCCAGTTGTACGCAACGATTGTGTTCTCGATCAATTCACCCGGATTGTAAAAGCTTCGCTCCGAGATAAAATTTCTCGATGTCGCAAATTCGTGATATAGAAAATGCACTGCCGCAGTCGCAAACTTGCTATTGTCAAAATTTTCTCGTCCCTTCCCTCGCTTAGATTTCAGTGTCATCTAAATGTGAAAGAAAACAAGAACAAATTTAGGAATCAAATATTTAAACTCTTTTTAAGTTTAAGAAACTTAAAATAAGTTTAAAAATCCAAATAGATTACCTAAAAATCAAAATTTTTATCAAAATTTCGGTTTTTAGCAAAACATAGGAAAAACTATGGTAAAAATCGAAAATAAATGGATTAGAGTGTGGATCTGACCTCGAGACGAAGAAATCAAGTGATTTCGCGACCAAATACTTGATGTTTTGACCTCAAAATGGATCTAAGAGGTGTATTTTCGCGAAAATAGGGAAGGATATGAAGCTTAGGCGTCATCCATGGCTAATGGGGTTTATATGGTGTTTTTCGGGTAACAGGCCGAACCGGCGCTTAGGCGCTGAATTCTGGCGCCTAGGCGCCAGACTCGCCTTTCACAAAAATCATTCTAAAAATTTTATTTTCCACCAAAATTCATAAATTCAACTTCCAATTACTCATATTAGAGTAGGGCTTCAGTTTCTAACTTCCAAAACATTTTTCAAAAATTTTAAAAATTAAATATTAAATCCACCAATCAAACACAAGGTTTAAATCAAACTCCTCTAATTTCCATTTTTAATCTTCAATATTGGCTCAATACACTTCAGATAAGTATAATATAATGATTCAAGTCCTAACACACAATTAAACAACACAATTTGAAAACAAATACAACACACATTGAACATGAAAGTAAATACACAAACAAACACAATCGATTCACTAAATCGATACAACGACTTACTAGATAAATCACGATCTCACCAAATCATTATCTAATTTCCATTATCTTGGCAAGGAAAACTAGTCAGCCCACTTGGGAAGAACACTAATGCTCTCGGAAAGTCCGTAGCCGTTTTCTCGTCGATCCACTTGTTCTTCACATACATTTCAACTTGAGCATCTTGATAAGAGACTAGATGATATAATTGGAGTTTCACTTGCCATTTCAGATGTTCAATCTGATGATACATCTCATGAAGGCGATCTCTAATACTCTTGAAATCCGCTTCAAATTTATCAAGACGACTAGAAATTTTCTCCAAACTTACAGCGATGAAACCATTGAAGTAGGGTTGAGGATCTTTTGGACCTTTGTCTCTAGCCTCTTCTCCAAGATTTCTCCTCTCCATTTCTTGAAAAATCCTCTCTAATCTCTCAAGAATTTTAGTGTATGGGTGGAAATATTGATTGCTTAGGGTTGGGGATGAAGATGGGTTAATTTAAAGGTGAAAATTGTGTGAAAAACTGAAAGTTTTCGGTTTTTACACGACCCAGTAACCGTGGCACTTAGGCAGCAAATCTGGTGCCTAGGTACCGGACCCATTGACACACAGCTTATTCTGGCGCTTAGGCACCAAATTCTGGCGCCTAAGCTCCGGAACCATGTTCGACTCCGTTTCGCCTAACGTCAAATTTCAAAGTTTCGTTCTCCAAAAATAGGTAAATTATAATGATAAGATCGGAATAATCTCAATAACACAATTATACATAATTTCAATGAAGGTTAACTTGATCTCCTTTTTACTCACATATGAAATGGAGTGATCCAAAGTCTAAACTTTATATACTTCATGATAATTTTTAATTTTCTGAGGTTATATAAAATTAGTCAAGACTGAGGCATAACCTTACATTAAAAAAATGTAAAAACACACTAAAAATAAAATCTATGGGTTGTCTCCCATTAAGCGCTTGGTTTAACGTCGTCAGCCCGACCAAAGTAATCCTTTAATCAGGTTGACTTAATTCATAAGCCTCTTTATAAATCTTTTTAATGTCTCCCAAATAAGGCTTTAATCTTAATCCATTAAATTTAAAAAATTTTCCCGTTTTGGGGTCTTTAATACCCACAGCTCCATATTGGTATACTTTTTCAATTATATATGGTCCTATCCATTTTGATCTCAATTTTCCAGGAAAAAGTCTTAAACGAGTACTAAATAGTATTACTTCTTGTCCAGGCTCAAATATTTTTCCTGAAATCTTTTTATCATGTAATACCTTCATTTTCTCTTTATAAATTTTTGCATTATCATATGATTCATTTCTTAATTCATCCATCTCATTTAATTGCAATAATCATTTTTCTCCTGCAGTATTCAAATCAAAATTAAACTCTTTTATCGCCCAATAAGCTTTATGTTCAAGTTCAACAGGTAAGTGACAGTGTTTTCCAAAAACTAACCGGCAAGGTGACATTCCAATTGGTGTCTTATAAGCTGTTCTATAAGCCCATAATGCAGAATCAAGTCTATCAACCCAATCAGTTCTTTTAGGATTAACAAACTTCTCTAAAATTCTTCTAATTTCTCTGTTTGATACTTCAGCCATTCCACTAGTTTGTGGGTGATATGCAGTTGCAATTTTATGTTTGATTCCAAATTTTTGCAGTAATGATTGAATTCTTATATTTATAAAATGACTTCCACCATCTGTGATAATTACCTTAGGTATTACAAATCTTAAAAAAATCATTTTCTTTAAAAATTTAGATACACTTTTGGAGTCACAGTTAGGCAAAGCTACAGCTTCAATCCACTTTGAAACATAATCAACTACTAATAAAATATAAATTTTTTCAGATGATGGTACAAATAGTCCCATAAAGTCTAAATCCCATATATCAAAAATTTCAACTTCCAATATATAGTTTAAAGGCATTTCCTCTTTCTTGGATATATTTCCCATTCTTTGACATCAATCACATGTTTTAACATAATGTCTCACATCTCTGAATAAAGTAGGCCAATAAAATCTTGAATTTAAAATTTTAAATGCAGTTTTATCTATTCCAAAGTGTCCTCCAAAATCGGAATCATGATATTTTTGAATAATAGCATAAGTTTCTTCATAAGGTACGCATCTTCGAATTATAGAATCTCTTCCTAATTTAAATAAATGAGGATCTTCCCAAATATAATATTTAGCATCATTTTTAAATTTCTTAATAAAATTTTCATCCAATCCATAAAGTAGACTATTGCTAACTAAATAGTTAACTATATCTGCATACCAAGGTGTTTGGTATCCTTGAATAACATATAAATGTTCATCAGAAAATTTCTCATTTATGTTTTCTTCAGTAATAACATCATTCTTAATTCTAGATAAATGATCAGCAATTTGGTTGTCCGTTCCTTTTCTATCCACTATTTGAAAATCAAATTCTTGTAGAAGTAAAAACCATCTTATTAGTCTAGGTTTAGCATCTTTTTTTGACATTAGATATTTAATAGCGGAATGATCAGTATGAACTATGCATTTAGTACCAAGAAGATAAGGTCTTAATTCATCAATGGCATATACTATAGCTAGAAGCTCTTTCTCAGTAGTAGTGTAATTTCTTTGAGTTTCAGTAAGAGTTTTACTAGCATAATATATAACTTTGAAAATTTTCTCATATTTTTGTCCCAATACAGCTCCAATTGCAAATCACTTGCATCGCACATTAATTCGAAAGATTAATTCCAATTAGGTGCAACAATGATAGGTGTAGTTATTATTTTTTCTTTTAAAATATTAAAAGCATTAACACAGTCTTTGTTAAATTCAAATTTAGCATCTTTTCCAATAAATGACAAAAAGGTTTAGCAATTTTAGAAAAATCCTTTATATATCTTCTACAAAATCCAGCATGACCTAGAAAATTTCTCACATCAGTAACAGTAGTAGGTGGTTGTAATTCAACAATAATTTTTACTTTTGCTTGATCTACTTCCATCCCTTTTTGTGAAATCTTGTGACCAAGTACAATGCCTTCTGTGACTATGAATTGATATTTTTCCCAGTTAAGAACTAAGTTTGTTTCTTCACATCTTTTTAGAATTTTGGAAAAATTTTCCACCAAGATTCAAAAGAAGTTCCAAAAACTGAAAAATCGTCCATGAATATTTCAATTCCTTTGTCAATCAAATCACAAAATATTGACATCATACATCTTTGAAAAGTTGTAGGTGCATTACATAAACCAAAAGTCATTCTTCTAAAGGCAAATGTTCCATAAGGACTTGTAAATTTTGTTTTCTCTTGGTCCTCAAGAGCGACAGGTAATTGATGATAACCAGAATATCCATCCATAAAACAAAAATATGAGTGTCCAGCTAATTTATCAAACATTTGGTCCACGAAAGGTAAAGGAAAATGATCCTTTCTAGTGGCGTCATTTAATTTCCTATAATCAATGCAAATTCGCCATCCAGTAACTTGTCTTGTAGGAATTAGTTCATTTTTATCATTGACAATAACAGTTACTCCTCCTTTCTTTGGAACACAATGAATAGGACTTACCCATTGGCTATCCGAAATAGGATAAATAATACCAACATCTAACCATTTAACAATTTCTTTTTTAACAAGCTCTTTCATTATAGGATTTAATCTTCTTTGCGATTCAATAGTAGGTTTAAAATTTTCTTCCATTAAAATTCTATGCATACAAATGGACGGACTTATTCCTTTTATGTCAGCAATTGTCCAACCAAATGCTTTCTTATAATTCTTTAACACTCCTATCAATTTTTCTTCTTGATCTTTACTTAGCTCAGAAGAAATAATAACAGGTAATGTTAATGAATTTCCCAGAAATGCATACTTTAAATGTGAAGGTAACATTTTTAATTCTAGTTCAGGGGATTTTTTAATTGAGGGTAAAAGTATATCATTTTGAGTTATGTCCAAAGTTTCCTAATTATCTTTAATATAATGAGTTTCTTCTTCTTTTAGTTCTTCATCTCCATTGGTTAATAATTCAAATTTTTCTTCAGAAATGACCTCACATTTTTCTTGATAATGTTTCTCAATTAAATAATCAATTATATCCATTCGATAACATTTTTTTTTGTCAGGGTACTTCATTGATTTAAGGACGTTGAATTTAATCTCTTGATCATTAACTCTCATGGTTAATTCTCCTTTTTGCACATCAATCATAGTTCGTCCGGTCACTAGAAAGGTCTCCCTAAAATAATAAGTATTTCTTTATCTTCTTCCATATCAAGTGCAATGAAATCTACAGGGAAGATAAATTTATCTACTTTAACAAGAACATCCTCTATAACTCCTTTAGGGTAAGTGATAGATCTATCAACTAACTGAAGGGTTATAGTGGTGGGAGTAATCTCTCCTAAATTCAACCTTCGAAAAATAGAAAATGACATGAGATTAATACTTGCTCCTAAATCGCATAAAGCTTTTCCACAAAACTTTTCTCCAATAGCACAAGGTATAGTAAAACTTCCAGGATCTTTAAGTTTTTGAGGTAATTTCTTTTAAATTATTGCACTACTTTCTTCACTTAATGCAACAGTTTCAAAAGCTTCAAATCTTCATTTCTTACTTAAAATATCTTTCATAAATTTTGCATAAGTTTGCATCTGTTCCAAAGCTTCAGCCAAAGGTATGTTTATAGTAAGTTTCTTAAAAATTTCAAAGAACTTAGAAAATTGATGATCAAGCTTCTGCTGTTTAAGTCTTTGAGGAAAATGTGGTGGTGGTTTTTCAACTTCCATATTAATAGAAATATCAGTTTGATCATTATTAGGAGAAGGAGTTTCTTTAGATTTTTCAATCTCTTCAACCTAAATCTCATTTTCAATTTCATTATGCATTCTTTCTTTAATTTCTTTCCACTTCTAAGTTGTACAGCTTTAACATGTTCATGTTCTTTTCCAGTTTCTTTTGGATTGATTTCAACATTAGTAGGAAGTGTTCCTGGGGGTCTATAATTAATTAAATTAGCGATTTGTCCCATTTGATTCTCAAGATTACGAATAGCCATGCTTTGATTTTGTAATTGATTACTTAGTTGTAAAATTAATTCTTCTATAAATAACTTTTTCCATTGATTGTTAAATCTAGGTGGTTTATAGTTTGAATTAACTTAATTATTCCAATTTCCAGTGGGATGAGATTGATTATTACCCCATTGTTCCGAATTATTCCAGTTAAAATTAAGATGATTTTTCCATCCAGGATTATAATAATTTGAATAAGGATTATTTTTACTAGCAATAGCTTGTAAAGTTTCAATTGTTTGAGAATCTTCAATATTAGCAGAATTATTATGTGATATATTAATAGCAAAACTATCTAATTTTTTAGACATTGCTGCTACTTGTGAAGCAAAAATAGAAAAGACTTCATTATCATGAATACTTGCCATTCTTTTAGGATTAATCCTCTCAGAAGGCCATTGAAAATTATTGTTAGCCATTTCTTCAATTAAAGTGTAAGCTTCTTCAAATGATTTAGACATTAAAGAACCTCCAAGAAGAAGCATCAATAATTGATTTTAAAGATCCAATTAATCCATTATAAAATGTTTGAATAATTAACCAATCAGGTAAAGCATGATGAGGACATTTTCTTAATAGTTCTTTAAATCTTTCCCAAGTTTTATAAATTGTCTCCCCATCAAATTGACTAAATGAAGTAATATCATTTCTTAATTTAGAAGTTTTAGAAGGAGGAAAATGTTTAGCTAGGAATGTTTGTGCCATTTTAGCCCATGTTTTAATAAAACCTGTTGCTAATGAGTTCAGCCACATCTTTGCTTTATCTCTTAAAGAAAAAGGAAAGAGTCTAAGCCTAATAGCATCATCAGAAACATTGTTATATTTAAAGGTAGCACAAAGTTCTAAAAAACTAGCAAGGTGTAAATTTGGATCCTCATTTGGTGTTCCTCCGAATTGATTGTTTTGAACCATTTGAATAATAGACGGTTTAAACTGAAAAGAATTAGCATCTACAGTGGGTATTTGAATACTACTATGAAGTTCATCAACTGTAGGGTTAGCATAATCCCTTAATGGTTTATAAACATTTTGATCATTAATTTCAATTGGATTTTGTAAATTGTTATGTAAATTAGTCATTTCTTGAAATTTTTGAATTTGTTTTCCTTTTTTAATTCTTCTAACAGTTCTTTCTAATTCAAAATCTAAAGGTAATAATCCTTCAAATCCAAAACTACGCATAAAAAGTCAATTAGCAAGAATTAAAAATTATTATTATATATATTTACTTTTTTTTAATAAAGAAAAATGAATAAAATAAAATAAAATAAAAATACTTAAAATCTAAAAGTTTGCCTCTGCTCTCCCCGGCAACGGCGCCAAAAACTTGACCCGATATAAATATATGCGTACTAAAATCTTCTTCCCCGGCAACGGTGCCAAAAGCTTGACCCGAAGTCCTCTGAAGATCAACATACTAATTAATGCTTTCAAAAAAATATGTTATAAATAATGTCAGCATATTTTTAGGTTATGTGTTTTGAAAAGGGGTTGCCTACAGAAATTGTCGGCGAATTTTCATGTTTTAAATTTAATTTAAATATATATATAGTTTAAAAGATAACATTTGATTTTGAAAATAATTTTAAGTTTAAAAGTTTTAAGATATGAAATCAAACTGATCTCACATCCCAAATAGTTTATATAAACGAGCACCGCACCACAAACCTGTGTCTATCCCGAAGAATAGACACACTGCTTGATGATGGGGCTCGATTAAATAAACTAGGAGATTTGTGAAATCTGTTTGGTCCGCGAACCAATTTTATAAGCCGACAAGTTCCCCGCTTAATATAAATGAATTAAGCGGGGTTTATATTACTCAGGTTCTTAAAGTTCCCTATAAGGGCAAGCCCCTATAGTTAATTACATCCTAAGTGACGAGAATCACTTAAGAAAACTCTCGATAATGATCAGTGGTTTTGCTCTCAAGAATTTCAAAGTTTAAGGTTTTCAAACAATTGAATTTTGGAAATTTCAATTGGGAATGGATCAAAATTGGAACAGTTTATTTTAGGAGTCCAAAGGAAGAGAAGTAGGAGAAGCTAAGGATCCAAGAGGAATCTTGGCAACTTCCCGACTATCCTATTGTTTGGCTTCAATTTAGGGAGAATTATTTAGTGTTTCAGTCCTGCCAATTAATTATAGGAATTACATTTACATAATCACCTGATTATACAAATAACCTGAAAGGTAGGAGGATTTACGTCGTATCGGACGACGACCTTGGAATCCTAAGAGAGTTAGGGCTTATATTGCACAGCAAGGCTGTACAAAGGCCTAAAAGGACATGTGAGGATTAATGTCGCACTAGGCGGACTACCTCGAATCCTATGGCTTGTTGTTTAAACTAAAGAATGGTTTTGCTGATGTCGACACAGTTTTTGCTGATGAAGATGGTCGTGCTGCCCACCTTGCTCCAAGCTCCTTGTTGTTGTTGAGGTTTAGTTTTAGAATTCATAAATCAGGAGATGAGAGAAGTGTTTTGGTTTTAGAGAAATCTTAAAGTCCAAATGTCTTTAGTGTTTTAATTTAAACAAATCTTAAAGTTGTTTAAACAGAACCTATTAAGATCCCACGGTTCCGTCATCCCGGCACCGTTATTTTCATTGAATTCACTTAGTCCAGATGAATTTGCTAAACTCAACTGAATGAGTTCCACACTTTCATTTAGACCGTGGGAAATCCCGTTAGCAACAAGTAGGTTACATCATCCGAGGTATTCCCGATCATTCAATGAGACGTTTTAATTTAGTTGCAATTGTAGTTTTGTTGTTCTGTTTGTGATTAAATTTTGAGTTGTTTTATATTTTGAAATGTTGTGGCGGTGAATTTTATCTTGCAGTGACTTTTAATTTAGTTTTGGTTTCAGTTCAGGGACTATCCTAAAGGTTTTGGTTTTCATGCAACAATTGTTTATCATGCAAGAAAAGTAAAGTACAGTGCATGTAAGTAAATTGCAACAAAATAAAAGCGTACCTGGAGGGTCTTCCCGTCATCCTAAGCTACACTTAAAACACATGTTAAGGCATTTAAATATTTCAACAAGTACCTAGGTAAAGCTAATGGAAAGGTTTTGGTTGTCCACCAAAGTCCTAATCCTATAGCTAGTCATTTCCTATGACGTCTAGGTTCTTGTGTTTTGGTTTAAGGACGACTTTCTTCATCAAAGAAACAATTAAATTCAATTGTTTTTATAAACATCCTATCATATTACGGAAGAGCTTAAGACGAGTCTTAAACATCTTTTCAATACCTCTAGGATTGTTTTAAGTCCAAGAGAATTTAATTATACAAGTGAATTAATCATCCAGAGGTTTATGTTTTGTTCTCTTGCGTCGATGAACTAGGACATTTGAATGTCCCATAAGTGAAGTAACACTTCACTTGATACCTCATTTAAAAGTTATAATACTAAAAGCTTTATAAGGGCAAATCAACTTATTAAATATTTTAATGATTTAAACTTAATGATTTAATTTGAATTTTGACTTAATTATAAAAGTTAGTTTAAGTTTGGAATAGTGTTCGAGTCATTTTAGATTTAATTCTTAATGATTTTATTTAGGTTTATTATTAAATGATTTTAATTTAATTTAATTTAATTTAATTTAATTTAATTTAATTTAATTTTAATTTAATTTTAATTTGATTTAATTTTAATTTAATTTAATTTAATTTAAGTTTAAATTTTAATTTAATTTAATTTAATTTAATTTAATTTTAATTTAGCTTAATTTTAATTTGATTTAGTTTAATTTAATTTAATTTAATATAATCTTAAATTTAATTTAATTTTAATTTAATTTAATTTAATTTAATTTAATTTAGTTTTAGTTTAATTTAATTTAATTTAATTTAATTTGATTTAATTTAATTTCAATTTTAATTTAATTGAGATTATTCTTTTGATGATTTTTTAATTAAGACTTAAGTATTATTGAAGTGATTTATTTAGGGATTTTTAAATTAAAGAATAAATATCCTCTTAAATAATATCCCTACTTTAATAATTCCAATTTCTATTATTCTCCCAAAATTTCAATTAATTAATTAATTAAAGTTTTACTTTAATTATATTTGAAATGATTAGTAGATTTTTACCCTTAATCATTTAAGTTTCAATCATCCAAAAATCAGTTTAAAATCAAATATTTTACCCTCCCCTTTGATTAATTCTAAAATTTTAATTAAATGTTGAAATTTTTAATTACCATTTTACCCTTCAAGCTTAATAATTCTATAATTCACTAAATTAAGCTCAAATAAACTTGAAATTTTTATGCAACCTTAATCACATGTCAATTAAGACATTAGAGGAGAAAATGTGATTTTTTTGTATTTAATTTATTTATGTAATTATTTTTAATAGAAAATAGGGGTTTTCAAGGAAAATTCAATAACATTACCAAGGAAATGTTTCTGTCCTTAAGAAAATTATGGGATATTCCTAATGACCAGAGGACCATTTAGACCAATTTTGGTGATTTTTTTGAATTATATTTTATTTATTAGAATTATTTTGAGTTTTGGAGCATTAATTTTAAAATAAAATTAAAGTTGAAAAATGGATTTTATATTTTTCTTAGATCTCTCTGACCTCAAGGAGTTCAGAGAAATAAATTTTTGTATTTTTCTGATTTTTCTTTGATTATTAGAATTATTTTAATGAAAAGGTTGGAAAATACATTTTTTAATATTAAAAATTACATTAAGCCTTTAAAATTCAATATCTTACCCTAGGGACTTAAGAAAAATGTTTAGTTTGTTCCTAAATGATTAGAATTTAAAATATGACATTTTGGTGTTTTTTAATATTTTTATGATGTTTATTATTTTTTAATTATTAAAAATATTAAAATAATGATAAAAATCAACTTTTTTAGAAAATTATAATTTTAATTTTCCTAAGTTCCTCTGATATCAGAGAAGCTCTAAAACTATTTTTGTGAATTTTTGAGAAATATTTTGTGAGTTATGAATTTTTAAAGTTCAAATTTATTAAAGGGGGTTAATCAACCCATTTGGTGGATCAAACCAAGTCCAATTAGTTTCAGATTTTTATGTGGTGTTCTCTTATCCCTAGAAAACAGTGGAGAATTATTTTAAAGTTAATTTGATGTGTGGTTAACCCTAATTAATTAAAGTTCAGTTTTGGGTATTTAGGCCAATTAGGGTTGTTCCAAGTGAATTAACTCAAAACTTATTTTTCTTAGGTTCCTCTTGTCATAAGAAACATCACCAAATTTTTCTAGAATTTATTTCTCAATATGCTAATTATTGGAATTAAAACACTCAAAACAGTAACATGAACTTGGAAAATCAATAACTTCTTATAGGGATGGCCTCTGACTTTGGAAAATTCAGGAAATGTTCCCAAGTTCAGAGGCTTCAAAAGCCCTATGGTCTCATGCCATAGTGAATTGCCTATGCAAATGAAGAATTAAAATAATAAAGAGAGTAAATAAATCATTAAAAATAAAATACTTAATTAAATTACTTGATTTCTTTTCCACATTATTCTCCTCTGTTCGCTGAGCAAGAGGGTATTTTTATTTTATTTTTAGGATTTTTCTACACAAAGTTATGAATTTTTGAAGTTCTGGTAATTAAATAAATAGAAAAATACCCTATTTTCCTACTTATCCACGCGGCGCTGACTCAACCTCAACGCCTCCGAAGCTCCACGCATCGCCTCTTGATTCGGTGCCGCCATCTGACTGGGATGCCACGCGGCCTGTAGGCAAGGGTCACCCTCAGGTTCAGGTGAGTCAGGGCTGGGGTTTAGTGTAGGCAATTGAGCTTTGCCATGTGTAAAGGGGTTAGATCAAAATGGAATGGGGGCATGGCTATTTTGGCTTGGTTTGGGTCAACCCATGTGTTTGGGTTGGGTTCACCTCCCCATGACCTGGTTTTAGGCTGAGAGAATAAGTTAGGTTAGCTGGTCAAAGGTGGTGAGGTCTCTTTCTAAGAATATTTAGATTAAATTTGGGTTAAGGGGAATCATGGTTAAGGCTAATGACTTTAGGAGATTATGGAAAGAGCCTCCTTCTTTTGCCCAAAATGGCATGGTGACATGTAAAGAGGCTCTCATGGCTTCGATGTGACTCATTCATGGCTTCATGGCTTGCCTATGGCTTAGGATGGCTTGGCTTGATTTCATAGAAATGGGTTTTAGGAATTTTGTTATTTTGGTGAGAATTGTCATGAGGCTTAATTTGGAATTTTTTAATGATAAATTAGGACTTTAGGAATGATTTTAAATTGAATGTGTGATGAGGCAAAGTGTCAGAGGGCTTTAGATTGATTTGGGCTTTTAAAATTTGGTAAAGGTGGGCTTTTAGAATGGTTTAAGGGGATGAGCTTTTAAGTTTAATTGGTAAGTGGAAATTTTGTAAAGGACCATGCCAAATAAATGTTGAGTATAGTTTAAGGATGTGTCTTGAATGATTTGAAGCAAATTTGACGTAGTTTGGAATTGAATTGGGTTGAATTTGGGTTCATTTGGTAAATGAGCCAATGTAGGTCAAATTGGGCTAATTTGGGCCAATGTTGGGCTAGGGTTGAAATTGATGTAAAATTAATGTTGGGAAATGTTTATGGGAGTGTTTCAAAGAGGTTTCAACTTTGGTTGGGTTTTGGTTTTGGGACTTGGGCTTATTTGGGTTAGGTTTGGGTTTAGGTCAAAATTGGGCTTTTTGGTTTTGGGTTGAATTTGAGTGGGGTTTGAGTCCAAATTTTGGGCAAATTATGTTAGTTTTTTGTTTTTGGGGATGCTAGGGAAAGTTTAGAAAAGGTTTGGGGTCAATTGGAGTTAAATTGGGTTAGTTTGAGCTAAGTTTGGGTCCTGGGTCCAAATTGGGCTTTAAGGTCAAAAGTGAAATTGGATTCAAATGTCAATCAAATTGGACTTGGATTTGGTCTAGATTGATATTTTGGATATTTAATTGAAGTTCAAAATTGAATTGGACCAAAATTGAGACCAATTGGAGTGATTAGGTTTGACATTGGGTTCATTTGGGTTTAAAATGGGCTAAATTGGAGGTTTTGGTAAAAGTGGGGTAAATTGACAAAATTGGCCCATGGTGTAGTTGGACAAAATTAAATTGGGAATATATGAGATTTTCTGGAATTTTCTAGGAATTTTCTGAATTTTTTGGATTTTTGGGCTAAGAAGGGCATTTTGGGTATTTGGAGGTTATTGGGGGTATTTTTGGAAATTTTGGTATTTTTTGCTATGGATGATCAATTTTATTGGTGAGGAAATGTTCAAGGTTGATTTTGGGGAATTTTGGGTGATTTGGAAATTTTGGAGGATTTGGGCAATTTTAAGGGCTTTTCGTAGGTTTGATAGGTGTAGGGTCCCCGGGGTCAAAATTTGAAATTTTGGAAAAATGAAGATTGATCAACTATGAGTGAAATGGAAGTACTTTGGTTGAGCCATCAAGTCATATTAAGCCTATATGAGCCATGAGATGACTCATTTGAGGCATTCACTATGTTGTTCCTAACCCTCTTAACCAGGGGCTTAGGGGTTAAGGTCCATCCATATGAATTACCTACATGAGTCAGGGAGTCAAGTTGGGTATGGGTGTGGTTTTAGGATTTGGATTGTGTGTGTGAGAGTTTACAGTATGAGTGTAGTGAGTGTGTAAGTCAACCCTCACTGGACCAAGCCACCTGTGGTGGTCCTAAGGCCAAAGAGTCCTATAGGGAACTCATCCTTTAAACCTTCACATTTGATTTCAACCCTCTAGGTGATTAGGGGTCTTCAATCAAGCTTGTGGGGTTTGTAGGGAGTCAAGAGTTTTTAAACTTCTAAAGGGTGGGTCCCACTTCTAGTCCTCTAAGATAGTCAAAGGAAAAGCCTAAGGCTAGATCCTAAGTACTAAAGAGAGAAGAGAAGACCTCATCAAAAATGAGGTCAACAAATAATAATAGCGACTAGTGTATATAAATATAATTTTATGGAAAATATTTTACACACTATGGGTTCTACACAAGTATACGTATCATTTCAAGTAATATAGGACTTTGAAACAAAGACCCCAGTATCGATCCCACGAGGAGAGAGTTATAGATCTTTAAATATTTTTATTTTAAAGTATTTCTTTTATAATTAAAAATAAAATATCTTTAATTTACTAGATGCAATAATAAAGCAAAAATAAAATAATTGATGTAAATAGCAATAAGAAAGTAACTTTCTCCCTTTCAATTAATCCAAGATTTTCTAAGATAATGATAATATTCGTGGAGAATATGAATTTATGGTATCGTGCCAAGTAGAAGCATTCATATTCTTTACCCTTTGATCCAGGTGCAAAGAACATTGGTTAGCCTATAGATCAGGTCCGAATGTATTGTTAGTAGAATGAGTTAATCTAGGCTCACACTACTAGATGTCCAAGGGTGGCTATGGTCGGCCCTACTAGTGACCCTTGCCTTTTCTATAAACCAAATTATAAGAATTTAGACTATCACTCTTATCAATTCTACGCCCATTATATAATGTCTTCCTATTTATTTGCACTTCACCTTGAATAACCCGCACAAGGCCTTCGACTACCCAAGGATTCATGTGATATCTACAAGTTAAGAATTCATCTCCTTCTAGATCTCAAAACTCTTCAACAGGTTTTAACAATTTAAATGACCAATTTAAATAGTAAATTAAGAACCGGTATTAATATCATCACAATGTTTTGAAAAAATATAATTTTTAATTCTCTGACGAATATTGTATTATCTTATTTATTTTTTCATAATTGAAAGGAGAAAGCAAAGTAACTACTCAGAACACATTAAAATTAAATTACAAAACATAATAAATATACTTTGAATCAAAATAAAAATACTTATCTTAGATGTTTCTCCAACTGAACTTCTAATTCCTACTGACTCCACAGCATAATGATCTACAGATGCACCAACTCTTTCAAACTCTGAATACAAACTCTAAAATAAACTCACTAATTTATGAAGGAAAGTAAAAAGGTGGCCCTAATATGATCTCTCTAATTCTCTCTCTAGATAGGATTCTAGAAAGGGAGGGTAGATGGGGCCATTTTCTCTGAAGGAATACCCTCCTATTTATAGGCTTCAAGGGTTGCTTCTAGGCACCTCTTCAAAATGTGTCCACATTTAATGAATCTTCTTGAAGGTGTGTCTGGCGCCTAGGCACCGACACCGCGTCCAGTTCTTCGCACCTCTTCACTTTGGATCGCACCTCTTCGCGATTAAAACCGTTTTGAAGCATCCAAATACATTGTATCACATGTCCTATAAACTAGGAACAATTGCCAGTTTTCTAGAAGGTCCAATAACCGCCCAAAAGTCGTCAAAAACTTAACAGTTTTCTGTATCGAGCTGGCGCTTAAGCGTCGGACTCTGGCGCCTAGGCGCCATGCCAGTAATTTCAAAAATTTTGCATTTTGGCTCTATTTTTGCTCCTTTTTGCTCCTTTTTTCTCATTTTTTTATATTTTTCTTCTTCTTGAACATTTTTGTATCACCTACATCCAAAAACATAAAAATACCTTTCATTAAAGCATAATATCCTTAAAATTTAATAAAAACCAAGGCATAAAAATAGGTATTTTTTCTTGGATCAGCCGCGTAGCAGTTAGGAGCCGCCGAGGTTGAGTTAGTGTCGTGTGTTTTAAATAGAAAAATAGGAATTTATGGATTTATTTAAATCAACCTAAATTTAAAAATCTATAACTTGGTGTAGAAAGATTAAAAAAAACTAAAGAAAAATACTTTCATGATTAATGAATAGAGGCGAATAATGTGGAAATAAATTTGAGGTTATTTGACTTATGTTTAATTTTTAAATAATTAAATATAGTAAAGCTTGTTTAAGCCATAACTTGGCATAAATATTTCACATGGCATGAGGTTTGGAGGGCATAAAGGCTCTATAGTTAAGGATCTTCCCTGATTTTTCCAAGGTCAAGGGGCATCTCTTGCTAGAGATCCTTAATTTATAAGTTAATCCCCTCTATTTTGGTATAAAAATTAGAATAATTAAAATATTAATCAGAAAAATACAAACCTTATTTTGGTAGGTTCACTGTGGTGAGAGGACCTAAGGAAAATATGTTTAAATAATTAAGAATAACACTAATGCTAATAAACTCATTAAAATTGTTAAAAAACTAAATAATTAAAATAAAAATGAAAAAAATCATAAAAATGATTCTCAACTATGATTAATGGTCAGGGGAACTCCCCATAAAAATTTATAAGTCAATTGAAACTAATTTAATCACTAAAATGAATTTTCTAAGTAAAATGACATTTTTGGCATTAAAATAATTATAATAATTAAAATATAAGTTAAAAATTTATGAATTTGGGTTTGGGAGTTCTTTTGTGACTAGAGGAGTCTAGGAAAAATAAAATTTGAATTAAAATAAATATTTCTTTTTTAACCTATATTTTAATATTTAAATAATTTAAAAATAATTAAAAATTATAAAAAATAGAAAAATACAAAAATACATCAAAATATCACATTTGGTCTCCTAATTACTTGGGATCAATTGAAATAATTTTTCTAATTTTTTAAGTGAAGATATTAATTTTTAAAGGCTTAAAACAAATTTAAAGGCTAAAAATGGATTTTTTTTTTAATTTTTCACTAAAATAATTATAATAAATAAAATATAAATAAAAAAATATGAAAATTTTTCTCTGGGTTCCTTGGACTCAGAGAGATTTAAGAAAAATATAAAACTGAATTTTTCACTTAAATAATATTTCATATTTAATTAATACTCAAAACAAACAAAGAATTCTAATATTTAAATTATGACTAAAAAAATCATAAAAAATTATCTGAGTGGTTCTCTTACTTAGGTAAACCTCCAATAATTTTTTTAAGGGTAGATAGTTTATTTTGGCTAAGTTATAAGTTAACATTGAAAATCCCTATTTTACACTAAAATAATTATAAAAATTAAACTAAAATCATAAAAATCACATTTTCTCCTCTGATGTTTTAATTGATCCATGAGTGAGGTAACAAAAAAATTCTGAAGTCATTTGAGCTGAATTTAATGAATTATGAAGTGATAGATCTCATAGGGGTAAAATTATAATTTTGAGATTTAAGCTTTAATTGATAATTTAGGCCTAATCAAAGGGACATGGGTAACAAATGATCATAATTGCCTTGTTTAGATGATTGGAACATAAGGGAATTAATGGTAAAAACTAATCTCACACTTCTCTACATTAAGGATAAAATTGTAATTTCCTAAACTAAGAAAACTTGGAAGATGATTGAGTTAGAAGATACTTAAGTGAAGGGGTGTAATTTTGGAAGATATTAACTCACAATTTAGAACCCCTAATTAATGATTTTATAATAATTCAATGTTTTGATAAGAACCAAATACATCATATAACTTAATATTTCATAAAATTACAAATTACTCATTAAGTCTTATGGGCTTAATAGTGAATTAGGCTTAATCAAGATTTGACTTAATGAGGTTTAGAAAATGAAATATAATCAAATTTAAACACTTTGGAACACTAGCCCAATTTTAAGATTAAATTGACTAAATGTCATAATCAAATTAGTTTGCCCATAAGGGCCTTCACCCACATAATATATAAATGAAATATCAAGTGATAGGTACCCCACTCATTGGGATAATTGAAACATCAAGATTCACTAAGCATAATGGTATAATATGGATGAATTACTTAGCAAAATAATAAGTTCAAATGAACTCGAGGCAATTCAAAGGGTTGTGAAATGTCTAGGGTAGTGCCCCGGACCCTTTCATAATCTTTAGGATATTTTGGAGGACGACTGAACCTATTATTCTTTGCTTAAGAAAATCAGCATCACAAATAAACAAATAAGAACTCACCAAGTTATGACATAGGATTTGGTAAGTACGTTTTAAATCTGTTTTTCCTATTTTCTGACGTGCAATTTTGAATTCTCTGCAAAATAATATCTATTGCAAAAAAAACTAATCTTTCAGTTGGAGAGTGAGAAGAGGGTTGGTACGCTTTTAAGTTTACAGTGCTTTCTCTTCCTGCATTTACTTTCCTTCTTATAAAACTTGCATTTCAAAACTAAAACTTTTATGATAGCCACAAAAAAAAAACAAAATAAAAATTAAATTCACCGCCACAATAAAGCAAATATAAGACAACTCAAAATTTAATTACAAACAAAAAACAAAATTACAATTGCAACTAAATTAAAATGTCTCTTTGAATGATCAGGAATCCCTCAGAGGAGGCAACCTATGGTTACTAACAAGATTTCCCACTGTCTGGATGAAAGTACTGAATTCATTTAGTTGAATTCGGTAAATTCATCTGGACCAAATGAATACGATGAAAATTGTGGTGCTGAAAAGAGGGAACCGTGGGATCCTAACCGGTGTCGCTTAATCAACTTTAACATTTCCCCAATAAAATATTAAGACACCTCAATTTAAACATCTCCAAAACATGACATTTCTCTTATCTCTTCAATTTGACACTTTTAAAAACTTAACCTGCTGCAACGAGAAGCTTGGGGCATACACAATGGGCAGCCCAACCATCTTCAACAAAAAAATTCCTTTATTAGAAATAAGCAAACAAGTCATAGGTACTTCGAGGTATTTTGCCTTGTGCAACATTAACCCTCACTTCATCTCTTCTGAGCTTTTGCACCTCATGCAATATAATCCCTAAACTCGTCTTAGGATTCCGAGGTTGTCATCTGATATGACATAAATCCTCCTATCTTCTAATCTATTCACATGATCGGTATCAAGTGAATGTAAGCCCTAAAGAGTAAAATTGACAGGATGAAAAATTAAATAAATATCTCAAATTGAAGCTAAACAATAGGATTGTTTGGGAGGATAACAAGATTCTTCTTGGATCTATGTCTTCCTTTAGATTTTCTCCTCCTTTGAACTTCTATAATAACAGCTCCAAAATTGAGCCATTAACCTATTGGATTTCCTATTACCACATTACTTTGAAAATCCTACCTTTTGGAAGTCATGAAAATAATATTTCCTGATCTAAATCAAGAGTTTTCTTAGGTGACTTTGGTTATCTTAGATGTAATTAACTATAGGGGCTTTCCCTTATAGGAAACTTAAAGACCCCACATTAATATAAACCCTATCTAGTTGCTTCATATTGGATAGGGGAAGTTTTCGGTCAACATAGATGGTTCGCAGATCAAATGGATGTCATAGATTCTTTAGTTTATCTGATCAAACCTCACCGCCAAGCAATGCATTTGTTCTTCGAGATAGATACATGACTTGTGGTGCAGTGCTTGATTATTTAAACTATTGTATGTATGAGATTGGTTTTGAATCTCATATTTTCAAATTAAAAATGATATTTCCCAAAAATTTATATATTTATAAATTAAATTAAATTAAATTAAAACCCCACAATTTGGCGATTGACAGTAGAGCTCCGAAATAGATTACAGAAGATGAAATGGTGGGGGATTAGTTGCTCAGGGGATGGGGAACAATTTTTGTGTTGAAGGTTTTGGGGTTTTAGGTCTGTCGCTATGGTCCTCTTCTTATGGGGAGCTCTCGGGTTAGCCAATTTATAACCATGGAGAAGCCATGGATAAGCATGGGATTTCTTGGGGATGAAGGTGAGTAGCTCATGATGGCTGGAGGTGAGTTTCTGGCTAAGGATAGCCATGGTTGAGCTTCCCTAAGTCATATCCATGATGAGCTTCCATTAAGGTGAAGATTTGGCCATGGCTTTGGCTTCCATCTATTAGGAGGAAGATGAGGTGGAGAGGGGCCCATAGATGAGTTGGATTGAACCCATCAAATTAAGCTCAAAATATATGATAAGGATTTGAGAAGGAATGACACATAGCCCTCCTCTCATGATGGTTAACTTAGGTCAAAAATGGTGGCTAGATGCATTTAATGGGTTTCCCATGGGTCTTGGGTACGCTATGATGGGTCTCATGGGTCATGGGTGACTCATTAACAATCCTCTATGGGTTGGATTTGGGTTTAAGTGTAAAACATGGATTTAGGGTTGCCATGGACTTAGGCCATGATTTGGACTTAAATCTTAGGTATAATAAACCTTCATTTAACCCTCTTTAATTAATTAAATGATAATTAATTAAGCAAATAAAATAATTTGAATAAAAGACCACATTTTGACAAAAAAATCGTAGAGTTGACCAAGTTTGACCAGTTGACTAACTTTGACCAATTAGGTCATAGGGTTAACCATGATGACTCATTTGACCATGTGATGGTAGAGTTAGTCACGGGGTCACTGGATTTGATAATATTGTTTTGGATTGACCATGTTGATAAAAAGGTTAACCATGGGGGTCAAGTTAACCATATGGTGGTTGAGTTAATTATAAGGTCAATATGGTGATCATTTGGGTATATGATTGACCAAATGGTTAATGTGTTGACTATTTGGTGTTTGGTTTAACTAAACGTCAATGTGGTGACCATTGGGTCCATGGATAATCAAATGATCCATGTAATGGTCTACGGGTCCAAGACTGACAATTTTGACCAAATTCGACAAATTGGGTCTTAGGTTTGACCAAATGGTCTATGCGGTGACCACTGGGTCCAAAATTAACCATTTTGACCAAATTTGACAAATTGGATCCAAGGTTGACCTTCTTGACCAAGTTTGTTCGATTAGGTCCTAGATTTGACCAAATTATCAATATAGTGATCATTGAGTCAATGGTTGACCAAATGATCAATTTGGTGACCATTGGGTCCAAAATTGACAATTTTGACAAAATTGACCAATTGGGTCCTAGGATCGGCCAAATGGACAATGTGGTATTTATTGAGTCAGTTTAGGTTTATCTAAGGTGGCTCTCAATTTTGAGGTTAAAAGAAGACATATTAGGGTTTTTCCTGATTTGATGTGTTTTAAGGAGTTAATTTTAGTAGACTTCATTTCCAATATTGATTATAAATGTCATTTATAATAGACCCTCACAATAGTGAGGTCAACAAGACCAAAGCCTGATAATTGGGACTTGAGAACCAATACTTCACTAGGGTATTTTGGTCACTCAACCCAATGGGCCAACCTAGAAATTGGGGCTTGATAGCTGGCACTTCATTAGATGAGGTCAGCGGGTGACAATTGCATTCTTGAGAGAAAAATAGGTATGGTAGGCTCAACAAGACCCATTGATGTTAGCACAGGTCCATAAAGGTCATTTTTTGGTGGACAATATTTTTGATGTGATATTAAAGACATAAATGCTATGCATATAAATATGTAAATTTGGCTGTTATATGTAATCAATAAGAATCGTATGATACAAAATTTTTAATATATTAAAAATTTTGACTCCCAATTACATTACAATAATCATATTTAAATATTTTATAATAATATTATACCAAAAATAAAAATTAAATGAAAACTGAAACCAATATAATTATTCAAATCATCAAAACTATCACATGTATTTGAAACTGGTTACCTTACGGAAAATTGAATATATATATATATATATATATATATATATATATATATATATATATATATATATATATATATATATATATATATATATATATATATATATATATACACATATATCCCAATAAATTTATTTATTTATTAATTATATTCATGCATTTCTTCTTTCTTTTAATGATAAGGAAAAGTTAAAAATGTATATCTTTTTAAATTTAGAATTTAAGATTGTTTATATACTAAATGATAATAATAATTAATATTTTATATATAATTGAGTTTATTATTATAATAAAAAATAGAGTATATTTTCTTAAATAATTATATTGTGCCCAACTCGATCCAAGTTCTTGGCTTCACCTCTGTTGACATATTGGTTTATTAAAAATATTATTGTTATATCATTTAAATTAAAGTAAATTAATTTTAATATTTATTTTGTTATTTAGACTACTTAATTCATCACTAATTCAAATTATACATATTTTTCTTTGTAAATAATTATATTAGAAATAATTTAATTTAATTTATCTTGAATAATTATATAAATGATATAACAATATGTATAATAAGTAGTCTAAATATTAGAATTGATAGACACAATCCGCACTTGTTTCAAGCAAACTATATTTAAGCGTTGACGGGTGGCCTGATGGGCTGGTCATAAGCCCACTTACAATGACCGGGCTTGACAAAAAATTAAAAATAACATTCAGGTTAGAAGTGCGATCGGAGCCTCCTTTGACTGAACAAAACACGAATAAGCCCTACCTGCATCAAGACTGTTCAGCCGAATAATTATTAAAGAAAAGAAACCGTTGGATGGTTCGATCATCGAGGGCCAGGACGATTCTCCGCAATGCGCCATGTCGGCACGCCCTCTCGAGGCCCACGTTATCAATGAGTCGTCAGTCATCGCCGGCTTTCCCAAGTCACCCGCCGGCTTCGTTGAATAGACGAATAATAAGTATTTTCAGAAACCCTAATGTGGGGACGGGAAATATTAGGTCTTTTTTATTCATAGAAAAATATTGTTTTACCTTTTGTTCAGTTTCTTCTCTTCCAAATTTCTCGGCTTCCTCCTTGGGATCGTAGAATTGCGAAGGGGCCGGTTGAGAGCGACTCTCGCCTTTTTCACCTCTCTCTCTAGCAGAGAGGAGAGGGAGGGAGAGAGAGAGAGAGAGAGAGAGCGAGGTTGGGTCGTTTTTTTCTCATTTGGCAATCATTTCACTTCTGATTATTAGGTACGTCGGTATCCTCATCCTCTTCACGTTCAAAACATCACACCCCTTTTCTCCTGTATTCCTCTGCCTCTCGAACTTTAAGAGAGGGAGAGAGGGCAATTCGCTTGCTTCTTTGCCTCCTTTTTTTTCCTTTCGCAATCCTCATCTTTCAGTGGAATTGAGCCCCTCGTTATTAGGGCCAAACGTCAACGTCCTCCATACAAAGCCCGAAATAGCGCCGTTCATCCCCTGTATTTCATCTGTCTCACTGTACCTTCTTAGCTTCACTTATCGCTCTGCAAAAATTTTGCTGTTAATTAAATCGAGTGATCTAGGCCCCTGTCATTACGTAAAACTAAATCTAAACTCTTTTTCCTGTTCTTTTCCTACTGAAGAACCCATTTACCGATGTCCTTCAGCTCACATCTATCAATCGATCAATTGATCTGTTTCTTTCCGGCGATTGAGATTGAAGTCAATAGTGAAGAAAGCAAAGAGAAAAGCTGATTCGATTGGATTGATCTGATTCGAAAGATATGGGGTCATTCAAGGGGCACGCGTTGCCAGGGAGTCTCTTTATCATGGTGGGAGCATGGCACGTGTGGAGCGCGGCGGTGAGGTACGCATCGGACCCGTCGGCCTTCCGCGTGCGGGTTTGGAGCGCTATGGGCGAAGGGCGATGGCGACACCTCGAGCTCTACATAATAACGATTGGCGCTTTCATCGACATGTGCATCGAGCTGCTGTACTCCCCTCACCTCCACTTCTTCGTCGGTGAGGAGAGGATCCTAAACCCTGCACATATGAACGATTTCGAGCACGGCGGCATGCTCCTGATGTTTTTCTTGTACGGTGCGGTGGCGCTACTCTCTGAGAAAACCAGGTCAGCTTCGTTATTCTTGTTTTGTTTAAACTCTCGAGGGTTTGATGCTTGTTTTCCGGCGAATTTTGGTTGAGAAGACGACTGAAAGGGAAAACGGCGATAGGGAAAAGTGCCACTTTTTCTCCATTGCTTCTTTTTAGTAATGGGACACAACGATTCCGCTCGGTCGGTTGGGCGGCAATCCTAATAGAAATATTTAGGTTTTGATTAGGAAAGTAATTCAGACGATATTGTAGAGTTATGTCGATTTTATTGAGTTAATAAACTTAATAATCTCACAAAATTTATAAATAATATCAAAAAATATGAAAATAGAACTGTAAAAATTATTAGTACGTCATTGAGTTATTGGAGTTAATACGCAATAATCTCTCAATAACCTCTAATAATAAATTATTAGAGGGGTATTTTGAAGAGTACGACCCCGTTCGAGCACTTAAATATTTCTCCAATCTTAAAAGGCTGCTCTAAGAAGCCTACCAGAACGCGTCAGGGGGGAGGGGTGGCTCTACTTTTTTATAAATGATATACATACACCTCAAGTTAATTTTAACTCAGAACACTTGGCACTTTTAATGAGGTGGATTAATGAAAAAGTAACAGCTCCTTATCATTTGATTTTGAAGTCTCAAAGAAAGGTTTTTGCATCTGCTTTATTTTTAGGAAGAATACCACTCAATTCTTATTCACATATCTAAAATCTAAATTTCAATACTATCTTATACATGATCTCACTTATAAAAGTTAAAAAAAATCATTGTTTTAATGTGATATAAAGTGATATAAATGTAAAAATTAAGTGGAGTTGATATTGGTTACTTGGATGAAGTTGTCTAGCTAAATTAAATTTCTCCATTACAAGATTAGTAGAGAAGTTGACAGAAAATATTTTCTAGGAGACATAAATTTGAAACGCATTTATAACGGTTACTTTTTAACCTTGTTGCTATTTAAGGCTCAAACTTGAATAAAAAAAAAATGCTCCAACTTATTGGACACTCGACATTAAAAAAATATAAAGCATTGTCCAGCAAGTGAGCTGTCTTTCATTCAATAAAGGGATGGAGATATTCTGTACTATTTACAGATTTGGCTTCAGTCACTAAATTTCTGGCAAACATTAATCTTTTAAGAAGGTTATGCTTGATTTAAAGGTATTGGAGTGACTGCAAATAACGTTATATCGGGCGCTCTTTGTTTGATTTTAGTTGTAATTCATAGATACTTACATTTCTCTAAAAAAACAATTTATTAATCTTTGAACTTATTCAGATGGCTTCCGTTGCCGGAGGGAGCTCTTTGCCATCTAGCCGCTGCCGCCTTCACCGCCGAGTACCTCCTCTTCTACTTCCACTCCACAGCCCACACAGGTCTCGAAGGCTATTACCACCTCATCCTCGTCATCCTCATCGGCCTCTGCATCGCCTCCAGCATCGCCGGTGCTTTCCTAACCGAAAATCTCGCCGTCGACTTCTCAAGCGGCGTCTGCATCACTCTGCAGGGCCTCTGGTTCTACCAAACAGCTTTCACTCTTTATGGACCCATGATGCCGAGGGGATGCAGGCTAGATGACAACGATATCAAGTGCATCACTCGGGACAGTCAGGTTCGAGGGCAGTTCTTAGCCAATATGCAGCTCTTCTCCCTCGTATTCCTGGTCTTTGCATATGTGATAGTATGCTACGCAGTTGCTGTATCTCGGTATGGTCACCCGGAGCTGAGGAGATTCCACGAAGAAAATGTGGGGCAAAACGGCAATGATGCAGCAGTGATTGTGGGACGGTCATGACTGAGACAGAGGTGAGCTTTTTGCCTATATTAAAACCTTTTATTATTATTATTTCTTCCTGAAATGCATCCAATCGTTTGCTCTTTTGAAAGAGTTGATTCATTACCCGAATAAAATTACACTATTTATTTGTTAATTTTGCATCGAACCTTGCTTTGGATATTGCACTCATTCCTCGTAATTGAGTCACAGAAGTTGTAAAAAAGAGGTTAAATTGAAACTCACTAATTACCGTAATTAGCATAAGAAGCACATGTAATTTTTTTTATTTAAATAAGAGCATATGCCCCCGCCTAGAAGGCGCATATCCCCACAAAATACCCCTCCCCCTCCTCAATTCACACTTCTTACCCTCTTCTATTGCTTTCTTCATTGTTCCTAGTCTTTCTTCTCCTCCTCTTTTAGGTAATAGTATCATCTTAATTATTAAAGTAGTTATTATATTAGTTTAGTTTTATTATTTATGTTTTTTTTCACATTTAATATACTGTTATGCTGCTTTTTTTTCAAAAAAAAAAAAATTATGAAATGCTGCGAGTCTTTTTTATTATTTTTTAATTTACATCATTCATTTTCAATAATATACTGTTATAATGTACGTTACTATTTTAAGTTATTTACGTTGTGGTGAAATTCTGCTGATTTTTTTTTTCAATAAATTTTTATCCCACTTCATTATTATACTCGTAAATTTCTTATTTTTTAAATTATTTATGCTATGTTGAAATGTTGCCCGTAATATATTTAAATTATTAACTACGCGTCAAAATGCAGACCGAAACTATCATAAATTATTTATGCTGTGTCGAATTGTTGTTCGTGTCATCGGGATCTTTTCTTACATATCATTATTAGCAAGGTACGAATAATTTAGTTTTATATGAAATAAATTTAAATCTTATTGTTGCTTATTTATATTTATTTTTATCGTGCAATATATATTATTACAAGAACACAGTAGAATTATCCTTAGACCAATGTTATATGAACATGAAATGTATTTCTGAAGCTTAATTGCCTTAGAAGAGCTACCTCCTCCTCATCTGGAAGTTTTCATAGCTAGGAATGCATTATTTTCATTGCATATACCATAACAGCTTTGAATTTATTTTTTGCAGTCCTTATTATTTGTTATTATAATTGAAGTAATTTTAGTTAGGTTTTAAGTAAATGTCAATTAAAATGTTAATATTGTGTCAGTCTATATACAGTTTGGAAATCCGACGGCATAGGACAACTAATCCGAAGGAGGTTGACATAATACCTCGATTGTCTGGTGTAACAATGGCCTATATAGATTTTATAAAATTTTTAACATTTTATATTTAGTAATTTTCTAAACTCTTTAAATTGTTTCCATTACGTTAAAATATTTTATTGACGTCGTTAATTTTTTATGAATTATTGATTACATGTCAGAACAGTTAGTACTTTATATTACCAATAGTAGAACAATTAGCACTTTGTATTTCATTCAAGCATGAAAGAAATATGAAATAAGTTGAAAATAATTGTTTTTTGTTATGAAAAAAATAGGCAAAAAAGGGTTTAGGCTAGGGTTATATGTATATGGAATGTAGTGCTTTTAAAGTTACAAGGAACTTTTTCAAAAAGGCCTGAACTATCTAAGAAGAGCTTGGGACGTAAGTGGTTTTTGTACCCCCCTCATCACTTGGAAGTTCTTATAGCTACGAATGTATTGCTTTTCTTTGCATATACCAGAATAATTAGCATTGTATGATGTCTTTTAATTTTTATTGTTATATTTAGTTATTCTAAGTAAATTTTAGCTCTTACGTTTAGATAAAATCAACTACAGGATCGAAACTAACTTTTAAGTATGAGTACGAACATGTCACACTTGTTGATATGTTTTGATGGTGAGCCACGACTCGCAGAAGATTTCACTCCCACCTATGATGGTGAACGTAATCGTCCCGTTCAAGTCTCACAGTTCATAACACTAGATGAATTAAAAAGATGAAAAAATTTGTTTGTTGTGTAAGGATAGTTCAACGCATACCGTTAATATAGTCTATCATTTGCCGGTTAGTAGGGGTTTCATTACAACTTCGATCGATGATGACGAATGTTATAAGTTTATATTGTTAGAAGCCACAAAACACATAATAGTTATATATGTGAAGGCTAAGCCCTTGCATGTTGACATTTCTGATGTCGATGCTCCTTCAAATGCTGCCGGTCCTTCGAATGTTGCTGGTCTTTAACACACTTTGAATATATCCATGAAATTTATATTTAAAGAAAATTTTATATACTGGATTGATGTAATAATTAAATTAATCTTCTATAAACGTCCTAAATTTTATGACTTCATCTTTGAGGCCAACTCCAGTTTCATTCAATACATATGACATCGGGCTATATCCTAACCAACCAGTGTACAATTATATTGCGCATCAATTATTTGTCTTATCACATTCATTCCACCCTTACTTTAGCAGATATGTTTAGCCAATCACGCAGCGAGTGTCGCAAAGTGTGTGCTTGGATGTTAACATAGGCGGGTATGAAACGATAGATAATGGCACTAGTGATAATTCGAGCGAGCCAGAGGAAAATAAGGATTATAGTGTGCGAGATGGTGAGTCGAATACCATTTTAGCAAGGCACGATTTATTGCTTCAATACACAGTGCTAAATTCGGAGATGTTAGAGTCAATGGTAGGGAGCAATCGATTTATTGTGCCAATTCAAACTACCAAAGAATGGGATGCAATTGAAGAATGTGATGCTCCCATAATTCAAGTGCCCTTACATGGAGATGATGTTATTCCGTATGTATTATATGATGAATGATATTTTCACCTAAGGATGTGCTACCATATGCTCTGAATGAATGATCAATAATTAATAATGTAGAGTATATGAAAACAACTTCAAATAAAAAATGAGTTACTGTTCCGTGTGTAAATTTCAATCATGAAACCCATTCGTGTCAGTACCATCCATATGCTAAGAAAAGTCAGCGATTAAGAGGTGCATGGAAAGTATCAGTACATGGGTCAGACCATACATGTAGTCATCCAATAATGTCAACTAGACACCGAAACTGCACTTCGAAGTTCATATGTCATTACATCGGTCTAGTTTTAAGACAACAACTTGACCTAAAGCTCAAGGAAATTGTTGCTCGATGGAGGCCGAATTTAATGTCCGTTTTAGTTACATCAAAGCATGAGATTCACATAGAAAAGCAATAAAATCAATATTTGGCAGTTTTGAGGAGTCATATTGCTCCTTATTTCAACTAATGGAAACAATATGTTGTGCAATACCAGACATTGTGTATAAAATTAAAGTTAAAAATAATTCCTTTTTCTATAGTATCTTCTCGGCATTTGGCCCCAATTTATATGTGTGGAGATTTTGCCGACCTTTGCTTAGTATGAATGAGACGTTCCTTCTAGGAAAGTATAGAGGGGTTCTACTGGCTGCAGCAGGAATTGAAGGAAACGATGTACTTTTTCCACTTGCATTTGTTGTAGTTAAGTCCGAGAATACTGATTTGTGGGTATGGTTCATACAACAACTCTATGCTTTTCTAGAAGTTGTCAAGACCCATCGAGATCTATGTATTACATTGGATAGGCACTCAGGTTTGGTTCGCGGCTCCAGAGAGATTTTTCTATGGACTGCACATCGACATTTCATACATCATCTACAAGAAAACTTTAAGAAGCCATTAAGCGTCTTGCAATAGGGGATGTCGACAGTGTCTATGATAAAATGTATTAGGCGAGTAATATTGATGAACTCAGAACCTTTAATAGGCACATGGAAATATTAAATAAATTAAGATTGAAGCCTACGATTGCTTGATTGAGAAAGATATCATGAATTGGCTTTTAACACATGATGATGGAGCTCTATTTGGCACAATGACAACAAACATATCTAAATTTTTTCACAAGGTTCTGAGACATGCACGAGGTCTACCAATTTAGGGCCTCATATGTGCTATATGTTATAATTTGGTTGCCTTATTCTTAAAACGATCCAGTAATGTGTTGTAGTGGACCGAAGTTGGGAGTTCTCACTTTATCCCGCACATAAGATCCACTCTACAAAGAATTGAGCACGAGGCCTATCAATTTCCTCGGCCAACTTGCATAGATACTACTGAATATCAGGTGCTTGATATGGCTTGTAGGGCATTTCGTGTGGATATTCGTTCTTCAGATAATTGTTCATGCACATACAACAAGCCACAAATCTATCATCTTCCATGTGAACATGTGATTGCGACATTAGGGCCAGACGTTCGGATCAAATGGTGTTTGTTTCAAAATACTTCACTATGGATTTTTATCAACACACATATGAAGCATCATTTCATGTGATACCTGAGAACAAATCGTGACCACCATACAATCTACATGAAGATATTATCACTTTACTCCCCCCTATTTTTATCAACACACATATGAAGCATTATTTCATGTGATACCTGAGAACAAATCGTGACCACCATACAATCCACATGAAGATATTATCACTTTACTTTCCTCCCCCAACCATTTAGAAGAAGATGTGCTCGTCTAAGAACAAGTAGAATGAGGAACAAAATGGACGAGATAAGAACCATGAGCACTAGAATTTGTAGTTTTTATAAAATCACGGAGCACAATCTAGCAACATGTCCCTATAATCCAAGCACTAGCAGGTTCGAATAAAATACTCTAATTAGTATAAATTTTAACTCTCCATTGCTTCTATGTACTTATTTTTCTATTGAAGCAATTGTTTTTCTGTTTTTTAACACTACGTTCACTTCAGTAGAGATGGCCGAGGGAGCAGGTTTGGCACACAACCCCCACCGCGCTAGATGATCCACTTTATAACGAACATTCATACCTCTCAATATTGCATTTTTGGGTGAAACACATCGTGCAGCAGCAGTTACTTTAGATAGTTTAAAAATGTAAAAAAAATTTTGTGCTAGTTAATTTCGAATATTTATCTAACTAATTTAATTTAAATTTTATAGCAAAAAACTATGGAATGTGCCAGTCATAACTTAGTGTTAAGAGAATGGCAGATTGAATGCCCATGATTTCTGTATGCAATCAAAATTGTGGGTTTTTAATGCATTTGAAACTTGACCTACATCAAACTAGACCATAGTTTTATAGCTGCATTGGTCGAGAGGTGGTGTTGATGACCAATACGTGTTGGTAAGATAAATTTAATGTCACATTTATATACAAGTTAAAAATATTTTTACTTTTCTTAGTCATACATTGTATGTATCTATCAGGTGGAATGACTATAACTGTATGACCGCCGGATATCTACATCGGCTTCAAACGTGGGCATGGAGCATTTACATGTTGGTTGCCCAATTCTTCATATTCCAGTTTCTGAGGGAATAATAGGAAAATCCCTCGGGTTCATGTACAAAATTATTTTCTCACTTTTCAATTAAACTCACTAATTTATTAATTATATTAGACTCATTATTATAAATACAATGTAGTGCAATGAAGAGTGGGTTCGAGACATCCTGGTCCTAAATATCATGATGTATAGGGATGAGCTTGATAGACTCAAACAGAGTCAAGTATACTAATCATTTTTAAGTTAATCCAGACTTAGCTATATATGTTAACTAAATTTAATTTATAAACTCGTTCGCAGGTTATTTAGGCATAGTATATAGATGTAAATATTGTGTTATTACATGACATTCGTTTTAAGAGCATTGACATTTGGACTGCATGTGTTCCAATAATAACTGGAACGTATTGAGTGGCACTTTCTAGATCACATTATGCGTCAGTTCTCAAGCACCCAGTCAGTAAACATAGAACCCATCGAAAAAGGTTTCAGAGAGTGGATGGGTGAGCTAGAGTATGACTTAATTGAGAGCAATATCATTGTAAATATATCGAGCTATGGAATAATCATCGAACATTTATTGTGCCAATAATCCTAGCAGAAGGAGATTGAGGGGAAGAATTATATATTTATTTGTAGTGATATTGGTCTTAGGCTTTGCTCTACTTAACAAAGCCTCTAACTCAGCATCCTGAAACCTAGTACGCACCATCACTAGGAGAAGGAATAGTGGTAAGTTTTGTGTTTTGCATTATTTTATAGCTACTACTATTTTTTATTATAATAACTAATAATAATCTAAAATTACCGATCATACAGTTGGATCCCTTATTTGTATCAAGAACGTCGTTGAAAGATATGGAGAGGATCGTGGAGCAAGTGCTAGTTCCATGAAACAAGGTTACGACGAGATTCTAGAGCTATCACCAAAAGTGAAAGAATCAACGCACATTGATTATGTGACATTTGATTGGCTTGGTCGATATGATTTTGAAGGGACATCTCATAGCACAAAAGTCAGACCGAAGGGCCCCCGTAGATCAAGCTCTGATGCTCCACGTCGGTCATCTTTCTCCGCTGCGAGGCGATTAACAGTAGATGCTTCAAGGAGATCTTCTATTAGCAGAACACAAAGATCTACTTTCAAGAAACAGAAGGTCAAAAATATCCAGACATCTGTTTATCTTGTCCAAACAGTATTTACGGGACACTTCGGTTATGCAGGACCCTCCAACTTTGCAGGACCATCAAGTTTTGCAGAACTCTCTGGATATGCGGTACCATTAGCCTTTGAGGTTCCATTATTTGACCTCCTGTAGATAGGAACTAGTGGTGGAGACTGCAATTTAAATTTTCATAACATTCCTATGTTTGCACCTAGTTTTGCTGTAAGCATGGATTTTGGTACACCACAATTATATTCTCCGTCAAATCCCAATGAACCAATTTTCTAGATGCCACGAGATGTTACGAATGATAAAACTAAGAGCGATGATATTGAAGAATTTGAAGAACATCGGTTGTGTCATCAATCACTGTGACTACCGTCTTGATATACACCTGGCTTAAGTGCTATTCCACCCTGACGTAGAAGAAGATAGCAATTTTTTTTAAATATTATGTCAGTTCATTTGATCTGTTTAATTTATTCAATTAATTTAATTTATTTCATTTTGTAAATATTTCGATTTGAATTAAATTTTACAAGTTTCAAATTGCCTTAATAATTATATTTATAATGTTATTTAATATATTATATATTAATAATTATAGTCTAAATAATAATTTTTTTTAAAAAAAAGTTTTGCGCCACGGTGCTCCAATTGCTGATATGATTTATTAAAGTGATCATATTCATAATTTGGCCTAAAAAAGAGAACTTTGTATGCGTTTGGTTGGGCTTGCAGGCAACCTTTTTTGTATACAAAAAACTGGAATTGCTTTTGAGGAAAAAGGGGCTTTTGCATGCATTTCACCCAATTCCAATGTATTTACATAACTATCACCTAAATTTTGCTTTCTACATTTATGCCACCCAAATCTTACATATCACTTCAAAAATTCCACCAAAAGCAACTTTTATGCATAGGTAAGGTGGCATTTATGTAAAAGGTTTAGTTATTAAATACGTAAACACATAGAAATTGAGTGGTTTGTATATAAATCTTCCAAGAAAAATTTAAGGAACTATTTTTATAAAATATTATTGAATTCATAGGATACCTTTTTGGCCTCCTTAATAAATAATAGAAGCGAAATCAATTCTTTTTATGCGCTTATTTTGAATCTGTGGAAGTTTGCATTGAAATGATCATATATTTAATACAGAAATTATACTACTTCATAGAAGTAAACAGAAGCGATAAATTTAGCTGAGGATATAGTTCTTTTGTAAAAGTACCCTTAATACTTTTCTTAAAGATGCTAAAATCCTTGTAAATGATCATGTAAAAGATATTCCTACACTCATTATTATAAATTGCTTCGCAATACATATCTAAAATTTCATATTTGGTTGTCGACACTTGAATGCTAGTTATGAGATTTAGGCTCTCCTATCTGTAAATTTTTCGCGGCGTCTGAAGACATTCTGAAAACGTTCGAACACCAAACGTCTCTTTCTTTGACGGCGGCATTGAGTGTGATGGAATGGAACACTAAAGCCTTGTCAAACAGAGCCTTATCAACAAAATAATAGATGTACTTAATGAATGAAGCTTTCAACTATAGAGGTCTTGGGAGAAGTTATCTACAGAGAATTTTGAGAACCTGTTGGAGTGGTTAATCAATCTGACGCGTTTTGCTTTCTGTTTGTTCTGACTCGCGTCATTTTATTTGGTAATATTCAGTTATACTTGTTGGTACTGTTAGAAATGGCATTTTTTCATACTGAACTGAGTGTATTTTGTTTGACTTGATACAGGATGAATAACTCAACGCTTTCAGATCACCAAAACACGCGGCGCTTACTACAGTTCGAGAAGCTCGGAGAACAATCTGCGTTCAACGACTATAGTTCTTAGGTTTTCATCAAGGATTCATGGTAAAAATTATTTTTAGTTTTAGCAAACCCAGTTTGGGATTCCATAGTTAAAATGTTGGAGAATACACAAACATAGTTGCAAACTGAGTTCATATTTATAGAGGAACGACGTTTGTTGGTAGTAATTTCTTTTACTTTTATTTTTTCATCAATTCAATTTGCGTGTTAAGAGTGATATTCGACTTTTATGGTATATTTTCACTAGAGAAGGATTATTATTATTATTATTATTACTATTTTTTTGGGCATCCTAAGGGAGTTAATCGAGCCATTTTTTAAATTTTTTTTAAAGGTGTGTTTCTGTTAGCAAAATTGTTATTATTAAAACTGTAAAATACACATATGCAAGAAAGATGAACAAAAAAAAGGGTTAATTGCAAGAAAATAAAAGAGCAATCAAGCAAGGAACTGACCATTTGTGGCTGAGCTCTACAATTATACATCATTCATGAGTGCAGCTTGGTTTTCACAATAGTATGTCCAAACACTAGAGTTTAGCTTGGCTTCTAGAGGGACAATTGATTCTGATCCAAATGTTTAGTTATAGCAGTATTTGTTGAAACTGATGGACTTGGCTCATAATACCTCAATTAACTTGTTATGCAATTCTCTCTTGTTGGCAAATGATTAGCTTTCTGAAGAATTCGATCAATGTTTTTGACTTGCTTGCGCTAGGCATTTGTGTTATAGTAGTATATAATGGAACAATACCGAAGCATTTTACAAAGTCTAATGAATCTATTGATCTAGGCGAGCTTGAAGATTGTGCCATTGGTTAAGATGGTCACCTTGAAGAATTAGAAAACATATTTCCTAAGAAAATATATGCTTTAACTTGATTTAACGGAATGATTTCCATCCATCTTGAGAATTAACTAGTCATTGATAGAATAAAACTATCACTTGAAGAAGAATAGTCTATCGAGCTAGTGTTATATATACCAAAGTGTGAATCATAATAACTAGTCCCCTACTCGGATGATGAAATATGGCTTGGCAAAGAGAAGAGATTGTGTATGGGGAGAGAAAGTAGAGGATGAGCCTTTAGCCTAAAATACTTCCTAGTTTGGGTGAAGAAAGTGAATACAGGTGTTAATGGCCTTAAAAAGACTTGTTAGACATCTTTATTGTACAACACAAATGCGTCAACACAAATCTTGAGTAAATCCAACAGACACAACCATGAAAGTAAGGTTAGGGATAACCCACATAAGGAAAACCAACAGTCATATTACTGGAAAATCAATAGAATTGATTGAACAAGTGATGATCATTCTAAATTGGGACCTAAAGTCGGCCAAATGGGGATCAATTGAGTCAATGACCAAGATCCATCAAGCCAAGAGAAGACCTAAGCCCAATTCTCGCCTCACCCATTGTCAATTGCCTCGTAAGTATCTCTGAGACTCTTCCTCAGGAAGCTGAAGGTTTTACCATGATATGCTCCACAAATACTCTGGAGGGCCTTTTGTAAAGGGGTGTGATACCTGTTAGATTACGATGATTTACCCTCCACCCAACCACCCAGTCACATCCTGTTGACAAAAGCTCTTTATATAGGGAACAATAGTCGGCAGCCATAATAAAGCACCTGACTAGTTGACTCAAGCCAACCAAACCAAGTTAAGATGATTGAAAATCAATTGGAACTGATTGGTAACCCCGAAGTCAGCATAGTTGGCCGAACGAACCTTGCTAACCCAAGAACCGCTAATTTCAGTCGACTGAGCAATAGTGTAGACACCTCATTTATGTAAATACCCAATAATGTCTCTACGAAATCAAGGGTAAGCATGTAATTATACACATTATACCTTATATTCTAACATTAGGGGCTCATTTCTTCATTAAGGGCTAATCAACGTACAAAGTTCTCTCATTTTATTGTTTATTATTGTGCACTCTCTTTCTATCTCTTTGTCTCTCTCTCTCTCTCTCTCTTGTTTTACGCTCTATTCCTTGAGTGCGACTACTGAATAAATTTGCATTCAACATCCTAAAAGGAGCATTCAGCGTGGATCATGTCAAAATAGATCATAAGGAAAGAAAGGCCTAAGTGCGCATGCTAGACCTCTTGGAACTTTAACACAAATATATGTGTGTTGATGAAGATGCGATAATTCACATTTCTTTGTGAGATATCATCATTAGCAATGCTCATTAAGGAATCACAACCAGCAATGCGTCACTCATCTAACAATGCTGACTTGCCATCAGGACAAATTAGGTAATGCACATGAAAATTGTAAAATAACTTAGCATACAATGATCACTCTATTGAGATGGAGTGATGACGAATAGTATACTGAAGGTTAAACATGATGTGACTGCTCTACCAAGGTATGAGCGATCACACTGGACACCAAGAGATTGTTCGCACATGAATATCATGCTAACATGTGTGAATGCATATGATTTACTCATTTAACACGGTTGTACGAGGTAAACAACCACACATGAATAAAGCAAATATAAGGCAATAGAATGCAATCATACTGGGTGAAGTGATCCTATCTATATAAATGGGGATATCCTAGCAAAATCTTGTGCTTGGTGATTACAATCCATGCTTGAGATATAAGAGATAAGGTAGTGCTAGGTGAGCTAGCCATCTCAAACATGCTATGCACTCTTAATGGTAGAGTCAGTCATCTATCGTATATAGAAGATGGCTCCTAGAGACGATAAGTAGAGACTGAGGGAAGACTTGCTTCCTTTTTCTGATGCATGATATGAAGATAACTGACCACCCTAGAACAATAGGGAGTCGAAAAAACCACAATCGAGGAGGCTAGGTCCGATTCCCCAACCAACGGTCGACTCGTTATCATGAGCAACCATTAAATGAACATGAGCACCGAAGAATAATATGCTTAGACTCACAATGATGGAGTTAGTTGAGACAAATTAAAATAATGAATACTACAAGAAGGCACCGTCGATGAGAGCCAAAGCTTTTTCGGGGACACGAAGAAGTGTTGTGCTTATCACAAAGACCAACATAGACGAATGTACACACCTTTGAAGCTTGATCGAGTTGATTAGGGGTGAAAAGCTCAAGAAATTTGTGGTGCCAAGAGTGATGACCTGAAGGCAGAAGCAGGCTCTAGTAGAAGAACTTCTAGATGATCCAGTTTGAGCAAATGCCATCCACATTTTTGGGATAACACCAACTAATTTTGAAGGTGTAGAATTGTCCTAATGAGCCAGCTAGAGAGACTCCAGTTGGGAGAATTGTATGAAGCTACCTTTGCTCAAATGCGTGGCACCCATCAACCTTTCACTTTTAATAATGCAGACTTGCCTCTATCAAGACATCCTTATAACGAATACATCATTGTGACAACAGTGATAGGCAACTATCTATTGGAAATATTTTGGTCAACACTTGCAACTCTGTGAACATCCTGTTCAAGTAAGTTTTCTACAAAATAAACCTCCCAATCAACCAGCTGGTGGCTCCCGCTAACTCACTCTATTGCTTCTTTGGTGAGAGAAATGAGATCTTGGGAGAGGACTTCCTGGTGGTAGATTCCTGATACACGTAAAATATATAATATTTTTATACATATTTTTGATGATATTGCACTTTAATGGAAGGTATTTTGTGTATTTTTTGCAGGTATGATTAAATGGATGAAAGTGATGAAATGAGTGAAAAAAGGATCAAATTTGGAGCAAAATTAATCTATGGCGGCTAAGCGCCGAGACCCCGTGCTTACGCTCCAGAACCTTACAGCTAAGAGCCCATATATGGAGCTTACACGCTAGGAGCCTTGTGGCTAAGCGCCGAGACCCCGCGCTTACGCGCAACGGCTACTTTAGAGGATTTAGATAATTTTTGTTGCCATTTTGAAGGGGTGTTTGAGGCGTCATTTGGTTCAAACTTGGGTAACTTCCTATTGCCACCAAATTAATTTAAATTTCTCTTAAAAAGATGCATCTCTTGGAGGATTCATTGAATCTGGACATAGTTTGAAAAGAAGCCAAAGCACCCATTGAAAAATTATATATAGAAGACTTGAAGATCAGAAAATAGTTTTGTTGGAGGGTTTGTGGTTTATATTTATTGTGTAGGAGAGTTCTTTTAGTAACTCACCACTCCACTTCATCATTTCTACATACATTAATATAGTTTGTAATAAAATTAGAATAGAGATTTGGAGTACTTAGAGTTGGGCGCCACCCTTTAAGGAAGATTGCATGGAAAAACAAAGTTTTCAAAAGAACTTCAAGAGTTTGGTGAAGAGGATTTTCAGATAAGTCGATCTTTGTTACTAAATGTGGTTTTAATTAAGACTTCTAGTATTTTCACTATGATTTATTCTTTTAAACCAAATTGTGATTGTATTTTCTCCATCAATTCTGAGTAGTTTTCTTTATCTTTTTCCTTAAAATGATGAAGTAATTGTTATGGATGGAAGTTGTGTGAAGTATAGGAAATCAATGTTGGAAGAAGTTGCGATGATTCAAAACCTTGCACTTCATTTACTTCTTGATTTAGCCAATTAAGATGTTAATATATGTTGTGAGAACATGTAAGAACTGGTATGATATTATCTCACTCAACAATCGGTAAAAATCACATGAGATTATATGAGTGAGAATGTAGTCCATATGGTTGAGTGCAAATAAATAGGGAGATATACTTTGAAGGGTGTAGAATTAGAGGACTTTAGAGTGACAGGCTAAAGCCCCCAATTTGATTTATTGTTTTATGTCTTGATAAGTGATGTTAGCCCCCACGTGGAGGAAAAAGAGGAAACTCTAGAGTGAGAGCTAGTATCTTTCCTACCTAGCCCTTTTTCAAGATTACTAAAACATTAGATTAACCTATGTTCTTTATAGCATCTCTAGTAAGGCTAAATAATATAATTTTTTCTATTTGGTGCAACACATTTTAGATACTTCCACAACAAAATTCCATGACTTTTTATTGATTCATAGTAAGAAAAAAAATATTTTATTTGCATTTGCTTTCATCTTACAAAAATCTAGTTAAATTTAGTTGTTTGCTTTCATTTCAAAAATTACAAAAATTATCAAAATGAATCAAACTTTCTTTCCTAGAATATTATCTTTACTTTGGGTAAGATCTTTCTTAAAAAATAAAATAGTAATTTTTCTGTTTTTTTAGAATATTTAACATTTTTTCCTGTAGGTTTGATATCTCGGGGCTTAATCAGAAAGTCTTATACTTGATAACGATACGTATACTTGCGTAGAATCCCATTTATAATAATAACAATTAAACTCTCATTTGCATTGCCATCAAGTTTTTGGCGTTGTTGTAAAGAAAGAGATATCATTAAAAGAAATATAAAACATAAATTTATATATAAAACGTAAGCATAAATATTAGGGATCAAGTTTTTGGTGCCGTTGCCGAGGAAAAATAGTTAAAAAATTATTTAAAAATATTAAAAAAAAATCAGAAAAACTAATTTTTTACTTTTTTAAAAGTCTTATTTTAAGTTTTTTAGATTTATTTTAGAGAATTGTTGTGATGTTTTTTTATATAAGTTATTGTCTTTATTGTGATTTATAATAGTGTATGCGTAGTTTAGGTTATGAAGGATTTGTACCTTACGATTATGAATTAGAAAATACTACTAAAAAAATCAGAAAAATAAAACACAGAAAGAGAGAAAAATATTCAAGAAATGACAAATCAAAATAATTAAAATGCTGAAATTCATCAAGAATTTAGATCTTTAAGAGATTATGCTAACCTTACAATAGATGAACTATATGGTAGTATTCAAAATCCTCCTGTAGCGACTAATTCATTTGAACTTAAACCTGCTATTATCCAAATGGTATCTAGTAATCAGGTTGATGGAGTACCAACTGAGGATCCGATTTACATCTTGCCAATTTTCTAGAATTATGTGCTATATTTAAATATGATGGTGTTTCAGATGATGCTATTAGACTTGAAATTTTTCCTTTCTCATTGAGGGATAAGGCTAATATGTGGTTAAATTCTTTAACACCTGGATCTATCAAAACTTAGAGTGATTTAGCACAAAAGTTTTTTGCTAAATATTTTCCACTATCAAATACTATGAAGCTTAGAAATGATATTACATTTTTTTTTCAGTTTGAAGGGGAATCTATTTATGAAGCATGAGAATGTTTTATCTCCCTATTTATTTAAAGAAGAAAATTTTGACTTGATACATATTGATATGTCTTTCTATGCTTAATATCTTTTATATTTCTCACATGTTTTTGAATGAAATTATACTTTTGAGAAAGGTTGTTTTTATGTCTATCTTGTAGGTGAAGACGTTAGGAACACAACACAACTGAAATGGGACGAAACGGAGTTGAAACGGAGCCAAACAGAGCAAAATAGTGGAGCTGCGCATAGGGTGGTACCTAGGCTCCAAACCCGGCGCCCAGGCGCCAGTGACGACGAGAAAACGGCGCCTAGGTGCCAGAATCAAGCCCTAGGCGCCGGAATCATCCAGAAACGGTTATTGGATGGGATTTTGACGTCTTTGGGAGTTATTTTGATGGTGTTAAGTAGTTTCTAGACCTTCTAGAAGCCTGGAAGTTATTCCTAATATATAGTACATGTGATATAATGAATCTAGACACATTGGAGCGGTTTAAATCACGAAGAGGTTCGACCCAAAGTGAAGGGGTGCGACTGTTCGGGCACGGAGTCCGGCGCCAGAGTTGGTGTCTAGAAGATTCATTGAACATGGATACATTTTGAAGAGGTGCCTTGAGGCAACCCTTGAAGCCTATAAATATGAGGCCACTCCTTCAGAGAAAATCACACCTTATAGTCTCTTTCTTTCCCCTTAGTCATTTTAGTCATTTAGAGTTATGAAGATGTAGATTTTTACATCTTATGGAGAGATTGGTGAGGGATTTTGAGATATTTATGTAAGGGATGTACGAGCGTCGCATGGATCAGTGGGAAACTTTGGTGGAGAGATCTTCTTTCTTTCAGAAGGAAAAAACTAAGTATTGTGTTCTTCATTCTCTTGTAATTGTTGTAAACATTTTCTAGTGGATTTTCTTTGTTTTAAACCAAGTTTTCTGTCGTGAATTATCCATGTTTCGTAAGTGATTTCCTTTACTCTTTCTTTTAATATGAAGTAGTGACATGCGTAGAAAAATCATTTTTATGATAGAATTATCTATTAGATGCTTCTAGGTGACAGATAGTTGCATAAATATAATAGAATACTAATGAAATAAGTTCCTTGTTGACACTTAATTTATTATATAGTTCTATCAATTCTTTTACTTCTTATGCCATTATTTTAATTTACTTTTATTTTGTAATGAAATAGATGCATGCTTAGGAATTAAGATTTGCTTAGATATTCTCTTATTAAATTATGGTGATGATATTCATACCGGATCTTCATTTACTTTACAAATTGATCACTTGTATTGTTAAAACCTGTTGAAGAATTCTGAGCCCTAGAAGGAGATAAATTCTTAACTAGTAGATATCACATGAATCCTTGGGTAGTCGAAGGCCTTGTAAGGGTTATTCAAGGTGAAGTGCAAATAAATAGGGAGATATTGTTTATTGGGCGCATAATTAATTAGTTTTTAGAGTGACAGACTAAATTCTAATAATTTGATCTATAGAAAGGAACGAGTCACTGGTAGGGCCGACCATAGCCACCCTTGGACATCTAATAGTGTGAGCTGGAGTTAACTCAATTCTACTAATAAAACATCCCGAACCAATCTATGAGATTAGCTAATATTCTTTATGCCTGGACGAAAGGGTAAAGAATAGGATTGCTTCTATTTGGCACTACTACATTAATTCTAAGCATATCTTTCTTACACATTATTTATGTAATTGCAAGAGAAAGGTAATTTTTAATATCTCGAATTTTTCCAAACCAATTTATCCATAAGTTATCTTTTTATTTAAGAATTTAATTTAGGATTAGTTATTAGAAAACTCATTTTAATCGACATTCCAAATTTATGCCTTATAGAAATAGACTGTAATTAGCTTAAAGGATTTCTTACCTCGCTTCTCGGTGGGATCGATACTTGGGGTTATAAAAGAAAACCCTATATTACTTGAAACGATACGTATACTTGCGTAGTACCCCTAGTGTGTAAAAGATTTTCTAAAATTTTACAACATTTTGATTTTATACACTAGCCGCTATTTATAAATTGGGTCAAGTTTTTCGCCTTCTTTTGGAAGCGAATATTACTGTGTTATTGAGGGTCGGGTCAGTTTACAAATGAGAAATCAATTGCAAAGTCAAGGAATCACAATTAGAAATAATGAGAATTAATTAGGACAAATAGCCAATTCATTAAGTAATAGATCCAAAGGAACATTTTCGAGTAATACAGAGATAAATCCAAGAGATAAAAATAAAGAGAAAGTAAAAGTTGTTCAACTGAGAAGTGGAAGAGAGTTGAAAGGGAGAGTTCAAAAAGAGATTGAAGTAGAGAAAGAAGAGATTTAAGAACCAAAAGAGAACGATCCGAAAGGTTTAGAAAGACCTATTTCTCCACTTAAATTGATTTAGAAAAGCCTCCACCATCATTTCGCCAGAGATTTCGATAACAAAATTTGGATAAGCAATTTTTAAAATTCTTAGAAAATTTTAAGAAACTTACAATTAATATTTCATTTACTAAAGCCTTAGAACAAATGCCAAGCTATGTGAATTTTATGATGGATATTCTCAATAGAAAAAAGAAGTTTGAAGATAATGAGACTGTTGCACTTAGTGAATAGTGCAGTGCTATAAATCAGTAGAAACTTCCTGAAAAACTTAAAGATCTTGTTAGCTTCACAATTCCTTGTGCAATCGAAGACAGATTTTATAGGAAAGCTTTATGTGATTTAGGTGCAAGCATTAATCTTATGTCATTATCTATATTTAAAAGGCTGGGATTAGGAGAAATAACCCCGACTACTGTAACTCTGCACTTTGTAGATCGTTCAATAACATATCCTAAAGGAGTTATAGAAGACGTTTTAGTAAAATTAGATCAAATTATTTTTCCAGTTGATTTTATTGTGCTAGATATGGAGGAAGATAAAGAGATACCTATTATTTTGGGAAGACCTTTCATAGCTACAAGAAGAGCAATGATAGATGTGCAGAAAAAGGAATTAACTATGCGTATCAATGATCAAACTGTTACATTTAATATTTTAAATCCGATGAAATATCCTGCAAAAGGTTAAGATGATGAATGTTATAAGATGGATGTTATAACATATCTGAGTGAATGCCATTTTAAAGCAACTAATGAAGAAAAATCTGAAAGGGAAAAATTGGAACACGAGCAAGAAAAGGAAGTACGATATTCTAATGAATTTAATGAGGAAGATTTAAATTATGTTTAAGAAATTTTTCAAGTTTTGGACATAACAAAGAAAGATGAATCTTTTAGTCCATCAATTAAAAAACCTCCTGAACTTGAATTAAAGTTACTTCCTGCATATTTAAAATATGCCTTTTTAGGTGATTCCTCAACTTTGCCAGTTATAATTTTCTCAAAATTAACTATAGAAGAAGAAAAGAGCTTGCTTGAAACTTTAAAGAAACATAAGAAAGCTTTTGGATTGACCATAGCTGATATTAAAGGAATCAACCTTTCAATTTGTATGCACAGAATCCTTATGGAAGAAAACTGCAAACCCAAGGCTGATCCTGAAAGGAGATTAAATCCTCTTATGGAAGAGGTTGTCAAGAAAGAAATTTTAAAGCGGTTAGATGCTATGATTATCTACCCTATTTCAGCTAGTGCATGGGTAGATTTATTCACTACGTTACTAAGAAAGAAGGAGTAATTGTAACTGTTAATGAAAAGAATGAACTAATACCAACAAGACAAGTTACAAGATGATGAATATGCATTGTTTATAGAAAATTAAAACTTGCCACCAGGAAAGATCATTTTCCACTACCCTTTCAAGATCAAATGTTGGATAGACTAGCTAGGCATAAATACTTTTGTTTTCTGGATGGATATACTGGTTATCACCAAATACAAATTGCTCTTGAGGATCAAGAGAAAACAACTTTTACTACTCCTTATGATACATTTTTTTTAAAGGAATGTCCTTTGGTTTATGTAATGCTCCCGCTACATTTTAATGATGTATGATAGTAATTTTCTGTGATTAATTGAAAAAGAAGTTGAAGTGTTTATGGATGATTTTTTATTGTTTGGAATTTCATTTGAATCTTGTTTAGAAAAATTATATAAAGTTCTTAAACACTGTGAAGAAATAAATTTAGTCCTTAATTAAGAAAATACCAATTTATGGTAGTAGGAGGAATTGTTTTGGGACATCATATATCATAAAAAGGTATGGAAGTAGACCCTGCAAAAAATTAAGTGATCGCTAATTTACCTTGCCCAACAAATGTGAGAGAGATTAAGAGTTTTTCAAGACATGCCGGATTCTACAGGCGTTATATTAAAAAATTTTCAAAATTTGCTAAACCTCTATGCCATTTATTGTAAAAGATGCAATTTTTAATTTTAATGAAGAATGCCTAAAAGCTTTTGAGCTGTTAAAACAGAAATTAATCACTTCACCAGTGATTGTTTCACCAAATTTGGAAAAATCTCTTGAATTGATATGTGATGCAAGTGATTATTCTATTAGTGCTGTTTTAGGACAAAAATATGCTAAGATTTTTAAAGTGATCTCCTATGCTAGTAGAACTCTTAATGAAGCTCAAATTAATTATACCACAAATGAGAAAGAGTTAATAGCTATAGTATATGCTTTTGATAAATTCAGATCATATTTAGTTGGAACTAAATCTGTAATGCATACCGATCATTCTGCTATTAAGTATTTAATGAAAAACAGGAATGCAATACCAAGACAGATAAAATGGATTCTTCTTTTACAATAATTTGACTTTGAGATAGTAGATAAGAAGGGTGCTGATAATCAAATTGCTGATAATCTGTTCAGGCTTGAAAATGAAAAATCTCTCTGTTCTGAAAAAGAAATTAATGAACATTTCATGATGAAATATTGTTCACTACTAATGAGTAGTGTGTTCCTTGGTATGCCTAGATTGTGAACTTTATTGTTAGTGACATTATACCCTATGGTTTGATATACAAACAGAGGAAGAAATTTTTATCTGAAGCTAAGACTTATTTTTGGGACGACCTGTTTTTATGTAATCAAGGAAATGATCTAATAATTTGAATATATGTTCCATTAAACGAAATTTATGAAATTATTCAAAAATGTCATGATTCTAATTTTGGGGGACATTTTGGTGTTGATAAAACTATATATAAAATCCTGCAATCTAGATTTTATTGGCCTACAACTTTTAAGGATGTTAATGCTTATATTAAAAATTGTGATCAACGTCAGAGTGTAGATAATATTTCTAGAAGAAATTAGATGCACCTTAATTATATGTTGGAAGTTGAAATATTTGATGTTTGGGGATTAGATTTCATGGGACCATTTATACCATCTTTCAGAAATTTATATAAATTGTTAACAATAGACTATGTATCTAAACGAATAGAAACAATTGTTTTACCTCGATGTGATGCTCGAAGTGTTGCACAATTTTTAAAAAAGAACATATTTTTAGATTTGGAATACCAAGAGTAATCTTAACTGATGGAGGAAGTCCTTTTAGAAATGCAATTATGGAGAAATTAGTAAAGAAATATCATATCAACCATGAAATTTTTTCTGCTTCTCATCCTCAGAAAAGTGGTTTGGTTGAATTATCCATTTGTGAAATTAAAAGAATTTTAGAGAAATCTATTTATCCAAATAAAGATGATTGGTCAATCAAACTAGATTTTGCTTTGTGGGCCTATAGGACTGCATATAGAACTCATATAGGAATGTCCTCATATAGGTTAATTTTTAGGAAAACTTGTTATTTACAAGTTGAACTTGAGCATAAAGTATATTGAGCTATTAAAGAGTTCAATTATAATTTTAAGAATGCTAGTGAGAAATGATTATTACAATTAAATGAGCTTGAAGAGATAAGGAATGAATCATATGAAAGTGCTAATATGTATAAAGAAAAGAAGAAGATGTGGCATGATCGTAGGATTCTGACTAAAAATATTGAGTCAGGACAACAAATTTTGCTATACAATGCTAGATTAAGATTATTTGCTGGAAAACTTAAGTCCAGGTGGATGGGCCCATTTATTGTAATAAAAGTTTATCCTTATGGAGCTGTGAATATTAAATATCCTAAAACTGAGAAAATATTCAAAGTGAATGATCATAGGACAAAACTATTTTTCTTAGTAAATTAACTTAAAATTGATGAAAACATGATATTGGGTGACCCAGAATAAGCAATGGTATGTCGAGCTGACGATGTAAAACCAAGCACTTTGTGGGAGGCAACCCATATTTATCGGTGTGCTTTGTTTGAGTTCGTTTTGAGTGCTTTGTTGTTTGGTTTGAAGTAAGAATTATGTAGTAGTATTTTGATTATACTATGTTAGTGGAGTTTAATGAGACCTTAAATTCTAACTTGGATAAGTTAGAATGATTATTTGGACGTTTAACAGACCTGTGCTAAAATGAGCACTGGCGGCTAAGTGCCAGCTGTTGGCGCTTAGGCGCAAGAGTTATGAAAAACGTGAAAAATGAGGTCGTAGAAGCCCTAATCATGGGGAAGTTGTATGGAACGTGATTTAATGGTTTGTGAATGTGGGAGGAGAGTTTTAGAGAATCTAAAGTCTATAAATAGGAACCAAATAAAGAGATACTCACCCAATTCCAATCTTTCATCCTAAAAGTCTAAGTAAAGAGTTTAAGTTACAAAAATGTCTTATTGGGACAGTGAAGTTAAGAAGAAAGAGGATGCAAACAAGAAGAAATTCATTTGTGAGAGTGCGCAAGAGTTATATAACGGATTTCTAGCCATTAGTATCCAAGGAATAGTAGAGAAGATTGTAAAGATCGAGGCTGATGTGGCGTCAATAGAAGCAAAGATAAATTAAACTAACAAACATTTAGCACATGTTAGATGTCAATTAAAGATGTAGTTTAGTCATACTAGTCGTATTGATGAGGCGAATAAAGCGATATTTTTAAGAACAAGAGGATATAAGAAGATTTGGTAAATGTTTTCAATCGTCGCCCGTTTTATCAAATTTATAAAACAAATGGTTCAGAAGGAACTAATGGAAGTTCTGGATATGTTCCACCTAATGGGGAATGGAACTAAGTTCTTAAGTTGTATTAACTTGTTAGTCAGACATGATTAGTTGTTAGTGTTTTGTGTTTTATATATTGTTTGTGTGATAAGTTTGTTTTGTTTTAAGTGGTTGTTTTGTGTTTTGTTTAATGTGTTAAAGTGTGAGTAAAGATGTGATCTTATCCAAGGATCTTGGATTGAAGATCTGTAGTTTGCACTTATTTGTTTATTAGTAATGAAGTTTATGTTTGTGTGAAACTTGTTTTTAATACGTGATTCTGGAAATAAGAAGAATAAAAGGGGAAGATATAATTATTAATACCATTTAGGCTTGATCAAATGAGCTTAGAAGAGAATTTAACAAAAAAATCAAATTAGTGAATTCGCTGGTAAAGGTCGAGACCCCGCGCTTACGCGCCAGAGCTTTGCGGCTAAGCGTTGAACTTTTGTGCTTAGGCGCTGGTTCGCGAAAACCGGTTTGCAGGTGTTAAAAACCTGAAAGTAATCATTTTTCTCCTCGTTGTCATCTTATTCATCCTGAGTTCGCGACCGAGAGAGTTAGGGCATCTCTAAATTTGCGATTTTTGAGTCGTTTCACGCCAAATTGCTAGATTTGATCTTCTTAAGGTAAGAGCACTACTCCTATGTAAAAATTTTTGATATTCACCATGTATTTGGGGAACGTTGTGGAGAAATCTGAGATTTATTATTCATGGTGAAAATTTGAGAAAAAGCTTTGGAAATTACTTAGATTTAGTAGTTTAAGCCTTTAGAAGTTGAGTTTAGTGATTTTAGCTTAATTTTGGAATTTATGGTAATTTTTATGCAAATTTTAGAAATGACACCAAAAAAAAGAGGGAGCAAGGGGAGAACCACTTTTAATTTAGACAAGTTTGTGAGTTCGAAGGCTCAGGATCGTTACGTGCAGGCACTACAGTCACATAAATTGATTCAAGAGCGACGCTTTGACAAGCCCAGTGGTGAGATAGATGATATGATCGTTAGAATACTTTGGGACAGATTTTGTTGTTTCTTGGTCGTAGCTGTTGTTTCTGTTGTGCGGGAGTTTTATGCAAATCTCCTTGAGGCAGAAGAAAATTTCGTGTTGGTTCAAGGGCAGTTAGTTCATTTCACTCTCGACGTAATTAACGAGTTTTACTTAATGTCGTTTACTACATTATGCTTTTATTCTAATTATAATCCTACAGAAGAGGAATTAGATGAAATTATTTCTGCTTTGACTGATGGAAGAGGATTGTGGAAAATAACAAATGAAAGAAGAGTTAACTTCCTTACCTCAAAGTTGAATGCCACCTCTAAGGCATGTCATTACTTTATGTCATCTAAACTGATTCCCACCAGTCATCTGAGTGAAGTCACGAGGGAATAAACCTCATTAAATTATTGTATTCAGCAGGGGAAGGTAATTAATATAGGAAATATTATTTATGATTGTATTGGGAGTTCTGTCAGAGTTGCTACTACTGCAGGTATGGGATCTGCCTCCCTTATTCATTCATGATGTGAGCAGGCTGGTCTGAGAACAGATAACTGAGAAGAGGTCCTTCAGCCTCTTAAGCCCATTACAAGTTTGAATGTGAAGACTTATGCTGAGCATTCTGTTTCTGGCTGAAGAGGAGGATTCTCTAGAGCTTCAAATGCTTCTACTTTTGCTGCTTCCTCATCTCATACTTCAACTTCTCTTGCATCATCAAGTACGTTCACTTATTCACAAACAGTACTTTTGAATATAATGAAAAATAATATTAATATTACTGCGGATCAATGATATTGAAGGAAAGGTAGATCATATAGGGGATTATCTTCAGAAGCATAGTGAGTATTAGGAGAATTATCACAAATATATGAATAGACTGATTAGATAAGATTATAGTGTTGTGTTACCTCCAAATCTACACTATACCCCATCTGAGCTTACACATGCCTGGAACGAATGAAATATTGATGAGAATGATGATGAGGATTAGGATTGATCTTATGTTTGGACTATTGTGTTATTTTTTATGTGTTGTAAACTTTTTATTTGTGGTTGTTATTTAGATTTTTATATTGTAGTTGTGATTGAACAAACTGATGTACTGGTTTGTGAACTACTTTAATTTTTTATGTTATTTGTTTGTTTTATGTGATGAGAGTGTTTAGTGTTTTTGTGGTAGTAAATGTGTTAAAAAATTCGTAATGTATTTTGTTTGTTAGTGTAGAACTTATTCCAGAAACTATTAGGAAGGTTTATAACACTAATATAAGCCACTATTTAATTTCATGTTTAACTTTTCAATTTACTACCATATATTTTCTGTATGTTGTTATTGATTTCTATTTAAGTATGTGTAAATTTACTTTTATTACCTTCACTACTTTAGAAGTCATTTTAATATCTTTTATATAAAATATAAAATTAAAATTTGATTGAGCTGTTTTTACTCCTGTTTTTAATTGTTATACTTGCATATTTTGAATATAAAAATTCCCGCGAACATGATACTTATAGTTTCAATTTCTACCCATCTATCTTTTTACTATGCTTAAATGTCTTATCATAACAATAACTTTAAAGTTTGGGGGGAATGAAAAATAATTTTCAAAAATTTAAATTTTATTTATTCTTAAATGTGCTAAAAATAAATTTGATTTTGATTGAAAAAAAATTATGTGTATGAAGTTATATTAGGGAAGTAAAATTTTGAATATAGAAATGAGTAAGAGAATTTAGTTAAAATCCATAATAATGATGAAAAATTTAAATTTAAAAATTTCTTAGTGAAGAAATGATAAATATTTTGTAACTATATTTAGTAGGAAAAGTTGTATTTTTTGGAAAAATAGAAGGATTAGACTTTTGTTTTTTAATACTTAAATTTCTTTTATTGAAAATAATTTTCAAAACTTCTATTATATTTCTAAGTAAAAGATATATATCTACTTTATACTTTAGGAAAAGAATGGTGGAATTTAAAATTATTAAAGACCAATCCTGATATATTAATCATTTCCTATAAAAAAGAAAAAAAAAGAAAAAAAATAGTATGTGAAAAAGGAAGGATAAGCTTGAGGATTAAAGGGCCTAATCAAAATTTTTTTCCACACCTAATCTTTTTAGAGTATAAGATTTGAGAAAATCTTGAAACATATGAATATAATATAGTTAGTATAATTATTTTTAGTAAAGATTTTTAAGTGAATGGAAATAAAATGTCTAAGCCCAATATTTGGAAAAATCTACAAGCATTTCTGAATAATATAGGAACTCGTATTTTTCATAAACCTTTATCTAAGAGATTTCTAAACTTTAAATTGGTCTAATTTACTAAAATTTTTTAAATTGGATTACTACGTTTTAGAAAAAAATTTTGAAAACTCCTAAAGAAACTCATTCACATAATTTGCTTGTTTGATTTTTTATGTGTCACTTGAGGACAAGTAATATTTCAAGTTTGGGGGATTTTGATACACCTAAAATATATAGTATTTTTATACATATTTTTATACCTATTTTTGATGATATTGCACTTTAATGGAATGTATTTTCTATAATTTTCTTTCATGTATGATTAAATGGATGAAAGAGATGAAATGAGTGAAAAATGATTAAATTTGGAACAAAATGAAGAAAAGTACAAAATTGATCCATGGCGGCTAAGTGTCGAGAACCCGCACTTACAGGCCTCAGCCTCGTGGCTAACCGCTTGGAGCTTACACGCCAGGAGCCTTGCGGCTAAGCACCGAGATTATGCGCGACGGTTACTTTTGTGGATTTAAATAATTTTTGGCACCTTTATGAAGGGGTATTTAAGTAGTTTTCTTTTAAATCAAGTTGTGATTGTATGTTCTCCATGAATTCTGATTAGTTTTCTTTATCTTTTTCCTTAAAATGATGAAATAATTAAGTTATGGATGGAAGTTGTGTGAAGTATAGGAAATAAATCTTGGAAGAAGTTATGATGATTCAAAACCTTGCACTTTATTTACTTCTTGATTTGTCCTATTAAGATGTTAATATATGTTGTGAGAACATGTAAGAATCAGTATGGTATTTCCTCAGTCAACAATCGGTAAGAATCACATGAGATTTATGCGTGAGAATGTAGTCCATATGATTGAGTGCAAATAAATAGGGAGATATACTTTGATGGGTATAGAATTAGAGGACTTTAGAGTGACAGGCTAAAGCCCCCAATTTGAATTATTATTTTATGTCTTGATACGTGATGTTAGCCTCCAGGTGGAGGGAGAAGAGGAAACTCTAGAGTGAGAGCCAGTATCTTTCCTGCCTAGCCCGTCTTCAAGATTACTAAAATATTAGCATCTCTAGTAAGGGTAAATAATATAATTACTCCTATTTAGCACAACACATTTTAGATACTTCCACAACATAATTTCATGACTTGTTACTGGTTCATATAAAGAAAAAGATATTTTATTTGCATTTGCTTTCATCTTACCAAAATCTAGTTATATTTAGTTGTTTGCTTTCATTTCAAAAATTACAAAAATTGTCAAAAAGAATCGAACTTTTTTTCCTAGAATATTATCTTTAGTTTGGGTAAGATCTTTCTTAAAAAGTAAAATATTATTTTCATATTTTCTTTTTTTTAGAATATTTAACAATTTTTCCTGTGAGTTCGATATCTCAGGTCTTAATCATAAAGTCTTATATTACTTGATAATGATACGTATACTTGCGTAGAATCCCATTTTTTTATAATAACAATTAAACTCTCATTTGCATTGGCATCAAGTTTTTGGTGTTGTTATAAAGGAAGAGATATCATTAAAAGAAATATATAATACAAATTCATATATAAAACGTAAGCATAATCAGGGATCAATTCCCCACAAAACTATAATGATATTTTTAGTTGACCACTGCTAAATGACTAAAAAAGTAGTGGTTTTGACGTACCACATGGTGATTAACTTTTCAGGAGATGGAGAGATTGACATTGTTCAAGTGAACCTGGAGCGGATTCAAACCTACTACTTCCAGGCAGTCAGAAGTGTGAAGCAGAAGCCACTCAACCCACTACATTGACGTGAAGGGGGACTTAAGACTAGTAAGATCACACTTGAAACCTCCATAATGAACAGAGATCCTTGTAAATCTTTCCTAATAAGTGAAAATTTTGATGTAGAGTTTAAAGATTTGATGATGAAGGTTATTAGGGAGCATCAAGATGTCTTTGCATGTTCAACAATAGTGATGTCATAGATAAGGTCAATATTGTTAGCTAGTAATTGAAAGTGAATTCTGCTACCTGGCCAATGAAGCAAAAAAAACCAGGTCTTCAATGATGAATCTTGCCTAACCGGTTTGAGAGGTGTAGAAACTAAAGAAAATCAGCTACATCTGGGTGGTGCAATACCCAATGATGGTCTCTAATATGACAATCATACAAAAGACAAATGTCAAGTGAAGGATGAGTATTTACATCACCAACCAAAATAGTGCCTGTCTGATAGACAGTTATCCACTCTTGAGGATCAACGCATTGGTGGACTCAAGGGTTGGTCATTCAATAATGAGCTTCATAGACGCTTTTTTAGGCTACCACCAAATCAAGATGCACCTGGTTGATGTGGAGAAAATATTATTTATAAATAATAATGGTGTATTTTGCTATAATATAATGTCTTTTGGACTTAGAAATAATGAAGCTACCTACCAGTGCCTTATGGATGAAATATTTTCTAAATAATGTGTATAAATATTGAAGTCTATGTGGATGATGTACTAGTTAAGAGACGGTCGACTGAACAACAAGTAAATGAATTAAAAAAGAAACATTCAAAACTCTAAAGAATTATAACATGAGGTTAAATCCATGAAAGTGCATCTTTGAGGCATCAATAGACAAATTCCTCAGTTATCTCCTAACCCTTGAAAGCATAAAAGCTAATCCGACAAATGTACATGCATTGTTGAACATGTCTTCTCCCGGGAACATGAAAAATGTGCAAAAGTTAATCGATCTGATAGCAAGTCTGGGCTGGTTCATTTCAAAGCTGGGAGACAAATGCATAACATTCTTCAAAAGTCTTAATGAGGCAAGAACTTAGAATGATCGGCCGAGTATGAACAAGCATACAAGAAGCTAAAAGATTCCTTAGCGTCGCTGCCACTATTCCAAAGCCCAAAATTGAATGAAGAACTCCCTATGTACTTGGGAGTTAGAATTGAGGCCATTAGCTCAATGCTGGTTTGAGAGAAATTAGAGACGTAATTTCTAAAATGTTATACTAACTAGGTTCTCATAGGAACCAATATCAGGTAATTAATTATGGAAAGCCTAGCTTTTGCTCTGATTCTCTTTGCTTGCAGGCTTTAATCATACTTCCAGCCACATACAATCTGAGTCATCAACGACCACCCACTGAAATCCATTATCACACGATCGAAGCATTCCAGTCACCTCCTCAAATGAGAATTGGAGCTAAGTGAGTTCGACATCTCCTATGTCACACAGACCGCAATTAAAGCATATGTTTTAGCAAAAGTTTTCGCAAACTTTTCCGAGTCATGGGAGCTAAATGAAGGATCCACAACCAGTTGCCAGAATTGGGTCTTATACATCGATGGAGCCTCCAACTAGATAGGGGTAGGGATCAAACTTGCTTTGAGTAGTCCGACCAGAAAGCACCTTTACCATTCAATCACAATAGAGTTCGAAGTCACAAAAAATTAGACAAAGTATGAAGCCATGTTTGTTATGCTGCTTCTAGCTTATGAAATTGATTGCTCGACACCTTTCGGTGAAGTCAGATTCATAATTGGTGGTGAATTAGATGAATGGAGAATTTAATGTTAGAGATGAGATTGGGGGGAGGGATGCCTCAAAGACTATTTTGGCTAACAATTGAAGAAACCAAAGCGATGAAGGTGGAAGTCGAAAGAGTAGAAAGTTGCATGGATCCCGACTTCCACTTCTTGAAGACTGAAAAGATTACAGAAGAGGTAACACACCCTTAGAGATTAAAGAGACTCAATACTTGTTGATAAAGTGGAAGCTTTTTTGAAATTTTGTTACTTCCCTTTATTTGAGGTTCATATGGGAGAATGAGATAGAAGATTTATGTCGTGAAATACACTCCAGAGAGTGTGGGAGTCATTCCAGTGGAAAAATCTTAACATAAAGTGTTCAACGACAAGGCTACTTCTACAGGTGATCATCAGCCCTTACCCTTTTGCTGTATGAGGCCTTAATAACCTTAAGTCATTCCCACCATCAAAGAATTAGTTCAATTTTCTCCTGGTCATCATGGATTACTTCTTAAAGTGGATCAAGACGAACAAACTCACCCGGATTATAACAGAAGTCACTTGGAACTTCATCTGGATATATCTCATCTGTTGGTATGGGCAGCTAATAGTCATCATTACTAACATTGTGACACAATTTGCTAACCAAAGGAGTAAAAAATTTCTATCGAAGTTGGGGATTAGCTTGAAGTTCAAATCAGCACATCATCCTAAATTAATGGACAAGTAGAGACTATAAATAAGTTCACTTAAAATTTGTTAAGAAAAAAAGTTGAAGTAAAAGAGAATTAGGTTGACATCTTTTTGTAAGTCCATTGGACAATCCAAATGATGCATTCAAAAAATACTAGAAAAACTCCCTTTATGTTATCGCATGGAATGTAAACAATGTTATCGGTTGAATATAATCATCAACAGATAGTGATGGCCTTAGTATTCAAGAAAGCTAATCTGGCCAACAGGTGGGAGGTAAATGATGAAAGGGTAATGCTCACACTCAAAATGGTAGAAGAGAACCAGATCAACTCAGCTCATTAGCAAAACGAATTTAATAGGAAGACGACCTCTACTTAAACAAGCACATCTAGAAGAGGATTTTCACCCCTGATGACCTTATGCTAAAGAAGGTTGATGTAGTGGCACGTGGATAGATGGTCGACAAGTTGAACCAGAATGGACTGGCTCATTCATCATCGACCATATGATCTCCTCTAGAGCCTACAAGCTGAAGATGTACACTAGTATGGGAGTTTCCCAAATGTGAAGTGGAGTTGATCTAAAAAGATTTTTTTTCTTAGACAAAATTTTTTATACAAATACCCAAAAAATAATAAAGGAGATTTTGTTTGCGATTTGTAAATTTTTGACTTAAGAAATATTAAAAATGATTTTGCTGACTATGTGCATAATCTCAGGTTCAACTAATACTCAAGGAAATCGAGGAGTTCATGCGCTTCGATGTTTAGCCAACACTCGGGGCACATGAAACTGAGCAGTGAAGCTGATAGAGATGCTAAGACGTATGATTGGTAGAATGCACAAAACACTAGCCTGCAAAACTCACGCATGTCTCCAAAATTGTATTGGATATAGTTATGGAGATGATTCCCTACCCATTAGCCATATGCTCCGTGAAGGGCACTAAAAAAATCACCCCAAAATCGAGCCTCGATGGTTACCCTCATGCAATTAGTGATAAGATCAACTTAATAAGCTTATCATAGGAGAGAATCCCATTCAAGGCAGAGATCCAACCAAGAAGCCAAGTATCAAGAAGTTTAAGATGAGAATCTGGCATCAATATCCCAAACAAACCAAAAATTATGCAAGCAGTCCAATCGGTAGAACACTTCTAAAATGACCAACAATTATGCAAGACATTCAATCAATATTTGGCATCAAAGTCCAAACCTCAATGCCTAACCATTGAAAAGCATACATCGCTAAAAATAAATCTGGTAAAGCTCTAGAGGTGGTTCCCTAGGCACCTCTAGAAAGATCAATTGAACTTTGTCAAAGGTTGAAAGATTTACAAGCGTACATCAATTTGGTAAAGCTCTAGAGGTGGTTCCCAACCTTTCAATTCCTTGTAAATCTTTTCAAATCTAAGTCTATCAATTTGAGTCTTAAAATCAAACATACAGATAATTATTGTAGAATCATAGATAATATTTTAATAGAGAATATTCTTGAGAGCCACAACCTTTGAGATGTAATTAACTACGAAGGTTTATCCTTATATGTATACAAGACTCAAGAATAAAATAAAACCTATCTTACACTCGTAGGATAGGAAAAAAATCCTTGGTTCCGTAGATCTATAAATCTTAGAGATTTTCTTCATTTAAATAATTATATTTACTTCAAGATAGGTACTAAATTATTCTTTAAATGACTTGTTTGATCATTTAGATAGAAATTTCCTGAGATTTATTGTGGATATTCAACCCAAACATAAATGTTTCACCACAAATATATGTTAAGTTCCTTATTATCTAATATTGCCCAATTTTTTTTAGTGTGTTCTTGAGGTCCGGGCCTTAATTTTAGTCTTGAAGCCATCCTTGCGCGCCACGGTACAACCCCCTTTTTTTTGAACAGACCCATCAACATTAAGAATTGACGCCTAGGTACTAGTTCACTCTTGGATAAAAGCACATCATTACCTACGCAATGCCTGGATGCTGCCTATCTAAGCTTACAGAGCGCTAAAGCACTATGTATTGTAACAACACACTAGGTTTGTCTTTTTTGAGGTTAAAGCCATAACTCCAATCCCACATTGTGGCCCAAACATACATTATGTTTGTTTGGGCTTTGGCCGCGATTCCATTTTTAACATTGCAGCGTTTGTTCTACACTTTTTTCAGCCCAGTGTAACGACTATACTAATTTTTTCGTGATACCAAATTGCCTCATAAGAGCTAGGGCAATGCCAAGGCTTAGCTGAGGTTATTTTAATTTTTTCATGTAGCATAGTCAATGTATCACTTTCAGTAGTGCAATGAATATGAAACACTTGTCATTTGATCTTATTCGGCTTGCATCAAACTTAACTTATCAAGTGCCCAAAAATTGTATATTTGTTGAATTTAGATGTTTATATCCTAGATTTTTGGAAAAATTGTATGTATAGGTAGCAATTCTCACTTTGATGTTATTCGTTGTTAAGTTAGGCTTGTGTTGAACAAATTGTCCCTTGGCCTTTATAAGCTTAGGTGGCACTTTGGCGTGTAGGGGTAACGGTTCTTTTCATCTGGTTGATTGGCACGACTCACTTCACTTATATTGGAGTTAACATAATTATTTTAATTTCACATTTTCTATTTTATCCATTTTGCAAACCACCTATATGAGGTGTGTAGGATGGCATTCAAGTCATGCCACTAGTTAGGTATTATAGGATGTTAACACATCTCACTCTATATCTAGGGAGTAGAAGAGATTGGAATAAAGGTGCTTCTTATTGGCACCACGACCATGTATTCTCTTTCTTTCAAATCTTAGGGATCAATCTATATTGTCGTCTCTATGGCATTGTATCATCTTTTTTATGATGATATAAAAGTGTTTGTGTCCATGCATGTGTGCATTCCATGTTTACGTTTGTTGAATTTATCTTTTATATGAAATATAGACCTTGAGTCTATTTTTCGATGTTATGTCCTTACAACAATTGATGAGCTTCTTGCATGCATTTTTTTGTTTCCACTTTCGTGTAGTTTTCGCTTGGTTTCAATGTGTTTAGGGTTTAGTTCTCAAGGTATATCCCTTTGAATGTCTATGAATTATATCAGGTACCTCCATACACTTGGAGGTATTATTTCTCAAAATGATACCCATGGCCTTATTGCACCATAGAAGTTTAGGTATTGTTAGCACCCTAGTGGTAGTACTTAATGACCTTTAGTTTGAACTGTGATAATAATAGCTTGTCTAAATGAGTAATCAAGTTAACCAATTAGTATCTAATCTTGTAAGATCAATCCTAACATTGGTATGGGCTATTATCCATCACTTATAGAGATGAGTATTAACTTATTATGATGTTAGGGGATGGGCCAGATTTGGTGACCCCTCCTAGACCCTATGGGTATGCCTTTTAGCCTTTCATTGTACGACTCTTGCGTAGATGCTGGTTAGGCAACATCTTGTAGCTCCTTTTTAAAAAGTGGGATGGTTGTAGTTAGGGATTTCTACAGACAACTATTATTCTTAGCTTGAGCTAGACGACATATGTATTGTATGTCTTTTGCATGTTTTACTAGGTTTGAGACTTATGCTCTAATATGTCAGTGTAGATTCTCTTTTTAGGGAGCTAGGTCTAATAAAGAGGAGCATAATAATCAAAGTTAAACTAACATATGCTAAGCTCTGCTCTAACCAAACTTTGTTAAATATAGATTTTATGAAATAACTTGTGCTAACCTTCTATTTTGCATTTTTAGTCTTTATTTGGACATTTCTTACGCAGTTTTAGAGTCTTAGAATTAAGTATATATTAAAAATAAGATATGTGCATGAGTCCTAAGGAGTTTCATGTTGGGAGTACATGACAAGGAGCAGGAACCAATGCTCATGCCTTGTACCTTAATTCCAAATTTATTTATTTAATAGAATGATTGAGTGTATATGTGATAACGACTATTTAACTTTTTTTTTTGAAAAATATTGTCAACCTAGTTACACCCCATCAATGTTTTATTATCCATATTGAGTATTTGCTTTACTGCATTCGTATATGTTCACTCTTTATTATGTTCATGACAGTTGTTTGGATGCAAGCACACTAAGCTCCTTAGGATAGATTCTTTGCTATAAAATTCTAATTTAAAATATCTAATCTAATAAAATTTTGTAATCTTTTAAAATGTACAATTTATTTCCTACTCTATTTTTTTATGGCTTTCAGATTAGATTTTGAAATGATCATAACTACATGAATATATCTCTTAAGCTTTTAATAGGACATTCACAATTAAGATATTTTAAATAATTGTATAACATATTACATGTCCCGAGAGAAAGTATTCTTGATTTCCCAATCTATCCGGTCAAGCATACTCTTTTTAAACCCTTAGAAGGGTTTTTCTAGCACATTTATGATGTTAAAGACATTCCTGATCTAGACAAGATTATAAGTCCATTTGGGATGCTTAGCTTTGTAGTTAGGTCGCCCATTCTTCCTTTTGTGTAGGTTTCCTATCCATACTCTTGAGAGGTATACTCCCGACTTTATTTTTTAGCTCAATTAGGGTCATATAAATATAAATGATTCGTTCCTCTGACTTTAAGTCTAATGGATCATTTCAAATGATGGAGCACATGGATTGTTGAAGATGAGATTCTAATCAAATTGTGTCAACTAACTTCACCTATTAGTAGATATATGATCTTAATAATCTGGGAGGACAAACCCATGAAGCCTGAACTAGGCTATGTTTAGCTATACCTATTAGTTGACTTATCTCCTTCCAACAATTTTGTCAAGTTTTTTTAGGCTCGTTTCATAGGCCTCCTGATAGATTGGTGATTACCTACTACTTTATGGTGATTCACCCTCTGTGTGATGGCCTAGTTTCACGATAAAAGCTAGTGGTTTCCCCTATAGAAACCATCAAAAATATCTTTGGCAACCTACTCTTCAGGGCATTTCTTACAAACACATAAATATTGTAAGTTTTCCTAATTACCTCCTAGGCTACAATCACAAAAATATCTTAAACCTCATCATAGGATGCCTCTTTGAAGACAATAAAATAAATTTGATTTTTTCTTCTGGTTTGGATATATGGGTCCTCATGCAAGGTTTTTCTAGTGTATTTTCTGGGGTTAAGCATGATATGATTTTTTTTGGGACCTCTTTCTCTAGTTATTTTTAAGAGAATAATTTTATATGAATGTCATCTTATCTTCTCCTTCTCTTTGCCTTCTTAATGTCACAGTTTAACTTTATATTTCCTCCTCTCGCTCCATTTACATAGAGAATATTTTGAGAAAGAAAATTTCGAAGAGGGACATACATTAAGAGCACCATATGTTTGTGTTTTTAATATGCACAGTATAAATGAAAAAAAGGGGCACAAACATCCATCACTTGATTTTCAAGTCAGATCACCTCCTCCTCAGCTTCAAGAATGGAAGAAAAGATATTTCTAAAGTAATGTTTATTCCACCACGATAAATTTTTTCCATCTCAAAAAGTTATAAATAAAGTCTAGCCATTTGTTCAATACAATCATCAAGAGAGACGAGGGCATTTTAGTTATTTAAAACACTCTTATTGAGAAAAGTCATCCATCCACATATTTTGAGACCTAAACCCTTAAAAATTACAAGTAATGTTAACTTTGATAGTTATTAAAAGAGGGGAATGATAAAAATGGGTACTACTAAGATGTTCAACAGATGTATTAGAAAAAATAATTAACCAATTAGTATTAGAATGGTATAAACTGAGTTTTTTTCAAATTCTAATATTGGTCCAAGTAATAGTAGAACAAATAAATCCTATGTTAGTGAAATTGCAATCAAGAATGACTTTATTAAAATAATCCGTAGCAATACCAAAATGAAGAGCACCAGAGAGGCGTAAAGATTCTACAAAAATAATATTAAATCTCTCCCAACATTCTAACGTCCAACAATCTCAAAAGAAATATGCCTTTATTTATCCCAAGTTGTAATCTAGAGTACTTTAAGCAACTAGCATAGATACAAGAAAAAAATATACGTAAATTCTTAAATAAGAAAATTTAACTTAATGAATTTAAAATTTATCTTCAATAATGTCTACTTGTAGCAAATGTTTCTAGAAAGTCCAAATCTTATTAGCTGAGTTAGCTTTAGATCCCCGAAATCCAAAAGACTTCGTGATACCAATAAGCTAGTAACATTAACCATAGGCTCAACAATAATAAAAAAAGCATAAGATTATGAATACAAAAATGATTTTTTAAAATTTGTTCTTCTAGAATCAATGAAAATTTTAAAAAAAGGAAGACATAAGAATTACAAGGAATAATTGATAGTTTGAGGCTTCATGATAAATCGTGAAACCCTCAATTTTCTTTCCACCTCTCCCTTATGTCCTAATAGCTTCCTTAAAACTTCTTTCCCCTCATTCATTAAAGCATTTTTTTGAGGGGGAAACTCATGTAAAAGAAAAGAGATAGAACTATAAATGAGATCATAGTGTCCAAGTAAACCTTCTTCTATCAGACAAATGATACAACTGAGGCTAGTACATAATTTTAGGATTAGAACAATTATTACTAGTGGGATTAGTAGCAAAATCAATAAGAACATCATTATTATCAAGTGTTGAACTCTTCTCAGAAATCACATCTATAGAGTCATTAGGAGATACAATTTTCCAAAAGAGTTAGGTTAGGAAATATGGAAGTAGTATTTCTCGATGAGTTAGGGGTAGTGATGTGTTGACCTAACTTTTGTTGAGGTCTAGTCTTTCTTTAGAAGAGCCTAGGACCTAGCCATAGGACGTTTTTGGTGACTATCTTAGAATACAAGTGATGAAACCCTTACCCAATAGAGATTCAAAACACTTCTTTGCTTCACTGAGAGTTTCAAATGCTTAAAGTCTAACCTCTAAGTGCTTAGGAGGATGAGACAAAGCATAAAGAAGCTCAAGAGGAGTTCCTTACAGGATAGTCAAGATTTAGGACTCACTCTGGGTAGTCTGGTCTGGGTCAAGCTCACACACGCACTACACTTAACTCACTACCCCAATCCTAAACAAAACATGCCTATACTTGATCCCCTACTCTTTTGGCAACTCATGTGGGTGGTTCCTCAATCTCGTAGCCCCAAACTACTAGAATCAACACATGGAGGATCCAAAGTGGGATTTATCTTTGTCCATGACTCAAGGAGGTTGAAATTCTCAATTGACACCTAATTTTACAAAAATTCCAACCTTTAGCCCTTTTACTCCTAAATTAGCCAAAATTACCAAAATGCCCCTCAAATTCCCAAAATTCTAAAAATTCCCAGAAATTAAAAAATCATCCCAAATGTCCCCAAAATCAATTAAAACCACTTCAGTGGACCCAATGTGACCAAATTGAACCATTTTGACCAAAAAACCCAAATTGTCCCTTAAGGCCCAAAATGCCTAAATCACCTCCAATGTCCACTCAATTGATCCTAGTCTCCCCCAACTTCAATTCTAAACTCAAATTAATTGTCCCTAATCCCTATTGAAACCAAATTCAATCCCAATTTGACTTAATTTAAAACTCAATTTCAAACCAAACAAAAAAGCCCTAATTTTAACCATATACCCAAAATCCCCCAAATTGAACCCCTTAGCGACTCGCCTAAAAACTGCTAGATTTTTCATATATATTTTATGCTTAATTTTAATGATACTACACTTTAAAGGAAGTTATTTTTTATGTTTTTGGTTTTAGTTACAAGAATGGACTTTTGGAGAAAGAGAAGCAAAAAACGGTGCAATTTGGAGCAAAAATGAGCAAGAAGACAAATTCTGTCCTAGCACAATTCGATATGTCTTTCTATGCTTAATATCTTTTACACTTCTCACATGTTTTTGAATGAAATTACACTTTAAGGAAATGTTGTTTTCATTCTTATTGTGTAGGTCTATCTAATATGAACACAATGCAACTGAAATGGGGCGAAATAGAGCAAAACAGTGGAGCTGCTGCAGACCCGCATCGAAGGAACCCAAACCAGCTCCGTCGACTCCCAAATCCAGAGAATGATGAAAATAGGACATCGACGGCACCCGAGACATTTTGAACATGATTTTGGGTGGTTATAGTTAAAATTCAATGTATTTGGATGATTTTTGGAATAGTGCTTGAGACATCTCTTGGAAATTCGTCACTACACTTTAAAAGAGTGATTTGATGTCAGAAAAAAGAGAGGAATGTTGGAAAAATGTGGAGAATGATTAGAGATATTAGAATAAAAGTAGAAATGTAGATTTATATTTTTTTTGAGAGATTGGTGAGAGGATTTTGAGAGTATCAGTAAGGGAATGTTCTAGTAGGAGACTTTGTGGGAGAAATTTTCATCTTTCTTTCAATGGGAAAAAGCTAAGTATTGTTTTCTTCATTATCTTATGATTTTGTAAACACTTATTTTGTGGATTTTATTTGATGAAATGAAGTTTTTTGTTGTGTTTTCTTTGTGCTTTGTGATGTGTTTCTCTTACTTTTTATTTGGAAATAGTGGCGTGAGAAGAGTATGTTGTTATTTTCCTTTTACTTTTCTTTTACAATGAGTATGATTCATATTTTGGATATTGAGATTCATGCTAGAAGAAGTATCAATTGTAAATCTGATGGTTTTTACTTGAACTTTATTTACATTACAATAAGAGCTCGTTGTAGTGCTAAAATTCGTTGTAATTGCGCCATGATCCGCTAGAGATGTGTAATTCTCAACAAAGTGGAACCACATTCATTGTCCAAGAATGAGTGATGTAGTTCATGGGGTTTAGGTGAAAATAAATAATGAAATGTGATTTATTATGTGTAGAATTGGAGATTTTAGGGTGACAGACTGAAATCCCCAATTTGGTCCTAGTATTTGGAAACTAAAACGTGCGTTAGCCTTCAGGCAAAGGGAAGTGGTATCTCTGGAGTGAGAGCCAGTAGCCTCTTAGCCTAACTATGAATTTAGGGACTAAACCTAGGATTAGAAAATATTTTGTATGAACTAGGAGGAGGGTAAAGAATATGATTGCTTCTATTTGGCACATACAATATTTAATGTATCTCATTCCTAAACTTTATCCAATTCACTACATAAGAATAGTAGTTTTAAACATTTCAAAATTCTCTAAACCAATTCATCTAGAAAAAGTTTTCTTTAGAATTAATATTTTCCTTTAGGAATAGTTTTTAGTTGTTTTAAACATAAGTATTACATTTATGAGTATTTGTTAGAAAAACCACTTAAATCGACCTTCCAAACTAAAGTATGATAGTAGTAGGATAGAATTTGGCTAAGGACCTCTTACCTCGCTTCCCTACGGGATTGATAAACGAGACTCCACTGGAGTCCTGTATTACTTGAACGAAACGTATACTTGCGTAGAGCCTCTAGTGTGTGCTTATACTTACGAAAATAAAACTAGCAAAAAAACAGCACTCGCCGGAGGCACATCAAATTTTTGGCATTGTTATGGGATACTTTGGTAAGAACTTTAGGAGAATTTTAGTTAAACCTGTAAGACTGATATTTGGAATTTATAATATTATTATATGCTGTGTTTATTTTCAAGAATTATCTAAAATACTAAAAATATTTTTGATGTCTATCCTATTAGTTAAATCTTTAGATTTGTATGCACAGTTCAGGAGTTATAGACCTTGAATTTTACGACTCGGATTTATAAAGAACTTTTAAGAGGATGATGAATCAGAAAAGACTCCATGAAATTAATGTAGAAATGGCAGATCAACGATATAATTAATATTTAGATTTAGATTATAATGCTAATAACTTAGAAAGAGTAAACTCCAAGTTAGTGGAAAATTTTTAAGAAGATATGCTTACTTATTTACTTTCTTAGGTTGCAGATATTGAGAGGAAATTAGATCAATACATAAAGATTTATTCTTAAGGTTCCTCAGTTATTAAGAAAAAATCATTTGAACAATTGATTAATTCTAACTATTTGGAAACTAGCCCTGAGATACATAATCTTTATTCCGATTATTACAATCCAGGTTGGAAAAATTATTCAAATTTTAACCAGAATAATAAGTTTGGAGGAGAAAACCAGTTTTGGGAAGATAAACAATTTAATCAGACATGTAATTAGAATAGTCAGGGTTATTTTAACAATGAAACCTCTTTTCCTCATAATTTTAACTTCAACCCACATAATGAGTAGAAGAAATTACTATTAGAAGATGATGTTAATCAAATGCAGAGTCAGCTGGAAAGTCAAGAGCGCGAAATAAGGAATATGGAAAACCAACTAGGGCAGATTATGAATAAAATTAATAGTTATCCACCAGAGATTTTACCTAGTGACCCCGAGATAAACCCTAAGCAGATGAATAATGAGCAATATAAAGTTATCAAACTAATATTTAGAGGAGAATTCGAGGATATGTATCAAAAGAACTTTGAGTTGAGAGAAGAGGAAAAGGAGATTGAAAGACCATTGGAAGAAACTATTAAGGAATTAAAGAAAATTACGTCGTTAACCAATATAGATATAGAAAGACCACCTTCACCACTTCCTTAGAGAATATTGATACATAATTTAGACAAGAAATTCTCACAATTTATGGAAGAATTCAGAAAATCAAGTAAAAATATTTTGTTTGCCAAGGCAATAGAACAAATGCGCAGCATTGTGCAGTTTAAAAAGGAGGTGTTGACCTCACTTTTGGTTGAGGTCTAGTCTTCCTTTAGAATAGCCTAGGGTTTAGCCATAGGGCTCTCCTGGTGACTGTCTTAGAAGACTAGTCATGACACCCCTTCCCATAGAAATTCAAAATTTTCTCATTTCACTGGGAGTTTTCATATGCTTAAGGCCTAACCTCCAATTTTTGGAAGGAAGAGACCAAACATAAGGAAGCCCAGGGGAACTCACCTATAGGTGGTCAGACTATAGGATCTACCCTGGAAGGTCTGGAGCTTACACCACACTCACACTACATAATCACAACCCTAAATAAAACACACCACATTTGGATCCCCCAACTCTTTGGAAACTCATGTAAGTGGTTTTCTCAAGCTCTTAGCCTCGGGCTAGGGTTTGACAAGTGATCCATGAAAAAAATACCTATTTTTATGCCTTGATTTTTATCAAATTTTTAAGGATATTATGCTTTAATGAAAGGTATTTTTGTGTTTTGGATGTAGATGATGCAAAAATGTTCAAGAAGGAAAAAAGGATGAAAAAGGAGCAAAAAGGAGCAAAAATGGAGCCAAAATGCAAAATTGTCAAAATAATTGGCCTGGCGCCTAAGCGCCAGAATCCGGCGCCTAAGCGCCAGAATTCGGCGCCTAAGCTCCAGTTCGATACAGTATTCTGTAAGATTTTTGACGACTTTTGAACGGTTATTTTGATGGTGTTAGAGGTTATTGGACTATCTAGAATATTGAAAGTTATTCCTGGATTATAGGACATGTGATACATTGTATTTGGACGCTTAGAAACGGTTAGGATCGCTAAGAGGTGCGATCTAAAGTGAAGAGGTACGAAGAACTGGACGCAGAGTCTAGCGCCTAGGCGCCAGACACACCTTCTAGAAGATTCATTGAACATGGACACATTTTGAAGAGGTGCCTCAAGGCAACCCTTGAAGCCTATAAATAGGAGGCTACTCCTTCAGAGAAAAGGGCCCAAAAAACCACCAATGCCCAACCTAGTCCCCTAGCCCCATAGTTCTATTTAGAGAGAGAAATTAGAGAAATATTTTAAGGGCCATATTTATAGTCTCTTTTATTAATTAGTGAGTTTATTTAGAGTTTGTATTGAGATTATTTGAAGAGTCGGTGCTTTTGAAGTTTATTTACTTTGGAGTCAGAAGGATTTAGAGGTTCAGTTGGAGAAACATTTGATATAAGTATTTATATTTTGATTCAAAGTTTTATTTATATGTTTTATTGTTTAAATTCAATGTGTTCTGAGTAGTTACTTTACTTTCTTCTTTTAATTATGAAAAGATAAATAAGATAATATAAAATTCGTTGGAGAATTAAAAACTATATATATATTTTAAACATTGTGATGATATTATTACCGGACCTTAATTTACTATTTATATTGGCCATTTAAATTGTTAAAATCTGTTGAAGAGTTTTGAGACCTAGAAGGAGATGAATTCTTAACTAGTAGATATCACATGAATCCTTGGGTGGTCGAAGGCCTTGCGCGGGTTGTTCAAGGTGAAGTGCAAATAAATAAGAATATATTATTTAATGGGCGTAAAATTGATAAGTTTTTAGAGTGACAGGATAAATTCTTGTAATTTGATTTATAGAGAAGGAAAGAGTCACTAGTAAGTCCGACCATAGCCACCCTTGGACATCTAGTAGTGTGAGCCTAGATTAACCCATTATACTAACAATACATCTAGACCTGATCTATATATTAGCCAATGTTCTATTATACTATCGAGCGAAGGTAAAGAATAGAAATGCTTTTATTTGGCACAATACTATAAATTTATATTCTCTACGAATATTACATTATCTAAAATGTCTTGGATTAATTGAAAGGAAGAAAGTTGTTTGCTTATTTTTATTTACATTAATCATTACTTTATTACTGCTTTATTTCTGCATCTAGTAAATTAAATATCAACTTTTTAACTTTAAAAGAAATACATAAAAATAAAATCAAAATATTTAAAAAAAATTTATAATCCTCCTCGTGGGATCGATACTGGGGTCTTTATTTAAAGCCCTATATTACTTGAAACGATATGTATACTTGAGCGCGTACCCCTAGTGTGTAAACTATTTTCCATAAAATTATATTTATATACACTAGCTGTTATTATTATTTGAGTCAAAGTATTGGCTATAACATATTTTTGATAGCATAAATTACTGCAATGTTTGGCGATTGCAAACCAAGTTTTTGGTGCATTGCTGCAGATCGAGGGTCAAGTTTTTGGCGCCATTGCCGGGGAGGCAAAATTTATAGATTTTAAATATTTTATTTTATTTATTTATTTTATTGTCAAAAATATAAAATACAAAAACATTTATTTAAAAAAAAATAAAAACAGAAATAAAAATAAAAAAATAATAATTTTATTTCTTGCTATTTTACTTTTTATTTACTTTTTATGCGTAGTTCTGGATCTGAAGGATTATCACCTTTAATTTTGAATTAGAAAGAACTTTAGAAGAATTAAAAAAGGAGAACAAATTCAAAAATACCAAGAGATGGCTGATTTACATAACAATTTACAAAATCCAATTAAAATTAATGAACAAAATGTTTACAAACCATTAAGGGATTATGCTAACTCTACAGTTGATGAAATTCATTGTAGTATTCAAATACCTGCTGTAGATGCTAATTCTTTTGAGCTTAAACTGTCTATTATTCAAATTGTTCAAAATAATCAATTTGGGGGAACACCAAATGAGGATCCAAATTTACACCTTGCTAGTTTTTTAGAACTTTTTGCTACCTTTAAATATAACAATGTTTCTGATGATGCTATTAGACTTAGACTCTTTCCTTTTTCTTTAAGAGATAAAGCAAAGATGTGGTTGAACTCATTAGCAATAGGTTCTATTAAAACATAGGCTGAAATGGCACAAAAATTCCTTGCTAAATATTTTCCTCCTTCTAAAACTGCTAAATTAAGAAATGATATTACTTCATTTAGTCAATTTGACGGGGAGACAATTTATGAAACTTAGGAAAGATTTAAAGAACTATTAAGAAAATGTCATCATTATGCTTTACCTGATTGGTTAATTATTCAAACATTTTATAAATAACCAATTGGATCACTTAAGTTAGAGGTTCTTTAATGGCTAAATCATTTGAAGAAGCTTATACTTTAATTGATGAAATAGCTAACAATAATTTTCAATGGCCTTCTGAAAGGATTAATCCTAAAAGAATGGCAATTACTCATGATAACGAAGCCTTTTCTATCTTAGATTCACAAGTTGCTTCAATATCTAAGAAATTAGATAATTTTGCTATCAATATATCACATAACAACTCTGCTAATATTGAAGATTCTAAAACTATTGAAACTTTACAAGCTATTGCTAGTAAAAATAACCCTTTTCCAATTATTATAATCCTGGATGGAAAAATCACCCTAATTTTAACTGGAATAATTCACAACAATAATGGGGTAATAATCAATCCCATCCAACTGGAAATTGGAAGAATCAAGTAAATTCAAACTATAAACCACCTGGATTTAATAATCAACATAAAAAGTTATCTATAGAAGAATTAATTTTACAACTAAGTAATCAATTACAAAATCAAAACACTGCTATTCGTAATATTGAGAATCAAATGGGACAAATCACTAATTTGACTAATTACAGAACTCAAGGAACACTTCCTAGTAATGTTGAAGTCAATCCAAAAGAAACTGGAAAAGAACATGAACATGTTAAAGCTGTGCAACTTAGAAGTGGAAAGGAATTAAAAAAAGAATGCAAAATGAAATTGAAAATGAGATTGAGGTTGAAGAGATTGAAAAACCTAAAGAAACTCCTTCTCCTAATCGAATCGACTCGTTATTCATATTAATGTGGAAGTCGAAAAACCAACACCACCTTTTCCTCAAAGACTAAAACGACGAAGCTTGATCATCAATTTTCTAAGTTCTTTGAAATTTTAAGAAACTTATCATTAACATACCTTTTGTTGAAGCTTTGAAACGGATGCCGACTTATGCAAAATTTATGAAGGATATTTTAAGTAAGAAACAAAAATTTGAAGCTTTTGAAAGCTGTTGCATTAAGTGAAGAATGTAGTGCAATAACTCAAAAGAAATTATCTCAGAAACTTAAAGATCCTAGAAGTTTCACTATACCTTGTGCTATTGGAAAAAAATTTTGTGGAAAAGCATTATGTGATTTAGGAGCAAGTATTAATCTCATGCCATTTTCTATTTTTCGAAGGTTAAATTTAAGAAATATTACTCCCACCACTGTAACCCCTCAGTTAGCTTATAGATCTATCACCTACCCTAAAGGAGTTATAGAGGATGTTCTTGTTAAAGTGGATAAATTTATTTTCCCCGTGGATTTCATTGTACTTGATATGAAAGAAGATAAAGAAATACCAATTATTTTAGGGAGACCTTTTCTAACTACCGGATGAGCTATGATTGATGTGCAAAAAGGAGAATTAACCACGAGAGTTAATGATCAAGAGATTAAATTCAATGTTCTTAAATCAATGAAGTACCCTGATAAAGAAAAATGCTATTAAATGGATAATATTGATTATATAATTGAAAAACATTATCAAGAAAGATGTAAAGTCATTTACGAAGAAAAAATTGAATTATTAACTGATGAAAATGAAGAACTAAAAGAAGAAGAATTATCTAAAGAAACTCATTATATTAAAGATAACTGGGAAATTTTGGACATAACACAAAATGATATACTTTTACTCTCAATTAAAAAAGCCCCTGAACTGGAATTAAAAATGTTACCTGCTCATTTAAAGTATGATTTTCTTGGAAATTCATTAACTTTACCTGTTATTATTTCTTATAAATTAAGTTTAGATTAAGAAGAAAAACTGATAGGAGTGTTAAAGAATTAAAAGAAAGCTTTTGGTTGGACTATTGTCGATATAAGAGGAATAAGCCCTTCCATCCGTATGCATAGAATTTTAATGGAAGAATATTTTAAGCCTACTATTGAACCTTAAAGAAGATTAAATCCTATCATGAAAGAGGTTGTTAAAAAAGAAATTTTAAAATGGTTAGATGCTGGAATGATTTATCCTATTTCGGATAGTCAATGGGTAAGTCCTATTCATTGTGTTCCGAAGAAAGGAGTGACAGTCATTGTCAATGATAAAAATGAACTAATTCCTACAAGACAAGTTACTGGATGGCGAATTTGCATTGATTATCGGAAATTAAATGATGCCACTAGAAAGGATCATTTTCCTTTTCCTTTCTTGGATCAAATGCTTGATAAATTAGCTGGACACTCATATTTCTGTTTTCTGGATGGATATTCTGGTTATCATCAATTACCTGTCGCTCCTAAGGACCAAGAAAAAAAAACATTTACAAGTCCTTATGGAACATTTGCATTTAGAAGAATGTCTTTCAGTTTATGTAATGCACCTGCAACTTTTCAACGATGTATGATGTCAATATTTTGTGATTTGATTGATAAAGGAATTGAAATATTTATGGACGATTTTTCAGTCTTTGGAACTTCTTTTAAATCTTGTTTGGAAAATATTTCCAAAGTTCTGAAAAGATGTGAAGAAACAAATTTAGTTCTGAACCGGGAAAAATGTCAATTTATGGTAATAGAAGGCATTTTACTTGGTCACAAAATTTCACAAAAGGGATGGAAGTTGATCGAGCAAAAGTGAAAATTATTGCTAAACTGCAACCACCTACTACTCGTTATCGATGTGAGAAGTTTTTACGGGTCATGCTTGGATTTTATAGAAGATCTATAAAGGATTTTTCTAAAATTGCTAAACCTCTTAGTCATTTATTGGAAAAAGAAGCTAAATTTGAATTTAATGAAGACTGTATTAACGCTTTCAATATTTTAAAAGAAAAATTAATAATTGCACCTATAATTATTGCACCTAATTGGAATAAACCCTTTGAATTAATGTGTGATGCAAGTGATTTTGCAATTGGAGTTGTATTGGGACAAAAATATAAGAAAATTTTCAAAGTTATATATTATGCTAGTAAAACTCTTACTGAAACTCAGAAATTACACTACTACTGAGATAGAGCTTTTAGCTATAGTCTATGCCTTTGATAAATTTAGACCTTATCTTCTTGGTACCAAATGCATAGTTCATACTGATCATTCCGCTATTAAATATTTAATAACAAAAAAAGATGCTAAGCATAGACTGATAAGATGGGTTTTACTTCTACAAGAATTTGATTTTGAAATAGTGGATAGAAAAGGAACTGAGAACCAAATTGCTGATCATTTATCTAGAATTAAGAATGATGTTATTAATGAGGAAAATATAAATGAGAAATTTCCTGATGAACATTTGTTTGTTATTTAATGATGCCAAACACCTTGGTACGCGGATATAGTTAACTATTTAGTTAGCAATATTCTACCTTATGGATTGAATAACAAAAATATTAAGAAATTTAAAAATGATACTAAATCTTATATTTGGGAAGATCCTCATTTATTTAAATTAGGAAGAGATTCTGTAATTCGAAGATGTGTACCTTATGAAGAAACTTTTGCTATTATTCAAAAATGTCATGATTCCGATTTTGGAGGACACTTTGGAGTAGATAAAACAACATTTAAAATTTTAAATTCAGGATTTTATTGGTCTACCTTGTTCAAAAATGTGAGACATTTTGTGAAAACATGTGATCGATGTCAAAGGATGGGAAATATATCTAGAAAAGATGAAATGCCATTAAACTATATATTGGAAGTTGAAATTTTTGATATATGGGGTTTAGACTTTATGGGACCATTTGTACCATCATCTCGAAAGATTTATATTTTATTAGCAGTCGATTATGTTTCAAAGTGGATTGAAGCTGTAGCTTTACCTAACTGTGATTCCAAAAGTGTTTCAAAATTTTTAAAGAAAATGATTTTTTCAAGATTTGGAATGCCTAAGGTAATTATCACAGATGGTGGAAGTTATTTTAGAAATATAAGAATTCAATCATTACTCGATAATTTTGGAATCAAACACAGAATTAAAACTGCGTATCACCCTCAAACAAGTGGAATGGCTGAAGTATCAAATAGAGAAATTAAAAGAATTTTAGAGAAGACTCGTTAATCCTAAAAGAACCGATTGGGTTGATAGACTTGATTCCGCATTATGGGCTTATAAAACGACTTATAAGACACCAATCAGAATGTCACCTTACCGGTTAATTTATGGTAAAAATTGTCACTTACCTGTTGAACGTGAACATAAAGCTTATTGGGCGATAAAGGAGTTTAATTTTGATTTGAATACTGCAGGAGAAAAATGATTATTACAATTAAATGAGATGGATGAAATAAGAAATGAATCATATGAAAATGCAAAGATTTATAAAGAGAAAATGAAGATGTTACATGATAAAAAGATTTCAGGAAAAATATTCGAGCCTAGACAAGAAGTATTATTATTTAATACTCGTTTAAGACTTTTTCCTGGAAAATTAAGATCTAAATGGATGGGACCATATATAATTGAGAAAGTATACAATTATGGAGCTGTGGATATTAAAGACCCCAAAACAGGAAAAATATTTAAAGTTAACGGATTAAGACTGAAGCCTTATTTGGGAGACATTAAAATGTTTAATAAAGAGGCTTACGAGTTGAGTCTACCTGATTAAAGACTTATTTAGGTCATGCTGACGACGTTAAACTAAGCGCTTTTGTGGGAGGCAACCCATAATTATTTTTTTGTGTTTTTACATTTTTAATGTAAGGTTATGCCTCGGTCTTGACTAATTTTATATAACTTTAGAAAATTGGACGCTAACAAGTCTTCATTGACTTAAGCTAAAAATTATCTCGGAGTATATAAAGTTTGGACTTTAGATCACTCCATTTCATATGTGAGTAAAAAGGAGATCAAGTTAACCTTCATTATGATTATTTATAATTTGTGTTACTAAGTCTATATTGATCTTACCATTCTAATTTTCCTATTTTGGAGAACGAAACTTTGAAATTTGACGATAGGCAAAACAGAGTCGAACGTGGTTCCGGCACCTAAGCGCCAGAATAAACTGTGTATCGTGGGTTCTGCGCCTAGACACTAGATTTGGCGCCTAATCGCCACAGTTACTGGATCGTGTAAAAACTGAAAATTTTTCAGTTTTTCACACGATTTTCTCCTTTAAATTACCCTATCTTCGTCCCCAATCCCTAAGCAACCAAATTACGATCTAGACACTCCTTTCTTGAGGGATTAGAGAGGTTTTTTGAAGAAATGGAGAGGAGAAATCTTGGAGAAGAGGCTAGAGACAAATGTTCAAAGGATACTCAACCCTACTTCAATGGTTTTATCGCTGTAAGTTTGGAGAAAATTTCAAGTCGTCTATATAAATTTGAAGCAGAATTCAAAAGTATTGGAGATCACCTCCATGAGATGTATCATCAAATTGAACATCTGGAATGGCAGGCGAAGCTTCAATTTGATCATCTAGCGGCTTATCGAGATGCCCAACTGGAGATGTATGCTAAGAAGAAATTGATCGATGAGAAAACGGCTACGGATTTTTCGAGGGCGTTAGTATTCTTCCCAAGTAGGCCTAGTAATCTTCCTTGCAAAGAGAATGTAAATTTTTAATTTGAAGATTAGATAGTTATTGTGGTGTGATGTAGACTTTTATTAGTGTGTCGTTGTATCGATTTAGTAAATCAAATGTGTTGTTTGTGTATTTTTTTTTGTTCAATGTGTGTTGTATTTGCTTTGAAATTGTGTAGTTTGATTGTTTGTTATGATTTGAATCATATTACTATACTTAACTGTATTGTATTGTGCCAAAATTGAAGATTATGAATGGAATTAGAAGAGTTTAATTTAAACCTTGTGTTTAATTGGTGGATTTAATTTTTAATTTTTAAAATTTTTGGGAAATATTTTAGAAGTTGGAAACTGAAGTACTACTCTAATATGAGTAATTAGAAGTTGAATTTATGAGTTTTGGTGGAAAATAAAATTTTTAAAGTGATTTTTGTGAAAGGCGAGTCTGACGCATAGGAGCCAGAATTCGGCGCCTAGGCGCCGGTTCAGTCTGCTTACCAAAAATTAGCATTTAAATCCAATTAGTCATGGTTGACGCCTAAGCTTCATCCCCTTCCTCTTTTTCGTGAAAATACACCCCCTAGATCCATCTTGAGGTCAATACATCAAGTTTTTGAGTCTGAAATCACTTGATTTCTTCATCTCGAGGTCAGATCTATCTTCTAATCCATTTATTTTTTATTCTTACCATAGTTTTACCTATTTTTTGCTAAAAACCAAAATTTTTGAGAAAAAATTTAATTTTTAGAGTTTCTCCATGGATTTTTAAACTCATTTTAAGTTTCTTAAGCTTAAAAAGAGTTTAAATATTTGATTCCTAAATTTATTTGTATTTTCTTTCACGTTTAGATGACACCAAAATCTAAACGAGGAAAGTCACGAGAAAATTTCGACAGTACGCAAGTTTTCGACTGCAGCAGCGCATTTTCATTATCACGAATTTGCGACGTCAAGAAATTTTATCTCGGAGCGCAATTTTTACAATCCTGGTGAAATGATAGAGAACACGATCATTGCACACAACTGGCAACGATTCTGTTATTTCACTACTGTTGCCGTTATTCCTATTGTACGTGAGTTTTATGCCAACTTTTTGGATGCGGAAGACTACGAAGTCTTCGTTAGAGGTGTCAGAGTAGGATTTACTCCGGAACGGATCAATATTTTCTACGACTGCCACCTACCATCGAGTGCTACTATTCTGGTTTATCTCCATCTGAGGGAGATCTTGAGATGATTATTGCATATCTGACTGATGGCACTGGAGCTTGGAAGATCTGGAACCACAAATGGGTAAAACATCAAATCTTCTAAGCTAAATGATATTTTAAAGGCATGGCATTATTTTATTTCTGCTAGACTTCTACCTTCCAACCACCTGAGTGAAGTTACCAGAGATCAAGCTATCCTGAACTACTGCATTTAGAAGAGGAAGCTGATAGATGTTGGAAATATTATTTATGATTCAGTGGAATCGATTGCTAGATCCAGCACTTCTGTGGGATTAGGATTCCCATCTTTGATTCATTCTTTATGCATGAGCAATGGAGTTTCTGCTGATATATCAGAGGAGGAGTTGAAGACTACAAAGCCAATTGGGCAGGAGAGTGTTAGCATTTACGATCGTCTTCGAAGGAAGAGATCTACTGATCCTTCTGCTTCTGTACCTATTCGAGGTAGAGCTTCTACTTCTAGACCTTCTACTTCTATTGCTGAGCCACCATCTAGTTTCTGGGAATCGATGCATGATCAATTTCTGGAGAAGCAGAATGAGTTATTTCTAACTCACTGCAGAGTAGATACTATAGACAAGAAGATTGATCATTTATCTGAGTTTACCTAAAGGAAAACTGAGTATGATGCTGATTATTCAGAGTCTTTAGTGAGATTCTTGAAGGGTGAGCATGATGTTCAGTTTCCTAACTGTCCTAGATTTTCACCGTATGTTGATCCAAAGGATGTGGAGTTTTCTTTTGGAGATGACGATGACGAGGCTACAGATAGTGATTAGTAGCTTGATTTACCTCTGAGATGTGCTGATTCTGTTGTTAGTTTATTTCTCGTTTGCTAGTGTTGTTTGTTGTTTGTTTGTGTAGATTTGTTTATGAAACTTTGTGTGGATTGTTTGATGGTGAGACTGTGTTAAATATTTAGTGTATTGTGTTGAAGACTGAAATTTGGATGAATTAATGTTTATTTCTGTTTCAGCCTAGTATTTAGTATTCTTAAATAGTTAGTAATGTTGTTACGTTCTCATTACTTATTAGTAGTATAGTCATTTAATTCAGCTACTGATATAAAAAAAAATGAATGAGCCTGCTTACTTTTATATATGCTTCGTTATTTCAGTAATATTCATAAAAAGCATGTGTAGAAGTAAATTTTTCTTTTTAGACTGTTTTTACATACATATAAAATTTCCTTTTTAAATTATACTTTTCTTTCTCTCATACTTTAAATTTTTTCATGATATACCAAAACTTAAGTTTGGGGGAAGGGAAAATACATGCAAATTTAAATTTTATTTGTCCTTAATGAACTAATATTTTCTAAAAAAATATTAACATAACATAAGGAATGAAGAATCTATTTAAGATCATTTAAATGTTTGAAATTATAAATAATTTAGTAGACTTAACCAAAATTTTAATAACTTTGATTGATTTTAAGAATAGAATTACTGAACTTAAAGAAGAGTAAGATTAAAATTTTTTTCTATTCATAGTAGAAATAATTGAATTTTAGAAGTATTAAGAAATCAAAAATTATAACTTAAAAAAGAAAAGATTGAAATTCTTTTTGAAATCTATTCAAGTTATAGTAATTAAGTGAAAATGTATAAGTTTGAAATTATAAGTTAAGGATAGCGAAGTTCACAACCATTAACATGCTATCCAGATATAGCAATCCTCTCTGTAAAAAAAAAAGAAAAAAAATAGAAGAGAGAGGAGAAGCTTTAGGAGATGCCTAATTAAAAATTGGCTTCACTTGAATTAGCTTAAAAAAAACTGATTACATATTTTACTTAATTTTTATGCATGTATCTTTATTAGAAAAGATTTTTGTGAAGATCTTTTTCTTGTAAATAATTTATGTGATCTTAATAGAATAAACTACAATTATTTTTGAAGTGAATGAAAATTTTTTGAAATCTTATGATTTGTTAGTTAAATATTCTTTAAATTCTTAAATTAAACTTTGTTAGTTAAATTTGGTTAATGATTTACTAAAGCCTTTATAAAATCAAAAATTATAAGAAATCTTAAATATTTACCTTTTATTCCAATTGTTATACATTTTATATAGTAAAAATGGTTACCTGAGGACAAGTAACGTTTAAGTTTGGGGGATTTTGATCCATGAAAAAAATACCTATTTTTAGGCCTTGATTTTTATCAAATTTTTAATGATATTATGCTTTAATGAAAGGTATTTTTGTGTTTTGGATGTAGGTGATGCAAAAATGTTCAAGAAGGAAAAAAGGATGAAAAAGGAGCAAAAAAGAGCAAAAATGGAACCAAAATGCAAAATTGTCAAAATAATTGGCCTGGCGCCTAGGCGCCAGAAACAGGCGCCTAAGCGCCAGAAACAGGCGCCTAAGCGCCAGTTCGATACAGAATTCTGTAAGATTTTTGACTACTTTTGGACGGTTATTTTGACTGTGTTAGCGGTTATTGGACCATTTAGAAGATTGAAAGTTATTCCTAGATTATAGGACATGTGATATATTGTATTTGGACGCTTGGAAACGGTTAGGATCGCGAAGAGATGCGATCCAAAGTAAAGAGGTACGAAGAACCCAACACAGAGTCTGGCGCCTAGGCACCATACACACCTTCTAGAAGATTCATTGAACATGGACACATTTTGAAGAGGTTCCTCAAGGCAACCCTTGAAGCCTATAAATAGGAGGCTACTCCTTCAGAGAAAAGGGCCCAAAAAAACCACCAACACCCAACCTAGTCCCCTAGCCCCATAGTTTCATTTAGAGAGAGAAATTAGAGAAATATTTTAAGAGCCATATTTATAGTTTCTTTTATTAATTAGTGATTTTATTTAGAGTTTGTATTGAGAGTATTTGAAGAGTCAGTGCTTTTGAAGTCTATTTTCTTTGGATTCAGAAGGATTTAGAGGTTCAGTTGGAGAAACACTTGAGATAAGTATTTGTATTTTGATTCAAAATTTTATTTATATGTTTTGTTGTTTAAATTCAATGTGTTCTGAGTAGTTACTTTACTTTCTTCTTTCAATTATGAAAAGATAAATAAGATAATATAAAATTCGTTGGAGAATTAAAAACTATATATATTTTAAACATTGTGATGATATTAATATCGGATCTTAATTTACTATTTAAATTGGTCATTTAAATTGTTAAAATCCGTTGAAGAGTTTTGAGACCTAGAAGGAGTTGAATTCTTAACTAGTAGATATCACATGAATCCTTGGGTAGTCGAAGGCCTTGCGCTGGTTATTCAAGGTGAAGTGCAATAAATAGGAAGATATTATTTAATGGGCATAAAATTGATAACTTTTTAGAGGGACAGGCTAAATTCTTGTAATTTGGTTTATAGAGAAGGAAAGGGTCACTAGTAGGGCCGACCATAGCCACCCTTGGACATCTAGTAGTGTAAGCCTAGATTAACCCCTTCTACTAACAATACATCTAGACCTGATCTATAGATTAGCCAATGTTCTTTATACTATCGAGTGAAGGTAAAGAATATGAATGCTTCTATTTGGCACAATACCTTAAATTTATATTCTCCACGAATATTATATTATCAAAAAAGTCTTGGATTAATTGAAAGGAAGAAAGTTGTTTGCTTATTTTTATTTGCATCAATCATTACTGTATTACTGCTTTATTTCTGCATCTAGTAAATTAAATATCAACTTTTTAACTTTAAAAGAAATACATAAAAATAAAATCAAAATATTTTTAAAAAAAAATCTATAATCCTCCTTGTGGGATCGATACCGGGGTCGTTATTTAAAGTCCTATATTACTTGAAACGATACGTATACTTGCGTAGTACCCCTAGTGTGTAAATTATTTTCCCTAAATTTATATTTATATACACTAGCCGCTATTATTATTTGAGTCAAAGTATTAGCTATAACATATTTTTGATAACATAAATTACTGCATTGTTTAGCAATTGCAAACCAAGTTTTTGGTGCATTGCTGCGGATTGACGGTCAACAAGTACCAACACATAAAGGTCCAACTGAGGGTGACCCTTGGTCCATGGCTCAACCTAAGCAATTACATACTACTCACCTCAACCAATCCCAATTTGCCTAAACATTCCAAATTCCTAACCACTTTATTCCAAAATACCCAAAATACTTAAAACGCCCACAAAACCCTAAAATCCCCCAAAATCTCCTAAATTACCCAAATTACCCAAAATTTCCCAAAAATCATTCCAAAATACTTCCTACCACTCAAATTGATCAAAATTACCCAAAATTGCCAAGTTGCCCCAAAAATCCTCAAAATGACCAAAATACCCGTCTTAGCCAAAATTCCAAAAATTCTCGAAAATTCCCAAAACATTCCAAATTTTTTCAATTTTATTTCTTTCAACTACCACATGACACAATTTGGCCAATTTAGTCCAATTTAACCAAAAGCCCCAATTTGACCCATTTAACCTAAAAGTGCCCAAATTTACCCCAATGTCTACCCAATTGACTCCAATTTTGTCCAATTTCAATTCAAAATTTTAATTAAACATCTCCAATACCAATCTAAACCAAATCCAAGCTCAATTTGACCCACATGTGTGTTCAATTTCACTTAAAATCCAAAATCCCTAATTTTGCCTAAATGATCCAAAATGCATAAATTGACCCAATGTCAATAAATTCCCCCCAAATTTGAATCCTAAATCCTCCATAACACTCCTATGAATCACATGCAACATTAAATTGCCCCCACTTTGAGCTCAAGTCTCACCCAAATCCACTTGAAATCTAAAAATACCCAATTGTAACCCAAGTTCAACACATGCCTAAAATCTACCAAATTGATTGGCCTAACCTAAAAAGTTCCACCCAATTGATGTTTGGAACTCTTCACCACATTCCTCTAGACCATTTGGAACTTTTAATTGGCCTTGAACCCAACCTTAGCTTAGCCTAAACCCAAGTTGAACCAACTTGCCCAAAATTGGCTAGAATCCCAAAATCCACCAAATTGAACCTCCAATTGAACTCTAAACCACTCCAAGTCTTCATGAAAAATCTTTATTACAATCATCAATATAATGTTGCTCAAGATACTTGGACTCCATTCAAGATCAAACCCAAGTTAGCCCATTTTAAACCCAAGGTGACCTAAATGATCCCATGACACAATCTAACCAAATTGAGCCAAATGTGACCAAGCCAACTCCTCAACAACCAGTAAGTTGACCCTAAGGACTGGGCTAAACCCACCTAGCCCACCCTAGTGGAGCCATGGACCAAAGATCCCCCAAATTAGGGGATCTCATCCCTTAAATGGTTAAATCCATGAGATGTTGTCCATAATGCCTTAGCCATTAAAACCCATTGTACTAATGGCCTACCCACTGGTGTACCTGACCCACTGGCCACCTCCCCTGGCCGACCTAATGGCCTGAAAATGCTAAAATCTAGAGCCACCTCCTACTTGGCCTAACCCAAAGTCCATCCCATGGCCAACTCAGCCCACAATTGCCACTAGAGCTCCTCTGCACTCCACCTAGGCAGCTCTTTGTACTTGAATTGAAGCCTTAACATTCACCCCAGCCATGGCTATTTAAGCCACCACCCTTCACGGCCAAGGAAGAGTGCTAAGAATTTCTTAACAGAACTCTACCAAAATCTCCCAGAGCTCATCCAGAACTCCCTAAGACCATTCCAGCCATTTTCCCTCTTTGGTTCCCACTGCCTGAGCTCAATTTAAGAGCTCAAATTTGGCCAGAAACCATGACACTTTCCAATACACCTCCTCACAGTACCAAATATCAATTAACTGCAACCACAGCTTCCCAGTAGTGAAAGAAGAAGATTCCCCATAAAAGCCCCCATCATAAAAGGCCTCTGCACTAGAATTCCATCAAAGCTCAAAATCGGGTCAGGTCATTTTGATACTTAGACAATTCAGGAGGGCTAAATGCTTCATCCCTGAGCTCCTGGGACTCCAATGAAGGTGTAAAGCATCTCTGATTGAAGCTTCACTTCTCAGAGCCAAGATATTGCCTCCTTTTTCTTCTCGAGCTTCTTTGGATTCTCTATGTAATTAGGGTTAATTTAAACTCTGATTAGCCGTATGAATATGTTCGCTATGCTTAGAAGAGTCCATAGGATCAAACCCGAAGTGATTTACTTGTGTCTAGGCTAAGATATTAGGGTTTTAGTGTGGACGACTCTCGGGGTGAACCAGTTAGGGATGAAGCTCAGGTGCCGTTGGATCATCTATGTATTAAGCGAAGGGCTAGGATGGCACCGGATGGGAAGATGAAGCAGAACCACAGAGCTGCATGGCGTTGACTAAAAATGCAGCGCCAAACTAGAATGAGACGAGTGTGCTTTCGACCCACCATAGGTTTGTGTGGCGCTGATGTGGTTGAGTAGGAAAATTCATATTTTCCAAATTATTTAAATCACCATAACTTTTAAAATCCATATCTTGGCCTAGAAAAATCATAAAAATAAAAGAAAAATACCCTGTTGCTCAGTGAACAGAGGAGAACAATGTGGAAATGCTTTGAAATATTTTTGATGTATATATTTTTTTAATAATTTAAATACTGATTTCATTCTTTTAATTCTCCATTGACCCAAACATTTCACCATGGCTTGAACTTTAGGGGTCTTGTTTTATCTGTCAGGAGGGATCTTCCTTGATTTTTCCAAAGTCAGGGGGCATCTCTATGAGGAGATCTCTATTTTTCAAGTTATTGTGTCTGTTTTGGTGTTAAAATAATAATAAAAAAAATACAAAATAAATTTTGGAAGGTCTCTTATGATCAGAGGACCCTAGGACAATTATTTCATGAGCTAAATAATTAAGATGTGCAATAATCATCAACTTGGCCTAAAACAAACCCTTAAGATAAAATAAAAATTAAGATAACCTAAAAATGATTCTCCACTGTGCTTCAGGGATAGAGGAACTCCCCTAAAAATTTTTAAGTCATTTGGAATTAATTTAATAAGTTATATGATTTTCCTAAGTCCAATGACAATTTTGGCACTTAAATTAATTTTAATAATTAAAATACTACTCAAAAAATTATAAAATTAGTTTTGGAAGTTCTTTATGATCAGAGGAATTTTCTAAAAATAAAATTGGAATTTTAATAAAATTTTCATTTTTGAACATATTTTAATATTTATATAATTAAATAATATTAAAAATCATAAAATTAAAAATGATTAAATAGTTACATTTGGTCTCATAATCACTTAGGAACCATTCCCATAATTTTCCTAAGTCCCCAAGTTAAAATATTAATTTTTAAAGGCTTAAGTGAATTTTTAAAAGGCTAAAAAATGAATTTCTTTAATTTTGCACTAAAATAATTATAAAAATTAAAATAAAAATTAAAAAAATATGAAATTTGCTTCTTTGGGTTCCCCAATTTTAGAGAGATTTAAAAAAAAAAAAATTTTCAACTTTTTAAATATTTTATAATTAAGTAAAACTCCAAAAATTAAAATATTTCTAATAATTAAAATCAACTTCAAAAAATTATGAAATTTGGTCCAAGTGGTCCACTAGTCTAGGTTTACCTCCAGTAAAAATTTCAAAGTAAAATATTTTGTTTTGATTAAGTTATTGAATTTTCATTAAAAACCTCTATTTTTGCATTAAAATAAATATATAAATTAAATTAAAATTTGAAAAATCATATTTTCTCCTCTCATGTTTTAATTATCTCATTAGTAAGGTAACATAAAAATTGCAAAGTTATTTAAATTGAATTTAAAAAAATATGAAGTGATAAGACCCCAGGGGCAAAGTTGTAATTTTAAGGGTTTTAGCCTTAATTAATATTTAGGTCTAATCAAAGGGTAAAATAGGCAATTAATGATCCTAAATGATATGTTTGGATGTTTGAAACATTAAAGAGATGAATGGTAGAAACCAACTTCAATTTTTTCATATCAAAACTAAATGTTTCGATTTGCTAATTAGTTTTAATTTGGAAGATAATTAAATAAAAGGATCCTTAGGGTTAGGGGTTAATCTTGGAGGTTAATAATCCACTAACTTACACCCCTATTTGATGTATTAAATTATAACCCAATATTTTGATAAAGATTAATCCAACACATTTAACGTTTTCTAAAAAGAATTACAAATGTATCCATCAAAATTTTAAGGGCTTGGTAGTGAGCTAGGCTTAATCAATCTTGCTAAAAGAAGTTTATAAAAGCAAACATAATCAAATTCTAAATACCTAAAAGCACTACTAGTCCTGAATCAAAATTTGACTAAATACCTTAATAATCTTAATTAGTCCTCTGGGGTCTTCACCCACATAATTCTAAAATTAAATAATAAACAATGAATTACCCTACTCATAGAAATGATTAAAACTCGGGTTCACTGAGCTTGATGGTGTGAAAAGTGATAAATTATCTAATAAATATAATAAATCCAAAAGGACCTCTAAGAAGTTCAAAAGTATTATGAAATATCTGGGTTTCTCCTAGACTGTTTCACAAATCTTCTAGACAACTTGTAGGACTATTGTATTTATTATACTTATTAAATGAAATCTTTTAGACAACTTGTAGGACTATTGTATTTATTATACTTATTAAATAAAAATATCTCACAAATGAATAGGAGTTCATCGTGTTATGACCTATGACTTGATAGGCCTGTGACGAACATATCCATAAGGTTTTACTTCCTGCAAATATAAATTTTTTTTGCAAAGAATACTAAAGTTTTAGGTGGAGGAACGAGAAGACTCACCAGGTACACTTTTATAAGTTTACATCGCTTTTCTTTCCCATGTTTTCTTTACTGAACTTTTTTTTCTTGCAATTTTCATGATAAACAATATTGTCACCCTTCATTAAAACTGAAACCTTTAGGATAGCCATAAAACTGAAACCAAAACTATATTAAAAATCACAACAAAATAAAATTCACTGCCACAACATCCAAAATATAAAACAATTCAAAATTTAATCACAAATCGAACAAAAACCACAATTTCAACTAAATTAAACGTCTCGTTGGATGATCGAGAATTCCTTGAATGACGTTACCCACGTGTTGCTAACAGGGTTTTCCCACGGTCTGAATGAAAATATGGAACTCATTAAGTTGAGTTCAGTATATTCATTTGGACTAAGAGAATTCGATGAAAATAGCGGTGCCACGTTGATGGAACTGTGGGATCTTAACCGGTGTTGCTATAATAAACTTTAATGTTTCTTTAATAAAATATTATGACACCTCCATTCGAATATTTCTAAAACATGACATTTATCTCTTCTCCTCAATTGACACTTCTTTAAACTAAACTACTACGACAAAGAGCCTGGAGCATGCATAGTGGGTGACACAGTCATCTTCAACAACAAAACTTGTCTACACTATCCAAACCTTCCTTAGTTTAAGCAACAAGCCTAGGACCTCGAGGTAGCTTGTCTAGTGCAGCAAAAATCCTCACCTTTCCTTTAGGCCTTTGCACAGCCCCGTTGTGCAATATAAGCCCTAATTCGCTTTAGGATTCCGAGGTTGTTGTCAGATACGACATAAATCTTCCCATATTCCAGGTTGTTTGCATAATTGGGTACTGTGAAAAAGTAATCTCTATAATTAATTGGTAGGATTGAATTTTAAATAACTTCATTTCCAAGATTTAAAGCCACTATAGGATAGTTTAGGAAGACATCAAGATTTTTCTTGAATCTATGTCCTTCCCCTACCCTTCTCTCCTTTAGATTCTGATAAAATGAAATGTTCCAAAATTTGAGAATTCACCTATTGAATTTCCGACTATCAAGTTTTCTTGGAAAACCTTACCTTTGGAAGTTTTGAATATGAATATTTCCTGATCTATATAAAGAGCTTTCTTAGGTAACTTCAGTTATCTAAGATGTAATTAACTATAGGGACTTGCCCTTATAGGAAACTTAAAGACTCCAGATTAATAAAAACCCTATCTAATTCCTTCATATTATGTGGGGGAAATTGTCGGTCAAAATGGTTCGTAGATCAAACGAATGTCATAAATTCTTTAGTTTATTTGATCAAGCATCACCTCAAGCCTTGTATTTATTCTTCGGGATAAATACATGTCTTCTGGTAAAATGCTTGATTATTTAAACTATTATTTATGTGAGATCGGTTTGATTTCATAATTTTCAAAAATAAAAATATTAATTTCAAAATCCATACATATATATATTAAATTAAATCAAATTTCTTTTTATAAAATTAAAACCATTTTCAAAACAAAACACCTAAAAACATATTTTGAAAAGATGAAAGAGAAAATAAAACGGCCGACAATTTTCTGGTGACTATGCTGGGCATTAGTTTCTCTCTTCATTAAGATCAGAAAATACTATATTCATATATCGGTAATGTGCTCGTGTCCCTCATGAGCCACATATCCATTCTTGCCTTGACATACTTCACCTATTTCTTTCTTGGGAAAGTGTGATCAACTCCTATGGATTTCAGGATCGTCTGTTTAGTCATTCCTAAATGGAAGAGTTCAGGAGTCCATAGATTTTGCTTTTGATCTTGTGGGGTTGGACCCCCAATAGGTGTTTCAGCGAGCAAAATCTCGCTAGGGCAATCTGCGTTGTGAAGGGGACCTCCGATGGAGTCCCGTACTTCACCTCTTTACTTTGCCTTTCGGGTTCAATCCTAGCTTTGGCTGATTAACTCACTCTTCTTTGAACCTTAAAACTCCTTTTAACCAACATGTGAAAATCTAAAAAAATGAAATGAAAAGATAATAAAATGAAATGAAGTTTTTTTCCAGTCCACAGAAAACCTTTTTTCATAGTGTTTGCACTATGACGACAAGGTTTTTGGCCCTCACCAACTTTCAGAATGCTTCACCTGACAGTTAAAGATGTCAGCCCCTACACTGACTTTCTTCTGCAACTTGCCTTTCTCCCGTGAAGCCCATCTTGCAGCACCGATGATTCAATTCGGGACCGGCTTTAATGAGTTTGAAGTCGTGCTTGGAAAAGTTCCATTTGTGGTTATAAAAGTTGCCAATCCTGAAATTCAAGAACCATCCGCTGAGTTCGATCTGAACTCCCATGAAGCTTTCCCTTCTACTAAGAAAGTGAAAATAACCACTCCTCCCGTCAAGTCAGCTGTTTTTGTGACAAGGAGAGTCTTCTCCTCTACTATCACAGGCTTCGCCGTCACTGCACCTACTTCCCGTCTGCCAAAGGGAAAGTGATTCTGCGAGAAGATGATTTTGAATATACCTTCCTTGCTCCGTCACCAGTCTTCAAAATTGGCTTAAGATCTAGACCTCCCTTGCTAAGCAATTCTCAAAGAAGAAACCGCAACTACAGGATTCGCAGGGCTGCCAGAACACGGGTTACAAATCTGCCAATAAATGATGACAGTCCTCAACAGGAGGAACTCAGTTTACCGGAAACCTCTCGTCTTCTTCAAGGTAGCAGGTTCCACCTGTTAGATAACACTACTGGAGATGAAAAACTCCATAAGATTCCCATTACACTTTCAGCTCCACACGGTTGTGATAAGGTGAGGGGAAGGCCCACATCTATCACCTGTGCTCACACACTTCTACGAAGGTTGTCTGAAATAGAGGGTTGTTTCTTTCTCAAATGGATGGGATGTGCAATATCCCACAAAATCAAGGATAAAATTCTAGAAATGGAAAGACCCATCCGAGTTTCCGTCAAAGATCATCTGGGGAAGTGTGTTGATACAGCTGCTACAGATGAGGCTACTATAAGTAAGTCAGTCAAGTCCTGGCTGGGTCCGAGAGTACCAACCACCGATGATCATGAGAGAGAAAGAATAAGAGAGGAGTATGCTCCTCCGTACATAGTCTACACACTAGGGAGCACACTTCTCCTCGTCACCCGGATGTCCTTGCCAAGACACCTCGTCTCGAGACGTCGACCTTTTAGAGGAAAGTGTGGTTAACGAGAGGTGTTGCACCTGTACATTCTAGAAGGTCTAGTGACAGAAAAATGGATCATGAGTTCGATGTTCCGGTTGCCACTACCACCATTGCTTCTGAATCAGTTGCAGAAAAGAGTGATAGCACAGGAAAACATACAGATTCAAAGCTGACTAAGAAGAAACAGTTGATGATAGAGTTCGAAAGCTCTGGGCATAAATTTTTGAGTTAGCTAAATAGTGAGGGTTGGATATTAATGATGGGGATTACTTCCTGTCAGATTACATGGACGATGAATTCATGGAAATCAATGTGGTTGAAACTCGGGTCCACGTCGTCTTCGTGTGAAGCTACTAGTGAGGAGAACTCCACGGATGAGCTGCGGAGGACCATCCTGACAAGAGATGAACATATTAGCCGTTTGGAGAAGAGAATAGAGGAGATGACCGCCGCCATGACTGCCATGGCTACACTCCACAGATAGTTACAAACACGACTAACAGCCTCTCCTGAGGTCAACCAGCCCGAGATTATACACATCGTCGATGAAAAAAGGGAGGTCGCTTCAGCAAATGAAGACGAACCACCAAGAAGAAATCCGACTCTGAATCCACCGAAAAAAGTATTAAACAGATGGTCGAACAACAAGTTTGGGAGGCCTTGGCTCAGTCCAAAGGAGGTGCATCGGTTTCAATGGGTAGAACCTACCTGGAAGAGTTCGATGTCATTTCTTACCCTAAAGGCTTCGTACCCCCGACTTTCAAGACGTTCGACGGGACATGAAATCCTTGCCAGCACATAGCACATTTCAAAGCTAGTTGTTGCAACACAGGAGGAAGTGAAGCTTTATTTTTCCATCAGTTTGTCAGCAGCCTGTCAAGAATAGCCTTCGATTGATATGCTGAGCTTCCCAATGGATCAATAAAAAATTTTGCAAAAATGGAAAACATGTTTGTGAAAAAATTCGCCGGTGCTGGACATCATGTTACCATTGGAGATCTCATGGTGGAGCGGTAAAATTCCGACGAGACTTTGGTCAACTACATCCTCAGATGAAGAAACTTAAGCATGAAATGCGAGCCTCAACTACAAGAACAGTACACGATCGAGATACTACTCAAGAGTATCCACAGTCTAGTGGCCTTCATGCTTAAAGGTTTCACCATCAAGTCTTTTGAAAAGCTACTTAGTAAAGCCAGCAGCCTATAAGAAGAATTCAAGCATATGAAGCCTGCAGAAAAGACAGAGAAAAGAAAACCAACTAAAACATACGAAAAGAGGTATGTCATAGTAGAAACAGTCGATAAAGGAAAGCAGCCAATGAGGATTTAGCTTGAGCGGGAGCACAGGCAGTCGCCTCAGTACAATCAGCCTCAGCAGTATGGTTAGCCTTGTGCACAGCAGAGCAGTCAGCTTGGTTAGTAGCAGAGGTCATACATGACAGATGGATGACAAGGTCCAACAATGTCAGAGCGACTGCTTAGAAACTAATCCTTCAAAGATGACGCTGTAGCAAAAATGTTCAATAATCTAATGAAGAAGCCCAAGTTCAGATTGCCCAAGCCGAAGAAGCTAGAAGAAGTGGACAAGGATGATCAGCCCAACTTTTGCCCCTACCACAGGATGCTCGGACACACCATTAAAAGCTACTTCAGTTTCAAGGATTGGCTCGAGTGAAATTATAAATAATGAAATATAACGATACCAAAGGAATACTTAAAAGAACCTGAAAGAGGTTCTATAAATATGATTTTAACCGAGCCAATCTCCCCAATTGATCTGTATACTGGCAAAGGTGGATGGAGTACTATTTGGAATGAGCTCAAGAAAGTCTTAGACCAGATCAAATCAACTCCAAAGAAAGTTGCTGTTCGGAGTCTACCGCCAGCCCAGTCTATGACGAAGGCTTCACCAAGGAAACCACAACGACAAGAATGGAGGAAGAAGTGGATCGTGAACAAAATTAAGGACGATAGCATGAAGGGTGGGATAGAGGCTGCCCCAGTTAGATTGGTTGTTTCTGATTTAGGGGTGAAACCCCTCAAACCCCTGACTTTGTACCATTATCTTTATGCCCCTCTAGGGTCTCATAATGATACTATAAACGATCTTAACTACGTTCTTACCATCTCTAGTGATGACATAACTAATTACAACCACTCTAACCCCGATTTAGAGTCCTAAAATGATCCTCAAATCATGATTGTTCTCGACAAAAATGTTGACGAAAATAAAGTAGATATCGACAATACCAGCTATGACAGCACCAAAAGCGAGGAGCCAGTTCTCGAATGCAAAGGAACTCCACTTGCCATCAACGTGGACTTTTTAGATACAGAAGAACCACATACAGTAAAAGAACGATCTCTGGGTCTGAAAGAAGAAGAAATAACAGAAGTACATCTAAGAATTGGCAAGGTGCTACCACCAAGGACAACTCCTATGGATAAAGGAAAACAGGCAATTACTTAAGAAGAAGTGTCTCCAGCAATGGAAGAAGTATGGGTTCGAGAAAAAATTAAAAACTCAAACAAAGTAGATTACAACGTGCTAGCTCATCTCAGGAAATTGCCAGCCAAGCTAAGCATTTACGATGCTCTGATCGTGTCAAAGGAAATGAGAGAAAATTTGATAAGGTCTACTTGATCTTGATATTTTCTTAGCACAGTTGGATAACACATCCTCAGAAGGAGTTTGCGCTTTGCTAATGTCGTGCCAGTAAAGAAGAAAAATGGAAAATTAAAGTGTGTGTCGACTTCAAGGATTTCAATAAGGCATGTTCAAAAGATGAATTCTCTTTACCAATACGGAAATTAATGGTTGACATTGCGTCATCACACGAAATTTTCTTTTTCATGGATGGATCGTTAGGGTACAACCAGATCAAGATGACTCCAGAAGATGCAACGCTTACAACATTCAGAACTCCGATCAAGATTTACTGCTACACTGTGATGTCGTTTGGATTAAAGAACGCAGGAGAAACATACCAAAAAGCAATGACCAAGATCTTCGATGACCTTAGTCACAACCAAGTGGAATGCTACGTGGATGATCTGGTCATTAAGAGCAAAGTAAAGGAAAACCACCTATATGATTTGAGGATCGTATTTGAACGATTACGACAATACAATGTAAAGATGAATCCCTTAAAATGAGCTTTCGACGTTACCTCTGAGAAATTTCTAGGATTTGTTGTCCTTCATCGGGGAATTAAAATCGACCCAAAAAAGATTAAAGCGATATTAGAAATGCCTCCATCCAGAACCTTAAAACAATTATGATCTTTTCAAGGAAAATTAACATATGTAAGATGCTTGATATCTAATTTTTCAGGAAGGTGTCTCCCATTTTCAAACTTACTTTGAAAGGATGTCACATTTGTTTGGGGAGAGCCGTGTCAACGAGCTTTCAAAGATATTAAATGATATCTAATGACACCTCTTGTTTTGGCAGCCCCTATCCCGGGTAGACCGTTGATACTTTATACTGCGGCTTTGGACAAGTCCCTCGGAGCCTTACTTGCCCAAGTCAATGATGAGGGTAAAGAAAACACACTCTATTACCTGAGTTGACGTCTAATACCAGCAGAGATAAAGTATCATTCTATTGAGAAACATTATCTTGCTTTAGTTTTTGTCGCTCAAAAGCTTAGACACTACATGTTGTCTCATAAGGTTAACCTGACCTTGAAAGTTAACCAGTTACAATATGTGATGACCCGACCAACACTTTCTGGACGCTTAGCAAGATGGTTGATGATATTATTACAATTTGACATAATTTTTGTGCCAATTCTTGCTATCAAAGGGCAGATTCTTGTAGATTTTCTTGCAGCGCACCCACTGCCAGCTGGGTCCCCGCTCAACGACGAACTACCAAAAGAACAGATACTACAAATAGAGTAGCCCAGTGCCATATGTTGGGAAATGTAATTCGATAGAGCATCATCAGCCCGAAGAGAGAAAGGACAACAGATAGTGATATCCGGAAAAGCAGGAATTGATTTAATCTTCGTCACTCCAGATCAGGCAATACTATGATTCTCTTACCACCTGTCCGAGCTGTGTATCAATAATGAAGCAGAATATGAAGCTCTAATCACCGGTTTGGATTTAACAATACTAATGGAAATAACAGACATTGCCATTTATGGTGACTTACAACTCGTAATTCAACAAGTGACAGGATTTACAAAATTCTGAAACTGAGTTTAGAAGAATACCACCGGTACATGATGAAACTACTCGAGAAAATCCCAAGTGTGATATTTTATAGAATTCCTTGAGCAGAAAAAGCCCACGTGGACGGTTTATCTAAACTCACTAAAGAATTGGCTTGCCCACCCGAAGATTCTGTAGATATTACAGTGCATGGACGTTAGATTTTATCACAGATCGACCTTGAAAGTCCACACAAGATTAGAAAAGAAGAGATAGCAGCCACAGTGGTAGATGATACAGAATATTGGCGTCAGCCGTTGATAGAGTATTTGTAAACAGGAAGGTTTCCAGAAGACAAAATCAGCATTGCATCAGATTCAAAAGAGAGCTCACTTATATGCATTAATTGACAAGGTTCTGTACAGAAGATCTTTCGATCAGATGTGGCTCAGATACATCAAAAGAACAGAAGCACAGGAAATCATCAAAGAAGTACATGCCAGATTGTGTGGTTCTCACCAGTCAGGACTGAAGATGAAAATAAAAATCAAAAGACTCAGATACTACTGGCCAGCAATGATGACAGACTACATGGACATAACAAGGAAATGTCATCAATGCCAAGTATACGGAGTGGTCTTGCACCAACCTCCGAATGTTCTATGCCCTACGATTGCCTCATGGCCATTTGAGTGTTGGGGCATGGATATAGTGGGTCTGATATACCCTCTGTCTTTGAAAGGACATAGATTCATACTCACAGCTACAGACTACTTCTCCAAGTGGGCAGAAACAGTTTCTCTACGGGAAGTTACAGCATAGCAAGTTCTACAGTTCTTCAAAAATTAGGTTGTCTACTGCTTCGGTGTGTCCCGCATAATCATTTCTGACAATAGGTCCGCCTTCAAAAACATAGAGATTAATAACTTTGTCAGAAGACATGAGATAGATTGGAGATACTCTACGATCTATTACCCCAAAGGAAATGGCTTCGCAGAAGCCTTCAATAAGTTGCTTGTTCAAATTCTAAAGAAGATGCTCGATGACTATAAAAGAGCATGGCATGAGAAACTGCTAGAAGCTTTGTGTGCCTACAGGACGACAGTCATAACTCTGACGCAGTCTACACCATATGCACTTGTGTATGGGTCCGAGGTAGTCCTTCCACTAGAAGTTTAGCTACCGTCACTCAGGATCACCATCGCTAATCAAACTACAACAGAAGAAAATGCCAAACTACGATTTGCAGAACTGGAAAGTCTTGAAGGAAAAAGATTTCTTGCACAACAGAATTTGGATATCTACAAAGCAAAGATGATTGAAGCCCACGATAAGTTGGTCCGCCCGAGGTCGTTCAGAATTGGTGACCTCGTGCTCGTTCTCAAAAGGCCTATTCTTGCGTACCGCAAGATAGGTGGAAAATTTGAACTGACCTGGGAAGGACCATTTGTGGTGGAGAAGGTTTACCCTGGAGGACCATACCAGTTCGTAGATTCTCAAGGGTAGAGAACCATGTTGCCAATAAATTGATGAAATCTCAAGAAGTACTATGCGCCATGAGGGGTCTGAAGAAAGACTTTCATTCCGATGTAGAATAGGGTCATCGTATGTGACTAGGTATAAATCTTATAATAAAATAAAGTTTAATGAAATAAAATAAATATTCTCACATAATAAAATAGACTTGTTGAAATTTCTAAATCTAAATCTCATAAAGTTATATTAAATAAGATAATGTCATCAAAAAAATTATAAAACTTATTAAAACTTGAAAGATAATGATTTTTGTCCTTGTTCTTATTCCTGCCCAACACCACCCACTGGCATTTCCCTTATTTACTTGTGTAGGCGGTCTCGGGTTGTGAGTTAGTGTTTGCTTCCATAAACGGCTTGGACATCACATCTTGAAAAAGGAGCACACAAAAAAAGGCTACAGATATGAAGTCAATGAGGAAAAGTGGTCGCAGAGAGACTGGACAGACGCCAGGATATGGAAAAACTAGGGAATTCGTTGACCTACACCTAATCAACACAAGACATACTCAGATTCCATCCATGATCACTACTCTAGAAGGTGATCTTATTGCTGCTTCAGCTGAGAGAGCTCTAGATGCGCCGTTGGCACGTATAAAGAGAAGAAATGTAAATCATCGCAAGCATCGCCTCTTGGACAAGATAGAGGAGAGACAGTCTCAGGAGCTAGCCGCCGCGCTATCTCCCATTGCAAATGATTCTTACAATCCTAAAATGAGAGAAACTGACAACAGTGCACCGCTAACCGATATTGAGCCGGAGACTGCAGAGGATCTCATGCCGACATTTAATCCAATGGAAGAAATTATGACTGGGTGTCCGACTTGCAACTCAAGTTTACATAGACTGCCTACAGTGTCAGGGGCATTTTCAGAATACCCGGAATTTGATGTTTTACAGCTTGAAGAATATGGCACATTCGAGGCATATGCAGCTGCCTGAATGCTATTCAGAAGCCGGGAATATCCTGAGGTTGAGCCGTACATACCGCAGTTTGTCCTATCTTCGTCGCCGCCGCAAGGAGTTCCTGACTACATCACAACAAAGATTAGAAGAATCATAAAGCAAGAGTTTCAACATTACGAAGACATACAAGGAAAATTTATTAATATCCTGGAAGGACTCGAGCTATACACTGACGTACTTTCAAGGAAGGATGAAGAAGAAAATTTGTATTGCATCAACACTCTACAGGCATTGGGCAGAGCAGGCTGTGAGGTCGAGGACATATATAGAGCTGTCAAAATGGAAATGAGGAAAAGGCAGAGTCACTATTCAATGTGGCTATTGTTATAACTTCGCTATAGATCGACAAGGCAATCCCTCGGGGATTTTACAGCATGATGAGGTGGATCTGATGCCATCGTAAATTAAGAAGATGATAAAAAGGATGGTCGAGTGGCACGTATTGCCTGCAGACTGTATTCCTAATAGTTGAATCATAAATATTTATGAGGATGGGGACTGCATTCTGCCTCATATCGACCACCATGACTTTGTGAGACCCTTCTACACGGTCTCCTTTATAAGTGAAAGAAACATCTTATTTGGACGAGAAATCTGGATTATCGGACCACGAGAATTTTGAGGTTCTGTTGAAATTCCCCTACCAGTCGGATCAGTGTTGGTATTAAAAGGAAATGGAGTGGATTTAGCGAAACACCGCATCCCAGGAGTTCGAAGAAAAAGGGTGCCAGTCACCTTCATAAGAATGGATGAAGACAAAGCGCCATTTTACTATGAACCAGAACTAGAGTTGGAGAGCCTTTGTCCTTTGCCACTATGGAGGTTGTATCTCCGGGTGTTCGCAAGGGGACTTTTATTCTTGAGCGTAACCTTGGCAGGTTGGCTTGTCCCTGCAACAGTCTCAGATAGTAGAAGTCTACTACCCGTTACAATGGGTGATGACAATCGGTGCCGCCACTTTTTGTAACAGTCAGATGATGTGATATGCCAGCTCTGTTCAGTTTTGTATGCATGAGCTACTTTTGGATACATGTCGGCATATGATCAGTTGTACTACTTTCAGAAAAATTAATGAAGATTTCTGTTTTTAAAAATGCTTTCTTTTCAGCGTGATAGTCAAAAGTTGTTGAACCACGTGTTTGGTTCCAAAATGAAAAGGACAAAAAAATAATGCGAAAGAAAAAGATAAAATGAAAACAAAATAAAATTAAAACTGAAATGAACCCAAAACTTAAGTCAAATGAAAATGAAATTGAAATGAAATCAAAATTGAAATTTAAAATCAAGATTAAATCAAATGAAATGAAATGAAACAAAACAAATTGAAAGTAAATGATGAATTGAAAACAAAACAAAATGATAATATTCTCTTTTTTTCTCTCTCGAGATTCTGAGTCTTTTGCACTCATCTTCAAATCCCTCGCTTTCACGGGTACTCTGCAAAATTTGGCACTTTTTACCCAGCGTCACTTCTCACCAACTTGAAATATCTTGAAATTCTACAAATCTTGCAATGGCTACTAATCTCAGCTGAGTTGCACCAAATCGCTTTCTTTGAAAGGCAAATATCAAGTTTTACCTGATTATCCTCAAACAAAATTCCGAGATTAGTACCAAAATTCTAATTTCCCTCTGTCACCTCTTAGGTTGGATATGAGTCCTCGAGCTTTCCCTCCTAATGTGACACCTTGGGACCGATGTGAGTCCTTGAGCTTTCCTCCCAAATATCTCCTCAAACCTCCCTAATTTTCCATCAGCCTTCCGAGAAATTTTTGTGCCGTCCATGAAATTCTGGGAACAGAGCTTAGTCATCCGATTCCCCCAAATTCCTTAATTTTCCATCATCCTTCCGAGAAATTTTTCCGCCTTCTATGAAATTCCGTGAAAGAAGCTTAGTCGTCCGATTCCCATAAATTCCTTAATTTTCCATCTTCTTTCCGTGAAATTTCCCCTCCTTCCATGAAATTTCCCCTCCTTCCATGAAATTCCAGGAACGGAGCTTGGTTGTTTGATTTCCCAAAATTCTCTAACGTCCTTTCGAGAAAATTTTCTGCCTTCCATGAAATTCAGGGAATGGAGCTTATTCATCTGATTTCCCAAAATTCTCTAATTTTCCATATCGTATCCGAGAAATTTTTCTGCCTTCCATAAAATTTTGAGGGCGGAGCTTAGTCATCTGCTTCCCTCAAAATTTCCTAATTTTCCATTTTTCTTTCGAGAAAATTTTCCACATCCCCGAAATCCCGAGGTCGGTACTGAAAACCCGATTCTCATTTCTGAGGCTGGTACCTAAATTCCAGTTCTCATCCTTCCAGGATCGATACCGAAATTCTGAATTCCCCTTTAGACTCAAAATTTTCCTCACAAAATTAAAATCTTCAAATTTAAAATTCCATAAATTCTGAAATTTCTATAAGTTCCATGAAACATGTTAAAATTTTAACTTCAAAATCAAATTGAAATCAAATCGAAATTCTAAATCCTAATTCTAAATCCAAATTCGAACTTCAAATTGATTCGGATCGGTCTCCTTCAGAGTTTGGGGGCTTGAAATCTACAACTTCTCTCATGAAGGTATTCCATTTTCCTTCCCAGCGTGAGTGTTCCTGGGACTTAAAGTTCTATCGCCTCTTCCCCAGCATAAATTTCCTCGCTAAATTCTGTGTTTGTCTTGAGTTTTGACTCAGACAGTTGTGTTGGTTTTGTTAATCTCGTCGGTCAACACCAATACGTGCAGTGTGCTTGCCCAGCACACCACACCTATTGGTGGTCCATTTGTTGACCTCACTTTTGGTTGAGGTCTAGTATTTCTTTAGAATAGCCTAAGGTCTAGCCATAGGAATCTCCTGGTGACTTTCTTAGAAGACTAGTCATGGCACCCCTCCCCATAGAAATTCAAATTTTTCTCACTTTACTGGGAGTTTTCATATGCTTAAGGCCTAACTTCAAGCTTTTGGAAGGAAGAGACTAAGCATAACGAAGCCCAGGGGAAGTCACATATAGGTCGTTAGACCATAGGATCTACCCTGGGAGGTCTGGAGCTTACACCACACTCACATTACACAATCACAACCCTAAATAAAGCACACCACCTTTTGATCCCCTAACTCTTTGGAAACTCATGTAAGTTTTTTTCCCAAGCTCTTAGCCTCAGGCTAGGGTTTGGCTAGTACCAAGACATAGAGGACCAAATGAGGGTGAAATTTGGTCTATGGCTCAACCTACGCAATTCCATACTATTCACCTTCAACCAATCCCAATTTGCCCAAACATTCCAAATTTCTAGTCTCTTTGATCCAAAATACTTAAAATGCCCTCAAAACCCTAAAATCCCCCAAAATCTCCAAAATCACACAATTTACCCATAATTTTCCAAAAATCATTCCAAAATACTTCCTACCACTCAAATTGATCAAAATTGCCAAGTTTCCCCAAAAATCCTCAAAATGACTAAAATACCCCTCATAGCCCAAAAATCAAAAAATTCCCATAACATCCCAAAATTTCCAAATTTTATTTCTCTCAACTACCACATGACTCAATTTGGCCAATTTAGTTCAATTTGACCCAAAGCCCCAATTTGACCCATTTAACCCAAAAGTGCTCAAATTAAGCCCAATGTCTACCTAATTGACTCCAATTTTGCCCAATTTCAATTCAAAACTTTAATTCAACATCTCCAATACCAATATAAACCAAATCCAAGCTTAATTTGATCCAAATTTGAGTTCAATTTCACTTAAAATCCAAAATCCACAATTTTACCTAAATGATCCAAAATCCCTAAATTGACCCAATGTCAACCAATTCCCCCCAAATTTCAAATCACATGCAACATTCAATTGTCACCAATTTGAGCCCATGTCTCACCCAAAACCACTTGAAATCCAAAAATACCCAATTGTAACTCAAGTTCAACACATACCCAAAATCTACCAAATTGATTGGCCTAACCCTAAAATTTCTACCCATATGATGTTGGGAACTCTTCACCACATTCCCCTAGACCATTTGGAACTTTTAATTGGACTTATATCGAAACTTAGCTCAACCTAAACCCAAGTTGACCAAACTTGCCCTAAATTGGCCAAAATCCCAAAATCCACCAAATTGAACCCCCAAATGAACTCAAAACCACTCTAAGTCTTCATGAAAAATCTTCATTACAATCATCTACACAATGTTGCTCATGATACTTGGACTCCATTCAAGCTCAAACCTAAGTTAGCCCATTTTGAACCCAAGGTGACCCAAATGATCCCATGAGCTAATCTAACCAAATTGAACCAAATGTGACCAAGCTAACTCCTCTACAACCACTAAGTTGACCCTATGGACTGGGCTAAACCAACCTAGCCCACCCTAGTGGAGCCATGGACCAAAGGTCCCCAAAATTAGGGGATCTCATTCATTAAATGGGTTAATCCAAGAGATGTTTGCCATAATGCCTTAACCATTAAAACCCATTGCACTCATGGCCTGCCTACTGGTGCACCGACCTACTGGAAACCTCCACTGACCTGGCCGGCGGCATAGTTGCCAGAAAATACCAAAATCGAGAGCCACCTCACTAGAGCTCCTCTGCACTCCATCTAGGCAGCTCTTTGCACCTAAATTAAAGCCCTGACAGCCACCCCAGCCGTGGCTATTTAAGCCACCACCCTTCATGGACAAGGAAGAGTGCTAAAAATTTTTTAACAAAACTTTGCCAAAATCTCACCAGAGCTCCTCCACACCTCCCTAAGACCATTCTAGCCATTTCCCCCTTCTGGTTCCTATTGCCCGAGCTCAATTTTAGAGCTTAAATTTGGCCGAAAACTAGGAAACTTTCTAATACACCACCACACAACACCAAATCTCAATTAAGTGCACCCACACCTTCCCAGTAGTGAAAGAAGATCCCCCATCAAAGCCCCATCACAGAAGGCCTCTGCACCAGACTTCCATTAAAGCTCGAAATTGAGTCTGGTCAATTTCATACTTACAAAATTTACCAGGACCAGAGGCTCATTCCTGAGCTCCTGGAACTCTAAAGAAGGTGTAGAGCATCTCTGATTGAAGCTTCATTTCTCAGAACCAAGGTATTCCCTCCTTCTTCTTCCCGAGTTTCTCTGGATTCTCCATGTGATTAGGGTGAATTTACACTGTGATTAGTCATATGGATATGTTTGCCATGCTTAGACGAGTCTATAGGATCAAAGCCAAAGTGATTTGGTTGAGTCAAGGCTGAGATATTAGGTTTTTAGTGTGGATGGCTCTCAGGGTGAACCAGTTGGGGATGAAGCTCAGGCGCCGTTGGATAATCTTTGTATTAAATGGAGGGCTAGGATGGTGCCGGATGAGAAGATGAAGCAGAACCATGGAGCCGTATGGTGCTGACTCAGAAGGCAGTGCCCAACCAGAAAGAGACGCGTGTGCTTTCGACCCGCTATATGTTTGCGTGGCGCCGACATGGTTGAGTAGGAAAATCCATATTTTCTGAATTATTTAAAACACCAGAAATTTAAAAGTCCATATCTTGGCCTAGAAAAATCATAAAAATAAAAGAAAAATACCCTGTTGCTCAGTGAATAGAGGAGAACAATGTGGAAATGGTTCGAATTTTTTTATGTATATTTTATTTTTAATGATTTAAATACTAATTTCAGTCTTTCAATTCTCCATTGACCCAAACATTTCACTATGGCTTGAACTTTGGGGGACTTGTTCTATCTGTCATGAGAGATCTTTCCTGATTTTTCCAAAGTAAGGGGGCATCTATGAAGAGATCTCTATTTTTCAAGTTATTGTGTCAGTTTTGGTGTAAAAACTATAATAATTAAAATATTGATTAGAAAAATACTAAGTAAACTTTGGTAGGTCTCTTATGATCAGAGGACCCTAGGATAATTATTTCATGGGCTAAATCATAAAGATGTGCACTAATCATCAACTTGACCTAAAAAAACACTTATTTAATTAAGATAAAATCAAAATCAAAATAACGTAAAAATGATTCTCCACTATGTTTCAGGGATAAAGGAACTCCCCTAAAAATTTTGAAATCATTTCGAATTAATTTAATAAGTTAAATGATTTTCCTAAGTCCAATGAAAATTTTGGCACTTATATTAATTTTAAAAGTTAAAATTCCACTCAAAAACTTATAAAATTAGTTTTTGGAGTTCTCTGTAATTAGAAAAATTTTCTAAAAATAAAATTGGAATTTTTATAACATTTTCATTTTTGAACCTATTTTAATATTTAAATAATTAAATAATATTAAAAAATCACAACAATATTTAAATTAGTTAAATTATCACATTTGGTCAACTAATCACTTAGGAACCATCGCCATAATTTTCCTAAGTCCCCAAGTTAAAATATTAATTTTTAAAGGCTTAAGTGAATTTTTAAAAGGCTAAAAAATGAATTTCCTTAATTTTGCACTAAAATAATTCTAAAAAATTAAACTAAAAATTAGAAAAATATGAAATTTGTTTGGCTGGTTTCCTTGACCTCAGAGAGATGTTTGAAAACTATAAAATTGAATTTTCAACTTTTAAAATATTTTTTAATTAATTAAAACTCTAGAAATTAAAATAATTCTAATAATTAACATAAACATGAAATTTGGTCCAAGTGGTTCTCTGGTCTAGATTTATCTCCACTAAAAATTTCAAAGTAAAATAGTTTGGTTTGATCAAGTTATGGAATTTTCATTAAAAACCTCTTTTTTTGGTTTAAAATAGATATATAAATTAAATCAAAAATTGAAAAGTCACATTTTATCCTCTAATGTTTTAATTATCTCATTAGTAAGGTAACACAAAAATTTTAAAGTCATTTGAATTGAATTTAAGAAATTATGATGTGATAAGGCCCTAGGGGCAAAGCTATAATTTTAAGGGTTTTAGCTTTAATTAATATTTGCGCCTAATGAAAGGGTAAAATGGGCAATTAATGATCCTAAATGATATGTTTGGATGTTTGAAACATTAAAGGGATAAATGGTAGAAACCAACTTCAATTTTGTCATATCAAAACTACTTGTTTGGATTTTCCTAATTAGTTTTAATTTGGAAGATAATTAAATAAAATGATCATTTTAGTTAGGGGTTAATCTTGAAGATTAATAATCCACTAACTTACACCCCTATTTGATGTTTTAAATGATAGCCCAATATTTTGATAAAGATTAATCCAACTCATTAAACTTTTTCTAAAAAGAATTACAAATGTATCCATCAAAATTTTAAGGGCTTGGTAGTGAGCTAGGCTTAATCAATCTTGCTAAAAGAAGTTTATAAAAGAAAACATAATCAAATTCTAAATATCTGAAAACACTACAAGTCTTGAATCAAAATTTGACTAAATACCCTTATAATCTTAATTAGTCCTTTGGGGTCTTCACCCACATAATTCTTAAATAAAATAATAAATAATTAATTACCCTACACTTAGAAATGATTAAAACACCAATTCACTGAGCATGAGGGTATGAAAGGGATAAATCATCTAATAACTATAATATATCCAAAAGTTGTGAAATGTCCGGGTTTCTTATGGACCGTTTCACAAGTCTTGCGATACCTTGTAGGACTATTGTATTTATTATATTTATTAAATGAAAATATCTCACAAATGAATAGGAGTTCCTCGTGTTATGACCTAGGACTTGATATGCCTGTGACGAACATATCCATAAGGTTTCACTTCCTGCAAATATAAATGTTTATTGCAAAGAATACTAATGTCTCAGGTGAATGAACGAGAAGACTCGCCAGGTACACTTTTATAAGTTTACAGAGCTTTCCTTTCCCCTGTTTTCTTTACTGAACTTTACTTTTCTTGCAATTTGCATGATAAACAACAAGATAGGATAACCATAAAACTGAAACCTTTAGGATAGCCATAAAACTAAAACCAAAACTATATTTAAAATCACAACAAGATAAAATTCACTGCCACAACATTCAAAATATAAAACAATTCAAAATTTAATCACAAATTAAATAAAAACCATAATTTTAACTAAATTAAAACGTCTCGTTGGATGATCGGGAATTCCTTGAAGGAGGTAATGCACGTGTTGCTAACAGGGTTTTCCCACGGTCTGAGTGAAAGTATGGAAATCATTAAGTTGAGTTCAGTATATTCATTTGGACTAAGTGAGTCCGATGAAAATAGCGGTGTCGTGATGATGGAACCGTGGGATCTTAACCAGTGTTGCAATATTCAACTTCATTGTTCCCTTAATAAAATATTAAGACACCTCCATTCAAAAATCCCCACCTTTCCTTTAGTCCTTTGCACAGCCCCGCTGTGCAATATAAGCCCTAATTCGCTTTAGCATTCCGTGGTTGGCGTCAGATACGGCATAAATCCGCCCATCTTCCAGGTTGTTTTCATAATCGGTTATTATGCAAATATAATCTCTATAAATAATTGGCAGGATTGAAATTTAAATAACTTCATTTCCAAGATTTAAAGCCAAATTATAGGATAGTTTGGGAATACATCAAGATTTTTCTTGAATCTATGTCCTTCCCCTACCCTTCTCTCCTTTGGATTCTGATAAAATGAAATGTTACAAAATTTGAGCCATTCACCTATTGAATTTCTGACTATCACATTTTCTTGGAAAACCTTACCTTTCAAAGTCCTGAATTTGAATATTTCCTGATCTATATAAAGAGTATTCTTAGGTAACTTTGGTTATCTAAGATGTAATAACATAGGGGCTTGCCCTTATAGAAAACTTAAAGATCCTAGATTAATATAAAACCTATCTAATACCTTCATATTAGGTATGGGAAATTGTCGGTCAAAATGGTTCGCAGATCAAAAGAATGTCATAAATTCTTTAGTTTGTCTGATCAAGCTTCACCTCATGCCTTGTACTTATTCTTCGGGATAAATACATGTCTTATGGTGAGTTGCTTGATTATTTAAACTATTATTTATGTTGGATCAGTCTGATTTCATAATTTTTAAAAATAAAAATACTAATTTCAAAATCCATACATATATATTAAATTAAATCAATTTTCTATTTTACAAAATTAAAACCCTTTTTTAAAGAAAACACCCAAAAACATATTTTCAAAAGATGGAAAAGAAAATAAAATGACCGATTGTTTTCTGGTGACTCCGTTGGGGAATTAGTTTCTCTCTTCATTAAGATCAGGAAATACTATATTCATATATTGGTAATGTGCTCGTGTTGCTCATAAGCCAGATTACCATTCTTCCGTTGACATACTTTACCCATTTCTTTCTTGGGAAAGTGTGATCGACTCCTCTGGATTTCCTGACCGTCTGTTTAGTCATTCCTAAATGGAAGGGTTCAGGAGTCCCTTGGTTTTCCTTTCAATGTTGTGGGGTCAGACCCCCAATAGGTGTGTCAGCGAGAAAAATCTCACTAGGGCAATCTGCGTTGTGAAGGGGACCTCCGATGGGGTCCCGTACTTCACCTCTTTTCTATGCCTTTCGGGTTCAATCCTGTCTTCGGCAGATTAACCCACTCTTCCTTAAACCTTAAAACTCACATGAAAATCTAAAAAAATGAAATGAAAAGATAATAAAATGAAATGAAGTTTTTTTCCAGTCCACAGAACAACCTTTTTGTAGTGTTTGTACTATGATGACAAGGTTTTTGGCCCTCACTAACTTTCAGAATTTTTCACCTAACAGTCAAAGATGTTAGGCCCTACACTGACTTTCTCCTACAACTTGCCTTCCTCCCGCGAAGCACGTCTTGCAGCACCAATGATTCAATTTGGGATCGTCTTCACTGAGTTTAAAGTCGCGCTTGGAAAAGATCTATTTGTGGTCGTAAAATTTGCCACTCCTGAAATTCAAGAACCATCCGTTGAATTTGATCTGAAATCCCATGAAGATTTCCCTTCTGATAAGAAGGTGAGAATAACCACTCCTCTCGTCAAGTCAGCCGTCTCCGTGCCAAGGAGAGTTGTCACCTCTACTGCCATAGGCTTCGCCGTCGCTGCACCTACTTTCCTGTCTACCAAAGGGAAAGAGATTCTGCGAGAATATGATTCTGAAGATACCTTCCTTTGTCCACTGCTAGTCTTCAAAGTTGGCTCAAGTTATAGACCTCCCCTGCTAACCAAATCTCAAAGAAGAAACCATAACTATAGGATTCACAGGGCTGCCAGAACACGGGTCACAGATGTGCCAATAATTGATGAGATTCCTCAACAGGAGGAAGTCGGTTTACTGGGCACCTCTCCTCTTCTTCGAGGTAGCAAGTTCCACCTGTCAGCTGACACTACTGGAGATGAAAGTCTCCATAAGATTGCCGCTACACTTTCAACAGCACACAGTCATAATAAGGTGAGGGGAAGGCCCACACCTATCAGCCGTACTCACACCCTTCTACGAAGGTTGTCTAAAATAGAGGGTTGTTCTGTCACCAAGCTTCTCAAGAGGATGGGATGTGCAATATCCTCCAAAATCAAGGATAAAATTTTAGAAATGGAAAGACCCATCCAAGTTTCCATCAAAGACCATATGGGGAAGCGTGTTGATACAGTACACGCTACAGATGAGCCTACTATAAGCAAGTCAGTCAAGTCTTGGCTGGGTCCGAGAGTACCAACCACCGATGATCATGAGAAATCTCGAAAGAGAAAGAATAAGAGAGGAGTATTCTCCTTCATACATTGTCTACACAATAGGGAGAGCACTTCTCCTCATCACCCCGATGTCCTCGCCAAGATACCTCTTCTCAAGATGTCGACCTTTAAGAGGAAAGTGTGGTTGCCGAGAGGTGTTGCATCTGTACATTCGGGAAGGACTGCTGACCACAAAATGGATCATGAGTCTGATGTTCCCATTGCCACTACCGCCATTTCTTATGAATCAGTTGTAGAAAAGAGTGATAGCACTAGAAAACCTATAGATTTAAAGCTGACTAAGAAGAAAACAGTTGATGATAGAGTTCAAAATCTTCGGGCAGAAATTTTTGAGTTAGCCAAACAGCGAGGGTTGGATATTAATGATGAGGTTACTTCCTGTCAGATTACTTGGACGATGAATTCATGGAAATTAGCATTGTTGAAACTTGGTCCGCGTCATCTACACATGAAGCTCCTAGTGAGGAGAACACCGCGGATGAGCTGCGGAGGACCGTCCTGACAAGAGATGAACAGATTAGCCGTCTCGAGAAGAGAATAGAGGAGATGACTGCTGCCACGACCGCCATGGCTACACTCCACGGACAGTCACAGTCACGAACAACAGCCTCTCCAGAGGTCAACCAGCTTGAGATTATACACATCGCCAATGAAAGAAGGGAGGTCACTTCTGCGAATGAAGACCAACCACCAAGAAGAGATCCGACTCCGAATCCACCGTAAGAAGAAATTAAATAGATAGTCAAACAATAAGTTCGGGAGGCCTTGGCTTTGTCCAAAAGAGGTGCATTAGTTTCAAAGGGTAGACCCTACCCTGAGGAGTTCAATGCCGTTTGTTGACCTCATTTTTGATGAGGTCTTCTCTTACTTTTTTAGTACTTAGGATCTAGCCTTAGGCTTTTCCTTTGGCTATCCTAGAGGATTAGAATTAGGACCCACCACTTAGAAATTCAAACCACTTCTTAACTCCCTGCAAACTCCACACACTTGATTGTAGACCCCTAATCACTTAGAGGGTTGAGATCGAATGTGGAAGTTTAAAGGATGAGTTCCTATGGGACTCTTTGGCCTTAGGACCGCCACGGTGGCGCAGTGCGGTGAGGGCGACTTACACACACACTACACTTATACACGTACACTTTCACACACATCCTAAAACCACACCCATACCCAACTTGACCTCCTGACTCATGAAGGTGATTCACATGGATGGTCCTTAACCCTAAGCCCTTGGCTAAGAGGGTTAGGAACAACATAGTGAATGCCTCAAATGAGTCCCTTCATGGCTCATGTGGGCTTGATATGGCTTCATGGCTCAACCAAAACGATTTCATTCCAATTACATTTACCTAATCTTCAATTTTCTAAATTTTTAATTTTTGACCCCCGGGACCCTGACACGCCTAGCTACTGCAAAACCCTGAAATTACCCGAAATTTTCAAAATTATCCAAAATCACCCAAACTCCTCAAAATCGATCTCAAACATTCTCCTACCACTCAAATTGACCATTTTTACCCAAAATACTCAAAATTCCAAAAAAATACCCCCAATACCCTCCAAATTACCAAAATACCCCTCTTGACCCAAAAATCCAAAAATTCAGAAAATTTTTTGAAAATTCCAGAAAATCGCAAATATTCTCAATTTCATTTTGTCCAACTACACCATGGGCCAATTTTGTCAATTTACCCCACTTTTGTCAAAATCTCTAATTTGACCCATTTTAACCCAAAGTGAACCCAATGTTAAACCAAACCTACCCAATTGACCCAAATTCTGGTCTAATTCAATTCTAAACTTCAATTCAACATCCCAACACCAATCTAGACCAAATCCAAGCTCAATTTGATTGGCATTTGAATCCAATTTCACTTTTGACCTTAAAGCCCAATTTGGACCCATGACCCAAACTTAGCCCAAACCAAACCAATTCAACTCCAATTAACCCAAAATCCTTTCTAAAACCTTCCTAGCATCCCCACAAACAAAACACTAGCATGATTTGCCCAAAATTGGACCAAAACCCCACTCAAATTCAACCCAAAACCGAAAGGCCCAATTTTGACCTAAACCCAAACCTAACCCAAATAAGCCCAAACCACAAAATCAGAACCCAACCAAAGTCAAAACCTCTTTGAAACACTCCCATAAACATTTCCCAATATTAATTTTACATCAATTTCAACCCTAGCCCAACATTGGCCCAAGTTAGCCCGATTTGGCCTACATTGGCCCATTTACCAAAGAAGCTCGAATCCAACCCAATTCAAACCCAAATCACTCCAAATTCATTTCAAATCACTCATGACATATCCCTAAACCAAACCCAACAATTATTTGGCCTAAACTTCTACAAAATTCCCATCCATGGATTCATTCTTAAACCTAAAGGGGTCATCCCCTTAAGCCCTCTAAGAGCCCACTTCCACCAAATTCAAAAGCCCAAATGAATCTAAAGCCCACATGACACTTTCCCTCATCACACATTCAATTTAAAATCATTCCTAAAGTCATAATTTATCAATTAAATAATTCCAAATCAAGCCTCATAACAATTCCATCAAAATGCCAAAATTCACAAAACCCTTTTTCATGAAGTTGACTTAACTTTTCCCAAGCCAAAGATGAGCCATGAAGCCATGCATGAGCCACATGGAAGCCATGAGAGCCTCTTTACATGTCACCATGCCATTTTGGCAAAAGAAGGAGACTCTTTCCTTAATCTCCTAAAGTCATTAGCCTTAACCATGATTCCCTTAACCCAAATTTAATCCAAATATATTTGGATAAGGACTTCTCCATGCCAAACCAAGCTGATTCCTTTGACTCCCCACAACACCCAAAGCCTCCTTGAAGGGTGAACCAAGCCCAAAAGGTGGACTTGACCAAATCAAGGCAAAATTGGCCTTCCCCATGCCATTTTAATCCAAGCTTTTGACACATGTCAAAGCCCGATTTCCTACACTAAACCCCAGCCACTGACCCACTGGACACGCGGGTGACCCATGCCTGCCGGCCAGCCGCCTGGATCGCCGGAAAACACCATGGCCAAGACCTTGGGAGGAGCCAAAGTTTGGAATTCCCACCTGCTGAGCTGCCCCATGCCCAATGGCCACCATGGCTATTCTTCCCTTGACCTAAGCAGCTGATCCCATGCCTTAAACCCCCCTGGGAGGCCGTCCACCCTCTCCTATTTAAACCTCACCTCTCTCGGCCATGAGGAGGTGCTGAACAAAAACCTTACTAAAACCCTGCCAAAATTGCTCCAGACCACTCCCCACACTTAGAGCAGTTGATCCCCAGTGACAATTTGCCCTAATCCCCATCAACAGAGCCCAATTTCTCCGTCAAAATTCCACCCAAAACCAGGACATCTCCCAATTCTCCACCAAATTCAAATTAAACTCATCCACACCTGCACAAGGTCAAGAGGAGAAGTTCCCCAGTGAAAGCACCCTCTCCAGGCCACCAATCTGTTCCAGACTCCAAAGGTTGTGATCGGCTTTGGTGGAAATCAACTCTAGGCTATTCACCAGGCCAAGGGACTTCATCTGGAGCTTGCTTGGACCCAATCGAACGTGACACACCTCTCAGATTGAAGCTTCACTTTTTTGAGCAAAGGTATGGTCTCACTCTTCTTCCCGAGCTTCTGAACATTCTACATTTTTATTAAGTCAATTTCATGCCACATAAACTGTATGGATGTGTTCGTCTTCTCGAGACGAATCCATAGAGCATAAGAACATTTAATTTGGTCAAGTATCGAGTGAGATCTTAAGCCTTGAAGATGGACGATTCTTGGGCTAGGTGGCTTGGGGACGATGAACGGATGCCGTTCATTCAATACACGCGCGAACGGACGGCTCAGATGGCGTTGGACCAGGAGATGATACGTGAACCGCGGGCCGTGTGGCGCTGAGTCTGAAGGCGGCGCCGAATCAGGAGACGACGCGTGTGCGTTCGGAGCTGCTGAGGTTGAGCTGGCGCCGAGTCACTTAAGTAGGAAAATAGGATTTTTCTTATTTATTAAATACCCAGAACTTCAAAAGTCCATAACTTTGTGTAGAAAAATCATAAAAATAAAATAAAAATACCCTCTTGCTCAGTGAACAGAGGAGAATAATGTGGAAAATAAATCATTTAATTTCATTAAATATTTGATTTTTAATGATTTATTTATTCTCTGCACATTTTCAATTCTCCATGCATGTATACAATTCACCATGGCCTGAGATCATAGGGCTTTTGAAGCCTCTGAATTTGGGGACAATCCCTGAATTTTCTAGAGTCAGAGGCCATCCCTATGAAGAGTTATTGATTTTTCAATTCTAGGTCACTATTCTGAGTATTTTAATTCCAATAATTAGCATGTTGAGAAATAAATTCTAGGAAAATTTGATGATATTTCTTATGACCAGGGGACCCTAGGGAAAATAGGTTTTGAGTTAACTCACTTGGAATAACCCTAATTGGCTTAAACACCCAAAATGGAACTTTAATTAATTAGAGCTAATCATACATCAAATTGATTTGAAATCAATTCTCCACTGACCTTTAGGATCAGGAGAACCCACCATAAAAGTTTGAAGTCAATTGGACTTGGTTAGCCATATCAAATAGGTTGATTAAGCCATTTAGCCAAACCTAAACTTCAAAAATTCATAACTTTCAAAATACTTCTCAAAAATTCACCAAATTGGTTTTGGAGCCTCTCTGATATCAGGGGAATTTAAGAAAATTAAAATTGCAATTTTCCAAAAAATTTGATTTTTTTGCAATATTTTAATATTTTTAATAATTAAAAAATAATAAAAATCACAAAATTAATAAAATTCACCAAAATGTCACATTTTGAATTTTAATCACTTAAGAACAAACCCCATATTTTTCTTAAGTCTCTATGATGAGATATAAAATTTTAAAGCCCTAAGGTAATTTTAAAATTAAAAAAAAATGTATTTTCCAGCATTTCCCCTAAAATAATTCTGATAAATCAAAGAAAAATCAGAAAATTATAAAAATTGGTTCTCTAGTTTCCTTGATATCAGAGAGATTTTTGAAAAATATAAAATTCATTTTTTAACCTTTATTTGATTTTTAGATTCATTAATACTCCAAAACTCAAAATAATTATAATAAAAAGAATATAATTTAAAAAATCTCCAAAATTGGTCCAAGTGGTCCTCTGGTCATTAGGAATGTCTCATAATTTTCTTAAGGAAAGAAACTTTCCCTTGGTCATGTTGTTGAATTTTCCTTGAAAATCCTTATTTTCCACGAAAAATAATTACATAAATAAATTAAATACAGAAAAATCACATTTCTCCTCTAATGTCTTGATTGATACATGATTGAAGTCACATAAAAATTTCAAATTCATTTAAGCTCAATTTAGTGAGTTATGGAATTAGTAAGTTTAAAGGGCAAAATGGTAATTAAAATTTTAACCTATAATTAAAAATTTTAGGTTTAATTAAAAGGGTGGGTAAAATATTTGATACTAAGTTGATTTTGGATGTTTGAAACTTAGGTAGTTAAAGGGTAGAAACCTACCAAACAATTTGAAAATAATTAAAATAAACCTTAATTAAATAATTGATTAAACTTGGAAGAATAATAAAAAAATTAGAATTATTAAAATAGGGATACTATTAGGAGGAGATTTGTTCTTTAATTTAAGAATCCCTAAATTAATCACCTCAATAATATTTAATTCCTAATTAAAATGACAATCTAAATTCAAGATTCAAAATGCTAAAAGACTTAATCATTAAATTAGATTAAAGTTAAAACATTTAAATTAAATCCTTCTTAGATTTTAATTAAATTAATATTTTAACAATTAAAATTAAATCATCCTTAAAGCATAAAAAATAAAATATTAAATTAAAATTAAAATAAAATTAAAATAAAATTAAACTTAAATTAAATTAAATTGAATTAAATTAAATTTAAATTTAAATTAAATTAAATTAAATTAAATTAAATTAAACTAAATTTAATTAAATTAAATTAAAACATATTAAATTAAATTAAATTAAATAAAAAATAAAATCAAGTTAAAATAAAATTAAAATTAAATTACAAAATAAAATTAAATTAAAAATTAAAACTAAACCAAATTAAATTAAATTAAAATTAAATTAAATTAAATTGAATTAAATATAACATCACCTAAGACATAAAAAATTCAAAATAAATCTAAAACAACTTGAACATTATTCCAAACTTAAACCCATTAATTGAAATTAAATTAAATCACAAATCACTTGAACATCAATTTGCCCTCAAAAGCTCTTGTTGACATAACACCTAAACGGAGTATTAAGTGAAGTGTTACTTCACTTAAAGGATATTCAAATGTCCTAGTTCACTAAGCAAGAGAACAAAATTTGAACTCCTGGACGATTAATTCATTTGTATAATTAAATTCTCTTGGACCTAAAAGAATCCTAGAGGTATTGAAAAATGTTTTAAGACTCGTCTTAAGCACTTCCTTAATATGATAGGTTATTTATAAGAACAATTGAACTTAATTGTTCTTTGATGAAGAAAATCGTCCTTAAACCAAAACACAAGAACACTAGACGTCATAGGTGGTGACTAAGCTATAGGATTAGGAACTTGGTAGAAAACCAAAACCTTTCCCTTAGCTTTACTAGGTACTTGTTGGAATACTTAAATGCTCTGATATGTGTTTTAAGTGCAGCTTGGGATGACGGGAAGACCCTCCAGGTACGTTTTTATTTTATTGCAATTTACTTTATTGCAATTTACTTAATTGCATTGCACTTACTTTTCTTGCATGATAAACAACTGTTGCATGAAAACCCACACCTTTAGGATAGTCCCTAAAAATGAAACAAAAACTAAATTAAAAATCATTACAAGATAAAATTCACCGCCACAATATTTCAAAATATAAAACAACTCAAAATTTAATCACCAACAAAACAAAACTACAACTACAACTAAATTAAAACGTCTTGTTGGATGATCGGGAATACCTCGGATGATGTAACCTACGTGTTGCTAACGGGATTTTCCACGGTCTAAATGAAAGTGTGGAACTCATTTAGTTGAGTTTAGCAAATTCATACTGGACTAAGTGAATCCGATAAAAATAACGATGCCGGAAGGATGGAACCGTGGGATCTTAACCGGTGTTGTTATAATCAACTTTAAGATTTGTTTTAATTAAAACATAAAAAAATCACTTGGAAATTAAGACCTTCTCTATACCAGGACACGTCTCTCATCTCTTGATTTATAATTTCTAAAACTAAACCCTCTGCAACAACAAGGAGCTCGGAGCATGGTGGGCAGCACGGCCATCGTCATCAGCAAAACCTGAATCTACTTCAGCAAAACTTTCTTAGAATTAAATAATTAAACCATAGGACTTTGAGGTAGTTTGCCTAGTGCAACATAAATCCTCAACCTTTTGTTAGGCATTTGCATTACAAATTAAGCCCTAACCGGTCTTAGGATTCCGAGGAAGTCGTCCGATACGACATAAACCCTCACATCTTCGAGGCTATTTGTGTGATCACATCATACGAATATAAGTCCTAATTAATTAAAAATTGGCAAGATCAAAACATTAAATAAACATTAGGGCTTTCCTAAATTCAAGCCAAATAATAGGATAGTCGGGAAATTACCGAAGTTCGCTTCGAATCTGTAATTTCCCCTACCTTTCTTCCTTTGAATTCCCAAAATAAAATGTTCCAAATTTGATCCATTCCCTATTGAAATTCCAAAATTCAATCCTTTGAAAACTTAAACTTTGAAATTCTTGAGAACAGAATTACTGATTATTATCGAGAGTTTTCTTAAATGATTCCCGTCATTTAAGATGTAATTAACTATAGGGGCTTGCCCTTATAGGGAACTTTAAGAACCCAGGTAATATAAACCCTGCTTAATTCCTTTATATTAAGCAGAGAAACTTGTCGGCTTATAAAATTGGTTCGCAGACCAAACGAATGTCACAAATCTTTTAGTTTATTTAATCGAGTCCCACCATCAATAAACGTATCTATTCTTCGGGATAGATACACGGTTTGTGATGTGGTGCTCGTTTATATAAACTATTTGAAGTGTGAGATCGGTTTGATTTCACTTTTCAAACTTAAAATTATTTCTAAATCAAAATACTATTTTCAAAATTATATACATACTTAAATTAAACGATCCAACCCAAAAAAAATTCGCCGACAATTTTTGTAGGCGACCCCTTTTCAAAATACAACACTCAACCTAAAAATAAGCCGTACAATTTCTGGCGACTCCGCTGGGGAATAGTTCCTCTCTCCATTTTTAATCAGATAGTTCTGCTTTCAAAAAAATCGGTAGTGTATCCATGTCCCTAGTGGATCAAACTACCCTTCTTTCCGTCGGAATATTATGTTCATTTCTACCTTGGACGAGTATAGCCAACATCCTTTCAGATTTAGGAGCCACTGTTTAGACACCCCTAAATAGAGAGGTTCCGAGATCCTTTTACCTCATTTCTGAGGTGCGGTGGACCCCCAATAGATATTAGTTTAGGAGCGGTCTTGCGGGTCGAGAAGTTTCTACAAGACTTTCTCTTCCTTTTCCGGTTCCTAATCAATTCATTTACCCTTCCTACAACTCTCCTTCTTTTAATAATTCTCTGTCCTAACGAACAAATCTTTTCGAAAAACAATTATCTAAATAAATTTTCTTTTAATACCACAAATACACTAAGGTAAACGTAAATGTGTTCGGACACTTTCTTTTTCGTCATAAGTTTTACGACAAGAAGAAGCACGATTCAAGGACTAACACTTAGAATCTGCCCTGCAGAAATGGAAGCCCCAAAACTGATCTTATCCTTCGTCAAAGGACTTGGACACTGGTCGTGTTCGAGGACGAATCGCTCGATAATGGAATCATTCGATTCGGACAAGGATTCGGGGACACCGACATCAAAATCCCCGACGTCACTCTCTTTTCACTCGCAAGCAAAGTCATCGGAAACTAAGAAGCCGTTGATTGAGTTTAACCTCGAGTCGACTCATGAATTCCCTCCTCTGCAAAAGATTCCGATTGAGAGGAGTACGTTGTTCGCGAAGCACTTGTTGTTGCTACTCCCGTCGGTCTAGTTGTCTTTGCACCTACCCAGACTACGCCGGACTAAAGGGAAGGAAATTCGAAGCTGTAATGAACTCGTTACGTGGAGGGTACGGATCTTCCTGTGAGACCTTCATTTTCGAGATCGGGTCCGGCTCGAGAATTCCACCACCGACACGGACTCGGAGGAGGAACGAAGTAGAAGGATTGCTAGAGAAACCAGTAGCTGCTGAAGTTGCTTTCTGGAGAAAATCCCGAACGCCCGAGTATACACCGTCGCTCGAATACATACCACTTTTGGGAGGAAGTAGATTCCATCCCTCTCCGCCGCAGAGGACGAGGAAAATGTACTGCAAGATTGCTTCGCATTGCCTCGGCTCGCATATTACAACGACGGCCGTAAGAAAGGGCTAGAATTACGCCATTTGCTCGACTGCGGACACGATAGAGAAGTTAGCAAAGGAAGAAAAATGCCCGTATCGGAGATTTTAAGAAGGATAGGGCGGGTGCCGGCCAAATCCCGTCTTGGGCCGCGAGTAGAACCTCGCTATCGCTGCAGAAAAGCCGAATAAGAGAATGAAAGCTAGTCCACCTGTTGTTGTTTCAGGACTACAAATTAGGGAGGATACCACCTTCCAGCATTTGGCTGACAGACCATCCGGTCCTAGACCTTCTGCTGCTAGAAGGATGGTATGGCATCCCACTACCGAACAATTAAGATTAAAACAACAACCTGAGAAGGAAAGTCTCGTTAGGAGACTTGAGTCCGAAGAAAGTGCTACCGCAATGAAGGGGACTCATGAGATGGAAACCCGACAGTTATCGCATGACAACTGCAAGGATATACAGAAAAGACCATTAGAAGATGCTATGGAAAAGCTTAGAACTGATATTCAGCGATTAGCAAGAGAAAGAGAAGAAAAATTCGGTGATGAAGTCGACTCGTCAGAGTTCATGGATGATGAATATGCAGAAATTAACATGGTTGAAACACGAGCTTCGTCGGCTTCACGAGGTGCTCCTGCGGCCGCGAAAGAGAGGAGCCGGAAGTGATGAGGATGCGGCTTCAAGAGAAAGATGATACGATCTCCCGAATGGCAAAGAGGATAGAAGAGATGGCCGCGGCCCTAGCCACTCTCCAGAGTCAGGTTCAACCCCAAAGAGAAACACCCCCAGAAATTATTCACATTGTAGACGGAGGAAAGGAGATTACATCCGTCAACGGGGATGATCAGTTAAAAAAGGATGCAATACAAAGCATGATTCCGAAAAAGGATATCAAGAGCATGGTGGAACGACGAGTGCGAGAAGCCTTTGCACAATCGAAGAGCGGGACATCCATTCGGACGGGTAGGCCTTACCCGAAGAATTCGATGCCGTCCGATATCCGAAAGGCTTCGTACCACCTCTGTTCAAGACCTTTGATGGAACCGGAAACCCTCAGCAGCATGTTGCGCATTTTCATGCCAGTTGTTGCAATGCGGGCGGAAGTGATGCTTTACTCTTCAGTCAAATTGTCAGCAGCCTGTCAGGGATCGCCTTTGATTGGTATGCAGAATTACTGAACGGTTCGGTGAAGACATTTTCAGAACTAGAGAACCTCTTCATCAACCGATTTGCCGGAGCTCAGCACCACATCACTATAGGTGATTTAGTTGTAGAGAAGCGAAGCCGAACGAAACTTTGGTGGACTACATACTTCGATGGAGGAATCTAAGTATGAAGTGTGAGCCACGACTACAAGAACGAGCATGCGATCGGCATTTTACTTAAGAGCATTCATGGCCCGATAGCACTTCTCCTCGAGGGATTTACTATTAAGACTTTCGAGAAGTTGTTAAGCGAGGCCGGAAGCTTGCAAGAGGAGGCGAAGCAATTAAGTTTCACCGACAAAACAGACAAACAGAAGCCCGTGAAAACTTTTGAAAAGAAGTCCGGGATCGTCGCAGCAGTCGATAAAGGCAAGCAGCCAATACAAATACCGCCAAAACGGCCGCAACAAATTCAACAGAATTACGAGCAACCTCGACCAAGCTATCAGTCATCTCAACGGTATGAACAACCGCCTCATCCACAACGTACGTTAAGGGAGCTTCTGAGCAGGGAGTATCCATTCAAGAATGAGGCAGTGCCGAAAATGTTCCGCAGTCTGATGAAGACTCCAAATTTCCAACTGCCAGAGCCTAAGAAACCAGAAGAAGTCGAGAAGAAAGGTGATCCCAACTTTTACCCTTACCACCGGATGCTTGGACACATAGTCAGTCACCTCAGTACAGTCGGCCTCAGCAGTATGGTCATCCTCATGCACAACAAGCAGTCAACCTAGTCAGCAGCAGAGGTCATACAGGACAAATGGACGACAGGGTCCAACAATGTCAGAACGGCTACACAGAAACTGCTCCTTTAAAGATGGTGCTGTAGCAAAACTGTTCAGGAATCTAATGAAGAAGCTCGAGTTTAGATTGCCCAACCCGAAGAAGCTGGAAGAAGTGGGCAAAAAAGATCAGCCCAACTTCTGCCCCTACCACAGGATGCTCGGACACACCATTAAAAGCTGCTTCAGTTTAAAGGATTGGCTCGAGTGGAATTACGAAGAAGGAAACATAACGATACCAAAGGAATACTTAAATGAACCTGAAAGAGGTTCTAGAAGTGTGATTTTAGCTTAGCCGATCTACCCGATTGATCCATATATTGACAAAGGTGGATGGAGTGCGATCTGGAATGAGCTCAAGAAAGTCCTGGACCAGATCTTGTCAACTCCAAAGAAAGTTGCTGTTCGGAGTCTACCGCCAGCCGAGTCTAAGACGAAGGCATCACTAAGGAAACCACCACGACAATAATGGATGAAGACACAGATCGTGAACGAAATTAAGGATGATAGCGTGAAGAGTAGGATAGAGGCTGGATTCGGGGGTGAAACCCCTCGAACCCCTGACTTTGTACCATTATCTTTATCCCTCTCCAGGGTCTCATAATGATAATATAAATGATGTTGGCTACGTTCTTACTGTCTCTAGTGATGATGTAACTAATCACAGCCTCTTTAACCCTGATTTAGATTCCAAAAATGATCCTCAAATCTTGATTGTTCCCGATGAAATTGTTGACAAAAATAAAGAAGATATCAACAATATCGGCTATGACAGCAGCGGAGGCGAGGAGCCAGTCCTCGAATGTAAAGGAACTCTGTTTGTCATCAACGTGGACTTTTAATATACAAAAGAACCAAATACGATAATAGAAGGATCTATGGGTCCGAAATAAGAAGAAAAAACAGAAGTACATCTAAGAAGTGGCAAGGCGTTATCGCCAGGGACAGCTCCAACGGATAAAGGAAAACAGGAAATTACTCAAGAAGAAGTGTCTTTAGCAACGGAAGAAGTACAAGTTCGAGATGAATTTGAAAATTCAAACAAAGTATAATACAACTTACTAGCTCATCTCAGGAAGTTGCCAGCCAAGCTAAGCATTTTCGATGCTATGATCTTGTCAAAGAAAATGAGAGAAAATTTGATCAAGGCTCTTCTTGATCCAGATATTCGCTTAGCACAGTTGGCTAGCACATCCTCAAATGGAGCTTGCACTTTAAAAGAACAGCCTGGCGTAACCTTCACCGATGATGATTTGCTACTTGGTACAGCCGATCACAACCGTCTGCTCTATAATTTTGTCATCATCAGTAGATTCGTACTTTCCAGAGTATTAGTAGATCTTGGAGCATCACTCAACATAATGAGTCTACGAACGTTAGCATACTTGGACATCAACGCTTGAGAACTTTCTATGGATAAAATGATGCTAAGAGTATTCAACTAGAAAGAAGAAAGAGGCCCCTAGTCTATAATGCTAAAAATGAAAGTTGGAAATCTTGTAACAACTATAAAATTCCATGTCATAAATGCGGATACATCATTCAATACCCTGCTTGGTCGGCCGTGGCTTCACAAGTACAATATGGTCTCGTCTTCACTTCACCAATGCATCAAAGAATACAAGGATGAACAAGAACATTGCATTAAGGGAGACTTACAACCTTTCTCAATACATGAAGTAGGAATTCACGAAGACGCTGCCTACTACGCTCCCCCGAAGAAGACAATACTTTCAAGAGAAATTATGACAAGTAAAGTAGAAGATTCAAAATAACTACGAGAATGAGACCATACAGCTCCAGTTCAACAATCTCCCGCAACTCCTTCGCAACGAGTTGGTGGAGGTTCTTTTAGCCCACACATCTAAGGTCGAGGCTGGGGACGTAGTCGAGGAAAAACTCACCAGATTGTTGAACGAACAAAGCCACCGATTAACATTGAAGTAGAAGGAAGCTCCGAAGAAGATAAATAAACAATGATGATAAGTCAAAGGAAGTCTCAGTTTGAGATTTTTACGGATGACAAAGAAAGTGATGAATATGAATCAATATATGATCGGATTAATCATTATGTTCAAGCCATGACTCTAACTCTGATCCATCCTCAAAAGATTGAGAGTATGGATGTTAAGGAAGTCCATAATGATGGTTTTAAACCGATCAAGTTTTATAAAACTTATCCTTCTACTTCTGAACCTTGTATAACTCTTGAAGAAAACGATTCTAATGAATTAATGGAATTACCTTTTGGTTATTTTTTGTTGTGTGTACAAAAGATAATCCAACAAGGATATGTGCCAAAGCAAATGCCAAAAGATAAGTTAAAATCATTTAAAAAATTATGGAATACGAAAGGAAAGAAACTCAACTCCAAAGAAGGTCTTGGGTTCGGTACGATCGGACCCGTCGATGACTCGGGATTTTGCATGGTTGTTACTAGTCCGCCAGTGGAAGATTGCCTGGACATCCATGATGTATATGAAGATCAACCAATAGAAGAGGCTCAGCCATAATTCGAAGAAGAAATCAAGTCAACAGTGGACGAATTAAAAGAAATCAATGTCGGGACTGAGGAGCAACCCCAACCAACTTTCATAAGTTCGTCGTTCAATAAAGAAGAGGTTACAGACTTGGTCAGGTTACTATCAGAAATTAAAGATTGCTTCGCTTGGAGCTATGACGAAATTCCTGGAATATCTCCAGATGTTGTAGTTCACAGGCTTGTAGTGGACCAAAGTACAATACCAGTAAAGCAAGCTCCCAGAAGAATGCACCTCAAAATCAAACAGAAAGTTACAACAGAAATAAAGAAAATAATATACTCTAACTTTTTCAGAGAAGAACGATATCCGACATGGCTAGCTAACACATGCCAGTAAAAAAGAAAAATGGACAAATCGGAATGTGTGTCGACTTCAAGAATTTGAATAAGGCATGTCTGAAAGATGAATTCCATTTGTCAATACCCGAATTAATGATTGACATTGCGTCATCGCACAAAATTTTCTCTTTCATGGATGGATCGTCAGGGTACAACCAGATCAAGATGGCTCCAGAAGATGCAATGCATATAACATTCAGAACTTTGATCTGGATTACTACTACACTGTGCTGTCCTTTGTATTAAAGAACGCATGAGCAACATACCAAAGAACAATGCCAAGATCTTCAATGACCTCATTCACAACCAAGTGGAATGCTATGTGGATGATCTGGTCTTCAAGAGCAAAGTAAAGAAAAACTACCTAAATGATTTGAGGATCATATTTGAACGATTAAGGCAATACAATCTAAAGATGAATCCCTTAAAATGCGCTTTCGGCGTTACCTCTGAGAAATTTCTAGGATTTTTTGTCCATCATCGGGGAATTAAAATCGACCCAGAAAAGATTAAAACGATATTAGAAATGTCTCCACCCAGAATCTTGAAACAATTATGATCTTTTCAAGAAAAATGGGCATACCTAAGATGCTTGATATCTAATTTATTAGGAAAGTGTCTCGCCTTTTTGAACTTACTTCAAAAGGATATCACATTTGTTTGGGGAGAGCCGTGTCAATGAGCTTTCAAAGACATTAAATGATATCTAATGACACCTCCTATTTTGGCAGCCCGTATCCTGGGTAGACCGTTGATACTTTATAATGCGGCTTTGAACGAGTCCCTCAGAGCTTTACTTACCAAAGTCAATGATGAGGGTAAAGAAAACACACTCTACTACCTGAGTTGACGTCTAATACCGACAGAGATAAAGTATCCTCCTATTGAGAAATATTGTCTGGCTTTAGTTTTTGTCGCTCAAAAGCTTAGACACTACATGTTGTCTCATAAGGTTAACCTAACCTCGAAAGTTAACCGTTGTAATATTTTATGACCCGACCAACACTTTTCGGATGCTTTGCAAGGTGGTCAATGATATTATTTCAATTTGACATAACTTTTGTGCCATTTCGCACTATCAAAGGGCAGTTTCTTGCAGATTTTCTCGTAGTGCACCAACTGCCAGCTGGGTCCTTGCTTAATAGTGAACTACCAGAAGAACAGATACTACAAATAGAGTAGCCCAGTGCCATACATTTGGAAATATACTTTAACGGAGCATCATCAGGCCAAAGAGACAAAAGAAAACAGATAATGATACCCGACAAAGTAGGAATCGATTTAATCTTCGTGACTCTAGATCAGGAGATGCTAAGATTCTCTTACCACCTGTCCGAGCCGTGTACCAATAATGAAGCAGAATACGAAGCTCTAATCACCGGTTTGGAATTAGCAATACTAATGGAAATAACAGACATTGCCATTTATGGTGACTTACAATCATCATTTAACAAGTGGCAGGACAATAAAAAATTACAAACTGAGATTAGAACTGCTCGAGCAAATCCCAAATGTGATATTCTATAGAATTCCTCGAGCAGACAACTACCACGTGGACGCTTTAGCTAAACTCACTAAAGAATTAGATTGTCTACCCGATGATTCTTTAGATATTACAATACAGGAACATCATATTTTATCACAGATCGACCTCAACAGTCTACACAAGACTGGAAAAGAAGAGATAGCAGCCACAGTGGCAGGTGATACAGAAAATTGGCATCAGCCGTTGATAGAATATTTGCAAATAGAAATGTTTCCATAAGATAAATTAGCAGCGCATTAGATTCATAAGAGAGCTCTCATATTCATTTATTGACAGTGTTTTGTACAGAAGATCCTTTGATCAGATGTGGCTCAAATGCCTCAACAGAACAAAAACACAGAAAATCATCAAAGAAGTACATGCCGGATTGTGTGGTGCTCACCAGTCAGGACCGAATATGAAAATAAAAATAAAAAGACTCGGATACTACTGGCCGTCAATGATGACAGACTGCATGGACACAACAAGGAAATGTCATCAATGTCAAGTACACGGAGTGGTCTTTCACTAACCTTCGAATGTTCTACACCCCACGATCGCCTCATGGCCATTCGAGTGTTGGGGCACGTATATAGTGGGTACAATAGACTCTCCGTATTTGAAAGGACACAAATTCATACTCGCAGCTACATACTATCTCTCAAAGTGGGCAGAAGCAGTTCCGCTACGGGAAATAACAGAACAACAAGTTCTACAGTTCTTCAAGAAACAGGTTGTCTACTGCTTTAGTGTGCCATGCAGGATCATTTCTGATAATGGGTTCACCTTCAAAAGTACAAAGATTAACAACTTTGTCAGAAGACATGTGATATATTGGAGACACTCTATGATCTATTACCCCAAAATAAATGACTTGGTAAAAGCCTTCAATAAGATCCTTGTTCAAATTCTAAAGACGACGCTCGATGACTATAAAGAGCATGGCACGAGAAACTGCTAGAAGCCTTGTGGGCCTACAGGACGACAATCAGAATGCCGACGCAGTCTACACCATATGCACTTGTGTATGGGTCTGAGGCAGTCCTTCCGCTAGAAGTTCAGCTACCGTCACTCAGGATCGCCGTCGCTAATCAAATTACAACTGAAGAAAATGCCAAATAAAGATTGGCAGAATTGGAAAGTCTTGAAGGAAAAAAGATTTCTTGTACAACAGAATTTGGAACTTTACTAAGCAAAGATGATTCAAGCCCACGATAAGATGGTCTGCCAGAGGTCATTCAGAATTGGTGATCTCGTGATCGTTCTCAAAAGGCCTTTTCTTGAGCACCGAAAGATAGGTGGAAAATTTGAACCGACTTGGGAAGGACCATGTGTGGTGGAGAAGGTTTACTATGGAGAATCATACCAGTTGGTAGATTCTCAAGGGGAGAGACCTATGTTGTCGATAAATGGACAATATCTCAAGAAATACTATGTGTGACGGGTTTCAACCTAGCTTCAAAGAGGTTTTAATGCTGATTCATCTCAATTAACTAAATAGTTTGTCAAGCTGACAACATTAAACCAAGTGCTTTATGGGAGGCAACTCGTATGTATCATTGTGGTGTGTTTTCTAGTTTGCTGTAGTTGTGCTTTTAGATTTTTATTTTGGAATCCTAATAACTCTTAAATAATTTTAAAAATTAATAAATATTGAATCAAATTGAGATATTAAAATACTTCGGGCTAAATAAAGTTCGGTGAAATTTTTGACCATTGGCGCCACCGACGCCAGAATGGGCGCCGCCGGTGCCCAATTACAAATAATATTGCTGATCTTTTGGATTTGAGCGCCACCGGTGCCCTCTCGAGCACGGCCGGTGACCAAATCCTATGTGATAGTTTTTGGAGTTTAAAATTTTGATTTTTGGCGGTTTTGAGCGGGTTCATCTTCTTTATAACCCCCAAAACTTCATTTTGGACCTCCAACCACCAGAAAAATGAAACCTTCCTTTCCAAATTCTCATTTCTTGGATTCCTACTCTATTGAAGCCACTTGATCTCACATTTTCAACCGACGGAAGTTTATCAGTTTTGAGGTGCAGTGATTATTCACCAAGGTGATGATGAAGAGAAGGATTATCAAGGAGAGAGGCTTTTTTAATCGAGGTATGGATAATCCTACTACAAGAGTTGAAGAGATAATAAAGAAAAGGCATTGGGAAGTGCTATGTTACACAACCGCTGCCGTAGTCATTCTGATTGTGAAGGAATTCTATGCAAATCTTCACGGAATCAACCAAGGATTTGTCTATGTGTGAGGTAGGTTTGTGCAATTCACTCCTGCGAGAATTAATGATCTCTTTATGATTGAGAATGTACCTATCTGCCACTATTCCAATTTTAATGGACAAGCGATGATATGAATGAAGTTTATCTTTATTTGACGGATGAAAATGAAAATTGGGAAGTAAGAGACAATGGATATATTAGTTTCCCTTCTGTATCTTTAAATCCGGTGTCAAAGCAGTGGCATTATTTTATTTTGGTGAAGTAATTTCCAAATTTGAAGATTAATAAAGTAACCAAGAATAGTGCTATTTTAAATTTCTGTATTCAAACTGAAAGGCCGATTGATATTGGAAATATAATTGTGAAATCTGTTTTGGGATTGACAGTTCATGGATCTAAATATGGGCTTGGACACCCGTCCACCATATTTCTGTTGTGTAGTCAATCACAAGTTCCGTATGAGAGTTGGGAAAAGGTTCTTCTTCCCTGGAGGCCTATTGATCCAACTAATCTTTATGACTACCAAACAGTAGGAGATGAAGGTGATATGGATCTGCTTGCTGATCAACCAACTCAGACTTCACAACCCATTTAGCCTTACTTTCCTGAAAGTTCCAGAATGATACTGAAGAAAATCAAGTAGTTGGAAAAAGAGGTACATAATTTTTTGAATGCTATTAATAATATTTCTTATTTATTTGATCACATAGACTGGAGCATGAAGGAACAATTTGATCACACTGGTCAGATTTAAATGGGCCTGATTAATATGATGAAGAAAAATGTTGTGATTGCTGACCCACTTTTAATATGTTTGCAAATTAAGTTTATAGTAACGGTACCAAAAACTTGATCCCGCTTTAATATATATATATATATATATATATATATATATATATATATATATGATTTTATGATGGAATGTATAATGTGGATTCTACGCAAGTATACGTATCGTATCAAGTAATACAGGGCTCTAGTGGAGTCCTGGTTATCGATCCCACAGGGACATTTTTAACAGATTTGTATAAGCTAAATTTAAAGGAATTACTTACTAATAAAGTAAACAGAAATTTAAAATAACTAAAACAAACTAAAGTAAACTAATGCTTGAAATAAAGTTGATTTAAATAATTCAGAAAAAGTATCCTTCTCCTTGTTTTCTAGAAAATTAAGTGAATGACGAATTTAAATAGAATCTTTGAATTGTATTGTGACAAATAGGAGCATTCCTATTCTTTACCCTTTGGTCCAGGTGCGAAGAACATTGACTAATCCTATGTTTGATTATCGAATCCGTGGCTAGAGTCGGGAGGATACCGGTCGCCACTTCGAAGCTCCCACGTTCCCCTCACTCGAGGGCTAACATCTACACTTCGACTCTCAAACAATAGGACCAAATTGAATATTTTAGTCTATCACACTAAAATGTCCGATTCTACGTCCGATAATTAATATTTCCCTATTTATTTGCACCCTCCTTCCAAGGTTTTTGACTTCCCTAAATATTGGATGTAATTTTTACTATAGTTGATAATTCAACATATTTTAACAACTCAATTGGCCAGATTGAAAGTAAATTAAGTTTTAAGTAAAAATTATCATAATTTATTTTAATATATTAGGTACTTTTATTTAATTTCATCAATTCGCATAATTTTCATAAACAAGGAGAAAGACTAAGAAAACTACTCAGAATGCATGGGAATAAAACAAAGCATGGATTTCATTTAAAGTTAACAACAACAATAATCAAAGATACTTATCTTAATTTCCTCCCCAAGCTGACTCCTTGAAGTTCCTTTGACTTTTCCTTCTAGTACAGCAAACTTCTAATTTACTAATTAGCACTCAAACACAAATAGACTCAAGAAACTAACTAATGACACACAACAGACACACAAAAGACTAAAATTTGTCCTCTATTTATAGAGGTAGGCAAAGGTCCAAGGGAAGCTTAAACACCTCTTCAAAAAGCATCCATGTTCAATGTATTTGCATTTTGAACTATCTCGCCGTCAGCGGGAAACAACCTCGCCGTCAGCGGCGCTTCTAGAAGGTCTTCAAATCGTGCGATCTAGCTGTCGGCGGGCTCGGGCTTGCTGTCGGCGAGATAACTATAATTCCTTCAGAAATTCTCCTCATGATCTCGCCGTGGGAGGCCTCGATCTCGCCGTCGGTGACTTAGTTCAATTTGCATGAATTTCTTCCTTTTTTGATCCAAATTCGCTCCATTTCAAGCTTTTTTGCTTCCATCACTTATAAATCTTCATTCCTGCGGTAAAATAAAGAAAATACCTTTCTTTAAAGTGCAATTTCATCAAAAATAGATATGAATTTCTTAATGTATTTTTCTGTAATCAAAATCCCCCAAACTTAATTATTACTTGTCCTCAAGTAATTTTAATACTAAATAAAAATAATTATTTTTGTAATAGAATTTTTCAATTCAGATAATATGAATTAATAATTTAAATATCATTATAGTAAAGTTGAATAGAAATATTTCTAAGTAATTAAATTAACTTTATAGATATAAGATTATTTAGTTATCAGATCTAAGATTTCTAGCTTTCTATTTATTTCAGGAATGACTATATTTAAAAAGAGTAAATTACTTATGATATTTAGATGATAGGAAATTCAAGAAAACACTATTTAGTAAAACACTAATTCAGAAATATAAGTTTAGAAATATAATTAAGTTTTACCCTTTAGGTTGATTCCATTGAAGCCAATTTTTGATAAGGCATCTCCTCAAGCTTCTCCTCACTTATGTTTTTCTTTTCTTTTCTTTTCTTTTTGGATTGATTTTCAATCTTTCTTCTTCTTTTTTTTTCTTTTTCTTTTTCTTTTTTAAGTGAGGATTATTGTAACTAGATAGCCTGTTAATAGTTTTGAACTTCAATTTCTCTTCCTAAAATTGAAACTTAAAATATTTCCTTGCTTTATATATATTTGATAGCCTTTACTTCATTGAGTTTCAATCCTTTCTTTTTCACTTAAATACTTAAGAATTTTCAATTTTTAGAATATAGTTTTCCTTACTTTAAATAGTTTACTATATTCTTATTCCTTTTAACCAAATATCTTATTCCATTTAATTAATTGAATTACTAGAAACATTTATTTAACTTTCTATAATAATAAAGTAATTCATGTTTATTTAATTGAAAAACTACTATAGAAAATCATTTGATAATAATTTTTGAAAATATAAATTGAGAACAATTTAATAATTAAATTTGTATTTTTACCTTCCCCCAAACTTAAATTTTTCTATCTATACTAAATAGTGAAAAGGGAAAGTATATAGTAAAGTTCAACATACCTTTGAGCTTTAGGTATTTATTTTCTTTGAAATTTTTGCAGGCTTTTTCATTACTTAAAGAACTTGTACTGTTAGTATTCTTCCACATATAGTATTTAAAAGAAAGTGCAGAGATGAAATTTTAAAATAAGTATCAAACATAACAAATGAAAACTTAATCTATTACTACACATACAATCAACTAATCTACTTTAAAACATATTAAAACAATCTAAACAATGTTAACATTCATAACTTATAAAAACTTAAACTAACATCCTATATATATATATAAAAAATTGCAAACTAATTTAACACACATAAGAAGTCTAATATCATAACATAAGCAAACATACCAACATCCATAGTCCACAGAAAGTACAAAATAATTACATCCAAAATAATAAAGTTTCCAAAATAACAACAAATCTAAACAAACTAAATAAACCAAACAAAGGCTCTAATCTTCTGCATCAAAATCCCAAGCTATGTCATCTCCCTGATCTCCAGGCTGAGAAGGTCGAGCAGTTAGATCTTGTGAATAGCGGGGGCACTCGGGAACGACAACATCTAAATCACCACTCCTATATCGACATTCAGCCTCATAGTATGCAATTTCATATTCTGGATGTCGCTGGAGGTATTCGCTATCATAATCGTGTCTTCTTTCCAAGCCTCCAATTCTTTGGTCTATATGCTTAAATCTTCTTTCCATATTTTCTCCAAATAGCTCAAAACTCTTTCTACTCAGGGTTAATTCATTCATCAGATCTTGAAGGGTAGGAGTGGTGTACTGAGGGGGTGGATCATAATTAGTAGAGGGTATATCTCTACTTGAAGAAGGTACATAATCCCTTGTCCCAGATCTCCATCTTTCGTTGGATTCATATTTCTTTATATTAGCCTGAGTAAGGGGTTTCATAGGTTCAACCCATTCCTCATCATCTCTTGTCTCTACCCCAGATAATTGGCAGAGTGCATAGATAAGACCAGGATGTCCTAGTCCTCCTCCACTTTCATTTTTTGAGGTGGCTAATACATTCTTACAAATTATATTTCCCACATTAATACTCTTTTGGTTCTGAATGCAGAAATTCAGAATTGCTCTATCACTTGTTACCTCACTATGGTGGTAGGTAGGTAACAAAGTAGAACAAATAAAATAATGCCACGCTTTAGATGTTGCATTTAGCATAGAAAGAGGGAAGTTTACCCGTTCCCGCTGCTTTATTTTCTAGACTCCTTTCCCATCAGTGAGAAAGTTGATCACCTCTTCCAGTGGTCCTTCTATAGTCCCAAAAGTTTCATACTCGCTGGTGTAGGTGTCTCGTACTTCATAATAAGCGTTTATTCTAGCAGCGTTGAATTCTACAAAAAATCCTCTAACCTTAATTGGTGCATCTTCAGCCTGTGTTAAGTTCGTATAAAATTCCTTTACCACTTCCACAACTGCTCTGTTGGTCACGAAACATAAATTTTCCCATCTTCGCTTACTAATGATTCGCTCAACTTCTCCTCCTGGATTCTTGAAAACTCGATCTTGAATGCATTTTCTTGATTGGATATTTTGAAAATATCGAGTTTGTGCTCTTGCATTTATGAATCGGGTTTCGTCATAATCTATCCGTCGCTTTTGTAGTGGAGCCATTTCTCGATCTGTGAAATTTGCAAAAATTTTAACTAAACTCCAAAATATTACTAAGAAGGCTTCCTACAACATCTAAAATCCATTTAAATCAATTTTCATGAAATTCTTCCAAGTATTTTCTCTACATTTTAGATTTTTTCAAAATTCCCTAATGTAGAAGAAATCCATGGTGAAAATAAAAATTTTTTGCATAGGAGTGAAGCTCTTACCAAGGGAAGATGAAATCCGGTGTCAAAAAGTGTTGAAATAGTCTCAAATCCGAGATCTCTCAAGCCCTAGGTTGGTTTTTTTGAAGTTTTGAGGAAGGGGATGATGAATAGTGTCGATTGACCGGTCAAATATAGGTCTTTTCATGATCTCGCTGTCGGCGAGATTTTTCTCGCCGTCAGCGAGCTAATTAATTTGATAAGGCAAAACTTTCAGGAAAAATCCGCCGTCGGCTAGCTAGGTCTCACTGTCAGCGGGTTTTCTCGCTGTCGGCGAGATAATTCTCGCCGTCGGTGAGATCCCAAAATTTTTAAATTTTTGAAATTCATCAATCATTTTCAACCTCGATTTGCCTTTAATCAATCTTTCGATCACTTAATTTAATAATAGTATAAAGTTTAGATACTTATATTCACAAAAAGTTCACACCACACAAACAATATTACTTTATATACGAAATCCATGAAACTTACAATTTCACACTAACTTAACAACATACTTAACTTAAATGTTCAAATCCATAATACTCAGCATCGCAATCCACACCACAACACTCTAAATGCTGAGACATAACAATTACATAAAATCTCATCAATTCTGAGATGATCAAATCAAAGTTCGACTCATAATAAAACCTAAATCCAATTCAACACATATATACACAAATATATGAAATAAACATAGAAATCTTTCCTACTCTTTAGTGTCTGAACTATCATCTTTTCTGATATTCTCGATGCAACGCAGGTGCACAAATAAATTGTAGAAAGGCCTGAAAGGGAATTCTGCAATAGATTCTTCATTAATCCACCCTTTATGTCTCAGTAAATGAATAAAGCTGGCCTCCGGATGTCCAGGTATGATCAAAGTGCTCCTTCATCCTCCGATCGATGTGATCGAACATATCGAAGATATTGTCGATGGAATTCATCACATTTTGCGATTCTTTCTCCAATCCTTTAATCTTCTTTAGAATGAAATTAGTTTTATCGGTAAGGGGCCTTGCTAAAGGATTGTTACGTGATGCTCTGTCGAAATAATTGTAATCTCATCATTGTTATCCAAAGTTGGAAACATATCACGTAGGATCGAGTGGTTTCCATGGTAAAAGTACGTTTTCCCAAGCCTCATAAGAAACTTGGTACTTGTCGCATAAAGCAAATATAGTCGATGAGTGTCCAAGTCCATGCACCGACCCATGCACGATCAATCCCGATGCGGACTTTACTATTATTGATCCAACATCGATAGGTAGTCCAATTTGAATACAATAGTTTAATATAGCGCATTCATTTGAAACCTTATTTACCCTCATAGTAGGTAATAGTTTTGATGATATAAAGAAATGCCATTGCTTCGAGACAGGGTTAAGAAGTGATGCAGAAAAACTGACATACCCGTCTTCGCGTAACTCCAAATCATCAGGTTCGTCGGTCAGGTATCCATAGATCTCATTCATATTGTATCTTGAAGGCACAAAGTTGGAATAATGACAAACAGAGGTATTCTCTATAGAAAATAATTCATTTACCCTTGAAGGAGTAAATGTTACCCATCTTCCTCTGACGTAGACATTTGCATTGTTGATCGCATGTAAATTAGAGTAAAACTCTTTAACTACTGGAATAACTACAGCGGATGTCGTATAACAAAATACCTCCTAATGCCGCTGTGCGATCTTTTCTTTGATTTTTGTGGTGGAATTCTCTACTCCTCTGTTGACAAATCCTCTTTCTTTAATAAGTCTTTTCTTCATCAAGCCTTCGTTGAAGATACGCTGCGCCTCCGAATTAACGAATTTTCTTCGGTTGAAAACTTCAGTTTTAGTGGTTTCTAAGAGTTTGGTGGCCATTTTGGATTGAAAGGATTGGTCTCTAGTCATTTCTAAGGAAGAAAACAGTGTAAAATTGGATTTGAGATAATTTCCTATGAAGAAATGGCTTAGATCAGTCCAAAACCGCATGAAAATTCTTAAAATACCAAAATTTCAACAGCCTCGCCGTCGGCGGGAAGTTTCTCGCCGTCAGCGAGCTAGTTATAAAACTGACTTAAGTCATGACACACGATCTCGCTGTCAGGATATTTCATTGATTTAGCAATATTAAAAGTAACTTTTTGGTCATTTACTCTCATAGTTAATTCTCCTTTCTGAACATCAATCATAGCTTTTCCAGTGGCTAAAAATGGTCTTCCTAAAATGATAGGAATTTCTTTATCTTCTTCCATGTCTAAGACAATAAAATCTACGGGGAAGATAAATTTATCCACTTTTACAAACACATCTTCGATAACTCCCTTAGGATATGTAACGAACGATCGACTAGCGAAGAGTTACTGAAGTAGGTGAAATTTCTTCCAATCCTAATCTTTTAAAAATTGATAGAGGCATTAGATTGTTGCTTGCTCCTAAGTCACACAATGCTTTTCCATAGAATTTTTCTCCAATAGCGCAGGGTATAGTGAAACTACTAGGATCTTTTAATTTTTCGGGAAGTTTTTATGAATAATAGCACTACACTCTTCACTAAGTGCGACCATTTCATTATCGGTAAATTTTCTTTTTTTATTTAGAATATCTTTCAAGAATTTTACATAGTTTGGCATCTGTTCTAAAGCTTCTACGAAAGGAATATTTATCGTTAATTTCTTCAAAATTTCAAGGAATTTATCAAATTGTTTATCTTTTTTATGTTGAATTAGTCGTTGTGGAAATGGTGGTGGAGGTTTTCCACATAAATTTTTATTGGTATTAAAGGATTTTCTAAATTTGAATCTTGTTGATTCTTTTCCTTTTCAATTTCCACTTCCTCTTTTTGACTTCAAGTTATATTGTAATTTGAGGTTCTAATTCTTTTCCACTTCGTAATTGTATTGCTTTAATTTGTTCATTTCCTTTGTCTTTGGGATTTATTTCCACATTACTAGGAAATGCTCAGTGTATTCTATTATTAAGTGCGGTAGGTATATGTCGAAGTTGAGTTTCAATATTTCTAATAGGTTGTTCCTTGATTTTGTAATTTGTTACCTTGTATTTGTAATTGATTTCCTTGATTTTGTAAATGTTGACCCATATTTTATATTAATTCTTCTATTGATAATTTCTTATCTTTAAATTGTGGGTTATTATTATTAAATCTTGGTGGATAATTAGGTTTATAATTAGAATTTCCTTGATTAGAAGGAATTCCTAATGGTTGTGTTATGTTATTCATCCATGATTGATTAGTTCTATTATTATTCCAATTAAAATTAGGATAATTTTTCCATACAGGATTATAATAATTCGCATAACGATTATTGGGTCTGTTATTAATTGCATTTATAGTTTCATATTGAGATTGGGATTCTATAAGTTGTCCAGATGAATTTTCTTCTAATGTAGTTGGAGAGTAATTCATTCCAAAATGATCTAATTTTTTAGATACGGCGGCGATTTGTGAAGCTAACATAGATATTGCATCATTTTCATGAATACTAGCTTATCTTTTTCGTATTCATTCTATCGACGAAACCATTGAAAATTATTGGTTGCCATTTCTTAGATTAGTGCATAGGCATCATCGAATGGTTTTGACATTAATGATCCTCCAGCAATGAGCATCGATGATTGATCTAAGAGATCCTACTAATCCATTATAGAAAGTTTGAATAATTAACTCGATACGGTAACGCATGATGTGGGCATTTCCTAAGTTATTTAAATCTCTCCCAAGCTTCATATATTGATTCTCCATCAAGTCGACTAAAAGAAGTTATATCATTTCTAAGCTTAGCAGTTTTAGATGGTGGAAAATATTTGGATAGAAATTTTTGTGATAACTCTCCCCAAGTTTTAATAGATCCAGGTGCTAATAAATTTAACCACATTTTAGCCTTATCCCTTAAAGAAAAAGGAAAAAGTCAAGTCTAATAGCATCGTTAGATACTCCTTCATATTTGAATGTAGCACAAAGTTCTAAAAAACTAGCAAGATGTAAATTAGGATCTTCAGTAGGTGAACCACTAAATTGATTGTTTTGTACCATTTGGATAATTGCAGGTTTAAGTTCAAATGAATTAGCAGCTACATCAGGGTTTTGAATAGTTAAATGAATTTCATCTAATGTAGGGTTGGCATAATCTCGTAATGGTCTTGGTTGATTGATATTTTCATTTTCAGGAATATTTGCAATTTGTGTTAAGTTTATTATTTCTCTTTTTTGTTTTCTAATTCTTTTAATTATACGCTCTAATTTTGAATCGTAAGGTATTAAATTTTCGTTTCCAAATTTTCGCATACAATTTTACAAAACAAAATAGTCCGTTACTCTAGTAAATAATTTCTTTAACTTCCCCGGCAACGGCACCAAATACTTGACCCACTTTTAATATGTTTGCAAATTAAGTTTATAGTAACGGTACCAAACACTTGATCCCGCTTTAATATATATATATATGATTTTATGATGGAATGTATAATGTGGATTCTACGCAAGTATACGTATCGTATCGAAGTAATACGGGACTCTAGTGGAGTCCTCGGTTATCGATCCACGGGGAAGTTTTTAACAGATTTGTATTAGCTAAATTTAAAGGAATTACTTACTAATAAAGTAAACAAAAATTTAAAATAACTAAAGCAAACTAAAGTAAACTAATGCTTGAAATAAAGTTGATTTAAATAATTCAGAAAAAGTATCCTTCTCCTTGTTTTCTAGTAAATTAAGTGAATGAAGAATTTAAATAGAATCTTTGAATTGTATTGTGACAAATAGGAGCATTCCTATTCTTTACCCTTTGGTCCAGGTGCAAAGAACATTGACTAATCCTATGTTTGATTGCGAGTCCGCAATTAGGTCGGGAGGATACTAGCTGCCACTTCAGAGCTCCCACGTTCCCCTCACCTGAGGGCTAACATCTACACTTCAGCTCTCAAACAATAGGACCAAATCGAATATTTTAGTCTGTCACACTAAAATATCCAATTCTACGTCCGATAATTAATATTTTCCTATTTATTTGCACCCTCCTTCCAAGGTTTTTTACTTCCCTGATATTGGATGTAATTTTTACTATAGTTGATAATTCAACATATTTTAACAACTCAATTGGCGGATTGAAAGTAAATTAAGTTTTAAGTAAAAATTATCACAATTTATTTTAATATATTAGGTACTTCTATTTAATTTCATCAATTCACATAATTTTCATAAACAAGGAGAAAGATTAAGAAAACTACTCAGAATGCATGGGAATAAAACAAAGCTTGGATTTCATTTAAAGTTAACAACAACAATAAACAATGATACTTATCTTAATTTCCTCCCCAAGCTGACTCCTTGAAGTTTCTTTGACTTTTCCTTCTAGTACAACAAACTTCTAATTTACTAATTAGCACTCAAACACAAATAGACTCAAGAAACTCACTAATGACACACAACAGACACACACCAGACACACAAAAGACTAAAATTCGTCCTCTATTTATAGAGGTAGGCAAAGGTCCAAGGGATGCTTAAACACCTCTTCAAAAAGCATCTAGGTTCAATGTATTTGCATTTTGAACTGTCTCGCCGTCGGCGAGAAACGACCTCGCCATCAGCGGGGCTTCTAGAAGGTCTTCAAACCGCATGATCTCGCTGTCGGCGGGCTCGGGCTCGCTGTCGGCAAGGTAGCTATAATTCCTTCAGAAATTCTCCTCATGATCTCGCCGTCGGCGGCCTCGATCTCGCCGTCGGCGACTTAGTTCAATTTGCATGAATTTCTTCCTTTTTTGATCCAAATTCGCTCCATTTCATGCTTTTTTGCTTCCATCACTTATAAATCTTCATTCCTGCAATAAAATAAAGAAAATACCTTTCTTTAAAGTCCAATTTCATCAAAAATAGATATGAATTTCTTAATGTATTTTTCTGTGATCAATTGCTGAGGATTTATCTGATGAATTCCCATTTCATCCCTTCTACAATTTGTTCCTGTATCATCAATCTATTGGAGATATTAGAGAGGAAGATAGTTCGGAGACTGATGAGGAGTGACTACTGGATTCTGCTTGTGATTGATGTGTGTTTGCTTTACTTTGCTTGATTTTGTTTGGTGTGTTTAATATTTGCTTTCCTTTGCTTTGTAGTTTGCATTTGGATTTACTATGCTTAATTTCATTATGTGTGCTTAGATTTTAGTGTTTGCTTATCGTAGTGTACTTGCAACACTAAAAATCTAAGAGTCGTTGGTTTGATTTGATGAACATGTTAGTGTTTATGTTGTAATGTAGATTTTATATATAGAAGTGATGTTTTGTGTTGTTTGTGTAAGAATTGTGTTAGTTATTGCTTGTGTGATGAAATAGATGCTTAATGAAGGGTTAAATGTCATTGTGGAGGACAAAACAATTTAAATTACGAAAAAATTTTCGGAACCAGAAAATTTTTTTACACTGGTACTGCCGGCGCTCAAATACAGTCATTTAGCTAATTCAATAAATAGAGCACCGCCAGAGCCCTATCGACAAAAAAAAGGATAAAACCCTTATATTTCGCAATTTTGACTATTGGACCCGCAAATTTCTCCCTTGCTTTTGTTTTCCTCCTCAATTTTCGCGACTTTGAAGAACTAAGGCTTGCTAGATCTTTGATTTGAAGTGATTTCAAGGCTTTTCGAGACCGGATCTATGCTTCTCTTGGTAAGAGCTTCACTTTAAGTTTAAAATATTTGATTTTTACCATATGAATCTATCACATTGCTTAGATTGGAAATTTGAGATTTTTGAAGAAATTTTAGGATTTCCTATGATGAAATTTGCTCTTACGTATTTAGAATAATATTTGGAGTTTGCTACATTTTGGATTTGATAGTTATTAGAATTTTCTTACAATTTTTAGAAATTCACATGGCTCCAAGGATAAGTAAAGGGAAGAGAAAATTTGATTATGATGAAGAAAGATTTGTCAATGCCAAGGCGCAATTTCATTTTAATTCTTATCTTTACAATAAGAAGTGTATTCAGGATCAAACTTTTCATAATTCTAGTGGATCTGTTGAACTGTTAGTTTTTGAGCGGAAATGGGAAATATTTTGTTATTTCACTGCAAATGCTGTTTTAGGTGTTGTATGAGAATTCTATGCAAATTTGCTCTAGACTGAGACAGAGTATGTGCTAGTTCGAGGAAAAATGGTTTAATTCACCCCTCAGTGTATCAATGCATTTTATCATACTTGGGAACCTTTTGTATGTGAATACAAAAATTTTGATACTAGAGAAGTGAATTTGAAGGAAGTGATTGCTTTTCTAATAGAAGGAAAAGAGGAATGGAAAGTGAGTAAAAAACAGATGATTAACTTCCGTGCTTCTAAGTTAAATGTTGCATCTAAAGTTTGACACTATTTCATCTCTACAAGATTTTTATCTTCTTATCACCATAGTTAAGTTACAAGGCACAGAGCAATTTTGAATTATTGTATTCAGAATATGATTATGGAGCAGTTGAGATTACAGAGTGCTAGTATGAATAGACTCCATGGTAGGATGGATTTGTTTGAGGCTAGAAGTGATGTGAATGAGGATTATATGAGAAGAAGAGTTGAGTTTGATATTTCCTATCATGAAGTCTAGAACAGATTCATGAGGGGGGAGACTGATGTGATATTCCCTACTTGCCCCAGCTATACACCGTATAGACAAGGTCCTGCTGAACCTACTGATGAAGCTGGTGATGAAGAGTGGTAGTTTGTTTGTTTTTATTTCTATTTTTCTTTTTTTGTGTTGTGTTTTTGTGATGTAGTAGTTATTTACTTTCTATGTGATGTGTGAGCCTGTTGATGTACTGTGGTGTTTTAATGAAAAGTTGAAATTGTTAAATGAAATGTGTAGTGCTGTGATAGTTTATTTAGTAGTTATGGTATTTTGTTGGATGTTTAGATGTTTAAAGTTGATATCTCTTTACTCTGCAAATGTTTAAAAATTTTATATCACTGTTACTAACTGTTTCATACATGTTAGCTTTAAATTTTGAGTAATACCAGATAGCTTTTGAAAATTTCAAGATCCCGACACAAAAAAAGTTATTTTCTTTTACTCTCTACTATTTTAAATTATTGAAAAATTTAAGTTTGGGGGAGGGTAGAAAAATATTAAATCTTATTTGTTCTCAATTATTATATTTTAAAAAATTATTAACAAAACTTCTGACAGTTGAATCTCACTTTAGATAACTAAAACTTTTTATTTCAGTTAAATATTATGGAAGGATTTGATGAAAGTTTTTAGTAATAATGGTTAATTTTATAGGGGTAAGATATTTAGTATGAAAGGATTTGATTATAGTTAACTATTTCAAGTAAAGAAAACTATATTTTTGAAATGTTAAGAGACTTAAAGTATTATGTGTTAAGAAGAGATTGTGACTTTATGATGAATAATAAAGATCATACCAAATTATAAAGTAAGGAGGTGTTTCATGTTTGAAATTTAGAAATAGGAGAGTGAAGTTCAAAATCATTAAAGGCTATCCAGATATAGTAATTCTCATAAAAAAAAGAAAAAAAAAGAAGGATTGAAAAAAAATCCCAAAAAGAAAAAAAGAAAGAAGAAAAAGAAAAGAAAAAGAAAGAATAATATTTATGAGGAGAAGCTTGAGGAGATGCCTAATCAAAAATTGCTTCACTTGAGTCACCCTAAAGGGAGAACTTGATTTTATTTCTGAATTTATATTTAAAGTATTGGCCTACAGTCTTTCAAGGCACTCTTAATGTGATAAATTATGGTTTATCTTGAAACAAATAGAAAACTAGAACCCATAGACTTGATTGCTGAATATTCTTATACCTGTAGTATTGACCTGAGTTACTGAATTTCTTTCTAAAAGACTTACCAATATATTCCTTTGAATGAAAAATTTTAGTGTCCTACAATTGAAAATTACATTGCCTTAAGTTATATTTATATAGTAAAAGGATTACTTGAGGACAAGCAATAGTTAAGTTTGGGGGATTTTGATGCATGAAAAATATATACTATTTTTACTATATAATTTTACCCATTTTTTGTGATATTGCACTTTAAAGAAAGGTATTTTTTCATGATTTGTTGCAGGTATGATGATTTTAGGTGATTGGAGAAAAAAGAAGCAAAAAGGAATGAATTCAGAGCGAAAAGGAGCAAAAAGGAAGAAACTAGCTTCTGGCGCCAGAATGGGCGCCACTGGCGCCCTATGTCAATGCAATTCAAACTTGAAGCGTTTTGGCGACTTTTTGAAGGGATGCTTAGGGAAACTCTTGGGAATTCGTTTCTAACATATATGTAACTGTTTTGGACGAAATTAGTGTGTGTGGGTGTGTGAAGAAGTGAGGAAGAGAGGAGAAGAGAGGGAGAGAAGAGTGTAGAAGTGAGGATTTGAGAGGGATTCTTCTCTATGGAGTGAAGGAGAAGGAGTAAAGTGAGAGATTGCTTCTTCCTTTCCATTCTAAAGATGGAATTGAGTGTTGCAAAGAAGAGAGAAAAGGATTCAAAGAAACTCCAAGGGATTTGCTTGGGGAAGAGAACGAGATAAGTTGTATTTGCTATTGTAGTTTGTATGACTTTTCTTTTATATATAAAATCCATGTTTTATTGTGTCTTCTCTATGAATTATGAGTAGTCTCCTTTTTGTCTTTCTTTTTGCATAGAGATGTGATGATGTGATGATGTGGATTTGAAGTGCTTTTAAAGTATTGAAGAAATTGTGATGGTTTTTCGTTTCAAACTTAATTTACTTTTCGATCTGGCCAATTGAACTGTTAAAATCTATTATTGTACATTAACTCTAAAAGGATTGAGTGTCCTACAACAATAATGAAGAATCCATTCAATGCCCATGAATGAATTGCGTAGTTCATGGGAATTGAGTGCAAATAAATAGGGAAATGTGTTTTGATGGGCTTCAAATTGGAGGTTTCAGGGTGACAGACTGATATCCTTAATTTGGTCCTAAGATTGGTAACCAAAGTCAAAGGTTAGCCTTCAGGTGAAGGGTGAGTGGGAGTTTCATAGTGACAGCCGGTATCCTCTTAGCCTAGCCTTAGATTTAGTGATTGAACTTAGGATATGTCAATGTTCTTTTCATGCTTAGAAGAAGAGGTACTCTTTTGAGGGTAAATAAACATTTATGCTTCTATTTGACACAATACAATAAATAATTATTCTATTTTATTCACACATCATATACTCATTACAAGAGGAAATACACTTTTCATATATAACAAAACCTTTCAAATACAAGCTTAGTGTGTGTGTTAGTTAATTCTGTTTAAAGACATTAGAAGTAATTGTGGTTTGCTTAACTGTTATTGTTTTTTGCATCTTGTTAGTAGAAGTAAACTTAAACTTTAATTACAATTTCAGTATTGGATTTCAGTATTACGCTATATATTGTAAGGAATGTGCCTTCCCTGTGGGATCGATAACTAGGACTCCATAAGAGCCCTGTATTACTTGATACGATACGTATACTTACGTTGAAGTTTGGACTTTAAAAAATTCATTATAATTATATAAATTTGGTTTCAAAAGTTCTTGCATAATATAAAGTCCGCGGTTAAGTTTTTGGCACCGTTGCTAGATAAGGTATAAATGGTATCTATTGATAATATAGTAACTGAAAACCTTTACTTTCTAGTGTGTAATTTTTTTATTTTTTTACTTGTTAGAGTATTTTTGTGATTTTATATGTGTAGTAGTGGATCTATAGGTTTAGTACCTTACGATTCGGAGTTAGAGCATACTGTTAGAAGAATTAGAAAACAACAAAAACAAGCTGAGAATCCTTGCAAAATGGTGAATAATCAAGATAGTCAGAGAAATAATATTGGAAAATTTCCAAGATCTTTAAGAGATTATGCTAACCCAACAACAGATGAAATTCATGTGACAATTCAAAATCTTGATGTTGCTGGTAATTCATTTGAACTAGTTTTGGAGGAACACCTAATGAGGATCCAAATTTGCATCTCGCTAGTTTTCTAGAACTGTGTGCTACTTTTAAATATGATGGAGTGTTGAGTGATGCTGTCAGACTTAGAATTTTTCCTTTTTCATTAAGGGATAAAGCTAAGGCGTGGTTAAATTCGTTAGCACCTGGATCTATTAGAACTTGGGGAGAACTTTCTCAAAAGTTTCTATCAAGAGATTTCCCTCCATCAAAGACTGCTAAGCTAAGAAATGATATTACATCTTTTGGTCAGTTTGAAAGGGAGTCAATATATGAAGCTTAGGAAAGATATAAAGATCTTCTTTGGAAGCCCACATCATGCTTTACGAGACTGGTTAATAATTCAAACATTTTACAATGGATTAGTAGGATCATTGAGATCGATTATAAATGTTGTTGCTGGTGGATCGTTAATGTCAAAACCTTTTGATGAAGCATATGCATTAATAGAAGAAATGGTTACTAATAATTTTCAATGGCCCTCTGAACGGGTAAATTTTAAGAGAGTAGCAAGTGTTCATGTTTCTGACTATGATAGTTTCTCAAATTGCAGCATTTTCTAAGAAAATAGATCAGTATGGAATGAATTATTCTCAACTACCCCAAGTGTTAGAGGAAAATTCATTTGGACAGTGAACATAATCTCAAACACCTTACGAGAATTTGAATGCTATTAATAGACCAAATAATCCTTATTTAAATTATTATAATCCTGGTTGGAAGAATCACCCATATTTCAACTGGAATAATAACAATGCCAATGTTAACCCGCAATGGGGGAACAATTCTATAAATCCAGTTAGAAATTCGAAAAATCAAGGAAATACATATTTTAGACCTTCTTATCCTCTTGGATTTAATAGTAACTCAAAATTTAAGGATAAGAAGTTGTCTACTGAAGAAATGATTCTGAATGGGAAATCAACTACAAGCTTAAGGTATTGCGACGAAAAATATTGAAAATCAATTGGGGCATATTTTCATTGCACTGAATAATAGACATTCTTGAACGCTTCCAAGTAATGTTGAGATCAATCCAAAAAACCAAAACAAGGAACAACTTAAGGCTATTCAATTAAGAAGTGGAAATGAATTGGAGACAAGAGTACAAAAAGAAGTTGAAATAGAGAAAGAGAAGGTGGATATTGAAAAAGGTTCAAACAAGATTTATCCAGACATGGAATATCCTATTAAACTAATGAAGATTACTGTTGAAAAACCACCACCTACATTTCCTCAAAGATTAAAGCAACAAAACAAGGATAACAGATTTGGAAAATTTTCGGAGATCCTTAAGAAATTAATGATAAATATTCCTTTTATTGAAGCTTTAGAACAGATGCTTGACTATGCCAAGTTTATGAAGGATATTCTCAAAAAGAAAAGAAAGTTCATAGATCATGAAACTGTTGCACTTAGCAGAGAGTGTAGTGAAATTATTTTGAAGAAGCTTCCAGAATTACTTAAAGATCCTGGTAGTTTCATTGTCCCATGTGTTATAGGTGAAAATTTTCTCGGATGTGCCTTATGTGATCTGGGAGCTAGTATTAATCTTATGCCTTTATCAACTTTCAAAAGTTTGGTAATAGGAGAAATTTCTCCTACATCTGTGACTCTTCAGTTAGCCGATCATTCCATTACTTACCCTAAAGGAGTGGTGGAAGATGTGTTAGTGAAAAAGGATAAATTTATCTTTCTTTTGGATTTTATTGTACTTGATATGGAGGAAGATAAAGAAATTTCAATCATTTTGGGAAGGCCATTCCTTGCTACTATTCAAAAAAGAGAATTAACTATGTGGGTTAATGATTAAGAGGTGACCTTTAATATTTTGAAATCTATGAAGTATCCCTCAATGGAAAAAGAAGATGAGTGTTTTAGGATAGAGGTCTATGAATATTTGAGAAGGGATCATTTTGAAAATATATTTAAAAAAGAAGTGGAGTATTAAAATATGTTTGAAGAAGGAATTGAAAATGAAGAAAATTCAGATAGTAAGAAGAATGAAGATTTGGAGTATGTTCAGGAGAGATTTGAAGTATTAGACACTATGGAAGGTGGAGATAAAAGCTTAATTCCATCTATAATAAAATCTGAACTTAAGATGAAAATTCTCCCTAATCATTTGAAGTATATATTTTTAGGAGAATCATCTACCCTACCAGTTATTGTATCTTCGGAGTTAAAAGAATATCAAGAACAAAAATTGTTGGAAATTTTAAAAAGATACAAAAAGGCTTTTGGATGGACTTTAGCGGATATTAAATGAATCAGTCCTTCGATTTGTATGAATGGGATTTTATTAGATGAAGAACATAAACTGAGAGTTGATCCGCAGAGGAGATTGAATCCAATAATGAAAGAAGTAGTTAAGAAGGAGATTTTAAAATGGCCAGATGCTTGAATTATTATCCTATTTCGGATAGTGCTTGGGTGAGTCCAATACATTGTGTACCGAAAAAGGGAGAAGTCACTGTGGAAGTGAATGAATGGAATGAAATTATATCAACAAGACAAATTAATGGATGGTGAATTTGTATTGACTATAGGAAATTAAATGCTGCTACCCGAAAAGATTACTTTCCTCTTCCTTTTCTCGATCAAATGCTGGATAGACTTGCTGGACTCAAGTACTACTACTTTTTGGATGGATATACTGGTTATTATTAAATACCTATTGCTCCTGAGGATCAGAAAAGATAACATTTACTAGCCCTTACGGAACCTTTGCTTTTCGAAGAATGCCTTTTGGACTGTGTAATGCACCTGTAACGTTTTAGAGATGTATGATGTCTATCTTCAGTAACATGATAGATAATGTAATAGAAGTTTTCATGGATGATTTCTCTGTATTCGGGAATTCATTTGAAATCTATTTGGAAAGCTTAGTAAATGTTTGGGAGCTTTGCGAGAAAAGAAATTTAATTCTGAATTGGGATAAATGTTAATTTATGGTTGCACGAGGAATTGTGCTTGGGAATAAAATTTTTGAATTTGGTATCGAGGTCAACCCTGCTAAAATTTGAGTGATTGAGAGATTGCCACCATCCACTACCGCGAGGGAGGTGTGGAGATTCTTAGGAAGTGCTGGATTTTACAGGCTATATATTAAAGATTTTTCTAAAATTACCAAACCTTTGTGTCGACTTCTAGAAAATGATAGAAAATTTGATTTAAAAGATAAATGTTTGTGTGCTTTCGAGTTGTTGAAAGAGAAATTAATCACTGCACACATAATTGTTTTACCTGATTGAGAGAAACCATTTGAACTTATGTGTGATGCTAGTGATTATGCGATCGAAGTAGTTTTGGGGCAGAGGCATGATAAAGTTTTCATAGTCATTTACTATGCTAGTAAAACTCTTAATGAAGCTCATATTAATTATACCACTATTGAAAGAGAGTTATTAGCTATAGTATTTGCTTTTGAAAAGTTTAGACCTTATTTAATTGGAGCTAAAATTATTGTGCATACAAACCATTCAACTATCAAATATTTAATACAAAAGAAAGATGCGAAACCTAGATTGATTAGATGGATACTTCTTCTGCAAGAATTTGATTTTATGATAGTTAATAAGAAGGGATCTGATAACCAAATAGCTGATCATTTGTCAAGATTAGAATATGATAAATTATCTGAATTTAAGAAAGAAGTGACAGAAACATTCCCTGATGAACAACTTTATACTATTATGGGAAGAAATTTATCTTGGTATGCTGATATTGTGAGTGATATTGTTCCACCTGATTTAACAAGGAAACAACAAAAGATGTTTAAATATGATGCAAGATTTTATTAATGGGATGAGCCCTATCTATATAAACAGTGTAAGGATCTGATTATTAGGAGATGTGTGCCACAGAAAGAAATTAATTTAATTATTCAACGATGTCATGATTCTGAATTGGAGGTCATTTTGGTGTTGATAAAACGGCTTTTAAGATTTTACAATCTGGATTTTATTAGCCTACTCTTTTTTAAGATGTATACAAATATATTAAATCATGTGATCGATGTCAGAGAGTAGGAAATATCTATAGAAGAAATGAAATGCCTCTAAACTATAATTTAGAAGTTGAAAGTTTTAATGTATGGGGATTAGATTTTATGGGACCATTTACTCCTTCATTTGGGATTTTATATATACTGGTTGTGGTTGATCATGTCTCGAAATGGATTAAAGCTATTGCTTTACCTAGATGTGATGCTCGGAGTGTTTCAAATTATTTTTCAAAAATATATTTGTGAGATATGGAATGCCGAGAGTGATTATAATTGATGGTGGATCCCATTTCAAGAATAATCAAATTAAGAGATTGATTAAGAAATATAATATTATTCATAGAATCTCTAGTGCTTATCATTCCCAGACTAGTGGTTTAGCAGAAGTGTCTAATCATGAAATTAAAAGAATTTTAGAGAAAACTGTGGATAATCACAAATTAGATTGGTCTGCTCGATTAGATTTTGCATTATGGGCTTATAGGCCTATTTTTAAGACCCTTATTGGAATGTCTCCTTATAGACTAGTGTTTGTTAAGACTTGCCATTTACCAGTTGAATTGGAGCAAAAAGTATATTGGGCGAAAAAAGAGTTGAATTTTAATTTAAAAAATGCTAGAGAGAAGAGATTTATGAAATTGAATGAATTGGAAGAAATTAAAAATGCATCTTATCACAATGACAGGATCTATAAAGAGAAAATGAAATTGTGGCATGATTAGAAGATATTGAAAAAGAAATTTGAGCATGGACAAATATTTTTGTTATACAACACAAGGCTGAAATTATTTCCTAGAAAGCTCAAGTCTAGATGGTTGGGACCTTTTACATTTGTAAAAGTTCATTCTTTTAGAGCTGTTGATATTAAGGATCCTGATACTGGAAAGATTTTTAAGGTTAATGGGCATCGATTAAAGCCTTACTTTGATAGGCTTCAACTTGACTTCAATAAGGTTTTAATGCTGAGTCATCTAAATTAACTGAAAGGTTTATCGGGCTGACGACGTTAAACCAAGCGCTTTATGGGAGACAACTTTTATGTATCATTGTGGTGTGTTTTTGTGTTTGTTGTAGTTGTGCTTTTAGGTAGTTATTTTTGAAACCTAATTACTCCTAAATAATTTTAAAAATTAATAAATATTGAATCGAATTGAGATATTGGAATATTTCGGGCCAAACAAAGTTCAGTGAAATTTTTGACCATTGGCGCCGTCGGCGCCCAATTACAGATAATATTGCTGAACTTCTGGATTTGAGCGCTGCATGCGCCCAAATCCTGGTGACGCTTTTTGGAGTTTAAAAATTCAATCTTTGGCAGTTTTGAGCGGGATCTTCTTCTTTATAACCCTTTAAACTCCATTTTAAACCTCTAACCACCAGAAAAACGAAAACTTCCTTTCCTATTTGCATCCAATGGATTCCTACTCTATTGAAGCCTCTCGATCTCGCATTTTCAACAGATGAATGTTTCTCAATTTTGAGGCACAATGATTATTCACCTTGGTGATGATGAAGAGGAGGATTATTAAGGAGAGAGGCTTCATTAATCGAGGTATGGATAATCCTACTACAAGAGTTGAAGAGATAATAAATAAAAGGTGTTGGGAAGTTTTATGTTACACTACCACTGCTGTAGTTGTTCCAGTTGTGAAGGAATTCTATGCAAATCTTCAATGGATCAACCAAGGATTCGTCTATGTGCGAGGTAGGTTTGTGCAAATCTCTCCTGCAAGAATTGATGATCTCTTTATGATTGAGAATGTACCTATTTGCCACTATTCCAATTTTAATGTGGCAAGCGATGATATGAATGAAGTTTATCGTTATTTGATGGATGAAAATGAAGATTGGGAAGTAAGAGACAATGGATATATTAGTTTCCCTTCTGTATCTTTAAATCCGGTGTCAAAGCAGTAGCATTATTTTATTTCAGTGAAGTTATTTCTAACTTTGAAGATCAGTAAAGTAACCAAGGAAAGTGTTATTTTAAATTTTTGTATTCGAACTGGAAGGTTGATTGATATTGGAAATATAATTTTGAAATCTGTTTTGGGATTGATAGTTCATGGATCAAAATATGGGCTTGGACACCCGTCCACTATATTTCTGTTGTGTAGTTAATCAAAGGTTTTGTATGAGAGTTGGGAAAAGGTTCTTCTTCCCTGGACGCCTATTGATCCAACTAATCTTTATGACAACCAAACAGTAGGAGTTGAAGGTGAAATGGATCTACTTGCTGATCAACCAACTAAGACTTCACAACCCATTCAGCCTTACTTTCCTGAAAGTTCCAAAAAGATACTGAAGAAATCAAGCAGTTGGAAAAAGAGGTACAAAATGTTTTGAATGCCATTTATAATATTTCTTATTTATTTAATCATATAGACTGGAGGATAAATGAACAATTTGATCACACTGGTCGGATTGAAATGGGCCTGATTAATCTCATGAAGAAAAATATTGTGATTGCTGAGGATTCATCTGATGAATTCCCATTTCGTCCCTTCTACAACTTGTTCGTGCATCGTCAATCTATTGGAGATATTATAGAGGAAGATAGTTCGGAGACTGATGAGAAGTGACTACTGGATTCTGCTTGTGATTGATGTGTGTTTGCTTTGCTTTGCTTAATTTTCTTTAGTGTGTTTAATATTTGCTTTGCTTTGCTTAGTAGTTTGAATTTAAATTTACTATACTTAATTTCATTATGTGTGCTTAGATTTTAGTGTTTTCTTATCGTAGTGTACTTGCAACAGTAAAAATCTAAGAGTTGTTGGTTAGATTTGATGAACATGTTAGTGTTTTTGTTGTAATGTGGATTTTATATATAGAAGTGATGTTTTGCGTTGTTTGTGTAAGAATTGTGTTTTTTATTGCTTGTGTGATGAAATAGATGCTTAATGAAGTGTTAAATGTCATTGTGGAGGACGAAACGATTGAAATTACAAAAATATTTTCAGACCCAGAAAAATTTTTTACACTGGCGCCGCCAGCACCCGAATACAGAAAAAGACCAAAACCCTTATATTTCACGATTTTGACCCTGGGACCCGCGAATTTCTCCCTTTCTCTCGTCTTCCTCCTCTATTTTCGTAACTTTGAAGAACTAGGGCTTGCTAGATTTGCATTTGAAGCGATTTCAAGGCTTTTCAAGACCGGATCTGCACTTCTCTTGGTAAGAGCTTCACTTTGAGTTAAAAATATTTGATTTTCACCATAGGAATCTCTCACATTGCTTTGATTGGAATTTTTGAGACTTTTGAAGAAATTTTGGGATTTCCTATGATGAAATTTGCTATTACTTGTCTAGAATAGTATTTGGAGTTTGCTATATTGTGGATTTGGAATTTATTAGATTTTTCTTACAATTTTTAGAAATTCACATGGCTCCAAGGATGAGTAAAGGGAAGAGAAAGTTTGATTATGATGAAGAAAATTTATCAATGTCAAGGCGCAATTTCATTTTAATTCTTACCTTTATAATAAGAAGTGTATTCAGGATCGAGCTTTTGATAATCCTGGTCGATCTGTTGAACAGTTAATTGCTAAGCGAAAATGGGAAATATTTTATTATTTTACTACAAAAGCTGTTTCGGGTGTTTTAAGAGAATTATATGCAAATGTGCCCTGGACTGAGACAAAATATGTGCTGGCTCAAGGAAAAATGGTTGAATTCACCCCTCAGCTTATCAATGCATTTTATTAGACTTGGGAACCTTTTGTATGTGAATACAAAATTTTGATACCGAGAACCGAATTTGAAGGAAGTGATTGCTTTTCTGATAGACAAAAAAGAGGAATGGAAAGCTAGTCAAAAACAGATGATTAACTTCTCTGCCTCCAACTTAAATGTTGCATTTAAAGTTTAACACTATTTCATCTCTGCAAGACTTTTACCTTCTTATTACCATAGTGAAGTTACAAGGGATAGAGCAATTTTGAATTATTGTATTCAGAATATGACTATGGAGCAGTTGAGATTATAGAGTGCTTGTATGGATAGAATCCATGGTAGGATGGATTTATTTGAGGCTAGAAGTGATGTGAATGAGGATTATATGAGAAGAAGAGTTGAGTTTGATATTGCCTATCATGACTCCCAGGTCAGATTCATGAGGGGGAGAATGATGTGATATTCCCTACTTGCCCCAGCTATACACCGTATAGACGTGGTCCTACTAACCCTACTGATGAAGCTGGTGATGAAGAGTGGTAGTTTGTCATTATTTATTTCCATTTTTCTTTTTATGTGTTGTGTTTTTGTGATGTAGTAGTTATTTAGTTTCTATATGATGTGTGAGCCTGTTGAGGTACTGTGGTGATGTAATAAAAAGTTGAAATTGTTAAATGAAATGTGTAGTTCTGTGATAGTTTATTTAGTAGATATGGTGTTTTGTTGGATGTTTAGATGTTTAAAGTTGATATCTCTTTACCCTGAAAATGTTTAAAAATTTTATATCACTGTTACTAAATGTTTCATACCTGTTAGCTGTAAATTTTGACTAATACTAGATAGCTTTTAATGATTTCAAAATCCCGACACAAAAATGTTAGTTTCTTTTACTCTCTGCTGTTTCAAATTATTGAAAAATTTAAGTTTGGGGAGTGTAAAAAAATATTAACTCTTATTTGTTCTCAATTATTATATTTTCAAAAATTATTAGCAAAACTTATGGCAGTTGAACCTCACTTTAGATAACTAAAACTTTTTATTTCAGTTAAATATTATGGAAGGATTGGATGAAAATTTTTAGTATTAAAGGTTAATTTTTCAGGGGTAAGATATTTGGTATGAAAGGATTTGATCATAGTTAACTATTTAAAGTAAAGAAAATTATATTTTTGAAATTTTAAGAGACTTTATGTGTTAAGAAGATATTGTGACTTTATGATGAATAATAAAGCTCATACCTAATTATAAAGTAAGGAGGTGTTTCATGTTTGAACTTTAGAAAGAGGAGAGTGAAGTTCAAAATCATTAAAGGCTATCCAAATATAGTAATCCTCATAAAAAAAAAGAAAAAGGATTGAAAAAAAATCCCAAAAAGAAAAAAAAAGAAAGAAGAAAATGAAAAAAAAAGAAAGAAAATTATTTATGAGGAGAAGCTTGAGGAGATGCCTAATCAAAAATTCGCTTAACTTGAGTCACCCTAAAGGGAGAACTTGATTTCATTTCTGAAGTTATAGTTAAAGTATTTGCCTACAGTCTAATGAAGTTTGCATGAACTCCTTTTTCATATAGTCTTTCAAGGCACTCTTAATGTGACAAATAATGGTTTACCTTGAAATAAATAGAAAACTACAACCGTTAGACTTGATTACTAAATATTCTTATACCTATAGTGTTAACCTGAGTTACTGAATTTCTTTCTAAAAGTCTTACCATTATATTCCTTTGAATGAAAAATTTTAGTGTACTAGAGGTGAACAGTACATTACCTTGAGTTATATTTATGTAGTAAAAGGATTACTTGAGGACAAGTAATAGTTAAGTTTGAGGGTTTTTAATGCACCAAAAATATATACTATTTTTGCTATATAATTTTACCCTTTTTTGGTGATATTGCACTTTAAAAAAAGTTATTTTTTCATGATTTGTTGTAGGTATGATAATTTTAGGTGATTGGAGAAAAAGAAGCAAAAATGAACGAATTTGGAGGGAAAAGGAGCAAAATAGAAGAAATTAGCTTCTGGCGTCGCCGACGACAGAATGGGCGCCGCCAGCGCCATTTTCCTAAGAGCTCCAGAATTTATTGGACGATAGAGTACCGCCGGAGCCCAATGTGGGTGCAATTCAAAATTGAAGAGTTTCGGCGACTTTTTGAAGGGATGCTTAAGGAAACTCAAGGGAATTCATTTTTAACATATATGTAATTGTTTTTGGATGAAATTTGTGTGTGTGGGTGTGTGAAGAGGTGAAGAAAAGAGGAGAAGAGAGGGAGAGATGAGTGTAGAAGTGATGATTTGAGAGGGATTCTTCTCTAAGGAGTGAAGGAGAAGGAGTAAAGTTAGAGATTGCTTCTTCTTTACCATTCTAAAAGGGGAATTGAGTGTTGCAAAGAAGAGAGAAAAGGATTCAAAGGAACTTCAAGAGATTTTCTTGGGGAAGGGAAAGAGATAAGTTTTATTTGTTATTGTGGTTTGTATGAATTTTCTTTTATATATAAAATCCATGTTTTATTGTGTCTTCTTTATGAATTCTGAGTAGTCTCCTTTGCCTTTCTTCTTGCATAGAGATGTGATGATGTGATGATGTGGATTTGAAGTGTTTTTAAAGTATTGAAGAAATTGTGATGATTTTTCATTTCGAACTTAATTTACTTTTTGATCTGGCCAATTGAATTGTTAAAATCTATTGTTGTACATTAACTCCAAAAGGATTGAGTATCCTATAACAATAATGAAGAATCCATTCAAAGCCTCTGAATGAATTGCACAGTTCATGGGAATTGTGTGCAAATAGATAAGGAAATGTGTTTTAAAGGGCTTCAAATTAGAGGTTTCAGGGTGACAGGCCGAGATCCCCAATTTGGTCCTAAGATTGGTAACTAAAGTCAAAGGTTAGCCTTTAGGTGAAGGGTGAGTGGGAGCTCCGTAGTGACAGCCGGTATCCTCCCAGCCCAGCCTTAGATTTAGTGACTAAATTTAGGCTATGTTAATGTTTTTTTCATGCTTAGAAGAGGGGGTACTCTTTTGAGGGTAATGAAACATTTATGCTCCTATTTGGCACAATATAATAAAAAATCATTCTATATCATTCACACATCATATACTCATTGCAAGAGGAAAGACACTTTTCATATATAACAAAACCTTTCAAATACAATCTTAATGTGTGTGTTAGTTAATTTTGTTTAAAGACATTAGAAGTAATTGTGATTTGCTTAACTGTTACTGTTTTCTGCATCTTGTTAGTAAAAGAAAACTTAAACTTTAAATATGATTTAAGTATTAGATTTCAGTATTACGCTATTTATTGTAAGAACGTGCCTTCCCTGTGGGATCGATAACTAGGACTCCATTAGAGCCCTGTTTTACTTGATACAATACGTATACTTGCGTTGAAGTTTGGACTTTACAAAAATCATTATAAATATATAAATTTGGGTTCAAAAGTTCTTGCATAATATAAAGTCTGCGGTCAGATCCTAAACTCTTTTTAGGATACTGAGTTAGTTGTTTAGTACGACATAAACCCTCCCATCTTTTTGGACCATTTACACATGATATGCAAACATAAGTCCTGAACATTTAAATAAATTGCAGGATTAAAACATAAAAATAATTCCACTTTCGAAGATATAAAGCCCAACCATAGTTTAGGATTGAGATGTCACTGAAGCTTTTCAGTATCTCCGACATCTCCTACTTTTCATATATTTGGATTCTAAAAATAATTGTTCTGTATTGAGCTTTCCTATTTGATTTTTCTATAATCAATTATGGAAACCTAAATGTAGATATTCTTGAAGACAAAACCCATGATTTTAATCGAGAGTTTTCTTAGGTGACTTCAATCGCCTAAGATGTAATTAACTATAGAGGCTTGCCCCTATAGGGAATTAAGAACCCAAATTAATCTAAACACTCCCTAATCTCTGTATTAGATAGAGGAATTTGTCAGCTATAAAATTCGCAGACCAAGATAGAGTCATAAGCCTTTAAGTTTAAATGGTTAAGATTATTAACAAGTAGTACGCTCATCTTTCGAGATGATATATCACTTGTGGTATCGTGCTCAACCATTTAAACTATTAGATATATGAGAACTATTCAGCCTCGTTATTTTCTAAATAAAGAATATTATTTTCTAACTCAGAATTTAAAATTACATTATATATTATACTAAATTTAAAATTTTAAAAATTTTATTTTCAAGTAGAAAAAATAGCCGACAGAGGGTCCCAGGGTTAAATCGTAAAATTCGAGAGTTTAATGCTTTTTTCTGGTCGGGTGCGGTTCAGCGCTGGTGACAACACTGTTCGGTGAAATTTTCATTTCAATAGGCCAAACTCTCAGTCTTTTGGCACAGTCCGGCGCTGGTGACAGCGCCGTTCAACCTCAGTTCAAAAACTGGGCTTCCAACTTTCCTTCACAATTTCGATCTTTTCAAGCCTACTCCGATGTCTCATTAGTCCATTTAAGCATTGAATAACATACTAAAGCCATGGAAAATAATTTTTTTTAACACAAATGAGACAAAACATCACTTTGATATATAAAATCCAAATTACAAACACATATAAATAACACTTAACGCTACACATCGTTAAACCATAAAGTACTAAAATTTTGCGTCGTTGACAACAACAACACAATAACACTAAAAACTGAATAAGAAAGTAAGTCAAAATATAACATTCAAGCAAAGCAATTAGTTCAAATACATAAACACAGAAACATAATAATTAAGTCTTCATTCTTCCTCAGAACTATCATCAATTCTTTAATATCCAATTGATTGAACGTGAACGAACAAATTATAAAATGGACAAAATGGGAGTTCTTCAGTAGAATCCTCCTCAATCCAACCTTTTCTTTTCATCATATGTATTAAACTTCCTTCAAGATACCCAGAATAATCAAAGTGTTCCTTAATTCTCCAATCCAGATGATCAAAGAAATCAGATAAATTATTGATTGCATTCATCATGTGTTGAATTTCCTTCTCCAATTTCTTAATTTTCTTCAAGATGATCTGTGAATTTTCAGGAATGTAAGGAGGAATAGGTGTCGAACTCTGAGATGGTTGATCTTCAATGATACTCATGTCATTCATATCACCAACTTCCTGGTTACTATATTCATTCGTTGGGTCTATAGGCTTCCACGGTAGAAGTACTCTTTCCCAATTCTCTTACGACACTTGTGATTGACTACAGAGGAGAAATATGGTGGAAGGATGTCCAAGCCAGTACTTTGATCCATGAATGATCAATCCCAGAATATATTTAATAATTATAGAACCAACATCAATAGGCATCCCCATTTGAATACAATAGTTCAAAATAGCACATTCCTTGGTTACTTTATTGATTTTCATAGTAAAATAATCTAAGTGCTTCAACATAGGATTTAGCAGTGTGGTCGAAAAACTTTAATATCTATTATCTTTTATCTCTCAATCATGTCAAATATCTGTATATATCATTCATGTTGTCCTTCATTGGGGCAAAGTTTGAATAGTGCTAGATCGGCGCATTCTCAATCATGTATAAATCATTAATCTTTGCAAGAGTAAATGTGACAAACCTACCTCGCACACGGATTGATCCTTGGTTAATTCCATGAAGATTTGCATAAAACTATTTTAGAACTGGTACAACTACGGTGGTAGTAGCATAACATAACACTACCCAACGTCTCTAATCAATAATTTCTTCAATTTGAGTAGTAGGAGAATTAATACCTCGATTCACGAAGCCTCACTCTTTAATCAACCTCTTCTTTGAAATATTATTGTTGAATAGACGTTGCGCTTCGAAACTGACAAACTTTCTAAGGTTGAAATCTTGAAGCTTCGATCGAGTTGGAATCCATTTGGATGAGATTTGGGATCTTCCTTTTTGTTCCTTTGGTAATTTTTGCATCTAGGGTTGTTTTTTAGGAGTTCAAGTGGAATAATTGCCATCTAGAACATCCAAACACGTTTTTAAAGATGAAAAACTATTTTTTGAACAACAACGTGGTCCGACGCTGATAACAGTGATGTCCGGCGCTAGTTCAAATTTTGTTAAACTTCATTTTGTCCAAATTCTTTCCAAATCGAATCATTTCTTTAATGTTTTTAATGATATTTAAGAAAGCGTAGGACTTAATTAAGTAACAAACAAACACAAATAACACATGAAACAAGCAAACACTCAATAACTGTGGGTTGCCTCCCACAAAGTGCTTGGTTTAACGTCGTCAACTCGACATAACTTCAAGTTATTCAGAATGATCCAACATTAAAACCTCTTTAAAATTAGGTCTATTGCCTTTAAAATATTGTTTTATTCTTTGTCTATTAACTTTGAATATTCTTATAGATATAGGGTCTTCGATAATCACAACACCAAATTGATAGATTTTTACGACAATGAAAGTTCTTATCCATCTAGATTTCAGTTTCCCGATAAATAATTTCAATCTTGTATTGTATAGTAAAACTTTTTGTCCTGATTCAAATTTCTTTTTAACAATCTTCTGATCATGCCATATTTTCCTTCTCTCCTTGTATATTTTATCATTATCATATGATTCATTTTTTATTTCTTCCAATTCATTCAATTGCAACAATCTTTTCTCATCAGGATCTTTCAAATTAAAGTTCAATTTCTTTATCGCCTGATATGCTTTATATTCTAATTCAACTGGCAAGTGAAAAGTGTTTCCAAAGATTAATCTATAAGGGCATATTCTTATAAGAGTTTAATAAGTAGTTTTGTATGAACATAAAGCGGTGTCTAATCTAGCATACCTATCTAATTTCTCAGGATTTATGACTTTTTCCAAGAGTCGTTTAATTTCACGATTAGATGCCTCTGCTAAGTCATTAGTTTGGGGATGATAAGCTATAGAGATTATATGCATAATATTATTTTTTTCTATGAATCTCTGAATCAGATTATTCTTAAAATGGGATCCTCCATCAGTGATGATTATTCTAGGCATTCCTTATCTTGTGAAAATATTTTTCATTAAAAACCTCGAAACACTTCTAGCATCACACTTAGATAAAGTTATTACCTCAATCCATTTTGATACATAATCAATAGCAATTAATATATATAAATTTCCAAATGAAGGTATAAATGATCTAAAAAATCTAATCCCAAGCATCAAAATTTTCAACTTCCAAAGTAAAATTAAGAGACATTTCATTTCTTTTAGATATATTGTCTATTCTCTGACATTGATCACAGGTTATGATAAATCTATAAACATCTCTAAAATTAGTAGGCCAAGAAAATCTAGATTGAAAAATCTTATGTGTAGTTCTATCAATTTTGAAATGTCCTCCAAAGTCAGAATCATGACATTCTCGAATAATTTTTTCAGTTTTTTCATAAGGCACACATCTCCTAATAATAAGATTTTACATTGCATATACATATAAGGATTTTCCAAAAAATAAAATTTAGCATCATGTCTAAATTTCTTTTGCGGTTGCATTGTTAATTCAGGTAGTAAAATATTACTAACGATGCAATTTACAATATCAACATACCACAGTATATTTCCTTCTGTAATATTATACAGTACGCTCATCGGGGAAGTTTCTATTATTTCCTTTTCAAATTCAGCCAAATTAGGTTGTTTAAGTCTAGATAAATGATCAGTTGTTTGATTATCAACCCCTTTTTCTCCTAACGATCTTAAAATCAAATTTTTGCATTAAAAGTATCAATCAAATCAGCATTTGTTTTGCATTAGAATTAGTTTAAAAATGGTGTTGTGCAAAATAGGAGCATACCTATTCTTTACCCTTTAGTCCAGGCATAAAGAACATTGACTAATCCTATGCTTGGTTACTGAATCTGCGGCTAGGCTGGGAGGATACCGGTTCTAACTTCGGAGCTCCCACGTTCCCCTCGCCTGAGGGCTAACCACTACACTTCAGCACCCAAACGATAGGACCGAATTGAGGGATTTAGCCTGTCACTATAAAATCTCCAATTCTACGCCTGATAAATATTATTTCCCTATTTATTTGCACCCTTCTTCCAAGGACTTTGACCTCCCTGAATCTCAGATGTAATCTTAACTATAGTTGTCAAACTCAACAGATTTTAGCTATTCAATTGGCCAAATTGAAAGTAAATTAAGATCTAAGTAAAAGATTATCACAACTTCTTTAAACTTTTAATGGAACACTAGATTAATTTATCATTTCACAAAATATCAAAACAAGGAGAAAGATAGAACAATTACTCAGAATTCATGGAGAGGATGCAATAAAACTTGGATTTCATATATAAAAGTAAAATTCTACAAAATAAAGTTAATAAACACAACTTATCTTAAATTCCCCCCCAAGCAAACTCCTTGAAGTTCCTCTGAATCTCTTCCTTTCTTTACAGTACACGGAATTCTCCTTCAAAACGGCAATGCATGAGAGATATCTCACTTCCCTTCTACTCTTACAATCCTTCGAAGAATTCCTCACAATATCATTATTGAACTCACTATTTAACACTCACTAATAACAATGGACACTAGTGGCTCTCTATTAGACACTAAGTTACTATTAGAAGAATCTAATAGAACTTTTTACAGACTCTTAGTGACTTTAAGAGGACTCCAAAAGGACATTTTTTCTGCCTAAAATGGTTCTTTTTAAAGTTTTTAAAGAGTCTCCAAGGTTTTGCAAGAATCCCTTCGAAAATTGTCCACATTCGACGTATTTTGTGAAAGAACCGTCAATCCCGCCGTCGGCAGCCTGGATCTCCGCTGTCGGTGGCCTTCTAGAAACTTAGTCTTAAACTGATCCCGCTGTCTATAGCCTCAACCACCGCCGTCGGCGGCCTCCCTTGTAATATATTCTGAACTCTCGGGAAAATCACGTCGTCGACGCCATCGACCTTGCCATCGGCGCCCTAGGTCAAATTTGCATAATTTAGTCCTTTTTGCTCCAAATTTGCTTATTTTTACATATTTTTGTTATATTGTCCTTAAATCTTCATACCTGCAGAAATACACCAAAAATACCTTTCTTTAAAGTGTAATGTCATCAAAATAAGTATAATATAGGCATGAAAATCTTAACATTTTTTCCTTAGGTCAAAATCCCCTAAACTTAACTATTACTTGTCCTCAAGTAATCTTTAGTACTACATAAAAGTTATGATTCATTGTGGTAAAGTTTTAATTCAGAAATACTATAATTTTGATTTAAATAAATATTATAGCAAGAATTCTTAGAAAGATTTTCAAGTAATTAGATTAATTCTGTAGATATAAGGCTATCTAGTCATCAAGTCTAAGAGTTCTAGTTTTCTATTCATTTCAAGAATGACTATATGTTGTTATATCAATTTACTTAGAATATTTAGAAGAATCGAACTTCTTGAGAATTCTATTAAGTAAAGAAACTAGTCATAAATATAAGTTTAGAAATGCTTTTACTTTTCCCTTTAGGTTAATCCAAATGAAGCCAATTTTTGGTAAGCCATCTCCTCAAGCTTCTCCTCACTTTTTTTTTCAAGTGAGGATTACTATATCTGGATAGCCTGTTAATAATTTTGAACTTCACTCTTCTTTTCCTAAATTTGAAACTTTAAAACATCTTTACCTTATATATACTTCAAAGTTTTTACATCATTAAATCCCAATCTTTTCTTACTCAACTAAATTCCTAAGATTCTTAATATTTCAAAATATAGTTTTCTTTGCTTTAAATAGTTAACTATATTCTTATCCTCTTATACTAAATATCTTAACTTACAAAATTAATTTTCATTACCAAAAATATTTCCTTGAATTTTCTATAATATTTAGATAAAATCTAAACATAGTTATCTGAATTAAATTTTATCACAAAAATCATATTATAATTTTTGAAAATATGTTATTTGAGAACATATAATAGTTAATATTTTTCTCCCTTCCCCCAAACTTAAAGTTTTCTATAATAGAAATAATACAGGGTGGAAAGAAAAATTCTAAATACAAAATTCATACATTTTTGTCTTTTTTGAAACTTGCAGGTTCTTTTTCAAAAAATTTTAACTTCAACTGAACTGTAATAACTAAAAACCTTTCTACACATATAACAATTTAAAATATTTGTTGGGGTAATGAAAATTTAAAATAAGTATTTAAAACTAAACATTAAACAAAAACAACTAACTAAACTACACATGACATATGCATTTCACAACATAAAACAAACATTTTACTATTTTAGACTATTCGGTTCACAATTGCAATTACTATCACAAATCATAACAAATATCCAGAAATGAAAATGCAAACTGCAAAACTAAACACATATCCCAGAAACAAGCATAGTCCACAAAATACAATAAAAATCAAAGTACAATAACAAAACTAAAACAAACAAATACATCACTATCAAAAATCTTAATCAAAATCCCATGCAATGTCTTCATCACCCTAGTCAGCAGGAGGATTGGGCTGATACTAAGTATACCGGGGGCATTCTAAAAAAATAACATCAGGCTCTCCTCTGTAGTACCTAGCATGAGCATCATAATATGCCATCTCAAAATCAGAGTGCCTCTGAAGATACTCACTATCGTGATTATGTCTTCTCTCTAATCCTTCAATCCTGTGATCAATTCTTTCTAATTTTTCATCCAACTGCTCAAAAATTTTCCTTTGCAGGGTCATGGCATTCATTAAATCATATATGGTAGGGGGACTAGAGGTAGGAGGGTCATAGCTTGTAGAAGGAATATCTCTACTAGTAGAAGGTGCCTTGCTCCTACTGCCTAATCTTCATTCCTCATGAGATTCATAAGTCTTTATACTCGCTTTACTAATGGGTTTCATCGGATATACCCATTCCTCATCATCTCTTACTTCAACTTCAGATAATTGACAAAGTGCATAAATTAGGTCGAGATGCCCTAAATATCCACTTGTCTCATTGTTCGTAGTGTCCATAATATTCTTACAAATGATTCTCCCCACAATAATGCTTCTGTTGTTCTGAATGCAGAAATTCAGAATAGCTCTATCTCTCGAGACTTTACTACGATGGTAGGTGGGTAGCAGAGTCGAACAAATGAAATAATGCTAAGCCTTTGCAGTGGCATTCATCATGGACAGTGGAAAGTTAATCCGTTCACAATTTTTAATTTTCCAAAAGCCTTTCCCATTAATGAGAAAGTTAATAACATCATTCAACAGACCTTCCATTGTTCTAAATGTTTCATACTGGCTAGAAATATAGTCGTGAAGCTCATAAAAAGTGTTAATGTGATTAGTATTAAAGTTGACAGAAAATCCCCTTACTTGGACAGGCTTGTCCTCAAGTTCAGTTAGATTTGAGTAGAACTCTCTAACAACTTCAATAGCAGCTTTGTTTATTGTGTAGCAAAAGTTCTCTCATCCTCTCTCTTCGATAACTTGTTCCACCTCCCCTCCAGGATTTTTGAAAACTCGATCTTGGATGCACTTCTTACTTTGAAAGATTGAGGTATACCTCGATTGTGCTTTAGCATTTATGAATCGAGTTTCTTCGTATTTGAGTCTTCTCTTTTATCATGGATCCATTGTTTGATCTATCAAAATCACAAAAAAATCCAAACTAATCTCCAAAATAATAATACAATGGCTTCTATAGGGGGTTTAAATCAAGTTAATTTAAGTTCTATGAATTCCTTCCAAGTCTTTTCTCCACATTTTCAAATCTCCCAAAATTTCTTAATGTGGAAGAAATTCATGGTGCAAATAAAAAATTTTTACATAGGAGTGAAGCTCTTACAAGGGAAGATGAAATCCTGTGTTAGAATTTGTTGAAATCACTCCAAATCCAAGATCTAGCAAGCCTTACGTCGAAATTTATGGTAAATCGGGGAAGAAGACGATGAATAGTGGCATTTGATCGGTCAAAATCATGGTTAAAAGGTAGTTTTCGCGATCTCGCCATCAGCGGGGTCGTTCGTGCCGTTGGCGGGCTCTATTGAATTAAATTCCATTACCCTCGGGAAAATCACGACGTCGGCGGCGAGATTTTAAAAAATTGATCATTTTGCAATTTCGATCAATTTTTAAGCCTCATCGTCATCCGTTCGATGATTTTAATCATATATTTTAAGTGATTAAGTGATTTATTAACACAAATAAACATACACACAACAAAGCTTCACAATTATATATTAAAATCCAAGTGTTTACAACACAATACATAGCACACATAAATAGGTATTTTCACAACCTAAATTTATTTAATCAGCGTCGCAATCCAAAGCACAACACTCAAAATGCTAAAAACAAGCATTTCAATCATTATCTCATCTATACTGAGATTAAAATGCAAACTACGAAAGGAAACACACAAACAAAGTTCAAATCAAGCTTAACAATATGAAACAAATAAGCAATTCAATTCTACTACTCTTCAGAAACTATATTGGTTTCTCCTCTGATATCACCCATTGCTTGAACATGGACAAATAGGTTATAAAAAGGTTGGAATGGGAATTCTTCAGTTGAATCTTCATTAATCCATCTCATCTTCTTTATTAAATGTTTCAGACTCGCTTCAAATTGCCCAGTATGATCAAAATGTTCTTTCATCCTCCAATCAATGTGATCAAAGAAATCAGACATATTGTTAACTGTACTTATTAAATTTTGTACCTATTTCTCCAGATTCTTGATTCGATGTAAGATAATCGGTGTCTTGTCCGCTACTAGAGGTTTAATAGGAATATAATTCTGCGATGCTTGATCCATGATCACACTCATGTCATACTCTTCATCATTGGCTGGGAACATACGAGTTAGGTCTAATGGTTTCCATGGTAACAGTATTTTCTCCCAAATCTCGTACGAAACTTGAAACAAACTGCATATTGAGAAAATTGTGGAAGGATGTCCAAGCCCTTGAGATGATCCTTGAACGATCAGGCCAAACCCAGACTTCATAATTATTGATCCAATATCAATGGGCCATCCCATTTGAATGTAGTAGATCAAAATTGCACTTTCTTTCGTGACTTTGTTGATTTTCATTGTCGGCAATAACTTTGCAGATATGAAAAAGTGCCAATTCCTTGAAACGGGATTTAAAAGTGTTGTAGAAAAATTAGCATACCCATTTTCTCTAACTTCCCAGTCATCAGTTTCGTCCGTCAAATATTGGTATATTTCATTCATATTATCTCTCGTCGACACGAAATTTGAATAATGGTAGACAGGAACATTCTCAAGCATATATAACTCATTAATCCTTCCAGAATGGAATGTTATCCAACTACCTCATACATAGACGCTTCCTTGGTTGATTCCATGTAAATTAGCGTAGAATTCCTTAACCATTGGAATGACTACTGCTGCAATAGTATAACAAAACACTTCCCATCTTCACCGCACAATCATTTCTTTAATTGGTGATGAAGAATTTCTTAATCATCGATTGAAGAATCCTCTTTCCTTGATTAGCCTTTTTTGGATATCACCTTGTTAAAAAGTTGTTGTGCCTCGACGCTGACGAACTTTCTCCGGTTGTAAAGTTGAAATCTAGGGTAATCTACTGAATTGGAGGCTATTAGAGAAGAATTGAAAGTGGTTTCCATTCATTTTTGGGATTTGGAGTGTTTAGGAACCGCCCATGGGAGTTTATAGGGGACAAATTCTCTAAAAATCGCCAAAATCCGACATTTTGAACTCGAAAAACTGCCCACTCGCCGATCTTGCCGTCGACGGCCTCAAAGGCACCGTCGGTGAGCCTAGTGCAATTAATTCCAAGCCTCTCGGGAAAAACCTACCATCAGCGGCGTCGAGCGCGCCGTCGGTGCCCTAGGCAAAAATTTGCACTTTTACGTCGTGGTCAATAATGTTCCAAATTTTATCTATGGATCCAAATTTTCGATAATCAAAGGTCAAATTCAAGTAGTAGAATTCAATATTACTACAAACTAATGACAAAAACAAACACATAACAAATAAAGATAACTATGAGTTTCCTCCCATAAAGCGCTTGGTTTAACGTCGTCAGCCTGACCTATTCAGATGTTATTCAAGTTGACTGAGCATTAAAACCTCTTTAAAATTTGGTCTTTTACCCTCAAAATATGGTTTTAATCTATGTACATTTACTTTAAATCTATTCCCAGTCTTCAGATCTTCAATATCAACAGCTCCATAAGTGTAAACCTAAGTCAGAGTAAAGGGCCCTAACCAACGAGACTTCTATTTTCCAGGAAATAATTTTATCCTTGTATTATAAAGCAAAACTTCTTGCCCTGGTTCAAAGTTCTTCTAGTTAATCTTCCAATCATGCATTAACTTCAGTTTTTCCTTATAAATTTATCGTTATCATATGATTCATTTCTTAGTTCATCTAATTCATTCAATTACAACAACCTCTTCTCACTAGTATTTTTCAAATTATAGTTAAATTCTTTAATTTCCCAATATTCTTTATGCTCCAATTCTACTGGTAAGTGACAATTTTTTCCATATATAAGTCTTTAAGGAGTCGTACCAATAGGAGATTTATAAGCAGTCCTGTATGCCCATAATGCAGTATCCAGTCTTGTAGACCAATCTACTCTACTAGGATTTACAATCTTTTCTAAACTTTATTTAATCTCACGATTAGAAACTTCAGCTAACCACTGGTTTGAGGATGATAGGCAGTAGAGAATCTATGAACAATATTAAATTTTTCTGCCAATCTTTGAATGTATTTATTCCTAAAATGGGATCCTCCGTCAGTGATAATCACTCTCGGCATTCCGTATCTTGTGAAAATGGTTTTTATTAAGAATTTTGAAACACTTTTAGCATCACAACGAGATAAAGCTTGTGCTTCAATCCACTTTGATACATAATCAACTGTAATTAAAATATATAAGTTCCCAAATGAAAGAATAAATGGTCCAATGAAATCTAATCCCCAAACATAAAAAATTTCCACTTCTAACATGAAATTCAGAGGAATTTCATTTCTTCTAGATATATTACCTACTCGTTGGCATCCATCACAAGTTTTGATATATCTATAAACATCTCTAAAAAGAGTAGGCCAATAAAATCCAGCTTGCAAAATTTTATGCACAGTTTTGTCGATGCCAAAATGTCCTCCAAATTCAGAATCGTAGCATTTTCGAATAATTTGTTCAGTTTCTTCATAAGGCACACATCTCCTAATAATAAGATCGTTACATTGCTCATATAAACATGGTTCATCCCAAAAATATGCTTTCGCATCATAAATGAATTTTTTCTGTTGCTGCAGACTTAGCATAGGTCGCAAAATATCGCTTACTATATAATTAACAATATCAGCATACCAAGGTATTTTCCACTCATTTATATTATAAATTTTTTCATTAGGGAAATAGTCTGTAATTTCATTGTCGGTATCAGATGATTCATGATTTTCCAGTCTCGACAAATGATCAACAATTTGATTTTCAGTTCCTTTTCTATCAATCACCACAAAATTGAATTATTGCATTAAAAGTACCCATCTAATTAATCTAGGTTTAGTATCCTTATTTTGCATCAGATATTTAATAGCTGAGTGATCAGTATTCATAATACATTTAGTTCTAATTAAATATGATCTAAATTTATCAAAAAGTATATATAATAGCCAGTAACTCTTTTTCAGTAACTGTGTAGTTAATTTGAACATCATTAAGAGTTTTATTAGCATAGTATATAACTTTAAAAATTTTATCATATCTTTGACCAAAAACAGCTCCAATAGCCTAATCACTAGCATTGCATATTAATTCGAATGGTTTCTCCCAATCAGGTAAAACTATTATAGGTGTTGTGATTAGTTTTTCCTTTAATAACTCAAAGGGATTTAAGCAGTCTTCGGTAAATTTAAATTTCTTATCTTTTTCTAAAAGTTGGCATAGAGGTTTGGTAATTTTTGAAAAATCTTTAATATAGCGTATGTAGAAACCAGCATGTCCAAGAAAACTTCTTAACCCTCTCACTGTAGTATGAGGTGGTAATTTAGCTATTACTTGAATTTTTGCAGGGTCTACTTCTATGCCATTTTCTGAAATTTTATGCCCTAATACAACTCCTCCCGCAACCATAAATTGACATTTTTCCCAATTTAGAACTAAGTTAGTTCTTTCGCATAGCTCCAAAACTTTTTCAAAATGATTTAATCATGAGTCAAATGATATTCCAAACACAAAGAAATCATCCATAAATATTTCTATTCTATTATCAATTAATTTACTAAAGATAGACATCATACATCTCTGGAATGTTGCGGATGCATTACATAGTCCGAAAGGCATTCTTCGAAAAGCAAAAGTTCCATAAGGACTAGTAAATGTTGTTTTCTCTTGATCCTCAGGAGCAATAGGTATTTGATGGTAACCGGTATATCCATCCAGAAAGTAGTAATACTTGTGTCCAGCAAGTCTATCCAACATTTGGTCTAGAAAAGGAAGAAAAAAGTGATCTTTTTGGGTGGCGGCATTTAATTTTCAATAGTCAATACAAATACGCCATCCAGAAACTTGTTTGATGAGTTTTAATTCATTATTTTTATTTACTTCAATAGTTACTCCTCCTTTCTTAGAAACATAATGAGTTGGATTTAACCAAGTGCTATCCAAAATAGGATTTATAATTCCAACATCTAACCATTTTAAAATCTCTTTTTTAACTACATCTTCCATAATAGGGTTCGGTTTCCTTTGTGGGTCAATTCTTGGTTTATCTTCTTCATTTAATAAAATTCGGTGCATACAAATCGAAGGACTAATTCCTTTAATATTAGCTAAAGTTCAACCAAAAGTTTTTTTGTATTTTTTTAATGTATCCATTAATTTTTGTTCTTGATTTTTATTTAAGTCTGAGGATACACAAGTAATATTGAAAACTCTCCCAAAAATGCATACTTCAAATGATTTGGAAGATTCTTTAATTCAAGTTCAGGGGGTTTTACAACAGATGGAATTAATGTTTCAGTTTCTGGTGCAGTTGAATTGAGCGTTTCAAATTTCTCTTGAATATAATCAACTTCTTCACTTTCATTTTCATCATAATTATCTTTTTCTATATCTTCTTTTTCTTCATAATTTTCCTTGAAATATTCATTTTTCAGATAATCACATATATCCATTCTAAAATAATCATCATCTTTTTCTTTTGAAGGTTATTTCATTGACTTTGAGATGTTAAAGGATACTTCTTGATCATTTACTCTCATTGTCAATTCTTTTTTTTGAACATCTATTATGGCTCTTCCTGTAGCTAGGAATGGTCTTCCTAAAATGATTGGTATTTCTTTATCTTCTTCCATATCTAAAATGATAAAGTCCACAGGAAAGATAAACTTATCAACCTTGACCAGAACATCTTCTACAACTCTCTTAGGATGTGTAATAGATCGATCAGCTAACTGTAGAGTTACAGAAGTTGATGCAATCTCTCCAATTCCTAACCTTTTAAAAGTTTATAGAGGCAACAAATTTATGTTAGCTCCTAAATCACATAATGCTCGCTCATAAAATTTTTCACCAATACCACACGGGATAGTGAAACTACCAGGATCTTTAAGTTTTTCAGGAAGCTTTCTTTGAATTATAGCACTACACTCTTCACTGAGTGCAATAGTCTCATGATCTAGTAACTTCCTCTTTTTGTTGAGTATATCCTTCATACATTTAACATAATTAGGCATTTGTTCCAAAGCTTCAACAAAAGAAATTTTTATTGACAATTTTTTCAAAATATCTAAGAATTTAGCAAATCTTTTTTCTTTATCTTGTTGCTTTAGTCTTTAAGGAAATGGTGGTGGAGGTTTTTCAAAAGTAATTTTCATAGGATTCAGAGGAAAATTCAGATATAAACTTTCATTTTCTCATTCAGTTTCTTCTTTTTTCTTTTCAACTACAGTTTCTTTTTAAACTCTTGTTTCCAACTCTTTTCCACTTCTCAATTGAATAGCCTTAATTTGTTCTTTTACTTGATCTTTAGGATTTACTTCAACAGTGCTAGGTAAAGTTCCAATAGGTCTATTGCTTAGTGCAGTAGCGATTTGCCCCAATTGGTTTTTTATGTTTTTAGTAGCGGCTCCTTGATTTTGTAATTGATTACCCATATTCAAAACTAATTCTTCCATAGACAACTTCTTCTCCTTAAATTATGAATTATTATAAAAACTTGGTGGATTAGAAGATCTATAATTAGAATTACCCTGGTTGTTTATATTTCTTAATGAGTTTACAGAATTGTTCCACCACTGAGGATTAACAGTATTTGCATTACCTTGGTTATTCCAATTAAAGTTTGGATGATTTTTCCAATCTGGATTATAATAGTTTGAATAAGGATTATTTTGTCTATTATTTATTAAATTTATAGTTTCATAAATGAATTTTCTTCTAACACTGGGAGTGTTTGAGAATGATTCATTTCGTATTGATTTACTTCCTTTGAAAGAGCAGCAATTTGAGAAACTATCATAGTTATAGCATCAGAATCATAAATACTGACTACTATCTTAGGATTTACCCTTTCAGCAGGCCATTGAAAATTATTGGTAGCCTTTTCTTCTATTAATGCGTAGACTTCTTCAAAAGGTTTAGACATTAGTTATCCACCAACAGTAGCGTCAATAATAGATCTAAGAGATCCTACTAATCCATTATAAAATGTTTGAATAATTAACCAATTTGGTAAAGAATGATGTGGACATTTTCTAAGAAGTTTTTTAAATCTTTCCAAAGATTCATATATCGATTCTCCCTCATACTGACTGAAAGATGTAATATCATTTCTAAGCTTAGCAGTCTTAGATGGTGGAAAATATTTCGATAAGAATTTTTGTGAAAGTTCTCCCTAAGTTCTAATAGATCCAGGTGCTAACAAATTTAACCAAGCATTAGCCTTATCCCTTAGTGAAAAAGGAAAAAGTCTAAGTCTGACAGCATCATCAGACACTCTGTCGTACTTAAAAGTAGCACAAAGTTCTAAGAAACTTGTTAGATGTAAATTAGGATCTTCATTTGAAGTTCCACCAAATTGATTGTTTTGTACCATTTGGATAATTGCAGGTTTAAGCTCAAATGAATTAGCAGCTGCATCAGGATTTTGGATAGTTAATTGAATTTCATCTAATGTTGGGTTAGTGTAATCTCTTAGTGGTCTAGATTGATGTTCAATTTCTATTCTTTGGTTGTTTACGTTGTTTTCCATTGTTTCGGAATTTATAAGTTCTTTTATTAGTTTTCTAATTCTCCTAACAGTGCGTTCTAATTCTGAATCGTAGGGTATAAGATTTTCAAAACCGAATTTACGCATATAATCGAAACATTACACAGTAAAACAGTTAACTAAATAAGTTGCAATTATATTAAAAAGTTTTCTAACAGTCCTAAATTGTCCATTACTCTAATTATGTTATATTCCCGGCAACGGCGCCAAAAATTTGACCGCGGTTTTTAATGTACTTAAAAATATGATAATTCGACACCACTATTAGAAGATCTAAATCTTCAGCAATAGCGCCAAATTGACTTGGAGGGTAATTTTAATTTTTGTAACAATTATATATTATAATCTTTAATCGCAGAGTTATCTTTAAATGCAAGTATACGTATTACTCAAACAATACAGGGCTCTAGTGGAGTCATGGATATCGATCCCATAGGGAATATTTTAGAAGCTACAGACTAGGATTATAGAAATCAATTCAAAATCACAACTAAATCAAAATTGCCTATCTGTCACTAATACTCAATCGACAATAATATGAAATTTAAATTAAACTAGTTCTACTAACAATTAACTAAGTTTACTGAAGTGAAGTTCAAATATATATGCAAGAATCTTTCTCCTTTATTAAGATATTTAACTAAATAGATAATTATAATTAGTTTGAAAATGGTGTTGTGCCAAGTAGGAGCATACCTATTCTTTACCCTTTTGTCCAAGCATAAAGAATATTGACTAATCCTATGCTTGGTTACTGAATCTGTGGCTAGGCTGGGAGGATACCAGATCTCACTTAGGAGCTCCCACGTTCCCCTCGCCTGAGGTCTAACATCTACACTTCAGCACCCAAACAATAGGACCGAATTGAGGATTTTAGCCTGTCACTCTAAAATCTTTAATTATATGCCCGATAAATATTATTTCCCTATTTATTTGCACCCTCCTTCCAAGGAGTTTGACCTTCCTAAATCTCAGATGTAATCTTAACTATTGCTGTCAAACTCAACAGATTTTAACTATTCAATTGGCCACATTCAAAGAAAATTAAGATCTAAGTAAAAAATTATCACAACTTTTTCAAACTTTTAATGGCACACTAATTTAATTTATCATTTCACAAAAATATCAAAATAAGGAGAAAGATAGAACAACTACTCAGAATTCATGGAGAGGATGTAATAAAAATTGGATTTCATATATAAAAGTAAAGTTCTACAAACTAAAGTAAAAAAATACAACTTATCTTAAATTCCTCCTCAATGAAACTCCTTGAAGTTCCTCTGAATCTCTTCCTTTCTTTACAGTACAGAGAATTCTCCTTCGAAACGGCAATGCAGAAGAGATCTCTCACTTCCCTTCAACTCTTACAATCCTTCAAAGAATTCCTCACAATATCTCTATTGAACTCACTATTTAACACTCACTAATAACAATGTACACTATTGGACTCTCTATTGGACACTAAGTAACTATTAGAAGAATCTAATATAACTTTTTACAGAATCTTAGTGACTTTTAGAGGACTCCAAAGGACATTTTTTCGGCCTAAAATGGTTCTTTTTAAAGTTGTTGAAGAGTCTCCAAGATTTTTGCAAGCATCCTTTTGAAAATCATCCACATTCGACGTATTTTGTGAAAAAACTGTCAATCCCACTGTCGGCGGCCTTCTAGAAACTTAGCCTTGAACTGACCCCGCTGTCAGCGGCCTCGACCTCTGCCGTCGGTGGCCTCCCTTGTAATATATTCTGAACTCTCAGGAAAATCACACCGTCGGCACCATCGACCTCGCCGTCGGTGCCCTAGGTCAAATTTGCATAATTTAGTCTATGTTTCTCCAAATTCGCTCCTTTTTGCATATTTTTGCTACATTGTCCTTAAATCTTCATACCTGCAGAAAAACACAAAAAATACCCTTCTTTAAAGTGCAATATCATCAAAATAAGTATAAAATAGGCATGAAAATCTTAACATTTTTTCCTGGGTCAATGACTAAATTTGTTCTTTCGCATACCTCTAAAACTTTTTCTATGTTGCATAGGCATGCATCAAATGAATCTCCAAATACTGAGAAATCATCCATAAACACTTCTATTCCATCATCTATTAATTTACTAAATATAAACATCGTACATTTTTGAAATGTTTCAGGCGCATTACATAATCTAAAGGGCATTCCTCTAAAAGTGAAAGTTCCATAAGGGCTAGTAAATGTAGTCCTCTCTTGATCCTCAGGAGCAATAGGTATTTGGTCATAACCGGTATATCCATCCAAGAAGCAATAATACTTGTGTCCAGCAAGTTTGTCTAGCATTTGGTCTAAAAAAGATAAAGGGAAGTGATCTTTTCTGGTGGCACTGTTTAATTTTCTATAATCAATACATATTCGTCAACAAGTGACTTGTCTTGTCGGTATGATTTCATTTTGTTCATTTACATCAACAGTCACTCCTTCTTTCTTAGGAACACAATGAATTGGGCTCACCTAAATATTATCAGAAATAGGATATATAATTTCAGCATCTAACCACTTTAAAATCTCTTATTTAACCACTTTTTTGTTATCGGTTCAGTCTCCTTTGTAGATCAACTCTAGGTTTATGTTGTTCATTCAATAAAATTCTATGCATACAGATCAATGGACTAATTCCTTTAATAGCTGCTAAGGACCAACCAAAATCCTTTTTGTATCTTTTTAAGGTGTCCAGTAATTTTTGTTCTTGATATTCATTTAAATCCGAAGATAAAATGACGGTAAGGTAGATGATTCTCCTAAAAAATATACTTCAAATGATTAGGGAGAATTTTCATCTCAAGTTCAGGGGGTTTAATGATAGATGGAATTAAACTTTTATCTCTATTTTCCGTAATATCCAATCTTTCAAATCTTTCCTGAACAAATTCTAACTTTTCATTCTTCGTATCATCCAAATCATCTTCACTCACTTTCATCCTCACATTCTAAATTCTCTTCAAATACTTCTTTAAAATGATCTTCTCTCAAATGATCGCATATGTCCATTCGAAGGCATTCATCATTTGTTTCAGCTGAAGGGTATTTCATAGACTTAAGAATATTGAAAGTTACCTCTTGATCATTAACTCTCATAGTTAACTCTCCTTTTTGAACATCGATCATAGCTCTCCTAGTAGCATGGAATGGTCTTCCCAAAATAATTGGAACTTATTTATCTTCCTTCATATCTAATACAATAAAGTCCACAAGAAAGATAAATTTATCCACCTTCACTAATACATCTTCCACAACTCCTTTAGGATAAGTGATAGAACGATCAGCCAATTGAAGAGTCACAGATGTAGGTGAAATTTCTTCTATTCCCAATATTTTGAAAGTTGATAAAGGCATAAGATTAATACTAGCTCCCAAATCACATAAAGCTCTTCGAAAAATTTCTCACCTATAGCACACGGGATAGTGAAACTACCAGGTTCTTTAAGTTTTTCATGAAGCTTCTTCTGAATAATTGCACTACACTCACCGCTAAGTGCAACAGTCTTGTAATCTTTGAACTTTCTTTTATTTTTAAGAATATCCTTCATAAACTTTGCATAATTAGTCATCTGATCTAATGCTTCAACAAAGGGAATATTAATCGTTAATTTCTTATGAATTTCCAAAAACTTTACAAATTCGTTATCCTTGTTCTATTTTTTTAGTCTTTGAGGAAATGGATGAGGTGGTTTTCAACAGTTATCTTCATTAGTTCAATCAGATAGTATAAGTCTGGATATATCCTATTAGAACTTTTTTCAATGTTCACTTCCTCTCTTTCAACTTTAACTTCTTTTTGTCTTGTTTTCAATTCTTTTCCACTCCTTAAATGAATAGCCTTAATTTGCTCCTTAGTTTGATCTTTTGGGTTGATCTCAACATTGCTAGGAAGATTTCCAGAAGTTATATTATTAAGAACAGTACATATATGTCCCAATTAATTATCTATATTCTTCATTGCAACATTTTGAGCTTGAATTTGATTACCCATATTCAGAATTATTTCTTCAGTAGACAACTGCTTTTCCTTAAATTGTGGGTTACGATTACAACCAGGAGGATAAGATGGTCTATAATTGGTATTTCTTTGATTTTTTGGATTTCCAACTGGATTCATAGAATTGTTTCCCCTTTGCGGGTTAACAACCATTGTTATTATTTCAGTTGAAGTTTGGGTGATTCTTCCAACAAGGATTATAATAATTCGAATAAGGATTATTAACTTTATTATATATGGAATTCAAGGTTTCATAAAGTGTTTGAGAGTTATCATCTATCCTAATGAATTTTCTTCTAAAACTGGGGGTGTTTGAGAATAATTTATTCTATATTGATCTATTTTCTTAGAAAGTGCAACAATTTGAGAGACTATCATAGTTATCACATCAGAATCATGAATACTAGCTACTCTCCTAGGATTTACCCACTCAGAGGGCCAATGAAAATTATTAGCAGTCATCTCTTCAATTAATGAATAGGCTTCATCAAAAGGTTTTGACATTAATAATCCACCAGCAGCAGCATCTATAATCGATATCAAAGATCTCACTAATCCATCGTAAACTGTTTGAATTATTAACCAGTTGAGCCACGCTAAATATATGCGTACTAAAAATTCAATCCACGGCAACGACATCAAAAATATGACCCGCAATCCGCTGATGAAAAATGTAATAATTAATGCTTTCAAATATATGTAATAGATAATAATAGCGGCTAGTGTATATAAATATAATTTTATCAAAAATATTTTACACACTAGGGGTACTACGCAATTATACGTATCGTATCAAGTAATATAGGGTTTTGAAACAAAGACCGCAGTATCGATCCCACAAGGAGTGAGTTATGGATTTTTAAATATTTTAATTTTATTTTTAAGTATCTCTTTTATAGTTATAAATTTGATATTTTTAATTTACTAGATGGAATAATAAAGCAGTAATGAAATGATTGATGTAAAAAGCAATAAGAAAACAACTTTCTTCCTTTCAATTAATCCAAGATTTTCTAAGATAATGATAATATTTGTGGAGAATATAAATTTATGGTACTGTGCCAAATAGAAGCATTCATATTCTTTACCCTTTGATCCTGGTGTAGCCTATAGATCAGGTCCGGATGTATTGTTAGTAGAATGGGTTAATCTAGGCTCACACAACTAGATGTCCAAGGGTGGCTATGGTCGGCCCTACTAGTGACCCTTTCCTTCTCTATAAACCAAATCACAAGAATTTAGTCTGTCACTCTAAAAACTTATCAATTCTATGCTCATTATATAATATCTTCCTACTTATTTGCACTCACCTTGAATAACCCGCACAAGGCCTTCGACTACCCAAGGATTCATGTGATATCTATTAGCTATGAATTCATCTCCTTCTAGGTATCAAAACTCTTCAAGAGATTTTAACAATTTAATATCTTCCTATTTATTTGCACTTCACCTTGAATAACCCATTATATAATATCTTCCCATTTATCTTTACAATTTAATATCTTCCCATTATATAATATCTTCCTATTTATTTGCACTTCACCTTGAATAACCCGCACAAGGCCTTCGACTACCCAAGGATTCATGTGATATCTATTGTTATGGATTCATCTCCTTCTAGGTATCAAAACTCTTCAACAGATTTTAACAATTTAAATGGTCAATTTAAATAGTAAATTAAGATCTGATATTAATATGATCACAATGTTTTAAAATATAAATAGTTTTTAATTCTCCAATGAATTTTATATTATCTTATTTATCTTTTAATAATTGAAAGGAGAAAGTAAACTAACTACTCAGAACACATTGAATTTAAACAACAAAACATGATAATGAAACATTGAATAAAATTACAAATACTTATCTCAAGTGTTTCTCCTACTGAACCTCTGAATTCTTCTGACTCCAAAGCAAATAAACTTCAAAAGCACCATTTCTTTAAACTCTTAATACAAACTCTAAATAAAATAACTAACTAATATATGAAGGATAGTAAAATGTGGCCCTAAAGTATCTCTCTAATTCTCTCTCTAGATGGGGCTTTAGATAGGGGGGCCATTCTTTCTGAAGGAGTACCCTCCTATTTATAAGCATCAAGGGTTGCCTCAAGGCACCTCTTCAAAATGTATCCACATTCAATGAATCTTCTAGAAGGTGTGTCCGGTGCCTAGGCGCTGGAATCTGGCGCCTAGGCGCCGGACTCTGCGTCCAGTTCTTCGCACCTCTTCACTTTGAAACTCATCTCTTCGCGATTAAAACCATTTCCAAGCGTCCAAATACATTATATAACATTTTCTATAAACCAGGAACAACTGCCAGCCTTCTAGAAAGTCCAATAACAGCTAAAACCGTCAAAATAACCGTCCAAAAGTCATGAAAAATCTTGACAGATCCCATATCGACCTGGCGCTTAGTTACCGAATTCTGGAGCCTAGGCGCCAGACCAATGATTTTGACAATTTTTCATTTTGGCTCCATTTTTGCTTCTTTTTGCACCTTTTTCACTCTTTTTCCTTATTGAACATTTTTCCATCACCTATATCCAAAAACACTAAAATACCTTTCATTAAAGCATAATATCCTTAAATATTTGATAAAAATCAAGGCATAAAAATGGGTATTTTTTTCATGAATCAAAATCCCCCAAACTTAAACGTTACTTGTCCTCAAGTAACCCTTTTTACTATATAAAATGTATAACATTTGGAATGAAAGATAAATATTTAAGACTCCTTGTAATTTTTGATCTTATAAAGGTTTTAGTAAATCATTAACCAAATTTCACTAACTAAGTTTAATTTTAAGAATTTAAAGAATATTCAACTACCAAATCATAAGACTTCAAAAATTTTTCATTCATTTCGAAAATAATAGAAGTTTATTATATTAAGATCACATAGATTATTTACAAGAAAAAGATTTTCATGAAATGTATTTCCTAAATAAAGATTCATGCCTAAAAATTAAGTAAAGTATGTAACTAGTTTTCTTCATATAAGATAATTCAAGTGAAGCCAATTTTTTATTAGGCATATCCTCAAGCTTATCCTCTTTTTTCTTTTCTTCTCCCATTTTTTTTAATTTCACAGTGAGGATTACTGTATTTGGATAGCCTGTTAATGATTTTGAACTTCACTATCCTTAACTTATATTTTCAAACTTTTACATTTTCACTTAATTATTATAACATGAATAGAATTTCAAAAAGACTTTCAATCTTTTCTTTTTCAAGTTATAATTTTTGATTTCTTAATACTTCTAAAATTCAATTATTTCTATTATGAATAGAAAAATTTCTTAATCTTATTTTTCTTTAAGTTGAATAATTCTATTCTTAAAATCAATCAAAGTTATTAAAATTTTGGTTAAATCCACTAAATTATTTATAATTTCAAAAATTTATGTGATCTTAAATAGATTCTTCATTCCTTATGTTATGTTAAGATTTTTTTAGAAAATATTAGTTTATTAAGGACAAATAAAATTTAAATTTGCATGTATTTTCCCTTCCCCCAAACTTAAGTTTTGGTATATCATAAAAAAAATAAAGTATGAGAGAAAGAAAAGTATAATTTAAAAAGGAATTTTATAAGCATGTAAAAAAAAATTCTAGAAAGAAATATAATTTACTTCTACACATGTTTTTTATGAATATTACAGAAACAATGAAGCATATAAAAGTAAGCAGGCTTAAAAAATTTTTTTTTTTTAAAAAAAAAATTTATATAGCAGTAGTTGAATTAAATAATTATATTACTAACAAAAATAGAATAACATTACTAACTATTCTAGAATACTAAGCGAGTAGGTCGAAACAAAAATAAACACAAATTCATTCAAATTTCAGTCTGCAACTAAATATCTAAAACAGTCTCAACATCAAACAATTCTTACAAAGTCTCATAAACTAATCTAAACTAGCAAACAACAAACAACAATCAGTACTAGCAAATAAAAACTAAACTAACAACAAACTCAGCACATCTCAGAGGTAAATCAGGCTACTAATCACTGTCTGTAGCCTCATCATCATCATCACCAAAAGAAAACTCCACATCCTTAGGATCAACATATGGTGAAAATCTAGGACAGGTGGGAAATTGAATATCATGCTCACCCTTCAAGAATCTAACTAAAGACTCTGAATACTCAGCATCATACTCACTCTTCCTCTGGGTGTAATCAGATATGTGATCAATTTTCTTATCCATAGTATCAACTCTGCAGTGAATTATAAATAACTCATTCTGCTGCTCCAGAAATTGATCATGCATCGATTCCCAAAAACTAGACGGTGGCTCAGCAGTAGAAGTAGAAGGTCTGGAGGTGGAAGCTCTACCTGGAGTAGGTGTAGAAGTAGAAGGGGCTGTAGATCTCTTCCCACGAAGACAATCATAGATATTAACACTCTCCTGCCCAATTGTCTTGGTAGACTTCAGCTTCTCCTCAGAAATATCAGCAGTGACTCCATTGTTCACACATAAAGTATAAATCAGAGATGGGAATCCTAGTCCTACAGAAGTACTGGATCTAGCAGTAGACTCCACAGAATCATAAATATTACTGCCAACATCTATCGGCTTCCTCACATTAATGTAGTAGTTTAAGATAGCTCAGTCTCTAGTCACTTCTCTTAGGTGGTTGGAAGGTATAAGTCTTGCAGAAATAAGGTAATGCCATGCTTTTGAAATACCATTTAACTTAGAAGATTTGAAATTTACCTATTTATCGTTCTGGATCTTCTAAACTCCAGTGTCGTCAATCAAATAAGCAATAATCATCTCAAGATCTCCCTCAGATGGAGATAATCCAGAATAGTGGCACTCGATGGTAGGTGGCAGTCCATAAAAAACATTGATTCTTTCCGGGGTAAATCCTACTCCAACACCTCTGACGAAGACTTCGTAGTCTTCCACATCCAAAAGTTAGCATAAAATTCAAGCACGATTGGAATAACATCAACAACGGTGAAATAACAGAATCGTTGCCAGTTGTGTGCAACGATTTTGTTCTCGATCATTTCACCGGGACTGTAAAAGCTTCGCTCTAAGATAAATTTTCTAGACGTCGCAAATTCGTGATATCGAAAATGCGCTGCCGCAGTCGCGAACTTGCTACTGTCAAAATTTTCTCATGCCTTTACTCGCTTAGATTCCGGTGCCATCTAAACGTGAAAGAAAACACAAATAAATTAAGGAATCAAAGATTTAAACTCTTTTTAAGCTTAAGAAACTTAAAATGAGTTTAAAAATTCATGCAGAAACATTAAAAATCAAAATTTTTCTCAAAAATTCGGTTTTTAGCCAAAAATAGGAAAAACTATGGTGAAAATAAAAAATAAATGGATTAGAGTGTAGATCTAACCTTGAGATGAAGAAATCAAGTGATTTCGGGCTCAAAATCCTGATGTTTTGACCTCAAAATGGATTTAAAAGGTGGATTTTCGCGAAAAAGAGGAAGGATATGAAGCTTAGGCATCAAAAATGGCTAATGAGGGTTTAAATGGTGATTTTCGGGTAAGCAGGCCAAACCGACGCTTAGGTGTCGAATTCTGGCGCCTAGGCGCCAGACTCGCCTTTCCAAAAAAAAATCACTTTAAAAATTTTTTTTCCACCAAAATTCATAAATTAAACTTCTAATTACTCATATAAGAGTATTGCTTCAGTTTACATCTTCCAAAATATTTTTCAAAAATTTTCAAAACTTAAAATTAGATCCACCAATTAAACACAAGTTTAAATCAAACTCTTCTAATTCCATTCATGATTTTCAATTTCGGGTTCAATACAATTCAAATAAGTATCATAACATGATTCAAGTTCTAACAATGATCAAACAACACAAATTTGAAAGCAAATACAACACACATTGAACATGAAAGAAAACACACAAGCAAGCACAATCGATTCACTAAATCGATACAACGACACACCAAATAAATCACAATCTCACCACATCACTATCTAATTCTCATTATCTTCACAATGAAGATTGTTTTGCCTACTTGGGAAGAATACTAACGCTCTCAGAAAATCCATAGCTTTTTTCTCGTCGATCCAATTGTTCTTCACATACATCTCCACTTGAGCATCTTGATAAGCCGCTAGATGACCAAATTAAAGTTTCGCCTGGCATTCTAGATGTTCAATTTGATGAAACATCTCATGAAGGCGATCTCCAATGCTTTTAAATTCTACTTCAAACTTACCTAGATGACTAGAAATTTTCTCCAAACTTACAGCGATGAAACCATTGAAGTAGGGTTAAGGATCCTTTAAGACCTTGTCTCTAGCCTCTTCTCCAAGATTTCTCCTCTCCATTTCTTCAAAAATTCTCTCTAATCTCTCAAGAATGGAGTGTATGGGTCGAAATAATGATTGCATAAGGATTGGGGACGAAGATAGGGTAATTTATAAGAGAAAATCGTGTGAAAAACTGAAGATTTTCGGTTTTGGCACGATCCAGTAATTGTGGCACATAGGCGCCAAATCTGGAGCCTAGGCACCGGACCCATCGACACATAGTTTACTCTGGCGCTTAGGCGCCAAATCTGGCGCCTAGGCGCCGAAACCATGTTCGACTCTGTTTCGCCTAACGTCAAATTTCAAAGTTTCGTTCTCCAAAATAGGTAATTTTGAATGGTAAGATCAATATAGACTCAGTAACACAAATTATAAGCAATCATAATGAAGGTTAACTTGATCTCCTTTTTACTCATATATGAAATAGAGTGATCCAATGTCTAAGCTTTATATATTTCGATATAATTTTCAGCTTAAGTCAATAAAGACTTGTTAGCATCAAATTTTCTAAAGTAATATAAAATTAAAAAAGACAGAGGCATAACCTTACATTAAAAATGTAAAAACAAGGAAAACAACGAATAACTATGGGTTGCCCCCCCCCACAAAGCGCTTGGTTTAACGTCGTCAGCCAGACCTAGTTAAGTTTTTAATCAGGTAGACTCAACTCATAAGCCTCTTTATAAATCTTTTTAATATCTCCCAAATAAGGCTTCAGTCTTAATGCATTAACGTTAAAAAATTTTCCCATTTTGGGATCTTTAATATCCACAGCTCCATAATGGTATACTTTTTCAATTGTATACGGTCCTATCCATTTTGATCTTAATTTTCCAAGAAAATGTCTTAAACGAGTATTAAATAATAATACTTCTTATTGGCCCATAATGCAGAATCAAGTCTATCAACCCAATCAGTTCTTTTAGGATTAACAGTCTTCTCTAAAATTCTTTTAATTTCTTTGTTTGATACTTCAGCCATTCCACTTGTTTGTGGGTGATATGCAGTTGTAATTCTATGTTTGATTCCAAATTTTTCCAATAATGATTGAATTCTTATATATCTAAAATGACTTCCACCATCTGTGATAATTACCTTAGGCATTCCAATTCTTGAAAAAATCATCTTCTTTAAAAATTTTGAAACACTTTTGGAATCACGAGCTAGGTAAAGCTACGACTTCAATCCACTTTAAAACGTAATCAACCGCTAATAAAATATAAATCTTTCCAGATAATGGTACAAATGGTCCCATAAAGTCTAAACCCCACATATAAAAAATTTCAACTTCCAATATATAGTTTAAAGGCATTTCATCTTTCTTGGATATATTTCTCATCCTTTGATATCGATCACATGTTTTCACATAATGTCTCATATCTTTAAATAAGGTAGGCCAATAAAATCCTGAATTTAAAATTTTAAATGCAGTTTTATCTACTATAAAGTGTCCTCCAAATTCGGAATCATGACATTTTTGAATAAAAGCATAAGTTTCTTCATAAGGTACTCATCTATGAATTACAGAATCTCTTCCTAATTTAAATAAATGAGGATCTTCCCAAATATAAGATTTAGCATCATTTTTAAATTTCTTAATAAATTTGTTATCCAATCCATAAGGTAAAATATTGCTAACTAAATAGTTAACTATATCTGCATACCAAGGTGTTTGACATCCTTGAATAACATACAAATGTTCATCAGGAAATTTCTCATTTATATTTTCTTCAGTAATAACATCATTCTTAATTCTAGATAAATGATCAGCAATTTGGTTGTTCGTTTCTTTTCTATCCACTATTTGAAAATCAAATTCTTGTAGAAGTAAAACCCATCTTATCAGTTTAGGTTTAGCATCTTTTTCAACATTAAATATTTAATAGCGGAATGATCAGTATGAACTATGAATTTGGTACAAAAAAGATAAGGTCTAAATTTATCAAAGGCATATACTATAGCTAAAAGCTCTTTCTCAGTAGTAGTGTAATTTCTTTGAGTTTCTGTAAGAGTTTTACTAGCATAATATATAACTTTGAAAATTTTCTCATATTTTTGTCCCAATACAGCTCCAATTGCAAAATCACTTGCATCGCACATTAATTCAAAAGGTTTATTCCAATTAGGTGCAATAATTATAGGTGCAATTATTAATTTCTCTTTTAAAATATTGAAAGCATTAACACAGTCTTCATTAAATTCAAATTTAGCTTCTTTTTCCAATAAATGACAAAGAGGTTTAGCAATTTTAGAAAAATCCTTTATATATTATTTATAAAATCCAGCATGACCCATAAAACTTCTCACATCAGTAACAGTAGTAGGGGGTTGCAGTTCAATAATAATTTTCACTTTTGCTTGATCAACTTCCATCCATTTTTGTGAAACTTTATGACCAAGTACAATGCCTTTTGTGACCATAAATTCACATTTTTCCCAGTTAAGAACTAAATTTGTTTCTTCACATCTTTTCAGAACTTTGGAAATATTTTCCTAACAAGACTCAAAAGAAGTTCCAAAAACTGGAAAATCATCCATGCATACTTCAATTCCTTTGTCAATCAAATCACAAAATATTGACATCATACATCTTTGAAAAGTTGCAGGTGCATTACATAAACCAAAAGGCATTCTTCTAAAGGCAAATGTTCCATAAGGACTTGCAAATGTTGTTTTCTCTTGGTCCTCAGGAGTGATAAGTAATTGATGATAACCAGAATATCCATCCAGAAAACAAAAATATGAGTGTCCAACTAATTTGTTAAGCATTTAATCCAAGAAAGGTAAAGGAAAATGATCATTTCTAGTGGTGTCATTTAACTTTCGATAATCAATGCAAATTCGCCATCCAGTAACTTGTCTTGTAAGAATTAGTTCATTTTTATCATTGACAGTGACAATTACTCCTCCTTTCTTCGGAACACAATGAATAGGACTTACCCAATTGCTATCCGAAATAGGATAAATAATTCTAGCATCTAACCATTTTAAAATTTTTTTTAACAACGTCTTTCATGATAGGATTTAATCTTCTTTGTGGTTCAATAGTAGGTTTAAAATTTTCTTCCATTAAAATTCTATGCAAACAAATGGAAGGGCTTATTCCTCTTATATCAGCAATAGTCCAACCAAAAGCTTTCTTATAATTCTTTAACACTCCTATTAATTTTTCTTCTTGATCTAAACTTAGCTTAGAAGAAAAAATAACAGGTAAAGTTAATGAATTTCCAAGAAATGCATACTTTAAATGTGAAGGTAACATTTTTAATTCCAGTTCAGGGGCTTTTTTAATTGAGGGTAAAAGTATATCATTTTGAGTTATGTCTAAAGTTTCCCAGTTATCTTTGATATAATGAGTTTTAAATAATTCTTCTTCTTTTAGTTCTTCATTTTCATCCATTAAAAATTCAATTTCTTCTTCAGGAATGATTTTACATTTTTCTTGATAGTGTTTTTCAATTATAAAATCAAAAATATCCATTCGATAGCATTTTTCTTTGTCAGGGTACTTCATCGATTTAAGAACATTGAATTTAAGCTCTTGATCATTAATTCTCATAGTTAATTCTCCTTTTTGCACATCAATCATAGCTCGTCCGATAGCTAGAAAAGGTCTCCCTAAAATAATTGGTATTTCTTTATCTTCTTCCATATCAAGTACAATGAAATCCACAGGGAAGATAAATTTATCTACTTTAACAAGTACATCATCTATAACTCCTTTAGGGTAAGTGATAGATCTATCAGCTAATGGAAGGGTTACAGTGGTGGGAGTAATCTCTCCTAAATTCAACCTTCGATAAATAGAAAATGACATGAGATTAATATTTGCTCCTAAATCACATAAAGCTTTTCCATAAAATTTTTCTCCAATAGCACAAGTTATAGTAAAACTTCCAGGATATTTAAGTTTCTGAGGTAATTTCATTTGAATTATTGCACTGCATTCTTCAATTAATGCAACAGTTTCAAAGGCTTCAAATTTTCGTTTCTTACTTAATATATCCTTCATAAATTTTGCATAAGTTGGCATCTGTTCCAAAGCTTCACAAAAGGTATGTTTATAGTAAGTTTCTTAAAAATTTCAAAAAACTTAGAAAATTGGTGATCAAGCTTCAGCTGTTTTAATCTTTGAGGACAAGGTAGTGGTGGTTTTTCAACTTCCACATAAATAGAAATATTAGTTTGATCTTGATTAGGAGAAGGTGTTTCTTTAGGTTTTCAATCTCTTCAACCTCAATCTCTTTTTCAATTTCATTCTGCACTCTTTCTTTTAATTCCTTTCCACTTCTAAGTTGTACAGCTTTAACATGTTCATGTTCTTTTCCAGTTTCTTTTGGATTAATTTCAACATTACTAGGAAGTGTTCCGGAGGTCCGTTATTAATTAAATTAGCGATTTGTCCCATTTGATTCTCAATATTACGAATAACAGTATTTTGATTTTGTAATTGATTACTCATTTGTAAAATTAATTCTTCTATTGATAACTTTTTCTGTTGATTATTAAATCCAGGTAATTTATAATTTGAATTTACTTGATTATTCCAATTTTCAGTTAGATGAGATTGATTATTACCCCATTATTGTTGTTGATTATTCCAGTTAAAATTAGGGTAATTTTTCCATCTATGATTATAATAATTTGAATACAGATTATTTTTACTAGTAATAGCTTGTAAAGTTTCAATAGTTTAAGAATCTTCAATATTAGATGAGTTGTTATGTGATATGTTGATAGCAAAATTATCTAATTTCTTAGATATTGCAGCTACTTGTGAAGCTAAGATAGAAAAGGCTTTGTTATCTTGAATACTTGACATTCTTTTAGGATCTTTCAGAAGGCCATTGAAAATTATTGTCAGCCATTTCTTCAATTAAAGTATAAGCTTCTTCAAATAATTTAGACATTAAAGAACCTCCAGCAGCAGCATCAATAATTGATTTTAGAGATCCAATTAAACCATTATAAAATGTTTGAATAATTAACCAATCAGGTAAAGCATGATGATGACATTTTCTTAATAGTTCTTTAAATCTTTCCCAAGTTTCATAAATTGTCTCCCCGTCAAATTGACTAAATGAAGTAATATCATTTCTTAATTTAGCAGTTTTAGAAGGAGGAAAATATTTAGTAAGGAATTTTTGTGTCATTTCAGCCCATGTTTTAATAGATCCTATTGCTAATGAGTTTAACCACATCTTTGTTTTATCTCTTAAAGAAAATGGAAAGTGTCTAAGTCTAATAGCATAATCAGAAACATTGTTACATTTAAAGTTAGCACAAAGTTCTAAAAACTAGCAATGTGTAAATTTAGATCCTCATTTGGTGTTCCTCCAAATTGATTATTTTGCACTATTTGAATGATAGATAGTTTAAGCTCAAAAGAATTAGCATCTACAGTAGGTATTTGAATACTACTATGAAGTTCATGAACTGTAGGGTTAGCATAATCCCTTAATGGTTATTAAACATTTTGTTCATTAATTTCAATTGGATTTTGTAAATTGTTATGTAAATTAGCCATCTCTTGGATTTTTTGAGTTTGTTTTCCTTTTTTAATTTTTTTAACAGTTCTTTCTAATTCAGAATCTAAAGGTAATAATCCTTCAGATCTAGCACTACGCATAAAAAGTAAATTAACAAAAAATAAAATCTTTACTTATTAGTAAATTTTTTTTTATTATATATATATATTTTTATTATATATTTTGTATTTTATATTTTTGACAATAAAAGAAAATGAATAAAATAAAATATAAATATTTAAAATCTAAAAATTTACCTCCGCTCCTCCCTGGGCAACGGCGCCAAAAACTTGACCCACGCTAAATATAAGCATACTAAAAATTCAATCCCCGGCAACGGTGCCAAAAACTTGACCCGCAATCCGCTGATGACAAATGTAATAATTAATGCTTTCAATAATATGTAATAGATAATAATAGTGGCTAGTGTATATAAATAAAATTTTATCGAAAATATTTTACGCAATAGGGGTACTACGCAAGTATACATATCATATCAAGTAATATAGGGCTTTGAAACAAAGACCCCAGTATCGATCCCACGAGGAGTGAGTTATGGATTTTTAAATATTTTAATTTTATTTTTAAGTATTTCTTTTATAGTTATAAATTTGATATTTTTAATTTACTAGATGCGATAATAAAGCGAGTAATGAAATGATTGATGTAAATAGAAATAAGAAAACAACTTTCTTCATTTCAATTAATCCAAGATTTTCTAAGATAATGATAATATTCGTGGAGAATATAAATTTATGGTAATGTGCCAAATAGAAGCATTCATATTCTTTACCCTTTGATTCGAGTGCAAAGAACATTGGCTAGCTTTATAGATCGAGTCCGGATGTATTGTTAGTAGAATGGGTTAATCTAGGCTCACACTACTAGATGTCCAAGGGTGGCTATGGTAGTCCCTACTAGTGACCCTTTCCTTCTCTATAAAACAAATTACAAGAATTTAGTCTGTCACTCTAAAAACTTATCAATTTTACGCCCATTATATAATATCTTCCTATTTATTTGCACTTCACCTTGAATAACCCGCACAAGGCCTTCGACTACCCAATGATTCATGTGATATCTACTAGTTAAGAATTCATCTCCTTCTAGGTATCAAAACTCTTCAATGATTTTAACAATTTAAATGGCCAATTTAAATAGTAAATTAAGATACGATATTAATATCATCACAATGTTTTAAAATATAAATAGTTTTTAATTCTCCAACGAATTTTATATTATCTTATTTATCTTTTCATAATTGAAAGGAGAAAGTAAACTAACTACTCAGAACACATTGAATTTAAACAACAAAACATGATAATGAAACTTTGAATAAAATTACAAATACTTATCTCAAATGTTTCTCCTACTGAACCTCTGAATTCTTCTGACTCCAAGGAAAATAAACTTCAGATGCACCAACTCTTTAAACTCTCAATACAAACTCTAAATAAAATAACTAACTAATTTGTGAAGGCTAGTAAAATGTGGCCCTAAAGTATCTCTCTAATTCTCTCTCTAGATAGGGCTCTAGATAGGGGGGCCATTTTTTCTGAAGGAGTACCCTTCTATTTATAGGCTTCAAGGGTTGACTCAAGACACCTCTTAAAAATGTGTCCACATTCAATGAATCTTCTAGAAGGTGTTTCTGGCGCCTAGGCGCCGGACTCTGCGTCCAGTTCTTCGCACCTCTTCACTTTGGATTGCACCTTTTCACGATTAAAACCGTTTCCAAGCATCCAAATACATTGTATCACATGTCTTATAAACCAAGAACAACTGCCAGTTTTCTAGAAGGTCCAATAACTGCTAACACCGTCAAAATAACCGTCCAATAGTCATCAAAAATTTTGACAAATCCCGTATCGACCTAGCGCTTATGCGCCGAATTCTGGCGCCTAAGCGCCAGACCAATAATTTTGACAATTTTGCATTTTGACTCTATTTTTACTCCTTTTTGCTCCTTTTTCACTCTTTTTCCTTCTTGAACATTTTTCCATCACTTATATCCAAAAACACAAAAATACGTTTCATTAAAGCATAATATCCTTAAAAATTTGATAAAAATCAAGGCATAAAAATGGGTATTTTTTCATGGATCACCAGTTTGGTAAAGCATGATGTGGACACTTTCTCATAAGATATTTAAATCTTTCTCAAGCTTTATATATATATATTCTCCATCAAACTGACTAAAAGATGTGATATCATTCCTCAACATAGCAGTTTTTGAATGAGGGAAATATTTTGACGGAAACTTTTGTGAAAGTTCTCCCCAAGTTCTGATAGATCCAGGTGCTAACGAATTTAACCTTGTCTCAACCTTATCCCTTAATGAAAAAGGAAAAAAGTCTAAGCCTAATAGCATTGTTCAACACTCCATTGTATTTAAAGGTAGCACACAGTTCTAGAAAACTAGCGAGATGTAAGTTAGGATCTTCATTAGGTGTTCCTCCAAATTGATTATTTTGTACCATTTGGATAATAACAGGTTTAAGCTCAAATGAATTAGCAACAACATCAGGGTTTTGGATAGTCAAGTGAATTTCATTTGTTGTTGGATTAGCATAAACTCTTAAAGGTATTAGTATATTTTCATTTTAATTATTTGATTATTCAAATTGTTCGCCATTTTGTGAGGATCTTCAGATTGTTTTTGTTGTTTTTAAATTTTTTTAATAGTACGCTCTAATTCAGAATCGTAAGGCACTAAACCTATAGATCTGATACTACGCATACAAATGCAAATATACGTATAACACAATTAAATGCAAATATACGTATCGCTCAAGTAATACGGGGCTCTAGTGGAGTCCTAGCTATCGATCCCACAGGGAGGAAATTAATTTTATGGTGTAGCATAGAATTAACTTCTCGAGTCACAGCACAATTGCAAGTAATTACTAATCTTAAAAGAGAGACAAACAATTGTAGTTACTAATTCTACCAAAATACGTTTTAACTCTCTTGTAAGTTTAACTAACACAAGACTAAATTTATAACAGAGTTCAGTTGTAAGAAAGAATCTTCCTCTTCTCCAATAATAATGTGATGATTTATTGACATAGATTAGTGATTCAAATGTATTGTGCCAAACAGGAGCATTCCTATTATTTACCCTTTTCCAAGCGCATAATGAACATTGGCTAATCCTATGTTCAGTTCCCAAATTCATGGTTAGGCTGGGAGGATACTGGCTCTCACTCCAGAGGTCCCTACTTCCCTTCCCCTGAAGGATAACTCTCACTTTAGTTTCCAAACCCTATGACCAAATTGGGGATTTCAGCCTGTTGTCGGCATGTTTTTAGGTTAAGTGTTGTATTTTAAAAAAAGGGGTCGCCTACAGAAGTTGTCGGCGAATTTTTAATTTAATTTAAATAAATAACTTGAAAAGTAGTATTTGATTTTGAAAATAATTTTTAAATTTGAAAAATTTTTAAGATATGAAATCAAACCGATCTCACATCTCGAATAGCTTATATAAACGAGTACTGCACCACAAACCGTGTGTATATCTCGAAGAATAGACACACTGCTTGATGATGGTGCTCGATTAAATAAACTAAAAGATTTGTGACATCTGTTTGGTTTGAGAACCAATTTTATAAGCCGACAAGTTCCCTTGCTTAATATAAAGAAATTAAGCAAGGTTTACATTACCTGGGTTCTTAAAGTTCCCTATAAGGGCAAGCCCCTATAGTTAATTACATCTTAAATGATGGGAGTCATTTAAGAAAACTCTCGATAATGATCAGTGGTTTTGCTCTCAAGAATTTCAAAGTTTAAGGTTTTCAAAGGATTTGAGTTTTGGAGATTTCAATAGGGAATGGATCAAATTTTGAACAATTTATTTTAGGAGTCTAAAGGAACTAAAGGTAGGGGATGTCACGGATTCGAGACAAGTCTCGGTGACTTCCCAACTATCCTATTTGTTTGGCTTCAATTTAGGGGTCTATTTAATGTTGCAATCCTGCCAATTTTAATTAATTCGGACTTATATTCGTATGACATGCTCATACAAATAGCCTCGAAGATGTGAGAGTTTATGTCGTACCAAACAACTACCTCGGAATCCTAAGACTGGTTAGGGCTTAATTTGTATAACATGATTATGCAAATGCCTAACGAAAAGGTTGAGGATTTATGTTGCACTAGGCAAACTACCTCGAAGTCCTATGGCTTGGTTATTTAATTCTAAGAAAGTTTTCGTTGAAGTAGACTCGAAGTTTTGCTGATGACGATGGTCGAGCTGCCCACCATGCTCCGAGCTCCTTGTTGTTGCAGAGGTTTAATTTTAGAAGTCATAAATAAGGATATGAGAGAAGTGTTTTGGTTTAGAGAAAATCTTAAAATCCAAGTGTTTTTAATATTTTAATTAAAACAAATCTTAAAGTTATTTAAACAGAACCGATTAAGATCCCACGGTTCCGTCATCTCGGCACCGTTGTTTTCATCGAATTCACTTAGTCCAGATGAATTTGCCAAACTCAGTCGAATGAGTTCCACACTTTTATTTAGACCGTGGGAAATCCCGTTAGCAACACGTGGGTTACATCATCCGAGGAATTCCCGATCATTCGATGAGACGTTTTAATTTAGTTGTGATTGTAGTTTTGTTGTTCTGTTTGTGATTAAATTTTGAGTTGTTTTATATTTTGGAATGTTGTGGCGGTGAATTTTATCTTGCAATGACTTTTAATTTAGTTTTGGTTTCAGTTCAGGGACTATCCAAAAAGTTTTGGTTTTCATGCAATATTTTTATTTATCATGCAAGAAAAGTAGAGTACAGTGCATGTAAGTAAATTGCAATAAAATAAATTGCAATAAAATAAAAACGTACCTGGAGGGTCTTCCCGTCATCCCAAGATGCACTTAAAACACATGTTAAGGCATTTAAATATTTCAACAGATACCTAGGTAAAGCTAAGGGAAGGGTTTTGGTTGTCTACCAAATTCCTAATCCTATAACTAGTCATCTCCTATGACGTCTAGGTTCTTGGTTTGGTTTTAAGGATGATTTTCTTCATCAAAGAACAATTAGATTCAATTGTTCTTCTAAAACATCCCTTCATATTGAGGAAGTGCTAGGACGAGTCCTAAACATCTTTTCAATATTTCTGGGATTGTTTTGAGTCCAAGTAAATTTAATTGCACAGGTGAATTAATCATCCAGGAGTTTAGTTAAACTTTGTTTCTTGCTCAAGGAAATTAGGTATTTGATTACCTGATGAATGAAGTGACATCTCACTTAATACTCTATTTAAGAGTTATAATAATTAAAGACTTTAAGGGCAAGTTGGTTTATCGAGAATTTTAATCATTCTTAATTTAAAGTTTGAGTTAATGGTTTAAAGTGTTTTAATTTAATTATGAGGTTTTAATTAATAATTTTAAGTTTGGAATAGTGTTCAAATTATTTTAGACTTAATTCTTAATGATTTCATTTAGGTTTGTTGTTAGATGATTTTTTAATTTAATTCAATTTGATTTTAATTTTAATTTTAATTTAATTTAATTTTAATTTAATTTTAATTTAATTTAATTTTAGTTAATTTTAATTTAATTTTAGTTTAATTTTGATTTTATTTTTAATTTTAATTTAACTTTAATTTAACTTTAATTTTTAATTTAATTTTAATTTTTAATTTTTAATTTAATTTTAATTTAATTTTAATTTAATTTTAATTTAATTTAATTTAATTTAATTTTAATTTTAGTTTAATTTTAATTTTAATTTTAATTTTAATTTGGATTATTATTTTAATTCTTATTTAGGAACTAAATATTGTTAAAGTGATTTATTTAGAGATTTTTAAATTAAAGAATAAATATCCTCTTAATAATATCCCTATTTTAATAATCCAAATTTAAATATATTCTTTCAAAAATCTAAATCATTTAATTAATTAAAGTTTCATTTTTTGATATTTTCAAAGTGTTTAATGGGTTTCTACCCCTTAATTTCCCTAAGTTTCAATCATCCAAGAGAAAATTAAGATCAAATATTTTACCCCTCATTTTGATTAAACCTAAAGTTTTAATTAAGGGTTAAAATTTTTAATTACCTTTATGCCCTTTTAAGCTTATTTATTTCATAACTCACTAAATTGAACTCAAATGAATTTGAAATTTTTATGTCACCTCACTTACATGTCAATTAAGACATTAGAGGAGAAAATATAACTTTTTCTGAATTTAATTTATTTATATAATTATTTTTAGTAGAAAATATGGGTTTTCAAAGAAAATTCAACAACATGACCAAGGAAAGGTTTATGTCCTTAAGAAAATTATGGGATGTTCCTAATGACCAGAGGACCACTTGGACCGATTTTAACTAATTAAAGTCATTATGTATGAATTAACTTAAAATATATTTTTTATAGGGTCCTCTGGTCCTAAGAAACATCACCAAATTTTTCTAGAATTTATTTTACAACATGCTAATTATTGGAATTAAAATACCTAAAATAGTGACATGAACTTGAAAATTAAATAACTTTTCACAGAGATTGCCTCTGACCTTGAAAAATTCAGGGAATATTCCCAAGATCAAGGGCTTCAAAAACCCTATGGTCTCATGCCATGGCGAATTTTCTATGCAAATGAAGAATCAACATACTGAAAATAGTAAATAAATTATTAAAAATAAAATGCTCATCCAATTAACTTGATTTCTTTTCCACATTATTCTCCTCCGTTCACTGAGCAAGAGGGTATTTTTATTTTATTTTTGTGATTTTTCTATGCAAAGATATGAATTTTTGAAGTTCTGGTATTTAAATAATTCAAAAAAATACCCTAATTTCCTACTTATCCACGCGGTGCCGCGTCAACCTACAGCGGATTGAAAGCCCACGCGTCGAGCTGTGATTCGGAGCAGCCATCTGACTCAGCTTTCCAGGGGCCCGCGGTTCACGTAACATTGCGCTGTCTGGCTTGATCTCGACCGTCTGTTCGATACACGCGCGATCCAACAGCTCCTGGTCATCGTCTATGACTGGTGTGCACCCGTGACCGTCCACACTAAAACCCTAAGATCTCACTTTATTCTCAATGGATTTTTGTGTTATTTTGCTCTATGTATTCGTCTTAAAGAGACGAACACATCCATATGGTTTATAGGCTATGAAATTATCCTAAACAAAATGGAGAATCGCTGGAAGCTCGGGAGGAAGAGTGAGTTCATACCTTTGCTCAGAGAAGTGAAGCTTTGATCAGAGAGTTGTGCACCTTTGATTGAGTCCAGGCAAGCTCCAGATGAAGTCTCTGGCAATGGGGAATTGTCCAAGTATGAAAGTGACAAGGCCGATCACAAAGCTTGGAGGCTGGAAGCAATGGCTAGCCTGGTGAAGGGGCTTTTGCTGGGGAACTTCTCCTCTTGGTCTGGTGAAGGTGTAGGACCAATCAATTTGGAGATTGGCTCACTGTGGTGAAGTATCTCGTTTTTTGGGTGGATTTTCAACTCCGAAATTGAGCTCTATTAATGGGGATTAGGGCAAAGGAACACTGGGGATCAACTGCTCTGGGTTAGGAGAAGGTCCTGGAGTAATTTTTGCAGAGTTTCCTTAATGTATGGTTCTTATCCTTCTTTGGCCGAGAGGTGAGTGGGTTTAAATAGAGGTGGCTGGAGGGCCTCCCAAGGGGGTTTAATGGCTTGGATCCACTGCTCAGGGCAAGGGAAGAACAGCTACAATGGCCATTGGGCATGGGACAGCTCAGCTAATTCAAATTGAATTTTTGATTCAAATTAAGTCTCTCAGTCTGGTGGTTTTCGGCGGCTGTAGTGGCTGGCCGGCCAGGGTCAGGTCACCATCCTGATCAGGAGGGTCAGGGCTTGAACTTGGTGAAGTCAATTGGAGTTGGCCAAGTGTAAAGGGGCTGAATTGAAATGGAATGGGGAGAGGCTCATTTTGGGTTCAATTTGGTCAACCGATGGTTTTAGGCTTGGTGCACCACCCAAGGCCTAGTTTTGGGCTGAAAAGAATCATTTAGGTCAGCTTGGAAGGGGTGGTGAAGTCTCCATCAAAGGTGAGGTGGCTAAGCACGGTTTAGAGTGTAACATGGATGAGGTTAAAAATGCTTAATGAAGGTTTAAAAAAGACCGCCCTCTTCTTGCCATTAATGGCTTAGTGAGGTGGAAAGTGGCTCCCATGGCTTGCATATGGCTTATGCATGGCTTCATGGCTCCATGTGGCTTGGTGCAAAGCTTGGTCAATTTCATGGAAGTAGAATTTAGGAATTTTGGTATTTTGGTGGAAAATTTTCATGAAGCTTGATTTGGAATGGTTTAATGATGATTTTGAAACATAGGGGTGATTTTGATTAAATGGATGATGTAGAGAAATGTCATGTGGGCTTTGGATTGAAAACTTGGGCTTTTGAAATGGTCTTGGGTGGGCTTTTAAAGTGATTTAAGGAAGTGGGCTTTTGGATTTTAAAATGGGCTTTTGGATGAAAATTTTGTGAAGGAACATGTCAAATAAATGTTGCAATTGGTTTAGGCATGTGTCATGAATGGTTTGGAACAAGTTTAAAGTGATTTTGAATTGAATTGGGTTTAATGTGGGGTCTTTTGGTAAATGGGCCAAGGTGGGCAAAATTGGGCTAAGGTTGGGCTAAAGTTGGATTTGATGTAATGTTGATAAATGTTCATGGGAGTGTCATAAAGAGTTTTCAACTTTGGTTGGGCTCTAATTTTGGGATTTGGGCCCATTTGGGTTAGGTTTGGGCTTAGGTCAATTTTAGGGATTTTGGTTTTGTGTTAGTTTGGGTGGAGTTTAGGTTCAAATTTTTGGCAAATCAACTTATTTTTTTGTTTATGAGGGTGTTAGGAAGGCTTTGGAAAAGATTTGGGGCCAATTGGAGTTGAATTGGATGGGTTTGAGCTAGGTTTAGGTCATGGGCCAAACTTGGGCCTTAGGCTTCAAATTGAATTTGGGCTCAAATGTAAATCAAATTGGACTTGGATTTGGTCTAAATTGATATTGGGGATGTTGATTTGAAGTTTAGAATTGAATTGGACCAAAATTGAGGTCAATTGGGGAGGTTTGGTTTGACATTGGGTTCACTTGGGTTAAAAATGGGTCAAATTAGGGGTTTTGGTAAACGTGGGGTAAATTGGCAAAATTGGCCCATGGTGTAGTAGAAAAAAATGAAATTGGGAATATTTGGGATTTTCTATAATTTTTTTAGGAATTTTCTGAATTTTTGGATTTTTGGGCTAAGAAGGGCATTTTGGGTATTTGGAGGGTATTGGGGGGTACTTTTGGAATTTTAGGTATATTTTAGCTATGGATGATCAATTTGAGTGGGGGGAAATGTTTAGAATTGATTTTGAGGAATTTTGGATAATTTAGGTGATTTTGTAAATTTTGTGTAGTTTCAAGGGCATTTGGTAGGTTTAGTAGGTGAAGGGCCCCGGGGGTCAAAAATTGAAATTTTGGGAAAATGAAGATTGATCAAATTTGAGTAAAATGGAATCACTTTGGTTGATCCATGAAGCCATATTAAGCTCATATGAGCCATGAGAGGACTCATTTGAGGCATTCAATATGTTGTTCCTAACCCTCTTAGCCATGGGCTTAGGGGTTAAGGATCATCCATATGAATTACCTACATGAGTCAGGAAGTCAAGTTGGGTGAGAGTGTGGTTTTAGGACTTGGAATGTGTGTGAGAGTGTAGTGTATGTGCAAGTCAACCTTCACCAGACCAGGCCACCCAGGGTATTCCTAAGGCCAAAAAAAAGTCCTATAGGGAACTCATCCTTCAAACCTCCACATTTGACTTCAACCCTCTAGGTGATTAGGGGTCTACAATCAAGCTTGTGGGGTTTGCAGGGAGTCAAGAGGTGTTTGAACTTCTAAAGGGTGGGTTCCACTTCTAGTCCTCTAAGATTAGTCAAAGGACAAGCCCATGGCTAGATTCTAAGAACTAAAGAGAGAAGCAAAAGACCTCATAAAAAATGAGGTCAACAAATGGACCCCCAATAGGTGTGGGGTGCTAACCAAGCACACCGCACGTATTGGCGTTGACCAAAGAGATCAACAAAACCAACACAGTTGTCCAAGTGACAAACTTAGGACGAAGTAGAAGAATTTTCGTTGGGGAGTATCAGGTATATTTACAAGACCGGAGATTCCTGAACTCTCACTGGGGAATGGAAAAGGAGGTGAACTCAAAATCACAAGATGCGGGAAATTTGATTTAGATTTCAGTTTACTTTTAAATCTCAAGTTTCAATGTGTGATTTTGGATTTCGATTGAAGTTTAATTTGAAATCGATTTAAGGAAATTTTGAATTTGAAATTTGGATTTGAAATGAGGATTGAAACCTAGATTTCAACCTCGAGATTGCGAAGAGAACTAGAATTTAGGTACCAGCCTCAGAGTGAGAATTAGAGTTTAAGTATCAATTGAAAAAGGATGAGAGTCAGAATTTAGGTACTGATCTCGAAATGAGAGTCGGAATTTAGGTACCGACCTCACAAAGGACTAGAATCAGAATTTAGGTACTGATCTCGAGAGTGTGAGATTTGAAATTTAAGTATCAATCTCGAATGAGAGTCGGAATTTAGGTACCGACCTCGAAGGAAGAGAACTGGAATTTAGGTACTAGTCTCGGAAATTTAGAATTGAACTTTAGGTATCAATTCGCAAGAGAATCAAAAATTAGGTATCGATCTCGAAAAGAGAGTCGGAATTTAGGTACCGACCTCAAAGGAAGAGAACTGGAATTTAGGTACCAGTCTCGGAAACTTAGAATTGAAATTTAGGTATAAATTCGAAAGAGAATCGAAATTTAGGTATCGATCTCGAATGAGAGTCGGAATTTAGGTACCGACCTCGAAGGAAGAGAACTGGAATTTAGGTACCAGTCTTGGAAACTTAGAATTGAAATTTAGGTATCAATTCAAAAGAGAATCGAAATTTAGGAATCGATCTCGAATGAGAGTGGGAATTTAAGTACAGACCTCGAAGGAAATGAACTGGAATTTAGGTACCAGTCTCGAAAATTTAGAATTGAAATTTAGGTATCAATTCAAAAGAGAATCAAAATTTAGGTATCGATCTCGAATGAGAATCGGAATTTAGGTACCGACCTCGAAATGAGAACTGGAATTTAGGTACCAGTCTCGGAAACTTAGAATTGAAATTTAGGTATCAATTCGAAAGAGAATCGAAATTTTGGTATCGATCTCGAAGGAAGAGAACTGGAATTTAGGTACCAGTCTCAGAAATTAGAATTGAAATTTAGGTATCAATTCGAAAGTGAATCAAAATTTAGGTATTAATCTCGAATGAGAATCAGAAATAAGGTTACAATCTCGGAAATTTAGAATTGAAATTTAGGTAACAATTTGAAAGAGAATCGAAATTTAGGTATCGATCTCGAATGAGAGTCGGAATTTAGGTACCGACCTCGAAGGAAGAGAACTGGAATTTAGGTACCAGTCTTGGAATTTAATGAGAAATGGAAACTGGTTCCAATCTCGAAGATTTATCTGTATGAAGAGGGACCTAGTCTCATGCCATCATAACCAAATCGGATAAAGTTCGTGGCTCCGTGTCGATAGAACTAGTCAATCCCATAAGACATAGAAGAAAGAGAACTGAAAGGAGCTGGTAAGTGTACCAATCTAAAAAGGCTTGACTTGCAATAAGTCGAGGAAAATATTTAAATTTCAAAAGAGTTTTAAACAGATTTTTATTGTGAGAAGAACTGAAAGGTTCGAATCAGAGGATTCAGATCGGAATTCAATTTGAGATTTAGATTCATTTTGTTTGTCCTTTAACGATCCCATTTTTTTATTTTTGTTGTTTATTTAATGTTCGTGTGAATTTTGAAGTTCATTTTAATATTCAGATTTTTTTTAAAGAAAAATTCTCATTCATTTTCTTTTCTGTTCTGTTCTTCGTTCAAAGTTCATTTAACTCTAATGGCGTTTCCCAGTCAATTTGCACAAAAAGAGGTGAAGGCAAAATATGACGTAGTCATTTTCATTCCAATTTGCTGAAAGTACATCATACAACTTGATCTAGTCATGATGATGTTTTCCTCAGAAATTTTATGTCTCATACAATCCATGTAAATCCAAAATGGATTGTGTAAGATTCTTGTTGATCCATCAAAAAGCGTCTGTCAAAAATCCTTGTCTGAATAGTAAGAAGCATGGGTAATAACATCACCTTCCAAGCCACCCTTGGCAGGAGTGTCGCATGGATGTGCATTGGAGGTGTGTTATTTCCCATGTAACTCACAGCTCGTAGGACCGGAGATTCTCCAATTCTGGATCTGGTCGAAAGTGGTAAGACATTTTTCTGTCGTCCATTCTTCTAAAAGTAACTGAGATCCGCTCCACATGCACTCCTGGAATGCAATGCTTCGCAACGTCTGCTCCGTTTCCTTTTAACACCAGGACGGAACCTACCGGTAGTGGTATCTCCACCGGCCCTCGGAACTCACCGGGGCTTGCAATCCGGAGGTCGGATCCGAACATGATGTTGCATCTGGCCGAGGAATGACACCGTGCGAAGGGTCTAACAAAGTCATGATGGTCTATATGCGGAGGTATGCAGTCGCCTTCCTTGTAGATGTTGATAATGCAGCTGTTGGGTCTGCAGGCAGTACCCTCCATGTTATCATCCTTTTCACCATTCTCTTGATGACTCTTGGCATTGGATCCACCTCACTGCGACGGAGTATCCCTGGTGGATTTCCTTTTCTTACTATGGAAAAATTGTAGCAACATATGCATTGGATTGTAACTCTTCCCTTCCCCGCCATCCATCTTCGGGGTTCTGAATATGTCTTTTCTCTCAGGCGGCCAGCTCGACCCATTTTCTGTAATTCAAGGATGCAATCTACACTTTGTTGTTGCTCATAATCTTAGAAAACATCTGTATGCAGCTCGAGGCCTTCCAAGATGTTGACCCTCTTGTTTCCAATTCTTTCAAAGTATTCAAAGATTTTCTTCTCAACTAATTGCATTTTCTCCAGCTCGTATTCCAGGATTATTTGAAGTCCTCGGCGTCTAGTAACATACTGCGGGATGTATAGCTCAACCCTAGCACGTTCTTCTGCATGTCTCAGCTCCTCGGGGATAGTCTCCGTAGGGACATCCTCCGGGGTTGCTTTCGCAACAAGACTCTTCGGATCCGGTACATATGCTCGGCGTCGAGGTACCGACTCTATTTCTGCTTTTCTTGGTATTTCTTTTATTTGTTCCGATCTTCTTGGAATTGACTTTCTTCTTTCTGGTTCTTGATGAACCGGTCTCCTTTGAGCATTTACACTAACAGTATCCACTGTCTGTTAATGTTGATCTTCTGCTAACTTGGTCAACATTTTTGTGAATGAGACGATTCTTATTTGTTCGCTGGGTAGTAGTGAGAGTAGCTCTCCTTACCCCTTGAATTTCTGCGGGCTCGGCGCTGACAAGCCTACCCTCTGTTGTGGCAACCATGGACTTAACTTTCTTATCTTCTCCGGTTGCATGTGCAGCGTTTACATTTCTTTCCTTGTTGCTGGATTGGTGGCTCGGGCCACCCATTTTCATCACCTTGTCCGGTCGTGAAGTTCTTCTCGATCAATCGGGATCCAATCATTTTCTTCGTATTGTAAGCGGTCGGTGTGAAGTCTGAGTCAATCTATATCACTGCTCCATCCCTCACCCTCTTTTCATCAAGTGCTAGACTCACGCCATTTCTAAAGTTTAGAACCAACCTCCCGTTCAACATTTCCCTGCGAAAAAACAAGGAAAGGATCAGGGGCTATACTAAGAACAAGAATAATAAGAAAAACACTTAAAATTCTTATTCACTTCTTTTAAATTTAAAGGAAGTAGGAGGAGATGAGAAAATATCAGGAATAAATGGATTTAAAAGGAAAGATTAACATTTTATTATTATGATTTCCCATGTTTTCTTTTTAACATTTTTGTTGATGTAAATTTTTTTATCATCCATTTTATTTTGTTTTGGGTTCGGACCCAGTCACAAAGTGATTACTTCACCCGTGTTTCTAGGGATAAGATTCTATTTTAGAGGCCACCCTTCGAAACATCAGGTTGCATAATACTTCTTTAAATACCGTCCATTAATTGGAAGCATGGGTCGTTCTCCACGGCAATTCACCAGTTGGTAGGAACCTCCTGAGAAAACTATCTCGACCACGAACGACCCTTCCCATGTATGGTTCAAATTTACCTCCTATCTTGCGGTGTGCAAGAATAGGTCTTCTGAGAACTAGAACCAAGTCACCGACTTTGAATGTCCTGGGACGGACTAATTTATCGTGGACATGGATCATCTTGGCTTGATACAGTTCCAAATTCTATTGCGCGGAAAGTATTTTCCCCTCCAAGCTTTCCAGCTCTTCTAGTCATAGTCTGGCATTCTCTTCTGTAGTGATCTTTTCTGCAACTGCAATTCGGAGTGACGGAAGCTGAACTTCTAGGGGCAAGACAGCCTCGGACCTGTACACCAAAGCGTAAGGCGTAGACTGAGTAGGAGTCCTAAAAGTCATCGTGTACGCCCATAAGGCTTCTAACAATTTCTCGTGCCAATTTCTCTTGTTTTCGTCTAAAGTTTTCTTTAAAATTTGAACGAGAGTTTTATTAAAAGCCTCGGCCAAGTCGTTTGCTCTTGGGTAGTAGATTGTTGAGTATCGCTAATCGATCCCGTGTCTTCTGACAAAATTGTTAATCTTTGTACTTTTGAATGCAGACCCATTATCTGAAATGATCCTGCGTGGTATCCCAAAACGGTAGAAAACTTGGTTCTTAAAAAACTGTAGCACGTGGTGTGCCTTTACTTCTCTGAGTGGTATAGCTTCTACCCATTTAGAAAAGTAGTCTGTAGCTACAAGAATGAAGTGATGTCCTCTTGAAGAAGGTGGTTCTATCGGACCCATTATATCTGTGCCCCAACACTCAAATAGCCATGATGCGATTGTCAGATGTAGCACATTTGGAGGTTGATGTAGAACCACTCCATGTACTTGGCACTGGTGACAATTTTTGGCAACTTTCATACAGTCAGTCATCATTGAGGGCCAGTAGTACCATAGTCTTTTAATCTTCATTTTCATTTTCGGACCCGACTGATGAGCGCCACAAAGTCCTGAATGTACTTCTTTAACGATTTCACGAGCCTCGGACCCGCTCAGGCATCTTAGCCACATCTGATCAAAAGACCTTTTGTATAATTTATTATTTATTAATTTGTAAGACAGAGTTCTTTTCTTGATTTGATGGGCTAACGACTTATCGTTAGGCAGGTTTCCTGTCTGCAAGTAGTCTATTAATGACTGCCGCCAATCTTCTGTATTTTATGTCACTACTGCATTTGTTTCTTCTGCTTTTCTTTCTGTTGATTTGTGTATTGTGTCCATGTCGAGCTGTGATAGGACATGCAGTCCTTGAACTGACACTTCAACTGACTCATCCTACAAGCAGGCAAATTCCTTTGCGAGCCGGGCTAACGCATCGGCGAGACCATTTTCATTTCTGGGAATCTTGTAGATTGTTACATTTGGGATTTGTTCCAACAATTTCATGGCGTACTGAAAGTACTGCTCGAGTCTTGGCTTTAAAATTTTGTACTATCCGGCGACCTGTTGAATGATCAACTGAGAATCTCCATAGATTTTGATGTCCGTTATTCCCATCTAAATGGTTAATTCCATTCCTGTTATGAGGGCTTCGTATTCTGCCTCGTTGTTGGTGCACGATTCTGTTAAGTGGAAGGAGTATATTAACATCCCTCGCTCCGGCGTTATAAAGATTAGTCTGATTCCTGCCTTACCGGGCACTATTGTTTGCAATTCTTTGTTCTTCTGTGCTGAGGACGCTCCGTCGAAGTACAGTTCCCAATGTCGATCATTGGGGTCTTCTAGGCTCATTATCTGCTCATCAGGCAAATCGTCGTTGAGAGGTGAATCTGCCGGTAAAGGGTGTGCTGCAAGGAAGTTAGCTAGGACTTGTCCCTTTACGGCGCGAAGAGGAACGAAAGTTATGTCGAATTGCAATAGTAGCATCGACCACCTGACAAGTCTGCCAAAAAGCGTCGGTCGGGTCATCAAGTATTGCAACGGATTAACTCTCGAAATAAGGTTGACCTTATGAGAAAGCATGTAATGCCTGAGCTTTTGAGCGGTGAAGATCAGGGCCAAATAATGTTTCTCAATCGGAGGATACTTTACTTCTGTCGGAAGTAGACGACGGCTTATGTAGTAGAGAGCATTTTCTTTTCCCTCATCATTGACCGAGCTAGTAGGGCTCCAAGGGAGTCGTCTGAAGCCGCGGTATAAAGTATCAACAGTCTACCTGAGACTGGGGCTGCTAAGATAGGAGGTGTCATTAAATATTGCTTAACGTCCTTGAAAGCCCGCTGGCATTTCTCATCCAAAACGAATTTGGCTTCCTTTCTAACTCATGCCGAGAAGGGCTGACACCTACCTGACAAGTTCAAGATAAAGCATCGAAGATATGCCAACTTCCCTTGAAAAGATCGTAGTTATTTCAAAGTTTTGGGAGGAGGCATTTCTAAAATAGCTTTAATCTTTTCCAGATCGATTTCAATTCCGCGGTGTCGGACAACAAATCCTAAGAATTTCCCGGAGGTGACGCCGAAGGCTCATTTTAAGGGATTCATCTTAAGATTAAATTGTCTTAGTCGCTCGAAAATAATTCTCAAATCATACGAGTGATCTTCTTTCGGTTTGCTTTTGATGACCACATCATCCACGTAGCACTCGACTTGGTTGTGAATGAGATCATCAAAAATCTTCGTCTTCGCTCTTTGGTATGTTGCTCCTGCGTTCTTTAGTCGGAATGACATTACTGTGTAGCAATACACTCCGATTGGCATTCTGAATGTCGTGAGCTTTTCGTCTTCTGGTGCCATCTTTATCTGGTTGTATCCTGATGATCCATCCATAAAAGAGAAGATTTCATGTGTTGAAGCAATGTCAATCATCAGTTCTGGGATTGGTAGTGGAATTTTATACTTTGGACATGCTTTATTTAAATCTCTGAAGTCTACGCAGATTCTGATCTGACCATTCTTCTTTCTGACTGGTACCACGTTGGCTAACCAAGTAGGGTATTGTTCTTCACGGACAAATTTAGCGTCTCTTAGCTTTTTAACTTTGGCTATTACTTGTTGCTCAATTTCTAGACGCATTCTTCTTGGAGCTTATCTGACTGGAAAGGAAGTAGGATCCACTCCTAGCCTGTGAACTGCGACTTCTGGAGCTAATCCTGGCATTTCGTCGTAGCTCCAAGCAAAACAGTCCTTGAATTCCTTTAGTAGCTTGATTATTTCCTCAGAGTCTTCTTTATTGAGTAAGGAGCTAACAAAGGTAGGCCTAGGCTCTTCGCTAGTACCTAAGTTAACTTCCATTAACTCGTCTATTGTAGATTTGATTTCTTCTTCCAATTCTGGTGGAGCGTCTCTGATTTGCAGATGTTCAAGATCTTCTGAGGCTTCCAAGCAGTCTTCATTAGGTTCTCAAGTGACAACCAAGCAAAATCACGTATCATCAACTGATCCTACTCTGTCGAATCCAAGACCATGTTTTGAATTGGGAGGCCGACCGACATTATTCCATAATTTTTCAAAATGTTGTGATCGGCCTTTTGTCCATTGTCGAGGTAAGACACTACGTTGAATTAAATTTTGAACACAGGGAGAGTAACACTCTATTTTCGCCATTCTTTTCTCTTTTTTTTATTTTAAAAGGAGTCGCCAGCTTGTCAGTTGTCATATACTTCCCCTATTCGAATAAATCTCCCTCCCGAATCAAATAGGTGATTCAAAGAGGAGAGAAACCGATTAAGAAGGGACATACGACAAAATGACAAACAAGAGAAAATAAAAACATGTAGAGTCTACGTGCGATAAACCTCGCAAGGATAAGTCAAGCATGTCCGCCCAAACAAGATCGAGCAGAGGCACCTTGAACCAATATCCGCGAAAGAAGTATCTACGTAGACTACCCATAACCGGAGAGTCGAGTGTATGTACACGTTGCGGGGTCGAGAGCAATCCTGGAGGAACGTATTCCTACTGGTTAATGACATCTTGGGGGATACCAAAGAATACTCTCGATAAAAGGAATTTCGCTTTATATTATCATAGACCTGGGATATAGACAATCAAAGGGAGATTATTCCATGTGGGAAAATCTCGACGTTTCAAAGCTCTCGCTAAGCCATCAGGCAGAGAGTGAGTCTCTCACATCCCAAATGGGGTAGCGGCTCAACAGCATACGAAACACACAGAATAACCTAAATCATCTTGACGGGGGTATCCCAACACGTCAAAGCACGTCCTGGCCATAAGGGCAGAGGACAACTCGTCGTATCCCAAACGGGCGGCAGCTCATTGGCATCGAGCCGTCAAAATGATATCAACGAAGTTAAGGAGCGAAAGGGCTCAACAGGGGTAGTCAAAGGAAGGAAGGAGTAATCCTAAAGGGGTAGAGGTAGTCAAGTCAGGGTATCACAAACCCGTCATCCAAAACAGTAGGACCCTAAGTCTACCCGAACGTGAAGGTAGTCGACCCAACACGTCCTGAGATCCCCGGTCAGCAATCCAAGAATTGCATTATCCACGGGGACCTCGGTAGCCCTAAGGTCAAAGGAAGAAAACTTTATCCTATGACTATAAGCTGGAGCTCCAAGATGTGGGTCTCACACCTGCCAAAGTGGCAAGGATGCCTCAGGAAAGGAAGAGAGATGGAGGTTCAGCTACAAAGCTACAAACGCTCCAAACAAAAGGACTTACACCCCGTCTGGGTCGGGGAGCCTTCTAACACCCTAGGCGCACTAGACAACCACCTATAAAGGTATGCTAAGCCAGTCAGATTGGAGAAGCACGGGGACTCCTCCTCGGGACATGCAAATATGAATGCAGTTATCTAGAGCGGTCCTTAAGTAATGTGGAGGCCTTATTAGTATGACTTGGGTGATAGCCATGCAATGCAACCCATTTAAAATTCGGCCCGACGGCCATGTGAGAAAGTAAAAGTGAATATTTTAAGATCTTGAATATTTTAATCCTAAAATTTATTTATCTTGAATATTTTATTAGGACTTTTTAACATATAAAATTTACAATTTTAGGGTCCTTAAAGAGCCTAAATGATATCGTGAAATCCCAGATCACAGAAAGAAACAAGGAAAATACATGCAGACATGCAAATATGCAATAAAAGCAAGAAAGAAAGCACTCCATAATAAAATAAAAGAGGCCAAAATGCCGCTGGACCGGCAACATAACCCAGAAAAAGAAAAATGCGGCCGGACTCCGCATATACATGCCCGGTCCTAATTCTATACATCAATATAAAAGAATGCAGAATTAAGATGCGGGCCACGAGCATCTGCTCCTTGTCCCCTCCACGTGGTTCCCGTGCAAAATGCCTCGGAACCCGTGCCCATATCTTATTTCTGCTACAGGACTCTCCTAGACTCTAAAAGTACAAAGGAAAATAAAAAGACTCAATCCTGCATGAAAACAAGTGTTAGCGGGAAAGCTCACATGCAAATGACGTATAATGAGCCATGCTTTATAAATGGGGGAGCTAATAAGCACTCGCAAACAAAAATGTTAGAAATCATCACTTGCTCCCCCATAGCGGTGCTCGTGTGTCCGCATAAATAAGCATGGCTCCTCGCAAAAAGCGCCCTAACACACTACCATACATATGAAGCATGCAATCACATCACAGGCAAAGTGCAAAAGAAAGATACCTGGCTAGGGCAACCAATCCATCAAAGAGCAATAGCCAGGCATCAAAAAGACTACCTAGCAACCTAAGTCCTAGCCTAGCACACCATCTAACGAAAGTGTACAAACCTAGTGCCTAAGTGCAGGGTAAGTCTGGGTATAGTATGACTTTGACGGGGTCGCCGTACCGGCCCCATCCTAAAGATCCGAAGGATCTAAAGGGTGTCACGAAGAGGGGTGACACAAGTTAGATCCAATGGATCCTTAGCACAATCATACTTGTGCTGATCCCGATGACTTAATTCGCATTGCTCATTGGGATCAACCCAGCAAGCAATGCTCGTTAAGGCATAGCGACCGACACATGGTCACTCTCCTAACGAGTAGGACAAGTCATCGAAGAATGGGTAAGCAAACAGTCATGCAAGAATCCCACATTGTGATTACTCGACTGAAGTACGAAACAATCATAACGGGCGCCCAAAGGGGCAAGCACACACATCATGCAAAATGCAAGGATGCTACATGCAAATAGAATGCACCAAAGTGGTGATGGTGAGTATACCATAAAGGCAGTGACTCGAAAAGAGCGGGCATGCCGTGAAGGCAGCGGCCCAAAGGATGGGTATGCCAAGGAGGCAGTGACCCGAAGGTGGGCATGCCGTAGTGGCAGCGGCCCGGAGGTGGGCATGCCGTAGCGGCAGCGGCCCGAGCAAATGAGTATGCCGAGGAGGCAGTGACTCGGAGGTGGAATAATTCTCACTAGGGAGAATCATAAAAGTGCGGTGCAAATGCAATTGCAAATACAAATGCAAAAAAAAAAACGAAATAAGATGCAACATGCAACCGGACTCAACATGCACATGCCGTAAAACATGCAATAAAATGCAAAAGCATACAAACATGAGTGATCGGTCGACCAGACCGTGGTGGCTGGTCAGACCAAAGAAATGGGTGGATTAGTTTGGGGTAACCAATCCGACCCTGAAGGATAGGTGATCGACTTGGGACAGTCGATCAAACCTAACTGAGGATCGGGGATCAGCCCAGGACAGCCGATCAACCCGAAGTGCTCATGTGAACATGCATACAATGCAACAAATGACCACATGCAAAAATGCAACAAGATGATCCATGCACATGCGATGAAACCCAAACGGTCGACGACACGTCGAACTCATCCTAACGACCTTACATAGGTACCTAGAGTTGACGCACTTGGATGTGCGGCATCGCCGCCTCCAGCTTTGGCGTGGCTATGTGGAGGGCTTCCCCCTCCAATTTCTCGTGGGGGAAACTCGCCACCGTTCGTAGGGCGGACTAGCTACAAAGCTTTTTCCGCTCTACGACACCCCGATCTTATAGGACGGACTAGCTACAAAGCTTTTCCCGTCCTCTAAGATCGAACTCAACTAATCCCTCCAAGGGAGATTAGGAGCGCCAAATCCGTGGGAAATTGGGATTCCAACCCAGCAGGATTAAGATCTAAAGCTCAGAACAGGGAATCGCTAGGCGACGAAATGGAATTGGCCAACGCACAAGATTCCTAACCTATAGCTCACTCTAGGTAAATCAACGATCCATCACTTAGGCAGCTCGACCGGTCGACACAAGTCATCCGGCACCTCTACCCCACGTGGGCGATCGAACCCACGTGCCTAGACCGGACCAAACCTAGGGCCGGCTAAGGGATAAGGAAATCTCACCGCCGTGAAGGTTGAAGACGCGTTCTCTTTATGCTGAAAAAGAGCCAACGTTTTCGGCGAACCGCCGGTGTTCGATCCACGTGCGCCAGCGTACCTCACAATGAATCATGCAACGAGAAAAATACGACGCAGTGAGGGCAAGAGACACACCTCGCAACAAAACCACGCAAACAAGGGAGGAATACGTGAGGTATGTAAAGTACCCAAAAATAAATAATTTAAGCATAGGAAAAATACGAGACGTCACATATACCTTCACGAAGGGGTCATTCGACGCCGGCGAAAGAGGAGAAAACATGAGGTAAAAGAAGTTTGCGCCTCCTCGAACAGCGATGACGTTCGCTGTTCCACGACGTCGAGGTGCTCCGGTGAAGTATCCGGTCGTCGGGAAGATAGGATGGCGAGGTTGAGAAGTTAGCTTGCCAATGGTGCATGCCGGGAGCGAAAAAAATGCGGAGAGCCCAAAAATTCGACCCTCTCCTTGCTGATTTTTTGCCAGCATAAATGTGATGTCGGCGAGGAAGAGGTCCGGCGAGAGAGTGGCAGCGAGAACTTCGGCCAAGAGGAAGAATGGGCTTTGGCTCGCGAGAACAGTGACGGCGCGAGGCTTGGGCCGTCGCGTCGCGATAGGAGGGAGAGAGGGGATGGCGAGTGCTCGAACCGCGACTCGGATCGCAGGGTGAGGTGTGGCTGCCGACATCGTTAGAACGCGAGGGAGAAAGTGGCGAAAAGGCTTGCCGAGAAGATCGGAGCCGTCGGGAGAGGCGCTGGGGGCGACGCCGGTGAGGAGGAAGGATCTCGGCGAGGTTCGCCGGCCGGAGAGGAGGCGGGGCGAGCGTGAGGTCGGCTAGGGTTCGCGAACTGGGGCTACGGCTGGGTCGCGTGCGAGAGGTAAGGAGAGAGGGGATGGTTTAGGGTAGGTTTTATAAATATGATAAATATAATATTATTTATATATATTATATAATAATAAAAATAATATTATAATTATCATTCGTGAAATTTTAACTTGTGCACATCCTCGCATCGAAGTAGATATCCCTCTTAGCTAAAATCGACGTTCCGGACGTACTGACGCAGTCCGTTTCGTCGTTCGGGCCCGTTCGGGTCACTTTTTGAGCAATTGGGCCAAAAAAGAATAATTCGCATATTTTAAGCCCGCTCGCGATGTCGAGCAAAATGAACATCCTCCGTAGGTAAAATCGACGTCCCGGACACAATCGTGTGATCCGTTTCGTCATCCGGAGGCGTTCGAGTGACTTTCAGACGATCACGCTAAAAATGATAATTTGCACAATTTTTACCCCGCTCGTAAAGTCGTAGCAAAATAAATGTCCTTCCTAGGTAATATCGATGTCCCAGACACACTCGCGTGGTCTGTTTCATCGTCAGGGGTCATCTGAAAAAGCTCGTAGGTGGATGGACCAATTTAAGCCAATTTCCCGAACATGTAATATATAAAAAAAATGATGCCAACACACTCAAAAGGTAATTCTATTAATTCAGATGAAGTAACATCTTCAAATTGTACATCTTTTTCAGTATTGGAAGAAGAAGCACCACGGTAAAACTTAATTGGTTTAGTACCACCACCATGTACTTCCTTGACCACCATACCCTCGATCTTATTAGAATGGATCGGGGTCAGGGTCATAGTATGTACATAATGGTTAATCTTCTCGTACATTGATTTGTATTCTTCATTCCTTTCATCTTCGAGAGAGATCTTGAAATGTGGTTTCTTCTGATTTATTGTTGCTGCTTCTTTCTTGATTTCTTCTTCTTCTTCTTCAGAGCTATTCTCCTAAACAACATCGATGACCAGTTTCTTCTATCCAACTATTCCAACGTTTCTTCCACGTCCTCGTCCCCGGCCTCAACCTCGGGTGTGAGTTTTGGAGAAATCTTCACCATCTCGCCGTAAGGGAGTGGTGAGTAACTGTTGGACTAGTACTTCAGGTTCTTCATCGTCTCGAATCTTTTTTGCTTCATTTGGTATGATATTTCTGGAAAAGATTGTGTTCTTGTTGTAAATGTTCAAGTATTTCCATCCGAAAACATTCATCATCTTTTTCTAGCGCAGGATATTTCATTGATTTTGCAATATTAAAGGTAACTTTTTGGTCATTTACTCTCATAGTTAATTCTCCTTTCCGAACATCAATCATGGCTTTTCCAGGTAGCTAAAAATGGTCTTCCTAAAATGATAGGAATTTCTTTATCTTCCTCCATATCTAAAACAATAAAATCTACTCGGGAAGATAAATTTATCCACGTTTACTAACACATCTTCAATAACTCCCTTAGGATAGGTAACCGAACGATCGACTAATTGAAGGGTTACCGAAGTAGGTGTAATTTTTCCTAATCCTAATCTCTTAAAAATTGATAGAGGCATTAGATCGATGCTTGCTCCTAAGTCACACAAAGCTTTTCCATAAAATTTTTCTCCTATAGCGCAGGGTATAGTGAAACTACCAGGATCTTTCAATTTTTCGAGAAACTTCTTCGAATAATAAGCACTACACTCTTCACTAAGTGCGACTGTTTCATTATCGTTGAATTTTCTTTTCTTATTTAGAATATCTTTCATAAATTTTACATAATTTGGCATCCGATCTAAAGCTTCGACAAAAGGTATATTGATTGTTAATTTCTTTAATATTTCAAGGAATTTAGCAAATTGTTTATCTTTTTTATGTTGAGCTAGTCGTTGAGGAAATGGTGGTGGAGGTGTTTCAACGAAATTTTCATAGGTATTAAAGGATGTTCCAAGTTTGAATCTTGTTGAATTGTTTCCTTTTCAATTTCCACTTCCTCATTTTGGCTTTTAAGTTCTTTTTGAATTTGAGGTTCTAGTTCTTTTCCACTCCTTAGTTGTATTGCTTTAATTTGTTCTTTTCCTTGATCTTTAGGATTTATTTCCACATTACTAGGAAAAGTTCCAAGTATTCTATTATTTAGTGCAGTAGCAATATGTCCAAGTTGAGTTTCGATATTTTTAATAGATGTTCCTTGAATTTGTAATTGATTTCCTTGAATTTGTAGTTGATTTCCTTGATTTTGTAGTTGATGACCCATATTCAAAATTAATTCATCCATAGATAATTTCTTATCTTTGAATTGAGGGTTATTGTTATTAAATCCAGTGGGTAATTAGGTTTATAGTTTGGATTTGCTTGATTAGGTTGATTCATCCATTGTTGATTAGATGTGTTATTCCAATTAAAATTTGGATGAGTTTTCCAACCAGGATTATAATAGTTTGAATAAGGGTTATTAGTTCTATTATTAATAGCATTTAAAGTTTCATAATTAGATTGAGATTCTATGATTTGTCCAGATGAGTTTTCTTCTAAAGTAGGAGACTAGTTCATTCCAAAATGATCTAATTTCTTAGATATAGCAGCAATTTGAGAAGCTAACATAGATATTGCATCGTTTTCATTAATGTCGGCTATTTTTTCGGATTTACTCTATCTGCAGTGCCATTGGAAATTATTTGTTGCCATTTCTTCGATTAGTGCATAAGCTTCATCAAATGGTTTAGACATTAATGAACCTCCAAGAATGAGCATCGATGATTGATCTTAAAGATCCCACTAATCCATTATAAAAGTTTTGAATAATCAGCCAATCTGGTAGTGCATGATGTGGGCATTTTTTAAGAAGTTCCTTAAATCTCTCCCAAGATTCATATATTGATTCTCCATCTAACTGAAAAAAAAGAAGTTATATCATTTCTAAACTTAGCAGTTTTAGATGGTGGAAAATATTTGGATAGAAATTTTTGTGATAATTCTCCCCAAGTTTTAATAGATCCAGGTGCTAACGAATTCAACCACATTTTAGCCTTATCCCTTAATGAAAAAGGAAAAAGTCTAAGTCTTATGGCATCGTCAGATACTCCTTGATATTTAAAAGTAGCACAAAGTTCTAGAAAACTAGCAAGATGTAAGTTAGGATCTTCAGTAGGTGAACCACTAAATTGATTGTTTTGTACCATTTGGATAATTGCAGGTTTAAGTTCAAATGAATTAGCAACTACATCGTGGTTTTGAAAAGTTAAATGAATTTCATCTCGATGTAGGGTTGGCATAATCTCTTAATGGTCTTTGTTGGTTAATATTTTGAATTTCGGGAATATTCGCCATTTGTGTTAAATTTATAGTTTGTTTCTTTTGTTTTCTAATTCTTTTAATTGTACGCTCTAATTCGTAATTGTAAGGTATTAAATTTTCGTTTCCAAATTTGCGCATACAATTTTAGAATAGATATTAATTTATTTATTATGATTATTTTAAAATAGTCCGTTACTTTAGTAAATTTTTCTTACTTTCCCCAGCAACAGCGCCAAAAACTTGACCCACAATTTTATATTATGATATTTAATTTGATTGCAACGAAGCCAAAAACTTAACCCCGCTATATTATATGTATAGATTTATAATTGTTTATGTTGTGGATGCTACGCAAGTATACGTATCGTATCAAGTAATACAGGGCTCTAGTGGAGTCCTGATTATCGATCCCACAGGGAAAGAGAAAATAAAATAACAGCTAATTTTAAAATAATAATAATAATAATAATATACAAAAATTTGGAATTCTGAATTTAAGCGCAATAAAGTAAACTAAGTATTTTAATTAGATAAATTAACTAAGTAGAAAATTAATACGAATTGCAAGTGCAGGAAATAAAACTAATTGCTAAATAAGTCTTAACTATTCAGAAAAAGTATCTTTCCCCTTGTTTAGAAATTTAAGTGATTGATGAATTTAAATAGATAATGTTAAGGTATTGTGACAAATAGGAGCATTCCTATTCTTTACCCTTTGGTCAAGGTGTAAAGAATATTGACTAATCCTATGCTTGATTACTGAATCTGCGGCTAGGCTGGGAGGATACCGACCGCCACTTCGTAGCTCCCACGTTCCCCTCGCCCGAGGGCTAACATCTACACTTCAGCTCTCAAACAATAGGACCGAATTGAATATTTTAGTCTCGTCACACTAAAATGCTCAATTCTACGCCCAAGTGATATTATTTCCCTATTTATTTGCACCCTCCTTCCAAGGCTTTTGAATTTCCCCGAATATCAGATGTAATTTTTACTATAGTTGATAATCAACATATTTTAACAAATCAAATGGCTAGTTTGAAAAGTAAATTAAGTTTTAAGTAAAAATTATCACAATTTATTAATATATAAAAATACTTCTATTTTTAGTTCATCAAATCACTTAATTTCATAATAAGGAGAAAGACTAAATAAACTATTCGTAATGCATGGAAACTAAACTAAGCATGGATTTCATTTAAAGTTAAAAACAATAAATACAAATACTTATCTTAATTTATCCCCAAGCAGACTCCTCGCAGTTCCTTTGACTCTTCCTTCCAGTACAGCAAAACTCACTAAAAACTCACTAACTTACTCAAAAACTCTCTAAGACACACACTAAGACACAAAACTGCACTCTAAAGACACTTAGAACACAAAAGTAACACACAAAAGACTTAATTTCGGCTTCTATATATAGAGGTAAGCAAAGGACCAAGAGGTGTGTAAGCATCCCTTCAAAAAGTGTCCAGGTTCAATGTATCTCGCACCATTTGAACTAGCTCGCCGTCGGCGACGAACTACCTCGCTTGTCGGCGAGGCTTCTGAAGATCTTCAACTCGCTCTAGCTCGCCGTCGGCGGGCTCGGGCTCGCTGTCGACGGGCTCGGGCTCGCTGTCGGCGAGACAGTTATAAATCCTTCAGAAATTTCTTCTCGTAACCTCGCCGTCGGCGGGCTCGATCTCGCCGTCGGCGACTCAGCACAATTTTCATGATTTTGCTCAAAATTCGCTCCTTTTATGATTTTTGCTTTTATCACCTAAATTCTTCATTCCTGCAATAAAATAAAGAAAATACCCTTCTTTAAAGTGAAATTTCATCAAAAATAGGTATGAATTTCTTAATAAATTTTTCAGCGATCAGATGCCGACTGCATGTTGTTCTTGAAGCTGTGGTTCACACTTCATGCTTAAGTGTCTCCATCGAAGTCTGTAATCCACTAAAGTCTCGTTCGGCTTTTGTTGCTCCACCACTAGATCACCGATAGTGATGTGGTGCTGAGCCCCGGAAAATCATTTAACAAAGAGATTCTCTAGTTCTGAAAAGATCTTTACTGAACCGTTCGACAATTCTGCGTACCAGTCAAAGGCAATCCCTGATAAACTGCTAACGAACTGTCGGAAGAGTAAAGCGTCACTCCCACCAGCATTGCAGCAACTAGCACGAAAATGTGCAACATGTTGTCGGGGGTTTCCTGTTCCATCAAAAGTCTTAAACAGAGGTGGTACGAAGCCTTTCGGGTATTGAACTGCATCGAACTCTTCGGGGTAAGGTCTACCAGTTTGAATAGATGCTCCACTCTTAGATTGTACTGGGGCCTCTCGTACCTGCTGTTCTACCATGCTCTTAATGTCCTTTTCTGGAATCATGCTTTGTGCAGGATCTTTCTTTGGTTGTTGGTCTCCATTGACAGATGTGATCTCTTTTCCTCCATCTACAATATAGATAATTTCTGGGGGTGTCTCTTTCTGAGGTTGTACCTGACTCTGGAGAGTGGCTAAGGCAGCAGCCATCTCTTCCATCCTCTTTGCCATTTGGGAAATTGTGTCATCTCTCTCCCGAATCTGTGCTCTCATCACTCCCGATTCATCTCTTTCCACAGCTGTCGGAGCACCTTGCGAAGCTGACGATGCTCGTGTCTCAACCATGTTGATCTCGGCATACTCCTCATGCATGAACTCTGATGAGTCAACTTCGTCTACTAATTCTTCTTCTCTTTCTTTTGCTAACCGTCTGATGTTGGTCCTTAACTTGTCCATGGCATCCTCTAATGGCCTTTTCCGCATGGTCTCGCAGTCGTCTTGCGACGGTTGTTGAACTTCCTTCCCGGGAGTCCCCTTTATTGCGGTAGCACTTTCTTCTGTTTCAAGTCTCCTGACGAGACTTTTCTTCTCAGGGCATTGTTTTAGCCTTAACTCGCTAGTAGTAGGTCGCCATACCATCCTTCTTGCAGCCGGAAGCCTAGGACCGGATGATCTGTCGGCTATATGCTGGAAGGTGGTATCCTCCCTAATTTGTAGACTCGATACAACAACGGGTGAACTAGCTTTTATTTTCTTCTTTGGTTTCTCTATGGCAGCAACAGGATTTATTCGCGGTCTGATGCGGGATTTAGCTGGCACCCGTCCTATCCTTCTTAAAATTTCTGACACAAGGCATCTTTCTTTCTTTGCCAATCTTTCTATCACAGCTTGCAGTCGAGCAAATGGCGTAGTCTTATCCCTTTTCATCTTGTAATTGCTGTAGTACGCAGGTCGGGGTAATGCAGTGGTGATCCAACGGACATTCTCTTCATCTAATACGACAGAGAGAGGGTGAAACCTGCTCCCTTCCAACAGAGGTATATACTTAGGCAATTCTTCTCTTTCCTCAGGAATTTCTTCTAGAAAAGCAATTTCAGCAGCTTTGGCTTTCTCAATTCTGGCAATCTTTCTGCTTCTATTTCTCCTTTGAGTTCGAGTTAGGGGTGCAACTCTTGAACTGGACCCAATCTCAAAAACAGCTGGTATTGTGACAAAAAATATACCCTCCACGGTGACAGGCTCATCACAGACTTGGATTTCCTTCCCCTTCAGTTTGGCAGAAGTCGGGGTAGGTGCAGAGATGACTAGACCAGTGGGGGTAGAGACAACAGTCCTCCTACGAACAGTAGTAGTCCTTTCTGCTAGAATCCTTTGCAGGGGAGGGAATTCTTGAGTGGATTTCAAGTTGAATTCAATCACGGGCTATTCAGTTTCTGACACTTTGTCCATTAGTGTGAGGAGAGTGACATCAGCGAACTTGATATTTGTGTTGTCGAATCCTTGTTCGAAATGGATGATCCCATTGTCGGGCAGCTCATCCTTGTAAACAGGAAAGTCCATTCCATTGGTGAAGGAGAAGATTAGCTTTCAGGCAGTCATTTTCTGCAGGGCAGATTCCGAATGTCAGTCCCGAATTATGCTTCTTTCCGTCGTAAAGTTTAGGAAGAAAAAGAAAGAGTCCGAACACATTTTCATTTATCTTAGTGTATTTGTGATTTTTAAAAGAGGTTGTTTATTACGAGGTTCATTTATTAGAAACAAAACGATTAAAGGAAAAAGGGTTGTAGAAAAGGTAAAGGGCCCAATACAGAATTGGAAAGGAAGAGAAAGTCTTACGCAAGACTTCTCGACTCGAAGGACTGCTCCTAAACTAACACCTATTGGGGGTCCACCCCACCTCAGAAAAGAAGTAAAAGGATCTCGGAACCTCTCCGTTTAGGGGTGTCTAAACAGTGGTTCCTAAATCTGAGAGGAGTTGGCTATACTCGTTCAAGACAGAAATGAACGGGGTATTCCAACGAAAGAATGGTAGTTTCGGTCCACTAGGGATATGGACACACTACTGATTTATGAAAGCAAAACCATCTAATCAAAATGGAGAGAGGAACTATTCCCCAGCGGAGTCGCCAGAAGCTGTTGGCATGTTTTTAGGTTAAGTGTTGTATTTTAAAAAAAGGGGTCGCCTACAGAAGTTGCCGACGAATTTTTAATTTAATTTAAATAAATAACTTGAAAAGTAGTATTTGATTTTGAAAATAATTTTTAAATTTGAAAAATTTTTAAGATATGAAATCAAACCGATCTCACATCTCGAATAGCTTATATAAACGAGTACCGCACCACAAACCGTGCATATATCTCGAAGAATAGACACACTGCTTGATGATGGGGCTTGATTAAATAAACTAAAAGATTTGTGACATCTGATTGGTTTTCGAACCAATTTTAAAAGCCGACAAGTTCTGCTGCTTAATATAAAGAAATTAAGCAGGGTTTATATTACCTGGGTTCTTAAAGTTCCCTATAAGGGCAAGCCCATATAGTTAATTACATCCTAAATGACGGGAGTCATTTAAGAAAACTCTCGATAATGATCAGTGGTTTTGCTCTCAAGAATTTCAAAGTTTAAGGTTTTCAAAGGATTTGAGTTTTGGAGATTTCAATAGGGAATGGATCAAATTTGGAACAATTTATTTTAGGAGTCCAAAGGAACGAAAGGTAGGGGATGTCACGGATTCGAGACAAGTCTCGGTGACTTCCCAACTATCCTATTTGTTTGGCTTCAATTTGGGGGTCTATTTAATGTTGCAATCCTGCAAATTTTAATTAAATAGGACTTATATTCGTATGACATGCTCATACAAATAGCCTCGAAGATGTGAGGGTTTATGTCGTACCAAACAACTACCTCGGAATCCTAAGACTGGTTAGGACTTAATTTGTATAACATGATTATGCAAATGCCTAATGAAAAGGTTGAGGATTTATGTTGCACTAGGCAAACTACCTCGAAGTCCTATGGCTTGGTTATTTAATTCTAAGAAAGTTTTGCTGAAGTAGACTTAAGTTTTGTAGATGACGATAGTCGAGCTGCCCACCATGCTCCGAGCTCCTTGTTGTTGCAGAGGTTTAGTTTTAGAAGTCATAAATCAGGAGACGAGAGAAGTGTTTTGGTTTAGAGAAAATCTTAAAATCCAAGTGTTTTAAATATTTTAATTAAAACAAATGTTAAAGTTATTTAAACAGAACCGATTAAGATCCCACGGTTCCATCATCCCGGCACCGTTATTTTCATCAAATTCACTTAGTCCAGATGAATTTGCCAAACTCAACTGAATGAGTTCCACACTTTCATTTAGACCGTGGGAAATCTCGTTAGCAACACATGGGTTGCATCATCCGAGGTATTCCCGATCATTCAATGAGACGCTTTAATTTAGTTGTGATTGTAGTTTTGTTATTCTGTTTGTGATTAAATTTTGAGTTGTTTTATATTTTGGAATGTTGTGGCGGTGAATTTTATCTTGTAATGACTTTTAATTTAGTTTTGGTTTCGGCTTCGTGGACTATCCTAAAGGTTTTGGTTTTCATGCAACAATTTTATTTATCATGCAAGAAAAGTAAAGTACAGTGCATGTAAGTAAATTGCAATAAAGTAAATTGCAATAAAATAAAAGTATACCTGGAGGGTCTTCCCGACATCCCAAGCTGCACTTAAAACACATGTTAAGGCATTTAAATATTTCAATAGATACCTAGGTAAAGCTAAGGGAAGGGTTTTGGTTGTCTACCAAATTCCTAATCCTATAACTAGTCATCTCCTATGACGTCTAGGTTCTTGATTTGGTTTTAAGGATGATTTTCTTCATCAAAGAACAATTAGATTCAATTGTTCTTCTAAAACATCCCGTCATATTGAGGAAGTGCTTAGGACGAGTCCTAAACATCTTTTCAATATTTCTGGGATTGTTTTGAGTCCAAGTAAATTTAATTGCACGTGTGAATTAATCATTCGGAGTTTAGTTAAACTTTGTTTCTTGCTCGATGACCTTAGGTATTTGATTACTCGATGAATGAAGTGACATCTCACTTAATACTCTATTTAAGAGTTATAATAATTAAAGCCTTTAAGGGCAAGATGGTTTATCGAGAATTTTAATCATTCTTAATTTAAAATTTGAGTTAATGGTTTAAAGTATTTTAATTTAATTTTAATTAATAATTTTAAGTTTGGAATAGTGTTCAAATTATTTTAGACTTAATTCTTAATGATTTCATTTAGGTTTGTTGTTAGATGATTTTTTTAATTTATTTCAATTTGATTTTAATTTTAATTTAAATTTAATTTAATTTTAATTAAATTTTAATTAAATTTTAATTTAATTTTAGTTTAATTTTGATTTTATTTTTAATTTTAATTTAACTTTAATTTTTAATTTAATTTTAATTTTTAATTTAATTTTAATTTAATTTTATTTAATTTAAATTTAATTTTATTTTATTTAATTTTAATTTTAGTTTAATTTTAATTTTAATTTTAATTGTTAATTTGGATTATTATTTTAATTCTTAATTAGGAACTAAATATCATTAAAGTGATTTACTTAGGGATTTTTAAATTAAAGAATAAATATTCTCTTAATAATATCCCAATTTTAATAATCCAAATTTAAATATATTCTTTCAAAAATCTAAATCATTTAATTAATTAAAGTTTCATTTTTTGATATTTTCAAAGTGTTTAATTGGTTTCTACCCCTTAATTTCCCTAAGTTTCAATCATCCAAGAGAAAATTAAGATCAAATATTTTACCCCCCATTTTGATTAAACCTAAAGTTTTAATTAAGGGTTAAAATTTTTAATTACCTTTATGCCCTTTTAAGCTTATTTATTTCATAACTCACTAAATTGAGCTCAAATGAATTCAAAATTTTTATGTCACCTCACTCACATGTCAATTAAGACATTAGAGGAAAAAATGTGATTTTTCTGAATTTAATTTATTTATATAATTATTTTTAGTAGAAAATAAGGGTTTTCAAAGAAAATTCAATAACATGACCAAGGAAAGGTTTCTATTCTTAAGAAAATTATGGGATGTTTTTAATGACTAGAGGACCACTTGGACCAATTTTGGTGATTTTTTGAATTATATTTTATTTATTATAATTATTTTGAGTTTTAGAGTATTAATTAATTATAAAATAAAATTAAAGTTGAAAAATAGATTTTATATTTTTCTTAAATCTCTCTAACCTCAAGGATTTTAGAGGAATAAAGTTTATAATTTTTTGATTTTTCTTTGATTTATTAGAATTATTTTAGTGAAAAAGGGTAAAAACTTATTTTTTAATATTAAAAATTACATTAAGCTTTTAAAATTCAATATCTTACCCTAAGGACTTAGGAAAAATATTTGGTTTGTTCCTATGTGATTAGGAGTCAAAATGTGACATTTTTATGATTTTTACTATTTTGTGATTTTTATTATTTCTTAATTATTAAAGTATTAAAATATTGTGAAAAATTAACTTTTTTAGAAAATGCCAGTTTTAATTTTCTTGACCTCCCCTGATATCAGAGAAGCTCCAAAATAATTTTTGTGAATTTCTGGAAAGTTTTTTTGGAGTTATGAATTTTTAAAGTTTCATTTTGCTTATGAGATTTAATCAACCCATTTGGTGGGGCTAATCAAGTCCAATTGGTTTCAAAATTTTATATAAGGTTCCTCTGACCCTAAAGAGTAATGAAAAATTATTTTCAAGTCAATTTTATGTGTGGTTAACCCTAATTATATCAAATTCAATTTTAAGAGTTTAGGCCAATTAAAGTCATTATGTATGAATTAACTCAAATAATATTTTTTATAGGGTCCTCCGGTCCTAAGAAACATCACCAAATATTTCTAGAATTTATTTTACAACATGCTAATTATTGGAATTAAAATACCTAAAACAGTGACATGAACTTGAAAATTCAATAACTTTTCACAAAGATGGCCTCTGACCTTGAAAAATTCAGGGAATGTTCCCAAGATCAGGTGCTTCAAAAGCCCTATGGTCTCATGCCATGGTGAATTGTCTATGCAAATGAAGAATCAACATACTGAAAATAGTAAATAAATTATTAAAAATAAAATACTCATCCAATTAACTTGATTTCTTTTCCACATTATTCTCCTCTGTTCACTGAGCATAATGGTATTTTTATTTTATTTATGTAATTTTTCTATGCAAAGATATAAATTTTCGAAGTTTTGGTATTTAAATAATTCAAAAAATACCCTAATTTCCTACTTATCCACGCGTCGCCGCGTCAACCTACGGCGGACATTTGGTGTCACCATCTAACTCAGCTCTCCAGGGGCCCGCGGTTCACTTACCATTGCGCTGTCCGGCTTGATCTCGACCGTCCGCTCGATACACGCGCAATCCAATGGCTCCTGGTCATCTTCTACGACTGGTGTGCACCCGTGACCGTCCACACTAAAACCCTAAGATCTCACTCAATTCTCAATAGATTTTTGTGTTCTTATGCTCCATGGATTCGTCTTGAAGAGACAAACACATCCATATGGTTTATAGGCTATGAAATTATCCTAAACAAAATGGAGAATCACTGGAAGCTCGGGAGGAAGAGTGAATTCATACCTTTGCTCAGAGAAGTGAAGCTTCGATCTGAGAGTTGTGTCACCTTCGATTGAGTCCAGTCAAGCTCCAGATGAAGTCTCTGACTTTGGGGAATTGTCCAAGTATGAAAGTGACCAAGGCCGATCACAAAACTTGGAGGCTGGAAGCAATGGCTGGCCTGGTGAAGGGGCTTTTACTGGGGAACTTCTCCTCTTAGTCTGGTGAAGGTGTAGGACCAATCAATTTGGAGATTGGCTCACTGTGGCGGCTGTGGTGGCTGGTTGGCCAAGGTCAGGTCACCATCCTGATCAGGAGATTCAGGGCTTGAACTTTGTGAAGTCAATTGGAGTTGACCAAGTGTAAAGGGGCTGAATTGAAATGGAATGGGGAGAGGCTCATTTTGGGTTCAATTTGGTCAACCCATGGTTTTAGGCTTGGTGCACCACCCAAGGCCTAGTTTTGGGCTGAAAGAATCATTTAAGTCAGTAAGGGGTGGTGAAGTCTCCATCCAAGGTGAGGTGGCTAAGCATGGTTTAGAGTGTAACATGGATGAGGTTAAAAATGTTTAATGAAGGTTTAAGAAAGACCCCCCTCTTCTTGCCATTAATGGCTTGGTGAGGTGGAAAGTGGCTCCCATGGCTTGCATATGGCTTATGCGTGGCTTCATGGCTCCATGTGGCTTGGGGCAAAGCTTAGTTAATTTCATGGAAGTAGAATTTAGGAATTTTGGTATTTTGGTGGAGAATTTTCATGAAGCTTGATTTGGAATGGTTTAATGATGATTTTGAAACTTAGGGGTGATTTTGATTAAATGGATGATGTAGAGAAATGTCATGTGGGCTTTGGATTGAAAACTTGGGCTTTTGAAATGGTCTTGGTGGGCTTTTAAAGTGATTTAAGGAAGTGGGCTTTTGGATTTTAAAATGGGCTTTTGGATGAAAATTTTGTGAAGGACCATGTCAAATAAATGTTGCAATTGGTTTAGGCATGTGTCATGAATGGTTTGGAACAAGTTTAAAGTGATTTTGAATTGAATTGGGTTTAATGTGGGGTCTTTTGGTAAAGGGGCCAAGGTGGGCCAAATTGGGCTAAGATTGGGCTAAAGTTGGATTTGATGTAAAATTAATGTTGAGAAATGTTCATGGGAGTGTCATAAAGAGTTTTCAACTTTGGTTGGGCTCTAATTTTGGGATTCGGGCCCATTTGGGTTAGTTTTGAGCTTAGGTCAATTTAAGGGATTTTGGTTTTGGGTTAGGTTTGGGTGGAGTTTAGGTTCAAATTTTGAGCAAATCAAGTTAGTTTTTTTGTTTATGGGGGTGTTAGGAAGGCTTTGGAAAAGATTTGGGGCCAATTGGAGTTGACTTGGATGGGTTTGAGCTAGGTTTAGGTCATGGGTCAAACTTGGGCCTTAGGCTTCAAATTGAAATTAGGCTCAAATGTCAATCAAATTGGACTTGGATTTGGTCTAAATTGATATTGGGGATGTTGATTTGAAGTTTAGAATTGAATTGGACCAAAATTGAGGTCAATCGGGGTGGTTTGGTTTGACATTGGGTTCACTTGGGTTAAAAATATGTCAAATTGGGGGTTTTAGTAAAAGTAGGGTAAATTGGCAAAATTGGCCCATGGTGTAAGTGAAAAAAATGAAATTGGGAATATTTGGGATTTTCTAGAATTTTTTTGGGAATTTTCTGAATTTTTGAATTTTTGGGCTAAGAAGGGCATTTTGGGTATTTGGAGGGTATTGGGGGGTACTTTTGGAATTTTTGGTATTTTTTGGCTATGGATGATCAATTTGAGTGGGGGGAAATGTTTAAGATTGATTTTAAGGAATTTTGGGTAATTTAGGTAATTTTGTAAATTTTGGGTAGTTTCAAGGGCATTTGATAGGTTTAGTAGGTGTAGGGCCCCGGGGGTTAAAAATTGAAATTTTGGAAAAATGAAGATTAATCAAATTTGAGTAAAATGGAATCCCTTTGGTTGAGCCATGAAGCCATATTAAGCCCATATGAGCCATGAGAGGACTCATTTGAGGCATTCAATATGTTGTTCCTAACCCTCTTAGCCAGGGGCTTAGGGGTTAAGGACCATCCATATGAATTACATACATGAGTCAGGAAGTCAAATTGGGTGAGAGTGTGGTTTTAGGACTTGGAATGTGTTTGAGAGTGTAGTGTGGTTTTAGGACGTGGCCACCCAGGGTATTCCTAAGGCCAAAAAAAAAGTCCAATAGGGAACTCATCCTTCAAACCTCCACATTTGATATCAACACAAGAATTTAAAATTAAAAACCAACTATAATAACAAAGATAAAAGGCTTATCTAAAAATATTCTTCACCAAACTCTTGAAGTTCCTTTGAAAACTTTGCTTTCCCTTACAAGACTCTCTAGTGGTTGGCGCCCAACTCTGAGGACTCTAATTCTCACTTCTAATCCTAATACAAACTATAATAAAGTAAACTAAAAAATGGTGAAGTGGAGTGGTGTGTTTCTAAGATAACTCTCTAACATAAACCACACTTTTAAACATAAACCATGCCCTCCAACAACAACCATATTTTTGATCTTCAAGTCTTTTTTTTATACTTTTTCAATAGGTGCCTTTGTATCTCTTCAAATTGTGTCCAGATTCAACGTATCTTCCAAGGGATGCATCCATTCAAGAGAGATTTAATTTAATTTTGGCGCCAATAAGGAGTCACCAACATTCTTACCAAGAGATGCCTAAAAAAACTCTTCAAAATGGCGCCTAAATATAAATATCTCTTTTTAGTAACTGTCGGCACGTAAATGCGTAGTTCCGGAGCTTAATCGCGAGCTTGCTGGCGTGTAAGATCCAGATTTGGGCACATAGCCGTGGGGCCTTGGCGCGTAAGCACGGGCTCTGGCGCTTACCCGCCACAGATCACTTTTTCAATTTTCTTCATTTTTCCTCCAAATTTGATCCTTTTTCACTCTTTTCACCACAATCATCCATTTAATCATACATTTAAAAAAATTACACAAAATACCGTTTATTAAAGTGTAATATCATCAAAATAGGTATAAAAATATGGATAAAAATATTATATATTTTAGATGTACACCGCCCCTGCCCAGTTTACTGACCACTTCGGTCCGACCAGCTGCCTCTGTCCAGTCGACCGCTCACTTGCATGAATGCATGTTTCGCATTGGCATGTGTTTGCTTATCGGTTTACATGTTACACCATAACCTACATGTGCTTACATTTTCCTGTGTATCTTTGATTCTCCCCGATGAGGTTCACCTCCCTTTTGGGTAACCGCCTCCTTCGCATACCCATCTTGGGCTGCTGACTTCATGACATGCCCACCCTTTCGGGTCACTACCTCCATGGCATACCTATCTTAGGTCATTGTCTTCACATCATGCCCATCCCTTTGGGTCACTGCCTCACCGGCATACCCTTTTCACATCGCTGCCTTCACGACATACCCATCTCTTTAGTTCAGTGCCTCCTCGACATAACGTTTTTGGGCTGCTGCCTTTACGACATGCCCACTACCTCCTCGACATACCTTTTCCGACCGTTGTCTTCACGACATGCCTCTCTTTCGGGTCATTGCTTCCATGACATACCCATTTGTCGGGCCCCTGCCTCCTCAGCATGCCCATCATTTTTGAGTCACTTCTCCCATGACATACTCACCACTTTTTTCATATGGCTGTCTGCATTTACATTTGCATTCTTCATGTATAGCAAGTCAGGCTCAATAGAAGAGTGACTCTCATGTCGATCGTGATGCCTTAACGAGCATTGCTTGTCGGGTTGAGGTCGGTGAGCAATCTTAGTTTTTTTCATTGGAATTAACATGAGTATGACTATGCTAAGGGTCCAAGGGATCTAACTCGTGTTAATTTGCATGTAATGGGCTTGCATTTATGGCTCTTATTTTTAAACTAAAAGATATATTTTCCTACTTAGTATGCTCACTATAATTTTAAAATTATGCATTTAGCAAACAAGGCCATATATAAGAGTAACTCTTTTAAAAATCCATCCTAAGTGACACTTTTTAGATCTCTTGGATCATTAGGATGGGGCAGGTGTGGCAACCACTTCAAAGTCATGTGTACCTGAAACTTACCCTGCACTTAGATGTTGGTTAGGAAACTCTCTCATTAGATGGTGTGCTAGGCAAGGAGCTAGCATGCTTGGTAGTATTTCAGACACCTCTAGATATTATTTTGTGTTGGTTTTTCTTATACTAGCAATGCCCCACCTTTTTTGCCTTTTGGTATGCTTATGTGCCTGCCATACAAGGTATACAAGGACATTCTTCTGCAGGGATTCATGCTTATAAATATGCACACACACAGCTACCAAAAAGGGAGAGAAAGTAATGATCTCTAACATTTTGCTTGCATGTGCTATTTAGCTACCCCCAGGCACGGCTCATTACCCATTGCATGTTATTGGCTTTCCCGCTAACATTATTTTATGCAGGCCGAGCCCTTTTTTTCTCTTTTCAAATGTATTTGATAGAGTACCTAGGCTGAGTCTGTATCAAAAGTAAGGTATGAGCATGGGTTTCGAGGTAAATGATGCGTCAAACCATGTGACAGGGACCAGGAGCGCAGCTTGTGTTCCGTACCTTAAAATTGAATTTCTATATTGTTGTATTGATCTAGGACCGGACATGTATATGCGGAGTTCGACTGCCTTTTTTGCTTTCCTTGAATATGTTACCAACCCAACGACATCTTACCTCTTTTATATATTTTTGGAGTGATTTCCTTGTTGAGTGCCTATACACATAGAATGATTTTATTGTTTATTTTTTGTTGATCTGGGATTCCACAAAAATTATAATCAAGGCTTACTAAAGTCCCTCAAATTATGATTTTTCTACTTAAAAATCCTAATAAAAGATTAAGAAAATTAAAACATTAGGATTAAAATATTTAGGACTTTTAAAACTTATCCTTTACTCTATGCATGGCCTTCAGGCCGGTTTTAAAACGGGTTGCATGCATGGCTATAACCCAATCATATTTAATAGGGCCTTCATGCTAAGGATTGTGGTAGATAACAACATCATATTTGTATGTCTCGAGGAGAAGCCCACATGCTTCTCCAACCCGACTGGCCCAAAGATAGCTTTTTACATAATTGGTTGTCTAGTGCGCGCTCCTCAACCCAGATGGAGTGTAAGTCCATTTGTTTGGAGCATTTCCAATTTTATATTTGAACCTCCCCTCCTCTTTCTTTCCTGAGACATTCTTGCCATCTCAGTGGGTATAATTTTCACCTCTTGGAGCTCCAGCCGATAGTCATATAATAAAGTTTTGTTTCTTTGACCTTAGGATTATCGAGGTCTCAGTGAACGGCACAATTCAAGTATTGCTAACTAGAGATCTCTGCTAGTGTTAGGTCAACTACATTCACAATCAGGTAAACTTAAGATCCTAGTGGCTTAGAATGACAGGTCCATGGTACCTCTACTCGTCAACCTCTATCTTTTAGGATTACTCCTCCTTTACTTTGACTACTGGTGCGACTTTTTAAATTTGTCAAAATTTATGAACTCAGATTTATATATATATTGATTTAGTTTTCTATTGAGTCACACAATTAAACGTAAGTATACGTATCGCTCAAGTAATACAAGGCTCTAGTGGAGTCCTAGATATCGATCCCATAGGGAGGCAATTAATTTTATAGGTTTAGCATAGAAATCACTTCTTTAATTACAGCACAATTGCAAGTAATTACTAATCTTATAATAGAGACAAACAGTTGTAGTTACTAATTCTACCAAAGTACGTTTTAACTTTCTAACAAGTTTAATTAACACAATACTAAATTTATAACAATGTTCAGTTATAAGAAAGAATCTTCCTCCTCCCCAATAATAATGTGATGATTTTTGTAACATAGATCAGTGATGCAAATGTATTGTGCCAAATAGGAGCATTCATATTCTTTACCCTTTTCCAAGCGTATAAAGAACATTGGCTAATCTTAAGTTTAGTCCCCAAATCTGTGATTAGGCTGGGAGGATACTGGCTCTCACTCCAGAGCTCCCACTTCCCTTCCCGTAAAGGCTAACTCTCGCTTCGGTTTCCAAACCCTAGGACCAAAATGAGAATTTCGGCTTGTCACTCTAAAATCTCCAATTCTACGCCCATCAAAGTATACTTCCCTTTTTATTTGTACTCAACCCCCATGAACTACGTCACTCATTCATGGACATTGAATGTGACCTTCACTTTTGTTGTGGAACTCATAATCCTTTCAAAATGTATGTTTCCCAACAAGTTTTAATAATTTAATTGACCAGATCAAAAAGTAAATGAAGTACGAAGTGAAAAGTTCATCATAAATTCTCCATAATAAATTGGCACATCATTTTCGTATCACAACATCAACACATCACATGAAAAGGAGGAAGACAAAGAAATCTACTTAAGACTCATGAGAAAAGGATGATGATTTGGGCAAAAATGGTGGTTCCCAAGGTTAAATCGTGAAATTTCAGGGTTTAAGTTTTTTTCGATCGAGCATTGTCCAACGCTGGTGATAGCGCCGTTCAGCGCTATTTTATTCTCAATGGGCCAAACTCTCTATCTTTTGACGCGGTCCGGCGCTAGTGACAGCGTCTTTCAGTGCTGCGTTCAAAAACTGGGCTTCCAACTTTCTTTTGCAATTTTGATCTTTTCAAGTCCGCTCCGATGTCTAATCAGTCCAATTAAGCATTGAATAACATACTAAAGTCATGACAAATTATATTTTTTAACACAAACAACACAAAACATCACTTTGATATATAAAATCCAAATTACAAACACACATAAATAACACTAAACGCTACACATTGTTAAGCCATAAAATACTAAAATTCAACGTCGCTCACAACCACAACACAATAACGCTGAAAATTGAACAAGAAAGCAAGTCCAAATATAACATCCAAGCAAAGCAAAGTAATCAGTTCAAATACATAAACAAATAAACACAATAATTAAGTCTTCATTCTTCCTCAGAAATATCATCTGCTCTTAAATCTCCAATTGATTGAACATGAACAAACAGATTGTAGAATGGACGAAATAATAATTTTTCAGTAGAATCCTCTTCAATCCAACTTTTTCTTCTCATCATACGTATCAAACTTCCTTCAAGGTACCTGAAATGATCAAAGTGTTTCTTCATTCTCCAATCCAGATGATCAAAATAGTCAGATAGATTGTTGATTGCATTCATCAGGTGTTGAATTTTCTTCTCCAATTATTTAATTTTCTTTAAAATGATCTGTGAACTTTCACGAAAGTAAGGAGGAATAGATGTTGAACTCTGAGATGGTTGATCTTCAATGATACTCATATCATTCATATCACCAACTACCTGGTTACTATGTTCATTCATTGGGTCTATAGGCTTCCAAGGTAGAAGTATTCTTTCCAAAATCTCATATGGCACTTGTGATTGACTGCAGAGGAGAATATGGTGGAAGGAAGTCCAACCCCGTACTTTGATCCATGGACGATCAATACCAAAAAAAATTTAACAATTATTGAACCAACATAAATCGGCATCCCCATTTGAACATAATAGTTCATAATAGCACATTCCTTAGTTACTTTACTGATTGTCATAGTTGGGAGTAATTTTGCACATATAACTTCAACGTAGGATTTAACAGTGTGGTCAAAAAACTTACATCATTCATCACTTTTATCCGTCAAATATCTGTATATATCATTCAAGTTGTCATTCGTTGGGGCAAAGTTTGAATAGTGGCAAATCGGCTCATTCTCAATCATATATAAATCATTAATCTTTGTAGGAGTAAATGAGACAAACCTACCTCGCACATAGACTGATCCTTGGTTGATTCCATGAAGATTTGCATAAAAATCTTTCACAACCGGGACAACTCGGCAGTAGTAGTATAACATAACACCTCCCAACGTCTCTAAATAATGATTTCTTCGATTCAAGTAGTAGGAGAATTTGTATCTCGATTCACGAAGCCTCGCTCCTTAATCAAACTCATCTTTGAGATATTCTTGTTGAATAAACGTTGCACTTCAAAACTGATGAACTTTCTAAGGTTGAAAACTTGAAATCTTAAAGTTTCTATCGAGTCAGAATCCATTTAGATGAGATTTGGGATCTTTCATTTCGTTCCTCTGGTAGTTTCATCATTTAGGGGAGGTTTTAGGGAGTTCAAGTGGAAGAATTGCCGACAAGAACTGCCAAAATTTGAATTTAAAGACGAAAAACTGTTTATGAATAGTAGCGCGGTCTGGCACTAATAACAACGCCGTCTGGCGCTAGTTCAATTTTTGTCAAACTTAGTTTTGTCCAAATTCATTTCAAACTTCAATTAGATTCATTTCTTTAATGTTGTTAATGATATTTAAGGAAGGGTAAGACTTAATTAAGTAACAAAAAACATAAATAATACATTAAACAAGCAAATACTCAATAACTGTTGGTTGCCTCCCACAAAGCGCTTGGTTTAACGTCATCAGCCCGACATAACTTTAAGTTATTCAGGTTGATCCAAGATTAAAACCTCTTTAAAATTAGGTTTATTGCCTTCAAAATATGGTTTTATTCTTTGTCCATTAACTTTGAATATTCTTTCAGATTTAGGGTCTTTGATAATCACAGCTCCAAATTGATAGATTTTTACGACAGTGAAAAGTCCTGTCCATTTAAATTGCAGTTTCCCAGGAAAAAAATTTAATCTTGTATTGTATAGTAAACTTTGTCCTGGTTCAAATTTCTTTTTAACAATTTTCCGATCATGCCATATTTTTCTTCTCTCCTTGTAAATTCTATCATTATCATATGATTCATTTCTGATTTCTTCCAATTCATTCAATTGCAACAGTCTTTTCTCACCAGAGTCTTTCATATTAAAGTTCAATTTCTTTAATGCCCAATATGATTTTTATTATAATTCAACTAGCAAGTGACAAGTCATTCTAAAGATTAATCTGTAAGGGGACTTTCCTATAGGAGTTTTATAAGCAGTTCTGTATGCCCATAAAGTGGTTTCTAATCTTGCAGACCAATCTAATTTCTCAGGATTTATGATTTTTTTTCCAAAATTTGTTTAATTTCATGATTAGATACCTCTGCTAAGTCATTAGTTTGGGTATGATAAGCTGTAGAGATTCTATGAATAATATTATATTTTTTTCTACCAATATCTGAATCAGATTATTCTTGAAATGAGATCCTCCATCAGTGATAATTACTCTAGGCATTCCATATCTTGTGAAAATATTTTTCATTAAAAACCTCGAAACACTTCTAGCATCACACTTAGGTAAAGCTATTGCCTCAATCCATTTTGATACAAAATCAACAACAATTAGTTTATATATATTTCCAAATGAAGGTATAAATGGTCCCATAAAATCTAATCCCCAAGCATAAAAAATTTCAACTTCCAAAGTAAAATTAAGAGAGATTTCATTTTATCTAGATATATTGCCTATTCTCAGACATTGATCACAAGTTTTATTAAATCTATAAATATCTCTGAAAATAGTAGGCCAATAAAATCCAGATTGCAAAATCTTATATGCAGTTTTATCAATTCTGAAATGTCCTCCAAATTCAAAACTATGACATTCTCAGATAATTCTTCCAGTTTCTTCATAAAGCACACATCTCCTAATAATAAGATCTTTACATTGCTTATATAGATAAGGATCATTCCAAAAATAAAATTTAGCATCATGTTTAAATTTCTTTCACTGTTGCATTGTTAATTCAGGTGGTAAAATATTACTAACGATGTAGTTTACAATATTAGCATACCACGGTATATTTCCTTCAGTAATATTATATAGCTGCTCATCAATAAAAGTTTCTATTATTTCCTTTTCAAATTCAGCCAAATTAGGTTGTTCAATTCTTGATAAATGACCAACTATTTAATTATCGACCCCTTTTCTATTAACGATCTTAAAATCGAATTCTTGAATTAAAAGTATCAATCGAATCAGTCTTGGTTTAGCATCCTTCTTTTGCATTAAATATTTTATAACAGAATGATCAGTATACACTATGCATTTGGCTCCAATTAAGTAAGATCTAAATTTTTCAAAGGCATGAAAGATAGTTAATAACTCTCTTTCTGTAGTGGTGTAATTAATTTGAGTATCAATAAGAGTCTTACTAGTGTAGTATATAACTTTAAATATTTTCTCATGTCTTTGCTCTAAAACCACTCCAATAGCATAATCGCTCGCATCGCACATTAATTCAAATGGTTTCTCCCAGTCAGGTGGAACTATTATAGGGGCAACAATTAATTTTTCCTTTAATAAATCGAAAGCTTTTAGCATTCATCATCAAAATCAAACTTCCTATCTTTTTCCAAAAGTTGACATAGAAGCTTAGTAATTTTTGAAAAGTCTTAATATAGTGTCTGTAGAATCCTACATGTTCCAAGAAGCTTCTTACCCCTCTCACAGTTGTTAGAGGTGGTAATTTTTCTATAATTTGAATCTTCGCAGGATCTACTTTTATGCCATTTTTTAGATATTTTATGCCCAAGAACAATTTCTCCTGCAACCATAAATTGACTCTTTTCCCAGTTTAGAACTAATTTTTTCTTTCGCACACCTCTAAAACTTTTTCTAATTTGCACAGGCATGCATCAAATGAATCTCTAAGTATTGAGAAATCATCTATAAACACTTTTATTCCATCATCTATTAATTTGCTAAATATAGACATCATACATCTTTGAAATGTTACAGGCGCATTACATAATCCAAAGGATATTCTTTTAAAAGACAAAGTTCCATAAGGGCTAGGAAATGTAGTCTTCTCTTGATCCTCAAGAGCAATAGGTAGTTGGTGATAACCGGTATATCCATTCAAAAAGCAATAATGCTTTTCTCCAACAAGTCTGTCTAGCATTTGGTTTAAAAAAGATAAAGGGATGTGATTTTTCTGGTAGCGGCTTTTAATTTTCTATAATCAATACATATCCTCCAACGAGTGACTTGTCTTATCGGTATAATTTCATTTCATTCATTTACGTCAACAATCACTCCTTTCTTAGGAACACAATGAATTGGGCTTACCCATACACTATCAAAAATAGGATATATAATTCCAGCATCTAACCACTTTAAAATCTCTTTTTTAACCACTTCTTTCATTATTGGGTTCAGTCTCCTTTGTGGATCAACTCTAGCTTTATGTGTTCATTCAACAAAATTTTGTGCATACAGATCGAAAGACTAATTCCTTTAATATCTGCTAAGGACCACCAAAATACTTTTTGTATCTTTTTAAGGTTTTCACTAATTTTTGTTCTTGATATTCATTTAAATGCGAAGATACAATGACTGGTAAGGTAGATGATTCTCATAAAAACATATATTTCAAATGATTAGGGAGAATTTTCAGCTCAAGTTCAGGGGGTTTAATAATAGATAGAATTAAACTTTTATCTAAATTTTCTATAGTATCCAATTTTTTAAATCTTTCCTGAACAAATTCTAACTTTTTAGTTTTTATATCATCCAAATCATCTTCACTTTCCCTTTCATTTTCATTTTCATCCTCACATCCCAATTTTTTTTCAAATACTTCTTTAAAATGATCTTCTCTCAAATAATCGCAGATTTCCATTCGAAAACACTCATCATCATTTTCAATTGAAAAATATTTCATTGATTTCAGAATATTGAAAGTTATCTCTTGATCATTAACTCTCATAATTAATTCTCCTTTTTAAACATCGATCATAGCTCTTCCAGTAACAAGGAATGATCTTCCCAAAATAATTAGAATTTATTTATCTTCCTCAATATCTAATACAATAAAGTCTACAGGAAAGTAAAATTTATCTACTTTAACTACTACATCTTCCACAACTCCTTTAGGATAAGTGATAAAATAATCAGCCAATTGACGAGTCACAGATGTAGGTGAAATTTCTCCTATTCTCAATCTTTTGAAAGTTGATAAAAGCATAAGATTAACACTAGCTCCCATATCACATAAAGCTCTTCCAAAAAATTTCTCACCTATAGCACACGGGATAGTGAAACTACCAAGGTCTTTACAATTTTCATGAAGCTTCTTCTGAATAATTGCACTACACTCACCACTTAGTGCAATAGTCTCGTGGTCTTTGAACTTTCTTTTCTTTTTAAGAATGTCCTTCATAAACTTTTCATAATCAGACATCTGCTCTAATGCTTCAACAAAGAGAATATTAATCGTTAATTTCTTAAGAATTTTCAAAAACTTTACAAAGTTATTATCACTGTTCTGTTTCTTTAGTCTTTGAGGAAACGGATGAGGTGGTTTTTTAACAGTAATCTTCATTGGTTCAATTGGATATTCGTCTGGATATATCCTATGAGAACCTTTCTCACTGTTCACTTGCTCTCTTTTAACTTCAACTTCTTTTTCTACTCTTGTTTCCAATTCTTTTCCACTCCTTAATTGAATAGCATTAATTTGCATCTTGCTTTGATCTTTTAGGTTGATCTCAACATTGCTAGGAAGATTTCCAGAATGTCTACTATTAAGCGCAGTTAAAATATGTCTCAATTGATTCTCAATGTTCTTCATCGCAACATTTTGAGCTTGAATTTGATTACCCATATTCAGAATTATTTCTTCAGTAGACAACTTCTTTTCCTTAAATTGTTGGTTACTATTAAAACCAGGAGGATAAGCAGGTGTATAATTGATATTTCTTTGGTTATTCGGATTTCCAACTGGATTTATAGAATTGTTTCCCCATTGCGGATTAACAACAACATTATTATTATTCCAGTTGAAGTACGAATGATTCTTCCAAGTAGGATTATAATAGTTCGAATAAGAGTTATTAACTTTGTTATTTATAGCATTCAAGGTTACATAAGGTATTTGAGAGTCTATCATCTGTCCTAATGAATTTTCTTCTAATACTGAGGGTGTTTGAGAATAATTCATTACATGTTGATCTATTTTATTAGAAAGTGTAGTAATTTGAGAGACTATCATAGTTATCGCATCAAAATCATGAATACTAGCTACTCTCTTAAGATTTACCCTCTCAGAGGGCCATTAAAAATTATTAGTAGACATCTCTTCAATTAACAAATATGTTTCATCAAAAGGTTTTGACATTAATGATCCACCAGCAGCAGCATCGATAATCGATCTCAAAAATCCCACTAATTCATTTTAAATTTTTGAATTATTACCAATCTGGTAAAGCATGATGTAGACACTTTCTCATAAGATCTTTAAATCTTTCATAAGATTCATATATGGATTCTCCATCAAACTGACTAAAAGATGTGATATCATTCCTCAGCTTAGTAGTTTTTGAAAGAGGGAAATATTTTGACAGAAACTTTTGTTAAAGTTCTCCCCAAATTATGATAGATCCAGGTGCTAACAAATTTAACAACGCCTTAGTTTTATCCATTAATTAAAAAGGAAAAAATCTAAGCCTAACAGCATCGTTCAACACTCCATCGTATTTAAATGTAGCACACAGTTCTAGAAAACTAGCGAGATGTAAGTTAGGATTTTCATTAGGTGTTTCTCCAAACTGATTAATATGTACCATTTGGATAATAGCACGTTTAAGCATAAATGAATTAACAGCAACTTCAGAGTTTTGGATAGTTAAGTGAATTTCCTCTACTATTGGATTAGCATAATCTCTTAAAATTCTTTGTATATTTTCATTTTGATTGTTTTGATTGTTCAAGTTTTTTGACATTTTGTGAGGATTTTCAGATTGTTTTTGTTGTTTTCAAATTTTTCTAATAATATGCTCTAATTCAAAATTGTAAGGCACTAAACCTATAGATCTGATACTACGCATCAAACACAATAAACGCAATAACAATAAAAAAACACACAATTATGACTTGTGATTCAAATATAAGTTTTCAAATACTACAAAATTAATTTTAGCAGTTACATTTCTTTCCCGGCAATGACGCCAAAAACTTGGTGCGACTTTTTAAATTTTCAAAAATTTATGAACTCAGATTTATATATATATATTGATTTAGTTTTCTATTGAGTCGCATAATTAAATGCAAGTATACGTGTCACTCAAGTAATACAGGACTCTAGTGGAGTCCTAGATATCGATCCCACAGGGAGGCAATTAATTTTATGGTGTAGCACAGAAATCACTTGTTGAATCACAGCACAATTGCAAGTAATTACTAATCTTATAATAGAGACAAACGGTTGTAGTTACTCATTCTACCAAAGTACGTTTTAACTTTCTAACAAGTTTAACTAACACTAGACTAAATTTATAACAAAGTTCAGTTGTAAGAAAGAATCTTCCTCCTCTCCAATAATAATGTGATGATTTTTGTGGCATAGATCAGTGATGCAAATGTATTGTGCCAAATAGGAGCATTCATATTCTTTACCCTTTTCCAAGCGCATAAAGAACATTGGCTAATCTTAAGTTCAGTCATCAAATCCGTGGTTAGGCTGAGAGGATACTGGCTCTCACTCCAGAGCTCCTACTTCCCTTCCCCTGAAGGCTAACTCTCGCTTCAGTTTCCAAACCCTAGGACCAAATTGAGGATTTCAACCTGTCACTCTGAAATCTCCAATTCTACGCCCATCAAAGTATATTTCCCTATTTATTTGCACTCAACCCCCATGAACTACGTCACTCATTCATAGACATTGAATGTGACCTTCACTTTTGTTGTGGAACTCAAAATCCTTTCGGAACATATGTTTCCCAACAAGTTTTAACAATTTAATTGTCCAGATCAAAAAGTAAATGAAGTACGAAGTGAAAAGGTCATCATAAATTCTCCCTAATAAATCGGCACATCATTTCCATTTCACAACATCAACACATCACATGAAAAGGAGGAAGACAAAGAAATCTACTCAAGACTCATGAGAAAAGGATGGAAAAACATGGATTGTATATATAAAAGCAACTGTCGGCATATTTTTTAGGTTGTGTTGTATTTTGAAAAGGGGTCGCCTACAGAAATTGTCGGCGAATTTTTAATTTAATTTAAATAAATAATTTGAAAAGTAGTATTTGATTTTGAAAATAATTTTAAGTTTAAAGATTTTAAGATATGAAATCAAACTGATCTCACATCCCAAATAGTTTATATAAATGAGCACCGCATCACAAACTGTGTATCTATCCCGAAGAATAGACACACTACTCGATGATGGGGCTCGATTAAATAAATTAGAAGATTTGTGACATCCGTTTGGTCTGCGAACCAATTTTATAAGCCAAAAAGATCCCCTGCTTAATATAAAGGAATTAAGCAGGGTTTATATTACCTGGGTTCTTAAAATTCCCTATAAGAGCAAGCCCCTATAGTTAATTACATCTTAAATGACAGGAATCACCTAAGAAAACTCTCGATAATAATCAGTAATTCTGCTCTCAAAAATTTTAAAGTTTAAGTTTTTAAGGGATTGAATTTTAGAATTTCAATAGGGAATGGATCAAATTTGGAACATTTTATTTTGGGAATTCAAAGGAAGAAAGGTAGGAGAAATTACAGATTCGAAGCGAACTTCGGTAATTTTCCGACTATCTTATTGTTTGGCTTGAATTTAGGAAGGCCCTAATATTTATTTAATGTTTTGATCTTGCCAATTTTTAATTAATTAGGACTTATATTAGTATGATGTGATCACACAAACAGCCTCGAAGATGTGAGGGTTTATGTCGTATCGGACGACTACCTCGGAATCCTAAGACCGGTTAGGGCTTAATTTGCAATGCAAATGCCCAACAAAAGGTTTGAGGATTTATGTTGCACTAGGAAAACTACCTCGAAGTCCTATGGTTTAGTTATTTAATTCTAAGAAAGTTTTGCTGAAGTAGACTCAGGTTTTGCTGATGACGATGGCCGTGCTGCCCACCATGCTCCGAGCTCCATGTTGTTGCAAAGGGTTTAGTTTTAGAAATCATAAATCAAGAGATGAGAGACGTGTTCTGGTTTAGAGAAGGTCTTAATTTCCAAGTGTTTTTTATATTTTAATTAAAACAAATCTTAAAGTTGATTATAACAACACCGGTTAAGATCCCACAGTTCCATCCTTCCGCATCGTTATTTTTATCGGATTCACTTAGTCCAGTATGAATTTGCAAAACTCAACTAAATGAGTTCCACACTTTCATTTAGACCGTGGGAAATCCCGTTAGCAACACATAGGTTACATCATCCGAGGTATTCCCGATCATCCAACAAGACGTTTTAATTTAGTTATAGTTGTAGCTTTGTTGTTCTGTTTGTAATTAAATTTTGAGTTGTTTTATATTTTGAAATGTTGTGGTGGTGAATTTTATCTTGTAATGATTTTTTAATTTAGTTTTGGTTTCAGTTTTAGGGACTATCCTGAAGGTGTGGGTTTTCATGCAACAATTGTTTATCATGCAAGAAAAGTAAGTGCGATGCAATTAAGTAAATTGCAATAAAGTAAATTGCAATAAAATAAAAGCGTACCTGGAGGGTCTTCCCATCATCTCAAGCTACACTTAAAACACATATCAGAGCATTTAAGTATTCCAACAAGTACCTAGGTAAAGCTAAGGCAAGTCGTCATTGAGAGGAGATTCTGCCGGCAAAGGGTGTGCTGCGAGGAAGTCTGCTAGGACTTGTCCCTTTACGGCACGAAGAGGCACGAAAGTTATATCGAATTGCAATAATATCATTGACCACACTGGCAAGTCCGCGGAAAGCGTTGGACGGGTCATCGAGTATTGCAATGGATTAAATTTCGAGATCGAGTTGACCTTATGAGAAAGCATGTAGTGCTCGAGCTTTTGAGCGGCGAAGATCGGGACCAAACGGTGCTTTTCGATTGTGGGATACTTTATTTCCGTCGGAAGTAAACGACGGCTTAAGTAGTAAAGAGCATTTTCTTTACCCTCATCATTGACACAGGCTAACGGGGCTCCGAGAGAGTCGTCTAAAGCCACGGTATAAAGTATCAACGGTCTACTCGAGGCCGGGGCTCCTAAGACAGGAGGTGTCATTAAATATTGTTTAATGTCCTCGAAGGCCCTCCGGCATTTCTCTTCCCAAATAAATTTGGCGTCCTTTTTAACTAATACCGAGAAAGGTCGACACCTACTTGACAAGTTCGAGATAAAGCGTCGAAGATATGCCAGCTTCTCTTGAAAAGATCGTAGTTGTTTTAAGGTTTTGGGAGGTGGCATTTCTAAGATAGCTTTAATCTTTTCCGGGTCGATTTCAATTCCATGATGTCGGACAACGAATCCTAAGAACTTCCCGGAGGTGACGCCGAAGGCACATTTTAAGGGATTCATCTTAAGGTTAAATTGTCTTAATCGTTCGAAAACAATTCTCAAATCATACGAGTGGTTTTCCTTTACTTTGCTTTTGATGACCACATCATCCACGTAGCATTCGACATGATTGTGGATGAGATCATCAAAAATTCTTGTCATCGCTCTCTGGTAGGTTACTCCTGCTTTCTTCAGTCCGAATGGCATTACTGTGTAGCAATATACTCCGATCGGCGTTTTGAATGTTGTAAGTTTTTCATCTTCTAGAGCCATTTTTATCTGGTTGTATCCTGAAGATCCATCCATGAATGAGAATATTTCATGTGTTGAAGCAATGTCAATCATTAATTCTGGGATCGGTAGAGGAATTCATCTTTTGGACATGCCTTGTTTAAATCTCTGAAATCCACACAAATTCTGATCTGACCATTCTTCTTCCTGACTGGTACCACATTGGCTAACCAAGTCGGGTATTGTTCTTCACGGACAAATTTGGCATCTATTAGCTTTTTAACTTCAGCTATGACTTGTTGTTCGATTTCTAGACGCATTCTTCTGGGACCTTGTCTGACTGGGAACGAAGTATGATCCACTCCTATCTTATGGACTGCGACCTCTGGAGCTAATCCTGGCATCTCATCGTAGCTCCAAGCAAAACAGTCTTTAAATTTCATTAATAACTTGATTATTTCTTTGGAGTCTTCTTTATTGAGTAATGAGCTAACAAAGGTAGGTCTAGGTTCTTTGCTAGTACCTAAGTTAACTTCCGTTAACTCATCTATTGTAGATTTGATCTCTTCTTCAAACTCCGGTGGGGCGTTTCCAATTTGTAAATCTTCAAGTTCTTCTGTAGTTTCCATGCAGTTTTCATTAGACTCGCAAGTGACAACTAAGCAAAATTCAGTATCGTCAACTGATCCTACTGTGCCGAATCAGAGACCATGCTTTGAATTGGGTGGACGACCGAAGTTATTCCATAATTTTTCAAAATGTTGTGATTGACCTTTTGTTCATTGTCGAGGTAAGAAACCACGCTGAATTAAATTTTGAACACAGGGAGAGTACCACTCAAAAGGAAATTCCATTAATTCGGAAGAAGTGGCATCTTCAAATTGTACATTGTTTTCAGTTTTGGAGGAAGGAGCACCACGGTAGAATTTGACGGGCTTTGCACCGCCGCTACGTACCTCTTTGACCACCATACCCTCGATCTTATTAGAATGGATCGGGGTCAGGGTCATAGTATGTACATAGTTGTTAATCTTCTCGTACATCGATTTATATTCCTCGTTCTTTTCATCTTCGAGAGAGATCTCGAATTGCGGCTTCTTCCGACTTATTGTCGCTCGCTTCTTGCTTGGTTTCTTTCTCTTCTTCGAAGCTCGTCTTCCCAATCAACATTGATGGTTGGTTTCCTCCGTCCAACTGTCCTAACGTCTCTGCCACGACCTCGTCCCCGGCCTCGACCTCGGATGCGAGTTGTGGACAAACCTTCACCGTCTCGCCGTAAGGGAGCGGTGAGTGACTGTTGGACTAGAACTTCAGGTTCTTCGTCGTCTTGAACTTCCTTTGCTTCATTCTTTATGGTATCTCTGGAGAAGATTGTTTTCTTCGGAGGTGCGTAACAAGCTGCATCTTCATGGATTCCAATCTCATGTACGGAGAATGGTTGTAAGTCACCTTTGATGCACTGTTCCCCTCCATCGTAGTATTTGATGCACTGATGTAGGGATGATGGTACCATCCGGTTTTCATGTATCCATGGTCGGCCCGATAGAGCGTTGAATGACGTTTCGAATCGATTATGTGAAATTTCGCGGTTGTCTTTGCTAAGTCACCGGTCTTCATTAGTAGTGTTATTGATCTGAGGGCTCTTTCTCCTTTCTGTTTGAATCCTCTTAATAACATTTTGTCTGCTTCGAGCTCGCGAGCATCAATTTCCCAGTATGCTAGCATTCGAAGATTCATTATATTGATTGATGCTCCTGGATCCACCAATACTGCGGAGAGTGTAAATTTCCCGATTGTAACTGAAATGTACAACGGTCGGTTGTGGTCTGCCGTCCCAAGTAGTAGGTCATTGTCCGTGAAGGTAACACCTCGCTGTTCCTTTAAAGAGCAAACCTCATCTAAGGAATCTCCGGTCATTTGAGCTAAGCAAATTTCTGGATCAAGCAAGGCCTTGATCAGAGCTTCTCTCATCTCCTTTGATAAGATGAGAGCGTCGTAGATGCTCATTTTGGCTGGTAGTTTCCTAAGATGGGATAGCACATTGTAGTCCACTTTACTTTCACGTGTCTCGGTTTCTTCCCGAATGGGTATTTCTTCTGCCGGGGTTGGTTCTTCCTGAACAACCACCTGCTTTCCTTTGTCCTTTGGACCCATTCTCGGAGGTAGAACTCTTCCACTTCTTAAGTTTACTTCTGTAATTTCTTCTGAATCAAGTATTGAGTTTGCTGGTGTCTCCTTCTAAATCGGAATGACAGGTTCTTCTAGATTAGCTTCAGAGTCTGAAGGCTCTAACTCTATTGTGACTGGAGCTCCTCGAAACTCGCAAATAGATTCATTGCTTGTTGAACTCTCGCAGCCTCCTTGGTGGATGTCTTTTTTGTCATTGTGATCATCGAGATTGTGTATGATTTGAGAATTGTTACTTGTATCGGAATCGATGTCCGGATTAGGTTGGTTGTCGCTAGTTACGTAATCGTTAGAAACAATCAAAACGTAGCCAATGCCATAACCCTTATCATTATAAGATCCCACCGGAGTGAGTAAATAATCATACGAGTCGGAGGTTCGAGGGATTTCTCCCCGAATCGGAAACAACCATCCTAGGATAAGCGGCCCCTAGCTCTAGCCTTAAGAGCCTCGATCTTTTCTTCTTCATCAATTTTCTTCTTTTCTTCGATCGTCTCTTGTTGAGGTGGTTCTTCTATCGCAAGTGATAGTGCCGACTTGACGGAGTTTCGAACTTTGAATTGAGGCTCGCACCGAAGTGGTTTGGATGCGATCCAAAATCTTCTTCAAAGACTGCGTCCGAGCGGTAGTCCATCCATCATCGGTCGCATAGGGATCTATCGGAACAATGAGATCCGTCGAGATAACATTGACGGAACCTCCTTTACGGGGTTCCTTCATGTATTCCTTCGGGATCGTTATGTTCCCTTTTCGAAGATTGTCGTTGAGCCAACTTTTGAAGGTAATACAATCTTCATCTTGTGTCCAAGCATCCGGTGGTAAGGGGAAAAGTTGGGATCACCTTTCTTGTCGACTTCTTCCGGTTTCTTAGGCTCCGGCGATTGGAAATCTGGATTCTTCATCGGATCGCGGAACATTTTCGGCACTGCCTCATTCTTGAATGCATACTCCCTGCTCAGAAGCTCCTTTAACGTACATTGTGGACGAGGTGGTTGTTCATACTGTTGAAATGACTGATAGCTGGGTCGGGGTTGCTGGTAATTCTGTTGAATTTGCTGCGGCCGTTCTGGCGGTATTTGTATTGGCTGCTTGCCTTTATCGACTGCTGCGACGATTCCGAACTTCTTTTCAGAAGTTTTCAAGGGCTTCTGTTTGTCTGTTTTGTCGGTGAAACTTAATTGCTTCACCTCCTCTTGCAAGCTTTCGGCCTTGCTTAACAACTTCTCGAAAGTCTTAATAGTAAATCCCTTGAGGAGAAGTGCAATCGGGCCATGAATGCTCTTAAGTAAAATGCCAACTGCATGCTGTTCTTGTAGCTGTGGCTCACACTTCATACTTATATTCATCCATCGAAGTATGTAGTCCACCAAAGTTTCGTTCGGCTTACGCTTCTCTACCACTAAATCACCTATAGTGATGTGGTGCTCGAGCTCCGACAAATCGCTTGATGAAGAGGTTCTCTAATTCTTAAAATGTCTTCACAGAACCGTTCGGTAATTCCGCATACCAATCAAAGGCGATCCACGACGAGTGCCGCCGACAAATTTTCTGAAGAGTAAAGCATCACTTCCGCCGACATTGCAACAACTGGCACGAAAATGCGCAACATGCTGTCGAGGGTTTCCGGTTCCATCGAAGGTGTTGAACAGAGGTGGTACGAAGCCTTTCGGATATTGGACAGCATCGAATTCTTCGGGGTAAGGTCTACCCGTCCAAATGGACGTCCCTCTCTTTGATTGTGCCAAGGCTTCTTGCACCTGCTGTTCCACCATGCTCTTGATATCCTTTTCCGGAATTATGCTTTGTATTGCATCCTTTTTTAACTGATCATCCCCGTTGACAGATGTAATCTCCTTTCCTCCATCCACAATGTGAATAACTTCTGGGGGTGTTTCTCTTTGGGGTTGAACCCGACTACGGAGAGTGGCTAGGGCTGCAGCCATCTCTTCTATCCTCTCTGCCATTTGGGAGATCGTATCATCTTTCTATTGAAGCTGCATCCTCATCACTTCCGGCTCCTCTCTTTCTACGGCTGTAGGAGCAACTTGTGAACTTGATGAAGCTCGTGTTTCAATCATGTTAATTTCTACATATTCATCATCCATGAACTCTGACGAGTTGACTTCATCTCCGAATTTTTCTTCTCTTTCTCTTGCTAATCGTTGAATATCAGTTCTTAGCTTTTCCATAGCATCTTCTAATGGTCTTTTCTGCACATCTTTGCAGTTGTCATGCGATAACTGTCGTGTTTCCTTCTCATGAGTCCCCTTCATTGCGGTAGCACTTTCTTCGGACTCAAGTCTCTTGACGAGACTTTCCTTCTCAGGTTGTTTTTTTAATCTTAATTGTCCGGTAGTGGGACGTCATACCATCCTCCTAGCAGCAGAAGGTCTAGGACCGGATGGTCTGTCAGCCAAATGCTTGAAGGTGGTATCATCCCTAATTTGTAGTCCTGAAACAACGACAGGTGGACTAGCTTTCATTCTCTTATTCGGCTTTTCTGCAGCAATAGCAGGTTCTACTCGCGGCCCAAGACGGGATTTGGCCGGCACCCGCCCTATCCTTCTTAAAATCTCTGATACAGGACATTTTTCTTTCTTTGCTAACTTCTCTATCAGGGTCTGCAGTCGAGTAAATGGCGTAATTCTATCCCTTTCTTACAGTCGTCGTTATAATATGCGGGCTGAGGCAATGCAGAAGCAATCTTGCGGACATTTTCCTCGTTCTCTGTGGCGGAGAGGGGATGGAACCTACTTCCTCCCAAAAGTGGTATGTATTCGAGCAGCGGTGTGTACTCGGGCGAGTTACGGGATTTCCTCCAGGAAAGCAACTTTAGCAGCTCTGGCTTCTCTAGCAATCCTTCTACTTCTGTTCCTTCTCTGAGTCCGTGTCAGTGATGGAATTCTCGAGCTGGACCCGACCTCGAAAAGGGAAGGTCTCACAGGAAGATCTGTACCCTCTATAGGTTCATCACAATTCTGAATTTCTTTCCCCTTTAGTCTGGCAGAAGCCGGGGTAGGTACAGAGACAACTAGACCGGTGGAAGTGGCAACAACAGTCCTTCTGTGAACAACAGTATTCCTCTCAGTTGGAATCTTTTGCAGAGAAGGGAATTCATGATTTGACTTGAGGTTAAACTCAATCAACGGCTTCTCAGTTTCTGGTACTTTGCTTGCGAGTGAAAAGAGAGTGACGTCGGGGATTTTGATGTCGATGTCCCCGAATCCTTGTCTGAATCGAATGATTCCATTATCGAGCGATTCATCCTTGAACACGGCCGAGTCCGAGTTCGTTGACGAAGGAGAAGATCGGTTTGGGGCTTCCATTTCGCAGGGGCGGATTCCAAGTGTTAGTCCTCAAATCGTGCTTCTTTTTGTCGTAAAACTTATGACGAAAAAGAAAGAGTCCGAACAAATTTCCGTTTATCTTAGTGTATTTGTGGTATTAAAAGAAAATTTATTTAGATAATTGTTTTTCGAAAAGATTTGTTCGTTAGGACAGAGAATTATTAAAAGAAGGAGAGTTGTAGGAAGGGTAAAGGAATTGATTAGGAACCGGAAAAGAAAGAGAAAGTCTCGACCCGCCAGACCGCTCCTAAACTAATACCTATTGGGAGTCCACCCCACCTCAGAAATGAGGTAAAAGGATCTCGGAACCTCTCTGTTTAGGGGTGTCTAAACAGTGGCTCCTAAATCCGAAAGGATGTTGGCAATACTCGTCCAAGGTAGAAATGAACATAGTATTCCAACGGAAAGAAGGGTAGTTTGATCCACTAGGGACATGGATACACTACCGATTTTTTTGAAAGCAAAACTATTTGATTAAAAATGGAGAGAGAAATTTCTCCCCAGTGGAGTCGCCAGAAGTTGTCGGCATATTTTTTAGGTTGTGTTGTATTTTGAAAAGGGGTCGCCTACAGAAATTGTCGGCGAATTTTTAATTTAATTTAAATAAATAATTTGAAAAGTAGTATTTGATTTTGAAAATAATTTTAAGTTAATGATTTTAAGATATGATATCAAACTGATCTCACATCCCAAATAGTTTATATAAACGAGCACCGCATCACAAACTGTGTATCTATCCCGAAGAATAGACACACTGCTCGATGATGGGGCTCGATTAAATAAACTAGGAGATTTGTGACATCCGTTTGGTCTGCGAAACAATTTTATAAGCCGACAAGTTCCCCTGCTTAATATAAAGGAATTAAGCAGGGTTTATATTACTCAGGTTCTTAAAATTCCCTATAAGGGCAAGCCCCTATAGTTAATTACATCTTAAATGACGGGAATCACTTAAGAAAACCCTCGATAATAATCGATAATTCGCTCTCAAGAATTTTAAAGTTTAAGTTTTCAAGGGATTGAATTTTAGAATTTCAATAGGGAATGGATCAAATTTGGAACATTTTATTTTGGGAATTCAAAGGAAGAAAGGTAGGGGAAATTACAGATTCGAAGCAAACTTCGGTAATTTCCTGACTATCCTATTATTTGGCTTGAATTTAGGAAGGCCCTAATGTTTTTTTAATGTTTTGATCTTGCCAATTTTTAATTAATTAGGACTTATATTCATATGATGTGATCACACAAACAGCCTTAAAGATGTGAGGGTTTATGTCGTATCGGACGACTACCTCGGAATCCTAAGACCGGTTAGGGCTTAATTTGCAATGCAAATGCCTAACAAAAGGTTGAGGGTTTATGTTGCACTAGGCAAACTACCTTGAAATCCTATGGCTTGGTTATTTAATTTTAAGAAAGTTGCTGAAGTAGACTCAGGTTTTGTTGATGACGATGGCCGTGCTGCCCACCATGCTCCGAGCTTCTTGTTGTTGCAGAGGGTTTAGTTTTAGAAATCATAAATCAAGAGATGAGAGACGTGTTCTGGTTTAGAGAAGGTCTTAATTTCCAAGTGTTTTTTATATTTTAATTAAAACAAATCATAAAGTTGATTATAACAACACCGGTTAAGATCCCACGGTTCCATCCTTCCAGGCATCGTTATTTTTATCGGATTCACTTAGTCCAGATGAATTTGCTAAACTCAACTAAATGAGTTCCACACTTTCATTTAGACCGTGGGAAATCCCGTTAGAAACACGTAGGTTACATCATCCGAGGTATTCCCGATCATCCAACAAGACGTTTTAATTTAGTTGTAGTTGTAGTTTTGTTGTTCTGTTTGTGATTAAATTTTAAGTTGTTTTATATTTTGAAATGTTGTGGTGGTGAATTTTATCTTGTAAGGATTTTTTAATTTAGTTTTGGTTTCAGTTTTAGGGACTATCCTAAAGGTGTGGGTTTTCATGCAACAATTGTTTATCATGCAAGAAAAGTAAGTGCGATGCGATTAAGTAAATTGCAATAAAGTAAATTGCGATAAAATAAAAGCGTACCTGGAGGGTCTTCCCGTCATCCCAAGCTACACTTAAAACACATATCAGAGCATTTAAGTATTCCAACAAGTACCTAGATAAAGCTAAGGGAAAGGTTTTGGTTTTCTACCAAGTTCCTAATCCTATAGCCAGTCACCACCTATGACATCTAGGTTCTTGTGTTTTGGTTTAAGGATAATTTTCTTCATCAAAGAACAATTAAGTTCAATTGTTCTTATAAATATCCTATCATATTGAGGAAGTGCTTAAGACGAGTCTTAAACATCTTTTCAATTCCTCTAGGATTGTTTTAAGTCCAAGAGAATTTAATTATACAAGTGAATTAATCGTCCAAGAGTTCAAGTTTTGTTCTATTGCTTAGTGAACTAGGACATTTGAATATCCTATAAGTGAAGTAACACTTCACTTAATACTCTGTTTAGGAGTTATGACAACAAGAGCTTTTGAGGGCAAATTGATGTTCAAGTGATTTGTGATTTAATTTAATTAATGGGTTTAAGTTTGGAATAGTGTTCAAGTTGTTTTAGATTTATTTTGAATTCTTTATGTCTTAGGTGATGTTATATTTAATTCAATTTAATTTAATTTAATTTAATTTGATTTAGTTTTAATTTTAATTTAATTTAATTTTTTTATTTAATTTTAATTTTATTTTAACTTGATTTTATTTTTTTATTTTATTTAATTTAATTTAATATGTTTTAATTTAATTTAATTGAATTTAGTTTAATTTAATTTAATTTAATTTAAATTTAAATTTTAATTTAATTTAATTTAATTTAATTTAATTTTATTTTAATTTTAATTTAATATTATATTTTTTTATTATGCTTTAAGGATGATTTAATTTTGATTGTTAAAATATTAATTTAATTGAAATCTTAGAAGGATTTAATTTAAATGTTTTAACTTTAATTTAATTTAATGATTAAGTCTTTTAGCATTTTAAATCTAGAATTTGGATTATCATTTTAATTAGGAATTAAATATTATTGAGGTGATTAATTTAGGGATTCTTGAATTAAAGAACAAATCTCCTCCTAATAGTATCCCTATTTTAATAATTCCAATTTTTATTATTCTTCCAAGTTTAATCAATTATTTAATTAAGGTTTATTTTAATTATTTCCAAATTGTTTGGTAGGTTTCTACCCTTTAACTACCTAAGTTTCAAACATCCAAAATCAACTTAGTATCAAATATTTTACCCACCCTTTTAATTAGACCTAAAATTTTTAATTATAGGTTAAAATTTTAATTACCATTTTGCCCTTTAAACTTACTAATTCCATAACTCACTAAATTGAGCTTAAATGAATTTGAAATTTTTATGTGACTTCACTCATGTATCAATCAAGACATTAGAGGAGAAAATGTGATTTTTCTGTATTTAATTTATTTATGTAATTATTTTTAGGTGGAAAATAAGGATTTTCAAGGAAAATTCAACAACATGACCAAGGGAAAGTTTCTGTCCTTAAGAAAATTATGGGACATTCCTAATGACCAGAGGACCACTTGGACCAATTTTGGTGCTTTTTTGAATTGTATTATTTTTATTATAATTATTTTGAGTTTTGGAGTATTAATTAATTTAAAAATAAAATAAAGGTTGAAAAATGAATTTTATATTTTTCAAAAATCCCTCTAATATCAAGGAAACTAGAGAACCAATTTTTGTAATTTTCTGATTTTTATTTGATTTACTATAATTATTTTAGTGAAAATGCTGGAAAATACATTTTTTTAATTTTAAAATTACATTAGGGCTTTAAAATTTAATATCTCATCATAGAGACTTAATAAAAATATGGGGTTTGTTCCTAAATGATTAAAATTCAAAATGTGACATTTTGGTGAATTTTACTATTTTTGTGATTTTTATTATTTTTAAATTATTAAAAATATTATAATAATGCAAAAAATCAACTTTTTTAGAAAATTGCAATTTTACTTTTCTTAAGTTTCCCTGATATTAGAGAGGCTCCTAAACTAATTTGGTGAATTTTTTAAAAGTATTTTGAAAGTTATGAATTTTTAAAGTTAAGTTTGGCTAAATGGCTTAATCAACCCATTTGATAGGGCTAACCAAGTCCAATTGACTTCAAACTTTTATGGTGGGTTCCTCTGATCCTAAAGGTCAGTGGAGAATTGATTTCAAGTCAATTTGATGTATGATTTGCTCTAATTAATTAAAGCTTCATTTTGGGTGTTTAAGCCAATTAGGGTTATTCCAAGTGAGTTAACTCAAGACATATTTTCCCTACGGTCCTCTGATCATAAGAAACATCTCCAAATTTTCCTAGAATTTATTTCACAACATGCTAATTATTGGAATTAAAATACTTAGAATAGTGACCTAGAATTGAAAATTCATTAACTCTTCATAGGGATGGCCTCTGACTTTGGAAAATTCATGGAATGTCCCCAAATTTAGAGGCTTCAAAAGCCCTATGGTCTCATGCCATGGTGAATTGTATACATGCATGGAGAATTGAAAATGTGCGAGAGAGTAAATAAATCATTAAAAATCAAATATTCAATGAAATTAAATGATTTCTTTTCTACATTATTCTCCTCCGTTCACCGAGCGAGAGGGTATTTTTATTTTATTTTTATGATTTTTCTACACAAAGTTATGGATTCTTGAAGTTCTGGGTATTTAATAAATAAGAAAAATCCTATTTTCCTACTTACGTGACGCGGCGCCAGTTCAACCTCGGCAGCTCCGAACGCACACGCGTCGTCTCCTGATTCGGCGCCGCCTTCCGACTCAGCGCCACGCGGCCAGCGGTTCACGCATCATCTCCTGGTCCGACGCCATCTGAGCCGTCCGTCCGCGCGTGTATTGAATTAACGGCATCCGTTCATCGTCCCAAAGCCTCCTAGCCCGAGAACCGTCCATCTTCTAGGCTTAAGATCTCACTCGATACTTGACCAAATTAAACGTCCTTATGCTCTATGGATTCATCTTGAGAAGACGAACACATCCATACTGTTTATGTGGCATGAAATTGACTCAATAAAAATGGCGAATGTTCAGAAGCTCGGGAAGAAGAGTGAGATCATACCTTTGCTCAGAGAAGTGAAGCTTCAATCTGAGAGGTGTGTCACGTTCGATTGGGTCCAAGCAAGCTCCAGATGAAGTCCCTTGGCCTGGTGAATTGTCCAGGTATGATTTTGACCAAGCCCGATCACAACCTTTGGAGTCTGGAACAGATGGGTGGCCTGGAGAGGGGGCTTTCACTGGGGAACTTCTCCTCTTGGCCTTGTGCAGGTGTGGGTGAGTTTAATTTGAATTTGGTGGAGAATTGGGAGATGTCCTGGTTTTGGGTGAAATTTTGGCTGAGAAATTGGGCTCTGTTGATGGGGATTAGGGCAAATTGTCACTGGGGATCAACTGCTCTAAGTGTGGAGAGTGGTCTGGAGCAATTTTGGCAGGGTTTCAGTAAGGTTTGGTTCAGCACCTCCTCATGGCTGAGAGGGGTGAGGTTTAAATAGGAGAGGGTGGAGGGCCTCCCAGGGGGTTTAAGGCTTGGGATCAGCTGCTTAGGTCAAGGGAAGAATAGCCATGGTGGCCATTGGGCATGGGGCAGCTCAGCAGGTGGGAATTCCAAACTTTGGCTCCTCCCAAGGTCTCGGCCATGGTGTTTTCCGGCGATCCAGGCGGCTAGCCGGCAGGCATGGGTCACCCTCAGGTTCAGGTGGGTCAGGGCTTGATGTTTGTGAAGTCAATTGATGGCTGTCATGTGTAAAGGGGATGGCTTGGAGTGGAATGGGGAAGAGGCCATTTTGGCTTGGTTTGGGTCAACCCTTGGTTTTGGGCTAGGTTCACCATCCAAGGCTTGACCTTGGGCTGAGGGAGAATCATTTGGGTCAGTTGAATTGGGGTAGTGAAGTCCCCATCCATGGTGAGGTGGCTAAGCATGGTTTAGTGTGTGACATGCTTAAGGTAAAAAAGGTTTAAGGGAGGTTTAAGAAAGAACCCCCTCTTCTTGCCAAAAGTGGACTAATGACAAGTCATAGCCCCCATGGCTTCATGTGGCTTGAGAATGACTTGTTCATGGCTCACATTTGGCTTGGGAAAAGTCAAGTCAACTTTCATGGAAAAGGATTTATGAAATTTTGAAAATTTTGGGGTTATTTGATGGGATTTGGCATAATACCATCTTGGTTTGATTTTCATGATGGATTTAGCACTTATGGAGTGATATTAATTGAGTGAAGATAAGATGAAATTGTAGTGTGGGCTTTAGATTGATTTGGGCTTTTAAAATTTGGTAAATGTGGGCTTTTAGCATGGTTTAAGGGGATGACCCCTTTAGGTTTAAGAATGAATTCATGGATGGGAATTTTGTAGAAGTTTGGGTCAAATAATTGTTGGGTTTAGTTTAGGGATATGTCATGAGTGATTTGAAATGAATTTGGAGTGATTTGAGTTTGAATTGGGTTGGATTTGGGCTTCTTTGGTAAATGGGCCAATGTAGGCCAAATTGGGCTAACTTAGGCCATTGTTGGGCTAGGGTTGAAATTAATGTAAACTTAATGTTAGGAAATGTTTATGGGAGTGTTTCAAAGAGGTTTCAACTTTGTTTGGGTTTTGATTTTGGGGTTTGGGCTTATTTGGGTTAGGTTTGGGTTTATGTCAAAATTGGGCCTTTTGGTTTTGGGTTGAATTTGAGTGGGGTTTGGGTCCAAATTTTGGGCAAATCATGTTAGTGTTTTGTTTTTGGGGATGCTAGGAAGGTTTTAGAAAGGATTTGGGGTTAATTGGAGTTGAATTGGTTTGGTTTGGGCTAAGTTTGGGTCATGGGTCCAAATTGGGCTTTAAGGTCAAAAGTGAAATTGGATTCAAATGTCAACCAAATTGAGGTTAGATTTGGTCTAGATTGGTGTTGGGGATGTTGAATTGAAGTTTAGAATTGAATTGGACCAGAATTTGGGTCAATTGGGTAGGTTTGGTTTGACATTGGGTTCACTTTGGGTTAAAATGGGTCAAATTGGGGATTTTGACAAAAGTGGGGTAAATTGACAAAATTGGCCCATGGTGTAGTTGGACAAAATCAAGTTGGGAATATTTGGGATTTTCTGGAATTTTCTAGGAATTTTCTGAATTTTTGGATTTTTGGGTCAAGAGGGGCATTTTGGTAATTTGGAGTGTATTGGGGGTATTTTTTGGAATTTTGAGTATTTTGGGTAAAAATGGTCAATTTGAGTGGTGGGAGAATGTTTGAGATTGATTTTGAGGAGTTTGGGTGATTTTGGAGAATTTTAAAAAATTTGGGTAATTTCAAGGGTTTTGGGTAGACTAGGCAGGTCTAGGGTCCCGGGGGTCAAAAATTGAAAATTTAGAAAATTAAAGATTGGGTAAATGTAAGTGGAATGAAATCATTTTGGCTGAGCCATGAAGCCATATCAAGCCCACATGAGCTATGAAGGGACTCATTTGAGGCATTCACTATGTTGTTCCTAACCCTCTTAGTCAAGGGCTTAGGGGTTAAGGACCATCCATGTGAATCACCTTAATGAGTCAGGAGGTCAAGTTGGGTGTGGGTGTAGTTTTAGGAGGTGTGTGAAAGTGTAGTGTATAAGTGTAGTGTGTGTGTAAGTCAGCCCTCACCAGACCAGGCCACCCAGGGCAGTCCTAAGGCCAAAGAGTTCTATAGAAACTCATCCTTTAAACTTCCATATTTGATCTCAACCCTCTAGGTGATTAGGGTCTACAATCAAGTTTATGGAATTTGCAGGGAGTTAAGAAGTGTTTGGATTTCTAAAGGGTGGGTTCCACTTCTAGTCCTCTAAGATAGTCAAAGGAAAAGCCTAAGGCTAGATCCTGAAAATCTTAAAGAGAAGAGAAGACCTCATCAAAATTGAGGTCAACAGCAACGTCATACAAACATAGTAAAAAAATGACAATATCTCAAACTCTTCCCCAAGCGAATCTCAAGGAATTCCTTTGACTCCTCTTTTTTATACACAATAACACACAATTCTCTCTTTAAATAAGGAAGAGGAAATCTCTCACTTTCCCTCTCCTCCTACACTCCTTAGAAGATAAAACACAAACCCTAGATTTCCTAAGCAAAATGAAAAGACACACTAACTCTTCACTCCCTCACACTCTAAACTCTCTCCCCCTCTCACTAAATTTGGCTCCAAAATAATTTAAATCTGGCCATAGTTGATTTCCCAAGAGTTTCTTCAACCATCCTTCTAAAATTTGGCCAAATACATTGAATCTAGTTTGAAATTGGGATAGGGTGTGGTCCGGCGCAGGATAGGGCGCCGTCCGACGCTATTTTCTACCTTTTGGTCCAAAGTCTCTGTAATTTGGCGCGGTCCGATACTGGTGACAGTTTTAGTTCAATAAAATACACATTTGCCCCATTTTGCTCCAAATTTGCTTCTTTTCGCTTCCTTTTGCTCCAAAGGCCTAAAATCATTGTACCTGTATGAAATCATGAAAAATATCTTTCTTTAAAGTGCAATATCATCATAAACAGGTATGAAATTGACATTAAAAAGCTATCAAGTTTTTTAGTGGATCAACTACCCCTGTTGGGCCCTCTCGCTCTTTTTGACTTCATTGATATCATTTTGACAGCCCGAAACTGATGAGTTGTCACCCGTTTGAGATATGACGATTTGTCCTCTGCACCTATGGCTTGGATGTGCTTTGAGGCATAAGGATATCTCTGTCAAAGTGATTGTGGATATATTGTGGGCTGCATATGTTGATGAGCCGGTACCCATTCGGGATGTGAGAGACTCGCTCTCTGCCTGATGGCTTGTCATGCTATTTAAAGAATAGGGACTTTCTCATATGAAATAACTACCATTTGATGACCTATTTCTTAAGGATCATGATAATAAAGTGAATCCCTTTTTATTGTCCGAAGTTGTAATTAACCAGGTGGAATACATCCCCTTAGGAGTGCTCTTAACCCCAGAACAATCACATACTCCTGAATCTATGGTAACTAGGAGTCTACGTAAGTCTTCTTCCACAGATGCTGGTCGAAGGTTCTTCTGATCGATCTTATTTAGGCAGACATGCTCGACCTATCCTTTTGAGTTTTATCACGCGTAGGCTCTCCACACTCTCTTTGTTTGTCATCTTTTTCGATTCCTCTCTTCTCCCGATCATTCATATGACCTGGAAGAGAGATTTATTTAAAAAAAGGAAGTATAAGACGATTGACGTGCTAGAGACACTTATAAAAAAATAAAAATAAATGCGAACGAAAACATGCCTGATTTTCTTATGCTCCAACTTTTTTCCTAAGTTCAAAATAACTTTATTAAATGCTTATGCTTGGTCATTTGTTTGAGGATGATGTACAAAAGCAAAATTTAAATTAATACCATGGCTTTGGCAAAAATCTCTAACCCCTTGATCGACAAATTAAGTTCTATTATTGATGATAATTACTAAAAATAACCCGTATAGAGAAATAATGTTTGTTCTGATGAAGTTCCGAAAGACTCCTACTACGATGTGAGCAAGTGACATGGCTTCAAACCATTTTAAGAAATAATCTACGACAATCAAGAGAAACTTGCACTGGCATTTAGAGGTCAAAAAAGGATCGAGGATGTGTCGGCATATTTTTAGGTTGAGTATTGTATTTTGAAAAGGGGTTGCCTACGAAATTATCGGCGAATTTTAGATTTTAAATTTAATTTATATATATATATATATATATATATATATATATATATATATAATTTAGAAAGTAGCATTTGATTTTGAAAATAATTTTAAGTTTGAAAATTTTAAGATATGAAATCAAACCGATCTCACATCCCAAATAGTTTATATAAACGAGCACCGCATCACAAACCGTGTATCTATCCCGAAGAATAGACACACTGCTTAATGATGGGGCTCGATTAAATAAACTACAAGATTTGTGACATCTGTTTGGTCTACGAACTAGTCTTATAAGCTGACAAGTTCCCCTGCTTAATATATAGGAATTAAGCAGGGTTTACATTACCTGGGTTCTTAAAGTTCCCTATAAGGGCAAGCCCCTATAGTTAATTACATCTTAAATGACGTGAATCATTTAAGAAAACTCTCGATAATGATCAGTGGTTTTGCTCTCAAGAATTTCAAAGTTTAAGGTTTTCAAACAATTGGACTTTGGAAATTTCAATAAGGAATAGCTCAAATTTGGAACAGTTTATTTTGAGAGTCCAAGGGAAGAGAAGTAGGAGAAGCTGAGGATTCAAGAAGAATCTTGGCAACTTCCCAAACTATCCTATTGTTTAGCTTCAATTTAAGAGTTTATTTAATGTTGTAATCCTGCCAATTTTAGTTAATTAGGACTTATATTTGTATGACATAATCATACAAATAGCCTCAAAGATGTGAGGGTTTATGTCGTACAAAACGACTACCTCAGAATCCTAAGACCGGTTAAGGTTTAATTTGCATAAAATGACTATGCAAGTGCCTAACGAAAAGTTGAGGATTTATGTTACACTAGGCAAACTACCTCGAAATCCTATGGCTTGGTTATTTAAAACTAAGAAATGTTTTGCTGATGTAGATGGCTGTGCTGCCCACTATGCTTCAAGCTCCTTGTTGTTGCAGATGTTTAGTTTTAGCAAGTGAAAATCAGGAGATGAGAGAAGTGTATTGGTTTAGAAAAGTTTTAAAGTCCAAATGTCTTTAATGTTTTATTAGGGGAATCTTAAAGTTGGTTATAACAACACCGGTTAAGATTCCACGGTTCCATCATTCCGGCACCGTTATTTTTATCGGATTCACTTAGTCCAGATGAATTTGCTAAACTCAACTGAATGAGTTCCACACTTTCATTTATACCGTGGGAAACCCCGTTAGCAACACGTAGGTTACATCATCCAAGGTATTCCCGATCATCCAACAAGACATTTTAATTTAATTGTAATTGTAGTTTTGTTGTTCTGTTTGTGATTATATTTTGAGTTGTTTTATATTTTGAAATGTTGTGGTAGTGAATTTTATCTTGTAGTGACTTTTAATTTAGTTTTAATTTAGTTTTGGGTTTCAATTTTGTGGCTATCCTAAAGGTTTCAGTTTTCATGCAACAATCTTGTTTAACATGTAAGAAAAGTAAAGCGCAGTACTTGTAAGTAACTTACAATAAAATAAAAGCGTACCTGGAGGGTCTTCCCGTCATCCCAAGCTACACTTAAAGCACATGTTAAGGCATTTATATAATTTGCAAGAAAAATACATAAGTAAAGCTAAGGAAAGGTTCTGGTTGTCTACCAAAGTCCTAATCCTATAGCTAGTCAATTCCTGTGATGTCTAGGTTCTTTTGTTTTGTTAAGGATGATTTTCTTCATCAAAGAACAATTAAGTTCAGTTGTTCTCCTAAAACACCTCATCGTATTGAGAAAGTGTTTAGGATGAGTCCTAAACATCTTTTCAATACTTCTGAGATTATTTTGAGTCCAAATGAATTTTATTGTACTGGTGAATTAATCATCTAAGAATTCAATTAAATTTTGCTTCTTGCTCAGTGAATTAGGATGTTTGATTATCCTATGAGTAAAGTGACGTTTCACTTAATGCTCCATTTAAGAGTTATAATAACAAAACCTTTAAGGGTAAATCAGTTTATTAAAGATTTTAATGATTTAAAATTGAGATTGATGATTTAAAGTGGTTTAGTTTAGTTATGAAATTTTAATAATTTTAAGTTTGGAATAGTGTTCAAATTGTTTTAATTTAATTAAATCTTTATATTTTCAATGATCTCAATGTATTAGATTAATTTGGGTTGAAAGAGGTGTTTAGATTATTCAATTTAAATTTTAATTATTTAATTTTAACTTAATTGAAATATTTTACGTTAATTTTTAATTGGTTTGATTTTTTTAATTATGAATTATTTTTTAGATTGATTTTGATGTTTCAAGTTTGTTTTAGATTTTCTTTTTAAGTGATCTTTGAGATTAACTTTTAATGTTTTAAATTTATTTCAATTTGATTATCAAGTTATTCAATGTTTCAAGTTTTTAATTTAATTAAGGTTTATTTTCCTTTTAATTATTTAATTATTAATTTCAATTATCATTTTTGAGTTTGATTAAGAGTTGAATATTATTAGGGATTTTTAAATTAAAGAATTGATATCTTCTTAAATCATATTCCTAATCTTAATAATCCAAATTTTAACTTATTTTTCCAAAATTCAAATTGTTTAATTAATTAAAATTTACTTTAAATATTTTCAAGATGATTAATGGGTTTCTACCCCTTAATTCCCTAGGTTTCAATCATCTAATGAAAATTCTAAAATCAGATATTTTACCCTCCCCTTGATTAAACCTAAATATTAATTAGGGTTAAAATTATTTAATTACCATTATGCCCTTTTAAGCCTAATTATTTCATAATTAATCAAATTGAGCTCAAATGAGCTTGAAATTTTTATGTCACTTTACTCATATGTCAATTAAGACATTAGAGGAGAAAATGTGATTTTTCTTAATTTAATTTAATTTATATATTTTTTTATGAAAAATATGGGTTTTTAATAAAAATTCAACAACATGACCAAGGTATGGTTTCTGTCCTTAGAAAAATTATGGGATGTTCCTACTGATTAGAGGACCAATTTTAGTGATTTTTTGAATTATATTTTATTTATTATAATTATTTTGAATTTTGGAGTGTTAATTAATTATAAAATAAAATTAAAGTTGAAAAATGAATTTTATATTTTTCATAAATCTCTCTGACCTCAAAGAGTTCAGAGAAAAAAATTTTATATTTTTCTGATTTTTCTTTGATTTATTAGAATTAATTTAGTGAAAATGTAGGGAAATTCATTTTTTAATATTAAAAATTGTTTTAAGCCTTTAAAATTTAATATCTTAACCTAGAGACTTAGGAAAAATATTTGGTTTGTTTTTAAGTGATTAGGAGTCAAAATATAACATTTTTATGATTTTTAATATCTTTATGATTTTTATTATTTTTTTAATTATTAAAATATTAAAATATGATTAAAAATGAAGATTTTAGAAAATTTTAATTTTAATTTTTCTAGACTCCCCTAACATCCGAGAAGCCCCAAAACCATTTTGGTGAATTTTTTAAGTGTATTTTTTGAGTTATGAATTTTAAAGTTTAATTTTGGTAATGTAACTTAATTAGTCCATTTAGTGGGGCTAATCACCTCCAATTAATTTCAACTTTTTATGTTAGGTTCCTCTGATCCTAAAGATTAGTGGAGAATTATTTTCAAGTGATTTTGATGTATGGTTAACCCAAATTAATCAAAATTCAGTTTTGAATGTTTAGGCCAATTAGGATTATTCTTAATGAATTAACTCAAACCATAATTTTCCTAGGGTCCTCTAGTCTTAAGATACTTCCTCAAATTTTCCTAGAATTTTCTAAGTAACATGTTAATTACTGGAATTAAAATATCAAAACAGGCACAAAAATTTGGAAAATCAATAACTTGCCTTAGAGGTGGCCTCTGACCTTGGAAAATTCAAGGAATGTTCCCAAGATCAGAGGCTATAAAAGCCCTATAGTCTCATGCCATGATAAATTGTCTATGCAAATGGAGAATTAAAATATTGAAATCAGTAAATAATTAATTAAAAATAAAATACTCATCAAATTAACTCAATTCTTTTTTCACATTATTCTACTCTATTCACTGAGTAAGAGGGTATTTTTAGTTTATTTTTATGATTTTTCTATGCAAAGTTATGGATTTTTGAAGTTCTGGGTAATTAAATAAATCAAAAATACCCTATTTATCTACTTATCTATGCGGCGCCAACTCATCCTCGGCAGCTCCGAAAGCCCACGTGTCGCCTCCTTATTTGACGCCGCCATCTGACTCAGCGCTCCGGGGCTCGCGGTTCATGTCCCGTTCACTCGTCCAACACGATCTGCACCATCCATTCGATACACGCTCGATCCAATGGCGGTCGATCATCGTCTCTGCCTGGTGTGTCCCGAGGGTCGTCCACACTCAAACCCTAAGATCTCTCTCATCTCTCAATGGATTTTTGTGTTCTTATACTCTATAGATTCGTCTTGAGGAGATGAACACATCCATACGGTTTATATGCTATGAAATAAAGCCAAGCAAAATAGAGAATCGTTGAAAGCTCGGGAGGAAGAAGGGGTCCACACCTTGGCTCTGAGAAGCGAAGCTTCAATCAGAGAGTTGTGGCACCTTCGATTGCACCCTAGGAAGCTCCAGATGAAGTCTCTAGCTGCGGGAATTGCTTAGGTATGAAAGTGACCAAGGTCGATTTCAAAGCTCGGCCGATAGAGAGGATGGCTAGCCTGGTGAGGGGGCTTTCACTGGGGAACTCCTTCTCTAGGTCTTGTGCAGGTGTGGGTGAGTTTAATTTGATTTTGATGGAGTTTTTAGAGTTATCCTAGTTTTTGGGTGGATTTTTTACTGAGAAATTGAGCTCAGTTAATGGGGATTTGGGCAAAGAGACATTGGGAATCAATTACTCTGGGTTAGGAGAAGGTCCTGGAGCAATTTTGGCAGAGTTTTGTTAAGCTCTGGTTCATCACCTTGTTTGGCCGAGAAGGTGGTGGGTTTAAATAGGCATAGCTGGAGGGCCTCCCAGGGGGAGTTAGGGCTTGGGATCAGCTGCCTTGGTTAAGGGAAGAACAACCACAGTGGCCATTGGGCATGGGGCAGCTCAGCGAGAGAAAATTTTGGAGTTTGGCTCACATGGAGCTCTTGGCCATGGGGTTTTCCGGCGACTCAGGCAGTTGGCCGGCAGGGTCAGGTCACCATCTTAACTCAATGAGTCCAGGGATTGAGTTTTGTGCAAACAATGGGGGTTAGCCATATGTAAAGAGATTGATTCAAAATGGAGAGGGGAAGGGGCTCTTTTGGACTTGGTTTGGTCAACCCATGGAAATGGGCTTGGTGCACCCACCAAGGTCTGATTTGGGCTGAAGGGAATCAGGTAAGTCAGCTAGCTTAGTGTGGAGAAATCACCATCTAAGCATATTTAAGTTTAAGCTTGGATTAGGGGAAGCATGAAAAGGTTTAATCACTCTTAAGGGAATCATTAAAGGACTCCCTCCTTTTGCCCAATATGGTATGGTCACATGAACACCACTCACATGGCTTGCATGGGGCTTAAGGATGGCTTCATGGCTAGCTTATGGCTTGCCCATGGCTTGGCTCAATTTCATGAAAATGGATTTTGGGATTTTTGAGGGATTTAAGGGAAATTGGCATGAGGCTTGATTTGGAATTATTTAATTATTGATTTAGGATTTAGGGATGATTTCAATGATGGGGATTTCACATGGGCTTTAGAATAAGTTTTGGGCCTTTTAAATTTGATGAAAATGGGCTTTTAAAGTCTTTAGGAAAGTGGGCTTTTAGATTTTTAAAAAATGGGCTTTTGGATGAAAGTTTTGTGAAAGATCATGCCAAATAAATATTGTGTTTAGTTTAGGGATGTATCATGAGTGATTTGGAAAAGGTTTGGTGTCATTTGGAGTTGAAATGGATTCAATTTGGGCCTTTTTAATAATGGGGTCAAAATAGGCCAAATTGGGCTAACTTGGGCTAAGGTTGGGTTAATGTTGGGTTTGATGTAAAATTAATGTTGAAAAATATTTATGTGGGTGTGACAAAGATTTTTAGCTTTGGTTGGCCTTTGATTTAGGGATTTGGGCCTATTTGGGTTAGGTTTGGGTTTAGGCCAATTTAGGGGATTTTGGTTTTGGGTTAAGTTTGGGTGGAGTTGGGTTTCAAATTTGGGGAAAATCAAGTTAGTCTTTTGTTTGTGGGGATGTTAGGAAGGTTTTAGAAAAGATTTGGGGCTAATTGAAGTTGAATTGGATTGGGTTGGGCTAGGCTTAGGTCATGGGCCAAAATTGGGCCTTATGCTTCAAATTGAAATTGGATCCAAATGTTCATCAAATTGGGCTTGCATTTGGTCTAAATTGGTATTGGGGATATTGAATTGAAGTTTAGAATTGAATTGGATCAAAATTGAGGTCAATTGGAGTGGTTTGGTTGGACATTGGATCCATTTGGGTTAAAAATGGGTCAAATTGGGGGTTTTGGTAACAGTGGGCTAAATTGACAAAATTGGCTTATGGTGTAGTTGAGTAAAATGAAATTAGGAATATTTGGGATTTTTTGGAAATTTTTAGGAATTTTCTGAATTTTTGAAATTTTTGGGTTAAAAGGGTATTTTGGGTATTTGGAGGTTATTGATGGGTATTTTTGGAAATTTTGGTATATTTGGTCATGGATGATCAATTTGAGTTTAGGATTGGTTTTGAGGAATTTTGGGTAATTTAGGAAATTTTGCAAATTTTGGGTTATTTTAAGGGCATTTGGTAGGTTTAGCGGGTGTAGGGCCCCCGGGGTCAAAAATTGAAATTTTGGGAAAATAAAGATTGATCAAGTGTGAGTGAAATGAAATCATTTCGGTTGAGCCATGAAGCCATATTAATCTCACAAAAGCCATGAGATGACTCATTTTAGGCACTCAATATGTTGTTCTAACCCTCTTAGCCAGGGGATTAGGGGATAAGGTCCACCCATATGAATTACCTACATGAGTCAGGGAGTCAAATTGGTTAAAGGTAGTTTCAGGGTTTGGAATGTGTGTGTGTGGGAGTGTGGTGTGTGCAAGCTTACCCTCACAAGACCAAGCCACCCAGGGTAATCCTAAGGCCAAAGAGTCCTATAGGAAACTCATCTTTTAAACCTCCACATTTGATCTTAACCCTCCAAGTGGCTTGGGGGTTTATAGTCAAACTTGTGGGGTTTGAAGGGAGTCAAGAAGTGTTTTGAATTTCTAAGTGGTGGGTTCCATCTCTAGTCCTCTAGGATAGTCAAAGGAAAAGCCTAAGGCTAGATCCTAAGTACTAAGGGGAGAGATCAGACCTCATCAAAAATGAGGTCAACAGGATGCCAACTCCCCATATTGCGAAGGACCAGGATCTGAAGATAGGTTGTAGCATGTGAGCTGGTTGATGTTATAAGAGGACATACTTCTGGCAGTACATACATTTTCTAAACATTACCTCTGTGTACTTGAGAAGTATCATTATCATTGAATTCTGTGTCAATATTCTCCCTCCATAATGGGATCTACATTCACCCGAGTGGAGTTCCTTGAAGATGCCTTGGATTTTGTTTTCCCTGATGCATCTCAGATAAAGTGAGGTTCTAATTTTCTTGAAAGTTTCCGGTCGGTAATGAGATTGCGAGTGACTTTAAACTTGAACCTCCTCAAATTAGTGACTTATTCCACAATATTCCCCATCTTTAAGTAAAGGATGTAAGGGTCCACCTAACTTTTTCACTTTCTAAAATAGCCTCTATTACCTTACGTTCTTTAATAGTAGGACTGATTAGTTTATGAGAAGTCCCTTATCCCAGATGAAGAAATCTAGATAGGAGATCGACGACTTGATTATCCTCTCGACTGACATGCTCAATTTTGAAATATGTAAACTTCCATATTTCTGCTTTGGATTTGCTAAGGTATTCGGCCATCATTTCATATTTGTTCTCAAATTTCCCATTAACTTGGTTTATGACCAATTGTAAGTCTGACTTCAGCAAGAGGCGCTTGTAAGACAAGCTCAAACTGGCTATCAAAGCTCCATATTATTCCTGGTTGTTAGTGTGTATCCTCCAGTTGGGCTATTAAGCGCCAATCCCACTGCATCTACTACCTAGCTGGAGGCTCCATCTATATGTAATGCTCATGTATGGTTTTCAGTGCCAACTTCTTCATCCATCTCTAGTTGTTCAACTAGAAAATCGACCACCGCTTGCTCTTTAATTGTCATTCTTGGGACATATGATGGACATAATTCACTTAGATCCACAACCCACTTAAGAAGCTGACTTGAATGCTCTATCTTGGTGAGTACCAACTTCAACGGATGGTCGGTATTTAACTGGATTGGGTGTGTTTGGAAATACAATCAAAGCTTGCAGACAGAGAGAATTAAAGTGAATGTTAGTTTTTCCAAAATGGGATACATGAGCTTCACATCCCAGAGATGTCGACTAGTGTAGTAAAACAAAAATTGCTTTTCCTTCTCCTCTCGCACTACGATTGAGCTGACGGCTTCGAGCATTACTCCCAAATATAGAGAGAGTTCTATGCTAGGCTTTGGGCTTTGAAGGAGTGGTGGTCTGATCAAGGAATCTTTCAATTTCTGAAATGCTTATTCACAATCTTCCGACCAATTTAAGGCTTTGGTTTTTCGCGTTGTCTTGATGAATGTTGAGCATTTGTTGCCATATTTGAAGATAAATAGGCTGAGTCCAGCTATTTTAGTTTTTGGGCCTCTTTGTTATTTCGGCGTGACGACATGTCAAACAGTGTCTGCACTTTTTTGGGGTTAGCTTTGGTTCCCTCTGGGGTTAAAAGATAGCCAAGGAATTTACTAGTAGAGGCTTCAAATGTACATTTAAGTAGGTTCAACCTCATGTTAAATTTTCTAAAGCTTTCAAATATTTATTTTAGGTCAATTATATGTTATTCAGTCATTTGACTTTGAGCCAAGATATCATCGACATAGGCCTCAATATGTTTACCTTTTTAAGTATAAAAATTACACCAATGAGACACTACCATGTGGCCCCAATATTCTTAAGCTTAAAGGGCATTACATTGTAGCAAAATACATCTGCATATTACTCTAGTGGTAGCTAACGAAAGCATCCAGAAAGCTCATCACCAGATATTTGATTGCTAAGTCCACCAATGCATCAATTCTCAGTAAGAGATAACTGTCTTTTGGGCAAGCAAAATTCATATATATGAATTCAAAGCATATTCTCCACTTACCATTTTGTTTTACACACTGTCATTACGTTGAAAATCCAAGTCAGGTTTTGTACTTCTTCATTCAAGTTTAGCACTTCTCAAATTGGCCAAGTCAGCATCATGGCGAAGGACCTTATTCTCTGCCTCATCCGTCTGATAGTTGGGTCAACGTTCAGACAGTGGAAGTTCACGTTGATTGGGACGTCTGGCATTTTTGCAGCAAACCAAGTCAAACACATCCTGATGGTTTCAGAGGGTCTTGATCATTATGTCCTTGTATCCTGCATCAATATTTTCACCAATTATAAAATTACCAGGCTCGTCCTTGTCCAAAGAATTTTCCAAGATAGGCATGCTGGTCTCAAGACCTTCTTCTCATTGGTTCTGAATGTCCAAGGACACCTTCTCCACGCTCCTGACCGCCCAAAAGTAGCTAGTTCTGGATTGTTCCAAATCAACTGGGATAGTTATGGTTCACCGTCGCCTATGAATATTATTGCAATTTTATATGTCAAGACCACAACCCTGAAGTTGTTGAGAAGTGAATGCCCGAAGAGGGTATTGTAGGTAGGAGCAAATCCACCACCAGGAAGTCCTAGGTGTAGCTGAATTGTTTGTCCCCTTCCACCCAGGTGATCGCTAGTGAGATGACTCCCAAAGCTTCCTTTCTTTCTCCTAAGAAGCCATAAAGAGGGTCGGCTAGTGAAACCAACCAATCGATAGAAAGTTTCATTTTGTCGAACACTGATTTGAACAAAATGTTCACAGAGCTACCAATGTTGACCAAGATATTGTCGACTTGATAATCCCCCACCAGAGCGGCGGCAACAATGGCATCATTGAATGGATTTCTCTTTACAGGTATGTCAAAATATGTTAAAAAAATTGATTGATAGGTTTTTCTCTTAGATATTGTCACAACTGCACAAAATTCTCCTAATCAAAGCCTTTTCCAGCTGGCTTGTTGAGAGTAATTTTCTTCTCCCCCAAAGATTGTTGGTAATTACTCCTGCAATATGTATGCCATTTGCCCTGACCGGCTCCCCAAATGCTTCCTCGATTTTTCCCTACCTCCGGGTAGCAGCTCGGGGTGTTACGAACTCTTTGAGCTTTCCAGCAAGGATCAAATCTTCGATCAAGACGCATAAATGTATGCAATTTTACGTGACCGTGATCATTATGGTATTCACAAAATTTCTTTGGGTCATGGAGAAAAGCTTTGGCTTTGATTGGTTGGGGGAGGTGGGGTGTGGTAGGGGTGGGGGTGGGGGTGGGGGTGGGGGTGGGGGTAAGGCTTCCCTGAAGTACTTATTATTCTGGATGGCCTCTACAATCTCGACCATGGAGACTCTCAGGCGTGATTCCTTGTGCTTCTCGATGGTGTACCAATAGCATATTCAAAAAAGTCTATTGTTGGTCGTGATTCCTTGTCTGCTCTTGAGGTAGAGATTTCGCCCAATACCCTACTTTCACGGGGAGGCCAGTTGTTTTCATAACAGAGACGGTTGGGAAGGCGTGGGCCATTCATCGATCTCCATTTGTCGTTCTTCTCAACTCTCTCTGTGGGTGACAATCTAATGCTTCAGCTTTATGGCATAGGATGACAACGTTTTCTTTAGCAGTGATGTATTTGTTGGTCATTTCTAATATCTCAACAAGGCTCTATGGCTCCATTAAGCCGAGGAAGAATCGAAATCATTCTCAACTCAACCCTTTGGTTAGTGCACATGTGCCCTATGGTCTCTAGGTTATATACTTCTATCATCTACCTCTGAAATCTAGTAATGTAAGAACACATGCTTTCATACTCCCCCTCCTCCCCCTGCTTAATTTATCTTAAGGCTTGTGAACTCTTCTTGGGTCTTCGAGCGCTGACGAAATGTGCTAAGAACATTCTTCTAAAATCGGCAACGAAGCCAATCATTCCCACGAACAGACTATTGAATCACCTGAGAGTATATTCTCTTAACGTAGTGTAGAATAACCAACATTTCAGTGCATCGAAAATTCTAAGGCAGACGATGAACTAAAACGAGGCTATATGGTAAATGAGGTTGTTCCAACCCTTGTGCACTTCTAGTACAGGAATTTTAACTGCTATGCAGGTTCGATGTCAGAGATTGGGTCAGAGAACACATTCTCCGACAAGCGCTAGGTCTCGTCACACCCATTCTGATGTTTGTTTATTGGTGTCAACCCAACACTATCCTAGTACTTAAAATTTGCAAATCTTTAAGAACCCTTGAGCCACTTAGCAGCCTTGGGTTTCAAGCTCCTCTACCCGAGGGTTCTGCTCTCAGGAAACTTTTTACCTTTCCCCAAGCATTGTTTGGCTCAATTATGTTATCTGGTCTCTTAACTCCTGAATTTGTTATTGAACAAGAACCCTAACATTATTTTTTGGCTAAGATTGTGCAACATTTTTTCTCATAATGTCCCCTTATTTTTATATAAAGGAGGCATGACTTCTAAAATTACATAGAAGCCCCTACTTTAATAGGGACTGCACAAGATATTATAGGTATTTAACATTGGTGAGGCCCAAGGATCTCTTGGAGTCCTCGACTCAATGGTCTGGATGATGGGTATGAGGCGACTGATCTTGTCGACCGTCTATTTCGATAGGTCCAGCAACCGATTGACGACTGAGTATAGTTGTTCATTTGCTTCTATGAAGTCGGTCGGATGTTCCTGCTTCACCTCACAGAGAAATAGGCAGCCGATTTAGTTCTCAATAGATTCTCTGACTCATTAAATCAACTGTTATTGATTGACAACATTATCTGAGCTCCATGTGGGTTATTTTCTTAGGGGGTCATACATTGCTTCGTCGCGTAGACTACGCCCGTCAGATTCCTTTAAGATTCGTGTTAACAACTTTTCCATGTACAAATATGATAAAGATAAATTGTTTTAGTTTAATTATTTATGTTTGACACAAAAATGACAATAAACTAACTTCTAGTGATTCGATATATATATATATATATATATATATATATATATATATATATATATATATATATATATATATATATATATATATATATATATATATAAAGGAGTACCGCAAGCCGTTGATTGTTGGTTGGCGGGGTTCTCTGCAAGTCCCCTCAAGTCACGGGTTCGTCCCCATAGGCGCGGGGTTCTCGAATATATAGACACAGGCGTCGAAGCACCCGTCATAAGGCTGTAGTGCATATGGAAATCAGTATTTGGGCCTCCGCCAAATACCGATTTCTCTAATATATATATATATATATATATATATATATATATATATATATATATATATATATATATATATATATATATATATCCCTTATGGCACGGGGTTCTCGAATATATAGACACGAGGCGTCAAGCCCCCATCATAGGGCTGTAGCGCATATGGAAATCGGTATTTGGGCCTCTGCCAAATACTGATTTCTCTAATATACACCCCCTGGGGCAATCTTTGGACTCTCCAGAAGTTGACTGCCAAGCATTTCAAAAGATGGAACTGGGACACCTTTGGGGACATCCATGACAATTTTCAGCAGGGTGAAGCAAATGTGGCTTATATTGAAGAGGGTTTTCTGCATGGAGATAAAAGTGAAACTGATTTGTTCTTAGCTTATGAACAGCTTTTAGCTCAAGTTAAGTGCCAGGAGGAATTCTACTAGCAGACGGCTGGGTCTGCTAAATTCATTGATGGAGAAAGAAATACCAAATATTACCATGCCTTCATCAACTTCAAAAGGAAGTGTAATATGATTCTAAATATCACCAATGCTACTGGTGTTAATCTTACTGATGCTGATGACATTGCAAGGGATGCTGTGATCCATTTCAATAGTCTTTTCAATCAGGTTCACACTTGTACTACCCCTATTAAACATGTTTTATTTCTGGATAAATTTCAATCTGTGCAGGAGTTAAGGCTAGCCAATATTCCTGATGAAGCTGAAATCAAATCTGCTTTAGATTCCATTGATGGAAAGAAAGTTGCTGGACCTGATGGTTTTACATCCACATTTTATAAGTTTAGCTGGGCAATTGTTGGGATGGATGTGGTTCATCCAAAGTACTTTTCAGCATCTGCCATTGTGTTGCTGCCTAAAAATAAGATCAGGAAGGCTTGGGGTGATTACAGGCCAATAAGCTTAACTTCTGTTATGTCCAAGGTGCTGAGCAAAATCCTTGCTTCTAGACTCCAACCGTACCCAAATAATCTGATTGTGGAAAACCAGGTAGCTTTTGTGAAAGGTAGAACCATCTCTGACAATATACTTTTGGCTCAGGAACTACTGCTGGACTTTGACAGGAAATGCAAAGGCTATAATATCATCTTCAAATTAGATATAAAGAAAGCTTATGACTCAATTAGCTGGGATTTCATCATTAACGTCTTATGTGCCAGGGGTTTCCGACCAAGCTTTATTCAACTCATCAAAAGGCGGTTAAAGAGTAATGCTCATTCTGTATTAGTGAATGGGAAAGGGCATGGGTTCTTTAGTGCATCTAGAGGCATCAAACAAGGTGATCCCCTATCTTCTACTATTTTCATACTAGCCTTTGATTATCTCTCCAGGCTTTTGGACCAAACCGTCTTACATGCTCCTCATCTATCTTATCACGATAAGTCCAGTATTAAGGCCAGCCATCTTGCTTATGCAGATGATATTATTATTTTCTCTAGGGCCTCGAAGGCTGTTATTAAGACTGTACAAAGAATTTTAAAACATTTTACTACTGTTTCTAAGATGGAACTCAATCTCCAGAAATGTCATTTTTTTCCTAGAAAACTTGTTAGCTGCACCTTGAAAAATTGGATTTTAGAATACATTGGTTTTCACTCAGCTCCTTTTCCTATTAATTACCTGGGTGTTCAGCTTATTAAAGGCAGAACTAAACAGACCCAATTCCAAGAGAGCATTGATAAGATCCAAGCACAAATTTCAAGTTGGTCTAATTCTTTTCTATCTAATGGGGGGAGGCTCACACTTTTGAAAGGTATCCTAACTACTCTTCCCTCATATGCACTACAGGTGTTTACAATGATGAAAAGTACTAAGCAGTTAATTAGCAGGATGTTCAACAGATTTTTGTGGGCTAGACAAAACAAACAAATCCATTGACTTCCTTGGCAGCGTTTATGCAAACCCCTTCAGGCTGGAGGTCTTGGCTTTAAGAGCTTTGATCAATTAGGTCTCATCAATTTATGTAAGTTGTGGATAAGGTTCAGAGCCAATGACTGTCTTTGGGCTAAATTTCTGCATGGCAGATACTGTAAAACTGAACATTCTACTATGGTCATGCCTAAGCTGGGGGATTCAAGGCTTTGGAAAGCTATGCTAAAAATCAAAGATAAGGCAGAACAGCTTTTTATTTGGGAGCTAGGTGAGGGTCAGATCAACTTTTGGCTTGATCAATGGGTCTGGGATGGGGAAAAGCTGGCTTCTGATATGTCTATCACCATGCCTGAGAGCTGTGTTAATGAGTTCGGACGAGAAAACCATTGGAATTGTCGACTTTTGAGCACCTTGTTAACATCCGATCGATTACGGCAGGTAATGCTTACCAAGATCCAACTCGAGCAGAAGGACAAATTGATTACCAGGAACAAAAGCTATCAAAAAATATCTTCCTTTATTTATCAAAGGTTCTTCTTTGAGGGCAGTATTCCTTGGGAGTCTGAGCTTTGGGGCAAGCTGTTATACCCCTCCATGTCCTTTTTATGTTGGAGAGTTAGGCATAAGCTCATTCCTACTGATGATATTCTCAAGCTCAAGGGCCTAAAAGGACCCTCTTGTTGCCTGTTGTGCAGAAAAGCTGAAGAATATATTAGTCATTTTTACTTCAAATGCCCCTTTTCTCAGTCTGTCTGGAAAGAGCTCATCTGCAGGCTCAATCTGGATACTTTGAATTTAAGTTGGCTTCAACTGTTTAACTGCTTGGAAGGATTGGGATAGTGCTAACCTGCTAGTGGTTCCCTGCTCAGTGGTTTGGTTCATATGGATGAACAGGAATAAGGCAAAGTTTGAAGGGAGACATTCTTCTCCATTACAGGTGGCTACCCATTGTTTAACTTACATTCAGAAACTCATTCAATTTCACAATTTTAGGGATATCTACAAGGTGGGGCAGCTGGCCCCCAGGAGGAAATTTCTAGCTCTTAGCTAGACTCCCCCTATTTGTAATTGGGTGAAAGTGAATACTGATGGGAGCTTCCATCAGCTTCATGCTGGGATTGGTGGAATATTTAGGTACTGCCTGGGAAAGTGCATATTGTTCTTTCGTTCTCCCACTGCTGCCATGGATGCCTTGGAAGCTGAAATGATTGCAATTTTCTGGGCTATCAAGATTGCACATATATGTAAGATCCCATATCTTCAGGTTGAGTCTGACTCCAATAGCTGCATCAATTTCCTCAACAAGTATGAGTCAGCTCCTTGGAATATCAATAGATGGATGAAGAGAATGGCAAGTTTCACTATGGGAATTGGACTTTATTTTTCTTGCTAGGGAGGGCAATGTCCCAGCTCATTGGCTTTGCTTCTCAAGGCTGGCATAATGAATCCATAAATTTTAACTTTTACCCCCCCCCCCCCCCCCAAACACCTCTTTCCTCTTTGATACATGGAGACACTTTGAATCTCCCATATGTAAGGAACTAGTGTTTTTTCCTTAAGTAATGAATATATTGCTTGCCTTTTGGCAGGCATTTTTGGAAAAAATATATATATATATATATATATATATATATATATATATATATATATATATATATATATATAAAGGAATCGGTATTTGGAAGAGACCTAACCAATACCAATTCTCCTTGCGCTCGGGCACCTGTGATGGGGTGCCTGCGCCATGTGCCTAAATATTCGAGAATCCCGCACCACGGGAAATCGAACCCGTGACCTGAGAGGACTTATAGTGAACGCCACCAACTAACAGGCCACTGCTTGCGGCGTGCGCACGCACACATACACACTCACAGAGAATAATTTTCACAGAGAATAATTTGTGAATTAAAAGAACCAATAAATAACAAGAAATATAAATATCAACAACCCATCCATAACCAAAAACTCGGTGCTCACTCAAAACATAAATAAGCTAAAATACATACATTGTAACGAAGTAGCAGGGTAACAAAGTTAGCAGGGACATCAAGAAGAATCCAGAAAGATATGAGCTAATCAAGAGGTAACAACTAATTTCATAAGAAACTATATCAATAGATCTTATCAACCACCAAACAGGATATAACCATTCTGAAAAAAAAAAGAAAAAAAAAACCTTAAAAAATACTTGGGCATGTGAAGAAATGGTGAGAGAGCACGGTAAGAGAAAATACATACATGCACCGACTTGTTCTTACTTTTCTCCCTTGCCTCCCTTAATATATTCTTTTCACCAGTACACGTGCCAAGAACAGAATCTCATAAAGGAATTCTTATCATATAAAACAAGTTATCACCACTCATCTTTATCTTCATATTGTCTTCAGAATCATCTTAAGATTAATAGAATATATCCTGATGAACACAGATCTCAATAAATATGAATGGTGATAAAACATAATGTAGGAATTTATAAAGAGATTTTATTTGACATGTGAAGATCTTGGAATATTTTCATATTAAATCGGCCCTAAACTTACGACACTCAGATATTACTAGAGATTAGCCGTTAACTTTGCATCTTTTTCACACATTAACTGCATTGAATTGAACCAAAAGAATCAAAACCCCATAGATTCCAGCTTATCAAGTTGCCATGATTATGATCACAATGAGCAGGATAATCCCAAATATCACCATTAGCAAGCATGCCTGTGCCAACAAACACCAAGCAATTGGTAGAATCAAATAAAAAGGTAAAAGAGAAAAAATGCTAAAAAAACATCAGTTAAAATCTTGGAAAATAGCAAATCTTTTTCTTGCATACCAGAGATGAGTTTGATTTCTGCGTCTTTGATGCTTTGGCTAGCTGAGTTTTGGCCTGTGATGTAGCCGACAGGGAGTTCTCAACATTGGACTCAATATCATCTAGATGAAAATTTCATAAAAGATCATCAACAAAGCTACAAAAATAAAGGGGCTAAGAAATGATCTGACCTACCAATCATAACTCCTTGATCATGAACCAGCACGGCAAGATCTTTGAAAATCTCATTAACCTCACCAATTTGCTGCTGAATCTCCTGTATTCCTTGTTCTCGCTCGTCGATGATAGCCTCATTGAAGACAATCTCATTGTCCAGTAGCAGCACCTCTTGCCTGAAGTTCCAAAAAATAGAAAATGACCAAACGGAACATGTAAGCATGCAATCAAAATATTTGAACCACGGTTTATCAAATTCAGGCAAGAAACATTGCTCAGCTAAAAGGTTCAGTACAGAAGGATCAACTAAAATTCAGTTTTTCACATATCAACCAAACTGTTTTGAGTGAGCAGATATGAGTAGTAACCCATTTGTATGGTAAGAGTTGAAAACTACATTTTTCTTATATGCTTGCAAGAATGTGGTGTATGAAACCAACCAGACAAGATTTAGGCACCATTATTTTCAGGATAGCTAAGCTGAATACATTAACACGGAACAGATGCATGATTAGACTAACCATATGCATGTGAAACACAATATTTAAAAAAAAAAAAGTAGCATATGCACAACTCCCTCATGAGAAATGAAGGGTGGTGCGCAGAAATTAACAAGTGAGCTATATGTCATGGCTGAAATTAAAAACAGGGAATTTTTGGTCCGCAAACATCTTGTGGTATGTTATACTCTTAGCAGATGTCAGCTATGTGGTATGAGACAACTTTAAATAACAATTTCATCAATGAGACGTAAGTCCAAACTCACAATCATGGCCTAATCAAATCTGCCTCCAATAATAAATCAGGCTACATAATAGCCAAGTAAATGACCCAATCTCTCTCTCTCTCTCTGTATCTGTATATATATATATATATATATATATATATATATATATATATATATATATATATATATATGCGCGAGGCGCTTGGCGTAAGACCTCTGGGTCAGGGGTTCAAATCTCACGCCTTACAGGAGATTCAAAGGGTACACAGGACTGGAAGGGGGGTCCGCCCCTCGGTCAGTTCAAACTATAGGAGTTGATCGGCAGTCTCCGACTAACGATCAATCTTTTATATATATATATATATATATATATATATGTATGTGTGTGTGTGTGTGTATCTAGATATATATAATATTATATTGATTAAACAAACTAACCTTAAGCCAATAGAAACCATGGAACCAAATAATACAAAAATCTATCCTCCATTTTATGTGATGCTGAATGCAACACTTGCAGGTGAATTCAATAAATTAAGTAAAGGCACAAAAACAATTTTAATATGTAAAATAATAATAATAATAATAATAATAATAATATTATTATTATTATTATTATTATTATTATTATTATTATTATTAACAATAAGATACATATTAGTATTTGTAGTTTTTCTTCACCTACATAATCTAGTTCATGTGCAATTTCTGATGGCAACTTCACAAAAAGAATCATTCTGCATAGACATATATATCTGCAGCAAGACATAAAACTACTCACGCACCTTCTAGATTCCACCAGTACAGCACGCTCCTCTAGTGTTTTGTCAGAACTGATATCAACCTCACTTGCAGTGTAGCTGCATCAGTTATGAAATTATACCATTAGATCAATGGACAGAAAAAATTAAGAATGCGGAAAGGTAAAACAAACACTGAGCTCTCGGGAACATTTGGGTGCGGAAAGAACCATCTAGCAATTATGATTCTATGCCAGCAACCAAGTTAATGAAAGCCATCAGTATATAGATGAATTTGAAAAGCTCGGGAAATGAAATTTCTAAATTGAGTCAAATACAACAAAGCCCAACAGTTGGAGAAAATTAGCTAAGAGGTAAGAAGACTAAAAATTAGTTTCTTCTCAATAAAAGCTTATGGAGATTAGAATTGGCAGATTAGGGCAGGTGTGCAAATCTTGGTAAGAAAGCACTCTCTGAAATGCTTGTAAAGCTAATGCCATTTAGGATGTATTGTTCATATAATTTCTGCAACTCCAACAACTTGAGAAGTACCCGACATTCCTACCACTTGGTACTCTTCAGCAAATTGGACAAAAAAATGTCTGGAAGCATGTTTTCGAAGCAAGGGAATATGCCAGAATAGTTAAACAATATGTGCTTATAGTCCATATTTTGCAAGCTGGTCATAACATAAGAAAGCAAGAAACGCTTCCAAGCTCCGGAACAAACTAGAAATAAATGAAAATTGCCTACTTCAAGAAACATGCATTTACAATCTTGGAATTCATTAGATAAATTATAATAAATAGAGAATAGCTATAAAGCACTCCTTATCTTACCATGGTCATCGGGACTTAAATACAGATAATGCTTAGATAAAAAGACCAGTATACACTAAATTAATATATAACGTATTATTTCGTAAATGACTCACATAACTGTTAGATAATTGAAGGTTATATACAAAGCTTATGCCGAATAATTCAGTCAGCTTGACAGCAGCTTAGAAAACCCTAATGTAATGCAAACCTTGAAGGAAGAACTGCTTGGGGTACGAAAGGTGCATAAGCTGTTTCTCTCTCAGCAGCAAGGCGTTGAGCTTTCTGAAACTCCTTGAGTACTGCTTGGAAATCTTTGGCAAGCTTTGCATCAGCAATCTTTTTGCTAGGCTGCAGCAGCAATTTCAGTGTTCAAGCATGTAAAAATATTAAAAATCATTGAAGCAAAATTGTCATATTTGAAAAATAAAAGAGAATGTCAATTCACAGTGACTATATTGAAGAAAGCATGGGATTAGAATCTCAAAAAAAATAAGAAAATCTCATAGAACATGTGCTTTGACTGTGTGGACATTCACCACTCAAAAAAGTTCAAAAAAAAAGAGAGAATAACTAGTAACATTATTAGTAAAATAAAATGGCAAGCAAAATGGCCCAAGTTAATATGGGTTACCAAACAAGAACTAGTTCAAGCACTAACTGCAGATATTGTTGAAAATGAATGGAGAGAGATTCATAGAGTTAACACCAAATTGGAAAGGATGTTGATTTATTCATTTATAACATATTTGGCTTAGCATTTAACACGGAAGAACCAAAAGCCATGTTATCCAATATTGCTTACATTATCTCTGCATTTGGGAGAAAATGGACTTTTGTATGAGAAGGGTTTAGGCCATGGTTTGGCTCCTATGGAATTTAAAATTATAATTAGAAATTTTTTCTTAGGGGCTATTTGGGATCAATTTTGTATTTTGTTTTCTATTTTTGAAAACAAAAAAGAAGAAACAAACAAAAAAAAACAGTGTCTGCAAATCTTCTTTTTTTCTGTTTTTTAGTTTTTAGAGGAACAGTTCTATCTTTAAAATACTCAAAAAAGAAAAAATTATGTTTTTGTCTGTTTTTAAACCACCCAAAACAGCGAGCTCCAGCCGCCGCCCGCTGATGGCTCCGCCGTCTACCGATTGCCGCCGCCATCCGCCGACAGCCGCCGCCATCCGCCGACAGCCGCCGCCTACCGTCCCCCGCCGCCCGCCGACAGCCGCCGCCCGCCGACAGCCGCCGCCTACCGTCCCCCGCCGCCCGCCGACCGCTGCCGCCCGCCGACCGTGCCACCACCTCCGACCACAGCCACCGCCTCCACCGCCCACCACCGACCGCTGCCACCAGCCTATGCCACTGCCAGTGTCATCGCCGACCACCGACCGCTGCCACCAGCCACCGCCGTCGTCTGCCTGCTGGTCATCAGCGCTTGTCGCTTGCCGCCGCCGCCGCCCGCCCGCCCTCGCCGCTCAAAAAAGTTTAAGAAAAAAAGAGAGAGAATAACTAGTAACATTATTAGTAAAATAAAATGGCAAGCAAAATGGCCCAAGTTAATATGGGTTACTAAACAAGAACTCGTTCAAGCATTAACTGCAGATATTGTTGAAAATGAATGGAGAAAGATTCATATAGTTAACACCAAATTGAAAAGGATGTTGATTTATTCATGTATAACATATTTGGCTTAGCATTTAACACGGAATAACCAATAGCTATGTTATCCAATATTGCTTACATTATCTCTGCTTTTGGGAGAAAATGGACTTTTGTATGAGAAGGGGGTTGTAGGCCATGGTTTGGCTCCTATGGAATTTAAAATTATAATTAGAAATTTTTTCTTAGGGGCTATCTGTGATCAATTTTTGCATTTTATTTTTTATGTTTGAAAACAAAAAATAAGAAAACAAACAAAAAAAAACAGTGCATGCATATCTTTTTTTTTTCTATTTTTATTGTCTTTAGAGGAACAGTTCTTTCTTTAAAATACTCAAAACAAAAAAAATATGTTTTTATCAGTTTTTAAAGCGAGTCTCGCCGCCTGCCGACCGCCGCCGCCGCCTTCGATCACGCCACCACTCCAATCGCAGCCACCGCCTCCACCAGCCACCATTGACCACTGCCACCACCACCGGCCTAAGCCAACGCCAGTGTCGTCGCCGACCACCGACCGCTGCCACCGGCCACCGCCGTCGTCTGCTTGCCGCCCGTCACTGCTTTCCGCCGCCCGCCCGCCATCGCCGCCAAACTCCGTCGCCCACTCGCTGCATCCCCCCACCCCTCCCCCCACGCGTTGGGTGGAGTAAAAAGATGTCATATATGCCATGGGCAGCGGAGCTTAATACAGGAGTGCGCGTGGACCAACCGTTTTATAAAATGTATAATTTTTTCTTAAAAAAAAAAAACCCAAACTTGTTTTATATTTTTTATTTTCAAAATCATATAAATCATAAGAGTACCAAAAGTGTTTTTTAAGAACAGAAAACAGAAAAAAAAAATAAAAATATAAAGACAAAAAAAAACAAAAATAGAAAATAAACAGGGATCACAAACAGGCCCTAACTTTTTTGGAATTAAAATAAACTAATCAAACAACAACCATGTCTACTAGCCTAGGCTATCAAGGGTCTAATAATGTAACAGAATTTGTCAAATTGAGTACTTTTGACTCGACTAAAATGCACCATTTTAATATTAATCCTATGAATGCATGCAAAATTTTCAATATCTTTTAAGTGCGGTATAAATGTGAATTTTAATATAGAGAAAAATATCTCCATGTATCAATATAAGGCTTGCTTTTTCTAATTCGACATTTACATTCACTGTTCTCTTTCATATACTTCTTTTGATATTAACTTATTTAGTGCTCTTGATTTTGATAAAAATTTAACTCATTAATTATTTCATAATTCTCGCTAAATTTTCTATATTTCAAAATTTCTTGCCAGAATTCTAAAATTATTTCAATCACTTCATTATTAATTAGTTTTAGATTATAGCATCGTTTGGTTATATTTAAAGATGATAAATTGTTAAATTAAATGATGTCTTAAGATCTAAGAAATCCACCTTTTTTTTTTTTTTTTGTTGGTATGAAATCGCATTATGCAATATATTAGTTGCATGAGGAAACTAAAACCCGCTGACTTCTCCTTCATCAAATTGGAACCAAATTCAAACATGTACAAATATTATGGATGGTTTGCACATTTTGTAGATACATAGATCAATGTTTACATTATTTTATTACAGCTACTACTAGAAAAAAATACAGGAACAACTTGGCTACAATTCGCCAAAACACGCTATATGAGGTTTCATCTAAATCTGGGCATTGAGATACTGTTAAAACTTTATTATGGATACTGCTGTAGTACAGATTCCTAAAAGAAGCCCAAAAACATCTAATTAAAAGCTTTTGAAAAATGTACCAATACCAAAATCAAGTATAATTGAATCTGACCCAATAAAAATGATAGTTATGAATATTTGGGGAATTTTTTGAATATAATAAAATAATTTGTGGCTATAAAAAGAATATATATGTGTGTGTGTGCGCGCGAGTGTGTGTGTGTAATTTGAAACTAAATTTGCAACTTCAATAGAACATGTTTGTGAACATTATTTTGATTAAGACTTAGAATTAGAGTATGAATGTGTAAAACAAGAATGACATCGTATAAGAAAACCATGTCTACTAAAGGTGAAAAATCAAATGCATGATTTAAACAATTTAACTTTTGATGAATTATATAATGATATTATTCATATATAATAGATGATCAAACTAATGCTGACTTTATTTCGCTTTCGTTTTGTGACATAAAAATTAAATGAAAATCCTTATGATGAGAGCTATGTAGCAGAAATATTTAAAATGATTTATTAATAATAAATGACAGAAAAAAATATATATATATGAGATATAAAATCTCCATTGCAAGTGGATAATTGATCAAAACTCATTTAAATCTTTTTAAATAGATTACATCCACATGAACATCATAATTATATAATTTTCAAGCTTGAAATTTCAGTAGCATTTCATTTTTTTTAATAAGTTATGGGTCATCGTTAGTATTCTTTAGGATGCATATCATTCTTTTTTCATTACCTTCTTTATATAACTTCCATAATAATCTACGCAATACATGCTTCACTTGCATAAATAATTTCAAAGAAAATTAGACACTAATTATGACAATCAAAGATTTATTACCAATGCAAACATGACACTAATTATGACAATCATATGTTTATTAGCAATGCAAACACGAGTTTTATAGAATTTAAGCCTGACGATAGTTATGATGTATCTAAATCAAGAAAAACTTCCAACAAGAACCAACAAACAAATAAGCACACAGATATATATCTATATATATCTATATATATCTGTTATATGTATTTATGTATATCTATATCTATATGTATACGTATCAATATGCATATATATATATATATATATATATATATATATATTGAAGATTACTTCAATAGAGCAAAAAATAAAAATAAAAGTAATAATAATAAAATTGAAAGCACCATTTGAAGTTCTGTAACACATATAATAAATTCCAATAAATAAATTTAGAAAACTAAAATATAAAACAAAGATTTTAATTTATTTAATTTGATCTTGTTGCAAGCCTACAGCCAGTTTTTAGAATGTCGCTCTTTCTTTTTTAAGAGTCCACATCTAATCATCTACTAATATTTCAATACAACTTATTTTGAGGCCATCATAGATGATGAACTTTTGTTCATTATTGATTGTGAATAATAATGATAGCTAGTACTTTGACACGATAGATTATTGATAGAAAGCGTAAAAATCAAGCCCAAATTCGCTTAGCTTATGAGTTAACGAAAATAAATTATTACAGTCAAATTTTCCAGACTGAGTAGATTAAGGGTATGGCATTAGGTAGTTATTGTTAAAATGTGGCTGCAGTCTTTTAAATTATCCGTGGCTTTGGAGTCTTAAAGTGGTGCATCAGAGTAGGGTAAGCTCGCAATCATCCAGTTCAGACTTATAAAGTAATCTGAATTATAAATAGGACTCAAGCGGTGGTCATTCGGCATGTATAGACAGAGAGTGTGAGCGAGAAAGAAGCAGTGTCTGTTTATGTTGTTAAATTTTTGAAAGTGTGTGAGACTCGAGGAGGGGATCTCATGTGTTATTTGAGTGGATTTTCAAGATGGGGTTTTTGTTAAAGGTTTGAAGTTTTTCCACTTCTAGGAGAAATAAGGGCTGCATATGAGTTGCATTATAGAATATTGTTCGACTATTATGTAGTTTAAAAATAAATATGGGAATTCTTATTTATTTTTCAGGAATTTATTCAAAATTCAATTGAGATTGATTCCATGACAAACATATATACTAGCATATGCTATAAGTAGTTCACGACTAATTGTTCTGGGGTATATAACTGAAAACTTTTGGTTTAAACATAACTTTTTTATTTCTAATTTTAATATTTTAAAAGCAGGTTGGTGTGTGATCCAGTACAATTACCGTGTTAGGGAAGAACTCATCTCCTTCACTGATATAAGCTTCATTTTTCTTATTTATCTTTTATACATTTCATCTACTTTAATTTCATTCTTGATTATTTGAATAGTTCCATTGTCAGTTGATATAAAATTCTAGTACTGCCAAATCAAAATTAAATAAATTAAGTTTTTTAATTAAATGATTATTCCTAATCTGTGAATCCCCAATTTAATTACATGCAATCATATTTTGCATCAAATTATTTGCAATAGGAAACTCAAATCCTAAGCCATCATACCATCAATGAGTAACGCTAACACATGATTCAACAGTTTATCATAAAACAAGCATTATACCCACATAATCATGAAATAAATATCATTCAATCAATGAAAAGGAACTAACAACCTATATGCAATGGGATTGATATGGAATCCCCAATTGTACTTGGAAAGAAAAAAGTCATATAAAAAAGATGAGTAACGCTAACACATGATTCAAGTGCAAGAAATCAGAAGGAAGAAAATAAAAGTGGAAAAAAAGAATTTGATAGTCGCCAGTACGCACATTAACTTCTGCATGGTGATCAGTTTCACTAGCTAGTTTAAGTTTTGCTGAAGTATCCTTCACTAATTGTCCAATATGTAGACGTGTCTTGTGTCTGCCAATAAACAAAAAAAAAAGAAAAATAAAGATTTTAATAAGCCAAATTTAGGGAAATATACAAAACGAAAGCAAAATTTGTAAAAGAGAGATAAGGTCAAGTTTAAAAATAGGTTTTACCAACAGGCTTGCCAATTATGGTATGTTTGCAATGTAAATTTTAAAGCACAACTAAATGATAGTACCATACATAGTTTATAATGATACATTTGCACATTACATGGCCATTGCAGTGGGCTTGCTCCTTTAGAAAACATGCCTAAGAGTTTTGTAAACTTGCCTCCCTCGTTTGATGAGTTCACAAATGAACATAAAAACACTACACATAATATCATTTATTCCATTCCATTTGCATCTAATTGCTTTACAATTTACATAGCCACCAAAGTAAGATGTCAATGTTCAGAATTCCACCAAATCAAAAATAAATAAAATTAATAAAATAAAATAATAAATTAAATAAACAACCAGTGTGCACGCGATCAGCATAAAGCATCCATCCTACTGCCTATCTTGGGAATATATAATGGATAAGAATTAAATCATTTATTAAAAAATAGATTTGCTCAATATATTTTTAAAATGTATTTTGAATCAAAACTAGTGAAAAGCAGCCATGCAAATCACAAAGGTTATAAAATTTGTGGGCGGACATCATCCATGTCATACTAGGAAAACAATGCCAAGTATAGAAATCCCCTTTATCAAATTATCACAAGACCAAAGAATACAACATCAATCCAATGGATTAAGTGCCAACTCCTACAACAACAAGAACAACAACAGCAACAACAAGCTTTTATACAACTAAGTGGGGTTAGCTACATGAATCCTCTCTCCATTGCCGCAATAAACTAAAAGTTAACCTACAAATATCAAGACCGAGGAAAATTCTTTAGGATTTGGCATTAAAATAAATCAAATCAAATCCAAATCCCACCAAAGTTTAGTTCTTTGGTCAAAAGAAGAAAAAATTTCATGACTGAAGAAAATATGTCATCAACAAAACTTTCATAACAGATGGAGTTTGATAATTCACTTCAATATAACTTTTCTGAAACAATCATAAGATTTTGATAAGCTTTATTCTCAAGTCACTAATAAGGTTATGCATAATGATTGCACAATAATATAAACGATGCAGCCGTTAATTGGAGGATCCTTCCATCTTTAAGAGGGTAATTTCGATTGGGTGCCTGTGCATATTAAAAAATGCACCTATCAGATGGAAACGGTAGGGATGCAAGAATGAGGATGGCCTGATGTATGCAGCCTTGCCCTTATATTTACAAAAACATTGTTCACTGACTTGAATCTGAAACCCAATGAGGGCCCAATGGCTTGAGCATGTTAAGAAGAAAAATCTCATGCTATGAAACCCAATAACCTTAAGATAGAATACAAGCGAATACCTTTAGTTTCGTCTGCCCCTAAAAGGTAAATATTCAAAATAAAGAAATAAATTATGCAACCTGTAAGTGGAACTTTTCAGTCCAATGCCTCATTCTCTCCAATCTCCTCTTTCTCATACCATCACTCTACATCACCCCTCCAATATAGTCATCACATGCAACAATCACAAAACCTATCTGCTCTCACTTTCCTCTCTCATATTCAAGATATCACATTATGGTTAGAATTTCAATCCAAATGTTTACATGCCTATAACTTCATGAAACACAAATCACTTCTCCCATATTCTCTTTGGAATTAAGAATACCCTCCCTTTCTGTTTATATAATTATCATATTCATTTGGGTCATTACAAAAAAACATTGATAAAACTAAAAAAAGTAGTCTTTCTTTAAAATATTCTCATGCTGACACAACTGGGAATAATGGCTGATAAGAATACAATAACCCCCAAAACAAGTTCAGGAGGCCTCACAAGGAAAATAAATCAATTACACGGTTGAAATATAAAACATTTCTAAGATAAATAAATTCATGCACATCAAAGGTAGCTGCTACAAGCCTAAAGAAAAGAATTTTTTTGATTGCTTTCAATGAATATGGTTCCTTGGGCAATTCAATCACTACTACCCTTCACAACATTTTAAGAATACTCACCTAAAGAAGCAGCATATTCAAGCTTGCAGGCTAAGAACTAAGAGGTCGTTTGGGATCACTTTTGTTATCTATTTTCTATTTTTTGCTTTTATTTTGTTTTGTTTATATTTTGATCTGAAGCAAAACATGTTTGGAAATTTGATTAAAGTATGGTTGTTTTTAAGAATATGTTGATTTGTTTTTAGAAATAAAAAACATATAAAAAATGAACCAAACAAACCTGCTTTAAAAACAAAAGAAAAATCATAATAATATAATAAAATTGATCCTAAACAAGCCCTAAAACTATCATTAACATGTTGACCATGTAGGATCTATACAATTTACAAGCATTACAATCTATTGTATTCTACTGAAGTATTGAATCCCTCTCATCTAATTGAAAGACAAAGGCTACTCAAGGGTTACACATTGGAATCACAAGTTTAATTCTAGCGGACAAAAGCATAAGCAAGACAAAGCTTCAAGGCTAAAACCCAATAAACAAAAAAACAAACTCACGAGTTTGATGAAGCACCGGTTTCATCCCATTCATTCAAAATCCAACCTTAATTACTTTCAAATATTCAAAATAACATCCCTTATAGGAATTAAGATATCTACAAAAAAAAAAAAAAAAAAAAACAAACCGATGAAGTAAGTGATACAGACCAACCAACGCCAAAGCCATCACCATGAAATCCAAAGCAGCACATGTTCACCTACCCATTTATTTCTCAATTCCTCTATCATCAAATACAAGATGCTTACTCCCAGATATATTCGTATTCATTGAAAGAGGAAAACGGAAAGGATCAGAAGCTGAGGAAACTTACAACTTCTCCCGAAGCTCCGGTGTGTCCTTTGGGGTTCCGAGCGTGTTAACTAGACGCTGGAACGTGGAAACTGCCGTGTTGATCTGGAACACGCCAGCAGCGACTGCCTGAGTTGGATCCTGCTTTCCGTTGATGAGATTCTTCCTACCCTGAAGCTGCCCACCAGATTCGAGATCCTGAAAACTCATCTCTAGTACGAATAGGAAAACTGATTTGGAAAGAGAAAATTTTGAATCCTTTACACCCTCCAAACCCTAGACCAAAAAGAACCAGCAGATTCAGGAGGAGAATTTTGATCAAGGAGAAAGAGAATTAAGGATGGGATTCTTCTTCTTCGTTTGATCTCGGCTGGATTTAATATTGTCAAAGGAGCACAAGGAACAAAGAAGCCTTAAGAAATGCGGCTGGGTTATTCAGCCTCAACCGAAACAACTAAGCAAGTTCTATAATGAGTGACGATGGTCGACCTTTATTGAATATATAATTTTTTTTTTTTTTCGTGACGGGGCCGCCAAATGAAGATTTTGGGAAAATGAATTAAATAGAAATCAAGCACTCCCTTACATTCATTTTTCAAATTAGTACTCAAATATCAAATGTCACGATAAAATACCTCGGCTCATATTTTTATTTTTATCAAATTCACAATAGTTTCATCTTGACATGCATAAAATGCATACCTAGCTGGTTGATTTGTAAATATGGATGTTTTTTGTGCTCCAAATGTAATTATTCCTAAGATTAAAAAGATAAATGCTATTTAATGGAAGTTATATATTTTTAGGTTGAAACTAGTATCATCCTATCTTATTATATATATTTTTGTGTCGTAGTAATTAAGAGTATAATTTCTGATTATGAGGTCGTAAATTCGACTCACACATATTACCTTTAGACTTACCTTTTTGTGGAAAAAAAATCATGTTACAATATTTAAAATATAATTTATTATATTCTTCGGTATTTTAAAATAGAATGGCTAGAACTGTCAAAAAAACTCGTTGTTCGCAAATAGTTCGTGTTCAGTTCATCAAGAAGTTTGTGTTCGATTTGTTCGATAAGTAAACGAGACTAATACAAACACTTTTTTTTTCGTTCGGTAAGTTAAACGAACAAAAAACGTATTTGAATCATTATTGTTCAAAATATAAAATAATTTAAAATTATTCTATATAAAAAATTTATGATAATTTAAAAAATTAAATTTTACAAATGATAATATATAATAAATTAATAATAATAATATATTAATATACTATATGTAATATACTAATATAGACATTATATATTTATATAATATAAGTTATATAATATAATATATTATTTATATATATATTATGGTTATCAAACTGGCTCGTTCGCGAACAGCTTGTGGTCGACTCTTGTTCAACTCGTTCATTAAAAAACGAACACAAACAGTGACTTCACGAACAATTTCGAACACGAGTTCATTTTAAACAAACTAAATTTCAAACGAATCGAACAATGACAAAAGCTCTGTTTGTTCATGTTCAGTTCATTTACACCCCTAAGAATGATAGAATTCTAGTAGCTAAAATTTTGAAAGCTTCTTTAAGAAGTAATTATGAAATAGAATTTCTAAATTACTATTATAGGGGCTAAATTTTGAGGAGCTGGTAATATAGGCATACTATGGAGAGTAGTGATATGTTGATAATTTTGTACTTGTTGCTACTAGCTTTTGTGCACTTTCTTGATTAAATTGTACTTTGAGGAAGGTATTTTGTTATTTTTATAGGTTGTAATAGAGGGTCGAACAAGATTCAAAATGGATTGAATTAGAGAAAAATGAGGAAAATTGTAATATGGCCGCTGTGGTGCCCAGGCGCTAATCCTTCCCCAAATTAAGTAAAATTCTGAGACGATTTGGAGGTGGCGCTACCCCTAGGGTACCTAAGCACTGTCACCGGTGTCTATGCATTGCAATCACGACGTCATGGCACCTATCCCTTATGAAATTATTCAAGTGATTGGCGCCTAGACGCCAACCACTGGGCACCTGGGCGCCATAAATAGTCTTGGTAGTTCTAAAGGACTGATGCACCTGTTCACTTGGGAAACATATAAAAAGGATGGAGATGAATTAACAAGGGCTTTTTCCTTATTGTTCTTCTGCCAAACATTCATGAGGGAGGAATGAGAAGATCAACTAGAAGAAGTATGATTTGAAAACTTGAGATACTTGTGCTTGTAGCTTTATCTTCTTTCAATTGTGCAGAAAGGGAGATAAGTTTTCAAGAGCTTTACTATGTGGGTTATATTATTCTACTATTAAAACTTATGTTTTTAATTTCTATTTCAATCCAATGAGTTTATTAATATGTTCAAACATGAGTAGTGAGTAATTCTCTAATTCCCCCTTGGTATGAGGAAGTATGATTTATGGATGTGAAAGTTTTGGTGTGGTTTTAAGAGTAAACTTTTCCGGTGATGATTAAATTTGTGAATTTCATTTACACTTCATTTAGGTCATTTGATTTGTTAAAATATGTTGTGAATTATGATTCTTAGAAGAGATCATAATAGAATCAACTAAGATAATCATATTATTCTAAGGAGTAGGGATATATCCTTTAGGGCAATGCAAACTTATTGGCATAATGATATGATTGGAATGGTAACTGAATTAATGGAAGTAAGTTAATTTTTAGCCTAACTTCTTTATACTACTAGAAGGAGGTAAAGAGGAGTTGTGCTCTTGTTTGTCACCTTGATTTTCTTTAAATTACTTTCACATTCAAAGGTCTTATTAAACCATTTCAGGGGAGATACTTTAAGCACTCAAACTTTTTAATTCTCTGTTGTTAACTTAGAATTACTGATAACTTTAGATTATTTTGTAGGACTTCAATTCAACCCAGCATTTCAGGCTCGGCTAAAAGTTGTAGACTTGAAATTTTCATGTATTACGTTATCTTCATTCTATTTGAGATCGACAACCGAACTCAAATATGGTACTATTGATACATCATGTATATTTATGTGAGCTGCCCGTGCTTCGCAGCACTTGATGCGAGTCAAGTTTTTGGCGTTGTTACTAAAGAATGGTTATAAATTTGAATTAGGAAAAATTTAGTTGAACTTCTAGGTCATAAACTTAAAAACCGTGGTGTTCACTGTTTTCTGCATTTAAATTGTTGTCTTTATTTACAAAATCCAAAAATATCTTATTTTAAACAGGTTTGATTGTATACTTGTATTGTTCCTACTTTTAATTCCTGCATAATACATGTTATTAACTTGTTCTCAATTTATTAATTTATTTTGTTGTTGTTGTTTTTATTTGAATTGTCTATTATTCTATTTAGCATATGGCGTTCAACTAGCAGGGTACCCACCATGCATTGCCGGACTAGTTAATAATTCAGACTTTCTATAGTGGGCTGATAGAATCTCTTAGGTCAATCCCATAGGTGGTTCTCTTATGTGAAACCTTTCAATGAGTCCTATTCTTTAATTAAAGAGATGACTACGAATAACTTCCAATGGCTTTCTGATAGAGTTAACCCTAGGAAGGTAGTGATCCACTGAAAAATTTAATAGCTTTTTACTATTCATTTCATACATGTTTTTGATGATATTGCACTTTAAAGGAAGATATTTTTGATGATTCCACGCAGGTACGATGATTTTAGGCCTTTGGATCAAAAGGAAACGAAAAGGAGCAAATTTAGAGCGAAAATGACAAAAGTGTATTTTATTGAACTAGTGCTGAACAGCGCTGTCACCAGCGCTGTCACCAGCGCCGAACAACGCTAGATTTCAGAGAGTTACGTCGTTTTGGCGGAATAATGCGCCGAACAGCGCACCTACCAGCGCCTTATCCCGATTTTGAACTAGATTCAATGTATTTAGCCGGATTTTGAAAGGTTGCTTGAAGAAACTCTTGGGAATTCAGTTTTGGACGAATTTAAACACTTTTAGAGCCACATTTCAAAGGGATGAAGAAAGGAAGAGAAGAGTTTAGAGTTTAGCGAGAGTTCTCTTTCCATTTTGTGTAGGAAGTTAGGGTTGAGTTTTCTCTTCTAAGGAGTGTGAGAAGAGAGGGGAAGTGAGAGATTTCTTCTTCCTTACTAATCTAAAGTGAGAATTATGTGTTGTTGTGAAGAAAGAAGATGTGTCAAAGGAATTACTTGAGATTCACTTTGGGAAGAGTTTCAGATAAGTTGTCTTTACTTTACTTTATTTGTATGACGTTGTTTTTATATATAAAATCCATGTTTTGTCATCTTTTCCTCATGAGTCTTGAGTAGATTTCTTCATCTTTCTCCTTTTCATGCGATGTGTTGATGTTGTGAAATGAAAATGATTTGTCGATTTATTATGAAGAATTTGTGATGACCTTTTCACTTAGAACTTCATTTACTTTTTGATATGGCCAATTGAATTGTTAAAACTTGTTGGGAAACATATGTTTTGAACGGATTATGAGTTCCACAACAAAAGTGAAGGTCACATTCAATGTCCATGAATGAAAGAAGTAGTTCATGGGGATTAAATGCAAATAAATAAGAAAATATACTTTGATGGGCGTAAAATTGGAGATTTCAAAGTGACAAACTGAAATCCTCAATTTGGTCCTAATGTTTAGAAACTGAAGCGAGAGTTACCCTTCAGGTGAAGGGAAGTGGGAGCTCTGGAGTGAGAGCCAGTATCCTCCCAGCCTATCCACAGATTTGGGGACTAAACTTAGGATTAGCCAATGTTCCTTATACGCTGAAATATGGGTAAAGAATAGAAATGCTCTTATTTGGCATAATACATTTTATATCACTGATCTATGTCACAATAATCATCACATTATGAATGGAAAGAAAGAAGACTCTTTCTTGCAACTACTTTGTTATAAATTTAATCTTGCGTTAGTTTAACTTGCTAGAATTTAGAACGTGCTTTGGTAGAAATAGTAATTGAACCCGTTTATCTTTACTTTAAGAATGAAACCACTTGTAATTGTGTTGTGATTCGATAAGAGATTTTTGTGCTACGCCATAAAAGTAAAACCTCCCTGTGGGATCGATATTCCAGGACTCCATTGGAGCCCTGTATTACTTAAGTGATACTTATACTTGCATTAATTGTGTGATTCATTATCATTTAAATTGATTTATAAATCTAAATATGAGTTCATTAATTTTCGCAAATTAAAAAAGTCGCACCAAGTTTTTGGCGCCGTTGTCGGGGAGGCAAGTTAAAAGAAAAAGTAACTGTTAATTGTAGTATTCAAAATCATATATTTGAATTCCAAGTCATAGTTGTGTGTGTCTATTTATTGTTAGTATGTGTTTATTGTATTTGCATGTGTAGTATTGGATCTATATGATTCTGAATTAGAGCGTACTATTAGAAAACTTTAAAAACAATAAAAACAATCTACAAATCCTCACAAAATGGCGAACAATTTAAACAATCAAAACTAAAATATACCAAGACCTTTAAGAGATTATGTTAATCCAACAACAGATGAAATTCACTTAACTATTCAAAATCCTGATGTTGCTGCTAATTCACTTAAGCTTAAACCTACTATTATTCAAATGGTACAGAATAATCAATTTGGATGAACACCTAATGAAGATCCTAACTTACATCTCGCTAGTTTTCTAGAACTATATGCAACTTTTAAATATGATGGAGTGTCGAATGATGCTGTTAAGCTTAGACTTATTCCTTTTTTATTAAGGGATAAGGCTAAGGCATGGTTAAATTCGTTAGCACCTGGATCTATTAGAACTTGGGGAGTGCTTTCACAAAAGTTTCTGTCGAAAAATTTTCCTCCTTCCAAACTGCTAAGTTGAGAAATAACATCACATCTTTTAGTCAGTTTGATGGAGAATCCACATATGAAGTTTGGGAAGGATTTAAAGATCTTCTGAGAAAATGTCCACACCATGCTTTACCAGACTGGTTAATAATTCAAACCTTTTATAATGGATTAATAAGATCTTTGAGAACGAGTATCGATGCTGCTGCTGGTGGATCATTAATGTCAAAACCTTTCGATGAAGCATATTCATTAATCGAAGAGATGGCTACTAATAATTTTCAATGGCCCTCTGAGCGGGTAAATCCTAAGAGAGTAACCAGTATTCATGATTCTGATGCGATAACTATGATAGTCTCTCAACTTGCTGCACTTTCTAAGAAAATAGATCAAATATGGAATGAATTAATCTCCAACACCACCAGTGTTAGAGAAAATTCATCAGGACAAATGATGGACTCTCAAATGGCTTATGAAACCTTGAATACTATACATAATAAAGCCAATAATCCTTAATCGAATTACTATAATCCTAGTTGGTGGAATCATATGAATTTCAATTGGAATAACAATAATGCTGTTGTTAATCCGCAATGGGGAAACAATCCTATGAATCCAGTTGGAAATCCAAACAACCAAGGAAATACCAATTTTAGACCTTCTTATCCTTTTGGTTTTAATGGTAATCAACAATTTAAGGAGAAGAAGTTGTCCACTGAAGAAATGATTCTGAATATGGGTAATCAAATTCAAGCTCAAAATGTTGCAATGAAGAACATTGAAAATGAGTTGGGATATATCTTTACTGTGTTTAATAATAGACCTTCTGGGAATCTTCCTAGAAATGTTGAGATTAACCCGAAAGATCAAAATAAAGAGCAAATTAAGGTTATTCAATTAAGGAGTGGAAAAGAATTGGAACCAAGATTTCAAAAAGAAGTCGAAGTTGAAAGAGAGGAAGTGAACATTGAGAAAGATTCTAATAAGATATATCCAAATGAATATCCGTTAGAACCAATGAAGATAACTGTTGAAAAATCACCTCCTCGTTTTCTGCAAAGACTAAAGAAATAGAACAGGGATACTAGATTTGTAAAATTTTTGGAAATTCTTAAGAATTAATGATTAATATTCCCTTTGTTGAAGCATCAGAGCAGATGCCTGATTATGAAAAGTTTATGAAGGATATACTGAAAAAGAAAAGAAATTTTAAGGACCATGAGACTGTTGCACTTAGTGGTGAGTGTAGTGCAATTATTCAGAAAAAGCTTCCTGAAAAACTTAAAGACCCAGGTAGTTTCACTATCCCATGCGCTATATGTCAAAAAAATTTTGGAAGAGCTTTATGTAATCTTGGAGCTAGTATTAATCTTATGTCTTTATTAACTTTCAAAAGATTGGGAATAGGAGAAATTTCACTTACATCTGTGACTCTTCAACTGGTTGATCGTTCTATCACTTATGCTAAAGGAGTTGTGGAAGATGTATTAGTAAAGGTGGATAAATTTATCTTTCACGTGGACCTTATTGTATTAGATATGAAGGAAGATAAAGAAATTCCAATAATTTTGGGAAGACCATTCCTTGCTTTTGGGAGAGCTTTGATTGATGTCCAAAAAGGAGAATTAACTACGAGAGTTAATGACCAAGAAGTAACTTTCAACATTATGAAATTCATGAAGTACCCTTCAAGTGAAAAAGATGATGAGTGCTATCGAATGGAAGTCTGCGATTATTTAAGAGAAGATCATTTTAGAGAAGTATTTGAAGAAAATCTGGAATGTGAGGATGAAAATGAAAGTGAAATTGAAGATGATTTGGATGATATGAAGAATGAACAGTTAGACTTTGTTCAGGAAAATTTTGAAAGATTGGATACTATGGAATGTTGAGATAAAAGTTTGATTTCATCATCATTAAACCCCCTGAACTTGAGCTGAAAATTCTTCATATTCATTTGAAGTATATGTTTTTAGGAGAATCATCTACTTTACCAATCATTGTATCTTTGAATTTAAATGAATATCAAGAACAAAAATTATTGTAAACTTTAAAAAGATACAAATAGGTTTTTGGTTGGTCCATAGCTGATATTAAAGGAATCAGTCCTTCGATCTGTATGCACAAAATTTTATTGGATGAACAACACAAACCAAGAGTTGATCCACAAAGGAGATCGAACCCAATAATGAAAGAAGTGGTTAAAAAAGAGATTTTAAAGTGGTTAGATGCTGGAATTATATATCCTATTTCTGATAGTGTTTGGGTGAGCCCAATTCATTGTGTTCCTAAGAAAGTAGGAGTGACTGTTCATGTAAATGATTGAGATGAAATTATACTGACAAGATAAATCATTGGTTGGCGAATATATATTGATTATAAAAAATTAAACACTGTCACAAAAAAGATCGCTTTTCTTTACCATTTTTAGACCAAATGCTAGACAGACTTGCTGGACACAAATACTATTACTTTTTAGATGGATATACCAGTTATACCTATTGCTCTTGAGGATCAAGAGAAGACTACATTTACTAGCCCTTATGGAACTTTTGTTTTTAGAAGAATGCCCTTTGGATTATGTAATGCACCTGCAACATTTCAAATATGTATGATGTCCATATTTAGTAAATTAATTGATGATGGAATAGAAGTGTTTATGGATGATTTTTCAGTATTTGGAGATTCATTTGATGCATGCCTATGCAATTTAGAAAAAGTTTTAGAGGTATGCAAAAAAACAAATTTAGTCCTAAACTGGGAAAAGTGTCAATTTATGGTTGTAGGAGAATTGTGCTTGTGCATAAAATATCTGAATATGGCATGGAAGTAGATCCTGTGAAAATTAATGTTATAGAAAAATTACAACCTCCAACTGTGAGAGGGGTAAGAAACTTTTTGGGACATGCCGGATTCTACAGGCGATATATCAAAGACTTTTAAAAAATTTCTAAGTCTATGCCAACTTTTGGAAAAAGATAAAAAGTTTGATTTTAATAATGAATGCTTAAAAGCTTTTGATCTAATGAAAGAAAAATTAATTGCTGCACATATAATAGTTTCACTAGATTGGGAGAAACCATTTGAATTAATGTACGATGCTAGTAATTATTCTATTGGAGTGTTTTAGGGTAAAGACATGACAAAATGTTTAAAGTTATATACTATGCTAGTAAAACTCTTACTACTACTCAAATTAATTACACTACTACTGAAAGAGAGTTATTAGCAATTGTATATGCCTTTGAAAAATTTATATCTTACTTAATTGGAGCTAAATGTATAGTGCATACTGATCATGCTGCTATTAAATACTTAATGTAAAAGAAGGATACAAAACCAAGACTGATTTGATGGATGCTTTTAATGCAAGAATTTGATTTTGAGATCGTTAATAGAAAAGAGGTCGATAATTAAATAACTGATCATTTATTTAGACTTAAACAACCTAATTTGGATGATTTTAAAAAAGAAATTACTAAAACTTTTCATGATGACCAATTATATAATATTATTGAATAAAATTTACAGTGGTATGCTGGTATTGTGAACTACATCATTAGTAATATTTTACCACCTGATTTAACAATGCAACAACAGAAATAATTTGAGTATGATGCTAAATTTTATTTCTGGGATGATCCTTATACGTACAAGCAATGTAAAGATCTTATTATTTGGAGATGTGTGCCTTATGAAGAAACTGAAAAAAATATTCAAGAATGTCATGATTCTGAATTTGGAGGACATTTCAGAATTGATAGAACTGCACATAAGATTTTGCAATCTGGATTTTATTGGTATACACTTTTTAGAGATGTTTATTAATTTATCAAAACTTGTGATCGATGTCAAGGAATAGGAAATATAACTAGAAGAAATGAAATGCCTTTTAATTTTACTCAAGATGTTTGAAATTTTTTATGCATGGGGATTAGATTTTATGGGACCATTTATGCCTTCATTTGGAAATATATATATATATATACTGATTGTTGTTGATTATATATCAAAATGGATTGAGGCAATAGCTTTACCTAGGTGTGATGCTAAAAGTGTATTGAGATTTTTAATAAAAGTTATTTTCACAAGATATGAAATGCCTAGAGTAATCATCACTAATAGAGGATCCCATTTTAAGAATAATCTAATTCAGAAATTGGTGGAAAAATATAACATTATGCATAGAATCTTTACAAGTTATCATCCCCAAACTAATGGTTTAGCAGAGGTATCTAATCGTGAAATTAAACGAATTCTGGAGAAAGTCATTAATCCTGAAAAATTGGATTGGTCTGCTAGATTAGATACTGCTTTATGGGCATATAGAACTGCTTATAAAACTCATTTAGGAATGTCCCCTTATAGATTAATACTTGGAAAAACCTGTCACTTGCCAGTTGAATTAGAATATAAAGCATATTGGGCGAAAAAGAAATTGAATTTTAATTTAAAAGATGCTGGTGAGAAGAGGCTGTTGAAATTGAATGACTTAGAAGAAATTAGAAATGAATCATATGATAATGATATAATATATAAGGAAAGAAGAAAAATATAGCATGATCAGAAGATTGTCAAAAAAGAATTTGAACTAGAGCAAAATGTTTTATTATACAATACAAGATTAAAGTTATTTCCTGGGAAACTGAAATCTAGATGGACATGACCTTTCATTATTGTAAAAGTATATCAGTTTGGAGCTGTGATTATCGAAGACCCTAAATCTGGAAGAATATTCAAAGTTAATGGTCAAAGATTAAAACCATATTTTGAAGGCAATAGACCTAATTTTAAAGAGGTTTTAATGTTAGATCAACCTGAATAACTGAAAGTTATGTCGGGCTGATGATGTTAAACCAAGCGCTTTGTGGGAGGCAACCCACAGTTATTGAGTCTGTGCTTTGTTTTATTTATTATTTGTGTTTATTGTTTACATAATTAAGTCTTATTCTTCCTTAATTATCATTATTAACATTTAAGAATTGAATCAAATTTAAATTTGGAAAAAATTTGAACGATGTGAAGTTTGGCGAATTTGAACTAGCACCGAAAGGCGCAACTATCAGCGTCGGACAGCGCCGTTGTTCAAAAAATCATTTCTCGTCTTTAAAATCCAAGTTTTGGCGTTCTAGGCAGTAAATCCTCCATTAGAACTCCCAAAACCACCCCTAGACACTGGAACTTCCAAAGGAACGAAGAGGAAGACCCAAATTCTTCTCCAAATGGATTCTGATTCGATGGAAACTCAAAGATTTCAAGTGTTCAATCGTAGAAAGTTCGTAAGTTTCGAGGCACAATGACTTTTCAACAAAAGTATCTCAAAAATGAGATTAATTAAGGAGCGAGACTTTGTAAATCGAGTTACGAATTCTCCTACAACTAGAATTGATGAAAATATTGTTCAAAGATGTTGGGAAGTATTGTGTTATACTACTACTGCAATAGTTGTTCCGGTTGTGAAGGAGTTTTATGCAAATATTCATGGAATCAACCAATGATCAGTTTATGTACGAGGTAGGTTTGTCACATTTACTCCTGCAAAGATTAATGATTTATACATGATTGAGAATGTGTCAATCTGCCACTATTCAATTTTTACCCCGACGAAGGACAATATGAATGACATATACAGATATCTGATGGATGAAAGTGATGAATAAGAGATAAGAGATAACAGGTATGTAATTTTCTCGACCACGTTGTTAAATCCTACGTCAAAACTTTTACATTACTTCATTTGTGTAAAATTGCTCCCAACAATGAAAATCATTAAGGTAACTAAGGAGTGTGATATTCTGAATTATTGTATTCAAATGGGAATGCCTATTGATGTTGGTTCGATAATCGTTAAGTATGTTTTGGGATTGATCGTTCATGGATCAAAGTATGGGCTTGGAAATCCTTCCATAATATTTTCCCTCTGCAGTCAATCACAAGTGCCATATGAGAATTAGGAAAGAGTACTTCTTCCTTGGAAGCCTATAGACCCAGCAGATGCATATAATAACCATAAAATTGGTGATATGAATGATATGAGCATTATTCAAGATCAACCGTCTCAAAGTTCAGCATCTATCCCTCCTTATTTTCCTGATAGTTAATATATCATCTTGAAGAAAATCAAGAAATTAGAGAAGGAAGCACAACATCTGATGAATGCAATCAACAATCTTTCTGATTTCTTTGATCATTTGGATTGGAGAATGAAGGAGCATTTTGATTATTCTAGATATCTTGAAGGAAATTTGACGCGATTGATGAGAAAAAAAGGTTGGATTGAAGAGGATTCTACTGAAGAATTTCTGTTTCTTCCATTCTACAATTTATTTGTTCATGCTCAATCGATGAGAGAACTTAGAATTGATGATAGTTCAAAGGAAGAATGAAACTTGATTATTGTATTTTTGTATTTGTGTATCGGATTACATTGCTCTGCTTTACTTTATTTGGCTTGAATGTTATATTTAGACATGTTTGTTTGTTTAGTTCTCAGTGTTATTGTGTTGTGTTTGTGTGCGACGCTGAATTTAAGATTATATGGCTTGAAAATGTGTAATGTTTAGTGTTGTGTGTATGTGCATGACTCATGGATTTTATATATGAAAGTAATGTTATGTGTTGTTTGTGTTAAAAAATATCATTTGCCATAGATTTATGATGTTATTCAATGCATAATTAGACTAATTAGACATCATAGCGGGCTTAAAAAGATCGAAATTGTAAAAGAATGTCAGAAGCTTAGTTTTTGAATTGGCGTCGAACTGCGCTGCCACTGGCACCAAACGGCGCTGCCACCAGGACCAAAAGTTAGAGAGTTTGGCCATTTCTGCAGAATAATGCGCCGAAGGGTGCTGCTGCCAGCGCCGGAAAGCGCTCGAAAGTGAAAAGTGCTTGAAACTCTAAATTTTCACGATTTAACCCTGGGACCCGCCATTTTTGCCTAAATCTTTGTCTTTAACCTCCATTCAAGGTCAAGTTTCGCACCTAAGGCTCACCAGCATTTGGATTTGAAGTGATTTCGTGGTCAGAAAAGTTCGGGTTTCATCTTCTCTTGGTAAGAGCTACACTTTAACCTAAAATTTTTTGATTTTGACCGTGGAAATCTCTTATATTAGGAAGATTCGAAATTTTGAAGTTTTTAGAGAAACTTTGGAGATTTTTCATGGATTTAGAGTTCTTATCTTTTTAAATTTATGTTGGATTCCATTGCATTGTATTTTTAAAATTAATTTGAAAATTTTGGTATTTTTTGACAAATGGCTCCAAGATTGGCTATGGGGAAGAGGAAATTTAAATATGATGAAAGTAAATTTGTGAATTTCAAAGCCTATTCACATTTTAGTACGTTTCTTAGCAATAAGAAATGAATTCAAGAAAGAGCCTTTGAAAATCCTGGAGGAATTCTGGAAGAAATGATTGATAATCGTCAATGGGAGATTTTCAGTTATTTCACTACAAATGCGATGTTGGGTATTGTTAGAGAATTTTATGCTAATTTGTATTATTCTGGAAGTGAATACATTCTGGTTAGAGGCCAAATGGTTGAATTCACCCCCGCCAGCATAAATGCATTTTATCAGTTGAAAGCACCCTACCATTGTGAATATGTAAATTTTCCTATTACAAATGAAGCATTAGATATGATTCTGAACTTTTTAACTGATGAAAAAGGGGAATGGAAGATTAAGCAGAGACTAAAATTTAGCTTCCTCCATTCTACTTTGAATCTTGTTTCAAAATCCTGACATTATTTCATTTCTACAAGACTGTTACCTACCAACCATCACAGTGATGTTATTGTTGATAGAGCTGTTCTGAATTACTATATTCAGAACATGAAGAATATAAATATTGGGGCTATTATTCATAAAAGTATTATGACAAGCTCAAAAGGAGAAACTACAGGAGGACTAAGGCACCCCAGCCTGGTTCATGCTTTATGTATTCAGTCATGTGTAGTGATTGAAGATGATGATGTGGTAGTCCACCCCCTAAAGCTTATTACTAAACTGAATCTGAATACTTATGAAGCTCATGTAGGATGAAAATGGAGTAAGAAAGCCGATAAGCCTTCTTCTAGTCGAGATAGACCATCTACATCAAGGGAGCCTACTCTGCATGATGTTATGGATCACTTGTAAGATTAAAGACCATAGTAGAGGGATTATTAAGTAAGGAATAAGATCAATGATGATTATCAAGTGTGGTGGAGAGATTATCAGATAGCTTATCGTGACGCATAGATGAGATTTTTCAGGGGAGACACTGATGTTGTATTTTCTACTTACCCTGAGTATACTCCATACCAACCTGAAGAACCAGATGATGGTGGAGCTCCTACAAAAGATGAAGATTGGTAGTTTGTGTATTTTTATTTTTATTTTTCATTGAACTTAGTGATGTATTTGTGTTTTGTGTTTTTGATGTACCTGAGACTCCTTATGATTTGTATTTGAGATGTTATATGTGTGTTGGATGTACTATCGACATATTTTTAAGTTGAGTGTTTTTTTTTAAAAAGGGGGTCGCCTATAGAAATTTTCGGCAAATTTAATTTAAATATATATATAATTTGGAAAGTAGCATTTGATTTTTGAAAATAATTTTAAGTTTGAAAATTTTAAGATATGAAATCAAACCGATCTCATATCCTAAATAGTTTATATAAACGAGCACCGCACCACAAACCGTGTATCTATCCCGAAGAATAGACACACTGCTTGAAGATGGGCCTCGATTAGATAAACTAGAAGATTTGTGACATCCATTTGGTCTGCGAACCAATTTTATAAGCCGACAAGTTCCCCTGCTTAATATAAAGGAATTAAACAGGGTTTATATTACCTGGGTTCTTAAAGTTCCCTATAAGAGCAATCCCCTATAGTTAATTACATCTTAAATGATGGGAATCATTTAAGAAAACTCTCGATAATGATCAGTGGTTTTACTCTCAAGAATTTCAAAGTTTGAGGTTTTCAAAGAATTGGACTTTAGAAATTTCAATAGGGAATGGATCAAATTTGGAACAGTTTATTTTTTAGGAATCCAATGGAAGAGAAGTAGGGGATGTCACGGACCTAAAGTGAACTTCGTTGACTTCCCAACTATCCTATGGTTTGGCTTCAGTTTGAGAAAATTATTTAATGTTTCAATCTTGCCAATTTTAGTTAATTAGGACTTATGCTTGTATGATATAATCACACAAATAGCCTCGAAGATGAGAGGGATTATGTCGTACCAAATGACTACCTCATAGTCCAAGACCGGTTAGGGCTTAATTTGCATAACATGATTATGCAAATGCCGAACGGAAAGTTGAGGATTTATGTTGCACTAGGCAAACTACCTCGAAATCCTACGGGTATTTTATTTAGACTAAATAATGGTTTTGCTGAAGTTGACACAAGTTTTGCTGACGACAATGGCCGTGCTGCCCACTATGCTCCAAGCTCCGTATTGTTGCAGAAGGTGAAAATCAGGAGGTGAGAGAAGTGTTTTGGTTTAGAAAAGCCATAAGGTTCAGATGTCTTAATATTTTAATTAAACCAAATCTTAAAGTTGAATAAGCAGGACCGATTAAGATCCTACGGTTCCGTCATCTCGACACCGTTATTTTCATCAGATTCACTTAGTCCAAATGAATTTACTAAACTCAACTGAATAAGTTCCACACTTTCATTTAGACCGTAGGAAATCTCGTTAGCAACATGCGGGTTACATCATCCGAAGGATTCTCGATCATCCAACGAGATGTTTTAATTTAGTTGTAGTTGTAGTTTTGTTGTTCTGTTTATGATTAAATTTTGAGTTGTTTTATCTTTTGAATGTTGTGGTGGTGAGTTTTATCTTGTATTGATTTTTAATTTAATTTTGGGTTTCAGTTTTGTGGCTATCCTAAAAGTTTCAGTTTTCATGCAGGGTGACATTCTTGTTTAACATGCAAAATAAGTAAAGTACAGTGCAGGTAAATAAATCGCAATAAAATAAAGGCGTACCTAGTGGGTCTTCTCGTCATTCCCGGCTGCACTTAAAACACATGTCAAAGCATTTACATAATTGCAAGAAAACACCTAGGTGAAACTAAAGGAAGGTTCTGGTTGTCTACCAAAATCCTAATCCTATCGCTAGTCAATTCCTATGACGTCTAGGTCCTTATGTTTTATTAAGGATGATTTTCTTCACCAAAGAACAATGAAGTTTCACTGTTCTTTGAAACATCCCATTAAGTTAGAGAAGTGCTCATAATTGAATTTTGAACGTCTTCTTAAACATTTTAGGGATTACTTCAAGTTCAGTTAGTTTCATTGAGGTGGTGAATCAATCACCTGGGTTACTCTTGCTCAGTGAGTTAGGATGTTTAATTATCTTATGAGTGAAGTAACATTTCATCTGATGCTTTATTTAAGAGTTATAATAATGAAAGTCTTTAGGGGCAAATTAGTTTGTTAAAGAATTTAACCATTTTGATTAAGGTTGAATTGATGATTTAAGATAATTTAGTTTCAAAGTTCAGGTTGATTTTCTTTTAAGTGTTTTAAATTACTTAAGTTGAAAGAAGTGTTTAAATTATTTAATTTCATTAAATTTTGATGATTTAAATTTGATTTGAATTAATCATATTACTTTAGGCTAATTTTAATTGGTTTGATTTTTACATTTTTAATTATGAATTGTTTTGAGATTATTTACTGTTTCAAATTTGTTTTAGACTAATCTTAAGTGATTTCAAATTAGTTTTAATGGTTTAAATTTATTTTAATTTGATTACTAAATCATTTAATGTTGTAAGCTTTAATTTGATTAAGGGTTGTTTTCTTTTTAATTATTAATTTCAATCATCATTTTAGATTTAATTAAGAGTTTAATATTATTGGAGTGATTCATTTAGGGATTTTAAATTAAAGAATTGATATCTTCTTAAGTCATATCCCTAATTTTAATAATCCAAATTTTAATTATTCTTCCAAAATTTAAAGGAATTAATTAATTAGGATTTTATTTTTTATGTTGTAGGTGATCAATGGGTTTCTACCCCTTAATTCCCTAAGTTTCCAATCATTCAAGAGAAAATTAAGATCAAATATTCATCTCTCCCTTTGATTAAGCCTAAAGCATTAATTAGGGTTAAAATCCCTTAATTACCTTTATGCCCTCTTAAGCTAATTTACTTCATAACTTACTAAATTGAGCTCAAATAAATTTGAAATTTTTATGTCATTTTACTCACGTGTCAACTAAGACATTAGAGGAGAAAATGTGATTTTTCCTTTTTTAATTTAAATTATATAATTATTCTAATGAAAAAATAAGGTTTTTCGATGAAAATTCAACAACATGACCAAGGTAGAGTTTCTGTCCATAGAAAAATTATGGGATGTTCCTACTGACCAGTGGACCACTTGGACCAATTTTGGTGATTTTTGAATTATATTTTATTTATTATAATTATTTTAAGTTTTAAGGTATTAATTAATTTTAAAATAAAACGAGAGTTGAAAATTATGTTTTATATTTTTATTAAATCTCTCTAACCTCAAGGAACTCAGAAAAATAAATTTTATATTTTTTTGATTTTTCATTGAACTTTTAGATTTATTTTAGTGGGAAGGTTTGGAAAATCTATTTTTAATATTAAAAATTACATTAAGCTCTTAAAATTCAATATCTTTACTTTGAAGCTTAGGAAAAATATTTGGTTGATTCCTAAGTGATTAAGAAATAAAATATGACATTTTTGTGATTTTTAATATTTTTGTGATTTTTTATAATTTTTTAATTATTAAAATATTTAAAAATTGGTTAAAAATGAAGTTTTTAGAAAAAAATCCAATTTTTAATTTCCTTAAACTTCTCTAGTCTCAGAGAAGTCCCAAAACTATTTTGGTGAATTTTTTAAATGTATTTTGGGTTTTATAAATTTTTAAAGTTTAAGAATGGTCATGCCACTTAAATAATTCAATTAATGGGTTAAATCATTTTAAATTGATCACAAATTTTTATGTGAGACTCCTCTAACCCTAAAGATCAGTGGAGAATTAATTTCATGTAATTTTAGTGTGTAATTACTCCTAATTAATTAAAGTTTAGTTTTAAGTGTTTAGGCTAATTAGGGTTATTTTTAAGGAATTAAATCAAGCCATAATTTTCCTAGGGTCCTCTGGTTATAAGATTCCTCCCCTAATTTTCTTAGAATTTTCAAATATTATGCAAATTATTAGAATTAAAATACCAAAAACAAACACATAAGCTTAGAAAATAAATAACTTGCCATAGAGATGGCCTCTGGCCTTAGAAAATTTAGGGAATGTTCCCAAGAACAGAGGCTACAAAAGCTCTATAGTCTCATGCCAAGGTGAAATGTGTATGTGAATGGAGAATTAAAACATCACAGAGAGTATTTAAATCATTAAAAATCATAGACACAACAAATTAACTTAATTCTTTTTCCACATTATTCTCTTATGTTCACTGAGCACGAGGGTATTTTTTTTATTTTTATGATTTTTCTATGTAAATTTATGCATTTTTAAAGTTTGTTGAATTAATTAAATAGAAAAATCCCCTATTTTTCTACTTATCCAGCGTGTCGCCAACTCATCCTCAGCAGCTCCGAAGTCCCACGAGGTGCTTTCTGATTCGTCCCGGCCATCTGACTGGGATACCACATGGCCCGCTGTTCTGCTCCATCTCTTGGTCCTACGCGATCCTGGCCGTTCACCCGGTACACAAGCCATCCGAAGGTCCCTGGTCATCGTCTATGACTGGTGCGTCCCGAGAGCCGTCCACCTTCTAGCCCTAAGATCTTACTCATTTCTCAACCAAATTACACGAAATTTAATCCTATGTGTTTGTCTAAATGAGAGCTATAAATCCATACGGCTAATAGGACTTGAAATCGAGTAAAGCAAAATAGGGAATCGCTAGAAGCTCGGGCTAAGGAGAAGTCTCCATACTTTAGTCTAAGAGGTGAAGCCTCGATTGGATGTGCTCGACATGTTCGCTGGAGTTCAAGGAGTCTATGGATTGAGCCTCTAGTCCTGTTGAACTGCCTAGGTATGATTTCCACCAAACGCGATTTCAAAGCTTGGTCGATAGGAGGAATGGCTGGCCTGGTGAGGGGGCTTTCAATGGGGAACTTCTCCTATTTATCTAGTGATGGTGTAGGGTCGATCAATTTGAAGATTGGCTCACTGAGGTGAAGTGTCCTATTTTTGGGCTTAAAATTGAGCTCAGAAATTGAACTCACAGAGAGGATTTTAGGGCTGGATTTCAGTGGGGATCAACTGCTCTAGGTTAGTAGAGGAGTTTGAAACCAATTTGGCAGGGTTTTACTAAGGTCTAGTGCATCCAACCTTTTGGCCGTAGAGGTGAGGAGTTTAAATAACCATGGCTATGGGGCTTCCCTGAGGCAATTGGATGTTGGAATCAGCTGCCTAGGGGAGGAGAAGAAGAGCCTTGGTGTCCACTGGGGTTAGGGCAGCTCAACAAGAGAGTTTTTCATTTTTTGACTCACATGGAGCTCTCGGGCGTGGTGTTTTCCGGCAACCCAGGTGGCTGGCCGGCAGGCATGGGTCACCATCTTGACCAATGAGGTCAGGGCTGGGGTTTGGTGAGTTCAATTGGCTTTGGACATGTGTAAAGGAGTTGATTTAAATGGAATGGGGGGAGAGCTAATTTTGGGTCCAAATGGGTCCAAGTCATGGATTAGGGTTTGGTGCACCCACCAAGGGGACCTTGAGTGCTGTGGGGGTCAGGTAAGTCAGCTAGCTTAGTGGGAAGAAGTCACCATCTAAGTACATTTACGTTTAAACAAGATTTAGAAGAGTCATGAAAAAGGCTTAATCACCCTTAAGGGAATCATTAAAGGACTCCCTCCTTTTGCCATAAATGACATGGTGATGTGTAAAGTGACTCCCATGGCTTGCATATGGCTTGTCCATGGCTTCATGGCTCCATGTGGCTTGGGAATGGCTTGGTTCATTTCATGAAAAAGGGTTTTTGAATTTTTAGGTATTTTGATGGAAAATTTTCATGAGGCCATATTTGGTTTGATTAAATGATGAAATAAAACTTAGGGAATGATTTTATTAAATGGATGATGAGAAGAAATTGTCATGTGGGCTTTAAAGCCAATTTTGGGCTTTTTAAATTCAGTGAAAATGGGTTTTTAAAATGCTTTAAGGAAGTGGGTTTTTTAGGTTTTAAAAGAAAGTTTTGGATGAAAACTTTGTGAAAGATTATGCCAAATAAATGTTGCATTTAATTTATGAATGTGTTATGAGAGTTTTAGAAAAGATTTGGGGTTGAATTGAGTTTAATTTGGGTCTTTTAGTAATAAGTTCAAAGTAGGTCAAATTGGGCTAACTTGGGGAAAAATTGGGCTAATATTGGTTTTGAGGTAAAATTAATGTTGTAAAATGTTTATAGAGGTGTGAAAAAGAGTTTTCAATTTTGCTTGGGTCTTAATTTTGGGGTTTGGGCTTGTTTGGGTTCATGATTGGTTTAGGCCAATTTGGGGAATTTTGGTTTGGGTTAGACTTGGGTGAAGTTTGATTTCAAACTTTGGGCAAATTAATGTAGAGTTTGGTTTTTGAGGATGTTAGGAAGATTTCAAAATAAATTTGGGGAAAATTGGGTGACATTTGGGTTCAATTTGGGATGGATTGGGTTAATTGGTCACTTTAGGCCTTAAGGGCCCGTTTGGCATTATTTGATCAAATTGGTTTAAATTTACAAAATTGGGGTATGTGGAAGTTAAAGAAAATGATGTGGATAATATTTTGGAATTTTTGGGATTTTTGGAGAATTTTTTGAATTTTTGGAATTTTAGGCTATTTAGGGTACAATGAGAGTACATGAAGGGTATTGGGGGTTATTTTTGGAAATTTTGGTATTTTTTTGGTCATGGGTGATCAATTGGAGTGGTGGGGAATGTTTAGGATTGATTTTCAAAAAGTTTGGGTAATTTGGGCAATTTTGGAAATCTTGGGCAATTTCAAGGTTATTTGGTAGGTTTTGTGGGTTTAGGGCCCCGGGGGTTAAAAATTGAAATTTGGCGAAAATGAAGATTAATTAGATGTGAGTGAAATGAAAACATTTTGGTTGAGCCATGAAGCCATGTTAAGCTCATAAGAGCCATGAGAGGACTCATTTTAGACACTCAATATGTTGTTCCTAACCCTTTTAACTAGGGGTTTAGGGGTTAAGGCCCATCCATATGAGTTTCCTACATGAGTCAGGAAGCCAAGTTGGGTAAGAGTGGTTTTAGGGTTTAGAATGTGTGTTAGAGTGTGGTGTGTGAAAGCTAAACCTCACCAAGATGAGGCCACCCAGGGTGATCCTAAGGCTTGAACATTCTATAGGAACTCATCCTTGAACCTCCACATTTGACTTTTAACCTTCCAAAGGGGCTTGGAGGTTTATGGTAATTTGTGTGGGGTTCAATAAAAGTTAAGAGGTGTTTGAATTTTGAGTTGAGTTTCAATTTTTGTTGAATTTTAACTTAAGATTGATTTCAAGGTGGATTTCGTAGAAATTTTGAATTTAAAATGAGAATTGGAACTTAGGTTCCAATCTCGGGATTGCAAAGAGAACTGGAATTTAGGTACCAACCTCGAAGAGAGAATCAAAATCTAGGCACTGATCAAGAAGGATGAGAATCATAATTTAGGTATTGATTTCGAAATGAGAACTAGAAGTTAGGCACCAGTCTCGGAAGAGAGTCAAAAGTTAGGTATTGACCTCGAAAAGGGTGAGAACTGGAAGTTAGGTACCAGCCTCGGAAGAGAGTCAGAAGTTAGGTACCGACCTCGAAAAGGGTGAGAACTGAAAGTTAGGAACCAGCCTCAGAAGAGTGTGAATTTAGCTGACACCGAGATTAGGATGCCTTGTCGGTTTTATACCTAAGTCGGAGGATTAGAATGCAAAAATGTTTCTCTGAAAGAGTGTAAATTTAGCGGACACCGAGATTAGGGTGCCTTGTCGGTCTTATACCCAATTTAGAGGATTAAAATGCAGAAACGTTTCTCAGAAATGATGTGAGATTAGCGGACACCGAGATTAGGATGCCTTGTCGGTCTTATACCTAAGTAGGAGGATTAGAATGCGGAAACGTTTCTCGGAAAGGGTGCAGGATTAGTGGACACCGAGATCAGGATGCCTTGTCGTTCTTATACCCAAGTCGGAGGATTAGAATGCAGAAAAGTTTCTCGGAAAGGGTGCAGGATTAGTGGACACCGAGATCAGGATGCCTTGTTGGTCTTATACCCAAGTCGGAGGATTAGAATGCGGAGAAGTTTCTTGGAAAGGGTGCGAGATTAGTAGACACCGAGATCAGGATGCCTTGTCAGTCTTATACCCAAGTCGGGATTAGTTGACACTGAGATTAGGATGCCTTGTCAGTCTTATACCCAAGTCAGAGGATTAGAACGCGGAAAAGTTTCTCGGAAAGAGTGCGGGATTGGCGGTAATTCTGAGAAGAGAATTGAACTTTGAATATCGATCTCGAAATGAGAACCAGAATTTGAGTACCAGCCTCAGGAGGATGGGAACTGGAATTTAGGTACCAATCCCAAAAGTTGGTATTTGATTTGGTTTTGAAGATTATGTGGAAATCTTAGTTTAGTAGAAGATTGGAATGAGACATGAAAGTGTTTCACATCCCAAGACAGTTGATCAAAGGTTGACTGTTTGGCGAAGGATATAAATCCATGCCATCAGAACCAAATCGAAAATTTCGTGGTTCTGTGTCAGTAGACTCAGTCGACCTTCTCAAAAGATGGAAGGATTCGAGGAGAGTCGAAAAGATTTTGAGTACAGCCTGAGGCTGGGGATTTCAGATTTGGGAATTCGTTTTCATTTGTTTGTTGCTTTTAGTGATTTGATTTTGTTTTGACCTTCCATTTTTGTTTTGATTGAAATTTTATTTTGATTGAAATTTTATTTTGATTTAGATTTTCATTCATTTATTTTGGTTTATAATTTGAGATTTTGAATTTCATTTTGAGTTTTATTCGGATTTTAAATTTGAATTTACATTTTTTTGTTATTATTTCATTCAAATCGTTATTCGTTCAACTTTCTTTAAATCGATTCAAACTCAGATTTAGTGGCGTTTGCAGTCAATTGCACAAAACTGAAGGCAAAACACGACATAGTCGCTTCCATTAAAAATGTCGAAAGTACATCAAGTGATTCCACCAAAATATCTCTAATGACATCTTTTCGAAAATGAATTTTACAAAATCCATGTATGCCTGAACACAGACTGTACTGATATCTTTGTATCGTCTGTCAAAACTGTCTGTTTGATTCATCCATGTCTGAAAAGTAATCTGCATAGGTGATAACAGCACCTTCTAAGCCCTTTCTGGAGGAGAGTCCCACGCAAGTGTGCTTTAGAGGTGTGTTATTACCATGTAGCTTACAGCTCGTAGGGCTGTAAATTCTCTAATTCCGGATCTCGTCGGAAGTAGATCAAAATTTTGCTCCTGTCAATCCTCCTGATGGTAATGGAGATCAGCTCGTAGGGAACTCCTGGGATGCAGTGCTTCGCCACATCGGCACCATTTCCTTGTAGTACGAGGACAGAGCCTACCGGTAGAGGTATCTCTACTGGCCCTCAGAATTCTCCGAGGCCGAGTATCCGGAGTTCTGTCTCGAACATGATGTTGCATTGGTTGACGAAGGAAACGGTACAAAAAGGTCTCACAAAATCGTGATGGTCCACGTGAGGTGGAATGCAGAGTTCTTCCGTATAAATGTTGATTATGCATCTGTTTGGTATGCAGTTAGTGGGTAATACTCGCCAAGCCACCATCCTCTTTATCATTTTCTTAATCAGAACTGGCATTGGATCGACTTCATCGTAGCGGAGTATCCCTGGCGGATTTCCTTTCTTATCATCAGCAAAGTTGTAACAACATCCAAATTGGATCGTGTCCTCCCCTTGCCTCGTTTCCATTTCTTCGGCTCGGAGTAGGTCTTGCTTCGTAGTCGTCCTGCACGACCTTGCTTCTTCAGCTCGGTGACGTAGTCCACAATCTCACTTCGCTCATAGTGAGAGAAGACATCCGTATGCAACTACAGTCCTTCTAAGATGTTGACATATCTGCCTCGGTTCCTTTGAAAATATTCTAAATTCTGTTTTCGCTCCCTCTGGATCATCTCTAACTCGTGCTATGAAATTATCTGAAATTGTCGGGGTCTGGTGACGTAATGTGGGATGTACTGCTCCACACCATCACACTCTCCTAGAATCATCACTGTCTCAGGTGCAGGCTCTGTATTAACCTCCTCTAGAATAGCCTCTGCTATGGTATTCTTGAGGGCTGGCCTCCTTGGGACGAATGTTGCGGTCGTCGGGGTTTCTTCCTTGTTATGTTCTTCTATTAATTTCTTCAGCATCTTGTGGATACGGTGGTTATTGTTTCTTCTTTGAGTTGGGGTCAGAGTAGCTCTCCTCTCCCCCTAGATTTCGGTAGGGGCGGCACTGACAAGCTTCCCTCCCGCGGCAGTTATCACTGATTTCATCTTGTGGTCGTCGATCGCGCTAATCTTCCTTTTCTGGTTTGCAGTGTGCTGAACCTTCTCGCTGAGTTTCATCACTGTCTTTCCATAGGACTGCTCGAGGTCTAAAGTAGTCTAAGCAGTTTCTTCATATTCTATCTTCAGCTGTGCTAAGTCTGAGTCGACCTCGATCACGGCACCAGTTTTCAGTTCTTCTTCGTTATGTGCAAGACTTACGCCATCTTTAAAGTTCAGAACCAACCACCCGTTCGACATTTCCCTATGAAAGAAGCAAGGAAAGGATCAGGGGCTATACTTAGAACGAGAATAATAAGAAAATTTACTTATTAATGGAAAATTCTTATTAATTCGTTTTCAAAGTTTTAAGGGAAAGGGAAAAGATGAGGAAAGATCGGGAGTGAGATTAGCGCGAAAGGAAGGATCAAAATTTATTAATATAATGATTTCTTTCACACATTTTTTTATTTTTTGTTAATCATTTTCTTTTTTAAATTTTGGGTTCGGACCCAGTTACAAGTGATTACTTTGCCCGTGCTTCTAGGGATGGGACTCCATCCTTCAGAACATCAGGTAGCGTAATACTTCTTTAGGTATTGTCCATTAATTGGAAGCATAGATTGTTCTCCACGGCAATTCACAAGTTGGTAGGAACTTCCTGAGTAGACTATCTCGACCACAAACGGCCCCTCTCAAGTCGGTTCAAATTTACCTCCTATCTTTCAGTGTGCAAGAATAGGTCTTTTGAGAACTAGAACCAAGTCACCAACTTTGAACGTTCTTGGGCGGACCAGTTTGTCCTGGGTCTGAATCATCTTGGCCTGATACAGTTTGAGATTCTGTTTTGCTGAAAATTGTTTTCCTTCCAATCTTTCCAATTCTTCCAGTCTTAATCTGGAATTCTCTTCTGTAGTGTTCTTGTTCGCAATTGCAATTCTGAGAGACGGAAACTGAACCTCCAGGTAAGACGACCTCGGACCCATACACTAGAGTGTAGGGCGTAGACTGAGTAGGAGTTCTGAATGTCTTTCTGTAGGTCCATAAGGCTTCTAATAACTTCTTGTGCCAATTTCATTTGTTGTCATCCAAAGTTTTCTTTAAGATTTGGATGAGAGTTTTATTAAAAGCCTCGGCTAAGCCGTTTGCTCTTGGGTAGAAGATTGTCGAATAGCGCCAGTAGATCCCGTGCCTTCTGACAAAACTGTTGATCTTCGTGCTTTTGAATGCAAACCCGTTATCTGAGATAATTCTACGCGGTACTCCAAAACAGTAGACGACTTGATTCTTGAAGAACTGCAGCAAGTGATGTGCTTTCGCTTCTCTGAGCGGTACTGCTTCTGTCCATTTGGAAAAGTAATATGTAGCTACAAGGATAAAGTGATGTCCCCTTAAAGAAGGTGGTTCTATCGGACCCACGATATCTGTACCCCAACACTTAAATGGCTACGATGCGATTGTCGGATGCAGCACATTTGGAGGTTGATGTAGAACCACTCCATGCACTTGACACTGGTGACAACTCTTGGCAACTTTCATGCAGTCAGTCATCATTGAGAGCCAGTAGTACCCTAGTCTCTTAATTTTCATTTTCATCTTCGGACCCTACTGATGAGCGCCACAAAGTTCTGAATGCACTTCTTTAACAATTTCATGAGCCTCGAACCCACTCAGGCACCTTATCCACATCTCATCGAAAGACTTTCTGTATAAGGTATTATTTATTAATGCGTATGATAGAGTTCTTTTCTTGATCTGATGGGATAACGACTTATTGTCTGGTAGGATTCCTGTTTGCAGGTAGTATACGAGCGGTTAACGCCAATCTTCTGTAGTTTCAGCCACTGTTGCAACTGTTTCTTCTTCTTTTTCTGATTTGTGTATAGCTTCCATGTCAAGCTGTGAGAGGACTTGTCATCCCTGGACTGACATTTCAACTGACTCGTCCTGTAAGCAAGCAAATTCTTTTGCGAGGTAGGCTAACGCATCTGTAAGAGCATTTTCTCTTCTGGGGATCTTATAGATTGTTACATTCAGAATCTGCTCTAACAATTTCATGGCATAATGAAAGTATTGCTCGAGCCTTGGTTTCAAAATTCTGTACTGTCCCATGACCTGTTGTATGATCAACTGCAAATCATCGTAGATGTTGATATCTGTTATACCCATCTGAATGGCTAGCTCCAGTCCAGTTATGAGAGCTTCGTATTCTGCTTCGTTGTTCGTACACGGTTCAGTCAAATGGTAGGAGTATCTTAACATCCCCCGCTTTAGTGTTATAAATATTAGTCTGATTCCTACCTTACCGGGCACTATCATTAGAAATTCTTTGTCTTTCTGTGCTGAAGATGCTCCGTTGAAGTATAGTTACCAATGCTGATCATCGGGGTCTTCTAGGCTCAGTATCTGCTTGTCTGGCAAATCATCGTTGAGAGGCTATTCTGCCGGTAAAGGGTGCGTCGAGAGGAAGTCTGCTAGGACTTGTCCCTTTACAGCACAAAGCAGAACGAAAGTTATATCGAATTGCAATAGTATCATCGACCACCTGACAAGTCTGCCGGAAAGCGTCGGTCGGGTCATCAAATATTGCAATGGATTAAACTTCGAAATAAGGTTGACCTTATGAGAGAGCATGTAATGCCTGAGCTTTTGAGCGGCGAAGATTAGGGCCAAACAATGCTTCTCAATAGGAGGATACTTTACTTCCGTCGGAATCAAATGATGGCTCAGGTAGTAGAGAGCATTTTCTTTTCCCTCGTCGTTGACCTGAACTAGTAGGGCTCCGAGGGAATCGTCTAAAGCCATAGTATAAAGTATCAACGGTCAACCTGAGACTGGGGCTGCCAAGACAGGAGGTGTCATTAAATATTGTTTGATGTCATCAAATGCATGTTGACATTTGGAGTCCCAAGTAAACTTAGCATCCTTCTTAACCAAAGCAGAAAAAGGCTGACACCTTCTTGACAAATTCTAAATAAAGCGTCGAAGATAATGCCAACATCCCTTGAAAGGATCGTAGTAATTTCAAGGTTTTGGGAGGCGGCATTTCTAAGATAGCTTTAAACTTCTCCGGATCAATTTCAATTCCACGATGTCGAACAACGAATCCTAAGAATTTCCCAGAGGCGACGCCGAAGGCGCATTTCAGGGGATTCATCTCAAGGTTAAATCATCTTAATCGCTCAAAAACAATTCTCAAATCAGACAAGTGATCTTCCTTCAGTTTGCTCTTGATGACCACATCATCCACGTAGCACTCGACTTGTTTGTGAATGAGATCATCAAAAATCCTCGTCATAGCTCTTTGGTATGTTTCTCCTGCGTTCTTCAATCCTAAAGGCATTACTGTGTAGCAGTATATTCGGATTAGCGTTCTGAAGGCTATAAGGTTTTAGTCTTCTGGTGCCATCTTTATTTGGTTGTTTCTTGACGATCCATCCAGGAAAGAGAAGACTTCGTGCGTCGAAGCTATGTCGATCATCAATTCTGGAATTGGTAGCGGGAATTCATCTTTTGGGCATGCTTTATTCAAATCTATGAAATCCAAGCATATTCTGATTTGACTGTTCTTCTTTCTGACTGGTACCACATTGGCTAACCAAGTTGGGTATTGTTCTTTACAGACAAATTTAGCGTCTATTAGCTTCTTAAATTCAGCTATAACTTGTTCAATTTCTAGACGCATTCTTCTTGGAGCTTGTCTGACTGGAACGACAGTGTGATCGACTCCTAGCTTATGAACTACGACTTCTGGAGCTAATCCTGGAATTTCATCGTAACTCCAAGCAAAACAGTCCTTGAATTCCATTAATAGGTTGATCAAGTTTTCAGAGTCTTCTTTATTGAGTAAGGAGCTAACAAAAGTCAGCCTAGGCTCTTCTCTAGTACCTAAGTTAACTTCCATTAACTCGTCTATTGTAGATTTAATTTCTTCTTCAAATTCTGGCAGAGTGTCTCCGATTAGTAGATCCTCGAGATCATCTGAAGCTTCTAAGCAGTTTTCATTAGGCTCACAAGTGACAACCAAGCAAAATTCTGAATCATCAACTGACACTACTGTGCCGAATCCAAGACCATGCTTTGAATTGGGAGGTCGACTGGCATTATTCCATAATTTTTCAATGCGCTGTGATTGACCTTTTGACCACTGATTAGGTAAGACACCATGCTGAATCAAATTTTGAACACAGGGAGAATACCTCTCAAAAGACAATTCCATTAATTCAGATGAAGTGACATCTTCAAATTGTACATCATTCTCAATTTTGGAAGAAGAAGCACCACGGTAGAATTTGATCGGTTTAGCACCACCACCATGTATTTCCTTGACCACCATACCCTCGATCTTATTAGGATAGATCGGGGTTAGGGTCATAGTATGTACACAGCGATTAATCTTGTCGTACATCGCTTTGCATTCTTCATTCTTTTCATCTTCTAGTGAGGTCTTGAATTGAGGTTTCTTCTATCTTATTGTTGCTGCTTCTTTCTTGATTTCTTTTTCTTCTTCTTCGGAATTGCTTTCCCAATCAACATCGATGACCAGTTTCTTCTGTTCAACTGTTCCACCATTTCTTCCTCGACCTCGTCCTCGACCTCAACCTCGGGTGTGAGTTCTAGAGAAACCTTCACCATCCCGACGTAAGGGAGTGGTGAGTAACTGTTGAACAAAAATTTCAGGTTCTTCATCGTCTCGAACTCTTTTTTCTTCATTTGGTATTACATTTCTGGAAAAGATAGTTTTCTTCGGAGGTGCGTAGTAGGCTGCATCTTCTTGAATTCCATTTTCGTGTACGGAGAATGGTTGCAAGTCACCTTTGATGCACTGTTCTCACCCTTCATAATACTTTATGCACTGGTGCAGAGACGACAGTACCATTCAGTTTTCATGGACCCACAGCCGACCCAGTAAAGCATTGAAAGATATTTTAGAATCAATTATATGGAATATTGCGGTTGTCTTTGCCAAATCATTGATCTTCATTAATAGCATTATTGATCCAAGAGCTCTTTCTCCTTTCTGGTTGAAACCTCTTAGCATCATCTTGTCCGCTTTGAGATCACGGGCATCAATCTCCAAGTATGCTAACGTCCGAAGGTTCATTATGTTGATTAATGCTCCCAGATTAACTAAAACCCTAGAGAGCATGAACTTCTGATAGAGACTAAAATATACAATGGTCGGTTATGATCAGCTGTTCCAAGCAGTAGATCATTGTCTGTGAAGGTAACACATTACTGTTCTTTTAAAGAGCAAACCACGTCTAAGGAATTACCAGCCATTTGAGCTAAGCAGATTTCTGGATCAAGTAAGGCATTGATCAGAGCTTCCCTCATCTCCTTTGACAGGAACAGAGCGTCGTAGATGCTCAATTTGGCTGGTAGCTTTCTAAGATGGGCTAGCACGTTATAATCCACTTTATTACCAGGTTCTTCAATTTCTTCCCGAATGGACAATTCTTCTGCTGGGGTTAGCTCTACCTGAGCAACCACCTGCTTTCATTTATCTTTTGGACCCATTCTCGGGGGTAGAACTTTTCCACTTCTTAGATTAACTTCTATTATCTCTTCTGAATTTACCCGTGTCTCCTCTTGAATCGAAACTACTGGCTCTTCTGAAGTTGCTTCAGAATCTAACAGCTCTAATTCTATCGTGATCGGAGCTCCTCGAAATTCACAAACGGACTCGTCGCTTCTTGAGCTTTCGTAGCCATTCTTGTGAATGTCTCCTCCTTCGTTAGGGTCGTCGAGGTTTTGTATGATTTGAGAATCATTATTCATATCGAAATCGAGATCCAGATTAGGTTGGTTGTCGTTAGTTACATAATGGTTAGAAACAGTCAAAACGTAGCCAATACCAAAACTCTTATCATTATAAGATCCCGCCGGAGCGAGCAAATAATCATACAGAGTCAAAGGTCCGAGGTATTTCTCCCCCGAATCAGAAACAACCATCCTAGGAAAAGCAGCCCCTAGTCTACCCTTTGGATCCTCGGTCTTCTCTTCTTCCACGATCTTCTCCTCCTTCCGAGGCGGTTCTTCGATCACAAGCGATAGTGCCGGCTTAGCGGGTTTCAAACTCTGAGTTGAAGTGCGCACCGAAGCGGTCTGGATGTGATCCAAAATTTTTTTTGAAGACTTCACCCAGACAGTACTCCATCCATCATCGGTTGTGTACAGGTTTATCAGAATAATAAGATACGTTGAAATAACATTGACGAAACCTCCTTTTTGGGGCTCCTACATGTATTCCTTCAGGATCGTTATGTTCCCTTTCCGGAGATTATCCTCGAGCCAATTCTTAAAGGTGAAGCAGTCTTCTATCTTATGTCCGAGCATCCTTTGGTAGGCACAATAGTTCAGATGATCCTTCTTATCGACCTCTTCTCGCCTTCTTGGCTCTGGTAGTTGAAAGTCGGGCATCTTCATCAAACTGCGAAACATCTTGGCCACTACTTCAGTCTTGAAGGGGTATTCCTTATTCAGAAGTTTCTTCAAGGCACGTGGTGGATGAGGCGGCGGTTGATCATGCTGCCATGATTGATAGTTCGGTCGAGGCTGTTGATAGCTCTGCTGAGGTTACTGATAAATCTGCTGAGGTTGCTGATAAATCCGTTGCAGTGGTTGATAACTTGGTTGTGGCCGCTCTGGCTATATCTGCACTGGCTGTTTACCTTCATCCTCTGCCGCGACGATTCCTGATTTCTTCTTGAACACTTTCATTGGTTTCTGTTTATCAGCTTTGTCAACGAAACTTAGCTGTTTTGCCTCTTCTTGCAAGCTCCCGGCCTTGCTAAGCAACTTCTCGAAAGTCTTAATTGTGAATTCTTTAAGAAGAAGTGCTATTGGGCCATGGATACTCTTCAACGAGATACCAATTGCATGCTGTTCTTGAAGCTGTGGTTCACACTTCATGCTTAAATTCCTCCACCGAAGTATGTAATCCACCAGGGTTTCGTTCGGTTTCTGTTGCTCCACCACTAGATCACCAATAGTGATGTGATGTCGAGCCCCAACAAACCGCTTAACGAAAAGGTTTTCCAATTCTGAAAAGGTCTTAACTGAACCGTTCGACAATTCTGCGTACCAATCGAAGGCAATACCTGATAAACTACTGACGAACTGACGAAAGAGTATGGCGTCGCTCCCACCAGCATTGCAGCAACTAGCACGAAAATCTGCAATATGCTGCCGGGGATTTCCCGTACCGTTGAAAGTCTTAAACAGAGATGGTACGAAGCCCTTCGGGTATTGGACTGCATCAAACTCCTCAGGGTAAGGTCAACCCGTCTAAATAGATGCTCTACTCTTAGACTGGGATAAGGCTTCTTGCACCTGCTGTTCAACCATATTCTTGATATCCTTTTCGGGAATCATGCTCTGCGCTGAATCCTTCTTTGGCTGTTCATCTCCGTTGATGGATGTAACTTCTTTTCCTTCATTTGTAATGTGAATGATCTCTGAAGGTTTTTCCTTCTGAGGTTGAGGCTGACTCTGGAGTGTGGCTAAGGCGGCCGCCATCTCCTCCATCCTCTTCTCCATCCGAGAGATCGTGTCATCCTTTTCTCTAAGACGTGCTCTCATTGCTTCTGGTTCGTCTCCTTCTAAAGTTGATGGAGCTCCTTGCAAAGTTGACGATGCTCGGGTCTCAACCACATTGATCTCGATAAATTCTTCATCCATGAATTCTGACGAATCCATTTCATTTCTCAATTCTTCTTTTCTTTCTTTTGCTAATCGTCGGATGTCGGTTCTTAACTTTTCTATAGCATCCTCAAGTGGTCTTTTCCAAACGGTCTCGCGGTTGTCAGGCGACGACTGTTGAACCTCATTTCCAGGAGTTTCCTTTAGAGCAGTAACAATTTCCTCATATTTAGGTTCTCTGACGAGACTTACTTCTCTTCTCAGAGCATTCTATCGGTATCGCTTCAGCGATAATAGGTTGTGACTCCATCGTTCTTGTAGTATAAGGCCTAGGACCAGATGGTCTGTCGGCTGTACGTTGGCAGGTGGTGTGCTCCCTAATATGGTGACCTGATACGACAACAGGAGAACTCCTCTTATTAGCTCGCACTTTCTTCCGTGGTCTTTCTATGGCAGTGATGCGTGGTCCGAGGTGAGATCTAGCTGGTACTCATCCCATTCTTCTCAGAATCTCTGACGCGGGGCAGCCCTCCTTTCTGGCTAACTTCTCCACCATAGCTCGCAATCGGGTGAGCGGCATAGCCTTCATCTTCTTCCTTTTACAATCACTGTAGTACGCTGGTCGGGGTAGCGCAGCAGCGATCCTTTGGGCATCTTCCTCGTCAGATGCAGTAGAGAGAGGATAGAACCTACTCCCTTCCAACAGTGGTGAGATCTCAGGTAGCTCTTCCTCCTTTTCAGGAACCTCCTCAAGGAAGGCAGCTTCGGGAGCTCAGGTCTTTCTAATCCTAGTGTTCTTTCTGTTCTTATTCCTTCTTTGCGTCTGGGTCAAGGGTGCAAATTTTGAACTGGATCCTATCTCGAAAACAGACGGTATTGCAGCAAAGGCTGAACCCTCCATAGTAACAGGCTCATCATTGACTTGGACTTCTTTCCCTTTTAGTTTGACAGGAGCTGGGGTAGGTGCAGTGATGACCAGATCGATGGGGGTAGAGATGACCGTCCTAGGGGTAACAGCTAGCCTCCTGTGAACAACATTATTCCTCTCAACTGGGACCTTTTGTAGAGGAGGAAACTCTTGAGTTGACTTTAGGTTGAACTCAATTATGGGCTCCTTAGTTTCCGGTACTTTGTTCATTAGTGCGAAAAGAGTAACATCTGCGAACTTAATGTCCGTATTGTTGAATCCTTGTCCGAAGCGAATGATCGCATCATTAGGTAGTTCATCCTTGCAGACAGCTAAGTCTATTCCGTTGGTGAAGGAGAAAATCAACTTCAGCGCAGACATTTTCTGCAGGGTGGATTCTGAACATCAGTATTGAATTATGCTTCCTTTCGTCACAAAAATAGGATGAAAAAGAATTTCTCCAAAAAGAGTCCAAACACATTTTGATTTATTTTTTCATTTTTTAGTTTTATTTATAAGGTATTTTCAAGTTCTGTTTTATTCGTGTAATTTTAAAAGGTTTGTTTATTTAAGGGTTTGTTTATTAGAAGGTTTACCCGTTAAGAACGAAACAATTAAAGGACGAAGGTTATAGATAAGGTAAGGGACCCAATCCATAAATGGAAAGGAAGAGAAAGTCTCGTAAGACTTCTTAACTCGAAGGACCGCTCCTAAGCTAACAACTATTAGGGGTCTACCTCGCCTCTTTGGAGAGGTAACAAAAGGAGGATTTCGTAACCTCTCTGTTTAGGGGTGTCTAAACAGTGGCTCCAAAATCCAAGAAGAGTTGATCATACCTGTTCAAGATAGAAATGAACAAGATATGTCAACTAAGGAATGGTAGTTTGATCCACTAGGGGTATGGACTTACTACCGATTTATGAAATCAAAACCATCTGATCAAGATGGAGAGACGAACTAATCTCTAACGGAGTCACCAGAAATTGTCGGCATATTTTTAGGTTGAGTGTGTTTTTTTAAAAGGGGGTTGCCTATAGAAATTGTCGGCGAATTTAATTTAAATATATATATAATTTGGAAAGTAGCATTTAATTTTTAAAAATATCATAATTTTGAAAATTTTAAGATATGAAATCAAACCGATCTCACATTCTAAATAGTTTATATAAACGAGCACCGCACCACAAACCGTGTATCTATCCCGAAGAATAGATAGACTGCTTGATGATGGGCTTCGATTAAATAAACTAGAAGATTTGTGACATCCATTTGGTCTGTGAAACTAATTTTATAAGCCGAAAAGTTCCCCTGCTAATATAGAGGAATTAAATAGGGTATATATTACCTGGGTTCTTAAAGTTCCCTATAAGAGCAAGCCCCTATAGTTAATTACTTCTTAAATGATGGGAATCATCTAAGAAAACTCTCGATAATGATCAGTGGTTTTGCTCTCAAGAATTTCAAAGTTTGAGTTTTTCAAAGAATTAAACTTTGGAAATTTCAATAGGGAATTGATCAAATTTGGAACAGTTTATTTTTTAGGAATCCAAAGGAAGAGAAGTAGGGGATGTCACGGACTCGAAGTGAACTTCGTTGACTTCCCAACTATCCTATGGTTTGGCTTCAGTTTGAGAAAATTATTTAATATTTCAATCTTGCAAATTTTTGTTAATTAGAACTTATGCTTGTATGATATAATCACACAAATAGCCTCGAAGATGAGAGGGTTTATGTCATACCAAACGACTACATCAGAGTCCTAAGACCGGTTAGGGCTTAATTTACATAACATGATTATGCAAACGCCTAACGGAAATTTGAGGATTTATGTTGCATTAGGAAAACTACCTCGAAATCCTATGGGTGTGTTATTTAGACTAAATAATGGTTTTGCTGAAGTAGACACAAGTTTTGCTGATGACGATGTCCGTGCTGCCCACTATGCTCCAAGCTCCGTGTTGTTGCAGAAGGTTTGATTTTAGAAGGTGAAAATCAAGAGATGAGAGAAGTTTTTTGGTTTAGAAAAAGTCTTAAGGTTCAGATGTCTTAATATTTTAATTAAAACAAATCTTAAAGTTGATTAAGCAGGACCGATTAAGATCCCACGGTTCTGTCATTCCGGCACCGCTATTTTTATCAAATTCACTTAATCTAAATGAATTTGCTAAACTCAACTGAATGTGTTCCACACTTTCATTTAGACCATAGGAAATCTAGTAGCAACACGCGGGTTACATCATCCGAGGGATTCCCGATCATCCAACGAGACATTTTAATTTAGTTGTAGTTGTAAATTTGTTGTTTTGTTTGTGACTATATTTTGAGTTGTTTTATCTTCTGAATTTTGTGGCGGTGAATTTTATCTTGTATTGATTTTTAATTTATTTTTGGGTTTTAGTTTTGTGGCTATCCTAAAATTTTTAGTTTTCATTCAGAGTGACATTCTTGTTTAACAAGCAAAATAAGTAAAGTATAATTTAAGTAAATAAATCGCAATAAAATAAAGGCATACCTCGTGGGTCTTCTCATCATTCCAGGCTGCACTTAAAACACATGTCAGAGCATTTACATAATTGCAACAAAACACCTAGGTGAAACTAAGGAAATGTTCTGGTTGTCTACCAAAATCCTATTTCTATCGCTATTCAATTCCTATGACGTCTAGGTCCTTGTGTTTTATTAAGGATGATTTTCTTCACCACAGAACAATGAAGTTTCACTGTTCTTTGAAACATCCCATTAAGTTAGAGAAGTGCTCAGAATTGAATTCTGAACATCTTCTTAAACATTTTAGGGATTACTTCAAGTTCAGTTAGTTTCATTGAGGTGGTGAATCAATCACCTGGGTTACTCTTGCTCAGTGAGTTAGGATGTTGATTATCCTATGAGTGAAGTGACATTTCATCTGATGTTTTATTTAAGAGTTATAATAATGAAAGTCTTTAGGGGTAAATTAGTTTGTTAAAGAATTTAACCGTTTTGATTAATGTTGAATTGATGATTTAAGATAATTTAGTTTCAAAGATCAGGTTGGTTTTCTTTTAAGTGTTTTAAATTACTTGAGTTGAAAGAAGTGTTTAAATTATTTGATTTCATTAAATTTTGATGATTTAAATTTGATTTGAATTAATCATATTACTTTAGGCTAATTTTAATTGGTTTGATTTTTACATTTTTAATTATGAATTGTTTTGAGATTATTTAATGTTTCAAATTTGTTTTAGACTATTCTTAAGTGATTTCAAATTAGTTTTAATGGTTTAAATTTATTTTAATTTGATTACTAAATCATTTAATGTTTTATGCTTTAATTTGATTAAGGGTTGTTTTCTTTTTAATTATTAATTTCAATCATCATTTTAGATTTACTTAAGAGTTGACTATTATTGGAGTGATTTATTTAGAGATTTTAAATTAAAGAATTGATATCTTCTTAAGTCATATCCCTAATTTTAATAATCCAAATTTTAATTATTCTTCCAAAATTTAAAGGAATTAATTAATTAGGATTTCATTTTTTATGTTGTAGGTGATCAATGGGTTTCTACCCCTTAATTCTCTAAGTTTCAATCATCCAAGAGAAAATTAAGATCAAATATTCATCCCTCCCTTTGATTAAGCCTAAAGCATTAATTAGGGTTAAAATCTCTTAATTACCTTTATGCTCTCTTAAGCCTATTCACTTCATAACTTAGTAAATTAAACTCAAATGAATTTGAAATTTTTATGTCACTTTAATCACGTGTTAATTAAGACATTAGAGGAGAAAATGCGATTTTTCTATTTTTAATTTAATTTATATAATTATTTTGATGAAAAAATAAGTTTTTTCAATGAAAATTCAACAACATGACCAAGGTAGAGTTTCTATTCTTAGAAAAATTATGGGGTATTCCTGCTGACCAGAGGACCACTTGAACCAATTTTGGTGATTTTTTTAATTATATTTTATTTATTATAATTATTTTAAGTTTTAAGGTATTATTTAATTTTAAAATAAAACAAGTGTTGAAAATTATGTTTTATATTTTTTTTTAAATCTCTCTGACCTCAAGGAACTTAGATAAATAAATTTTATATTTTTCTAATTTTCCTTTGAGTTTTTAGATTTATTTTAGTGGGAAGGTTTGGAAAATCCAATTTTAATATTAAAAAATACATTAAGCTCTTAAAATTCAATATCTTTACTTTGAAGCGTAGGAAAATATTTGGTTGATTCCTAAGTGATTAGGAAACAAAATATGATATTTCTGTGATTTTTAATATTTTTGTGATTTTTTTACTTTTTTAATTATTAAAATATTTAAAAATAGGTTAAAAATGAAGTTTTTAGAAAAAAATCCAATTTTAATTTTCTTAGACTTCTCTAGTCTCAGAGAAGTCCCAAAACTAATTTGATTAATCATTGAAATGTATTTTAGGTTTTATGAATTTTTAAAGTTTAAGAATGGTCATGCCACTTAAATAATTCATTTAGTGCGCTAAATCATTTTAAATTGATCTCAACTTTTTATGTGAGACTCCACTGACCCTAAAGATCAGTGGAGAATTAATTTCATGTGATTTTAGTGTGTAATTACTCCTAATTAATTAAAATTCAGTTATAAGTGTTTAGGCTAATTAGGGTTATTTTTAAGGAATTAAATCAAGCCATAATTTTCCTAGGGTCCTCTGGTTATAAGATTCCTGCCATAATTTTCCTAGAATTTTCTAAACAATATGCAAATTATTAGAACTAAAATACCAAAAATAGACACATAAGCTTGGAAAATAAATAACTTGCCATAGAGATGGCCTCTGACCTTGGAAAATTCAGGGAATGTCCCAAGAATAGAGACTACAAAAGCCTTATAGTCTCATGCCACGGTGAAATGTGTATGTGAATGGAGAATTAAAACATCACAGAGAGTTTTTAAATCATTAAAAATCATAGGCTCAACAAATTAACTTAATTCTTTTTCCACATTATTCTCCTCTGTTCACTGAGTAAGAGGGTATTTTTCTATGCAAAGTTATGCATTTTTAAATTTTGCTGAATTAATTAAATAGAAAAATCCCTTATTTTTCTACTTATCCAGCGCGGTGCCAACTCATCCTCGGCAGCTCCGAAGTCCCACGCGGCGCTATCTGATTCGTCGCCACCATGTAACTGGCATGTCACGCGGCCCGCTGTTTTGCTCCATCTCTTGGTCCGGCGCGATCCTGGTCGTTCACTCGGTACACAAGCCATCCGACGATCCCTGGTCATCGTCTACGACTTGTGCGTCCCGAGAGTCGTCCACCTTCTAGCCCTAAGATCTCGCTCATTTCTCTACCAAATTACGCAAAATTTGTTCCTATGTGTTCGTCTAAACAAGAGCTACAAATCCATACAGCTAATAGGCCTTGAAATCGAGTAAAGCAAAATAGGGAATCGCTGGAAGCTCGAGCTAAGGAGAAGTCTCCATTCCTTGGTCCAAGAGGTGAGCCTCGATTGGATGTGCTCGACACGTTCGCTGGAGTCCAAGGAGTCTACGGATTGAGCCTCTGGTTCTAGTAAATTGCCTAGGTATGATTTCCACCATAACCCAATTTTAAATCTTGGCCGATAGGAGGAATTGTTGGCCTAGTGATGGGGCTTTCAATGGGGAACTTCTCCCCCTGGTCTGGTGATGGTGTAGGGTCGATCAATTTGAAGATTGGCTCACTGTGGTGAAGTGTCCTATTTTTGGGCTTAAAATTGAGCTCAGAAATTGAACTCACAGAGAGGATTTTAGGGCTGGATTTCAGTGGGGATCAACTGCTCTAGGTTAGGAGAGGAGTTTGGAACCAATTTGGCAGGGTTTTACTAAGGTCCAGTGCACCCAACCTTTTGGCCGTGGAGGTGAGGAGTTCAAATAGCCATGGCTATGGAGCTTCCCAGAGGCAATTGGATGTTGGGATCAGCTGCCTAGGGGAGGAGAAGAAGAGCCATGGTGTCCACTGGGGTTGGGGCAGCTCAGCAAGAGAGCTTTAAATTTTTTGGCTCACATGGAGCTCTCGGGTGTGGTGTTTTCCGGTGACCCAGGTGGCTGGCCGACAGGCATTGGTCACCATCTTGACCAGTGAGGCCAGGGCTGGGGTTTGGTGAGTTCAATTGGCTTTGGACATGTGTAAATAAGTTGATTTAAATGGAATGGGGGGAGAGCTAATTTTGGTACACCCACCAAGGGGACCTTGGGTGTTGTGGGGGTCAGGTAAGTCAGCTAGCTTAGTGGGGAGAAGTCACCATCTAAGTACATTTTGGTTTAATCAAGATTTAGAAGTCATGAAAAAGACTTAATCACCCTTAAGGGAATCATTAAAGGACTCCCTCCTTTTGCCATAAATGACATGGTGATGTGTAAAGTGTCTGCCATGGCTTGTATATGGCTTGTCCATGGCTTCATGGCTCCATGTGGCTTGGGAATGGCTTGGTTCATTTCATGAAAAAGGGTTTTTGAATTTTTAGGTATTGTTGTGGAAAATTTTCATGAGGCCATATTTGGTTTGATTAAATGATTAAATAAAACTTAGGGGATGATTTTATTAAATGGATGATGAGAAGAAATTGTCATGTGGGCTTTAGAGCTAATTTTGGGCTTTTTAAATTTAGTGAAAATGGGCTTTTAAAATGCTTTAAGGAAGTGGGTTTTTTAGGTTTTAAAATAAAATTTTGAATGAAAAATTTGTGAAAGATTATGCCAAATAAATGTTGCATTTAATTTAGGAATGTATTATGAGAGTTTTAGAAAATATTTGGGGTTGAATTGGGTTTAATTTGAGTCTTTTAGTAATAAGGTCAAAGTGGGTCAAACTGGGCTAACTTGGGCTAAAATTGGGTTAATTTTGGTTTTAATGTAAAATTAATGTTGTAAAATGTTTATGGAGGTGTGAAAAAGAGTTTTCAATTTTGGTTGGGTCTTAATTTTGGGGTTTGGGCTTGTTTGGGTTCATGATTGGTTTAGGCCAATTTGGGGAATTTTGGTTTGGGTTAGGCTTGGGTGAAGTTTGATTTCAAATTTGGGGCAAATTAATGTATAGGTTGGTTTGTGAGGATTTTAGGAAGATTTTAAAACAAATTTGTGGAAAATTGGGTGACATTTGGGTTAAATTTGGGATGGATTGGGTTAATTGGTCACTTTGGGCCTTAAGGGCCCATTTGGCATTTTTTGATCAAATTGGATTAAATTTATAAAAGTGGGGTATTTGGCAGTTAAAGAAAATGACGTGGATAATATTTTGGAATTTGTGGAATTTTTGGAGAATTTTTTGAATTTTTGGAATTTTAGGCTATTTAGGGTACAAGGAGAGTACAAGAAGGGTATTGGGGTTATTTTTGTAAATTGGTATTTTTTGGTCATGGATGATCAATTTGAGTTATGGTGAATGTTTAGGATTTATTTTGAAATATTTTGGGTAATTTGGGCAATTTTGGAAATCTTGGGCAGTTTCAAGGGTATTTGGTAGGTTTGGTGGGTTTAGGGCCCCGGGGGTCAAAAATTGAAATTTGGGGAAAAAAAAGATTAATTAGATGTGAGTGAAATGAAACTATTTTGGTTGAGCCATGAAGCCATGTGAAGCTCATAAGATTCATGAGAGGACTCATTTTAGGCACTCAATATGTTGTTCCTAACCCTCTTAGCTAGGGGTTTAGGGGTTAAGGCCCATCCATATGAGCTTCCTACATGAGTTAGGAAGCCAAGTTGAGTAAGAGTGGTTTAGGGTTTAGAATGTGTGTCAAAGTGTGGTGTGTGCAAGCTGAACCTCACTAAGACCAGGCCACCCAGGGTGATCCTAAGGCTTGAACATCCTATAGGAACTCATCCTTGAACCTCCACCTTTGACTTTTAACCTTCCAAAGGAGCTTGGAGGTTTATGGTCATTTGTGTGGGGTTCAAGAAAAGTTAAGAGGTGTTTGAATTTCTAATTGACGGGTCCCATTTCTAATCCTCAAGAATAGTCAAAGGGAAAACCTATGGCTAGATCCTAAGCACTAAGGAGAGGGAGATCATAGCTCACCAAAAATGAGGTCAACATGTACGTGTAGTAAACTTTGTTGATTTGTGATGTATGTGATGTGATAATAAAGTTTTATGCATTTGGATTGCTGGTTTAATTTGTAATAGTAACAGTTGGATGTTAATGTTATGTGCACTGTTTAATGTTTTTAAATTTTTTCTTTATAAAATTCTAACCCATATTTGGGTATAGAAATGCTTCTTAATTATTTCAGGTCTACTGTTCTACTATACGAAGAAAAACCTGCTTAAACTCAAAGGTATGAAAAGCCCAGCATATTGAGGTATGAGTTATATTTAGATATTTTCTTTCTTCCATGTTAATTATATTCAAAAATCTAAGTTTGGGGGAAGGGAAAGAATTAACTATTAATTGTTCACATTTTAAAATTATTTTAAAAATTGTTAACATGATTTCCTGTAATATAACTCATTTTCAGATAATTGTATTTTGATTTTATTGAAGTATTTTATAAAATTGAATGAAAGTATTTGGTATTGAAAAGTACTTTTGTGATGCAAGATATTTGGTATAAAAGTATAGGACTATAGTCAACTATTCAAAGTAAGAAAAACTGTATGTTTGGAATATTAAGAATCTTAAAATTTTATGTGATAGGAAAGGATTGAGACTCAATGATGAATCATTAATAAGCTAAAGAAATGCCTATTGGGTAAAGGAATGTAGTAGTTTTCAATTTAGGGTGAGAAGGGTGAAGTTGAAATTCATTAAAGGCTATCCAGATATAATAATCCTCACTGAAAAGAAAAGAAAAGCAAAAGAAAAGAAAAGAAAAGCAAAAAGCAAAAGAAAGAAAAAGAGAAGTGAGGAGAGGCTTGAGGAGATGCCTAATCAAAAATTGGCTTCACTTTGATCTACCTAAAGAGAAGAACTTAATTACTTTCCTGAACTTATATCTATGGATTAGCATATTTACTAATAGTGTTCTCATAAACTTCTTTTCATGTAATCCTTTTAAGTGCCTTAATACGACATTCTATAGTCATTTTTTAAATGAATAGAAGGCTAGAACTCCTAAACTTGATTATTAGATATTCTTACACCTGCAGAATTTACTTGAATTATTTAAAGATCTTTCTGAAAATTTTAATATTGTACTTATCTAAATCAAAATTATGGTATTCTAGAAAGAAAGTTCATTGTAGTGGATCATAATTTTATGTCTTAACTAGAATTACTTGAAGATAAGTAATAGTTAAGTTTGGAGGATCTTGATCCACATAAATTTTGATAGCCTTTTACTATTCATTTCATACTTATTTTTGATGAAATTACACTTTAAAGGAAGGTATTTTTGATAACTCCATGCAGGTACAATGATTTTAGGCCTTTGGATCCAAAGGAAACGAAAAGGAGAATTTTGAGCGAAAAATGACAAAAGTGCATTTTATTGAACTGGCACCGAACGAGACCGTCACCAACGCCGGACAGTGCTAGTTTCTTGAGAGTTGCGATGTTTTGGCGGAATAATGCGCCGAACGGTGCTCCTACTAGCGTCGGACAGCTCCCTATTCTGATTTTGAACTAGATTCAATGTTTTTGGCTGGATTTTGAAAGGTTGCTTGAGGAAACTCTTGGGAATTAAGTTTTGGCCAAATTTAAACACTTTTGGAGCCACATTTCAAATGGGGGAAGAAAGGAATGGAAGAGTTTAGAGTTTAGAGAGAGATTTCTTTCTATTTTGTGTAGGAAGTTAGGGTTGTGTTTTCTCTTCTAAGGAGTGTGAGAGGAGAGGGAAAGTGTGAGATTTCTTCTTCCTTACTATTCTAAGGAGAGAATTGTGTGTTTTTGTGAAGAAAGAAGAGGAGTCAAAGGAATTTCTTGAGATTCACTTGGGGAAGAGTTTGAGATAAGTTATCTTTACTTTACTTTATTTGTATGACATTGTTTTTATATATAAAATCCATGTTTTGCCATGTTTTCCTCATGAGTCTTGAGAAGATTTCTTTGTCTTTCTCCTTTTCATTATGGAGAATTTGTGATGACCTTTTCACTTAGAACTTCATTTACTTTTTGATCTGGCCAATTGAATTGTTAAAAATTATTAGGAAATATATGTTCTAAACGGATTATGAGTTACACAACAAAAGTGAAGGTCACATTCAATATCCATGAATGAGAGAAGTAGTTCATGGGGATTAAGTGAAAATAAATAAGGAAATATACTTTAATGGGTGTAGAATTAGAGATTTCAGAGTGAGAGGCTGAAATCATCAATTTGGTTCTAAAGTTTAGAAATTGAAGTGAGAGTTAGCCTTCAGGTGAAGGGAAGTGGGAGCTCTGGAGTGAGAGCCAGTATCCTACCAGCCTAACCACGAATTTCAGGCCTAAACATAGGATTAGCCAATGTTCTTTCTACGTTGAAATATGGGTAAAGAATAGGAATGCTCCTATTTGGCACAATACTTTTGTATCGCTGATCTATGTCACAATAATCATCACATTATGAATGGAAAGGAGGAAGACTCTTTCTTGCAACTGAACTTTGTTATAAATTTTGTCTAATGTTAGTTTAAATTTTTAGAATTTAGAAGGTGCTTTGGTAGAAATAGTAACTGAACATGTTTGTCTTTACTTTGAGAATTAAACCACTTGCAATTGTGCTGTGATTCGATAAGAGATTTTTGTGCTATGCCATAAATGTAAAGACTCCCTATGGGATCGATATTCCAAGACTAGAGCCCTGTATTACTTGAGCGATACGTATACTTGCGGTAATTGTGTGACTCATTCTCATTTAAATCGATATATAAATCTAAATATGAGTTCATTAATTTTTCCAAATTTAAAAAGTCGCACCAGATAGCTAGCATTCATTATACTAATGTTCGATCAATTTTGTCTTTCAATGTAGCGGTTATCTCTAAAATGCTTGATCAGTTAGGGTTAAATCAGTCACAAGATCACCATTAATAGAGGAGAATTCATATAAGTAACTAGTGGATCCTAGTGCTTTGCCTCTCAAGACCTTGAATGTCATTAAAATTAGGTTTAATAACCCTTATTCTAATACCCATAATCCTGGGTGAAATAATGATCCCAATTTAAATTGGAATAATAATAGTTTAGTGATGGGAATTAAGCGTGGGTGAATAATCAAGCAAATCCATTAGAGAATTGGAATAATAAGGGAATACCAATTTAATACCTCCTTACCCACCTGGAATTAACCAAAATCAATAGTTTAAGGGAAAGAAGTTCTCTTTAAAGGAAGTAGTATAACAGATGGGGAATCAAATGTAGAGTCAAGCTACAATCATAAGAAACATTAAAAATCAATTGGCCAAATAACAAATTCACTTTGTAAAAGACCATAAGGAACGCTTCCCAGTAATATTAAGGTTAATCCAAAGGAGAAGAGTAAAAAACATGTGAAAGCCATTTAATTGAGAAGTGGAAGAAAGTTGGAGGAAGTGTGTAGGAAAGAGGCTAAGGTGGTAAAAGAGAGCCCTGACACTGAAAAATCAATTGAATAATCCTCTAAAGACTTACAAGAACATGTTTCACCCCTTATGAAGGACTTAGAAAGAGCACCTCACCATCTCCTAAGAGATCTCAAAAACGCAAATTGGATCAAGAATTTTTCTGATTCTTAGAAGTGTTTAAGAAGTTCACTATCAATATCTCTTTTACTGAGGCTTTGGAGCAAACGCCTAGCTATGTTAAGTTTATGAAGAATATTATGAATAAGAAGAGGAAACTAGGCAACTTTGAGACCGTAGCACATAGCGAGGAGTGCAATGCTATCATACAGAAGAAGCTACCTAGGAAACTTAAGGATCCAAAGAGTTTTACCATCCCATATGCCATGTGAAGAAATTCTTTGGAAAAGCTTTATATGACTTAGGTGCTAGCATTAACCTCATGCCTTTGTCTATCTTTAAGAGGTTAAGATTAGGAGAAGTCTAACCCACCATTGTAACTCTTCAGCTTGTTGACCAATCTCTTATTTTTCCTGGGGGGTTATAGAGGATGTTCTAGTTAAGGTGGATAAGTTTATCTTCTTTGTTGACTTTCTATTTTTAGATATGAAGAAAGATAAGGAGATACTTATCTTCTAGGAAGACCTTTCCTAGCAACTGGTAGGAGATGATAAATATATATAAGAGAGAGTTTACTATGAGAATGAATGATTAGGACGTTACATTTAATGTTTTAAAATCTATGAAATTCCCTTCTGATTCTAATGAGGGTTCTTGTTTTAGGCTGGATCTAGTGGATACACTCTGTAGAAGCCAATTTTAGGAATTTTGTGATGTTAACACAATAGAGTGGAGCTTGATTGAGAATGATAGTCATGACTAGAGGAAGAATCAACATTACTTTTCGAGACCAGTCCGAGGATTTACAGAGGTAGGTTTGAGTTGTTAGACACCACTAGAAATTATATACCTTTAGTCCCTTCCATAGAAGAACTGCCTGAATTAGAAATGAAACTCCTTCCTAAACATATGAAGTATGCTTTCTTAGGGGAGTCATCTACTTTGCTTGTTATCATATCCTCAGAACTCAGTAGTTTATAAGAGGGAAAACTATTGAGAGTTTTAAGAAGTTTTAAGAAAGCTTTTTGATGGACTCTCCTAGACATTAAGGGAATCGGTCCTTCAGTATGCATGCATAGTATCCTTATGGAAGAGATTCATAATCCTAGAGCAAACTCTTAAGGAAGATAGAACCATATTATGAAAGAAGTTGTCAATAAAGTAATAATGAAGTGATTAGATGTAGCACATCTATCCCACCTCAGATAGTGCTAGGTTTAATCCTATTCATTATGTAACTAAAAATGGGGAGTGAATGTTGTGTAAATGAACATGTCGGCAACAAGAAGGTTGTTGGGGGTTGAGGTTTAATTTACTATATATATATATATATATATTTAATTTCAGAAAATATCATTTTTTATTTTAAAATATAAAATCAAACAAATCTCATATAAATAATAGTTTAGATAATCAAGCGCTTTACTACAAGACATGTATCTATCCCGATGAATACATACATTGATTGATGGTGAGGCTTTGTATCATCGCAATAAGCAGTGATAAATGGATACGTTGAATCTGGACTCGCTAAAAAAAACTCATAGACTCATTACATCACATAATTTTAATAATAATCCAAAAGGTGTCTTGGTGTCTCTTCAAATCATGTCCAAATTCAACGTATCCACCAAAAGATGCATCCCTTCATTCAAATTCGCCACCCATGGTAAGTTAAGGAAGTCACTATCAAAAGTTGCTTCAAACACCCTTTGAAATTGATGCCAAAAATGAAGAAAATTCGATTTTTAACTGTGGCAGCTAAGCGCCGACCAAGGGGCGCTTAGCCACCAAAGTCCAATTTTTCATTTTTTTTATTATTTTTGCTCTAAATTTGATCCAATTTTGCTCTTTTCAACATAATCACTTATTTTCATCATACCTGTGAGAAAAACACAAAATACCTTCCATTAAAGTGCAATATCATCACAAATAGGTATAAAAATGTGCATAAAAACACTACATATTTTAGGTGTATCAAAATCCCCCAAACTTAAAATGTTACTTATCCTCAAGTGACTCTTAATCACATAAAATTTTTAGTATGCAAATTATTTAATGAGTTTCTTTGAAAGGTAACAAAATTTTGTTCTAGAAATGGAATAGTCCAATTTAGAAAAAATTTTAGTAATTAAGACCAACTTAAAGTTTAGAAAGTTCTTAGGTAAAGGATAATGTAAAATATAGTTTTCTATCTAATTCAGAAATACTTGTAGATTCTTTAAAATATAAGATTCACACATTTATTTTTTTTCACTTAAAAATATTTATTTGAAATTAATTTTACTTACTATATTATAACCTTAAGTTTTAGATTTTCTTAGAACTTATATCTTATACTTTAGGTATGGAACCAATTTTTGATTAGGCCCTTAAATCCTCAAGCATCTCATTCCTTTTTACATACTATTTTTCACTTTTTTTTTCTTTTTCATTTTCTTATCTTTTTCTTTTCTTTTCTCTTTTTTCTTTTTTCTTTTTTTTATGAGGCAAGGATTACTGTATTTGGATAGGTCTTTAATGAATTTGAATTCCACTCTTCCATTTAAAATAAAGGTCTGATATACATTTTTCACTTAAAAATCATAATAATAGTATTTGAAAATTACTCCTCAATAAAAGAAATTTAAGCTTTGAAGGATAAAAGTCAAATCTTCTAATTATCCAAACATACAATATTTCTTACTAAAGATAGTTGAACTATATTTAACACTTCTTTACTAAAAAAATTTTATACTAAATTCTCTTACTCATTTCTATATTCAAAATTCTTGTTCCCCTAATCTAACTTCATATACATAATTGTTTTCAATTAAAAATCAAATTAACTTTAAGTAATCTTAAGAACAAATAAAATTTTAGGTTTTTGAAATATTTTCTGTTTTTTAAAATCCCCCCCCAAACTTTAATTTTTAGTTAGGATAAGACATTTAAGCATAAGAAATGATACATGGGTGAGAATTAAAAACTAACATAACATGCTTGCAGGAATCTTGATATCCTAAATATGCAAGTATAACAATTTAAAAACAGAAGTAAAAAGAAATCAAATTCAAAATTTTTTAGTTTTTCATTAAATAGAAATTTCAAAATTTCAAAGGACTTCTACAATAGTGGAGGTTTTCAAAGAAAATACACACCAACTGAAAATAACTGAAATCACACCAATATTAGATAACAAATGGTAATAGTAGATTTTGAAAAGTTTTAAACATGCAGTTTTTTTTTAAATAATAGTTTTTAATAGTGTTCCATATTCTCTAAACAATTTTGGAATTAAAGTACACACTATAAAAACTCTGACACAACATACACATTAAAATATTTACTACTACACAAATATTACACAAAGCAACATATAGAATAACAATCCAAAACAGATACATATTAATATGCATGAAAAATAATAGTCCAACAATAATCAGTATATTACCAGAGTTCACAATACAAACACCATATCAAATAAAACACAACACATAACATACATCTGTACATCAATAAAAACTCAGTAACACATAAAAAAAACAAATCAAATCCAATAATCATCCTCATCATCATCATCATCTTGCTTGTTCCAATCTCTGGATGGCACATAAGGGATATAGAATGGATGAGGCGGCATCTCAACACTCATTTCACCTCTAATCAATCTATCCAAATAATGTTGAAAATTCTCCTCGTATTCATCATGTTTTACAATATATCTTTCCATATTATCCATCTTACCATTCATGTCTCTAATATGCTCACGAATAAGACTCACCTTCTTCAAAATCTTTCTTAGAAAACCAATCTGTGAATCACTAGATGATGAAGCTCTTGAAGTAGTAGCATGAGAAGTAGAAACAGCAGAAGCAGAAGCAGAATTAGTAGAAGCCCTACCAAATCCTCCTCTCCAGCCAAACTCTAAATGTACAGTGTAAGCTCCAACGATTACACTGGTAATTTGCTTCAAAGGTTGAAGGACCTCTTCCCAAGTTTCAAATTTCACACCAGACCGCTCACATAATGAGTGAATCAGGGAAGAAAATCCCATACCTGCAGTAGTGGTAGATCTGGCGCAATTCAAATTGTAATCATAAATGATTGCTCCAATATTTACAGGCTTCTCTTGTTGAATGCAATAGTTCAACACAGCTCTCTCCCTTGTAACTTCACTAGTATGGCTTGAAGGCAATAGCTTAGATGAGATAAAATAATTCCATGCTTTAGAAGTGGCATTTAACCTAGAGGCCTGAAAAATTGACTCTTCTATCATTAGTGATCTTCCATAATCCTCTTCTATCAGTCAGAAATGTCATTATCTCATCAAACTCTCCCTCAGTAGGATGATAGTTCGAATAAAAACAAAACATATCAGGAGGCAGTCAAAAAATGACATTGATTACCACAGATGTAAAATTCACTTCTTGCCTTCTCACCATCACCAAATTTTCGTCTGCTGCAGGTAAATTTGCATAAAACTCTCTGACCACAGAAGCAACAGCAATAGCGGAGAAGCAGCAGTAATTCTCCCAATTCATTTCAGCAATCATCTCCTCAATAACTTCTCCAGGCTTACTAAATAAATGTTCAAGAATCAATTTACGTGACTGTAGTGCGTCAACATATCGTTCATCAGCCCTTGCACTAACAAACTTATCAGAATCAAATCTCATCTTTTCTCTCGCGCGTTTTAACTTTGGATCCATCTCTAAAAATTCACGAAAATTTCACCTTAAATTCCAAAATTAAACTAAACTTGCTAAATTAACTTCCAAAAGTAATTTCCACTAAATCCAAGCAATTTATCTTCCTTTTCCTCAAATTTTCACCATGAATAGTGATTTTAGGATTTTTCAAAATGTACTCAAAATACATAATAAAAATAAAAAATTTTTACTTAGGAGTAGTGCTCATACCTTAAGGAATCTAAATCTAACAATTTCTATTTAAATTAGCCTTCAAATGATTCAATATATTGATGCCCTAGGCTCCTTTTCATGAAAATTAGAGGTCGAAAATGATTGGTAAGTTAAAAATGGAAATTTTAGGTCTTTAACTGCTGAAAATCAATTTTCATGAACCAGCGCCTAAGCGCGAGGTCTTCGACGCTTAGCCGTGAAATCTGGTGCTTAAGCGTTGGCACTTTGCGCTTAGCCGCTAGTGCCTAAATTTTCACAATTAAGAAAATGCACTAAAGCACTTAGTTAAACACCCTTAATCTTCTCAAAATAATTATTTTTTTCTCAATAATCTCCAATACTCCAATTTCAAACTTTAATATCCATTGATTCCAATAAAGTTTCACAATAACACAAACTTACATTAATTAAAAACAAATCACCTTTAATAAAAACTAAAAATTTCTGTCCAAAAACATTGGATGAAATTTCCTAGATACAAACGGACTCAAAAATCGTAGAGATAGGTTTACATCACTAAAATGTAACAATCAAACATTAAAGTGCAATAGAACAAAAACATAAAACATTAAACACTTAAAACATCAGACACATAAAACATAAAACACAAAACAAACCACAAGATTAAACTAACATTTAATTCCACTCTCCAGTAGGCAGAGTATATCCAGAATCATTATTATTTCCATTTGACCCTTCTAGAATATAAATTTGATAGAACGGGCGATGATTGAACATTCTGACATCTTCTTCTTCTTCTAACCACTTGTTCTTCAGGAAAATCACCTTATCTGCTTCTTCCAAGTGACTTTTATGATTGAATTGTATCTTGAGTTGCCATCCCATATGCTCCAAATGTCTTTGCTTCGATTAAAGTCACTCGGGCTTCGATCATTGCAATCTTTTCTGCAATTCCTTGAATACTAACGGCGAGAAATCCATTGAATAACTCTTTAGCACTGTCACTAATAAACTTACTCTTGTCACAATCCTCTTTCTTCTTGATCTCATTCGCCCATGAAGACATGAAGCACTCAAAATGCTTTTCTTAAGACTCAAGAATGAAAATAGGACTTGGGGCAAGTGTTTCTCTTAATCTAGGGCCTTTTATAGACTTTAGAAGTGCATAAACCCGCCCTTAATCTTTTAAAAACTCCAAAATAACTTCCAAAATCACTTCCACACGATCTAGGCATCTAGAGCCTCCTTTATCACATGTTTCAAAACTCCTGCACCTAAGCGCCAACTAGGAGGCGCTTAGCTGCCAGTGCTCAAGTTAGCACAGGTCTGTTAAATGTCTAAAATTTCATTCTGACTCCTCTAAGTCATAAAATAAGATCAAATAAACACTACTATAACATAAAAACTCCAAAATATTACCACCAAAACATAAAAACAAACCAAACAAAGCACATGAATCAAACATAAAGCAAAGCACACCAATAACTATGGGTTGCCTCCCACAAAGCCCTTGGTTTAATGTCTTCAGAATGACATACCCAGAACTCATTCTGAGTGACCCAACATCACATTCTCATCAGATTTATGTTGATTGACTAAAAAATAAGGTTTAATTCTATGACCATTAACTTTAAATATTTTTCAAGTCTTAGGATCTTGAATATACATAGCTCCATAGGAATAAACTTTTCTTAAAATAAATGGACCCATCCACCTGGACTTAAGTTTTCCAGAAAAATTCTCAATCGGGCATTATATAGCAAAATTTTTGCCCCGACACAAGATTTTTAGTAAGAATCTTCTGATCATGTCATAACTTTACTTTTTTCTTATAAATCTTAGCCTCTTCATAAGATTCATACCTTATCTCTTCAAGCTCATTAAATTGTAATAATCTCTTCTCAGAAGCATCTTTCAAATTATAATTGAACTTTTTAATAGCTCAATATGCTTTATGCTCAAGTTCAATAGGCAAATGACAAGCTTTTTCAAAAATTAGCCTATATGGGGACATTCTTATAGGGGTTCTGTAGGTAGTCCTATAGGCCCACAAAGCATAATCCAGTTTGATTGACCAATCAATTCTATTTGGATTAACAGTCTTTTCCAATATTCTTTTAATCTCACGATTGGATAATTCAACTAAACTACTTGTCTGAGGATGATAAGCAGTAGCAATGCGATGATTTATATGAAATTTCTGTGCTAACTTCTCAATAATCGTATTTTTAAAATGACTTCCCCCATCAGTTATGATTACTCTTGGTATTCCAAATTTGTAAAATATATTATTTCTTAAAAACTTTCAACACTTTGAGCATCACATCGAGGTAAAGCAATAGTTTCAATCCATTTGGAAACATAGTCTACTACTATCAAAATATAAACATTTCGAATGGTGGTGCAAATGGACCCATGAAATCTAATCCCTAAACATCAGATATTTCAACTTCCAACATATAATTGAGGGGCATCTCATTTCTTCTAGAAATATTTCATGCATGCTGACATCTATCACAATTTTTAATATAAGCATTCACATCCTAAAAAATTATAGGCTAATAAAATCCAGACTGTAAGATTTTATATGCAGTTCTTTCAACTCTAAAATGTCCCCCATAATAAGAATCATAACATTTTTAAATAATTTCATAAGTCTCTTCCAAAGGTATACATCTTCGAATTATAAGATCCTTTCCTTGTTTATATAAAAATGGATCATCCCAAAAATAAGTCTTAGCATCAGACAGAAATTTCTTCTTTTCCTGGTATGTCAAACCATAGGGTAAAATATTACTAACAATAAATTTTACTATGTCGGCATACCACGGAACACGCCACTCATTAATATTGAATAATTTTTCATCAGGAAAATGTTCATTAATTTCTTCAGCATCACAAAGAGATTTTTCATTTTCAAGCTTGGAAAAATGATCAGCAATTTGATTATCAGAATCCTTCCTATCTATTATCTCAAAATCAAATTCTTGCCAAAGAAGAATCCATCTAATCAATCTCGGCTTCGCATCCTTCTTCTTCATTAAATACTAGATAGCAGAATGATCAGTATGCACCACACATTTAGTTCCAATTAAATATGATCAAAATTTATCAAAGACAAATACTATAGCTAATAACTCTATCTTAATAGTGGTATAATTAATTTGAGCTTCAATAAGAGTTTTACTAGCATAATAAATAGCTTTTCCAGTAAACGGCATAAAGGTTTTGTAATCTTTGAAAAGTCTTTGATGTAAAGCCTGAATCCAAATTGTCCCAGAAAACTTCTAATTCCCCTTACATTGGTCGGGCAAGGTAAATTAGAGATAACTTGAATTTTTGTAGGATCTGCCTCCAAACCTTTTTCTGAAATTTGATTTCCCAATATACAATTCCTCCTGCTATCATAAATTAACATTTTTCCTAGTTAAGGACTAAATTAGTTTCTTCACAACATTTTAGAACTTTAGAAAAATATTCTAAACATGATACAAATGAAATTCCAAACACTGAAAATTCATCCATAAAAACTTCAATAACTTTTTCAATTAAATTACAAAAAATAGCCATCATACATCTCTGAAATGTAGCAGGGGCATTAAATAAACCAAAGGGCATTCTTCTAAAAGCAAACACACCATAAGGACTGGTAAATGTAGTTTTCTCTTAATCCGTAGGAGCAATTTGAATTTGGTGGTAACCAGTATATCCATCCAGAAAATAAAAGTATTTATGCCCAACCGATCTATCCAAAGATTCGATCCGTAAATGGGAGTGGAAAATGATCTTTCATAGTGGTAAGATTTAATTTTCTATAATCAATGCATATTCGCTATCCTGTAACTTGTCTTGTTGGAATCATTTCATTCTTTTCATTAACAGTCACAGTTACTCCCCCTTTCTTAGGAATACAGTGAATAGGACTAAGCCATGCACTATCTGACATAGGGTAGATAATTCCAGCATCCAACCACTTCAAAATTTCTTTCTTAACAACATCTTTCATGATAGGATTTAATCTCCTTTGGGGATCAGCCCAAGGTTTGCAATTATCTTCTATAAGAATTCTGTGCATACAAATTGAAGGACTGATTCCTTTAATATTAACAATTGTCCATCCAAAGGCTTTCTTATACTTCTTCAAAATTTCGAGCAAACTCTCTTCTTCTTTTTCAGTCAATTGAGATGAAATTATAACAAGCAAGGTTAAGGAATCACCCAGAAAAACATACTTCAAATGATCAGGAAGCATTTATAACTTAAGTTCATGAGATTTTTCATTTGATGAACCATAAGATTCAACTTTTTCAGTCATATCCAACAATTCAAAATTTTCATGAACATACTTTAATTCTTCCTCTTGAAAATCTTTAAAATGATGTAATTCCTCTTCTTGCTTATGTTCCAATTCTTCTCTTTTAGGTTTTTCTTCATAAGTTGACTTGAAATGACATTCACTCAAATATATGATAACATCCATCCTAAAACATTCATCATCTTTACCTATTGTAGGATATTTCATCGATTTCAAAATATTGAATGTAACAGTTTGATCATTAACCCTCATAGTTAATTCCCCTTTCTGTTCATCTATCATTACTCTGCCTGTGGCTAGGAAAAGTCTTCCCAAAATGATGGGTATCTCTTTATCTTCCTCCATATCAAGTAGAATGAAATTAATAGAAAAGACAAATTGATCTATTTTAACCAAAACATCTTCTATAACTCCTTTTTGATATATGATCGAACGATCTGCTAATTGCAGAGTTATAGTAGTTGGGGTTATTTCTCCTAATCCCAGTCTTCTGAATATTGATAGAGGCATAAGGATAATGCTTGCACCCAAATCACATAAAGCTTTTGAATAGAATCTATCTCCGATTGCACATGGAATTGTGAAACTACCAGAATCTTTAAGCTTTTCAGGAACTTCTTCTGAATTATTGCACTGCACTCCTCACTAAGTGCAACTGTCTCATTATCTTCAAACTTCCTCTTTCTGTTGAGAATATCCTTCATAAATTTCATATGGCTCGACATTTGTTCTAAGGCTTCAACAAATGGAATATTAATGATAAGCTTCATAAATATCTCTAAGAATTTTGAAAATTGCTTATCTAACTTTTGTTGATGAAGTCTCTGAGGGAATGGAGGCGGTGGCTTTTCCAAATCAACCTTTGGTGGAGAAATTGGTCTTTCCAAACCTTTAAGAGCGTCCTCTTTTGGTTCTTCAATCTCTTCTTTTTCTACTTCAATTTCTTTCTGAACTCTACCTTCTAACTCTTGTCCACTTCTCTGTTGAATTGCTTTCACATGCTCTTTATTTTTATCTCTTGAAGTCACTTCAGTATTACTTGGAAGCATTCCTTGGGATCTGTTACTTAATGAATTCGCAATTTGCCCTCAATTGATTTTCTATATTTCTGATGGTTGCTCCTTGAATTTGCAATTGACTTCCCATATGTGACACCACTTATTCAATAGACAACTTCTTCTCCTTTAATTGTAAAGCATTGTTAAAAGCTAGAGGATAGGTTAGTCTATAATTATTATTTCTTTATTTGTTCCAATTCCCTAATGGGTTTACTTGGTGATTCCCCCATTGTTGATTAATACCAACCTGATTATTGGTATTCCAGTTAAAGCTTGGATGATTCTTCTAACCTGGGTTATAATAATTATAATATAGGTTATTAAGCTTGCTTATAACATTCAAAGTTTCTGGTGAAGAATAATAATCAACCATATGGCCTAATGAATTTTCTTCAATCATACAATTTGGCTGAGAAAAATTCATCCCAAATTGGTCTATCTTCTTTGAAATTGCAGCAACTTGATTTGCTAACATTGTAAAAGCATCATTGTCATGAACACTGGCTCCCTTTTTAGGATTTATTCTTTCAGAAGGCCATTGAAAATTATTAGTAGTCATTTCTTCAATTAAAGCATAAGCATCAGGAAATTGTTTAGACATTAATGATCCACCAGCAGCAGCATCAATAATTGATCTAAGAGATCCAATTAATCCATTGTAAGAGGTTTAAATTATTAACCAATCTGGTATCGAATGATGTGGACATTTCCTGAGGAGATCTTTAAATCTTTCCCATGCTTCATATATTGATTCACCTTCAAACTGGCAAAAAGATGTAATATCATTTCTCTACTTTGCAGTCATTGATGGTGGAAAATATTTAGAAAGGAAATTTTGTGCTAAATCACCCCAAGTTCTGATATATCCAGGAGCTAACGAATTTAACCATATCTTAGCTTTATCCCTTAGTGAAAAAGGAAAAAGTCTTAGTCTAATAGCATCATCTGAAACACCTTCATATTTAAAAGTAGCACACAACTCTAGAAAATTAGCAAGATGCAAATTAGGATCATCAGTTGTTGCTCACCCAAACTGATTAGTAGACACCATTTGGATAATCGTAGGTTAAAGCTCAAATGAATTAGCAGCTACAATTAGGTGTTGAATACTACCATGAAGTTCATCCACTGTAGAGTTAGCATAATCTTTTAAAGATCAGAATTCTTGATGGATGCCAACATTTTGATTTTGATGATTTGTCATTTCTTGAATATTTTTATCTTTCACAGAATTTTTAATTTTTTTTTAATTTTTCTGATAGTTCTTTCTAATTCAGAATCGTAAGGCACAAGTCCCTTAGAACCTGAACTACGCATGCAACAATAAAATAAAACAAAACACAACACACTAATAAAAACAAAGAAAAGTAAAAAATTTAAATTTTTCTTAATTTTCTTTAAAAATTCAGTTTTAATTAATTTCCCCCGCAACGTCGCCAAAAACTTGATCCATGATAAATATATGTGCGCAAAAAACTTGACTACACACCAAATATATGTGATGACGATTTAGATATGAAAATTATGATTTTATAATATGGGATACTACGCAAGTATACGTATCATTTACCAAGTAATATAGGACTTTCTGATTAAGCCTCGAGATATCGAACCCACGGGAAAATGTAAAAACATTTTAAAGAATTAAGAAAATTATATTTTTACTTTTTTTAATGACTTTGGAAAGTATGTTTTGATTTGTAAAGTTTGAAAATTATTTTTGGTATTTTTAATAAAAGCTAAGCAGGAAATGAAAATTATCAGAACTTTAAAATGCGGTATAAAACACTAGGAAATAAAATAAATTTTTCTTTCTCTTATAAAGCAGTAATAATTATGAAAGTATTGTTGTGAAAGTATTTAAATGTGCTGTGATAAATAAAAGCAAATTTATTCTTTACCCTTACTTGGTTCTATAAAGAAGAATTGTTAATTTGAAAATTTAAAATCTTGAACATGGCTAGGCAGGGAAGATACCAGCTCTCACTCTAGAGTTCCCTTGATTCCCTCCACCTGGGAGCTAACTTCTCATAACAAAGTTTTAAAATATCAAACCAAACTAGGGGGCTTTAGCCTGTCACTCTAAAGACCTCTAATTTTACTCCCCATTAAAAACATATCTCCTAATAAATTGCATATAATTATATGGACTACAATTCTCATCCATATAATTGCAGGTGATTTTTACCAATTATTGTTTGAGAAAATACCGTATTGGATTTTACATAATCTCACAATAAATTTTAACATCTTAACTGACCAAATTAAGAAGTAAATTAAGTTCATGGAATTAAATCTTCACAACTTATTCTAACTTTAAACACTTATACATTCAACAACAATCCTACATAATTTAATTACTTCTTCATTTAAGAAAGAAAAAAGATAAAGAAAACTACTCAGAACTCATGGACAAAACACAAGCACACATTGATTTGAAAATAGAAATCATAAAGAAAACACAACAAGAAAAACTAAATATAAAAACGGAAGTAAACACTTATCTGAAAATCCTCTCCACAAGACTCCTGAAGTTCCTTTCAAACTTGACTTTCCATAGGACAACACTACAGATGTTGGTGCCCAACTCTGTTGAACATTAAAAATTTGATCCAATTTGAGCCAATAGCTTATTTTTTTGCTCCAAATTTGATCCAATTTTCCTCCTTTTATCATAATCACTTATTTTCATCATACCTGCAAGAAAAACACAAAATACCTTCCATTAAAGTGCAATATCATTAAAAATAGGTATAAAAATGTGCATAAAACACTATATTTTAGGTGTATCATTAACTGACGATTTCTCTTATCTAATATGAAGGAATTAGATAGGGTTTTTATTAATATGGGGTCATTAAGTTTCCTATAGGGGCAATCCTCTATAGTTAATTACATCTTAGATAACCGAAGTCACCTAAGAAAACTCTTGATAAAGATCTGGAAGCATTGTATTCATGACTTCTAAAAGATATGATCTTCAAGAAAATGTGATAGTAAAAAATTCAATAGGCGAGTGGCTCAAATTTTTGAGAATTTTTCATGGGAATCCAAAGAAAGAGAAGGCTAGGGGAAGAACATGGATCCAAGAGGAATATTGGTATCTTCCAGACTAACCTATGGTTTGGATTCAATTTGAGATTAATATTTAATGTTTCATCCTGCTAATTTTATCATTTAGAGCTTATATTCAATTGATACCGATCATATGAATAGCCTGGAAGATAGGAGGATTTATTTCATACCCGATGACATCCTCAGAACCTAAGACGAGTTAGACTTATATTACACAACATAGTCATGCAAGGTCCTAAAGAGACAAGGTGAGGGTTTATGCTGCTTTAGGCAAGCTATCTCGAAGTCGTATGGCTTGTTGTTTAGTTCTAAGGAGCTTTGTTGTTGAAGATGACCATGATGCCCACTATGCATGCTTCAAGCTCCTCGTCATAACAGGTTCAGTTTAAAGAATTGTCGATTTAAAAGAAAAGAGAAGTATCATGTTTTGGAAATATTTACATTAAAGTGTCTTAATGTCTTATTTAGGGGAATATTAAAGTTGATTAAAGAGAAACCGGTTAGGATCCCATGGTTCCCTCATTTCTGCACCACTATTTTCTTTGGATTCACTTAGTTCAGATAAATTTACTAAACTCAACTTAATGAGTTTCGTACTTTCATTTAGACCATGGGAAATCTCGTTAGCAGCCATAGGTTGCATCCTCTAAGGTATTCTCGATCATCTGATTGAGACATTTCAATTTAGTTACAGTTGTGATTTTTGTTTTGTTTGTGATTAAGTTTTGAGTTATCTTATATTTTAACTGTTATGATGGTGAATTTTATCTTGTTTTGTTTTAATTTTAATTTTGATTTTGGTTTTGTGGCTATCCTAAAAGTTTTGGTTTTCATGCAGAGTGATATTGTTATTTAACATGCAAGCTTGTAAGCAAGAAAAGTATAGTAAAAGTAGTACTGAAATGAAGGTACTGTAAACTTGTAAAAGCGTATCTGTTGAGTCTTCTCATTCCTCCACCTGAAACTATAGTATCTTGCAATAAACATTTATAATTTGCAAGGAAGTAAAAGTCTATAGATAGGTTTGTCACAAACCTACAAAATCCTATGTCATAACTTGGTTGGATCTATTTATTTATTGAAGAGATGCCTTCTTTTAATGAGTATGATAGGCTCAGTCGTCCTACAAGATATCCATAAAACTTGTGAAAAGGTCTAGGGAATACCTAGATATTTCACAACCCTTTTAAACTTTTCTGAGTTCATTTGAACTTATCACACTCACTAAATGATTCATCTATTTCAAACTCTTATGCTTATTAAATTAATGTATTAATTATCCCGAAAGGTTGGGTAGATATCACTTGATATTTAATTTCAGATTATGTACGTGGGGCCTTTAGAGACAATTTAATTAATGAAAGAATTCAACCAACTTTTATGGGCTTGTAGTGCTTCAAATGTATTTTAAAATTAATTGTGTTTTGCTTTTCTAAACCTCATTAATTAGATTTGATTAAGCCTAGTTGCACTATCAAGCCCTTAAGACTTCAGTGGGTATATGTGTGATTTTTAGAAGAGTTTAGATATATAACTATGATTCTTATCAAAATAATGAATTATTGTTGAACCACTGATTAGGAGTTTTAGATCATTAAATATCACCTTTCAAAAATGAAACCCCTAACTTTAATGATCCTTTGACCTTAATTATCTCTCAAATTAATGTAATTTAAAGAAATTATAAATTTACCTTTTTAATATGTCAAAAATAGATTGGTTTCTACCATTTATCCCTTTATGTTTCAATCATTCAAACATTTTTATTAAGATTATCCATTGCCCATTTCTCGGTTCAATTAAGCCTCAATATTGATTAAGGCTAATTTTTTTAAAATTACACTTTTGTCCCTAAAGGCATTATTACCTCATAATTCATTAAATTTAATTCAAATGATTTTAAAATTTTTATGCTACCCACTCATGGGTCAATTAAAGCATTAGAGGAGAAAATGTGATTTTTATTAATTTAATTTAATTTATATAATTATTTTTCATGCAAAATAGAGATTTTCAAAGGAAAATCAATAACATGGTCAAAACAACGTTTCTATCCTTAATAAAATTATTGAAGGTTCACATAGACAAAAGGACTACTTGGACCAAATTTCATAATATTTTGAACTTTGATTTAATTATTATAATTACTTCAGTTTTTGGAGTATTAAGTAAATATAAAATATTATTTAACTAGAAAATTAAGTTTTACATTTTTCTTAAATCTTCCGAGGTCAAGAAACTTAGAGGACCAAATTTTATATTTTTGTGGTTTATATTATAATTATTAGAATTATTTTAGTGAGAAATTAAAGAAATTCCATTTTAACTATTAAAAATAATAGTTTTTAATCCTTTAAAATTTAATATTTTAATTTAGAGAATTAGGAAACTTATTTCAATTATCCCTAAGTGATTAGGAGACAATTTAGAACATTTACATCAATTTTATTAATTTTGTGATTTTCATTAATTTTTAATTATTTAAATAATAAAATAATGTTTAAAAATGAAAATTCTATTTTAATTACAATTTTATTTTTCAGAGACTCCTCTGATCACAGAGAACTTTCAAAATTTCTGTCTGATGCTTCATCCCCAACTGGTTCATCTCATAAGTCATCCACCTTCTAACCTTAAGATCTCGAGCTAGACTCAACCAAATCATATGGTGTTTGTTTCTATAGACTCATCTGACCTAGATAAACCTATCTATATAGCTAATACAGTATAAAATACAATACACATGTATGGAGGATGAAGAATAGCTCTGGAGGAAGGTGAAGTTCAATACCTTTGTCTGAGAGGGGAGGCCTCAATCAGATGGTTGTAGTAGCTTTGATTGGTCCCAACGAACCTCTAGATGAAGCCTTTTACCCTGGTGAATTGTTTGGACCCAAGTTTGACTAGACCCAGTTTCAAGTGTTGATCAAAGTCTAGTATAGAAGCTCTCTGTGATGGAGCTTTGATGGGGGAACTTCTTCTTTCAGTGCTGTGAAGGTGTGGGCATAGTTAATTTGATTTTGGTTCATTGTAGAGCTGTAATGGGATGTTTCCTAGTTTCGACTAGAATTTCAGTGGAGAAATTAGCTCTAAATAGTGGGGTTGAGTGGTTGAAGACAGTGCGATTACACTTAGAAGGTCTCAGGGATGTTTTGGGCGCAATTTTACAGAGTTCCCTTAAGAAAATTTCAGCACCCCTCTTTGGCAGTGAAGGATGGCTTTTATAGCCATGGAGCCATGGCTACTTGGTGGAGCTCACGGCTTGCTGGTGGGTGGCTTTAGTTGCTTAGGTGGAAGGCAGATCAACCCCAATGAGAAACCAAAGTTGGAGAGCTTAGAATGTGGGTTTGGGTTTTCATGGGGAGGATGTGGCTCTCGGTTTGGGCTCCTCCAGCGACTAGACCGGCCAGCTAGGCCAGGGGAAGTGGCCAGTGTTATGGTGAGTGATGCGATGTGACTTTATATATGTTTTAAAATACAAGAATTTGATACCACTTTTTAGAATATTTAATTTCCCTGCAAATTGCTTCAAAAACTTGATGTGCGAGGTTTACTTTTATAATTTTATATTTAGATTTATTTATTGTAAAAGTCACAATCTTAAATGCAAGTATGCGTATCGTTCAAGTAATATAGGGCTTTAGTGGAGTCTTGGTTATCAATCCCACAGGGATAGTGAAATAAAAAGTAAGAGATTTAAGTAATATTTTGAAATTTTCTTATGCAAATTATATATACACTTTTTTTAATATATATATATATTCAAATAACAATTTTTACTAAAATAAAAGAAGCAGTAAGTAGTAAATTAAAATAAGCAGTAATTAAAATTCTATGTCAGTATAAAAATGACTCTCTCCTTTTTCAACTAATCCAAGAATTATAGATTAATTATCTTTTGTATGGAATTAAGATTGTGCCAAATAGAAGCATTCCTATTCTTTACCCTTTGGTCCAGGTGCAAAGTACATTGACTAATCTATAGTTAGGCTCAGGATGTTTCATTAGTAGAATGGGTTAATATAGGCTCACACTACTAGATGACCAAGGGTGGCTATGGTCGGCTCTACTAGTGACCCGTTACCTTTCTATAAGCCAAATTATTATAATTTAGTCTGTCACTCTAAAAACTAATTAATTTTACGCCCAATAAATAATATCTTCCTATTTATTTGCACTGCACCTTAAACAATCCGTGTATAGCCTGCTATTACCTAAGGATTCATATGATATTTACTAGTTAAGAATTTATCTCCAGATAGGTCTCAAAATTCTTCAACAGGTTTTAATAAATTAAATGGCTAATTTAAAAAGTAAACTAAGATCAGGTATTAATATCATCACAATATTTTAAAATATTTTATATTTAATTCTCCTATGAAATTTAATTAATTTATAATCTTTTCATAGTTGAAAGGAGAAAGATAACTAACAACTCGGAACTCATAAAAATAACACAACAAAACATATTTATAGAACTTTGAACTAAAGTACAAATACTTATTTGAAGTGTTCCTTCAAGAGATCCGCTGACTTCTACTGACTCCAAAGCAATGATGAAAGACTCCAACAACAATAACATACAATAAACACTCAAAATAAACTCACTAGATATAAAATAAAGTGGCACCCTAAGTATGGAAGAGACTAAATTAAACTAGAGATGAGAGAGAATATGTTAAAATGGGTATGTGTACTAAGAGGGGTTTTTGGTGCGATTTTCTCTGTAGAATGGGCTCCTATTTATAGAGCTCTGAATTTGACCAGGGGTTGCTTAACGCACCTCTTCAAAATTTGTCCAAATTCAATGTATCTTCTAGAAGGTAACCGTCGCGTCTAGGTACTGGGATCTGGTGCCTAGGCGCCGAACTCTGTGACCAGGTCTTTCGCACCTCTTCTCTTTGGGTCGCACCTCTTCGCGATCTAGACCGTTTCCTTGTGTCCAAATACATTGTATCACATGTCCAATATATTAGGAGTAACTTTCAGTCTTCTAGAAGCTCCAATAAGCACTTAACAACGTCAAAATAACTGCCTGAAGTCATGAAAAAAACTTAACAGCATCTGTATCATATTGGCGCTTAGGTGTCGGACTCTGGCCTATGACGCCATGCCAATAATTTCAAAATTTGCTCCATAAGCTCCATTTTGCTCCTTTTTGCTCCTTTTTCCTTCTTTTTCTTTCTTGGACTCTTTTTAATCATCTACATCCAAAAACATGAAAATACCTTTCATTAAAGCATAATATCCTTAAGAATTGAATCATAAATAAGGCATAAAAATGGGTTTTTAGGTAGAACAAATTCCCCCAAACTTAAACGTTACTTGTCCTCAAGTAACCCTTTTAATTACATAAAATAGATAACATTTGGAATGAAGTTAAAATATTTAAGATTCCTTATAATTTTTGGTTTTATAAATGCTTTAGCAAATCCTTAACCAAATTTCACTAATTAAGTTTAATTTTAAGAATTTAAGAATATTTAATTACCAAATCATAAGACTTCCAATTTTTCATTAATTTCAAGAATAATTGTAGTTCATTATATTAAGGTCACATAGAATATTTACAAGAAAAAGATTTTCATGAAATATTTTTTAAGTAAAAATACATGTACATAGAAATTAAGTTAAAAATGTAATCAGTTTTCTTACTATAAGATAATTCAAGTGAAGCCAATTTTTGATTAGGCATTTCCTCAAGTTTCTCCTCACTTTCTTTCTTTTTCTTTTCTTTTTCTTTTCTTTTTCTTCTCTTTTTTTTAAGTGAGGATTACTATTTTTGGATAGCCTGTTAATGATTTTGAACTTCACTATCCTTAACTTATTTTCAAAAACTTATACATTCTTACTTAATAAATATGACATTAATAATTTATTATTTTTCAAAATTTATTTCAATCTTTTCTTTTTCAAGCAATAATCTTGATTCCTTAGTATTTCAAAAATACAATTCTATTTACTATAAATAGAAAAATTTTCATCTTATTAATCTTTAAGCTAAATAATTTTATTCTTAAAATCAACCAAAATTTTTGAAATTTTAGTTAAGTTTACTAAATTATTTATAAATTCAAAATTTTAGATAATCTTAAACAAATTTTTCATTCCTTATGTTATGTTAATATATTTTTAAAGAAAATATTAGCTATTTAAGGACAAATAATATTTAAATTTGATAAATATTTTTCCTTCCCCCAAACTTCAAATTTAGTATAAATATGATTTATGAAATTTTCTAAAGCATGAAAGAAAGAAATAAACAAGAATTAATCTAAGTACAATAATGATGTAGTAAGGAAAAACTAACTTCTAATTCTACACATGCTTCAATATGAATATAGCAGAAATGCTTAAGCATATATAGAAAAGTTTTTGCAGAGCAGGAGTTAATTTCTAAAAATAAATCCTTCTTCTTTTTTTTTATTATTATTTTTATATTTTTTAAAAAAATTTCTCTTTTTGAACATGCAACTTTACTAACTATTCATGAACACTAAATAATAGGCTGAAACAGAAATAAACTTTTATAGAAATTCATTCACATCTCAGTCTTAAACACACATCAGACAAGCTAAAAAAAATAGTTTTAAAATAAAAAGTTCACAATAACTCTAACAAATAACATCACAATAAACAGTGCAAGAAATAAGAAAACATTCTAAAAATAGAATCAATAATCTCTAGAGATAAGCCAAGCTACTAATCACTGTCTGTAGCTTCATCATCATCATCACCAAAAGAGAACTCCATATCCTTAGGATCAACATAGGGTGAAAATCTGGGACAAGTAGGGAACTTAACATCATGCTCTTCCTTCATAAATCTCACTAAAGACTCTGAATACTCAGCATCATAATCACTCTTTCTTTGTGTATACTCATAAAGGTGATCAATCTTCTTGTCTATGGTATCTACTATGCAGTGAGTTAAGAATAACTCATGTTGCTGCTCTATGAACTGATCATGCATGGTTTCCCAAAATGTAGATGATGGCTCAGCAGAAGTAGATGGTCTCGAAGTAGAAGCTCTACCTGAAGTAGGTAATGAACCAGCAGGTGTAGTAGAACTCTTACCTCGCAGTCGATCATAAATGCTAATGCTTTCTCTTCCTATAGGCTTCATCGACTTGAGCTTTTCCTCATAAAGCTCGGCAACTACTCCAGGACTTTGACATAGAGAATAGATCAGTGATGGAAAACCAAGTCCAATAGATGTGCTAGAACGAGCAGTAGCCTCCACAGAATCATAAATAATGCTCCCTGCATCAATAGACTTCTTCTCTTGAATGCAGTAGTTTGGAATAGCTCTATCTTTGGTAACTTCACTCAGATGATTGAATGGAAGGAGACGAGCAGAAATAAAGTAGTGTCATGCCTTGGAAACACCATTAATCTTAGAAGATGAAAAAATTACCCTTTTTTCCATTCCGAATCTTCCAGGCTCTAGTACTATCAGTCAGGTAGGCAATGATCATGTCCAAATCTTCTTCAGATGGAGATAAACCTGAGTAATAACACTCTATGTTTGGCGGTAGGCCATAGAAAATGTTGATGCGTTCAGGTGTGAATACTACTTCAACTCCTCGAATGAAAATCTCGTATTCCTCCGCATCCATGAAATTGGCAAAAAAATTCTCTAACCACCGGGATAACGACAACAACAGTGAAATAACAGAATCGTTGCCAGTTGAGTGCAACGATTGCCTCCTAAATTCTTCCTCCAGGATTATAAAAAACTTCGCTCCAAGATAAACTTCCGAGTCATAGCAAAATCATTGTATCGAAAGTGTGCAGCACCAGTAACGAACTTGCTACGATCAAAATTTTCTCATTATTTTCCTCGCTTAGATTTGGGTGCCATCTATACGTGAAAGAAAAACGCAAAATAAATTCAACAGATCTAAAAAAACAAATTTAAGCTTTTCAAACTTGAAATAGCTTAAACACCCATGGATTTAACCATAAAAAATCAAAAATTTTTTCAAAATTTTAGTTTTTCTAGATGAGAGCAAAATCCATGGTGAAAATAAAAAATAATGAGTTAGAATGTAGATCTGACATCGAGATGAAGAAATCGGGTGATTTCAAGCCCAAAAACATGAAAATCTGGCTCTAAATGGGATCTCTAGGTGGTATTTTCGCGAAATACTGTGGAGAAGGAAGCTTATGCGTAAAAAATGGTGTAGGGGGATTTAAGAAGATGAGTTTTCAGGTTCAGGCCGAACCGGCGCCTAGGCGCCAAATTCTGGCACCTAGGCACCGCTCGCCTTTCCAAAAATTCGATTTAAATTAAATATATTCCACCAAATCTTATCAAACTTGACTCATAATTACTCTTATGAGAGTATTTATCCATTTTATAACCTCAAAATATTTTCACAATCAATTTTAAATGATAGCATAGATCCACATAAATGTATCCAAATTCTTCAATTCAAAATCCTAATATACATTCCAAATTCAACAACTTTTAGTACAAGACTGTATCAAGGTTCATCGTTTTATAAATAACACAAACAACAACAAAACAAACATTCAAATCCAATAACACACATTGAACAAATTAAGCAAATACACACATTAGATATTCAACACATTAACACAAGACTCGATCACACCTAAAACAAATATAGAATCTATTTAACACCGATCTTCAATTTCCATCTCTTTCGCAATGAAGTTCGCTAGGACCGAAGGGATAGAATACCAACACCCTTGGATATTCCAAAGCCGTCTTTTCATCAATCCACTTGTTCTTCGCATACATTTCTACTTGAGCGTTATGATAGGTAGCCATGTGATCAGATTGAAGTTTGGTTTGCCATTCTAAGTGTTCGTATTGGTGGTACATCTCATGGAGATGATTACCAATACTTTAAAGTTCCGCTTCAATCTTATCCATTTGACTAAACATCTTCTCCAAACTAACAGCAATAAAACCATTAAAATAAGGCTGAGGATCTTTAGGAGAGTTTTTTCTTACCTCATTTCCATGATTTCCTCTATCCATGACCTCCAAATCCTTCCTAAATCCTCCAAAATGAATTGCTCTGGTCGAAATTAGTGTTTCTATGCTATTGGGGACGAAAAATAGGCTATAAATAAAGATATTTCGTGTGAAAAACTGAAGAAATTCAGTTTTTCCACGATCTGTATCCGTGGCGCTTAGGCGCCGGAATTTGGCGCCTAGGCGCCGGATCATTGATATGCATGTTATTCTGGTGCTTAGGCGCCAACTTTTGGCGCCTAGGCGCCGGAACCTCGATCGACTCCGATTCGCCGATCGTCAAATTTTTCAAAGTTTTGGTCTTAAAAATAGGTCTAACAAACGAGTATGATCAACACACAAACACAATTACGAAAAATTTAAATCACGAACAATCACAAACGAAGGTTAACTTGATCTCCTTTTTACTCAAATTTGACATGGAGTGTTCCAAGACCAAATTATATATACTTCAAGAAAATGTTTAGCTTAAGCTAATACAGACTTGTTAGCCTTCTATTTCTAGGAGTTATATAGAAATTTAGTCAAGGCCAAGGCATAACCTTATAGCGATAATTAAACTCAAACTAATAAATATGGGTTGCCTCCCTCAAAGTGCTTGGTTTAATGTTGTCAGCCCGACCTAATTAATTGAATTAATCCGGTAGACTCAACTCATAAGCCTCTTTGTAATTTTATTTCATTTCTCCCATATAAGGCATCAGTCTTAATCCGTTAACTTTAAATACATTTCCAGTTTTGGAATCTTTAATATCCACAGCTCCATAAGGGTATACTTTCTTAATTATAAATGATCCCATCCATTTAGATTTTAATTTTTCAGGGAAAAGTGTTAAACAAGCATTAAATAATAATAATTCTTGTCCAGGCTCGAATATTTTCCTAGAAATCATTTTGTCATGCAATTTCTTCATTCTTTCCTTATAAATTCTTGCATTTTCATAAGACTCGTTTCTAATCTCTTCCATTTCATTCAGTTGTAATAATCATTTTTCTCCTGCAGTATTCAAATTATAATTGAACTCCTTTATCACCCAATAAGCTTTATGCTCCAGTTCAACAGGTAAGTGACAATGTTTACCATAAATTAACTGATAAGGTGACATTCTGATAGGTGTCTTATAAGCTGTTCTATAAGCCCATAATGCAGAATCAAGTCTATCAACCCAGTCAATTCTTTTAGGATTAACAGTCTTTTCCAATATTCTTTTAATTTTTTTGTTTGATACTTTAGCCATTCCACTTGTTTGAGGATGATAAGCAGTTGCAATTCTATACTTAATTCTAAATTTTTCCAGCAATGATTGAATTCTTAAATTTTTTAAATGACTTCCCCCATCTGTGATAATTATCCTAGGCATTCCAAATCTTGTAAAAACCATTTTCTTTAAAAATTTTGAAACACTTATGGACTCACAGTTCGGTAAAGCTACAGCTTCGTTCCACTGTGAAACATAATTAACTGCTAATAAAATAAAAATCTTTCCAGACGATGGTACGAAAGGTCCCATAAAGTCTAAACCCCATACATCAAAAATTTCGATTTCTAATATAAAGTTTAGAGGCATTTCATCTTTTCTGGATATATTTCCCATTCTTTAACATCGATTACAAGTTTTCACATAATTTCCAACATCTTTAAATAAAGTAGGCCAATAAAATCTAGAATTTAAAATTTTAAATGCAGTTTTATCCACTCCAAAGTGTCCTCCAAATTCAAAATCGTGACATTTTTGAATAATTGCAAAAGTTTCTTTATAAGGTACAAATCTTCAAATCACAGAATCACTTACTAATTTAAATAAATGAGGATCTTCCCAAATATATGATTTACAATCATTCTTTAATTTCTTAGAATATTTACTATTCATCCCATCTGGTAAAACATTGCTAACCAAATAGTTAACTATGTCTGCATACCATGACATTTGTAATCCTTGAATGACATAATATTGCTCATCCAAGAATTTCTCATTTATATTTTCTTCATAAATCTTCTCAATAGTGTTTTTGATTCTTGATAAATGATCAGCAATTTGGCTATCAGTCCCTCTTCTGTTCATAATTTCAAAATCAAATTCTTGCAAAAGTAAAACCCATCTGATCAATCTAGGTTTAACATTCTTTTTAGATATCAAATACTTAACAGCAAAATGATCAGTATGCACAATACATTTTGTTCCAAGAAGGTATGGTCTAAATTTATCAAAGGCATATACTATTGCTAACAGCTCTTTTTCAATAGTTGTGTAATTTACTTGAGTTTCATTAAGAGTTTTGCTAGCATAATATATAACTTTAAAAATCTTCTCATATTTTTGTCCTAATACAGCTTCGATTGCATAATCACTTGCATCACACATTAATTCAAAAAGTTTATTCCAATCAGGTGCAACAATGATAGGTGTAGTGATTAACTTTTCTTTCAGAATATTGAACGCATTCAGACAATCTTCATTAAATTCAAATTTAGCTTCTTTTTTCAATAAATCGCAAAGAGGTTTAGCAATTTTAGAAAAATCCTTTATATATCTCCTATAAAATCCAACATAACCCATAAAACTTCTTACATCAGTAACAGTAGTAGGTGGTTGCAGTTCAGCAATAATTTTTACTTTTGCTTAATCAACTATCATTCCTTTTTCTGAAACTTTATGTCCAAGTACAATGCCTTCTGTGAACATAAATTGACATTTTTCCCGGTTTAGAACTAAATTTGTTTCTTCACATCTCTTCAAAACTTTCATTATATTTTCTAAGCAAGATTCAAAAGAAGTTCCAAAAACTGAAAAATCATCCATAAATACTTCTATTCCTTTAATAATCAAATCACAGAATATTGACATCATATATCTTTGAAAAGTTGTAGGTGCATTGCATAAACCAAAAGGCATTCTTCTAAAGGCAAATGTTCCATAAGGACTAGTAAATGTTGTCTTTTCTTGATTCTCAGGAGCAACATGTAATTGATGATAACCAGAATATCCATCCAGAAAACAGAAATATGAGTGTCCAACTAGTTTATCTAGCATTTGATCCAAGAAAGGTAAAGGAAAATGATCCTTTCTAGTGGCATTATTTAATTTTTGATAGACAATGCAAATTCTCCATCCAGTAACTTGTCTTGATGGAATTAATTCATTTTTATCATTAACAATGACAGTTACTCCTCCTTTCTTTGGAACACAATGAATAAGACTTACCCATTGGCTATCCGAAATAGGATAAATAATTCCAGCATCTAACCATTTCAAAATCTCTTTCTTGACAACCTCTTTCCTAATTAGATTTAATCTTCTTTGAGGTTCAATAGTAGGTTTACAATTTTCTTCCACTAAAACCCTACACATACAGATTAAAGGGCTTATTCCTTTTATATCTGCAATAGTCCAACCAAAAGCGTTCTTATAATTCTTCAGAACCCCTATTAATTTTTCTTTTTGATATTTGCTTAATTCTGAAGATATAATTACAGGTAAAGTTAATGAATCTCCAAGAAATGCATACTTTAAATGTGAAGGTAACATCTTTAATTCCAGTTCAGGGGAATTTTCAATTGAGGGTAATAGTATATCATTTTTAGTTGTGTCTAAAATTTCTCAATTTTCATGAATATAATGAGTTTCTTCAGATGAATTTTCTTCATTTAATGACTCATCATATAACATAGATTCTTTATCTTTATCATAAAAAAATGACCTTAAATATTTCTTGGTAATGCTTTTCAATCACATAATCAAAAATATCCATCCGATAGCATTTTTCTTTTTCAGGACTCATTGGTTTCAGAACATTGAATGTTATCTCTTGATCATTAAATTTCATCGTTAATTCTCCTTTTTGCACATCAATCATAGCTCGATTGGTAGCTAGAAAAGGTCTCCCTAAAATGATAGGTACTTCTTTATCTTCTTCCATATCTAGAATAATGAAATCTTCAGGGAAGATAAATTTATCTACCTTAACAAGAACATCCTCTATAACTCCTTCAGGATAAGTGATCAATCGATCAGCTAACTGAAGAGTTACAGTGGTAGGAGAAATCTCTCCTAAATCTAACCTTCGAAAGATTGAAAATGACATGAGATTAATACTAGCTCTTAAATCACATAAGGCTTTTCCACATAATTTTTCTCCAATAGCACATGGTATAGTGAAACTTCCAGGATCCTTAAGATTCTAAGGTAATTTTTTTTGAATTATTGCACTACATTCTTCACATAATACAACAGTTTCAGAAGCTTTAAATTTTCTCTTCGTGCTTAAAATATCCTTCATAAATTTTGCATAGCTTGGCATTTGCTCCAAAGCTTCAGCAAAAGGAATGTTGATGGTAAGTTTCATAAAAATTTTAAAGAACTTAGAAATTTTATGGTCAAGCTTCTGCTGTTTAATTCTTTGAGGAGAAGGTGGTAGTGGTCTTTCAACTCCCACTTCAATAGGTACAACAGTATGTTCTTTACTTGGAGAAAGGGTATCTTTAGGTTTTTCAATCTCTTCAACTTCTTTCTCTTTTTCAATCCCATTCCATGTTTTCTCATTTAATTCCTTTCCACTTCTAAGTTGTACAGCTTTTGCTTGTTCATGTTCTTTTCCAGATCCTTTAAGATTAATTTCGACATTGCTAGGCAGTGTTCCTTGAGGTCTGTAATTAATGAAATTAGCAATTTGACCCATCTGACTCTCGATATTACGAATAGCAGTGTTTGGACTTTTTAGCTGATTACTTAGTTGCAAGATCAATTCCTCTATAGATAACTTTTTTTGTTGATTGTTATAACCAGGAGGATAAGTTGGTCTATAGTTTGAATTTCCTTGATTGTTCCAATTTGGATTAACTTGATGTCCATTACTCCAATTAAAATTAGGATAATTTTTTCAACTAGGATTATAATAATTAGAATAAGGATTATTAGTTTTACTAGCAATAGCTTGCAAAGTTTCCATTGTTTGAGAATCATCAGAAGTTGCAGAATTATCATTACTTACATGTGATATATTAATAGCAAAATTATCTAATTTCTTAGATATCACGGCCACTTGTGAAGCTAAAATAGAAAAGGCTTCATTATCATGAATACTGGCCATTCTTTTAGGATTAACCTTTTCAGAAGGCCATTGAAAATTATTATAAGCCATTTCTTGAATTAAGGTTTAGGCTTCTTCAAATGTCTTAGCCATTAAAGAACCACCACCAGCAGCATCAATATTGATCTAAGTGATCCAATAAGTCCATTATAAAATGTTTGAATAATTAACCAATCTGCTAAAGCATGATGAGGACATTTTCTTAATAGTTTTTTAAATCTTTCCCAAGCTTCATAAATTGTTTCTCCATCAAATTGCATAAATGAAGTAATATCACTTCTTAATTTAGTAGTTTTAGAAGGAGGAAAATATTTAGCAAGGAATTTTTGTGCCATATCTACCCATGTTTTAATATAACAAGTTGCTAATGAATTAAAACACATCTTTGCTTTATCTTTTAAGGAAAAAGAAAAGAGACTAAGCCTAACAACATCATCAGAAACATTATTATATTTAAAGGTAGCACAAAGTTCTAAAAAACTAGCAAGGTGTAAATTTGGATCCTTATTAGGTGTTCCTCCAAATTGATTGTTTTGAACCATTTGAATAATAGAAGGTTTAAGCTCAAAAGAATTAGCATCTATAGCTGGAATTTGAATACTAACATGAAGTTCTTCAGCTGTAGGGTTTGCATATTCCCTTAATAGTTTATAAACATTTTGTTCATTAATTTCGATTGGATTTTGATTATTGTTATGTAAGTTAGCCATTTTTTGATATTTTAAAAATTGTTTTCCTTTTTTAATTCTTTTAATTATTCTTTCTAATTCAGAATCAAAAGGTAGAAATCCTTCAGATCCAGAACTACACATAAAAATTTAAAGAAAAATATTTTTGTTTTATGTTTTGTTTTTATGTTTTACTTTTACTTTTTATTTTATCTTATCCCCAACAACGTGCGCTAAAAACTTGATGCGATGTGACTTTATATATGCTTTAAAATACAAGAATTTGATACCACTTTTTAGAATGTTTAATTTCTAGCAAATGACTTCAAAAACTTGATGTGCGAGGTTTACTTTTATATTTTTATATTTAGATTTAATTATTATAAAATTTACAATTTTAAACGCAAGTATACATATTGTTCAAGTAATACAGGGCTCTAGTGGAGTCCTGGTTATCGATCCCACAGGGATAGTGAAATAAAAAGAGATTTAAGTAATATATTAAAATTTTCTTATGTAAATTATATATACTCTTTTTTTTTAATATATATATATTCAAATAAAAATTTTTACTAAAATAAAAGAAGCAGTAAGCAGTAAATTAAAATAAGCAGTAATTAAAATTCTATACAAGTATAAAATCGACTTTCTCCTTTTTCAACTAATCCAAGAATTATAGATTAATTATCTTTTGTAGGGAATTAAGATTGTGTCAAACAGAAGCATTCCTATTCTTTACCCTTTGGTCCAGATGCAAAGAACATTGACTAATCTATAGTTAGGCTCAGGATGTTTTATTAGTAGAATGTGTTAATCTAGACTCACACTACTAGATGTCCAAGGGTGGCTATGGTCGGCCCTACCAGTGACCCGTTACCTTTCTATAAACCAAATTATTAGAATTTAGTCTGTCACTCTAAAAACTAATTAAGTTTACGCCCAATAAATAATATCTTCTTATTTATTTGCACTTCACCTTAAACAATCCACGTATAGCCTGAGATTACCTAAGGATTCATGTGATATCTACTAGTTAAGAATTTATCTCCGGATAGATCTCAAAATTCTTCAATAGGTTTTAACAAATTAAATGGCCAATTTAAAAAGTAAACTAAGATCAGGTATTAATATCATCACAGTATTTTAAAATATTTTATATTTAATTCTCCTACAAAATTTAATTAATTTATAATCTTTTCATAGTTGAAAGGAGAAAGATAACTAACTACTCAGAACTCATTAAAATAATACAATAAAACATATTTATAAAACTTTGAACCAAAGTACAAATACATATATGAAGTGTTCCTTTAAGAGATCCGCTAACTTCTACTGACTCCAAAGCAATGATGAAAGACTCCAACAGCAATAACACACAATAAACACTCAAAATAAACTCACTAGACACAAAATAAAGTGGCACCCTAAGTATGGAAGAGACTAAATTAAACTAGAGATGAGAGAGAATATGCTAAAATGGGTATGTGTACTAAGAGGGGGGGTTTTGGTGCAATTTTCTCTGTAGAATGGGCTCCTACTTATGGAGCTCTGAATTTGACCAGGTGTTGCTTAAGGCACCTAATCCATGAAAAAAATACCTATTTTTGCCTTGATTTTATCAAATTTTTAAGGATATTATGGTTTAATGAAAGTTATTTTTGTGTTTTGGATGTAGGTGATGCAAAAATATCCAAGAAGGAAAAAAAGATAAAAAAAGGAGCAAAAATGGAGCCAAAAATACAAAATTGTTAAAATAATTGGCCTGGCGCCTAGGCGCCAAAATCCGGCTCCTAAGCGCCAGTTAGATACAAAATTCTGTAAGCTTTTTTACGACTTTTGGACAGTTATTTTGACGGTGTTAACGGTTATTTGACCATCTAGAAGATTGGCAGTTATTCTTGGATTATAGGACATGTGATACATTGTGTTTGGACGCTTGGAAACGGTTAGGATTGCAAAGAGGTGTGATCCAAAGTGAAGTGGTGCGAAGAACCGGACACAGAGTCCGGCGCCTAGGCGCCAGATTCCGGCGCCTAGGTTCCAGACACACCTTCTTGAAGATTCATTAAACATGGAAACATTTTGAAGAGGTACCTCAAGGCAACTCTTGAAGCCTATAAATAGGAGGCTACTCCTTCAGAGAAAAATGCCCATAAACCGCCCACAACCCAACCAAAAACCACCAACGCCCAACCTAGCCCCATAGTTCCATTTAGAGAGAGAAATTAGAGAAATATTTTAAGGGCCATATTTATAATTTCTTTTATTATTTAGTGAGTTTATTTTAGAGTTTGTATTAAGAGTATTTGAAGATTCGATGCTTTTGAAGTCTATTTACTTTGGAGTCAGAAGGATTCAGAGGTTTAGTTGGAGAAACACTTGAGATAAGTATTTGTATTTTGATTCAAAGTTTTATTTATATGTTTTGTTGTTTAAATTCAATGTGTTACGAGTAGTTACTCTACTTTCTCCTTTCAATTATAAAAAGATAAATAAGATAATATAAAATTCATTGGAGAATTAAAAACTATATATATATATATATATATTAAACATTGTGATGATATTAATACCAGATCTTAATTTAATATTTAAATGGGCCATTTAAATTGTTAAAATCTGTTGAAGAGTTTTGAGACCTAGAATGAGATGAATTCTTAACTAATAGATATCACATCAATCCTTGAGTAGTCGAAGGCCTTGCGCGGGTTATTCAAGGTGAAGTGCAAATAAATAGGAAGATATTATTTAATAGGCGTAGAATTGATAAGCTTTTAGAGTGACAGGCTAAATTCTTGTAATTTGGTTTATAGAGAAGGAAAGGGTCACTAGTTGGGCCGACCATAGCCACCCTTAGACATCTAGTAGTGTGAACCTAGATTAATCCATTCTACTAATAATACATCCAGACCTGATATATTGATTAGCCAATGTTCTTTATACTATCGAACGAAGGTAAAGAATAGGAATGCTTCTATTTGGCACAATACCATAAATTTATATTCTCCACGAATATTACATTATCTAAAAAGTCTTGGATTAATTGAAAGGAAGAAAGTTGTTTGCTTATTTTTATTTACATCAATCATTTCTTTATTACTCGCTTTATTTACGCATCTAGTAAATTAAATATCAACTTTTTAACTTTAAAAGAAATACATAAAAATAAAATCAAAATATTAAAAAAAAATCTATAATCCCCCTCGTGGGATTGATACTGGGGTCTTTATTTAAATCCATATATTGCTTGAAGCTGTCGGCATATTTTTAGGTTGTGTTTTATTTAAAAAAGAGGGGTCGCCTAACAGAAGCTGTCGGCGAATTTTTAATTTAATTAAAATAAATAATTTGAAAAGTAGTATTTGATTTTGAAAATAATTTTAAATTTGAAGGTTTTAAGATATGAGATTAAACCGATCTCACATCCCAAGTAGTTTATATAAACGAGCATTGCACCACAAACCGTGTATCTATCCCTAAGGATAAACACACTGCTTGACGGTGGGGCTCGATTAAATAAACTAGAAGATTTGTGAATTCCGTTTGGTCTGCGAACCAATTTTATAAGCCGAACAAAATTCCCCGCTTAATATGAAAACATTAAACGAGGGTTTATATTACTCAGGTTCTTTAAATTCCCTATAAGGGCAAACCCCTATAGTTAATTACATCTTAAGTGATAGGAATCACCTAAGAAAACTCTCGATAATAATCAATAATTCTGCTCTCAAGAATTTCAAAGTTTAAGATTTTCAAGGGATTGAAATTTGGAATTTCAATAGGGAATGGATCAAATTTGGAACATTTCGTTTTGTGAATCCAAAGGAAGAAAAGTAGGAGAAATCACAGATTTGAAGCGAACTTCGGTAATTTCCCGACTATCCTATTGTTTGGCTTGGATTTAGGAAAGTCCTAGTATTTATTTAAATGTTTTGATTTTGCCAATTTTAATTAATTAGGACTTATATTTATATGATAGAATCATACAAATAGCCTCGAAGATGTGAGGGTTTATGTCGTATCGGATGACTACCTCGGAATCCTAAGACCGGTTAGGGCTTAATTTGCAATGCAAATGCCTAACGAAGAGTTGAGGATTTATGTTGCACTAGGCAAACTACCTCGAAGTCCTATGGCTTTGTTGTTTAATTCTAGGAAAGTTTTGTTGAAGTAGACTCAGGTTTTGCTGATGACGATGGCCGTGCTGCCCACCATGCTCCGAGCTCCTGTTGTTGCAGAGGTTTAGTTTTAGAAATCATAAATCAGGGGATGAGAAAAGTATTTTGGTTTAGAGAAGTCTTAATTTCCAAGTGTTTTTGTGTTTTAATTAAAACATATCTTAAAGTTGATTATAACGACACCGGTTAAGATCCCACGGTTCCATCCTTTCGGCATCATTATTTTTATCGGATTCACTTAGTCCAGATGAATTTGCTAAACTCAACTGAATGAGTTCTACACTTTCATTTAGACCGTGGCAAATCCCGTTAGCAACACGTAGGTTACATCATCCGAGGTATTACCGATCATCCAACAGGACTTTTTAATTTAGTTGTAATTGTACTTTTGTATTCTGTTTGTGATTAAATTTTGAGTTGTTTTATATTTTGAAATATTGTGGCGGTGAATTTTATCTTGCATTGACTTTTAACTTAGTTTTGGTTTCGGTTTTAGGGACTATCCTAAAGGTGTGGGTTTTCATGCAACGGTTGTTTATCATGCAAGAAAAGTAAGTGCGATGCGAGTTAAATAAATTGCAATAATGTAAATTGCAAGAAGGTAAATCGCAATAAAATAAAAGCGTACCCGGAGGGTCTTCCCGTCATCCCAAGCTGCACTTAAAACACAATTAGAATATTTAAGCAAGTTCCTAGGTAAAGCTAAGGTAAGGGTTATGGTTTTCTACCAAGTTCCTAATCCTAGAGTTAGTCATTTCCTATGACGTCTAGGTTCTTTGTGTTTTGGTTTAAGGACGATTTTCTTCATCAAAGAACAATTAAGTCCAATTGTTCTTATAAATGTCCTATCATATTGAGGAAGTGCTTAAGAATAATCTTAAACATTTTTTCAATATTTTCTAGGATTGTTTTAAGTCCAAATGGGTTTAATTATACAAATGAATTAATCGTCCGAGAATTCAAGTTTTGTTGTTATCTTGCTCGATTGAATCTAGGACATTTGAATATCCTATAAGTGAAGTAACATTTCATTTAATGTTCCGTTTAGGAGTTATGATAACTAAAAACATTCAAGGGTAAATTGGTATTCAAATGATTTGATTTAAATTAAAGGGTTTAAATTTGGAATAGTGTTCAAGTTGCTTTATATTTAATTTCTTTCTATTTTAGGTGATGTTATATTTAATTTAATTTAATTTAATTTAATTGAGTTTTAATTTAATTTAATTCAATATAGTTCAATTTAATTTGATTTGATGTTACATTAATTAATTTAATTTGATTTAATTTTAATTTAATTTGATTTAATTTTAATTTAATTTAATTTAATTTAATTTGATTTAATTTGATTTAATTTAATTTAATTTAATTTAATTTAATTTAATTTAATTTAATTTGATTTAATTTAATTTAATTTAATTTTTTAATCTTAATTTAATTAATTTAATTTAATTTAATTTTAATTTAATTTTATTTTTAATTGAAATTTTTAAAAGAGTTTAATAATTTAATTTTAGTTTAATGATTAAGTCTCTTAATATTTTAAATTTGAGTTATCATTTTAATTAAGAATTGAATATTAATGAGATAATTAATTTAGGGATTTTTAAATTAAAGAATAAATCTCTTCCTAATAATATCCCTATTTTATTAATTCCAATTTTATTATTCTCCCAAATTTAATCAATTATTTAATTAAAGTTTAATCATTTTAAATTTGCTTAATGGGTTTCTACCCTTTAATCATTTAAATTTCAATCATCCAAATCAGATTAGGATCAAATATTTTACTTGTTAAATTTTTTTTATTAAACCTAAAGTTTTAATTAAGGGTTAAAATTTTAATTACCATTTTACCCTTTAAGCTTAACAATTTCATAACTCACTAAATTGAACTCAAATGAACTTGAAATTTTTATGTGACTTCACTCATATGTCAATAAAGACATGAGAGGAGAAAATGTGATTTTTCTGTATTTAATTTATTTATATAATTATTTTTGGTAGAAAATAGAGATTTTCAAGGAAAATTTAATAACATGACCAAGGGAAAGTTTCTGTCCTTAAGAAAATTAGGGGACATTCCTAATGACCAGAGGATGAATTGGACCAATTTTGGTGATTTTTTGAATTATATTATTTTTATTATAATTATTTTAAGTTTTGGAGTGTTAATTAATTTAAAAATAAAATAAACGTTGAAAAATGAATTTTATATTTTTCAAAAATCTCTATGATATCAAGGAAATCAGAGAACAAATTTTACAATTTTCTAATTTTTCTATGATTTAATATAATTATTTTAGTGAAAATGCTAGAAAATACATTTTTTAATTTTAAAATTACCCTAGAGCTTTAAAATTTAATATCTCACTAAATAGACCTAAGAAAAATGTGGGGTTTGTTCCTAAGTGATTAAAATTCAAAATGTGACATTTTGGTGAATTTTATTATTTTTGTGATTTTTATTATTTTTTAATTATTAAAAATATTAAAATATTATTAAAAATCAACTTTTTTAGAAAATTGAAATTTTAATTTTCTTAAATTCCCTTGATATCAGAGAGGCTCCAAAACCAATTTGGTGAATTTTTAAAAAGTATTTTGAAAGTTATGAATTTTTAAAGTTTAAAATGGCTAAGTGGCTTAATCAACCCAATTAGTGGGGCTAACCAAGTCCAATTGACCTCAAACTTTTATGGTGGATTCCTCTGATCCTAAAGGTCAGTGGAGAATTGATTTTAAGTCAATTTGATGCATGGTTAACTCTAATTAATTAGAGACCTATTTTGGGTGTTTAAGCCAATTAGGGTTGTTTTAAATGAACTAAGTCAAAACCTATTTTTCTTAGGGTTCTCTGGTCATAAGAAACATCACCAAATTTTCCTAGAATTTATTTCACAACATGCTATTTATTGGAATTAAAATACTCAAAACAGCAACATGAATTTGAAAAATCAATAACTTTTTATAGGGATGGCCTCGACTTTGGAAAATTCGGGGAATGTTCCCAAATTCGGAGGCTTCAAAAGCCCTATGGTCTCATGCCATGGTGAATTGTATACATGCATGGAGAATTAAAAGTATGCAGAGAGTAAATAAATTATAAAAAATAAAATACTTGGTGAAATTAAATGATTTCTTTTCCACATTATTCTCCTCTCGTTCATTCGAGCAAAAGGGTATTTTTATTTTATTTTTCGATTTTTCTACACGAGTTTTGAATTTTTGAAGTTTAGGGAATTAAATAAATCAAAAAATACCCTAATTTTCTATTTATCCACGCGGCGCCAACTCATCCTCGGCATCTCCGAAACGCCGCGTGTCGCGCTCCCATTCGACGCCGCCACCCGAGTCGGCCAGTCCGGGCCCCGCGGTTCTCGTACCGTCTCCCGGTCCGACGCCATCCGAGCCGTTCGTCCGCGCGTGTATTGAATGGACGACATCCTTTCATCGTCCCCGAGCGTCCTCGCCCGAGAGCCGTCCACACTAAATCCCTAAGATCTCACTCGATACTCGATGGATTTTCATGTTCTTATGCTCTATGGATTCGTCTTGAAGAGACGAACACATCTATACGGCTATCATGCATTGAAATTAAAGCATTCGAAATGGAGAATCTCTAGAAGCTCGGGATGAAAAATTAGCTCATACCTTTGCTCAGAGAAGTGTGGCTTCGATCTGAGAGTTGTTGCACCTTCGATTGGATCCCAACAAGCTCCAGATGAAGTCTCCTGGTCGCAGTGAATTGTCTAGATGTGATTTCGACCAAGCCCGATCACAAAGCTTGGAGGTCTGAGCAACCGGGTGGCTCTGGAGATGGGGCTTTTGCTGGTGGACACCTTCCCTTGGTACGGTGAAGGTGTAGAACCAATCAATTTGGGAATTGGCTCACTGTGGAGAAGTGTCCTGGTTTTGGGTGGAATTTCAGTTGGGAAATTGGATTTTATCAGTGGGGATTAGGGCAAGTTGACACTGGGGATCAACGCGCTCTAAGGGTGGAGAAGGGTTTGGAACAATTTTGGCGCAGTTTCGGCAAGGTTTGTGCAACTCTCCTCTCATGGCCGTGAGGGGGTCGGGTTTAAATAGAGGTGGCTGGAGAGCCTCCCGGGGATGACCGAGGGTTGGGATCGGCTGCTCTGGTCATGGGAAGAACGACCATGGTGGCCATTGGGCATGGGGCAGCTTAGCAAGGTGGAATTTCAAAGTTGGCTCACATGTGAGCTCTCGGGTGTGGTGTTTTCCGGCGATCCGAGCCGGCCGGCGGCGGGCATGGGTCACCATCTTGACCGGGGAGGTCGGGGCTTGACAATGGTGAAGTCGATGGGCTTGGACATGTGTAAAGTGTTTGGATTAAAATGGAATGGGGGGAGAGGCCACTTTGGCTTGAAATTGGTCAACCCATTGGTTTGGGTTGGGTGCACCTCCCCATGGCCTGATTTTGGGCTGAGAGGATCGGTTGGGTCGACCGAGGGAGAGTGGTGTGGTCTCTATCCATGATGAGGTGGCTAAACATGGTTTAGTGTGTGACATGCTTAAGGAAAAAAAGGGTTAAGGAGGATTAGGAAAGGGGCTCCTCCTTTTGCCATTAATGGCTTGATCACATGTCAAGCCTTCCATGGCTTCATGTGGCTTGTCCATGGCTTGCATGGCTCACCTTTGGCTTGGGAAAAGGTTTGGTCAATTTCATGAAAATGGGTTTTAAGAATTTTTGGTAATTTGATGGAAATTTGTATGAAACTTGATTTGGAATAATTTGATGGTGAATTTAGGACTTAGGTAATGGCTTTAATTAAGTGGATGACAAATGGAAATGTCATGTGGGCTTTAGGGTAGATTTTGGGCCTTTGGATGTGGTGAAGTGGGCTTTTAGGAAAGTTTAAGGGAAATGGGCTTTTTTGATTTTAGGATGGGCATTTGGGTAAAAATTTTGTGAAGAACTTTGTCAAATAAATGTCATAATTGGTTTAGGGATGTTCTATGATGAGCTTGGAGTCAATTTGGTGTGATTTGGAGTTGAATTGGTTTGAATTTGGATTTATTGGGTAAGTGGGCCTATGTAGGTCAAATTGGGCTAACTTGGGCTAATGTTGGGCTAGGGTTGAAATTGATATAAAATCAATGTTGAGAAATGTTTATGGGAGTGTTTCAAAGAGGTTTTGACTTTGGTTGGGCTTTGATTTTGGGGTTTGGGCTCATTTGGGTTAGGTTTGGGTTTAGGTCGAAATAGGGCCTTTTAACTTTGGGTTGAGTTTGAGTGGGGTTTGGGTCCAAATTTTGGGCAAATCATGTTAGTATTTTGTTTGTGGGAATGTTAAGGAAGATTTAGAAAAGATTTGGGGTTAATTGGAATTGAATTGGGTGAGTTTGGGTTAGGTTTGGGTCATGGGTCCAAATTGGGCTTTAAGGCCAAAAGTGAGATTGGATCCAAATGTCAATCAAATTGGACTTCGATTTGGTCTAGATTGGTATTAGGGATGTTGCATTGAAGTTTAGAATTGAATTGGACCAAAATTGGGGTCAATTGGGTAGGTTTGGTTTAACATTGGGTTCACTTTGGGTTAAAATGGGCCAAATTGGGGGTTTTGACAAAAGTAGGGTAAATTGACAAAATTGGCCCATGGTGTAGTTGGACAAAATGAAATTGGGAATAATTGGGATTTTACGGAATTTTCTGGGAATTTTCGGAATTTTTGGATTTTTTGGCCAAGAGGGGTATTTTGGGTATTTGAAGGGTATTGGGAGGTTTTCTTGGAATTTTTGGTATTTTTGGGTATGGATGATCAATTTAAGTGATGTGGAAATCTTTTGGAATGATTTTGGAGAATTTTGGATAATTTTGAAATTTTGAGAAATTTGGGTAATTTCGGGGGTTTTGGGTAGGCTAAGCGGGTGTAGGGTCCCGGGGGTCAAAAATTGAAAATTTGGAAAATTGAAAATTTGGAAAATTGAAAATTGGGTGGATGTAAGTGGAAAGAAGTCATTTTGGTTGAGCCATGAAGCCATATCAAGCCCATATGAGCCATGAAGGGACCCATTTGAGGCATTCACTATGTTGTTCCTAACCTCTACGCGAGGGCTTAGGGGTTAAGGACCATCCATGTGAATCACTTACATGAGTCAGTAGGTCAAGTTAGGTATGGGTGTGGTTTTAGGAGGTATGTGGAAGTGTAGTGTGTGGGTGTAGTGTATAAATGTAGTGTGTGTGTAAGCCAGCCCCTTCACCAGACCAGGCCACCCAGGGCAGTCCTAAGGCCGAAGAGTCCTATAGGAACTCATCCTTTAAACTTCCACATTTGATTTCAACCCTCTAGGTGATTAGGGGTCTACAGTCAAGTTTGCAGAGTTTGCAGGGAGTTAAGAAGTGGTTTGAATTTCTAAAAGGTGGGTCCCGATTCTAGTGCTCCGAGATAGTCGAAGGAAAAGCCTAAGGCTAGATCCTAAGTACTAAAGAGAAGAAGAGAAGACCTCATCAAAAATGAGGTCAACAAATGGACCCCCAATAGGTGTGGTGAGCTGACGGAGCACACCGCGCGTATTGGTGTTGACCAAAGCGATCAACAAAACCAACACAAACATCCAAGTGACAAACTTAGGATGAAATAGAGGAGTTTTCGCTGGGGAGTAGCAAGTATATCTACGAAGCCGGAGATTCCCGAACTCTCGGCGGGGAAATGAAAAGGAGGTAAATCCCAAATCACATGACACTGGGGAATTTCGATTTAGATTTTATTTTATTTCAATTTAAGTTTTGATGTGTGAGCTTAGATTTTAGTTTGGAGTTTCGATTTAGATTGAAGTTTGTCAAGATTAATTTGGAGGGATTTGATTTGAAATGAAAATTGGAATTCTGAGGTTTTAGATGTAACATCTTCAGCCTCGAAAGAAAATTGAATTGATCAGATCGAATCATTGCAATGAGGAGAGATCTCAGAGCAATGCGGTGTTAGATGTAAAATCCTTAACCTCAAGAGTTTGATTTTGATGTATTTCAGTGCAATAGGAAAATAATCCTAAAGCAGTGCAGTCTTGGATGTAAAATCCTCTACCCAAAAGGTTGAATTTGATGTATTTCAGTGCAATAGGGGAGAATCCTAAAGCAGTGCAGTCTTGGATGTAAAATCCTCGACCCAAAAGTTTGAATTTGATGTACTTCGGTGCGATAGGGAGAATCCTAAAGCGGTGCGAGTCTTGGATGTAAAATCCTCGACCCAAAAGTTTGAATTTGATGTACTTCAGTGCAATAGGGGAGAATCCTAAAGCAGTGCAGTCTTGGATATAAAATCCTCGTCCCAAAATTTTGAATTTGATGTACTTCAGTGCAATAGGAAAGAATCCTAAAGCAGTGCAGTCTTGGATGTAAAATCCTCGACCCAAAATTTTGAATTTGATGTACTTCAGTGCAATAGGAAAGAATCCTAAAGCGAGTGCGATCTTGGATGTAAAATCCTCGACCCAAAATTTTGAATTTGATGTACTTCGAGTGCAATAGGAAAGAATCCTAAAGCGGTGCGGTCTTGGATGTAAAATCCTCGACCCAAAAGGTTGAATTTGATGTACTTCGGTGCAATAGGAAAGAATCCTAAAGCGAGTGCGGTCTTGGATGTAAAATCCTCGACCCAAAAGGTTGAATTTGATGTATTTCGGTGCAATAGGGAAAGAATCCTAAAGCGAGTGCGGTCTTGGATGTAAAATCCTCGACCCAAAATTTTGAATTTGATGTACTTCGGTGCGATAGGAAAGAATCCTAAAGCAGTGCAGTCTTGGATGTAAAATCCTCGACCCAAAAGGTTGAATTTGATGTATTTCAGTGCAATAGGGAAAGAATCCTAAAGCAGTGCAGTCTTGGATGTAAAATCCTCGACCCAAAATTTTGAATTTGATTTGATTGGTATTTGATTCGAGATCTGGAAGAAATTGAATTTGAATTTGATTGAGACTTGAAATCTGGAAAGATTGAATTTGAGATTTGGAAGGATGAGTTTGAACTCGATCGAAATTTGATTTAAGATTTGATTTGAAATTTGGAAGATCAAATTTGAAATTTGATCGAGATTGGATTTGAAATTTGGTTGAGAATTTGATTTGTGATTTGGGAAGATCAAATTTGAAATTTGATCGAGAGTAGATTTGGAATTTGGAAAGATTGAATTTGAAATTTGATTGAGAATTTGCTTTGTGATTTGATTTATCATTCATGTTTATTTCGTTTATCTTTTAATGATTCAAATTTTATTTTATCGTTCATTTAATGTTCATGTGAATTTGGTGTTTGTCATTTTTAGATCTTTAAAGAAAGTTTTCTTTTATCCTTTTTTTTTTATTTATTTTCTGTATTTTGTTCGAAGTTCATTTAACTTTAATGGCGTTTCCCAATCAATTTGCACAAAAGAGGTGAAGGCCAAAAATGTGGCATGGTCACTTTCATTCCAATCATGTTGAAAATACATCATACAACTCGATACGGAATACATTTCATACAATCCATGTAGACTCAAAACGGACTATGTATGATCTTTGTTGGTCCATCCGAAGAAGCATCCGTCGAAAATTCATGTACGAATAGTGGGGTACATGGTTAATAACATCACCTTCCAAGCCATCCTTGGCGAGGATGCCGAGCTGGATGTACGTTGGAGGTGTGATATTTCCCATGTAACTCAGCGGCTCGTAAGGCCGGAGGTTCTCCAGCTGCGGGTACGGTTGAAAATGGTAAGGTGTCTTCTTGTCGTCCATTCTCTCGAAAGTAGCCGAGATCCGCTTCATCGGCACTCCGGTATGCAATGCTTAGCGATATCTCGCTCCGTTGCCCTTCGGTATCATGACGGAACCTACCGGTAAAGGTATCTTTCCGGCCCTCGAAACTCACCGGGCTCGCTATCCGGAGGTCGGATCCGAACATGATGTCACACTCGTTCGGAAAGAGAGCGTGCGTGAAGGTCGACGAAGTCGTGGTGATCTATATGTGGGGGTATGCGGTCACCTGTTTGTAGATGTTGATAATGCGGTATGTGGGTATGCAATCCGTCGGCGTACCCTCCATGTTATCAATCTTTTTACCATTCTCTTGATGACTAATGGCATCGGATCTACTTGCCCATGACGGAGTATTCCGGTGGGTTTCCCTTCTCGTCTTCGACGAAAGTTGTAGCGAGCATCCGCATTATATTGTGATTCTTCCCTTCCCGGCATCCATCTCCGGGGTTCGAGTAGGTATTTTCCCTTAGGCGGCCTGCTCGGCCCATTCTTTTCAAATCCCGAATGCAATCCACGATTTGCTGTTGTTCATACTCTAAGAATACGTCTGTATGTAGCTCGAGGCCCTCTAGTATATTGATTCTTCTGCCTTTAATTATCTCAAAGTATTCAAAGGTTTTCTTTTCAACATTCTGCATTCTCTCCGAGCTCGTATTCGGAATGATCCGCGGATGGCGAGGCCTGGTGACATATTGTGGGATATACGGTTCAATCCCTTCACGTTCTTCTGCATACCTCGGCTCCTCAGGGATGATGTCCATCGGGACATCCCCTGGGGCTGCTTCTCCAACGAGGTTACGCATTACTGGTGGTTCTATCTGGTGGCGTGGTAGCCTTCTTTCTTCTGATCTTTGTGAGGTTTCCCTGGTTCTTTCTGTTATCCTAGGAGCTGGCCTCCTTTCTTCAGGTTCCTGGTGAACCGGTGTCCTTGAAGTGTATGTGCGGCATTAGCAATCGTCTCGTCGCGCCGGTCGCGGCTAGTTTTGTTAACATCTTACGGATACGAGGATTCTTATTTCTTCATTGCGTTGCTGTGAGAGTAGCTCTTCGAACTTCTTGAATGTCTATGGGCGTGGTGCTGACAAGCCTGCCTTCTGTTGTAGCGACTACAGACTTCATTTTCTTATCCTCTTAAGTGTTTGCCTTTCTTTTCTTGCTACTGGATTGGTGGCTTGGGCCACCCACTTTCATCACTGTCTGCCCGGGCAGTTCTCCTCGGTCAACTGGGACCCAGTCACTTTCCTCATACTGTAGGCTCGCGCGGTGCGAAATCCGAGTCAATCTCGATTATCGCTCCATCTTTCACCCTCTTTTCATCGAGTGCGAAGGCTTACGCCATTCTTAAAGTTCGGGACCAACCGCCCGGTTCGACATTTCCCTGCGAAAAGACAAGGAAAAGGATCGGGAGGCGTGCTAAGAACAAGAACATTAAGAAAATGTTTATTAAAGACACACATTTTTTTTATATTATATTTTTTTTGTATTTTCAAAATTAACAGGAATGAAGTAGGATAAGATCAGGGAAGAGATTTTGATTTGGAAAAGAAAACAAGACAAATTTTATTATCATGATTTTATTTATTTTAGCACATTTTATTATTTTTGGGTTCGGACCCAATCATAAGTAATTACTTCGCTCGTGTTTCTTAGGGATGAAGAATTCATTCCTTCGAAACATCGGGTAGCGTAATACTTTTTCAAGTATCGTCTATTGATCGGAAGCATATGTCGTTCTCCACGGCAATTCACTAGGCGATAGGAACCTCCCGAGTATACTTGCTTCGACCACGAACGGTCCTTCCCAAGTGGGTTCAAATTTTCCTCTTATCTTGTGATGTGCAAGAATAGGTCTCTTGAGAACAAGAACTAAGTCACCAACTTTGAAGGTTCTTGGGCGGACCAGTTGGTCATGGGCTTGAACCATCTTAGCTTGGTATAGTTCTAAATTTTGTTGCGCTGCAAGTCTTTTCTCTTCCAGGCATTCTAATTCTTCTAGTCGTAATTTGGCGTTCTCTTCTATCGTGATCTTGTTTGCAACTGCAATTCTGAGTGAAGGAAGCTGAACCTCTAAAGGTAACACTACCTCGGACCCATACACCAGAGCGTAAGGTGTAGCTTGAGTAGGAGTTCTGAAGGTTGTCCGGTAGGCCCACAAGGCTTCTAACAACTTCTCGTGCCAATTTCTCTTGTTATCGTCCAAAGTTTTCTTTAAGATTTGAACGAGAGTTTTATTAAAAGCCTCAGCGAGGCCGTTTGCTCTTGGGTAGTAAATTGTTGAGTATCGCCAGTCGATTCCGTGTCTCATGACAAAATTGTTGATTTGCGTGCTTATGAATGCTGACCCATTATCCGAGATAATCCTGCGCGGCACTCCGAAACGGTAGACAACTTGGTTCTTGAAAAACTGTAGCACGTGGTGTGCTTTCACTTCTCTAAGTGGAATTGCCTCTGCCCACTTGGAAAAGTAATCTGTAGCCGCAAGAATGAAGCGATGTCCTTTTGAAGATGGTGGTTCTATTGGACCCACTATATACGTGCCCCAACATTCAAATGGCCGCGACGCAATTGTCGGATGTAGCACATTTGGAGGTTGGTGTAGAACCACTCCGTGCACTTGGCATTGGTGACAACTCTTGGCGATTTTCATGCGGTCGGTCATCATCGAGGGCCGGTAGTACCCTAGTCTTTTAATTTTCATTTTCATCTTCGGACCCGATCGGTGAGCGCCACGGAGTCCCGAATGCACCTCTTTAACGATTTCACGGGCCTCGGACCCACTTAGGCATCTTAGCCACATTTGATCAAAAGACCTTCGTACGATGTGTTGTTTATTAATGCGTAGGACGAGTTCTTTTCTTGATCCGATGGGCTAGCGACCTATCGTCCGGTAGCTTTCTCGTTTGCGGAGTGATGTCATCGATGGCTGTCGCCAATCTTACGTGTTTTACATCACTGCTGCAAGCTGATTCTTTTTCTTTTTCGATTTGTGTATTGTGTCCATGTCGAGCCGTGATAGGACTCGACGTCCGTGAACTGACACTTCCATCGATTCATCTTGCAAACGGGCGAATTCTTTTGCGAGACGAGCTAAAGCATCTGCTAAAGCATTTTCTTTTACGGGAATTTTGTAGATCGTTACATTTGGAATCGTTCCAACAACTCGTATGGCGTCTTGGAAGTATTGCTCGGGTCTTGGCTTTAAAATTCGTATTGTCCAGTGATCCGTTGAATGATTAACTGCGAATCCCCGTAGATGTTGATGTCCGTTATCCCCATTTGAATAGCTAATTCCGGTCCTGTTATGAGGGCTTCGTATTCGCTTCATTGTTTGTACACGGTTACGTCAAGTGGTAGGAGTATCTTAACATCCCCGCTCCGGTGTTATAAAGATTAGCCCGATTCCTGCCTTACCGGGCACTATCACTTGCGATTCTTCGTCTTCGTGTGCTGAAGATGCTCCGTCGAAATATAATTCCCAACGTCGATCATCAAGGTCTTCTAGGTTCATTATTTGTTCATCTGGCAGATCGTCATTGAGAGGAGATTCGGCCGCAAAGGGTGTGCTTGCGAGGAAGTCCGCTAAGACTTGTCCCTTTACGGCACGCAGAGGCACGAAAGTTATATCGAATTGCAATAATATCATTGACCATCCGGCAAGTCTGCCGGAAAGTGTTGGACGAGTCATCGAGTATTGCAATGGATTAAACTTCGAGATCAGGTTGACCTTATGAGAAAGCATGTAGTGCCTGAGCTTTTGAGCGGCGAAGATCAGGGCCAAACAATGCTTTTCAATTGCGGGATACCTTACTTCCGTCGGAAGTAAACGACGGCTTAAGTAGTAAAGAGCGTTTTCTTTACCCTCATCATTGACCTGGGCTAACAGGGCTCCGAGAGAGTCGTCTAAAGCCGCGGTGTAAAGTATCAGCGGTCTACACCGAGACCAGGGCTGCTAAGACAGGAGGTGTCATTAAATATTGTTTAATGTCTTCGAAGGCCTTCCGGCATTTTTCTTCCCAAATAAATTTGGCGTCCTTTTCAACTAGTGCCGAGAAAGGCCGACACCTACCGACAAGTTTGAGATAAAGCGTCGAAGATATGCCGGCTTCCCTTGAAAAGATCGTAGTTGTTTTAAGGTTTTGGGAGGCGGCATTTCTAAGATAGCTTTAATCTTTTCCGGGTCGATTTCAATTCCACGATGTCGGACAACGAACCCTAAGAATTTACGGAGGTAACGCCGAAGGCGCATTTTAAGGGATTCATCTTAAGGTTAAATTGCCTTAATCGTTCGAAAACAATTCTCAAATCATACGGAGTGGTTTTCCTTTACTTTGCTTTTGATGACCACATCGTCCACGTAGCATTCGACTTGATTATGGATGAGATCATCAAAAATTCTTGTCATTGCTCTTTGGTAGGTTGCTCCTGCGTTCTTCGATCCGAATGGCATCACTGTGTAGCAAAATACTTCGATCGGCGTTCTGAATGCTGTAAGCTTTTCATCTTCTGGAGCCATTTTTATCTGGTTGTATCCTGAAGATCTATCCATGAACGAGAATATTTCATGTGTTGAAGCAATGTCGATCATTAATTACGGGATCGGTAGAGGGAATTCATCCTTTGGACATGCCTTGTTTAAATCTCCGAAGTCCACACGATTCCGATCCGACCATTCTTCTTTCGACTAGCACCACATTGGCTAACCAAGTCGGGTATTGTTCTTCACGGACAAATTTAGCGTCTATTAGCTTTTTAACTTCGGTATGACTTGTTGTTCGATTTCTAGACGCATTCTTCCGGGACCTTGTCCGGCCGGGACGAAGTAGGATCCACTCCTAGCTTATGGATGCGACCTGCGGAGCTAATCACGGCATCTCGTCATAGTTCCAAGCAAAACAATCTTTAAATTCCATTAATAATTTGATTATTTCTTCGGAGTCTTCTTTATTGAGTAAGGAGCTAACAAAGGTAGGTCTAGGCTCTTCGCTAGTACCTAAGTTAACTTCCGTTAACTCATCTATTGTAGATTTAATTTCTTCTTCAAATTCGAAGTGGAGCGTCTCCGATTTGTAAATCTTCGAGTTCGTCCGTAGTTTCCATGCGGTTTTCATTGGACTTGCAAGTGACAACCAAGCAAAATTCGGTATCGTCAGTCGACCCTACCGTGCACGAATCCGAGTCCATGCTTTGAATTGGGTGGACGACCGGAGTTATTCCATAATTTTTCAAAGTGTTGTGATTGGCCTTTTGTCCATTGTCGAGGTAAGAAACCACGTTGAATTAAATTTTGAACACAGGGAGAGTACCACTCAAAAGGTAATTCCATTAATTCTGATGAAGTGACATCTTCGAATTGTACATTATTTTCGGTTTTGGAGGTAGAAGCACCACGGTAGAATTTGATTGGCCTTGCACCGTCGTTACGTACTTCTTTGACCACCATACCCTCGATCTTGTTAGAATGGATTGGGGTTAGGGTCATAGTATGTACGTAGTGGTTAATCTTCTCGTACATTGATTTGTATTCTTCGTTCTTTTCATCTTCGAGGAGATCTTGAATTGCGGCTTCTTCGGACTTATTGCCGCTGCTTCTTGTTTGATTTATTTTTCTTCTTCGAACTATCTTCCCAATCAACATTGATGGCTGGTTTCCTCCGTCCAATCGTCCTAACATCTCTACCACGACCTCGTCCCCGGCCTCGACCTCGGATGCGAGTTGTGGAGAAACCTTCACCATCTCGCCGGAAGGGAGTGGTGAGTGGCTCGTTGGACTAGAACTTCGGGTTCTTCGTCATCCCGAACTTTCTTTGCTTCATTTGTTACGGTATCTCCGGAGAAGATTGTTTTCTTTGGCGGTGCATAATAAGCGGCATCTTCATGGATTCCAATTTCATGTACGGAGAATGGTTGTAAGTCGCCTTTGATGCACTGTTCCCCTCCATCGTAGTATTTGATGCACTGGTGTAGAGATGATGGTACCATCCTGTTTTCATGTATCCACGGTCGGCCCGTCAGAGCGTTGAACGATGTTTCTGAATCGATTATGTGAAATTTTGCGTTTATCTTTGCTAAGTCACCGGTCTTCATTAGTAGCGTTATTGACCCGAGGGCTCTTTCTCCTTTTTGGTTGAATCCTCTTAATAACATTTGGTCGGCTTCGAGCTCGCGAGCATCAATTTCCAAGTATGCTTAGTGTTCGAAGGCTCATTATATTGATTGACGCTCCCGGATCCACCAATACTGCGGAGAGCGTAAACTTCCCAATTGTAATCGAAATGTACAACGGTCGGTTGTGATCCGTCGTCCCAAGTAGTAGGTCATTGTCCGTGAAGGTAACGCCTCGTCGTTCCTTTAACGAGCAAACCTCATCTAAGGAATCTCCGACCATTTGAGCTAAGCAAATTTCGGATCAAGTAAGGCCTTGATCGAGCTTCTCTCATCTCCTTTGATAAGATGAGAGCATCGTAAATGCTCGGTTTGGCCGGTAGTTTCCTAAGATGGGCTAGCACGTTGTAGTCCACTTTGTTTTCATGCGTCTCGGCTTCTTCTCGAATGGGTATTTCTTCGCCGGGGTTGGTTCTTCTTGAACAACCACACGCTTTCCTTTGTCTTTTGGACCCATTCTTGGAGGTAGAACTTTTCCACTTCTCGAGTTGACATCCGTAATTTCCTCGCGAATCTAGTGTTGAACTTGTCGGTGTCTCCTCCTGAATCGGAATGACAGGCTCTTCCGGATTATCTTCGAAAGTATGAAGGCTCTAACTCTATCGTAACTGGAGCTCCTCGAAACTCACAGATAGATCCGTTGCTTGTTGAACTCTCGTAGCCTCCTTGATGGATGTCTTCTTCGTTATTTTGCTCGTCGAGATCGTGTATGATTTGAGAATTGTTGTTGGTATCGAAGTCGATGTCCGAAATGTCGCTTGTTACATAATCGTTAGAAACAGTCAAAACGTAGCCAACGCCATCACCCTTATCATTATATGATCCCACCAAAGTGAGCAGATAATCATACAAAATCAGAGGTTCGAGGGATTTCTCCCCCGAATCGGAAACAACTATCCTAGGATAAGCGGCCCCTAGTCTAGCCTTAGGAGTCTCGGTCCCCTCTTCTTCGTCAATTTTCTTCTTTTCTTTGATCGTCTCCTCGTCGAGGTGGTTCCTCTATCGCAAGTGATAGTTCCGGTTTAACGGGTCTCGAACTCGAATTGAAGCTCGCACCGAAGCGGTTCGGATGTCGTCTAAAATCTTCTTCGAAGACCTCGTCCGAGGCGGTAGTCCATCCATCGTCGGTTGCATAGGGATCTATCGGAATGACGGGATCGGTTGAGATAACATTGACGGAACCTCCTTTCGGGGTTCCTTCATGTACTCCTTCGGGATTGTTATATTTCCTTTCCGAAGGTTGTCGTTGAGCCAACTTTTAAAGGTAATGCAATCTTCTATCTTGTGCCCAAGCATCCGATGGTAGGGGCGAAAGTTGGGATCACCGTTCTTGTTGACTTCCTCGCGGTCTTTTAGGTTCCGGCAGCTGGAAATCTGGAGTCTTCATTAGGCTACGGAACATTTTCGGTACTGCTTCATTTTTGAACGGATATTCTCTGCTCAGAAGCTCCCTTAATGTACGTTGCGGACGAGGCGGTTGTTCATACTGCGGAGACGATTGATAGCTGGACCGGGGTTGCTGGTAATTTTATTGTGGTTGCTTGCGGCTGCGTTACGGTGGTATTTGCATCGGTTGCTTGCCTTTATCAACTGCCGCAACGATCCCGGATTTCTTTTCGAAGGTCTTCACCGGCTTGCTTGTCCGTCTTGTCGGCAAAACTTAATTGCTTCGCCTCTTCTTGCAAGCTTCCGGCCTTGCTTAACAACTTCTCAAAAGTCTTAATAGTGAATCCTTTGAGGAGAAGTGCTATCGGGCCGTGAATGCTTTTAAGCAAAATGTCGACTTCGTGTTGTTCTTGTAGTTGTGGTTCACACATCATGCTTAAGTTTCTCTATCGAAGTATGTAATCCACCAAAGTTTCATTCGGCCTTTGTTTCTCTACCACTAAATCACCTATAGTGATGTGGTGCTGAGCTCCTGCAAATCGCTTGATGAAGAGGCTCTCTAGCTCCGAGAATGTCTTCACCGAGCCATTGGGTAATCGCATACCGGTCGAAGGCGATTCTCGACGGACTGGCCGACGAACTGTCGGAAGAGTAACGCATCGCTCCCGCCGGCATTGCAACAACCGGCACGAAAGTGTGCAACATGTCGTCGGGGGTTCCGGTTCCGTCGAAGGTCTTGAACGGAGGTGGTACGAAGCCTTTCGGGTATTGGACGGTGTCGAATTCTTCAGGTAAGGTCTACCCGTCCGAATGGATGTCCCGTTCTTCGATTGTGCTAAGGCTTCTCGCACTGTCGTTCTACCAAGTTCTTGATATCCTTTTCGGGGATCATACTTTGTGTTGTATCCTTTTCACTGGTCATCCCCATTGACGGATGTAATCTCCTTTCCTCCGTCTACAATGTGAATGACCTCCGGGGGTGTCTCTCATGTGGTTGTACTTGACTGCGGAGAGTGGCCGGAGCTACGGCCATCTCTTCCATCCTTTTCGCCATTTGAGCGATCGTGTCGTCCTTTTCCTGAAGTCTGTCTTCTCATCGGTTCCGACTCCTCTCTTCTGCGCGACTGCAGGAGCACCTTGCGAAGCCGATGAAGCTCGTGTCTCAACCATATTGATTTACGCATATTCGTCGTCCATGAATTCCGATGAATCGATCTCATCTCCGAACTTTTCTTCTCTTTCTTTTGCCAATCGTCGGATATCGGTTCTCAACTTTTCCATGGCATCTTCTAGCGGAGCTTTTTGTGTGTCTTTGCGGTAGTCATGCGATAGCTGCCGGGTCCCTTTTCACGAGTTCCCTTTATCGCGGTAGCACTTTCTTCGGATTCCGGCCTCCGGCGAGACTTTCTTTCTCGGGTCGCTCGTTTCGATCTCAATCGCCCGTAGTGGGACGCCATACCATCCTTCTGCGGCGGAAGGTCTAGGACCGGATGGTCCGTCGGCCAAATGCCGGAAGGTGGTATCCTCCCTAATCTGTAATCCCGAGACTACGACGGGCGGGCTAGCCTTCATTCTCTTGCTTGGCTTTTCTCGTCATGACGGCGGGCTCTACTCGGGGCCCAAGACGGGATTTGACCGGCACCCGCCCTATCCTTCGTAGAATCTCCGATACTGGGCGCTTTTCCTTCCTTGCTAACTTTTCTACCAAAGTTTGCGGTCGAGCAAACGGCGTAGTTCTAGTTCTTTTCTTGCGGCTATCGTTGTAATATGCGGGTCGAGGTAATGTGGCGACAATCTTGCGAACATTCTCCTCGTCCTACGTGGCGGAGAGGGGATGGAACTCGCTTCCTCCCAAAAGTGGTATGTAGTCGGGCGGCGGTGTATACTCCGGTAGGCTGTGTATATTCGCGGCTACGGAATTTCCTCCAGGAAAGCGATCTCGGCAGCTCGGCTTCTGCGGCGATCCTTCTACTTCGTTTCTTCTTTGGGTCCTTGTCAGTGACGGAATCTTTGAACTGGACCCGATTTCGAAAATAGATGGTCTTACAGGAAGATCTGTACCCTCCACGGTAACAGGTTTACCATAATTCTGGATTTCTTTCCTCTTTGATTTGGCGGAAGTCGGGGTAGGTGCAGAAACAACTAGACCGATGGGGGTAGTAAGAACGGTCCTCCTGCGGACGAGCAGTACTCCTCCTAGTCGGGATCCTTTGCGGGGGAGGAAACTCTTGGGTCGACCTGAGGTTGAACTCGAGCGGCGGTTCCTCGGCTTCGGATACCTTGTTCGTCGGTGCGAAGAGGGAGACGTCGGTGACCTTGACGTTCGTGTTTTCAAATCCCCGTCCAAATCGGATGATCCCATTGTCGGGCGGCTTATCCTTATAGAAAGCGAAGTCCAGGTCCGTTGGTGAAGGAGAAAATCGGCTTCGGGGCTTCCATTTCGCGGGGTAGATTCAGGTTGTCAGTCCCAAGTTATGCTTCTTTTCTTTAGGACGAGAAGAAAGGAATTGAAAAGAGTCCGAATTCATTCTTGTTCATGTGTTTATAAGAAGGAATCATTTGTTAAAAGGGTTACTTATTAGAGGGTTTGTTTATTTAGAACGGAATGTTCAAAGGTGTAGAGAAGGTAAGGAATCCGATTCAGAGTTGGAAAGGAAAAGTAAGTCTTACGCAAGACTTCTCGACTCGAAGGATTACTCCTAAACTAACACCTATTGGGAGTCCACCCCGCCTTAGAAATGAGGCAAAAGGATCTCGGAACCTCTCTGTTTAGGGGTGTCTAAACAGTGGCTCCTAAATCCGAGAGAATGTTGAGCTATACTCATTCAAGATAGAAATGAACATAGTATTCCAATGGAAAGAAGGGTAGTTTGATCCACTAGGGACATGGATGCACTACCGATTTTTGAAAGCAGAACTATCTGATTATAATGGAGAGAGGAATTATCCCCAGCGGAGTCGCCAGAAATCCTGTCGGCATATTTTTAGGTTGTGTTTTATTTAAAAAAGAAGGGTCGCCTAACAGAAGCTGTCGGCGAATTTTTAATTTAATTAAAATAAATAATTTGAAAAGTAGTATTTGATTTTGAAAATAATTTTAAATTTGAAGGTTTTAAGATATGAGCTTAAACCGATCTCACATCCCAGTAGTTTATATAAACGAGCACCGCACCACAAGCCGTGTATCTATCCCTAAGGATAAACACACTCTGCTTGACGGTGGGGCTCGATTAAATAAACTAGAAGATTTGTGACATCCGTTTGGTACGCGAACCAATTTTATAAGCCGAACAAAATTCCCCGCTTAATATGAAAACATTAAACGGGGTTTATATTACACAGGTTCTTTAAATTCTCTATAAGGGCAAGCCCCTATAGTTAATTACATCTTAAGTGATGAGAATCACCTAAGAAAACTCTCGATAATAATCGATAATTCTGCTCTCAAGAATTTCAAAGTTTAAGATTTTCGAGGGATTGAAATTTGGAATTTCGATAGGGAATGGATCAAATTTGGAACATTTCGTTTTGTGAATCGAAAGGAAGAAAAGTAGGAGAAATCACAGATTTGAAGCGAACTTCGGTAATTTCCCGACTATCCTATTGTTTGGCTTGGATTTAGGAAAGTCCTAGTATTTATTTAAATGTTTTGATTTTGCCAATTTTAATTAATTAGGACTTATATTTATATGATAGAATCATACAAATAGCCTCGAAGATGTGAGGGTTTATGTCGTATCGGACGACTACCTCGGAATCCTAAGACCGGTTAGGGCTTAATTTGCAATGCAAATGCCTAACGAAGAGTTAAGGATTTATGTTGCACTAGGCAAACTACCTCGAAGTCCTATGGCTTTGTTGTTTAATTCTAGGAAAGTTTTCTTGAAGTAGACTCGGGTTTTGCTGATGACGATGGCCGTGCTGCCCACCATGCTCCGAGCTCCTTGTTGTTGTAGAGGTTTAGTTTTAGAAATCATAAATCAGGGGATGAGAAAAGTATTTTGGTTTAGAGAAGTCTTAATTTCCAAGTGTTTTTGTGTTTTAATTAAAACAAATCTTAAAGTTGATTATAACGACACCGGTTAAGATCCCACGGTTCCATCCTTCCGACATCATTATTTTTATCGGATTCACTTAGATCCGGATGAATTTGCTAAACTCAATCGAATGAGTTCCACACTTTCATTTAGACCGTGGGAAATCCCGTTAGCAACACGTAAGTTACATCATCCGAGGTATTCCAGATCATCCAACGGGACTTTTTAATTTAGTTGTAATTGTAGTTTTGTATTACGTTTGTGATTAAATTTTGAGTTGTTTTATATTTTGAAATGTTGTGGCGGTGAATTTTATCTTGCAATGACTTTTAACTTAGTTTTGGTTTCGGCTTTAGGGACTATCCTAAAGGTGTGGGTTTTCATGCAATAGTTGTTTATCATGCAAGAAAAGTAAGTGCAATGCAGTTAAATAAATTGCAATAATGTAAATTGCAAGAAGGTAAATCGCAATAAAATAAAAGCGTACCTGGAGGGTCTTCCCGTCATCCCAAGCTGCACTTAAAATACAATTAGAATATTTAAGCAAGTTCCTAGGAAAAGCTAAGGTAAGGGTTATGATTTTCTACCAAGTTCCTAATCCTATAGCTAGTCATTTCCTATGACGTCTAGGTTCTTTGTGTTTTGGTTTAAGGACGATTTTCTTCATCGAAGAACAATTAAGTCCGATTGTTCTTATAAATTTCCTATCATATTGAGGAAGTGCTTAAGAATAATCTTAAACATTTTTTCAATATTTTCTAGGATTGTTTTAAGTCCAAATGGGTTTAATTATACAAATGAATTAATCGTCCGAGAATTCAAGTTTTGTTGTTATCTTGCTCAGTGAACTAGGACATTTGAATATCCTATAAGTGAAGTAACATTTCATTTAATGTTCCGTTTAGGAGTTATGATAACCAAAAACTTTCAAGGGTAAATTGGTATTCAAATGATTTGATTTAAATTAAAGGGTTTAAATTTGGAATAGTGTTCAAGTTGCTTTATATTTAATTTCTTTCTATTTTAGGTGATGTTATATTTAATTCAATTTAATTTAATTTAATTGTGTTTTAATTTAATTTAATTCAATATAGTTCAATTTAATTTGATTTGATGTTACATTAATTAATTTAATTTGATTTAATTTTAATTTAATTTGATTTAATTTTAATTTAATTTAATTTAATTTAATTTGATTTAATTTGATTTAATTTAATTTAATTTAATTTAATTTTATTTAATTTAATTTGATTTAATTTAATTTAATTTAATTTTTTAATCTTAATTTAATTTATTTAATTTAATTTAATTTTAATTTAATTTTATTTTTAATTGAAATTTTTAAAAGAGTTTAATAATTTAATTTTAGTTTAATGATTAAGTCTCTTAATATTTTAAATTTGAGTTATCATTTTAATTAAGAATTGAATATTAATGAGATAATTAATTTAGGGATTTTTAAATTAAAGAATAAATCTCTTCCTAATAATATCCCTATTTTATTAATTCAAATTTTATTATTCTCCCAAATTTAATCAATTATTTAATTAAAGTTTAATCATTTTAAATTTGCTTAATGGGTTTCTACCCTTTAATCATTTAAATTTCAATCATCCAAATCAGATTAGGATCAAATATTTTACTTGTTAAATTTTTTTATTAAACCTAAAGTTTTAATTAAGGGTTAAAATTTTAATTACCATTTTACCCTTTAAGCTTAACAATTTCATAACTCACTAAATTGAACTCAAATGAACTTGAAATTTTTATGTGACTTCACTCATATGTCAATAAAGACATGAGAGGAGAAAATGTGATTTTTCTGTATTTAATTTATTTATATAATTATTTTTGGTAGAAAATAGAGATTTTCAAGGAAAATTTAAGAACATGACCAAGGGAAAGTTTCTGTCCTTAAGAAAATTAGGGGACATTCCTAATGACCAGAGGATGAATTGGACCAAGTTTGGTGATTTTTTGAATTACATTATTTTTATTATAATTATTTTAAGTTTTGAAGTGTTAATTAATTTAAAAATAAAATAAATGTTGAAAAATGAATTTTATATTTTTCAAAAATCTCTCTGATATCAAGGAAATTAGAGAAGAAAATTTTACAATTTTCTGATTTTTCTATGATTTATTATAATTATTTTAGTGAAAATGCTAGAAAATACATTTTTTTAATTTTAAAATTACCCTAGAGCTTTAAAATTTAATATCTCACTAAATAGACCTAAGAAAAATGTGGGGTTTGTTCCTAAGTGATTAAAATTCAAAATGTGACATTTTGGTGAATTTTATTATTTTTGTGATTTTTATTATTTTTTAATTATTAAAAATATTAAAATATTATTAAAAATCAACTTTTTTAGAAAATTGAAATTTTAATTTTCTTAAATTCCCTTGATATCAGAGAGGCTCCAAAACCAATTTGGTGAATTTTTAAAAAGTATTTTGAAAGTTATGAATTTTTAAAGTTTAAAATGGCTAAGTGGCTTAATCAACCCAATTAGTGGGGCTAACCAAGTCCAATTGACCTCAAACTTTTATGGTGGATTCCTCTGATCCTAAAGGTCAGTGGAGAATTGATTTTAAGTCAATTTGATGCATGGTTAACTCTAATTAATTAGAGACCTATTTTGGGTGTTTAAGCCAATTAGGGTTGTTTTAAATGAACTAAGTCAAAACCTATTTTTCCTAGGGTTCTCTGGTCATAAGAAACATCACCAAATTTTCCTAGAATTTATTTCACAACATGATATTTATTGGAATTAAAATACTCAAAACAGCAACATGAATTTGAAAAATCAATAACTTTTTATAGGGATGGCCTCGACTTTGGAAAATTCAGGGAATGTTCCCAAATTCAGAGGCTTCAAAAGCCCTATGGTCTCATGCCATGGTGAATTGTATACATGCATGAAGAATTAAAAGTATGCAGAGAGTAAATAAATTATAAAAAGTAAAATACTTGGTGAAATTAAATGATTTCTTTTCCACATTATTCTCCTCTGTTCACTGAGCAAAAGGGTATTTTTATTTTATTTTTCTGATTTTTCTACACAGAGTTATGAATTTTTGAAGTTTAGGGAATTAAATAAATCAAAAAATACCCTAATTTTCTATTTATCCACGCGGCGCCAACTCATCCTCGGCATCTCCGAAACGCCGCGTGTCGCGCTCCCATTCGACGCCGCCACCCGAGTCGGCGGTCCGGGCCCCGCGGTTCTCGTACCGTCTCCGGGTCCGACGCCATCTGAGTCATTCGTCCGCGCGTGTATTGAATGGACGGCATCCGTTCATCGTCCCCGAGCGTCCTCACCCGAGAGCCGTCCACACTAAATCCCTAAGATCTCGCTCGATACTCAATGGATTTTCATGTTCTTATGCTCTATGGATTCGTCTTGAAGAGACGAACACATCTATACGGCTATCATGCATTGAAATTAAAGCATTCGAAATGGAGAATCACTAGAAGCTCGGGATGAAAAATTAGCTCATACCTTTGCTCAGAGAAGTGTGGCTTCGATGCGAGAGTTGTTGCACCTTCGATTGGATCCCGCGAAGCTCCAAATGAAGTCTCTCGGTCCAGTGAATTGTCCAGATTTGATTTCGACCAAGCCCGATCACAAAGCTTGGAGGCTGGAGCAAGCCGGGTGGCTCGGAGATGGAGCTTTTGTTGGTGGACACCTTCCCTCGGTGCGAGTGAAGGTGTAGAACCAATCAATTGGGAATTGGCTCAGCTGTGGAGAAGTGTCCTGGTTTTGGGTGGAATTTCGGTTGGGAAATTGGATTTTATCGGTGGGGATTAGGGCGAGTTGACAATGGGGATCAAGCCGCTCTATGGGTGGAGAAGGGTTTGGAACAATTTTGGCGAGTTTCGGCGAGGTTTGTGCAACTCTCCTCTCATGGCCGTGAGGGGGTCGGGTTTAAATAGAGGTGGCTGGAGAGCCTCCGGGGATGACGAGGGTTGAGATCGAGCTTGCTCGGTCATGGGAAGAACGACCATGGTGGCCATTGGGCATGGGGCGGCTCGGCAAGGTGGAATTTCAAAGTTGGCTCACATGTGAGCTCTCGGGTGTGGTGTTTTCCCGCGATCCGGGCGGGCCGGCCGGCGGCATGGGTCACCATCTTGACCGGGGAGGTCGGGGCTTGGCAATGGTGAAGTCGATCGGGCTTGGACATGTGTAAAGTGTTTGGATTAAAATGGAATGGGGGAGAGGCCACTTTGGCTTGAAATTGGTCAACCCATTGGTTTGGGTTGGGTGCACCTCCCCATGGCACTGATTTTGGGCCGAGAGGATCAGTTGGGTCAGCCAAGGGAGAGTGGTGTGGTCTCTATCCATGATGAGGTGGCTAAACATGGTTTAGTGTGTGACATGCTTAAGGTAAAAAAAGGGTTAAGGAGGATTAGGAAAGGGGCTCCTCCTTTTGCCATTAATGGCTTGATCACATGTCAAGCCTTCCATGGCTTCATGTGGCTTGTCCATGGCTTGCATGGCTCACCTTTGGCTTGGGAAAAGGTTTGGTCAATTTCATGAAAATGGGTTTTAAGAATTTTTGGTAATTTGATGGAAATTTGTATGAAACTTGATTTGGAATAATTTGATGGTGAATTTATGACTTAGGTAATGGCTTTAATTAAGTGGATGACAAATGGAAATGTCATGTGGGCTTTAGGGTAGATTTTGGGCCTTTGGATGTGGTGAAGTGGGCTTTTAGGAAAGTTTAAGGGAAATGGGCTTTTTTGATTTTAGGATGGGCATTTGGGTAAAAATTTTGTGAAGAACTTTGTCAAATAAATGTCATAATTGGTTTAGGGATGTTCTATGAAGAGCTTGGAGTCAATTTGGTGTGATTTGGAGTTGAATTGGTTTGAATTTGGATTTATTGGGTAAGTGGGCCTATGTAGGTCAAATTGGGCTAACTTGGGCTAATGTTGGGCTAGGGTTGAAATTGATATAAAATCAATGTTGAGAAATGTTTATGGGAGTGCTTCAAAGAGGTTTTGACTTTGGTTGGGCTTTGATTTTGGGGTTTGGGCTCATTTGGGTTAGGTTTGGGTTTAGGTCAAAATAGGGCCTTTTAACTTTGGGTTGAGTTTGAGTGGGGTTTGGGTCCAAATTTTGGGCAAATCATGTTAGTATTTTGTTTGTGGGAATGTTAAGGAAGATTTAGAAAAGATTTTGGGTTAATTGGAATTGAATTGGGTGAGTTTGGGTTAGGTTTGGGTCATGGGTCCAAATTGGGCTTTAAGGCCAAAAGTGAGATTGGATCCAAATGTCAATCAAATTGGACTTCGATTTGGTCTAGATTGGTATTGGGGATGTTACATTGAAGTTTAGAATTGAATTAGACCAAAATTGGGGTCAATTGGGTAGGTTTGGTTTAACATTGGGTTCACTTTGGGTTAAAATGGGCCAAATTGGGGGTTTTGACAAAAGTAGGGTAAATTGACAAAATTGGCCCATGGTGTAGTTGGACAAAATGAAATTAGGAATATTTGGGATTTTATGGAATTTTCTGGGAATTTTCGGAATTTTTGGATTTTTTGGCCAAGAGGGGTATTTTGGGTATTTGGAGGGTATTGGGAGGTTTTCTTGGAATTTTTGGTATTTTTGGGTATGGATGATCAATTTAAGTGATGTGGAAATGTTTGGGAATGATTTTGGAGAATTTTGGATAATTTTGAAATTTTGAGAAATTTGGGTAATTTCGGGGGTTTTGGGTAGGCTAAGCGGGTGTAGGGTCCCGGGGGTCAAAAATTGAAAATTTGGAAAATTGAAAATTTGGAAAATTGAAAATTGGGTGGATGTAAGTGGAAAGAAGTCATTTTGGTTTAGCCATGAAGCCATATCAAGCCCATATGAGCCATGAAGGGACCCATTTGAGGCATTCACTATGTTGTTCCTAACCCTCTTAGCCAAGGGCTTAGGGGTTAAGGACCATCCATGTGAATCACTTACATGAGTCAGGAGGTCAAGTTAGGTATGGGTGTGGTTTTAGGAGGTATGTGGAAGTGTAGTGTGTGGGTGTAGTGTATAAATGTAGTGTGTGTGTAAGCTGGCCCCTTCACTGGACCAGAGCCACCTGGAGGCGATCCTAAGGCCAGAAGAGTCCTATAGGAACTCATCCTTTAAACTTCCACATTTGATTTCAACCCTCTAGGTGATTAGGGGTCTACGAGTCGAGTTTGTAGAGTTTGCGGGGAGTTAAGAAGTGGTTTGAATTTCTAAAAGGTGGGTCCCAATTCTAGTCCTCTAAGATAGTCAAAGGAAAAGCCTAAGGCTAGATCCTAAGTACTAAAGAGAAGAAGAGAAGACCTCATCAAAAATGAGGTCAACAGAAGCAATACGTATACTTGCGTAGTACCCCTAGTGTGTAAAATATTTTCCATAAAATTATATTTTTATACACTAGCCGCTAATATTATTTGAGTCAAAATATTGACTAAAACATATTTTTGATAGCATAAATTACTGCATTTCTGCGGATCGAGAGTCAGCACCTCTTCAAAATTTATCCAAATTCAATGTATCTTTTAGAAGGTAACCGTCGTCCCTAGGCACCGGGATCTAGCGCCTAGAAGCCGGACTCTGTGACCAGGTCTTTCGCACCTCTTCACTTTGAGTCGCACCTCTTCACGATCCAGACCGTTTCCTTGTGTCCAAATACATTGTATCACATGTTCTATATATTAGGAGTAACTTCCAGTCATCTAGAAGCACCAATAACCGCTTAACACCGTCAAAATAACTGCCCAAAGTCATCAAAAAAACTTAACAGCGTCTGTATCGAACTGGCGCTTAGGCGCCTAACTCTGGCGCCTAGGCGCCAGACCAATAATTCCAAAATTTTCTCCATAAGCTTCATGTTTGCTCTTTTTTGCTCCTTTTTCCTTCTTTTCCTTTCTTGGACTTATTTTAATCATCTACATCCAAAAGCATGAAAATACCTTTCATTAAGCATAATATCCTTAAGAATTAAATCATAAATAAGGCATAAAAGTGGGTATTTTTTAGGTTGATCAGTGAGCCAGAGATTAGGCCATGAGTGCAGCGAGTTTAAGTGGTTAACGATTCATAGTAAATCTTTCCTAGGTTTACCCACTTAAGGAAGGGGATCCCCTAATTTACGGGACCGATGGTCCATGGCTCAAGTAGATTAGGCTAGGAGCATCTAGGTCGGTCCCTAGGGTAAATTTGGTGGCTGTGGTGAGCTTGGTTTGGTCAATTTGTCTATGTTTGGTCAATTTGGCTCATGGGTTAAATTTTGGGCCAAGTGGGTTCAGGTTGGGCTAAGTTAGGTTCAAGCTTGGGTTAGGTCCAACTGATTTTTCATTATGGTGTATATGATTGTTATAAAGAGTTTAGAAGAGGATTGGGGTGGTTTTGAATTGGTTTGGGGGATCAATTAGGCTTGATTTAGGTATTTGGTCAATTTTGGGCATGTTGGGTTAGCTTGGGTTTAGGTTAGGCTAGAGTTGGGTCAAAGGCCAATTGATGGTTTAAAATGGTCTATGGGATCTTAGGAAGAGTTCTTGATATTAATTTTCTGGAATTTTTGGGATTGGGACATTTAATTTGGTGGATTTTGGACATGTGACACATTTTGGGCAATTTTGGGGAATTTGGATTTGGTTGGACTTGGGTGAGCTTTTGGCTCAAATTAGGGGCAATTAATGGTTCAGTTTGGTTTAAGGGAATTTCATGAAGGGTTTAGAATTCAAAATTGGGGGAAATTGATTGTCATTAGGTTTAATTTTGGGAGATTTGGTCATATGAACAAAATTGGGGCTTTTGGTTTGGGTAATTGAGCTCAAATGTGGGTCAAATTGGGCTTTGATTCAGTTTGGGATGAGGTTAAGTATTGTGGATTAAAATTTGGAACTGGGATTGAAGTGGATTGAAGTGAATTTAGTGGACACTTGGGGTGATTTGGGCATTTCTGGCCTTAAAGGGCAATTTGGGGCTTTTGATTAAATTGGGCAAATTTTCTAAAATTAGGTAAAAAAAAGTGGTTTAAATTGAAATTGGGAATATTTGGAGGGTTTTGGAAATTTTTAGAAATTTTTGTAATTTTTGAAAATTTTGGCTAGGAGGGGCATTTTAGTAATTTGGAGGGGTTTTGGGGTTATTTTGGGTATTTTGGTAAATTTAAGGTGTTTTGGGTATTTTAGTGGTGAGAAATATTTTGGAATATTTTTTGAAGTATTTTGGTAATTTTGGTTGATTTTGGAAATTTTGGGGAAAATTGGAGTTTTAGGGGTAATTTAGTAATGGTAGAGTTTTTATGGGTAATGGGTAAAAATTGAGATTTTTGGTAAAAAATTAGGGTTGAATGAGATTGATAACCCATTTGAGCCATGCACCAAGGTAATTCCCCATTTAGATCCTCCATATAATGGAATTAACCAAGCCCTTGCCTGGGGCTAAGAGCTTGGGGAAACAACCCACATGAGTTTCCAAAAGAGTAGAGGATTAAGTGTAAAGAAGTTTGGTTTAGGATTGTGAGGTAGTGTGTGAGAGTGTAATGTGCAAGTGTGTTTGAGCCTCCCCAGACCACTCAGAGTAAGTACTAAGGCTTGACCATCCTACATGGAACTCCACTTGATCTTCATAATGCTTGGTCTCATCCTCCTAAATACTTAGAGGTTAGACTTTAAGCATTTGAAAACTTTACGTGAAGCAAAGAAGTGTTTTAAATTTCTATGGGCTGAGGATTCCACTGCTAGTCCTCTAAGATAATCACCAGGAAAGTCCTACGGTTAGACCCTAAGCTATTCTAAAGAAAGACTAGACCTCAGCAAAAGTGAGGTCAACAAATGGACCCCTAAAGCACACCGGACGTATTGGTGTTAACAGACGAGATTAACAGAACCATCACAACTGACAAAGTCAAAACTACAGAAAAAATGTGGAATCCAGTGAGGAAATTTCCACTGGAGATTATCTGGGTAGAAAACCTTCAAGTCCCAAAAACTCTCACTGGGGAAGGGAAAATGGAATACCTTCATTAGGGAGCTATGAATTTCAAGCCTCCAAATTCTAAAGGAGCCTGACCCGATATGAAGTTGGAATTTAGAATTATGATTTGACCTGAATTTGAATTTATTTTGAGTTTGAATTTGATTTTGAACTTTATGGAGTTTATAGAAATTTAAAATTTGTAGAATTTGTAGAGTTTTTACTTATATTCTGAGAGTTTTAATTCGGTGGGAGTCTTTGAGTTTAAGTTAGTGCAGAAAGAAGAGTTGAAATTTAGGTATCGACCTCAAAAATGAGAATCGGAATTTAGGTATCGATCTCTAAATATCTTGAATGTGGGGAATATCTCAATAAGAAAGGGTCTTTTTTAGGGAAATTGAGGGAATCAGACGACTGAGCTCTGACCCATAAATAATATGGAGGGCAGAAAATTTCTTGGAAGGGAAATGGAAATATAGGGAAATTGATGAAATCAGATAACAAAGCTCCGACCCAGAAATATCATAGAGGGCGGAATATATCTCAGAAAGGAAATAGAAATACAGAGAAATTGGCAGAATCGGACGACAAAATTCCAATCCGGAAATATCGTGGAAGGCGGAAAATATCTCTGAAGGGAAAAGGAAATATAGGGAAATCTCCGACCCTGAAATATCGTGGAAGGTAGAAAATATCTCGACAGGGAAATGGAAATATAGGGAAATTGACGGAATCAGATGACAAAGCTCCAGCCCGAAAGATGGTGGAAGGCAGAAAATATCTCGGCAGGAAAATGGAAATATAGGGAAATTGACGGAATCAGATGACAAAGCTTCGGCCTGGAAATATTGTAGAGGGCAAAAAATATCTCGGAAGGGAAATAGAAATATAGGGAAAAAAACAGAATCAGAAGACAAAGCTCCAAAACAGAAATATCATGGAGGGTGGAAAATATCTCGGCAAGAAAATAAAAATATAGGGAAATTGATGGAATCGGATAACAAAGCTCCTACCCAGAAATATTGTGGAGGGCGGAAAATATCTTAGCAGAGAAATGGAAATATAGGGAAATTGGAAAAATCATACAACAAAGCTTTGACCCAGAAATATCGTGGAGGGCGGAAAATATCTCGACAGGGAAATGGAAATATAGGAAAATTGGCGAAATTGGAGGATAAAGCTCTGACACGAAAATATCGTGGAGGGCGGAAAATATTCGGTAGGGAAATGGAAATATAAAGAAATTTTACCATATTGAGGAGGAAAGCTTAGGGACTCACATCTAGCTCAAGAGGTAACAAAGTGTTACATTAGGAAGGAAAGCTTAGAGACTCACATCCAACACAAGAGGTGACGGATGGGAAACAAAATTTAGGTACTCACATGTGAAAATATTTAGAGAAAAGTTTACATTAACTTTCGAAGAAAGTAGAATTGGTGTCATTCAGCCAAGACTTGGTAGCCATTACAAAATTTATAGAATTTTGTGACATTTCAAATTTGTCAGAAGTGACGTTGTGTAAAGGGACAAATTTTGCGGTGTACTTTTGGAAATGAAGAATTTGAGGATGAGTGCAAGGCCTCGGAGTCTCTCTCGAGAGAATTAGCTTATCATTTGTTTTTAATTCATCATTTTCTTTCTATTTCTTTCATTTTATTTCATTTTATTTGATTTCATTTTGTTTCAGTTAGCTTTGTTTCATTTTTACTTCTTCCATTTGTTATTTTTTTCTTTTTAGTTATCTTTTGTATCGTTCTTTGTTCATTTTAGTTTGGGACCAACATATGGTCCTGCAGCTTTTGATCGCCATGTAAAAAGAAACATTTCTAATAAAAACCTAGCAAGTCTTCATTAATTTTGTTGAAAGCAGTAGTACAACTGATCATATGCTGACACACATCTAAAAGTCTATCGAGCGTACATAGCTCAATAAAACTATCATATCATATTACGCTGATAGAAGAGTAGTGACAACAGCTGTGACCCGTTATAGGAGGTAGTAGATATCTACAGTCTGAGGCTGCTCCGTAGACAAGCTAACCTATTGATGCACCAAAAATATATACTATTTTTTCTATATAATTTTACCCATTATTGGTGATATTGCACTTTAAAGAAAGGTATTTTTCATGATTTGTTGCAGATATGATGATTTTCTTTGATTGGAGCAAAAAAGAGTAAAAAGGAACGAATTCGGAGCGAAAAGGAGCAAAATGAGAGAAAACAGTTTCTGGCGTCGACGACGCCAACTTTCAGAGATTCCAAAATTAAATTGACGATAGAGCACCGCCGGCGACCTATGTTGGTGCAATTCAAAAATGAAGAGTTTTGGTGACTTTTTGAAGGGATGCTTAAGGAAACTCTTGGGATTTTGTTTCTAACATATATGTAACTATTTTTGGATGAAATTAGAGAGGGGAAGAAGAGTGTAGAAGTAGAGAGAGTGTGAGTTTAGAGTTAGGGTTTGGAAGAGTGAGTGTAGAAGTGAAGATTTGAGAGGGATTCTTCTTTAAGGAATGAAGGAGAAGGAGTAAAGAGAGAGATTGTTTCTTCCTTTCCATTATAAAGAGGGAATTGAGTGTTGCAAAGAAGAGAGAAAAGGATTTAAAGGAACTTCAAGGGCTTTTCTTGGGGAAGAGAAAGAGATAAGTTGTATTTACTATTGTGGTTTGTATGACTTTTCTTTTATATATAAAATCCATGTTTTATTGTGTCTTCTCTATGAAATCTGAGTAGTCTCCTTTGTCTTTCTTCTTGCATAGGTATGGGATGATCTGATGATGTGAATTTGAAGTGCTTTTAAAGTACTAAAGAAATTGTGATGGTTTTTCATTTAGAACTTAATTTACTTTTTGGTCTGGCCAATTGAATTATTAAAATTTGTTGTTGTACATTAAGTCCGAAATGATTTGGTGTCCTACAACAATAAAGAAGAATCCATTCAATGTCCATGAATGAATTGCGTAGTTCATGAGAATTGAGTGCAAATAAATAGGGAAATGTATTTTGATGGGCTTCAAATTAGAGGTTTCAGGGTGACAGGCTGAGATCCCCAATTTGGTCTTAAGATTGGTAACTAAAGTCGAAGGTTAGCCTTCAGGTGAAGGGTGAGTGGGAGCTCATGTAGTGACGGTCGGTATCCTCCTGACCTACCCTTAGATTTAGTGACTGAACTTAGGATATATCAATGTTATTTACATGCTTGGAAGAGGTGGTAATCTTTTGAGGGTAAAGAAACATTTATGCTCCTATCTGACACAATACAATAAATAATCATTCTATATCATTCATACATCATACACTCATTGCAAGAGGAAAGACACTTTTCATATATATCAAAACCTTTCAAATACAAAGCTTAGAGTGTGTGTGTGTGTATTAGTTAATTTTGTTTAAAGATATTAGAAGTAATTGTGGTTTGCTTAATTATTACTTGTTTTACGCATCTTGCTAGTAGAAGTAAACTTAAACTTTAATTACGATTTGAGTATTGGATTTCGAATTACGCTATCTATTGTAAGGAACGTGCCTTCCCCGTGGGATTAATAGCCAGGACTCCATTAGAGCACTGTATTACTTGATACGATACATATACTTGCGTTGAAGTTTGGACTTTACAAAATTATTATAAATATGTAAATTTGGGTTCATAAGTTCTTGCATAACAAAAAGTCAGCATCAAGTTTTTGGCGCCGTTGCTGGGGATGGTATAAACGATATCTATTGATAATATAGTAACTGAAAACCTTTAATTTGTAGTGTGTAACTGTGTATTTTTTACTTGTTAGAGTATTTGTGTGATTTTATATGTGTAGTAATGGATCTATAGGTTTAGTCCTATACAATTTGGAGTTAGAGCGCACTGTTAGAAAAATTAGAAAACAACAAAAACAAACTGAGAATACTTACAAAATGGTGAATAACCAAGATAATCAGAGAAATGATATTGGAAATTTTTCAAGACCTTTAAGGGATTATGTTAATCCAACATCAGATGAAATTCATGTGACTATTCAGAATCCTGATGTTCCTGCTAATTCATTTGAGCTTAAACCCGCTATTATCCAAATGGTACAAAATAATCAATTTGGAGGAACACCTAATGAGGATCCAAATTTACATCTCGCTAGTTTTCTAGAACTGTGTGCTACTTTTAAACATAACGGAGTGTCGAGTGATACTTTCAGACTTAGAATTTTTCCTTTTCATTAAGGGATAAAGCTAAGGCGTGGTTAAATTCGTTAGCACCTGGATCTATTAGAAAATGGGGAGAACTTTCTCAAAAGTTTCTATCAAAATATTTCCCTCCATCAAAGACTGCTAAGCTAAGAAATGATATCACATCTTTTGGTCAGTTTGAAAAGGAATCAATATATGAAGCTTGTGAAAGATTTAAAGATCTTCTTAGGAAGTGCCCACATCATTTTTTACCAGACTGGTTAATAATTCAAACATTTTACAATGGATTAGTGGGATCATTGAGATCGATTATAGATGCTGCTGCTGGTGTATCGTTAATGTCAAAACCTTTTGATGAAGCATACTCATTAATAGAAGAAATGACTACTAATAATTTTCAATGGCCCTCTGAACAGGTAAAGCCTAAGAGGTAGCAAGTGTTCATGATTCAGATATGATGACTGATCCACCCGATATTTATACTTACAATTATGATATGAAAATTAGCAACGGCGACAAAAACTTTTCTCCACCGGATATATATGCTTATGATTTTAATATGAAAATTATGATTTATAATGTGGATACTACGCAAGTATACGTATCGTTTATCAAGTAATATAGAACTTTCTGATTAAGCCCCGAGATATCGAACCTATAGGGAAAGTGAAAAATCTTTAAAAAAATAAGAAAATTATCTTTTTAATTTTTTAATTGGCTTTTGAAAGTATGTTTTGATTTTGAAAAGTTTGATAGTTGATTTCACTCTTTAAATTTTCTTGTAAAAGTCAAACAAGAAATTAAAATGATAATAACTGTAAACACGGTATGAAAAATACTATTAACTAGAATATCTTTTTAGTAATAATTATGAAAGTATTGTTGTGGACGTCTTTAAATTTGTTGTGAAAAATAGAAGCAAATGTATTCTTTACCCTTACTTGGTTCTATAAAGAACATTGGTTAATTTGAAATTTTATCATTTTGAACATGATTAGGCAGGGAAGATATCAGCTCTCACTCTAGAGTTCCCTCATTTTCCTTCACCTGGGAGCTAACTTCTCATAACAAAATTCAAAACTTCAAACCAAATTAGGTGCTTTTATCCTATCACACTAAAAATCCTCTAATTTTACTCCCCTTTAAAACATCTTCTAATATATTGCATTCAATTCTATGAACTACAATTTTCACCCATATTATTGCATGTGATTCTTACTAACTTCTATGAGACAATACCGCATTGGATCTTACATATTATCACCACAAATTTTACATCTTAACAGACCAAATTCAGAAGTAAATAAAGTTTATAGAATCAACCTTCACAACTTCTTCCAACTTTAAACACATATACATTCCACAACAATTCTTTATGAATTACTTACTTCTTCATTTAAGAAAGAAAAAGATAAATTAAACTACTTAGAATGAATTGATAAAATACAAAAACACATTTATTTGAAATTAAAACCATAAAAAAAACAAAAAACATAACAAGTATTAATTTAAAAAAATGTAAGAACAAAAGTAAACACTTATCTGAAAATCCTCTCCACAAGACTCAGGAAGTTCTTCTGAAACTTTGATTCTTCACTAAACTACTCCTCAGAGCAGGTCTCCCAACTCCGATGACTCAGAAACAGACTTCAGACTTCAATAAAAACTAAACTAAAGAAAAGTAAAGAATGGGAAGAAGAAGGCTTCAATCCTACCCTTTTCTCTTTTCTACTCTCTACTCTCATAATCAAAACTCTTATAAAATACAATAAAAACTCTGTAAAAACTCTCTTCAACATGTGATGGAAGAGCCCCTAATCTTTCCTAAGACTCTCTTTAAAAATTAAACCAAAAGGTGCCTTGGTGTCTCTTCAAAATTTGTCCAGATTTGATGTATCCACCAAAGAATGCACCCCTTCATTCAAAATTGCTGCCCAAAGGAAGTTATGGAAGTTACTGCCAAGAGTTGCATCCCATCCCCTTTGAAAATGGCTCCAAATTCAAGTTAATCTTGATTTTTAACTGTGGCGGCTAAGCACCGGCTCAGGGGCGCTTAGCCGCCAGTGCCCAAATTTTCATTTTTTTGCTCCAAATTTGATTCAATTTTGCTCCTTTCATCATAATCACTCATTTTCATCATACCTGTAAGAAAAACACAAAATAACTTCCATTAAAGTGCAATATCATCAAAAATAGGTATAAAAATATGCATAAAAAATACTGTATATTTTAGGTGTATCAATGACTATGATAGTTTCTCAAATTGCAGCCCTTTCTAAGAAAATAGATCAGTATGTAATGAATTATTCTCAACCACCCCAAGTGTTAGAGGAAAATTCATTTGGACAGATATCAGAATCTCAAACACCTTATGAGACTTTGAATGCTATAAATAGACATAATAATCCTTATTCGAATTATTATAATCCAGGTTGGAAGAATCACCCAAAATTTAACTGGAATAATAGCAATGCCAATGTTAATCCACAATGGGGGAATAGTTCTATATATCTAGTTGGAAATTCGAACGATCAAGAAAATACTAATTTTAGACTTTCTTATCCTCCTGGATTCAACAGTAACCAACAATTTAAGGAAAAGAAGTTGTCTACTGAAGAAATGATTTTGAATATGGAAAATCAACTACAAGCTCAAGGTGTTGCGATGAAAAATATTGAAAATCAATTGGGGCATATTTTCACTGCACTTAATAATAGTCCTTCTGGAACGCTTCCAAGTAAAGTTGAGATCAATCTAAAAGATCAAAACAAGGAACAACTTAAGGCTATTCAATTAAGGAGTGGAAAGGAATTGGAGACAAGAGTACAAGAAGAAGTTGAAATAGAGAAAGAGAAGGTGGATATTGAAAAAAGTTCAAAAAAGATTTATCCAGACATGGAATATCCTCTTGAACCAATGAAGATTACTATTGAAAAACCACCACCTTCATTTCCTCAAAGATTGAAGCAACAAAACAGGGATAACAGATTTGGAAAATTTTTGGAGACACTTAAAAAATTAACAATAAATATTCCTTTTGTTGAAGCATTAGAACAGATGCCTGACTATGCCAAGTTTATGAAGGATATTCTCAAAAAGAAAAGAAAGTTCACAGATCATGAAACTATTGCACTTAGCAGAGAGTGTAGTGCAATTATTCAGAAGAAGCTTCCTGAAAAACATAAAGATCCTGGTAGTTTCACTATCCCGTGTGCTATAGGTGAAAATTTTTTCGGAAGAACCTTATGTGATCTGGGAGCTAGTATAAATCTTTTGCCTTTATCAACATTCAAAAGGTTGGGAATAGGAGAAATTTCTCCTACAGCTGTGACTCTTCCGTTGGTCGATCGTTCCATTACGTACTCTAAAGGAGTGGTGGAAGATGTGTTAGTGAAGGTGGATAAATTTATCTTTCTTGTGGTTTTTATTATACTTGATATGGAGGAAGATAAAGAAATTCCAATTATTTTGGGAAGACCTTTCATTGCTACTGGGAGAGCAGTGATTAATGTTCAAAAAGGAGAATTAACTATGAGGGTTAATGATCAAGAGGTGACCTTTAATATTTTGAAATCTATGAAGTATCCCTTAATGGAAAAAGATGATGAATGTTTTAGGATGGAGGTCTGTGAATTTTTTAGAAGGGATCATTTTGAAAATATATTTGAAAAAGAATTGGAGTATGAAAATATGTTTGAAAAAGGAATTGAAAATGAAGAAAATTTAAATAGTAAGAGGAATGAAGATTTGGAGTATGTTCAGGAGAGATTTGAAGTATTAGACACTATGGAAGGTGGAGATAAAAGTTTAATTCCATCTATAATAAAACCTCTTAAACTTGAGATGAAAATTCTCCCTAATCATTTGAAGTATATGTTTTTAGGAGAATCATCTACCCTACCAGTTATTGTATCTTCGGAGTTAAACGAATATCAAAAACAAAAATTGTTGGAAATTTTAAAAAGAAACCAAAAGGCTTTTGGATTGACTTTAGAGGACATTAAAAGAATCAGTCCTTTGATTTGTAAGCACGGGATTTTATTAGATGAGGAACAAAAACTGAGAGTTGATCCCCAGAGGAGATTGAATCCAATAGTGAAGGTAGTTATGAAAGAGATTTTAAAATGGCTGGATGCTAGAATTATTTATCCTATTTTAGATAGTGCTTGGGTGAGTCCAATACATTGTGTACCAAAAAAGGGAGGAGTGACTATTGAAGTGAATGAATGGAATGAAATTATACCCCCAAGACAAATTAATGGATAACAAATTTGTATTGACTAAAGGAAATTAAATGCCGCCACATGAAAAGATCACTTTCTTCTTCTTTTTCTCGATCAAACGCTGGATAGACTTGCTGGACACAAGTACTACTGCTTTCTGGATGGATATACTGGTTATCGTTAAATACTTATTGTTCTTGAGAATCAATAAAAGACAACATTTACTAGCCCATACGGAACCTTTGCTTTTTGAAGAATGCCTTTTGGACTGTGTAATGCACCTGCAACATTTTAGAAATCTATGATGTCTATCTTCAGCAGTATGATAGATAAAGGAATAGAAGTTTTCATGGATGATTTCTCTGTATCCAGGACTTCATTTGAAATCTATTTGGAAAACTTAGCAAAAGTTTTCGAGCTTTGAGAGAAAACAAATTTATTTTTGAATTGGGAGAAATGTCAATTTATGGTTGCAGGAGGAATTGTGCTTGGGCATAAAATTTCTAAATTTGGTATGGAGGTCGACCCTGCTAAAATTCGAGTGATTAAGAGATTGCCACCACCCACTACCGTAAGAGAGGTGAGGAGTTTCTTAGGACACACTGGATTTTACAGGCGATATATTATAGATTTTTCTAAAATTACCAAACCTTTATGCCGACTTCTAGAAAATGATAGAAAATTCGATTTTAATGATGAATGTTTGTGTGCTTTTGAATCATTGAAAGAGAAGTAATCACTGCACCTATAATTGTTTCACCTGATTAGGAGAAACCATTTGAACTTATGTGTGATGCTAGTGATTATGCGATCGGAGTAGTGTTGGGCGCGAGGCATGATAAAGTTTTCAAAGTCATTCGCTATGCTAAGTAAAACTCTTAACGAAGCTCAAATTAATTATACCACTACCGAAAGAGAGTTATTTGTTATAGTATTTGTTTTTGAAAAGTTTAGACCTTATTTAATTGGAACTAAAAGTATTGTGCATACAGACCATTCAGCTATCAAATATTTAATGCAAAAAAAAGGATGCCAAACTAAGATTGATTAGATGGATACTTATTCTGCAAGAATTTGTTTTTATCATATTTGATCGGAAGGGATCTGATAACCAAATGGCTGATTATTTATCGAGATTAGAGTATGATAAATTATCTGAATTTGAGAAGGAAGTTACAGAAACTTTCCCTGATGAACAACTTTACACTATTATGGAAAGAAGTTTGCCTTGGTTTGCTAATATTGTGAATTATATTGTGAGTGATATTGTACCACCTGATTTAATAAGGCAACAAAAAAGAAGTTTAAATATGATGCAAGATTTTATTTTTGGGATGAGCCCTATTTATATAAACAGTGTAAGGATCAGATTATTAGGAGATGTGTGCCACAAGAAGAAACTAATTTAATTATTCAACAATGTCAAGATTTTGAATTTGGAGGTCATTTCGGTGTTAATAAAGCCGATTTTAAGACTTTACAATCTGGATTTTATTGGCCTACTCTTTTTAAGGATGTATACAAATATATTAAATCATGTGATAGATGTCAGCGAGTAGGTAATATCTCTAAAAGAAATGAAATGCCTATAAGCTATAATTTGGAAGTTGAAATTTTTGATGTATGGGGATTAGATTTTATGGGACCATTTACTCCTTCATTTGGGAATTTATATATACTGGTTGCAGTTGATTATGTCTCGAAATGGATTGAAGCTATTGCTTTACCTAGATGTGATGCTCGGAGTGTTTCAAAATTTTTAAAGAAAAATATATTTGCAAGATATGGAATTTCGAGAGTGATTATAACTGATGGTAGATCCCATTTCGGAATAATCAAATTAAGAGATTGATTGAGACATATAATATTATTCATAGAATCTCTACTGCTTATCATCCCCAGACTAGTGGTTTAGCAGAAGTGTCTAATTGTGAAATTAAAGAATTTTGGAGAAAACTGTGGATAACCACAAACTAAATTGGTCTACTCGATTAGATAGTGCATTATGGGCTTATAGGACTGCTTTTAAGACCCCTATTGGAATGTCTCCTTATAGACTAGTGTTTGGTAAGACTTGTCATTTACCGATTGAATTGGAGCATAAAGCATATTGAGCGATAAAAGAGTTGAATTTTAATTTGAAAAATGATGGAGAGAAGAGATTTATGCAATTGAATGAGTTGGAAAAAATTAGAAATGCATCTTATCATAATGACAGGATCTATAAAGAGAGAATGAAATTGTGGCATGATCGGAAGATATTGAAAAATAAATTTGAACATGGATTGAAAGCTTTGTTATACAACACAAGATTGACATTATTTCCTGGAAAGCTCAAGTCTAGAAGGTTGGAACCTTTTACAGTTGTAAAAGTTCATTTTTTTGGAGTTGTTGATATTGAGGATCCTGATACTGGAAAGATTTTCAAGGTTAATGGGCATCGATTAAAGCCTTACTTTGATGGGTTTCAACCTAACTTCAAAGAGGTTTTAATGCTGAGTCATCTCGATTAACTGAATGGCTTGTCGGGCTGACGACGTTAAACCAAGCACTTTATGGGAGGTAACCCATATGTATCTATGTGGTGTGTTTGCATGTTTTTTTATAGTTTTGCTTTTAGATAGTTATTTTGGAACCCTAATTGCTCTTAAATACCTTTAAAAAATTTGATAAATATTGGATCAAATTGAGATATTGAAATATTTCGGGCTAAACGAAGTTCGGTGAAATTTTTGACCACTGGCACCGCCAGCGCCAGAATGGGCGCCGCTAGCGCTCAAGTACAGACTGTATGGTGAACTTTAGGATTTGAGAGTTGCCAAGCGCTTTACGGGAAGTAACCCATATGTATCTATGTGGTGTGTTTGCTTCTTTTCTATAGTTGTGCTTTTAGATAGTTATTTTGGAACCCTAATCGCTCTTAAATCCTTTTAAAAAATTTGATAAATATTGGATCGAATTGAGATATTGGAATATTTTGGGCTAAACGAAGTTCTGTGAAATTTTTGACCACTGGCACCGCCAGAGCCAGAATGGGCGCCGCCAGCGCCCAAGTACAGACTGTATGCCGAACTTTAGAATTTGAGCTCTGCCAAGGCCCTATCAAGCACCGCCAGTGCCCAAATCCTGGTGACGGTTATTGGAGTTTAAAAATTCAATTTTTGGCGGTTTTGAGCGGGATCTTCTTCCTTATAACCCCCAAAACTTCATTTTAAACCTTAACCACCAGAAAAACGAAAACTTCCTTTCCCAATTCGTATCCCATGGATTCTTACTTCATATAACCCCCTCGATCTCGCATTTTCAACCGACAGAAGTTTATCAGTTTCGAGGCTCAGTGATTATTCACCAAGGTGATGATGAAGAGGAGGATTATCAAGGAGAGAGGCTTTATTAATTAAGATTTGGATAATCCTACTACAAGAGTTGAAGAGATAATAAAGAAAAGATGTTAGGAAGTGCTATGTTATACTACCGCTGCCGTAGTCGTTCCGGTTATGAATGAATTCTATGGAAATATTCATGGGATCAACCAAGGATTCATCTATGTGAGAGGTAGGTTCGTGCAATTCACTCCTGCAAGAATTAATGATTTCTTTATGATTGAGAATGTACCTATCTGCCACTATTCCAATTTTTATGTGACAAGCGATGATATGAATGAAGTTTATCATTATTTAACTAATGAAAATGAAGATTGGGAAGTAAGAGACAATGGATATATTAGTTTCCTTTCTGCATCTTTAAATCCAGTGTCAAAGCAGTGGCATTATTTTATTTCGGTGAAGTTATTTCCAACTTTGAAGATTAGTAATTTAACCAAGGAAAGTGCTATTTTAAATCCAATTCATTTTTGCTCTTTTTTGCTCCTTTTTCCTTCTTTTCCTTTCTTGGACTTATTTTAATCATCTACATCCAAAAGCATGAAAATACCTTTCATTAAGCATAATATCCTTAAGAATTAAATCAAAAATAAGGCATAAAAGTGGGTATTTTTTAGGTTGATCAGTGAACCAGAGATTAGGCCATGAGTGCAGGAAGTTTAAGTGGTTAACGATTCATTGTAAATCTTTCCTAGGTTTACCCACTTAAGGAAGGGGATCCCCTAATTTACGGGACCGTTGGTTCATGGCTCAAGTAGATTAGGCTAGGAGCATCTAGGTCGGTCCCTAGGGTCAATTTGGTGGCTGTGGTGAGCTTGGTTTGGTCAATTTGTCTATGTTTGGTCAATTTGGCTCATGGGTTAAATTTTGGGCCAAGTGGGTTCAGGTTGGGCTAAGTTAGGTTCGAGCTTGGGTTAGGTCCAACTGATTTTTCATTATGGTGTATATGATTGTTATAAAGAGTTTAGAAGAGGATTGGGGTGGTTTTGAATTGGTTTGGGGGATCAATTAGGCTTGATTTAGGTATTTGGTCAATTTTGGGCATGTTGGGTTAGCTTGGGTTTAGGTTAGGCTAGAGTTGGGTCAAAGGCCAATTGATGGTTTAAAATGGTCTATGGGATCTTAGGAAGAGTTCTTGATATTAATTTTCTGGAATTTTTGGGATTGGGACATTTAATTTGGTGGATTTTGGACATGTGACACATTTTGGGCAATTTTGGGGAATTTGGATTTGGTTGGACTTGGGTGAGCTTTTGGCTCAAATTAGGGGCAATTAATGGTTCAATTTGGTTTAAGGGAATTTCATGAAAGGTTTAGAATTCAAAATTGAGGAAATTGATTGTCATTGTTTTTAATTTTGGGAGATTTGGTCATATGAACAAAATTGGGGCTTTTGGTTTGGGTAATTGAGCTCAAATGTGGGTCAAATTGGGCTTTGATTCAGTTTGGGATGAGGTTAAGTATTGTGGATTAAAATTTGGAACTAGGATTGAAGTGGATTGAAGTGAATTTAGTGGACACTTGGGGTGATTTGGGCATTTCTGGCCTTAAAGGGCAATTTGGGGCTTTTGATTAAATTGGGCAAATTTTCTCAAATTAGGTAAAAAAAGTGGTTTAAATTGAAATTGGGAATATTTGGAGGGTTTTGGAAATTTTTAGAAATTTTTGTAATTTTTGAAAATTTTGGCTAGGAGGGGCATTTTAGTAATTTGGAGGGGTTTTGGGGTTATTTTGGGTATTTTGGTAAATTTGAGGTGTTTTGGGTATTTTAGTGGTGAGAAATATTTTAGAATATTTTTTAAAGTATTTTGGTAATTTTGGTTGATTTTGAAAATTTTGGGCAAAATTGGAGTTTTAGGGGTAATTTAGTAATGGTAGAGTTTTTATGGGTAATGGGTAAAAATTGAGATTTTTGGTAAAAATTAGGGTTGAATGAGATTGATAACCCATTTGAGCCATGCACCAAGGTAATTCCCCATTTAGATCCTCCATATAATGGAATTAACCAAGCCCTTGCCTGGGGCTAAGAGCTTGGGGAAACAACCCACATGAGTTTCCAAAAGAGTAGAGGATTAAGTGTAAAGAAGTTTGGTTTAGGATTGTGAGGTAGTGTGTGAGAGTGTAATGTGCAAGTGTGTTTAGAATTGAGTGTTGCAAAGAAGAGAGAAAAGGATTCAAAGGAACTTCAAGGGATTTTCTTGGGGAAGAGAAAGAGATAAGTTGTATTTACTATTGTGGTTTGTATGACTTTTCTTTTATATATAAAATCCATGTTTTATTGTGTCTTCTCTATGAAATCTGAGTAGTCTCCTTTGTCTTTCTTCTTGCATAGGTATGGGATGATCTGATGATGTGAATTTGAAGTGCTTTTAAAGTACTAAAGAAATTGTGATGGTTTTTCATTTAGAACTTAATTTACTTTTTGGTCTGGCCAATTGAATTATTAAAATATGTTGTTGTACATTAAGTCCGAAATGATTTGGTGTCCTACAACAATAAAGAAGAATCCATTCAATGTCCATGAATGAATTGCGTAGTTCATGAGAATTGAGTGCAAATAAATAGAGAAATGTATTTTGATGGGCTTCAAATTAGAGGTTTTAGGGTGACAGGCTGAGATCCCCAATTTGGTCTTAAGATTGGTAACTAAAGGCGAAGGTTAGCCTTCAGGTGAAGGGTGAGTGGGAGCTCTGTAGTGACAGCCGGTATCCTCCCAGCCTACCCTTAGATTTAGTGACTGAACTTAGGATATATCAATGTTATTTACATGCTTGGAAGAGGTGGTAATCTTTTGAGGGTAAAGAAACATTTATGCTCCTATCTGACACAATACAATAAATAATCATTCTATATCATTCATACATCATACGCTCATTGCAATAGGAAAGACACTTTTCATATATATCAAAACCTTTCAAATACAAAGCTTAGAGTGTGTGTGTGTGTATTAGTTAATTTTGTTTAAAGATATTAGAAGTAATTGTGGTTTGCTTAATTGTTACTGTTTTCTGCATCTTGCTAGTAGAAGTAAACTTAAACTTTAATTACGATTTGAGTATTGGATTTCAGTATTACGCTATCTATTGTAAGGAACGTGCCTTCCCTGTGGGATTAATAGCCAGGACTCCATTAGAGCACTGTATTACTTGATACGATACATATACTTGCGTTGAAGTTTGGACTTTACAAAATTATTATAAATATGTAAATTTGGGTTCATAAGTTCTTGCATAATAAAAAGTCAGCATCAAGTTTTTGGCGCCGTTGCTGCGGATGGTATAAACGATATCTATTGATAATATAGTAACTGAAAACCTTTAATTTGTAGTGTGTAACTGTGTATTTTTTACTTGTTAGAGTATTTGTGTGATTTTATATGTGTAGTAATGGATCTATAGGTTTAGTACCTTACAATTTGGAGTTAGAGCGCACTGTTAGAAAAATTAGAAAACAACAAAAACAAACTGAGAATACTTACAAAATGGTGAATAACCAAGATAATCAGAGAAATGATATTGGAAATTTGTCAAGACCTTTAAGGGATTATGTTAATCCAACATCAGATGAAATTCATGTGACTATTCAGAATCCTGATGTTCCTGCTAATTCATTTGAGCTTAAACCCGCTATTATCCAAATGGTACAAAATAATCAATTTGGAGGAACACCTAATGAGGATCCAAATTTACATCTCGCTAGTTTTCTAGAACTGTGAGCTACTTTTAAACATAACGGAGTGTCGAGTGATACTGTCAGACTTAGAATTTTTCCTTTTCATTAAGGGATAAAGCTAAGGCGTGATTAAATTCGTTAGCACCTGGATCTATTAGAAAATGGGGAGAACTTTCTCAAAAGTTTCTATCAAAATATTTCCCTTCATCAAAGACTGCTAAGCTAAGAAATGATATCACATCTTTTGGTCAGTTTGAAGGGGAATCAATATATGAAGCTTGGGAAAGATTTAAAGATCTTCTTAGGAAGTGCCCACATCATTTTTTACCAGATCGGTTAATAATTCAAACATTTTACAATGGATTAGTGGGATCATTGAGATCGATTATAGATGCTGCTGCTGGTATATCGTTAATGTCAAAACCTTTTGATGAAGCATACTCATTAATAGAAGAAATGACTACTAATAATTTTCAATGGCCCTCTGAACAGGTAAAGCCTAAGAGGTTGCAAGTGTTCATGATTCAGATATGATGACTGATCCACCCGATATTTATACTTACAATTATGATATGAAAATTAGCAACAGTGACAAAAACTTTTCTCCACCGGATATATATGCTTATGATTTTAATATGAAAATTATGATTTATAATGTGGATACTACGCAAGTATACGTATCGTTTATCAAGTAATATAGGACTTTCTGATTAAGCCCCGAGATATCGAACCTATAGGGAAAGTGAAAAATCTTTAAAGAAATAAGAAAATTATCTTTTTACTTTTTTAATTGGCTTTTGAAAGTATTTTTTGATTTTGAAAAGTTTGATAGTTGATTTCACTCTTTAAATTTTCTTGTAAAAGTCAAACAAGAAATTAAAATGATATTAACTGTAAACACGGTATGAAAAATACTATTAACTAGAATATCTTTTTTTTCCTTTATAAAGTAGTAATAATTATGAAAGTATTGTTGTGGAAGTATTTAAATTTGTTGTGATAAATAGAAGCAAATGTATTCTTTATCCTTACTTGGTTCTATAAAGAACATTGGTTAATTTGAAATTTTATCATTTTGAACATGATTAGGGAGGGAAGATATCAGCTCTCACTCTAGAGTTCCCTCATTTTCCTCCACCTGGGAGCTAACTTCTCATAACAAAATTCAAAACTTCAAACCAAATTAGGTGCTTTTAGCCTGTCACACTAAAAATCCTCTAATTTTACTCCCCTTTAAAACATCTTCTAATATATTGCATTCAATTCTATGAACTACAATTTTCACCCATATTATTGCATGTGATTCTTACTAACTTCTATGAGACAATGCCGCAATGGATCTTACATATTCTCACCACAAATTTTACATCTTAACAGACCAAATTCAGAAATAAATAAAGTTTATAGAATCAATCTTCACAACTTCTTCCAACTTTGAACACATATACATTCCACAACAATTCTTTATGAATTACTTACTTCTTCATTTAAGAAAGAAAAAGATAAAGTAAACTACTTAGAATGCATTGATAAAATACAAAAACACATTTATTTGAAATTAAAACCATAAAAAAACAAAAAACATAACAAGTATTAATTTAAAAAAATGTAAAAACAAAAGTAAACACTTATCTGAAAATCCTCTCCACAAGACTCAGGAAGTTCTTCTGAAACTTTGATTCTTCACTAAACTACTCCTCAGAGCAGGTCTCCCAACTCCGATGACTCAGAAACAGACTTCAGACTTCAATTAAAACTAAACTAAAGAAAAGTAAAGATGTGGGAAGAAGAAGGCTTCAATCCTACCCTTTTCTCTTTTCTACTCTCTACTCTCCTAATCAAAACTCTTATAAAATACAATAAAAACTCTGTAAAAACTCTCTTCAAAATGCGATGGAAGAGCCCCTAATCTTTCCTAAGACTCTCTTTAAAAATTAAACCAAAAGGTGCCTTGGTGTCTCTTCAAAATTTGTCCAGATTTGATGTATCCACCAAAGAATGCACCCCTTCATTCAAAATTGCTGCCCAAAGGAAGTTATGGAAGTTACCGCCAAGAGTTGCATCCCATCCCCTTTAAAAATGGCTCCAAATTCAAGTTAATCTTGATTTTTAACTGTGGCGGCTAAGCACCGGCTCAGGGGCGCTTAGCCGCCAGTGCCCAAATTTTCATTTTTTTGCTCCAAATTTGATACAATTTTACTCCTTTCATCATAATCACTCATTTTCATCATACCTATAAGAAAAACATAAAATAACTTCCATTAAAGTGCAATATCATCAAAAATAGGTATAAAAATATGCATAAAAAATTCTGTATATTTTAGGTGTATCAATGACTATGATAGTTTCTCAAATTGCAGCCCTTTCTAAGAAAATAGATCAGTATGTAATGAATTATTCTCAACCACCCCAAGTGTTAGAGGAAAATTCATTTGGACAGATATCAGAATCTCAAACACCTTATGAGACTTTGAATGCTATAAATAGACATAATAATCCTTATTCGAATTATTATAATCCTGGTTGGAAGAATCACCCAAAATTTAACTGGAATAATAGCAATGCCAATGTTAACCCACAATGGGGGAATAGTTCTATATATCTAGTTGGAAATTAGAACGATCAAGAAAATACTAATTTTAGACTTTCTTATCCTCCTGGATTCAATAGTAACCCGCTATTTAAGGAAAATAAGTTGTCTACTGATGAAATGATTTTGAATATGGGAAATCAACTACAAGATCAAGGTGTTGCGATGAAAAATATTGAAAATCAATTGGGGCATATTTTCACTGCACTTAATAATAGACCTTCTGGAACGCTTCCAAGTAAAGTTGAGATCAATCTAAAAGATCAAAACAAGGAACAACTTAAGGCTATTCAATTAAGGAGTGGAAAGGAATTGGAGACAAGAGTACAAGAAGAAGTTGAAATAGAGAAAGAGAAGGTGGATATTGAAAAAAGTTCAAACAAGATTTATCCAGACATGGAAAATCCTCTTGAACCAATGAAGATTACTATTGAAAAACCACCACCTCCATTTCCTCAAAAATTGAAGCAACAAAACAGGGATAACAGATTTGGAAAATTTTTGGAGATACCTAAAAAATTAACGATAAATATTCCTTTTGTTGAAGCATTAGAACAGATGCCTGACTATGCCAAGTTTATGAAGGATATTCTCAAAAAGAAAATAAAGTTCACAGATCATGAAACTATTGCACTTAGCAGAGAGTGTAGTGCAATTATTCAGAAGAAACTTCCTGAAAAACATAAAGATCTTGGTAGTTTCACTATCCTGTGTGCTATAGGTGAAAATTTTTTCGGAAGAGCCTTATGTGATCTGGGAGCTAGTATAAATCTTTTGCCTTTATCAACATTCAAAAGGTTGGGAATAAGAGAAATTTCTCCTACAGCTGTGACTCTTCCGTTGGTCGATCGTTCCTTTACGTACTCTAAAGGAGTGGTGGAAGATGTGTTAGTGAAGGTGGATAAATTTATCTTTCTTGTGGATTTTATTACACTTGATATGGAGGAAGATAAAGAAATTCTAATTATTTTGGGAAGACCTTTCATTGCTACTGGGAGAGCAGTGATTAATGTTCAAAAAGGAGAATTAACTATGAGGGTTAATGATCAAGAGGTGACCTTTAATATTTTGAAATCTATGAACTATCCCTTAATGGCAAAAGATGATGAATGTTTTAGGATGGAGGTCTGTGAATTTTTGAGAAAGGATCATTTTGAAAATATATTTGAAAAAGAATTGGAGTATGAAAATATGTTTGAAAAAGGAATTGAAAATGAAGAAAATTTAAATAGTAAGAGGAATGAAGATTTGGAGTATGTTCAGGAGAGATTTGAAGTATTAGACACTATGGAAGGTGGAGATAAAAGTTTAATTATATCTATAATAAAACCTCTTGAACTTGAGATGAAAATTCTCCCTAAACATTTGAAGTATATGTTTTTAGGAGAATCATCTACCCTACCAGTTATTGTATCTTCGGAGTTAAACGAATATCAAAAACAAAAATTGTTGGAAATTTTAAAAAGAAACCAAAAGGCTTTTGGATTGACTTTAGAGGACATTAAAAGAATTAGTCCTTTGATTTTTAAGCACGGGATTTTATTAGATGAGGAACAAAAACTGAGAGTTGATCCACAGAGGAGATTGAATCCAATAGTGAAGGTAGTTATGAAAGAGATTTTAAAATGGCTGGATGCTAGAATTATTTATCCTATTTTAGATAGTGCTTGGGTGAGTCCAATACATTATGTACCAAAAAAGGGAGGAGTGACTATTGAAGTGAATGAATGGAATGAAATTATACCCCCAAGAAAAATTAATGGATAACAAATTTGTATTGACTAAAGGAAATTAAATGCCGCCACACGAAAAGATCACTTTCTTCTTCTTTTTCTCGATCAAACGCTTTTTGACCTCATTTTTGATGAGGTCTTCTCTTCTTCCCTTTAGTACTTAGGATCTAGCCTTAGGCTTTTCCTTTGACTATCTTAGAGGACTAGAATTGGGACCCACCTTTTAGAAATTCAAACCACTTCTTAACTCCTTGCAAACTCCACAGACTCTACTGTAGACCCCTAATCACCTAGAGGGTTGAAATCAAATGTGGAAGTTTAAAGGATGAGTTCCTATAGGACTCTTTGGCCTTAGGACCGCCACGGGTGGCTCGGTCCAGTGAAGGAGCCGACTTACACACACACTACACCTATACACTACACTTTCACACACCTATACCTAACTCGGCCTCCTGACTCATGTAGGTGATTCACATGGATGGTCCTTAACCCTTAAGCCCTTGGCTAAGAGGGTTAGGAACAACATAGTGGATGCCTCAAATGAGTCCCTTCATGGCTCATGTGGGCTTGATGTGGCTTCATGGCTCAACCAAAATGATTTCATTCCACTCAAATTTACCCAATCTTTAATTTTCCAAATTTTCAATTTTCAATTTTTGACCCCCGGGACCCTACACCCGCTTAGCCTACCCAAAAACCCTTAAAATTACCCAAATTTCTCAAAAATTTCCAAATAACCCAAGATTCCTCAAAATCAATCCCAAAAATTTCCACATCACTCAAATTGATCATCTATACCCAAAAATATCAAAAATTCCAAGAAAACCTCCCAATACCCTCCAAATACCCAAAATACCCCTCTTGACCCAAAAATCCAAAAATTCAGAAAATTCCCAGAAAATTCCAGAAAATCTCAAATATTCCCAATTTCATTTTGTCCAACTACACCATGGGCCAATTTTGTCAATTTACCCTACTTTTGTCAAAACCCCCAATTTGACCCATTTTAACCCAAAGTGAACCCAATGTCAAACCAAACCTATCCAATTGACCCAAATTCTGGTCCAATTCAATTCTAAACTTCAATTCAACATTCCCAACACCAATCTAGACCAAATCCAAGTCCAATTTGATTGACATTTGGATCCAATTTCACTTTTGGCCTTAAAGCCCAATTTGGACCCATGACCCAAACCTAACCCAAACTCACCCAATTCAACTCCAATTAACCCTAAATCTTTTCTAAATATTCCTTAGCATCCCCACAAGCATAACACTAACATGATTTGCCCAAAATTTGGACCCAAACCCCACTCAAATTCAACCCAAAGCTAAAAGGCCCAATTTTGACCTAAACCCAAACCTAACCCAAATGGGCCCAAACCCCAAAATCAAAGCCCAACCAAAGTCAAAACCTCTTTGAAACACCCCCATAAACATTTCTCAACATTAATTTTACATCAATTTCAACCCTAGCCCAACATTGGCCCAACTTGGCCCACTTGGACCTATATTGGCCCATTCACCAAAAGAACCCAAGTTCAACTAATTCAAACCCAAATCACTCCCAATTTGCTTCAAATCACTCATGGTACATCCATGAGCTAAACCCAACAATTATTTGGCCCAACCTCTTTACAAAATTTCATCCCAAAATCCATTTTAAAATTCAAAAGCCCACTTTCCTAAACCATTTTAAAAGCCCATCCTTCACCACATACAAAAGCCCAAAATTGGTCCCAAAGCCCACATGATATTTCTCTACATCATCCATTCAATTAAAATCATCCCTAAGTCATGAACCAATGATCAAATAATTCTAAATGAAGCTTCATCCAAATTTTCACCAAAATATCCAAAATTCTTGAAACCCTTTTTTATGAAATTGACTTGACTTTTTCCAAGCCAAAGGTGAGCCATGAAGCCATGCATGAGCCACATGGAAGCCATGAGAGCCTCTTTACATGTCACCATGCCATTAATGGCAAGAAGAGGGGACCCTTTCCTAACCCTTCATTAAGCCTTTTTAACCATACTCATGTCACACTCTAAACCATGCTTTGCCAACTAATCCTTGATGGAGACTCCACCACACATGGGAGGTTGACCCACCTGACCTCCTCAGCCCAAAACCAGGTCTTGGGGAGGTGTACCCAACCCATTTGCATGGGTTGACCATTTTAAGCCAAAATGACCCCTTCCCCTTTCTACTTTGATTCAATCACTTTACACATGTCAAACCTCGATTGAATACACCAAATCCCGTACCGACCCACTCGAACAAGATGGTGACCAATGCACAGCCGGCCGGCCACCAGTGCCGCGGAAAACACCATGGCCGAGAGCTCACATGTGAGCCCAACTTGGAATTCTCACCTGTCGAGCCGCCCCATCCCCGGTGGCCATTAGAGCTGTTCTTCTCTTGCCAAGAGCAAGCTCGATCCCAAGCCCTAACTCTCCCGGGAGGCCCTCCACCCTCTCCTATTTAAACACCACCCCTCTCGGCCATGAGAGGTGCTCGAAACAAAACCTTAAGGAAACTCGCCAAAATTGTTCCGGACTCCTCCCCATACACGAGCACTTGATCCCCACCGAGATCCCCTGCCATTTCTTCTCTGCGAGCTCAATTTCGAGTTGAAATCTAATCCCAAAACCAGGACACTTCTCCACAGTGAGCCAATCCCCAAATTGATTGGTTCTACACCTTCACCGGACCGAGGGAAGGTGTCCACCGACAAAAGCCCCATCTCCAGGGCCACCCAGGTTGCTCCAGCCTCCAAGCTTTGTGATCGGGCTTGGTCGAAATCCCACCTAGATAATTCACTGGACCAGGAGACTTCATCCGAAGCTTCGTCGGGATCCAATCGAAGGTGCAACAACCCTCAGATCGAAGCCACACTTCTCTGAGCAAAGGTATGAGCTAATTCTTCATCCCGAGCTACTGGAGATTCTCCATTTCAAATGCCTTAATTTCAATGCATGATCACCGTATAGATGTGTTCGTCTCTTCAAGACGAATCCATAGAGCATAAGAACATGAAAATCCATTGAGTATCGAGTGAGATATTAGGGATTTAGTGTGGACGGCTCTCGGGTGAGAACACTCGAGGACGATGAACGTATGTCGTCCATTCAATACACGCGCGGACGGACGGCCGGGATCGCGTCGGATCGGGAGACGATACGAGAACCGCGGGGCCGGGGCCGCCGACTCGGATGGCGGCGTCGAATGGGAGCGCGACGCGTGTGCGTTCGGAGCCGCCGAGGCTGACGCGGCGCCGCGTGGATAAATAGAAAATTAGGGATTTTTCTGATTTATTTAATTCCCTTAACTTCAAAAATTCATAACTTTGTGTAGAAAAATCAGAAAAATAAAATAAAAATACCCTCTTGCTCAGTGAACAGAGGAGAATAATGTTGAAAAGAAATTATTTACTTTCATCAAGTATTTTATTTTTAATAATTTATTTACTCTCTGCATATTTTTAATTCTCCATGCATGTATAAAATTCACCATGGCATGAGACCATAGGGCTTTTGAAGCCTCTGAATTTGGGAACATTCTCTGAATTTTCCAAAGTCAGAGGCCATCCCTATGAAGAGTTATTGATTTTTCAAATTCATGTTACTGTTTTGAGTATTTTAATTCCAATAAATAGCATGTTGTGAGATAAATTCTAGGAAAATTTGGTGATGTTCCTTATGACCAGAGGACCCTAGGAAAAATAGGTTTTGAGTTAGTTCATTTAAAACAACCCTAATTAGCTTAAACACCCAAAATGAATCTCTAATTAATTAGAGCTAACCATACATCAAATTGACTAGAAATCAATTCTCCACTGACCTTTAGGATCAGAGGAACCCACCATAAAAATTTGAGGTCAATTGGACTTGGTTAGCCCTACTAATTGGGTTGATTAAGCCATTTAGTCATTTTAAACTTCAAAAATTCATAACTTTCAAAATACTTTTTAAAAATTCACCAAATTGGTTTTGGAGCCTCTCTGATATCAGGGGAATTTAAAAAAATTAAAATTTTAATTTTCTAAAAAAGTTGATTTTTTAATATTATTTTAATATTTTAATAATTAAAAAATAATAAAAATCACAAAAATAATAAAATTCAGCAAAATGTCACATTTTGAATTTTAATCACTTAGGAATAAACCCCATATTTTTCTTAGGTCTATTTAGTGAGATATTAAATTTTAAAGCTCTAGGGTAATTTTAAAATTAAAAAAATGTACTTTCTAGCATTTTCACTAAAATAATTATAATAAATCATAGAAAAATTAGAAAATTGTAAAATTTGATTCTCTGATTTCCTTGATATCAGAGAGATTTTTGAAAAATATAAAATTCATTTTTCAACATTTATTTTATTTTTAAATTAATTAACACTCCAAAACTTAAAATAATTATAATAAAAATAATATAATTCAAAAAATCACCAAAATTGGTCCAAGTGGTCCTCTAGTCATTAGGAATGTCCCCTAATTTTCTTAAGGACAGAAACTTTCCCTTGGTCATGTTATTAAATTTTCCTTGGAAATCTCTATTTTCCACCAAAAATAATTATATAAAAAAATTAAATACAGAAAATCATATTTTTTCTCTCATGTCTTTATTGACATATGAGTGAAGTCATATAAAAATTTCAAGTTCATTTGAGTTCAATTTAGTGAGTTATGAAATTATTAAGCTTAAAGGGCAAAATGGTAATTAAAATTTTAATCCTTAATTAAAACTTTAGGTTTAATAAAAAATTAATAAGTAAAATATTTGATCTTAATCTGATTTGGATGATTGAAATTTAAATAATTAAAGGGTAGAAACCCATTAAGCAATTTAAAATGATTAAACCTTAATTAAATAATTGATTAAATTTGGAAGAATAATAAAATTGGAATTATTAAAATAGGGATATTATTAGGAAGAGATTTATTCTTTAATTTAAAAATCCCTAAATTAATTATCTCATTAATATTCAATTCTTAATTAAAATGATAACTCAAATTTAAAATATATTAAAAGACTTAATCATTAAGCTAAAGTTAAATTATTAAACTCTTTTAAAGTGTTAATTAAAATTAAAAAAATTAAATTAAATTAAAAATTAAATTAAATTAAGTAAACAAAATTAAATTAAATTAAATTAAATTAAATTAAAATTAAATGTTGAATTAAATTAAAAATTAAATTAAATAAATTAAATTAATTTAAATTAAATTAAATAAATAAATTAAAATTAAATTAAATTAAATTAAATAACTTAAATTAAATTAAATTAAATTAAATAAATAAAATCAAACCAAATTAAATTAAATGAATTAAATTAAATTAAATTAAATTAATAAAATCAAATTAAATTAAGTTAAATCAAATTAAAGATTAAATTAAATTAAATTAAATTAAATTAAATTAAATCAAATCAAATTAAATTAAATTAAATTAAATTAAATTAAAATTAAATCAAATCAAATTAATTTAATTTAACATCAAATCAAACTAAATTGAATTAAATTGAATTAAATTAAATTAAAACTCAATTAAATCAAATTTAATTAAATTAAGTTGAATTAAATAACATCACCTAAAACAGAAAGAAATTAAATATAAAGCAACTTGAACTTTATTCCAAATTTAAACCCATTAACTTAAATTAAATCATTTGAATACCAATTTACCCTCGAAAGCTTTGGTTATTATAACTCCTAAACAGAACATTAAATGAAATGTTACTTCACTTATAGGACATTCAAATATCCTAAGTACATCGAGTAAGATAATAACAAAACTTAACTAAACCTCGGACGATTAATTCATTTGTGTAATTGAATCCATTTGGACTTAAAACAATCCTAGAAATATTGAAAAGATGTTTAAGATTTGTCTTAAGCACTTCCTCGATATGATAGGATGTTCATAAGAACGACTGAATTTAATTATTCTTTGATGAAGAAAATCGTCCTCAAACCAAAACACGAGGAACCTAGACGTCATAGGAAATGACTAGCTATAGGATTAGGAATTTGGTAGAAAACCATAACCCTTACCTTAGCTTTACCTAGAAACTTGCTTAAATATTCTAATTGTGTTTTAAGTGCAGCTTGGGATGACGGGAAGACCCTCCAGGTACGCTTTTATTTTATTGCAATTTACTTTCTTGCAATTTACATTATTGCAATTTCATTAATCGCATCGCACTTACTTTTCTTGCATGATAAACAACTGTTGCATGAAAACCCACACCTTTAGGATAGTCCCTAAAACTGAAACCAAAACTAATTTAAAAGTCATTGCAAGATAAAATTCATTGCCACAACATTTCAAAATATAAAACAACTCAAAATTTAATCACAAACGGAACACAAAACTACAATTACAACTAAATTAAAACGTCCTGTTGGATGATCGGGAATACCTCGGATGATGTAACCTACGTGTTGCTAACGGGATTTCTCACGGTCTAAATGAAAGTGTGGAACTCATTCAGTTGAGTTTAGCAAATTCATTTGGACTAAGTGAATCCGATAAAAATAATGATGCCGGAAGGATGGAACCGTGGGATCTTAACCGGTGTCGTTATATTCAACTTTAAGATTTGTTTTAATTAAAGTATTGAAAACACTTGGAAATTAAAATTTTCTCTAAACCAAAACACTTTTCTCATCCCCTGATTTATGATTTCTAAAACTAAACCTCTGCAACAACAAGGAGTTCGGAGCATGGTGGGCAAGCACGGCCATCGTCATCAGCAAAACTCGAGTCTTCTTCAAAGAAACTTTCCTAGAATTAAATAACAAAGCCATAGGACTTCGAGGTAGTTTTCCTAGTGCAACATAAATCCTCAACTCTTCCTTAGGCACTTGCATTGCAAATTAAGCCCTAACCGGTCTTAGGATTCCGAGGTAGTCGTCCGGTACGACAATAAACCCTCACATCTTCGAGGCTATTTGTTTGATTTTATCATATAAATATAAGTCCTAATTAACTAAAATTGGCAAGATCAAAACATTAGATAAATATTAGGACTTTCTTAAATTCAAGCCAAACAATAAGATAGTCGGGAAATTATCGAAGTTCACTTCGAATCTGTGATTTCTCCTACCTTTCTTCCTTTGAATTCCCAAAACAAAATGTTCCAAATTTGATCCATTCCCTATTGAAATTCCAAAATTCAATCCTTTGAAAACTTAAACTTTAAAATTCTTGAGAGCAAAATTATTGATTATTATCGAGAGTTTTCTTAGGTGATTCCCATCACTTAAGATGTAATTAACTATAGGGGCTTGCCCTTATAGGGAATTTTAAAGAACCGGAGTAATATAAACCCCGTTTAATGCTTTGATATTAAGCGGGGAATTTGTCGGCTTATAAAATTGGTTAGCAGACCAAACGGATGTCACAAATCTTCTAGTTTATTTAATCGAGCCCCACCGTCAAGCAGTGTGCCTATCCTTAGGGATAGATACACGGTTTGTGGTGCGGTGCTCGTTTACATAAACTATTTGGGATGTGAGATCGGTTTAATCTCATATCTTAAAACCTTCAAATTTAAAATTATTTTCAAAATTAAATACTACTTTTCAAAATTATTTATTTAAATTAAATTAAAAATTCGCCGACAACTTACGTTAGGCGACCCCTTTTCAAAATAAAACACACAACCTAAAAATATGCCGACAACGTCTGGATAGACTTGCTGGACACAAGTACTACTGCTTTCTGGATGGATATACTGGTTATCGTTAAATACTTATTGTTCCAAAGAATCAATAAAAGACAACATTTACTAGCCCTTACGGAACCTTTGCTTTTTGAAGAATGCCTTTTGGACTGTGTAATGCACCTGCAACATTTTAGAAATCTATGATGTCTATCTTCAGCAGTATGATAGATAAAGGAATAGAAGTTTTCATGGATTATTTCTCTGTATCCAGGACTTCATTTGAAATCTATTTGGAAAACTTAGCAAAAGTTTTGGAGCTTTGAGAGAAAACAAATTTATTTTTGAATTGGGAGAAATGTCAATTTATGGTTGCAGGAGGAATTGTGCTTGAGCATAAAATTTCTAAATTTGGTATGGAGGTTGACCCTGCTAAAATTTGAGTGATTAAGAGATTGCCACCACCCACTACCGTAAGAGAGATGAGGAGTTTCTTAGGACACGCTGGATTTTACAGGCGATATATTATAGATTTTTCTAAAATTACCAAACCTTTGTGCCGACTTCTAGAAAATGATAGAAAATTCGATTTTAATGATGAATGTTTGTGTGCTTTTGAATTATTGAAAGAGAAATAATCACTGCACCTATAATTGTTTCACCTGATTGGGAGAAACCATTTGAACTTATGTGTGATGCTAGTGATTATGCGATCAGAGTAGTGTTGGGGCAGAGGCATGATAAAGTTTTCAAAGTCATTCGCTATGCTAGTAAAACTCTTAACGAAGCTCAAATTAATTATACCACTACTGAAAGAGAGTTATTTGTTATAGTATTTGTTTTTGAAAAGTTTAGACCTTATTTAATTGGAACTAAAAGTATTGTGCATACAGACCATTCAGCTATCAAATATTTAATGCAAAAAAAGGATGCCAAACTAAGATTGATTAGATGGATACTTCCTCTGCAAGAATTTGTTTTTATCATATTTGATCAGAAGGGATCTGATAACCAAACGGCTGATTATTTATCGAGATTAGAGTATGATAAATTATCTGAATTTGAGAAGGAAGTTTCAGAAACTTTCCCTGATGAACAACTTTACACTATTATGGAAAGAAATTTGCCTTGGTTTGCTAATATTGTGAATTATATTGTGAGTGATATTGTACCACCTGATTTAATAAGGCAACAAAAAGAAGTTTAAATATGATGCAAGATTTTATTTTTGGGATGAGCCCTATTTATATAAACAGTATAAGGATCAGATTATTAGGAGATGTGTGCCACAAGAAGAAACTAATTTAATTATTCAACAATGTCAAGATTTTGAATTTGGAGGTCATTTCGGTGTTAATAAAACTGATTTTAAGACTTTACAATCTGGATTTTATTGGCCTACTCTTTTTAAGGATGTATACAAATATATTAAATCATGTGATAGATGTCAGCGAGTAGGTAATATCTCTAAAAGAAATGAAATGCCTATAAACTATAATTTGGAAGTTAAAATTTTTGATGTATGGGGATTAGATTTTATGGGACCATTTACTCTTTCATTTGGGAATTTATATATACTGGTTGCAGTTGATTATGTCTCGAAATGGATTGAAGCTATTGCTTTACCTAGATGTGATGCTCGGAGTGTTTCAAAATTTTTAAAGAAAAATATATTTGCAAGATATGGAATTTCGAGAGTGATTATAACTGATGGTAGATCCCATTTCAGGAATAATCAAATTAAGAGATTGATTGAGACATATAATATTATTCATAGAATCTCTACTGCTTATCATCCCCAGACTAGTGGTTTAGCAGAAGTGTCTAATTGTGAAACTAAAGAATTTTGGAGAAAACTGTGGATAACCACAAACTAAATTGGTCTACTAGATTAGATACTGCATTATGAGCTTATAGGACTGCTTTTAGGACCCCTATTGGAATGTCTCCTTATAGACTAGTGTTTAGTAAGACTTTTCATTTACCGATTGAATTGGAGCATAAAGCATATTGAGCGATAAAAGAGTTGAATTTTAATTTGAAAAATGATGCAGAGAAGAGATTTATGCAATTGAATGAGTTGGAAAAAATTAGAAATGCATCTTATCACAATGACAGGATCTAGAAAGAGAGAATGAAATTGTGGCATGATCGGAAGATATTGAAAAATAAATTTGAACATGGATTGAAAGCTTTGTTATACAACACAAGATTGACATTATTTCTGGAAAGCTCAAGTCCAGATGGTTGGAACCTTTTACAGTTGTAAAAGTTCATTCTTTTGGAGTTGTGGATATTGAGGATCCTGATACTGGAAAGATTTTCAAGGTTAATGGGCATCGATTAAAGCCTTACTTTGATGGGTTTCAACCTAACTTCAAAGTGGTTTTAATGCTGAGTCATCTCGATTAACTGAATGGCTTGTCGGGCTGACGACGTTAAACCAAGCGCTTTATGGGAGGTAACCCATATGTATCTATGTGGTGTGTTTGCATGTTTTTTTATAGTTGTGCTTTTAGATAGTTATTTTGGAACCCTAATCGCTCTTAAATACTTTTAAAAAATTTGATAAATTTTGGATCGAATTGAGATATTGGAATATTTCGGGCTAAACGAAGTTCGGTGAAATTTTTGACCACTGGCACCGCCAGCGCCAGAATGGGCGACGCTAGCGCTCAAGTACAGACTGTATGCTGAACTTTAGGATTTGAGAGCTGCCAAGCGATTTATGGGAGGTAACCCATATGTATCTATGTGGTGTGTTTGCTTGTTTTCTATAGTTGTGCTTTTAGATAGTTATTTTGGAACCCTAATCGCTCTTAAATCCTTTTAAAAAATTTGATAAATATTGGATCGAATTGAGATATTGGAATATTTTGGGCTAAACGAAGTTCCGTGAAATTTTTGACCACGCGGCACCGCCGAACGGAATGGGCGCCGCGGCCGCCAAGTACGGTCGTATGCCGAACTTTAGGATTTGAGCTCTGCCAAGGCCCTATCAAGCACCGCCGGCGCCCAAATCCTGGTGACTGTTATTGGAGTTTAAAAATTCAATTTTTGGCGGTTTTGAGCGGGATCTTCTTCCTTATAACCCCCAAAACTTCATTTTAAACCTTAACCACCAGAAAAACGAAAACTTCCTTTCCCAATTCGCATCCCATGGATTCTTACTTCATAGAACCCCCTCGATCTCGCATTTTCAACCCACAGAAGTTTATCAGTTTCGAGGCTCAGTGATTATTCACCAAGGTGATGATGAAGAGGAGGATTATCAAGGAGAGAGGCTTTATTAATTAAGATTTGGATAATCCTACTTCAAGAGTTGAAGAGATAATAAAGAAAAGATGTTAGGAAGTGCTATGTTATACTACCGCTGCCGCAGTCATTCCGGTTATGAATGAATTCTATGGAAATATTCACGGGATCAACCAAGGATTCATCTATGTGAGAGGTAGGTTTGTGCAATTCACTCCTGCAAGAATTAATGATTTCTTTATGATTGAGAATGTACCTATCTGCCACTATTTCAATTTTTATGTGACAAGCGATGATATGAATGAAGTTTATCATTATTTAACGGATGAAAATGAAGATTGGGAAGTAAGAGACAATGGATATATTAGTTTCCCTTCTGCTTCTTTAAATCCAGTGTCAAAGTAGTGGCATTATTTTATTTCGGTGAAGTTATTTCCAACTTTGAAGATTAGTAATTTAACCAAGGAAAGTGCTATTTTAAATTTCTGTATGCAAACTGGAACACTGATTGATATTGGAAATATAATTGTGAAATCTGTTTTGGGATTGATAGTTCATAGATCTAAATATAGGCTTGGACACCCGTCCACCATATTTCTGTTGTGTAGTCAATCACAAGTTCCATATGAGAGTTGGGAAAAGGTTCTTCTTCCCTGGAGGCCTATTGATCTAGCTAATCTTTATGAATACCAAATAGTAGGAGATGAAGGCAATATGAATCTGTTTGCTGCTCAACCAACTAAGACTTCACAACCCATTCAACCTTACTTTCCTAAAAGTTCCAGAGTGATACTGAAGAAATCAAACAGTTGAAAAAAGAGGTACAAAATATTTTGAATGCCATTAATAATATTTCTGATTTATTTGATCACATAGACTGAAGGATGAAGGAACAATTTGATCACACTGGTCGAATTGAAATGGGCTTGATTAATCTGTTAAAGAAGAATGCTGTGATTACTGAGGATTGATCACTAGAAAATGTATTAAGAATTTCATACCAATTTTATATGAAATTGCACTTTAAAGAAAGGTATTTTCTTTGTTTTATTGCAGGAATGAAGAATTATAAGTACTGAAAGTAAAAAGCACAAAAGAAGCGGATTTGGAGCAAAAAGGACTCAATTTGATGAAAAATGAACTATCCCGCCGATGGTGAGATCAAGGCCGCCGACGGTGAGATTTTCCAGATAATTTTTGAATATATTATAAAGAGCCCACCGACGGCAAGATCGAGCCCGTCGACAGCGAGATCAGCGCGGTTAGCCCACCTTCTAGAAGCCCGCCGAAGGCGAGACAGTTGAAAAGAGCCAGATACAATGAACCTGGACGCTTTTTGAAGAGGTGCTTAAGCAACCTTTGAAGATTTGACTCCTTCTATAAATAGAGACAATTTTTGTCCCTTTAGTGTGTCATTTTTGGTGTCTTTCGGTGTCATTTTAAAGTCAATTAGTGTTCATTTGTGTTGGAGTGTAAATCAGAGAGTCTTAGTGAGTTTAATTAAGTATGTTGTACTGGAAGGAAGAGTCAAAGGAACTTCAAGGAGTCTGCTTTGGGAGAAGAATTGAGATAAGTATATTTGTTATTGTTTATTAACTTTAATGAAATTCATGCTTTGTGTTATTTTTCCCATGCTTTCTGAGTAGTTTCCTTAGTCTTTTTCCTTGTTGTTGAGATTATGTGAAGTGGCGAGTCAAAATAACTGTGCCTAAAATTATTAAATAAAAATTGTGATAATATTTTACTTAAAATTTAATTTACTTTCAATTTGGTCAATTGATTTGTTAACATATGTTGAGTTATCAACTATAGTAAAGATTACATCCGAGATTCAAGGAAGTCAAAAGCCTTGGAAGGAGGGTGCAAATAAATAAGGAAATATTAACTCTCGGGCGTAGAAATTGGACATTTTAGTGTGACAGACTAAAATATTCCATTCGGTCCTATTGTTTGAGAGCTGAAGTGTAGATGTTAGCCCTCAAGCGAAGGGAACGTGGGAGCTCTGAAGTAGCAACCGGTATCCTCCCAGCCTAGCCGCAGATTCAATAATCAAACATTGGACTAGTCAATGTTCTTTGCACCTGGACCAAAGGGTAAAGAAGAGAATGCTTCTATTTGGCACAATACAAACTCTAAACTACTTTAATTCATCATTCACTTAATTCTCTCAACAAGGAGAAAGATGTTTTTCTAAATTAGAATCTTACATTTAAAGCTTTTTGAGCAATAGTTTTAGTATAAGTGTTCTTAATTTACGTATACTAGCTTATTAAGTAAGTCTACTTTAATTTGTCTTTGAAATTCTCTAACTTCCATGTGGGATCGATATCTTGAACTCCATTAGAGCCCTTTATTACTTGATAACGATACGTATATTTGCGTAGTATCCACATTATAAATCATAATTTTCATAAAAGAATCATCAGTGTAAATACATATATTTGGTGCGGGATCAAGTTTTTGGTGTCGTTGCCAATATCAATAACATATTTTTGTAAGTATAAATATCAAAAGTGGGTCAAGTTTTTGGGGCCGTTGTCGGGAAGTAAAGTAATTATTATGGCAATTAATAGAATTATTAGAAGTAATTACTAGAGTAATGGACTATTTTAAATTTTACTTAAAAATTGTATGCGCAAATTTAGAAACGAAAATTTAATACCTTAAGATTCAGAATTAGAGTGCACTATTAAAAAAATCAGAAAACAAAAAAAAGAAATTTTAAATTTAACACAAATGACAAATAATCCAGAAATTGAAAAATATAAACCAACAAAGACCATTAAGAGATTATGCCAACCCTACATTAGATGAAATTCACCTAACTATTCAAAACCCTGATGTAGTCGCTAACTCATTCGAACTTAAACCTGCAATTATCCAAATGGTACAGAATAATAAATTTAGTGGTTCACCTAATGAAAATCCTAATTTACATTTTGCTAGTTTTTTGGAACTATATGCTACTTTTAAATATGAAGGAGTATCTAATGATGCTATTAGACTTAATCTTTTTCCTTTTTCTTTAATGTATAAGGCCAAGATGTGGTTAAATTCATTACCACCTGGATCTATTAAAACTTGGGGAGAACTATCACAAAATCTTTTATCCAAATATTTTCCTCCTTCGAAAACTGCAAAACTTAGAAATGATATAACAACTTTTGGTCAGTTTGATGGAGAATCCATATAAGAAGCTTGAGAGAGATTTAAAGAACTTCTTAGGAAATGCCCACATCATGCGTTACCAGATTGGTTAATTATACAAATTTTTTATAATGAATTAGTAAGATCTCTTAGATCAATCATTGATGCTGCTGCTGGAGGTTCATTAATATCAAAAGCATTTGATGAAAGCCTATGTGTTAATCGAAGAAATGGCTACTAATAACTTTCAATGGCCTTCTAAAAGGATAAACCGTAAAAAGATAACCAGTGTTCATGAAAATGATGCAATATCTATGTTAGCTTCTCAAATCGCTGTTATATCAAAAAAATTAGATCATTTTGGAATGAATTATTCTCCTACTATATTAGAAGAAAACTCAAATGGACAAATTATAGATTTTCAATCTCCTTATGAAACTATAAATGCTATTAATAATAGACCCAATAATCCTTATGCGAATTATTATAATCCTGGTTGGAAAAATCATCCAAATTTTAATTGGAATAATAATACATCTAATCAACAATGGATGAAGTACTCTATAGGAAATCGGCCTAATCAAGGAAATACGAATTATAAACCTTCTTATCCACCTGGATTTAATAACACTCAATTTAAAGATAAGAAGTTATCTATAGAAGAATTAATATTAAGTATGGGTCAGCACTTGCAAAATCAAGGAAATCAATTATAAATTCAAGGAAATCAATTACAAAATCAAGGAACAACTATTAAAAATATTGAAACTCAACTCGGACATATCGCTACCGCGCTTAACAATAGAATTCTTGGAACTTTTCCTAGTAATGTGGAAATAAATCCTAAAGACCAAGGAAAAGAAAAAACTAAAGCGATACAATTACGAAGTGGAAAAGAGTTAGAAACTAAAATTCGAAAGAAACGAAAAGTAAAAATGAGGAAGTGGAAATCGAAAAAGAAAAGGATCAGCAAGATCAAACTTAGAATATCCATTGATCCCTATGAAAATATCTATAGAAAAACCACCACCACCATTTCTTCAACGACTTAAGCAACATAAAAAAGATAAGCAATTTGCTAAATTCCTTGAAATTTTTAAAAAGATTAATGATAAATATTCCTTTTGTAGAAGCATTAGAACAAATGCCTAATTATGTAAAATTTATGAAATATATTTTAAATAAAAAAAGAAAATTCATAGATAATGAAACTGTTGCACTTAGCGAAGAGTGTAGTGCAATTATTCAGAAAAAGCTTCCTGAAAAATTAAAAGACCCTGGTAGTTTCACTATACCTTGCGCTATTTGAGAAAATTTTATGGAAAAGCTTTGTGTGACTTAGGAGCAAGCATCAATCTAATGCCTCTATCAATTTTTAAAAGATTAGAATTAGGAGAAATTTCACCTACTTCAGTAACTCTTCGATTAGTCGATCGTTCGTGACTTATCCTAAGGAGTTATTGAAGATGTGTTAGTAAAAGTGGATAAATTTATCTTCCCGGTAGATTTTATTGTTCTAGATATGGAAGAAGATAAAGAAATTCCCATAATATTAGGAAGACCCTTTTTAGCCATTGGAAAAGCTATGATTGATGTTCATAAAGGAGAATTGACTATGAGAGTAAACGATCAAAAAGTAACTTTTAACATAGCAAAATCAATGAAATATCCTGCTTTAGAAAAAGATGATGAATGTTTTTGAATGGAAATACTTGAACATTTGCAAAATAAACATTTTAAAGATTATTATGAAGAAAAGTTAGAAAAAGAAAATACTGAATTAATTGAAGACGCAGATAATGAAAAACTGGATTATATACAGGAAAATTTTGAAATGTTGGATAATACTTAAAACGCTGAAAAGAATATAATCCTGTCAATTAATAGACCTGCTGAACTCGAATTAAAAATTTAACCTAATCATTTAAAATATGCTTACTTAGGTAATTATTCAACCATACCAGTTATTATATCAGCTGAATTGAATGAATCACAAGAACAAAAACTTAAAAAAATATAAGAAAACTTTTAGTTGGACTTTAGCAGATATTAAAGGAATTACTCCTTCAATCTGTATGCACAGAATTATTTTAGATAATGAACATAAGCCAAGAGTAGATCCCCAAGGGAGATTAAACCCAATAATGAAAGAAGTAGTCAAGAAAGAAATATTAAAATGGTTAGATAATGATATTATATATTCTATTTCGGACAGTGGTTGGGTAAGCCCAATTCACTATGTTCCTAAGAAAGGAGGAGTGACCGTTAAAGCTAATGAAAATAATGATTTAATACCTATAAGACAAGTTACTGGATGGCGTATATGTATTGGCTATAGAAAATTAAATGCAGCCACCAGGAAAGATCACTTCCCATTACCATTTCTAGACCAAATGTTGGATAGATTAGCCGGACATAAATAATTTTGTTTTTTAGATGGATATATTGGTTATCATCAGTTACCTATTGCTCCTGAGGATCAAGAGAAAACTACATTTACTAGTCCTTATGGAACATTTGCTTTTCAAAGAATGCCTTTTGGATTATGTAATGCACCTGCAACATTCCAGAGATGTATGATGTCTATATTTAGTAAATTAATTGATGATGGAGTAGAAGTATTTATGGATGATTTCTCTGTATTTGGAACGTCATTTGACGCATGCTTGAATCATCTTGAAAGAGTATTAGAGGTATGCGAGAAAACTAACTTAGTTCTAAATTGGGAGAAATGTCAAATTATGGTTGCAGAAGGAATTGTATTAGGGAATAAAATTTCAGAAAATGACATGGAAGTAGACCCTGCAAAAATTCAAGTTATAGCTAAATTACCACCTCCAACTACAGTAAAAGGGGTAAGAAGGTTTCTTGGACATGCTGGATTCTACAGACGCTACATAAAAGATTTTTCAAAAATTACTAAACCTCTATGCCAACTTTTAGAAAGGACAAGAAATTTGAATTCACAACTGAATGCCTAAATGCTTTTGAATTATTAAAAGATAAATTAATCACATCACCTATAATAGTTTCACCTGATTGGGAGAAACCATTTGAACTTATGTGCGATGCTAGTTATTATGTTATAGTAGCAGTACTTGGGCAAAGATATGATAAAATTTTCAAAGTTATATACTATGCTAGTAAAACTCTTAATAATGCTGAAATGAATTATACGATTCATCGAAAAAGAGCTATTAGCAATTGTTTATGCTTTTGATAAATTTAGGCCTTATCTAATTGGAACTAAATGTATTGTGCATACTGATCACTCTGCTATTAAATATCTAATGCAAAAGAAATATTCTAAACCAAGATTAATTAGACGAATATTACTAATGCAAGAATTTAATTTTGAAATCATTAACAAAAAGGGAACCGATAATCGAATTGCAGATCATTTATCGAGGTAGAATATAATGAATTATACGACACTGATAATGAAATTACTCACAGTTTTCTTGACGAACAACTATATAATATAAATGAGTGGAAAATACCATGGTATGCTGATATAATAAATTATATTGTAAGTGATATTTTACCACCTATGTTAACTTTGCAACAATAGAAAAAATTCATTCATGATGCTTAAACATATTTTTGAGATGAACCATATTTATATAAGCAATGTAAGGATCTTATAATTAGAAGATGCGTGCCTTATGAAGAAACAGAACAATTCATTCAGAAATATCATGATTCTGATTTTGGAGGACATTTTGGAACGGATAAAACTGCTTATAAAATTTTAGAATCTGGATTTCATTGGCCTACTCTTTTTAGAGATGTTTATAGATATATTAGAACTTGCGATAAATGCCAACGAGTAGGTAATATATCTAGAAGAAATGAAATGCCTCTAAATTTTATATTAGAAGTTGAGATTTTTGATGTTTGGGGATTAGATTTTATGGGACCATTTGTTCCTTCATTTGGAAACTCATATATATTAGTTGTTGTTGATTATGTTTCTAAATGGATTGAAGCACAAGCTTTACCTCGATGTGATGCTAAGAGTGTTTCAAAGTTTCTAATGAAAAATATTTTTACTAGATTTGAAATGCTGAAAGTGATTATCACTGACGAAGGATCTCATTTTAGAAATAAATATATTCACAAATTAGTAGAAAAATTTAACATTATTCATAAGATATGAACCGCTTATCATCCACAAAAATCGAGAAATTAAACGTATTTTAGAAAAGACTGTAAACCCTAATAGATTGGATTGGTCTATAAGACTAGACACTGCATTATGGGCATACAGGACTGCTTATAAAACTCCGATTGGAATGACTCCTTACAGGCTTATTTATGGAAAGACTTGCCACTTACTAGTTGAATTAAAACATAAAGCTTATTGGGCAATTAAAGAATTTAATTACAATCCGAAAGAAAGCTGGTGAGAAGAGATTATTGCGAAATGAATGAATTAGAAGAATTAATAAATGAATCTTATCATAATGATAGAATTTATAAAGAAAAAATGAAATTATGGCATGATCGGAAGATTAACCAGAAGAATTTTGAGCTAGGACAAGAAGTTTTGCTTTATAATACAAGATTGAAACTATTTTCTTGGAAATTGAAATCTCGATGGTTAGGACCTTTTACTATAACTCAAATATTTTCATACGGAACTATAGAAATTGAAGATCCAAAAATTGGGCATAGATTTAAAGTAAACAGACACAGATTAAAACCTTATTTTGAAGGGAGAAGACCAAATTTTAAAGAGGTTTTAATGCTCAGTCAACCTGATTACTAACTAAATTAGGTCGAGCTGACAACGCTAAACCAAGTGTTTTATGGGAGGCAACCCATAGTAGTTATTAATTATGATCTATTTACTAATGTTATTGAAAATTAAAATATAGAATAAATTCTACTACTCATTTTACTTTTTAAAATCATCACAAATTTGAATCTATACGAAGAAATCAGAAAATATTCGGACCGGAGCTAAAATTAGGCAATTTACCTAATCTCGCTGATGGCGAGATCGGCGCGCCCAAATTCAATTAAAGTATTAACTAGCTCGCCGATAGCGAGATAGTTAAAAAGTGGGTTTTAAGAGTTATTTTGCGGTTTTGGGCGGTTCTAACCTATAATATTCACTACAAAATGTTTAGAACTCATTATTTACACCTTTCCTTCACTGGAAATGAATAAAGCCCCTCCAAAATAGTCCATAATGGCCCCCAACCCATTAGAAACCACGAAATCCGGAGTGTTTAACCGACAAAAGTTAGTCAGTTCTGAGGCTTAGTGACTATTCAACAACGTTTTGATGAAGAAGTGACTGATTAAAGAAAGAGGATTCGTAAATAGAGGAGCAGAGAATTCAACGACATCAATTGAAGAAATGATTATTCAGCGACATTGGGAGGTATTATGCTACACAACATCTGTTGTCGTCATTCCAGTAGTCAAGAATTCTACTCTAATCTGCATGCGATCCATAATGGAAGTGTTTACGTAAGTGGCAGATGGGTAACTTTCACTCCTTCTCGAATCAATGAATTATACTCGATTGAAAATACCCCTGTTTGCCACTATTCAAATTTTGTTCCGACAAGATACAACTTGAAAGAGATATATCGATATACGACCGACGAACCTGATGAGTCGGGAAATATGAGAAGACAGGTATGTAAGTTTTTACGCATCACTTCTTAACCCCGTCTCAAAGCATTGGCATTTCTTTATTTCATCGAAGTTATTACCCACTATGAGGGTAAACAAAGTCTCGAAGGAATGCGCAATTTTAAATCACTGTATTCAATCTAGATTACCTATCGATGTTGGATCTATCATTGTGAAGTTTGCATTAGGATTAATTGTGAATGGATCGATTCATAGACTCGGACACCCATCAACAAATTTTGCTTTATGTAGTCAGTACCAAGTTTCCTACGAAGCTTGGGAAAAAGTGTTGTTACCAACCATTAGATCGACGAATATTTCTACTTTGGATAACAATGATGATATAACAATTATCTCCGATCAAGCATCTCGAAAACAATCCTTTAATCGGGCCTTTGCTCGATAAAACTAACTTTGATTCTACGAAAAATTAAAGGATTGGAGAACGAATTACAGAATGTGATGAATTCATTGATAATATGTCTGATTTATTCGATCACATAGACTGGAGAATGAAGGAGCATTTCGATCATTCAAGACATTTGGAGGCAAATTTTTTTAACGACTGTTGAGACAGAAGGGATGGATTGAAGAAGATTCTACAGAAGAATTTCCCTTCAGGCCTTTCTACAATCTATTTGTGCACCTACGATCTATTGGGTGTATCAGAGAAAAAGTTTGTTCAGATTCCAATGAGTAGCAGAGATTTATCCTTATTTTATTTATGTGTGTTGATTTGAACTCAGTTTTTAATATAATTTGGATTTTACGAAGTTAATCTTTGTTTATATGGGATTGTATGTTGTTTGTTTAGTCTCAGCATTTAGAGTATTGTGGTATGGATTGCAATGCTGAGTTAGATGTGTTTTGGTTAATTTGCTTAAGTCGATTGTTAGTTTTGTGGTATTTGAAGTTTGTAAGTTCATGGATTTCATTTATAAAAGTTATAATGTTTGTGTTGTGTAAACCTTATACGAGTCAGTAGAATATCTAATCTTAGAAAAATATATCAAATTAAGTGACCGAACATTAGAACAAGGCTTAATTAAATTGAACATAGTTGAAAACATAAAAAATTTTGAAAATACAGAAATCCCACCGACGGCGAGATCGACCCCGCCGACGGCGAGATGTTCCCGAAACTTTGGCCTTGGTGAATTAATTAGCTCGTCGATAGAGAGAAATTTCTCGCCGACAGCGAGATCGCGAAATGTACTATATTTTGACCGTTCAACCGACACTATTCATCATCCCCTTCCTCGAAACTTCGAAAAACCGACCTGGGGCTTGATAGATGCGGGATTTGGAGCGATTTCAAGACATTTTAACGCTGGATTTCATCTTCTCTTGGTAAGAGCTTCACTCCTATGTAAAAATTTTTTATTTTCACCATGAATTTCTTCTACATTGAGGATTTTGGGAAAGTTTTGAAATGTGAAGAAAAGACTTGGAAGAAATTCATGGAATTTGATTTAGATTGATTTTAGTAACATTAGGAAGCCATTTTAGTAATATTTTGGAGATTAGTTAAGATTTTTGTGAATTTCATAGATCGAACAAAAAATGACTCCGCGACAAAGAAGATGATTGGATTACGACGAAAACTGATTTGTGAATGTAAGGGCACAGTCAAGATATTATCACAACATTCAAGCCAGGAAATGCATTCAAGATCGAGTTTTTAAAAATCTAGGAGGAGAAGTGGAACGAATAATCAAGGAAAGAGGATGGGTGAACTTCTGTTACACCACAAATACAACTGCAGTGGAAGTAGTTAAAGAATTCTATGCCAATCTGACAGTGATAGAAAATGCACCAATCAAGGTGAGAGCATTTTTGGTTGATTTCAGTGCTGCTAGAATCAATTCGTTTTATGAAGTACGAGACTTGCACACCAGTGAGTATGATACTTTTGGTACTATGGAAGGACCATTGGAAGAAGTGATAGACTTTCTCACTGACGGGAAAGGAGTTTGGAAGATCAAGCAGCGAGAAAGGGTAAATTTTCTTCTCTCTATGTTGAATGTGTTGTCTAAAGCCTGGCATTATTTTATCTATTCTACTCTGCTACCCACGTATCACCATAGTGAGGTAACAAGGGATAAAGCAATTCTGAATTTCTGCATTCAGAATCAGAAGAGTATTAATGTGGGAAATGTAATTTACAAGAATATATTAGCCACTACTAGAAGTGAGAGCGGAGGAGGACTAGGACACCCTGGTCTGATTTATGCAATCTGCCAATTATTTGGGGTAGAGGCTAGAGATGATGAGGAATGGGTGGAGCCTATGAAACCCATTACTCCGGCTAATATTAAAACCTATGAATCATACGAATGATGGAGATCTGGAATAAGGAGTTATGTACCTTCTTCGAGTAGAGATATTCCCTTTACAAGTTATGACCCTCCTACTTACTGTTCCCCTACCCTTGAAGATCTGATGAATGAGATGACCCTGCAGAGAAAGAGTTTTGACAAGATACAAGAGAAATTGGATCATATTGATCACAAGATTGGAGGTTTGGAGAGGTGAGATGATTATGACAGTGAGCATCTCCAGAGACACTCTGATTATGAGAGAGCTTATTACGATGCAGAGAGTCGCTACAGGAGAGGAGAACTCAATGTTGTATTCCCTGAGTGCCCTCGATACATTCAATATCAGCCTACTCCACCTGCAGATCAAGGAGGCGATGACGTGGCTTGGGATGTTGATTCAGGAGATTAGACTTTAGATTTGATGTTTATTTTTATTTTTTTAAGTTGTTTTAATTATGAACTTTAACTATTATGTTGGATGATTGTTTATGTGATTTCTGTGGAACTTTAAAATGAATGTTTAGTTTATGAACTAATTGTAATGTAATATTAAATTGTGGAATTTTGTTGTTGAAATTAGTTAGTTTATTTTAATATTTCAAACTGTTATTGTAATTTCTAAATAGAATAGCAATTGTATGTTTAGCAGTAGATTAAATATAAGTTGTGTTAGTATTTTGTACTTATTTCAAAAATTTCTTTACCCAGCAATTTTTTTTAAATATTACATGAGTAAAAAGATACTAACAGTACAGGTTAAGTAAGTAATGAAGAAAACCTGTAAATTTCAAAAAGAGAAATACCTAAAGCTGGAAGGTATGATTTAAATATTATAGTTTATTTCTTTTTCACCCCATATGATTAGATAGAAAAACTTAAGTTTGAGAGAGGGAAAAACACAAATTTAATTATTAAATTGTTCTCATTTTATATTTTCAAAAAAAATATTATAAAAATGATTTTACTGTAGTAACTTTAGTTCGAGTAAACAAGAATTAATTTATTTAATTATTATAGAAAGTTGAATAAAATATTTCTAGTAATTAAACTAATTTTGTAGATTAAGATATTTGGTATAAAAGAATAAGAATATAGTCAACTATTTAAAGTAAGGAAAACTATATTTTAAAATATGAAATTCTTAAGTATTTAATTGAGAAAAAAGAGATTAAAACCCTATGAAGTAAAAACTATAAAACACATATAAGGTAAGGAAATATTTCAAGTTTCAAATTTAGGAAAGAGGAAAATGAAGTTCAAAATCATTAACGAGCTATCCAGGATACGATAATCCTCACTTGGAAAAGAAAAAGAAGGATTGCAAATCAATCCCTGAAAAGAAAAATAAAATTATAAATATAAGTGAGGAGTAGCTTGAGGAGATGTCTTATCAAAAATTGGCTTCATTTGAATCAACATAAAGGGTAAACTCAATTATATTTCTAAACTTATATTTATGAATTAGTATTTTACTGAGTAGTGTTTTCATGAATTCCTATCAACTGAATATCTTAAGTAATTTAATATTACAAACATAGTTAATCTTAAAATAAATAGAAGACTAGAAATCTCAAACTTGATGACTAGATAGCCTTATATCTATAGAGTTAATTTAATTATCTAAAATATTTCTATTAAACTTTACTATAGTATTTATAAAAATTTAATTCATAGTTTTTCTGAATTAAAATTTTTATTACAAATAATCATTTACTTTTATTAAGTATAAAAATTACTTGAGAACAAGTAATACTTAAGTTTGGAGGAATTTGATCACTAGAAAATGTATTAAGAATTTCACACCACTTTTATATGAAATTGCACTTTAAAGAAAGGTATTTTCTTTATTTTATTGCAGGAATGAGGAATTATAAGTACTGAAAGCAAAAAAGCACAAAAGAAGCGGATTTGGAGCAAAAAGGACTCAGTTTGATGAAAAATGAACTATCCCGCCGACGGCGAGATCAAGGCCATCGACGACGAGATTTTCCAGAGAATTTTTCAATATATTATAAAGAGCCCACCGACGGCAAGATCAAGCCCGCTGACAGCGAGATCGGCGCAGTTAGCCCACCTTCTAGAAGCCCGCCGACGGCGAGATCAAGCCCGCCGACGGTGAGACAGTTGAAAAGAGTCAGATACAATGAACCTGGACGCTTATTGAAGACGTGCTTAAGCAACCTTTGAAGATTTGACTCTTTCTATAAATAGAGATGATTTATGTCCCTTTAGTGTGTCATTTTGGGTGTCTTTTGGTGTCGTTTTAAATTTAATTAGTGTTCATTTGTGTTGGAGTGTAAATCAGAGAGTCATAGTGAGTTTAATTAAGTGTGCTGTACTGGAAGGAAGAGTCAAATGAACTTCAAGGAGTCACGCAGGGAGAAGAATTGAGATAAGTATATTTGTTATTGTTTGTTAACTTTAATGAAATCCATGCTTTGTGTTATTTTTCCCATGCTTTCTGAGTAGTTTCCTTAGTCTTTTTCCTTGTTGTTGAGATTACGTGAAGTGACGAGTCAAAGTAACTGTGCCTAAAATTATTAAATAAAAATTGTGATAATCTTTTACTTAAAACTTGTTTTACTTTTAATTTGGCCAATTGATTTGTTAACATATGTTGAATTGTCAATTATAGTAAAGATTACATCCGAGATTCAAGGAAGTCAAAAGCCTTAAAGGAGGGTGCAAATAAATAGGGAAATATTAACTATCAGGTGTAAAAATTGGACATTTTAGTGTGACAGACTAAAATATTCAATTCAGTCCTTTTGTTTGAGAACTGAAGTATAGATGTTAGCCCTCAGGCGAGGGGAACATTGGAACTCTGAAGTGGCAGCCGGTATCCTCTCAGCGTAGCTGCAGATTCGATAATCAAACATAGGACTAGTTAATGTTCTTTGCACCTGGACCAAAGGGTAAAGAATAGGAATGCTCCTATTTGGCACAATACAAACTCTAAACTACTTTAATTCATCATTCACTTAATTCTCTCAACAAGGAGAAAGATGCTTTTCTAAATTAGATTCTTACATTTAAACCTTTTTGAGCAATAGTTTTAGTATAAGTGTTCTTAATTTCTGTATACTAGCTTAGTAAGTAAGTCTACTTTAATTTGTCTTTGAAATTCTCTAACTTCCCTGTGGGATCGATCTCTTGGACTCCATTGGAGCCCTTTATTATTTGATAACTATATGTATACTTGCGTAGTATCCACATTAAAAATCATAATTTTCATAAAAGAATCATCAGTGTAAATACATATATTTGGTGCGAGATCAAGTTTTTGGTGTCGTTGTCAATATCAATAACATATTTTTGTAAGTATAAATATCAAAAGTGGGTCAAGGATTCATCTGATGAATTCCCATTTCGTCCCTTCTACAATTTTTTGATGCATCGTCAATCCATTGGAGATATCAGTGAGGAAGATGGTTCGGAGACTGATGAGGAGTGACTACTGGATTCTGCTTATGCTTGATGTGTGTTTGCTTAGCTTTGCTTAGTTTTGTTTGGTGTGTTTAGTATTTGCTTTGCTTTGCTTTGTAGTTTGCATTTGGATTTATTATGCTTAATTTCATTTTGGGTGCTTAGATTTTAGTGTTTGATTATCGTAGTGTACTTGCAACACTAAAAATCTAAGGGTCGTTGATTTGATTTGATGAACATGTTAGTGTTTATGTTTATTATGTGGATTTTATATATAGAAGTGATGTTTTGTGTTGTTTGTATAAGAATTGTGTTAGTTATTGCTTGTGTGATGAAATAGATGCTTAATGATGTATTAAATGAGATTATGGAGGATGAAACGATTGATATTACAAAAAAAATTTGGACCCAGAAAAATTTTTGCACTGGCGCCGCCAGCGCCCAAATACAGAGAATTTGGCTGATTAGATAAATAGAGCGCCGCTGGCTTCCGAATACAGAAAAAGGTCAAAACCCTTATATTTCACAATCTCGACTCTGGGACCCACAAATTTCTCCCTTACTTTCGTCTTCCTCCTCCATTTTCGCAACTTTGAAGGACTAGGGCTTGCTGGATCTTGGATTTGAAGCGATTTCAAGGCTTTTCGAGACTGGATCGACACTTCTCTTAGTAAGAGCTTCACTTTGAGTTAAAAATTTCTTATTTCCACCATATGAATCTCTCGCATTACTTAGATTGGAATTTTGGGATTTTTGAAGAAATTTTGGGATTTCCTTACTTGTTTAATATAGTATTTCGAGTTTGCTACATTGTGGATTTGGAAATTATTAGAATTTTCTTCCAATTTTTAGAAATTCACATGGCTCCAAGAATGAGTAAGGGGAAGAAAAAATTTGATTATGATGAAGAAAAATTTGTCAATGTCAAGGCGCAATTTTGTTTTAATTCTTACCTTTACAATAAGAAGTGTATTCAGGATCGAGCTTTTGACAATTCTAGTGGATCTGTTGAATAGTTAATTACCGAGCGAAAATGGGAAAGATTTTGTTATTTTACTGTAAATGCTGTTTTGGGTGTTGTAAGGGAATTCTATGCAAACTTCCCCTGGACTGAGACAGAATATGTGCTAGTTCGAGGAAAAGTGGTTGAATTCACCCCTCAGCATATCAATGCATTTTATCATACTTAGGAACCTTTTGTATGTGAATATGAAAATTTTGATACCCGAGAAGCGAATTTGAAGGAAGTGATTGCTTTTTTGACAGATGGAAAAGGGGAATGGAAATTGAGTAAAAAATAGATGATTAAATTCCCTGCTTCCAAGTTAAATGTTGCATCTAAAGTTTAGCTCTATTTCATCTCTGCTTACCTTCTTATCACCAAAGTGAAGTTATAAGGGATAGAACAAATTTTAATTATTGTATTCAGAATATGAAGAAGATTGATATTGGAGCTATTATCTTCAAGAACATTCAGTCTATTACTAGAGGAGAGACCACTGGAGGATTAGGACATCCTGCCCTGATTCATGCCCTGTGTGTACAGTCTAGAGTAGAATTCAACAGTTCTGAAGAGGTAGCTATACCACTGAGACTGGTTACCAAGACTATCATTCGTACTTATGAGTCTCATGTGGGAGCACGAGATGAGAGTAGGAGTACTGATATTCCTATTACGAGCTACGACATTCCATCTATGTCTGAGCCCCCTACATTGTCTGATATTTTGGAGCAGTTAAGATTACAGAGTAATAGTATGGATAGAATCCATGGAAGGATGGATTTATTTGAGGCTAGAAGTGATGTGAATGAGGATTACATGAGAAGAAGAGTTGAGTATGATATTGCCCATCATGACGCCCAGGTCAGATTCATGAGGGGGGAGACTAATGTTATATTCCCTAGTTTCCCCAGCTATACACCTTATAGACCTGGTTTTGCTGACCCTACTGATGAAGCTGGTGATGATGAGTGGTAATTTGTATGTTTCTGTTTCTATTTTTCTTTTTATGTGTTGTATTTTTGTGATGTAGTAGTTATTCAATTTTTATGTGATGTGTAAGCCTGTTGATGTAATTTACTGTTGTAATGAAAAGTTGAAATTATAAATGAAATGTGTAGTGTTGCGATAGTTTGTTTAGTAGTTGTGGTGTTTTGCTGCATGTTCAGATGTTTAAAGTTGATATCTCTTTACCTTACAAATGTTTAAAAATTTTATATCATTGTTACTAACTGTTTCATACCTTCTAGCTGTAAATTTTGACTAATAATAGATAGCTTTTGAATATTTCAAGATCCCAGCACAAAAAGATTAGTTTCTTTTACTCTCTAATGCTTAAAATTTATTGAAAAATTTAAGTTTGGGAGAGGTTTGAAAAATACTAACTCTTATTTATTCTCAATTATTATATTTTCAAAAATTATTAGCAAAACTTCTGGCAGTTGATCCTCACTTTAAATAACTAAAACTTTTTTATTTCAGTTGAATATTATGGAAGGATTAGATGAAAGTTTTTAGTTATAAAGGTTAATTTTATAAGGGTAAGATATTTGGTATGAAAGGATTTGATTATATTTAACTATTTAAAGTAAAGAAAAATGTATTTTTGAAATGTTAAGAGACTTAAAGTATTATGTGTTAATAAGAGATCGTGACTTTATGATGAACAATAAAGCTCATACCTAATTATAAAGTAAGGAGGTGCTTCAAGTCCGAACTTTAGAAAGAGGAGAGTGAAGTTCAAAATAATTAAAGGCTATCCAGATATAGTAATCCTCATAAAAAAGAAGAAAAAGGAAAGAAAAGAAAAGAAGGATTGAAAAACAATCCCAAAAAGAAAAAAGAAGGAAGAAAACGAAAAGAAAAAAGAAAGAAAAATATTTATGAGGAGAAGCTTGAGGAGATGCCTAATCAAAAATTGGTTTCACTTGAGTAACCCTAAAGGGAGAACTTGATTTCATTTCTGAATTTATATTTAAAGTGTTGGCCTTCATTCTAATGAAGTTTGCATGAACTCCCTTTTCATATAGTCTTTCAATGCACTCTTAATGTGACAAATTATGGTTTATCTTGAAATAAATGGAAGACTAAAACCCTTAGACTTGATCGTTGAATATTCTTATAACTGTAGTGTTGACCTAAGTTACCGAATTTGTTTCTAAAAGTCTTACCAACATATTCCTTTGAATGAAAAATTTTAGTGTCCTACAGTTAAAAAGTAAATTGCCTTTAGATATATATTTATGTAGTAAAATGATTACTTGAGGACAAGTAATAATTAAGTTTAGGGGATTTTGATGCACCAAAAATATAAAATATTTTTGCTATATAATTTTACCCATTTTTGGTAATATTGTACTTTAAAGAAAGTTATTTCTCATGATTTGTTGCATGTATAATGATTTTAGGTGATTGGAGTAAAAAGAAGTAAAAAAGGAATGAATTCGGAGCGAAAAGGAGCAAAATGGGAGAGAACAGCTTCTGGCATCGCCGGCGCCAGAATGTACGCTGCCGGCGCCAACTTCCAGAGACTCCAGAATTAAATGGACGATAGAGCGCCGCCGGCGCCCTATGTCGGTGCAATTCAAAAATGAAGAGTTTTGGCGACTTTTTGAAGGGATGCTTAAGGAAACTCTTGGGAATTCCTTTCTAACATATATGTAACTATTTTTGGATGAAATTAGAGAGGGAGAGAAGAGTGTAGGAGTAGAGAGAGTGTGAGTTTAGAGTTAGGGTTTGGAAAAGTGAGTATAGAAGTAAAGATTTGAGAGGAATTCTTCTTTAAGGAGTGAAGGAGGAGTAAATTGAGAGATTGCTTCTTCCTTTCCATTCTAAAGATGGAATTGAGTGTTGCAAAGAAGAGAGAAAAGGATTCAAAGGAACTTCAAGGGATTTGCTTGGGGAAGAGAAAGAGATAAGTTGTATTTGCTATGGTGGTTTGTATGACTTTTTTTATATATAAAATCCATGTTTTATTGTGTCTTCTCTATGAAATCTGAGTAGTTTCCTTTGTCTTTCTTCTTGCATAGAGATGTGATGATGTGATGATGTGGATTTGAAGTGCTTTTAAAGTACTGAAGAAATTGTGATGGTTTTTCATTTCGAACTTAATTTACTTTTTGATATAGCCAATTGAATTGTTAAAATATGTTGTTGTACATTAACTCCGAAACGATTGAGTGTCCTATAAAAATAATGAAGAATCCATTCAATGTTCATGAATGAATTGATAGTTCATGGAAATTGAGTGCAAATAAATAGGGAAATGTGTTTTGATGGGCTTCAAATTGGAGGTTTCAGGGTGACAGGCTGAGATCTCTAATTTGGTCCTATGATTGGTAACTAAAGTCTAAGGTTAGCCTTCAGGTGAAGGGTGAGTGGGAGCTCCGTAGTGACAGTCAGTATCCTCCCAGCCAAGCCTTAGAGTTAGTGATTGAACTTAGGATATGTCAATGCTCTTTACATGCTTGGAAGAGGGGGTACTCTTTTGAGGGTAAAGAAACATTTATGCTCCTGTTTGGCACAATACAATAAATAATCATTTTATATCATTCACACATCATAGACTCATTGTAATAGGAAAGACACTTTTCATATATATCAAAACCTTTCAAATACAAAGCTTAGTGTGTGTGTGTGTTAGTTAATTTTGTTTAAAGATATTAGAAGTAATTGTGGTTTGCTTAACTGTTACTATTTTTTGAATCTTGTTAGTAGAAGTAAACCTAAAATTTAATTACAATTTGAGTATTGGATTTTAGTATTACGATATCTATTGTAAGGAACGTGCCTTCCCTGTGGGATCGATAACCAGGACTCCATTAGAGCTCTGTATTACTTAATACGATACAAATACTTGCGTTGAAGTTTGGACTTTACAAAATCATTATAAATATGTAAATTTTGGTTCATAAGTTCTTGCATAACAAAAAGTACGCTACACCTACCAAGGCTACGCTCCGAAACAAAAGTCCCCTCACAAATACCCAGAGGTACTGCTCTCACAATGGCAATGAACGAAGGTTTCCAATTCTGGATTCTGCTCATATAAAGACAGTGTCTTGTCCTCATCCATTCTTCTAAAGGTAACTGACAACCTTTGTCCTGTAACTCCTTAAGTGCAGTGCTTAGAAAGATCTGCCCCATTCCTTTTAGCACCAACACCGATCCAACTGGTAGATGGATCTCGACCAAACCTCTGAACTATCCTGGCCCGACAATCTGAATCTCCCAAAATAATATATTGCTTTCTCTTATAAATGATACCGTGTAAAAGGCCTTAAAAATTCGTGTTGGTCAATATGAGGTGGGATATAGTCCCCATCCTCATATATGTTTATAATGTAGTTGTTGGGAATACAGTCTACAGGCAGCACGTGCCACTCGACCATTCTCTTTATCATTTTCTTAATTTACGGCGGCATCGGATCCACCTCATCATGTTGTAGAATCCTTGGGGGATTCCTTTGTCGATATTTTGCTAAGTTATAGTAGCACCCACATTGAATGGTGATCCTGCCCTTTCCTCTCTTCCATTTCATTGGCTCTGTGTATGTACTTTCCTTCAAATGGCCTGCTCTGCCCAAGTCTTGGAGAGCAAAAAAAAATCCATATATTTCTCTTAATTATTCCTTGAAAATAAATTTATGTAAAGCTCAAGGCATTTTAGAATATTGACGAATCTTCCTTTTATTTCTTCATAATGTTGGAATTTTTTCTTTCAACTCTTCTAATCTTTGCCATTATGTAGTCTGGAACTTCTCATTGTGGCGGTGTATGACTCTACATCAGGCTGCTCCTTGCTTCTGAGTAGCATCAAAGCGGCTGCATATGCCTCAAATGTGTCGTACTCCTCTAACTGTAGAACAAATTCTGAAAATGCCCTTGTCACTGAAGCCTGTAGGGGTAGACTCGAGTTGCATGTCGAGCACCCGGTATAGATTTCTTCCATCAGATTCCATGTCGCTGCGGAGTCCTCAGCAGTCTCTAGCTCAGTATCTGTGAATGGCCCGCTGTTGTTAGTTTCTTTCATCTCTAGTTCATAAAATTCCTCTCGAATAGGGGGTAGCTCGGCGGCTAACTCCCGAGCCTATCTCCTCTCCATCCTGTCCAGGAGCCGACGCTTGCGGCGATTTGTATTTCTTTTTTTTGTACACGCCAACGTCGTGTATGGAATTCTATCAAATGTAGTGGCAACAAGATCACCTTTTGAAGTAGTGATCATAAATAGAACCTGACTGTGTCTCCCTGTGAGGAGGTGTGAGTCAATAAAATCTCTAGTGTCTCTATGTCCTGATGTCTATCCGGTCTCTCTACGACCACTTTCATCGTAAATTTCATATTTGTAGCCTTCTTGTATGTGTTCTTTCTGTTTAGAATGCAAGGTCCAAGTCATCTTTGAAAGCAAATGTCAACTTGCGACTTGACACTTCATCCACAAGAAAACAGGGGAGAAATGTTAGTGGCAAGCATTTTGCACAAACAAGAAGAATAACAAACTTATAATTATTTATTTAACAATCATTATAAATGTTCTGTTGTCATTATCTTATTTAATATGATTTTATAAAATTTGGAATTAGAAATTTATCAAACGTTTTTTGTCTTGTGAGAAAAGTTATTTTACTTTATTTAATTTTTTTATTACAAAATTTGGATCCAGTCATAGACACTGGCCATATGGCTATATCAGAATGAACATCCTTCTTTAGATTTATTATGTTGTGTAGTATTTCTTTAGATATCATCCATTTATCCACAACATAGGTGTATCCTCTTGAGAATCCATCAGCCGGTACGACCCTCCTGAGTAAACTTGTTCTACCACGAATGGTCCTTCCCAGGTTGGTTCAAATTTCCACATATTTTGCAGTGTGCAAAAATAGGCCTTGTAAGACCGAGCACAAGGTCACCGATTTTGAACGACCTCAGGCGAACCAATTTATCATGGCTTGAATCATCTTTGCCTAATAAATTTCCAAATTTTGCTGTGCGAGCAATATCTTTCCTTCAAGACTTTCCAACTCTACAAGTCGGAGCTTAGTATTCTCTTCTGTGGTAATTTGGTTGGCGATGGCGATCCTGAGTGATGGTAGCTGAACCTCTAGCAGAAGAACTGCCTCTAACCCATACACAAGTGCATAAGGTATAGACTGCATTGGTGTTCTAACTATCGTCCTGTAGGCCCACAAAGCTTTCAGTAAGTTCTCGTGTCATCCTATTTTATTGTCGTCGAGTGTCTTCTTTAAGATCTGAACAAGCGTCTTGTTGAAGGCTTCTGCCAAGCCATTCGATCTTGGGTAGTAAATGGTAGAGTACCTCCATTCTATCCCATGTCATCTGACAAAATTGTTAATTTTTGTGCTCTTGAAAGTGGACCCATTATCTGAGATAATTTTGCGCGACACACCGAAGCGGTAGACGATCTGATTCTTGAAAAACTGTAGAGCCTGCTGTGATGTGACTTCTTGTAACGACACTTCCTCTGCCCATTTGGAGAAGTGTTCTGTAGCTGCAAGTATGAATCGATGTCCTTTCGAAGACAGAGAGTCTATCAGACCCACTATATCCATGCCCCAACACTCGAATGGCTATGAGGCAATCGTAGGGTGTAGAACATTCTGAGGTTGGTGCAAGACCACTCCATGAACTTGGCATTGATGACATTTCTTTGTTATGTCCATGCAGTAGGTCATCATTGTCGGCCAGAAGTATCCGAGTTTTTTGATTTTCATTTTCATCTTCAGCTCTGATTGGTGTGCTCCACACAATTCGGCATGTACTTCTTTGACGATCTTTTGTGCTTCTTCTCTACTGAGACATCTGATCCATATCTGGTCAAAATATCTTCTGTACAGAACATTGTCGATTAAGGCATATGAAAGAGTCCTCTTTTGAATCTGATGTGTTGCTGACTTATCTTCTGGCAACCTTCCATTTTGTAACTATTCTGCTATCGGTTGACGCCACTCTTTTGTATCATCTGACACAGTAGCTACTATCTCTTCTTTTCCAATCTTGTGCAAACTATCAAAGTCGATCTATGACAAAATCTAACATCCTGGCACTATAATATCTATAGAATCTTTGGGTTGATAAGCAAATTCTTTAGTAAGTTTAGCTAAAGCATCCGCATGGGCATTGTCTGCTCAAGGAATTCTATAGAATATCACACTTGGAATCTGCTCTAGCAATTTCATCGTATATTGTTGGTATTTTTTCAATCTCGGCTTCAAAATATTATATTATCCTGCCACTTACTGGATAACGAGTTGTGAGTCGCCATAAATGCCAATGTCTGTTATTTCCATGAGTATTGCCAATTCCAGGCCAGTTCTCAGTGCTTCATATTCTACTTCATTATTGGTACACATCTCTGTTAGGTAGTAGGAGAATCTTAACATTCCCTGATCCAGATTCATGAAGATTAAACTGATTCCTGCTTTGTAGAGTATCACTATCTGTTATCCTTTATCTTTTCTAGCTGATGACGCCCCATCGAAGTACATCTCCCATGTCTGGCACTGGGCTGTTCCACTTTTAGTATCTATTCATCTATTAATTCATCATTGAGCGGGGGCCCAGTTAGCATTGGGTGCGCTGCAAGAAAATCTGCAAGAATCTGTCTTTTGATATCGTGAAGGGGCACAAAAGTTATGTCAAATTACAATAGTACCATTGACTACTTTTTTAAACGTTCGGAAAGTGTCGGTCGGGTCATCAAATATTGCAACGGATTAACTTTCAAAATCATGTTGACCTTATGAGATAACATGTAATGTCTAAGCTTTTGAGCGGTGAAAACCAAAGCTAGACAATGTTTCTCAAAAGAAGAATACTTTACTTTCGCAGGTATTAGATGTAGACTTAAGTAGTAAAGTGTGTTCTCCTTCCCCTCATCATGGACTTGGGTAAGTAAGGCTCTGAGGGACTCGTCTAAGGCCGTGGTATAAAGTATTACAGTCTACTCGAGATAGGGGCTGCTAAAATAGGATATGTCATTAGATATCATTTAATATCTTTGAAAGCTTGTTGGCACAGCATTCCCCAAATGAATCTGACATCCTTTCGAAGTATGGTCAAAAAGGGTAGACACCTTCCTGACAGATTAGATATAAAGCATCTTAGGTAAGCCAATTTATCTTGGAAAGAGCGTAGCTGCTTTAAGGCTTTATGAGGAGACATTTCCAAGATAGCTTTAATCTTCTCTGGGTCGATTTCAATTCGTCATGACGAACAATGAATCATAGAAATTTCTTGAAGGTAACGCCGAAAATGCACTTTAAGAGATTCATCTTGACATTTTATTGTCGTAATCATTCAATTACGATCCTCAAATCATATAGGCGGTTTTCCTTCACTTTGCTCTTGATGACCAAATCATCCACGTAGCATTCCACTTAGTTGTGAATGAGGTCATCAAAGATTTTTGTCATTGCTCACTGATAGGTTACTCTGGCATTCTTTAATCTAAACAACATCATGATGTAGCAGTAAATCTCGATCGGAGTTCTGAATGATGTGAGCGTTGCATCTTCTAAAGCCATCCTGATTTGGTTGTAACCTGACTATCCATCTCGTGTGCCGACGCAATGTCCACCATTAGTTCCGGTATCGGTAACAGAAAATCATCTTTCGGACATATTTTGTTTAAGTCTCTAAAGTCGACACACACTAAAATTTATCCATTCTTCTTCTTTACGAGTACAACGTTGGATAACCCTGTCGGATACTTTTCTTCTCGAACAAAGTTTGCATCTATTAATTTATTTATCTCAGTTGTGACTTGTTGTTCTATTTTGAGGTGCATTCTTCTGAGGTGCATATCAAGTCGACACACACTCTAAAGTCATTTTTGATGAGGTCTTCTCTTCTTCTTTTTAGTACTTAGGATCTAGCCTTAGGCTTTTCCTTTGACTGTCTTAGAGGACTAGAATTGCGACCCACCACTTAGAAATTCAAACCACTTCTTAACTCCCTGCAAACTCTATAAACTTGAATATAGACCCCTAATCACCTAGAGGGTTGAAATCAAATGTGGAAGTTTAAAGGATGAGTTCCTATAGGACTCTTTGGCCTTAGGACTGCCTTGGGCGGCCTGGTCTGGTGAGGGACTGACTTACACACACAGTACACTTATACACTACACTTTCACACACCTATACCCAACTTGACCTCCTGACTCATGTAGGTGATTCACATGGATGGTCCTTAACCCCTAAGCCCTTGGCTAAGAGGGTTAGGAACAACATAATGGATGCCTCAAATGAGTCCCTTCATGGCTCATGTGGGCTTGATATGGCTTCATGGCTCAACCAAAATGATTTCATTCCACTTACATTCACCTAATCTTCAATCTTCCAAATTTTCAATTTTTGACCCCCGGGACCCTACACCCGCCTAACCTACCCAAAACCCTTGAAATCCTCCAAAATTCCCAAATCACCCAAAATTCCTCAAAACCAATCCCAAACATTTCCACATTACTCAAATTGACCATCCATACCCAAAAATATCAAAAATTCCAAGAATACCTCCCAATACCCTCCAAATACCCAAAATACCCCTCTTGACCCAAAAATCCAAAAATTTAGAAAATTCCCAGAAAATTCCAAACAATCCCAAATATTCCCAATTTCATTTTGTTCAACTACACCATGGGCCAATTTTGTCAATTTGCCCTACTTTTGTCAAAACCCCCAATTTGACCCATTTTAACCCAAAGTGAACCCAATGTCAAACCAAACCTACCCAATTGACCCAAATTATGGTCCAATTCAATTCTAAACTTCAATTAAACATTCTCAACACCAATCTAGACCAAATCGAAGTCCAATTTGATTGACATTTGGATCCAATTTCACTTTTGGCCTTAAAACCCAATTTGGACCCATGACCCAAACCTAACCCAAACTCACCCAATTCAACTCTAATTAACCCCAAGTCTTTTCTAAATCTTCCTTAACATTCCCAAAAACAAAACACTAATATGATTTTCCCAACATTTAGACCCAAACTCCACTCAAATTCAACCCAAAGCTAAAAGGCCCAATTTTGACCTAAACCCAAACCTAACCCAAATGAGCCCAAACCCTAAAATCAAAGCCCAACCAAAGTCAAAACCTCTTTGAAACACTCCCATAAACATTTCCCAACATTAATTTTACATCAATTTCAATCCTATCCCAACATTGGCCCAAGTTAGCCCAATTTGACCTATATTGGCCCATTCACCAAAGGAGCCCAAATTCAACCCAATTCAAACCTAAATCACTCCCAATTTGCTCCAAGTCACTCATGACACATCTATGAGCTAAACCCAACAATTATTTGGCCCAAGCCTTTGCCAAAATTCCATCCTAAAATCAATTTTAAAATCCAAAAGCCCACTTCCCTAAACCATTTTAAAAGCCCATTTCCACCAAATACAAAAGCCCAAAATTGGCCCTAAAGCCCACATGGCAATTTCTTTTCATCATACCTTTAATTGATATCACCCCTAAGTTTCAAAATCATCATTAAACCATTCCAAATCAAGCTTCATAAAAATTCCCATCAAATTACCAAAAATTTCTAAAATCCATTTTCATGAAATTGACCAAGCTTTTCCCCAAGCCAAAGACAAGCCATGCAAGCCATGGACAAGCCACATGAAGCCATGGAAGGTTTGACATGTGATCAAGCCATTAATGGCAAAAGGAGGAGCCTCTTTTAAGCCCCTTAAAAGGTTTTAACCCTTTTAATGCTTCACCCTAATCCATGATTAATCAAAATATTCATGGATGGTGACTTCTCTACCCTTTTCAAGCCGATTCACCCGATCCTCCCTCGGTCCAAATCGGCCATGGAAGGGTGCACCAAACCCAAAATCATGGGTTGACCCATTTGGACCCAAAATGAGCCTCTCCCCATACCCTTTTGATTCAAACCCTTTACACATGTCCATGGCCAATTGATCGCACAAACCTCCAGCCTCCGACCCACTCGGACTCGAAGGTGACCCATGCCCGCCGCCACCGCCCGGATCGCCGGAAAACACCATGGCCGAGACCTCGGGAGGAGCCAAACTTTGGAATTCCACCTTGCCGAGCTGCCCCATGCCCAATGGCCACCATGGCTATTCTTCCCATGCCCAGAGCAGCTCGATCCCAACCCTCGGCCATCCCCGTGAGGCCCTCCAGCCCACCTCTATTTAAACCCGACCCCCTCACGGCCATGAGGAGAGAGTTGCACAAACCTTGCCGAAACTCGCCAAAATTTTTCCAAACCCTTCTCCATCCTTAGAGCAGCTTGATCCCCGGTGTCAATTTGCCCTAATCCTCACCAACGAATCCAATTTCTCAACCGAAATTTCACCCAAAACCAGGACACTTCTCCACTGTGGATCAATCCTCAAATTGATTGGTCCTACACCTTCACTGGACCAAGAGGAGAAGTTCCCCACTGAAAGCCCCATCTCCAGGCCACCCAGTTGCTCCAGCCTCCAAGCTTTGTGATCGGGCTTGGTCGAAATCATACCTAGGCGATTCATCAGACCAGGAGACTTCATCTAGAGCTTGCTGGGATCCAATCGAAGGTGACACAACCCTCAGATCGAAGCCACACTTCTCTGAGCAAAGGTATGAGCTAATTCTTCATCCCGAGCTTCTGGAGATTCTCCATTTCAAATGCTTTAATTTCAATGCATGATCACCATATAGATGCATTCGTCTCTTCAAGACGAATCCATAGAACATAAGAACACGAAAATCCATTGAGTATTGAGTGAGATATTAAAGATTTAGTGTGGACGACTCTCAGGTGAGGACGCCTGGGGACGATGAACGGATGACGTTCATTTAATACACGCACGGACGGACGGCCAGGATCGCGTCGGATCAGGATATGGAACGACACAGCGGGGCCCCGGAGCGCTGAGTCAGATGGCGGCGTCGAACCAGAACACGCCGCGTGGCCTTTCGGAGCTGCCGAGGTTGACGCGGCGCCGCGTGGATAAATAGAAAATTAGGGTATTTTTGATTTATTTAATTCCCTAAACTTCAAAAATTCATAACTTTGTGTAGAAAAATCAGAAAAATAAAATAAAAATACCCTCTTGCTCGATGAACAGTAGGAGAATAATGTGGAAAAGAAATCATTTAATTTCATCAAGTATTTTATTTTTAATGTTTTATTTACCTTCTGCATTGTTTTAATTCTCCATGCATATAGGAAATTCACCATGGCATGAGACCATAGGGCTTTTGAAGCCTCTGAATTTGGGAACATTCCCTGAATTTTCCAAAGTCAGAGGCCATCCCTATGAGAAGTTATTGATTTTTCAAATTCATGTTGCTGTTTTAAGTATTTTAATTCCAATAATTAGCATGTTGTGAAATAAATTCTAGAAAAATTTGGTGATGTCTCTTATGACCAGAGGACCCTAGGAAAAATAGATTTTGGATTAATTCATTTAAAATAACCCTAATTGGCTTAAACACCCAAAATAGCTCCTTAATTAATTAGAGTTAACCATATATCAAATTGGCTTGAAATCAATTCTCCACTGACCTTTAGGATCAGAGGAACCCACCATAAAAATTTGAAGTCAATTGGACTTGGTTAGCCCTACTAAATGGGTTGATTAAGCCACTTAGTCATTTTAAACTTTAAAAATTCATAACTTTCAAAATGCTTTTCAAAAATTCACCAAATTGGTTTTAGAGCCTCTCTGATATCAGGGGAATTTAAGGAAATTAAAATTTCAATTTTCTAAAAATTTATTTTTTTGCATTATTTTAATATTTTAATAATAAAAAAATAATAAAAATCACAAAAATAATAAAATTCACCAAAATGTCACATTTTGAATTTTAATCACTTAGGAACAAACCCCATATTTTTCTTAGGTCTATTTAATGAGATATTAAATTTTAAAGCCCTAAGGTAATTTTAAAATTAGAAAAATATATTTTCTAGCATTTTCATTAAAATAATTATAATAAATCAAAAAAAAATCAGAAAATTGCAAAAATTGATTCTCTGATTTCCTTGATATCAGAGAGATTTTTGAAAAATATAAATTTCATTTTTCAACCTTTATTTTATTTTTAAATTAATTAATACTCCAAAATTTAAAATAATTATAATAAAAATAATATAATTCAAAAAATCACCAAAATTGGTCCAAGTGGTCCTTTGGTCATTAGGAATGTCCCATAATTTTCTTAAGGACAGAAACTTTCCCTTGGTTATATTATTAAATTTTCCTTGGAAATTCCTATTTTCCACTAAAAATAATTACATAATTAAATTAAATACAGAAAAATCACATTTTCTCCTCTCATGTCTTTATTGACATATGAGTGAAGTCACATAAAAATTTCAAGTTCATTTAAGCTCAATTTAGTGAGTTATGAAATTATTAAGCTTGAAGGGCAAAATGGTAATTAAAAATTTTAACCCTTAATTAAAACTTTAGGTTTAATAAAATTAACAAGTAAAATATTTGATCTTAATCTGATTTGGATGATTGAAATTTAAATAATTAAAGGGTAGAAACCTTCTAAACAATTTAAAATAATTGAAATAAACCTTAATTAAATAATTGATTAAATTTGGAAGAATAATAAACTTAGAATTATTAAAATAAGGATATTATTAGGAAGAGATTTATTCTTTAATTTAAAAATCCCTAAATTAATCATCTCAATAATATTTAATTCCTAATAAAAAAATGATAATTCAAATTTAAGTTTTATAATGTTAAAAGACTTAATCATTAAAATTAAATTAAAAAGTTAAATTATTAAACTCTTTTTAAATTTTCAATTAAATTAAAATTAAAAAATAAAAAAAATTAAATTAAAGATTAAATTAAATTAAATCAAACAAATTAAATAAATTAAGTTAAATTAAATCAAATAAATTAAATTAAATTAAATTAAATTAAATTAAAAAAATAATAATAATAATAGTAATAAATAATTAAATTAAATTAAATTAAATTAAATTAAATTAAATTAAAGCATATTAAATTAAATTAAATTAAATTAAATTAAATTAAATTAAAATAAAATCAAATCAAATAAAATTAAAATTAAATTAAAAAAATAAAATTAAAATTAAAACTAAAATTAAAAAATTAAAATTAAATTAAAATTAAAACTAAACAAAGTTAAATTAAATTAAAGTTAAATTAAATTGAATTAAATAACATCACCTAAGACATAAAGAAATTAAATATAAAGAAACTTGAACACTATTCCAAATTTAAACCTGTTAATTGAAGTTAAACTAAATCATAAACCATTTGAACTCCAATTTGCCCTCGAAAGTTTTGGTTACCATAACTCCTAAACAGAACATTAAATGAAATGTTACTTCACCTATAGGATATTCAAATGTCCTAGTTCACTGAGCAAGATAATAACAAAACTTGAATCCTCGGACGATTACTCCACCTGATTAATTAAATTCATTTGGACTTAAAACAATCCTATCTGTATTGAAAAGATGTTTAAGATTCTTCTTAAGCACTTCCTCAATATGATAGGATACTTATAAGAACAATTGAACTTAATTATTCTTTGATGAAGAAAATCGTCCTCAAACCAAAACACAAGGACCTAGACGTCATAGGAAATGACTAGCTATAGGATTAGGAATTTGGTAGAAAACCATAACCCTTCCCTTAGCTTTACCTAGGAACTTGCTTAAATATTCTAATTGTGTTTAAGTGTAGCTTGGGATGACGGGAAGACCCTCCGAGTACGCTTTTATTTTATTGCAATTTACCTTATTGCAATTTATTTAATCGCATCGCACTTACTTTTCTTGCATGATAAACAATTGTTGCATGAAAACCCACACCTTTAGGATAGTCCCTAAAACTGAAACCAAAACTAAATTAAAAGTCATTGCAAGATAAAATTTACCGCCACAACATTTCAAAATATAAAACAACTCAAAATTTAATCACAAACGGAACACAAAACTACAATTACAACTAAATTAAAACATCCTGTTGGATGATCGGGAATACCTCGGATGATGTAACCTACGTGTTGCTAACGGGATTTCCCACGATCTAAATGAAAGTGTGGAACTCATTCGAGTTGAGTTTAGCAAATTCATCCGGACTAAGTGAATCCGATAAAAATAACGATGCCGGAAGGATGGAACCGTGGGATCTTAACCGGTGTCGTTATAATCAACTTTAAAATTTGTTTTAATTAAAATATTAAAAAAACTTGGAAATTAAGATTTTCTCTAAACCAAAACACTTTTCTCATCTCCTGATTTATGACTTCTATAACTAAACCTCTGCAACAACAAGGAGCTCGGAGCATGGTGGGCAGCACGGCCATCGTCATCAGCAAAACCTGAGTCTACTTCAGCAAAACCTTCCTAGAATTAAAACAACCAAGCCATAGGACTTCGAGGTAGTTTGCCTAGTGCAACATAAATCCTCAACCTTTTGCTAGGCATTTCCATTGCAAATTAAGCCCTAACCGGACTTAGGATTCCGAGGTAGTCGTTCGGTACAACATAAACCCTCATAACTTCAAGGCTAATTGTATGATTCTATCATATAAATATAAGTCCTAATTAATTAAAATTGGCAAGATCAAAACATTAAATAAATATTAGGATCTTCCTAAATTCAAGCCAAACAATAAGATAGCCGGGAAATTACCGAAGTTCGCTTCGAATCCGTAATTTCTCCTACCTTTCTTCCTTTGAAATCCCAAAATAAAATCTTCCAAATTTTATCCATTCCCTATTGAAATTCCAAAATTCAATCCTTTGAAAACTTAAACTTTAAAATTCTTGAGAGCAGAATTCCTGATTATTATCGAGAGTTTTCTTAGGTGATTCCCATCACTTAAGATGTAATTAACTATAGGGGCTTGCCCTTATAGGGAATTTAAAGAACCCAAACCCTGTTTAATGTTTTCATATTAAGAAGGGGAATTTGTCGGCTTATAAAATTGGTTCGCAGACCAAACGGATGTCACAAATCTTCTAGTTTATTTAATCGAGCCCCACCATCAAGCAGTGTGTCTATCCTTAGGATAGATACATGGTTTGTGGTGCGGTGTTCGTTTATATAAACTATTTGGGATGTGAGATCGGTTTGATTTCATATCTTAAAATCTTCAAATTTAAAATTATTTTCAAAAATCAAATATTACTTTTCAAATTATTTATTTAAATTAAATTAAAATATCGCCGACAATTTCTGTAGGCGACCCCTTTTCAAAATAAAACACTCAACCTAAAAAATAATGCCGACATAATTTCTGGCGACTCCGCTGGGGACTAGTTCCTCTCTCCATTTTAATCAGACAATTCTGCTTTCAAAAATCGGTAGTGTATCCATATTCCTAGTGGATCAAACTACCCTTCTCTCTGTTGGAATACTATGTTCATTTCTACCTTGAACAAGTGTAGCCAACATTCTCTCGAATTTAGGAGCCACTGTTTAGACACCCCTAAACGGAGAGGTTCCGAGATCCTTTTACCTCATTTCCGAGGTGGGTGGACCCCCAATAGGTATTAGTTTAGGGGTAATCCTCCGAGTCGAGAAGTCTTGCATAAGACTTTCTCTTCCTTTCCAAGTCTGAATCGGATTCATTACCTTCTCTACACCTTTGAACATTTCGTTCTAAATAAACAAACCCTCTAATGAATGACTCTTTTAGCAAATAACTCCTTCTTATAAATACATGAACAAGAATGTGTTCGGACTCTTTTCGATGCTTTTCTTTTCGTCCCGATGAGAAGAAGCATAACTTGGGACCGACAATCGAATCGCCTCGCAGAAATGGAAGCCCCAAAGCCGATTTTATCCTTCACTAATGGACTGGACTTCGCTGTTTACAAGGATGAGCTGCCAGACAATGGGATCATCCGGTTTGGACAAGGATTCGAGAACACAAATGTCAAGATCACCGACGTTTCCCTTTTCGCGCTAACAAACAAAGTATCTGAAGCTAAGAAGCCGCTGATCGAGTTCAACCTTAGGTCAACTCGAGAGTTTCCTCCCCTGCAAAAGATCCCGACTGAGAGGAGTACGTCTGTCCGCAGAAGGACTGTTCTTGCTACCCCCACTGGTCTAGTTGTCTCTGCACCTATCCCGGCTTCGCCGCATTAAAGGGGAAGGAAATCCGTAACTATGGCGAACTCCGTTACCATGGAGGGTACGGACTTTCCGTGAGACCTTCGTTTTTGAAATCGGGTCCAGCTCAAGAATTCCATCACTAACACGGACCCAAAGAAGGAACAGAAGTAGGAAGATTGCCAGGAAGGCCAGAGCTGCCGAAGTTTCTTTCCTGGAGGAAATCCCAAAAATCCCTGAGTACACACCACTACCTGAATACATACCGTTGCCTGAAGATACACCCTTTTTGGAAGGAAGTAGATTTCACCCCCTTTCCACCGCAGCTGATGAGGAAAATGTCCGCAGGATTGTTTCTACATTACCTCGACCCGCATACTACAACGACAATAGAAAGAAAAGGGCTAGGATCACACCATTTGCCCGACTACAGACTGTGATCGAGAAGCTAGCAAAGAAAGAGAAATGCCCCGTATCGGAAATTCTATGAAGGATAGGGCGGGTGCCAGTCAAATCCCGTCTTGGGCCCCGAGTAGAACCCGCCATCGTTACGGAAAAGCCAAATAAAAGGATGAAGGCTAGTTCGCCCGTCGTCGTTTCGAGATTACGGATTAGGGAGGATACCACCTTCCAAGCATTTGGGTCGACGGACCATCCGGTCCTAGACCTTCCGCCGCTAGAAGGATGGTATGGTGTCCCACTACCGGACAGATTAAGATTGAAACAACAGCCTGAGAAGGAAAGTCTCGTCAGGAGACTTGAATCCGAAGAAAGTGCTACTGCAGTAAAGGGGACTCGTGAGAAGGGAACCCGACAGCTATCACACGATAACTACGAGGATGTGCAGAAAGGACCGCTAGAGGACGCTATGGAAAAGTTGAGGACTGATATTCGAAGACTAGCAAAAGAAAGAGAAGAGAAATTCGGAGACGAGATTGATTCGTCGGAATTCATGGACGATGAGTATGCAGAAATCAACATGGTCGAAACGCGAGCATCGTCAGCTTCACAAGGTGCTCCTACAGCCGCAGAAAGAGAGGAGCCAGAAGTAATGAGGAGGCAGCTTCAAGAGAAAGATGATAGGATCGCCCAAATGGCAAAAAGGATGGAAGAGATGGCTGTAGCCCTAGCCACTCTCCGTAGTCAAGTGCAACCCCAAAGAGAGACACCCCAAGAGGTCATTCACATCGTGGACTGGAGGAAAGGAGATTACATCCGTCAACGGGGATGATCAGCCAAAGAAAGATACAACACAAAGTATGATTCCAGAAAAAGATATCTAGAGCTTTGTGGAACAGCAGGTGCGAGAAGCCTTAGCACAATCAAAGAGCGGGACATCCATTCGGACGGGTAGACCTTACCCGGAAGAATTCGACGGTGTCCAGTACCCAAAAGGCTTCGTACAACCTCTGTTCAAGACCTTTGATGGAACCGGGAACCCCCGACAGCATGTTGCACACTTTCGTGCCAGTTGTTGCAATGCCGGCGGGAGTGATGCATTACTCTTCCGACAGTTCGTCAGCGACTCGTCGTGGATCGCCTTTGACTGGTATGCAGAATTACCGAATGGTTCGGTGAAGACGTTCTCAGAACTAGAAAACCTCTTCATCAAGCGATTTGCCGGAGCTCAGCACCACATCACTATAGGTGATTTAGTGGTAGAGAAGCAGAAGCCGAACGAAACTTTGGTGGATTACATACTTCGATGGAGGAATCTAAGTATGAAATGTGAACCACAACTAGAAGAACAACATGCAATCAGCATCTTACTTAAGAGCATTCACGGCCTGATAGCACTTCTCCTCAAGAGATTTACTATTAAGACTTTTGAGAAGTTGTTAAGCAAGGCCGGGAGCTTGCAAGAGGAGGCGAAGCAATTAAGTTTCGCCGACAAGACAGACAAGCAAAAGCCTGTGAAGACTTTTGAAAAGAAATCCGGGATTGTTGCAGCAGTCGACAAAGGCAAGCAACCGATACAAATATCATCCGAACGGCCACAGCAACCTCAACAGAATTATCAACAACCCGACCTAGCTATCAGTCATCTCCACAGTATGAACAACCGTCTCGTCCGCAACGTACATTAAGGGAGCTTTTGAGCAGGGAATATCCATTCAAGAATGAGGCAGTACCAAAAATGTTCCGTAGTCTGATGAAGACTCCAGATTTCCAGCTGCTAGAGCCTAAGAGACCAGAAGAAGTCAACAAGAAAGGAGATCCCAACTTTTGCCCTTACCACCGGATGCTTGGGCACAAGATAGAAGATTGCATTACCTTTAAAAGTTGGCTCAACGACAACCTTCGGAAAGGGAATATAACAATCCCAAAGGAGTACATGAAGGAACCCTAGAAAGGAGGTTTCGTTAATGTTGTCTCAACTGATCTCATTGTTCCGATAGATCCCTATGCAACTGACGATGGATGGACTACCGCTTGGACGAGGTCTTCAAAAAAGATTTTAGACAGCATCCAAACCGCCTCGGTACGAGCTTCAATTCAAAGTTCGAAACTCCGTCAAGTCGGCACTATCACTTGCGATAGAAGAACCACCTCAACAGGAGACGATTGAAGAGAAGAAGAAAATTGATGAAGAAGAGAGGACCGAGGCTCCTAAGGCTAGACTAGGGGCTGCTTATCCTAGGATAGTTGTTTCGGATTCGGGGGAAAAATCCCTCGAACCTCTGACTCTGTATGATTATCTGCTCACTTCGGTGGGATCTTATAATGATAAGAGTGATGGCGTTGGCTAAGTTTTGACTGTTTCTAATGATTACGTAACTAGCGACAATCCGGACATCGATTTCGATACCAATGACAATTCTCAAATCATACACAATCTCGACGATCGCAATGACGAAGAAGACATCCATCAAGGAGGCTACGAGAGTTCAACGAAGCAACGAATCTATCCGCGAGTTTCAAGGAGCTCCGATCACAATAGAGTTAGAGCCTTCGGACTCGAAGCTAATCCGTAAGAACCCGTCATTCCGATTCAAGGGGAGACACCGACAAACTCAATACTAGATTCGAAGAAATTACGAAGTTAACTTAAGAAGTGGAAGAGTTCTACCTCCGAGAATGGGTCCAAAGGACAAAGGAAAGCAGATGGTTGTTCAGGAAGAACCAACCCCGGCAGAAGAAATACCCATTCGGGATGAAATTGAGACACATGAAAATAAAGTGGACTACAATGTGCTAGCCCATCTTAGGAAACTACCGACCAACCTGAGCATCTACGACGCCCTCATCTTATCAAAGGAGATGAGAGAAGCTCTGATCAAGGCCTTACTTGATCCATAAATTTGCTTAGCTCGAATGGCCGGAGATTCCTTAGATGAGGTTTGCTCTTTAAAGGAACAACGAGGTGTTACCTTCACGGACAATGACCTATTACTTGGGACAGCAGACCACAACCGACCGTTGTACATTTCAGTTACAATCGGAAAATTTACACTCTCCAGAGTATTGGTGGATCCAGGAGCATCAATCAATATAATGAGTCTTCGAACACTAGCATATTTGGAAATTGAAGCTCGCGAGCTCGAAGCCGACAAAATGTTATTAAGAGGATTCAACCAGAAAGGAGAAAGAGCCCTCGGATCAATAACACTACTAATGAAGACCGGTGACTTAGCAAAGACAACCGCAAAATTTCACATAATTGATTCAGAAACGTCGTTCAACGCTCTACTGGGCCGACCATGGATACATGAAAACCAGATGGTACCATCATCTCTACATCAGTGCATCAAATACTACGATGGAGGGGAACAGTGCATCAAAGGTGACTTACAACCATTCTCCGTACATGAGATTGGAATCCATGAAGACGCAGCTTATTATGCACCACCGAAGAAAACAATCTTCTCCAGAGATACCATAACAAATGAAGCAAAGAAAATTAGGGACAACGAAGAACCTGAAGTTCTAGTCCAACAGTCACTCACCACTCCCTTACGGCGAGATGGTGAAGGTTTCTCCACAACTCGCATCCGAGGTCGAGGCCGGGGACGAGGTCATGGTAGAGACGTTAGGACAGTTGGACAGAGAAAACCAGCCCTCAATGTTGATTGGGAAGACAGTTCTGAAGAAGAAAAAGAGATCAAGCAGGAAGCAGCGACAATAAGTCGGAAGAAGCCGCAATTCAAGATCTCTCTCGAAGATGAAAAGAATGAAGAATATAAATCAATGTACAAGAAGATTAATCACTATGTACATACTATGACCCTGACCCCAATCCATTCTAATAAGATCAAGGGTATGGAGGTCAAAGAGGTACATAACGGCGGTGCAAAGCCCATCAAATTCTACTGTGGTGCTTCTTCCTCCAAAACTAAAAATAATGTACAATTTGAAGATGTCACTTCATCAGAATTAATGGAATTACCTTTTGAGTGGTACTCTCCCTGTGTTCAAAATTTAATTCAACGTGGTTTCTTACCTCGACAATGGACAAAAGGTCAATCACAACATTTTGAAAAATTATGGAATAACTCCGGTCGTCCACCTAATTCAAAGCATGGTCTCGGATTCGGCACAGTAGGATCAGTTGACGATACTGAATTTTGCTTGGTTGTCACTTGTGAGTCTAATGAAAACCGCATGGAAACTACGGAAGAATTTGAAGATTTACAAATTGGAGACGCTCCACCGAATTCGAAGAAGAGATTAAATCTACAATAGATGAGTTAACGGAAGTTAACTTAGGTACTAGCGAAGAGCCTAAACCTACCTTTGTTAGCTCCTTACTCAATAAAGAAGACTCCGAAGAAATAATCAAGTTATTAATGGAATTTAAAGACTATTTTGCTTGGAGCTATGATGAGATGCTAGGACTAGCTCCAGAGGTCGCAGTCCATAAGCTAGGAGTGGATCCTACTTCTGTCCTAGTCAGACAAGGTCCCAGAAGAATGCGTCTAGAAATTGAACAACAAGTCATAACTGAAGTTAAAAAGCTAATAGACGCTAAATTTGTCCGTGAAGAACAACACCTGACTTGGTTAGCCAATGTGGTGCCGATCGAAAGAAGAATGGCCGGATCGGAATTTGTGTGGACTTCGGAGATTTAAACAAGGCATGTCCAAAAGATGAATTCCCTCTACCGATCCCAGAATTAATGATCGACATTGCTTCAACACACGAAATATTCTCATTCATGGATGGATCTTCAGGATACAACCAGATAAGAATGGCTCCATAAGATGGAAAACTTACAGCATTCAGAACGCCGATCGGAGTATATTGCTACACGAGTGATGTCATTCGGATCGAAGAACGCAGGAGCAACATACCGTAGAGCGATGACAAGAATTTTTTATGATCTCATCCATAATCAAGTCGAATGCTACGTGGACGATGTGGTCATCAAAAGCAAAGTAAAGGAAAATCACTCGTATGATTTGAGAATTGTTTTCGAACGACTAAGACAATTTAACCTTAAGATGAATCCCTTAAAATGCGCCTTCGGCGTCACCTCCGGAAATTCTTAGGATTCGTTGTCCGACATCGTGGAATCGAAATCGACCCGGAAAAGATTAAAGCTATCTTAGAAATGCCGCCTCCCAAAACCTTAAAACAACTACGATCTTTTCAAGGGAAGCCGGCATATCTTCGACGCTTTATCTCAAACTTGTCGGCCTAGGTGTCGGCCTTTCTCGGCACTAGTTAAAAAGGACGCCAAATTCATTCGGGAAGAGAAATGTCGAAGGCCTTCGAAGACATTAAACAATATCTAATGACACCTCCCGTCTTAGCGACCCTGACCTCGGTGTAGACCGCCGATACTTTATACCGCGGCTTTAGACGACTCTCTCGGAGCCCCGTTAGCCTAGTGTCAATGATGAGGGTAAAGAAAATGCTCTTTACTATTTAAGCCGTCGTTTAATTCCGACGGAAATAAGGTATCCCACAATTGAAAAGCATTGTTTGGCCCTGATCTTCGCCGCTCAAAAGCTCAGGCACTACATGCTTTCTCATAAGGTCAACCTGATCTCGAAATTTAATCCATTGCAATACTTGATGACCCGTCCAACGCTTTCCGGCAGACTTGCCAGATGGTCAATGATATTATTGCAATTTGATATAACTTTCGTGCCTCTTCGTGCCGTAAAGGGACAAGTCCTAGCAGACTTCCTCGCAGCACACCCCTTGCCGGCAGGATCTCCTCTCAATGACGACTTGCCAGACGAACAAATAATGAGCCTAGAAGACCCTGATGATCGACGTTGGGAATTATACTTCGACGGAGCATCTTCAGCACACAAAGACGAAGAATCGCAAGTGATAGTGCCCGGTAAGGCAGGAATCGGATTAATCTTTATAACACCGGAGCGGGGGTGTTAAGATACTCCTACCACTTGACGGATCCGTGTACAAACAACGAAGCGTAATACGAAGCCCTCATAACGGGATCGGAATTAACTATTCAAATGGGGATAACGGACATCAACATCTACGGGGATTCGCAGTTAACTATTCAACGGATCACCGGACGAGTACGAATTTTAAAGCCAAGACTCGAGCAATACTTCGGTATGCCATACAAATTGTTGGAACAGATTCCGAATGTGACGATCTACAAAATTCCCAGGAAAGAAAATGCTTTAGCAGATGCGTTAGCTCGCCTCGCAAAAGAGTTTGCATGTTTACAAGATGAGTCAGTGGAAGTGTCAGTTCACGGACGTCAGGTCCTATCACAGCTTGACATAGACACAATACACAAATCAGGAAAAGAAGAAAAATCAGTTGCAACAGTGACAGAAAACATAGAAGATTGGCGACAGCCATTAACAGACTACCTGCAAACAGGAAAGCTACCAGACGATAGGTCGCTAGCCCATCAGATCAAGAAAAGAACTCTGTCCTACGCATTAATAAACAACACGTTATACAGAAGGTCTTTCGATCAAATGTGGCTAAGGTGCCTAAGCGGGTCCGAGGCCCGTGAAATTGTTAAAGAGGTGCATTCAGGTCTCCGTGGCGCTCACCGATCGGGTCCGAAGATGAAAATGAAGATTAAAAGACTAGAGTACTACCGGCCCTCGATGATGACCGACCGCATGAAAATCGCCAAGAGCCGTCACCAATGCCAAGTGCACCGAGTGGTTCTACACCAACCTCCAAATGTGCTACATCCGACAATTGCATCGTGGCCATTCGAATGTTGGGGCACGAATATAGTGGGTCCAATAGAACCACCATCTTCAAAAGGACATCGCTTCATTCTTGCGGCTACGATTACTTTTCCAGTGGGCAGAGACAGCTCCACTTAGAGAAGTGAAAGCACACCACGTGCTACGGCTTTTCAAGAACCAAGTTGTCTACCATTTCGGAGTGCCGCGCGAGATCATCTCGGATAATGGGTCGGCATTCAGAAGCACACAAATCAACAATTTTGTCAGGAGACATGGAATCGACTGGCGATATTCAACAATTTACTACCCAAGAGCAAACGGCCTGGCTGAGGCTTTTAATAAAACTCTTGTTCAAATCTTAAAGAAAATCTTGGACGATAATAAGAGAAATTGGCACGAGAAATTATTAGAAGCCTTATGGGCCTACCGGACAACCTTCAGAACTCCTACTCAAGCTACACCTTACGCTTTGGTGTATGGGTCCGAGGCGATGTTACCTTTAGAGGTTCGACTTCCTTCACTCGAATTGTTGTTGCAAACAAGATCACGACGAAGAAAATGCCGGATTACGACTGGAGGAATTAGAAAGTCTGGAAGGTAAAAGACTTGCAGCGCAGCAGAATTTAGAATTATACCAAGCTAAGATGGTTCAAGCCCATGACAAATTGGTCCACCCGAGAACCTTCAAAGTTGATGACTTAGTTCTCGTTCTCAAAAGACCTATCCTTGCACACCGCAAGATAGGAGGAAAATTTGAACCCACTTGGGAAGGGCCATTTGTGATTGAGGCAGTCTACTCAGGAGGCTCCTACCGACTAGTGAATTGCCAAGGAGAACGACATATGCTTCGATCAATGGACGATACTTGAAAAAGTATTACGCTACCCGATGTTTCGAAGGAATGAATTCTTTATCCTTAGAAGCACGGGCGAAGTAATTACTTATGACTGGGTCCGAACCCAAAAATAATAAAAAATGTGCTAAGATAAATAAAATCATGATAATAAAGTTTTCCTTGTTTTCTTTTCCAAATCAAATCTCAATCAAATTTCAAATCAAATTTTAAATCAAATTTCAAATTCAATCTTTCAGATTCCAAATCAAATCTCAATCAAATTTCAAATCAAATTTTAAATCAAATTCAAATTCAATCTTTCCAGATTCCAAATCTCAATCAAATCTCAAATTCGATCTTCCAGATCTCAAATCAAATCTCAATCGAGTTCAAATTCAATCTCCCAAATCTGAAATCCAATCAATTTTACCCTCTCCCTGGTCTGGGATGGAAGCGGTTGATTCCATTGACACGGATCGAATCTGATGGCGAGGAATTATACCCAATCCAAACCAAAGAACTTTCCATTAACTCTTTTGAACGGGGTGTGTAGCATCTACATATTCCCTCCTAATCTATTTCCTTCATGAAAGTCTTTTACAACTTTCATGAAATTCTCGAAACACCAAAATTCTACACCTTTCAAATCAACACTACAGATCTTTGCAAAGTCAATGACTACATCAAATTCAAACTTTTGGAGTTGAGAATTTTACATCCGAGACTGCATTGCTTTAGGATCCTTTCCCTATCGCAATGAAATACATCAAAATTCAAATTCTTAGAGTTGAGGATTTTACATCCGAGACTGCATTGCTTTAGGATTCTTTCCCTATTGCAATGAAATACATCAAATTCAAACTTTTGGAGTTGAGGATTTTACATCCGAGACTGCATTGCTTTAGGATCCTTTCCCTATCGCAATGAAATACATCAAAATTCAAATTCTTGGAGTTGAGGATTTTACATCCGAAACTGCATTGCTTTAGGATTCTTTCCCTATCGCAATGAAATACATCAAAATTCAAACTTTTCAAGTTGAGGATTTTACATCCGATACTGCATTGCTTTAGGATTCCTTCCCTATCGCAATGAAATACATCAAAATTCAAACTTTTGAAGTTGAGGATTTTACATCCGATACTGCATTGCTTTAGGATTCCTTCCCTATCGCAATGAAATACATCAAAATCAAACTTTTGGAGTTGAGGATTTTACATCCGAAACTGCATTACTTTAGGATCCTTTCCCTATTGCAATGAAATACATCAAAAATCAAATTCTTGGGGTTGAGGATTTTACATCCGATACTGCATTGCTTTAGGATTCCTTCCCTATCGCAATGAAATACATCAAAAATCAAACTTTTGGAGTTGAGGATTTTACATCCGAAACTGCATTGCTTTAGGATTCTTTCCCTATCGCAATGAAATACATCAAAATTCAAACTTTTGAAGTTGAGGATTTTACATCCGATACTGCATTGCTTTAGGATTCCTTCCCTATCGCAATGAAATACATCAAAATCAAACTTTTGAAGTTGAGGATTTTACATCCGATACTGCATTGCTTTAGGATTCCTTCTCTATCGCAATGAAATACATCAAAATCAAACTCATGAGGTTAAGGATTTTACATCCGATACCGCATTGCTTTAGGTGCTCTCCCTATTGCAATGAAATACATCAAAATCAAACTCTTGAGGTTAAGGATTTTACATCCAATACCGCATTACTCTGAGATCTCTCCTCTCTGTAATGATTCAATCCAATCGATTCAATTTTCTTTTGAGGTTGAAGATGTTACATCTAAAACCACAAAATTCATAACTTTGTGTAGGAAAATTAGAAAAATAAAATAAAAATACCCTCTTGCTCAGTGAACAGAGGAGAATAATGTGGAAAAGAAATCATTTAATTTCATCAAGTATTTTATTTTTAATGATTTATTTACCTTTTGCATTGTTTTAATTCTCCATGCATATAGGAAATTCACCATGGCATGAGACCATAGGGCTTTGAAGCCTCCGAATTTGGGAACATTCCCCGAATTTTCCAAAGTCGAGGCCATCCCTATGAGAAGTTATTGATTTTTCAAATTCATGTTGCTGTTTTAAGTATTTTAATTCCAATAATTAGCATGTTGTGAAATAAATTCTAGAAAAATTTGGTGATGTCTCTTATGACTCGGAGGACCCTAGGAAAAATAGATTTTGGATTAATTCATTTAAAATAACCCTAATTGGCTTAAACACCCAAAATAGCTCCTTAATTAATTAGAGTTAACCATATATCAAATTGGCTTGAAATCAATTCTCCACTGACCTTTAGGATCAGAGGAACCCACCATAAAAATTTGAAGTCAATTGGACTTGGTTAGCCCTACTAAATGGGTTGATTAAGCCACTTAGTCATTTTAAACTTTAAAAATTCATAAGTTTCAAAATGCTTTTCAAAAATTCACCAAATTGGTTTTAGAGCCTCTCTGATATCAGGGGAATTTAAGGAAATTAAAATTTCAATTTTCTAAAAAATTTATTTTTTTGCATTATTTTAATATTTTAATAATAAAAAAATAATAAAAATCACAAAAATAATAAAATTCACCAAAATGTTACATTTTGAATTTTAATCACTTAGGAATAAACCCCATATTTTTCTTAGGTCTATTTAATGAGACATTAAATTTTAAAGCCCTAAGGTAATTTTAAAATTAGAAAAATATATTTTCTAGCATTTTCATTAAAATAATTATAATAAATCAAAGAAAAATCAGAAAATTGCAAAAATTGATTCTCTGATTTCCTTGATATCAGAGAGATTTTTGAAAAATATAAATTTCATTTTTCAACCTTTATTTTATTTTTAAATTAATTAATACTCCAAAACTTAAAATAATTATAATAAAAATAATATAATTCAAAAAATCACCAAAATTAGTCTAAGTGGTCCTCTCGTCATTAGGAATGTCCCATAATTTTCTTAAGGATAGAAACTTTCCCTTGGTCATATTATTAAATTTTCCTTGGAAATTCCTATTTTCCACTAAAAATAATTACATAATTAAATTAAATACAGAAAAATCACATTTTCTCCTCTCATGTCTTTATTGACATATGAGTGAAGTCACATAAAAATTTCAAGTTCATTTAATCTCAATTTAGTGAGTTATGGAATTATTAAGCTTGAAGGGCAAAATGGTAATTAAAAATTTTAACCCTTAATTAAAACTTTAGGTTTAATAAAATTAACAAGTAAAATATTTGATCTTAATCTGATTTGGATGATTGAAATTTAAATAATTAAAGGGTAGAAACCTACTAAACAATTTAAAATAATTGAAATAAACCTTAATTAAATAATTGATTAAATTTGGAAGAATAATAAAATTAGAATTATTAAAATAGGGATATTATTAGGAAGAGATTTATTCTTTAATTTAAAAATCCCTAAATTAATCATCTCAATAATATTTAATTCCTAATTAAAAAATGATAATTCAAATTTAAGTTTTAAAATGTTAAAAGACTTAATCATTAAAATTAAATTAAAAAGTTAAATTATTAAACTCTTTTAAATTTTCAATTAAATTAAAATTAAAAAATTAAAAAAATTAAATTAAAAATTAAATTAAATTAAATCAAACAAATTAAATAAATTAAGTTAAATTAAATCAAATAAATTAAATTAAATTAAATTAAATTAAATTAAATTAAATTAAAATAAATAATAATAATAGTAATAAATAATTAAATTAAATTAAATTAAATTAAATTAAATTAAATTAAATTAAAGCATATTAAATTAAATTAAATTAAATTAAATTAAAATCAAATAAAATCAAATAAAATTAAAATTAAATTAAAAAAAATTAAAATTAAAATTAAAACTAAAATTAAAAAATTAAAATTAAATTAAAATTAAAACTAAACCAAGTTAAATTAAATTAAAGTTAAATTAAATTAAAGTTAAATTAAATTGAATTAAATAACATCCCCTAAGACATAAAGAAATTAAATATAAAGCAACTTGAACACTATTCCAAATTTAAACCCGTTAATTGAAGTTAAACTAAATCATAAACCATTTCAACTCCACTTGCCCTCGAAAGCTTTGGTTACCATAACTCCTAAACGTAACATTAAATGAAATGTTACTTCACCTATAGGATATTCAAATGTCCTAGTTCACTGAGCAAGATAATAACAAAGCTTGAATCCTCGGACGATTACTCCACCTGATTAATTAAATTCATTTGGACTTAAAACAATCCTATCAGTATTGAAAAGATGTTTAAGATTCTTCTTAAGCACTTCCTCAATATGATAGGGTACTTATAAGAACAATTGAACTTAATTATTCTTTGATGAAGAAAATCGTCCTCAAACCAAAACACAAGGACCTAGACGTCATAGGAAATGACTAGCTATAGGATTAGGAATTTGGTAGAAAACCATAACCCTTCCCTTAGCTTTACCTAGGAACTTGCTTAAATATTCTAATTGTGTTTAAGTGCAGCTTGGGATGACGGGAAGACCCTCCAGGTACGCTTTTATTTTATTGCAATTTACCTTATTGCAATTTATTTAATCGCATCGCACTTACTTTTCTTGCATGATAAACAACTGTTGCATGAAAACCCACACCTTTAGGATAGTCCCTAAAACTGAAACAAAAACTAAATTAAAAGTCATTGCAAGATAAAATTTACCGCCACAACATTTCAAAATATAAAACAACTCAAAATTTAATCACAAACGTAACACAAAACTACAATTACAACTAAATTAAAACTTCCTGTTGGATGATCGGGAATACCTCGGATGATGTAACCTACGTGTTGCTAACGGGATTTCCCACGGTCTAAATGAAAGTGTGGAACTCATTCAGTTGAGTTTAGCAAATTCATTTGGACTAAGTGAATCCGCTAAAAATAACGATGTCGGAAGGATGGAACCATGGGATCTTAACCGGTGTCGTTATAATCAACTTTAAAATTTGTTTTAATTAAAATATTAAAAACACTTGGAAATTAAGATTTTCTCTAAACTAAAACACTTTTCTCAACTCCTGATTTATGACTTCTATAACTAAACCTCTGCAACAACAAGGAGCTCGGAGCATGGTGGGCAGCACGGCCATCGTCATCAGCAAAACCTGAGTCTACTTCAGCAAAACCTTCCTAGAATTAAAACAACCAAGCCATAGGACTTCGAGGTAGTTTGCCTAGTGCAACATAAATCCTCAACCTTTTGCTAGGCATTTGCATTGCAAATTAAGCCCTAACCGGACTTAGGATTCCGAGGTAGTCGTTCGGTACGACATAAACCCTCATAACTTCAAGGCTATTTGTATGATTCTATCATATAAATATAAGTCCTAATTAATTAAAATTGGCAAGATCAAAACATTAAATAGATATTAGGATCTTCCTAAATTCAAGCCAAACAATAGGATAGCCGGAAATTACCGAAGTTCGCTTCGAATCCGTAATTTCTCCTACCTTTCTTCCTTTGAAATCCCAAAATAAAATCTTCCAAATTTGATCCATTCCCTATCGAAATTCCAAAATTCAATCCTTTGAAAACTTAAACTTTGAAATTCTTGAGAGCGAATTATCGATTATTATCGAGAGTTTTCTTAGGTGATTCCCGTCACTTAAGATGTATTTAACTATAGGGGCTTGCCTCTTATAGGGAATTTAAAGAACCTGTGTAATATAAACCCCGTTTAATGTTTTCATATTAAGCGAGGGAATTTGTCGGCTTATAAAATTGGTTCGCAGACCAAACGGATGTCACAAATCTTCTAGTTTATTTAATCGAGCCTCACCATCAAGCAGTGTGTCTATCCTTAGGATAGATACACGGTTTGTGGTGCGGTGTTCCTTTATATAAACTATTTGGGATGTGAGATCGGTTTGATTTCATATCTTAAAATCTTCAAATTTAAAATTATTTTCAAAAATCAAATATTACTTTTCAAATTATTTATTTAAATTAAATTAAAAATTCGCCGACAATTTCTATAGGCGACCCCTTTTCAAAATAAAACACTCAACCTAAAAAATAATGCCGACAGTGGACTTCAACTTCCAAAGAAAATCCTTGCATTTCGTCATAACTTCAAGCGAAACATTCCTTGAATTCTGAAAATAACTTGATCAGATCTGTATACTCTTCTTCACTATGTAACAAACTTATGATTTCCTTTAATTCATCCATTATCGATTTGATCTCTTCTTCAAACTCTAATGGAGCGTCATCTATTAATTAATCTTTAAGCTCATTTTGAATATCTAAACGATATTCTTCTGACTGACTTGTAACAACCATGGAAAATCTTTAGTCATCGACCAGTCCAACCGTTCCAAATCCAAGACCTTGTTTTGAATTGAGTTTATTTCCTTTTGTATTCCATAATTTTTCAAATGATTGAACTTTATCTTTTGACATTTGCTTTGGTACATATCCTTATTAAATTAAATTTTGTATGCATGGCGAAAAGTAACCAAAAGGTAATTCCATTAATTCATTTAAATCAATTTCTTCAGGAGTTACATAGGGTTCAGAAGTAGAAGGAGAAGCTCGTAAAACTTGATCGGTTTAATACCACCATTATGGACTTCCTTAACTTCCATAATCTCAATCTTTTGAGGATGGATCGGATTTAGGGTCATGGCTTGAACATAAAGGTTAATCCGAACGTACATCCATTAATATTCTTTCCTTTCTATGTCATCCAAAGAGATCTCGAACTGAGGCTTCTTCTGACTTATCATCATTGTTTCTTTGTCGAATTCATCTTCTTCGGAACTTCCTTCTACGTCGATGCTGATTATCGGATTCATCCGTTTAACAATCTAGTGAGTTCTCCCTCGCCTGGTCCCTGACCTTGATCTTGGATGCATGGGATAAAAGAACCTCCACCAACTCGTTGTGAAGGAGTGGTGGGAGACTGTTGAAGCGGAGGCGAATGGTCTCGTTTCTGTGGTTCTTCTTGATCTTTAACTTTATTTATCACAACTTCTCTTGAAAAGACTATTTTCTTAGAGGGAGCGTAGTAAGCGACACTTCATGGATGCCCATTTCATGTATTGAGAATGGTTGTAGATCTCCCTTGATGCAATGTTCTTATCCATCCTTGTAGTACTTGATGCAATGGTGTAGTGATGATGAGACCATATTGTACTCATGAAACCACGGTTAACCAAGTAGGGTGTTGAACAAAGTATCTACATCGATGACATGGAATTTTGCGGTTGTTAATTGATTTCCAACTTTCATTTGTAGGGTTATAGATCAGAGTGCTCTTTCTCCTTTCTGGTTGAATCCTCTTAGCATCATCTTATATGTGGAGAGCTCTCGTGCGTCGATGTTCAAGTAAGCTAACGTCCGTAGACTCATTATGTTAAGCGACGCTCTATAATTTACTAACACTCTGGAGAGCACAAACCTACCGATGATGATGGAAATCTAGAGTGGACGGTTGTGATCAGATGTACTGAGTAGCAGATCTTCATCGGTGAAGGTTACACCAAATTGTTCTTTCAAAGTAAAAAATCCATCCGAGGATGTGCTAGCCAACTCCGCCAAGCAAATATCTGGATCAAGTAGAGCCTTGATCATATTTTCTCTCATTTCCTTTGACAAGTCAAAGCATCATAAATTCTTAGTTTGGCCGACAACGTCCTGAGATGTGCTAGTACATTATAATTCAATTTATTTGAACTTTCCACCTCAATTTGAATTTGTACTTCTTCTGTTACTGGAGGTATTTCTTCTTGCGTTATTATATGTTTTCCTTTCTCCACTCGAGCTGTCCTTGGCAGTAGTACCATTCCACTTCTTAAATGTACTTATCTTATTTTCTCCTCCTCTAGATCTTGAAGTTCTCCTATCGATATAGCTAGCTCTTCTGGTACTATTTTTGTATCTGAAAATTCTAAGTTAATTGCAAGCAGAGTTCCTTTGCACTCGAAGAATGGCTCCTCGCTGCCTGCGCTGTCGTAACCGTTGTTGTCGGTGTCTCTTTCATTTTCGTTAATGTTCTCATCGGGCAGTATTATGATTTAAGGATCATTTTGGGAATCAAAATCAGAGTTATATAAATTTTAATTAGTTACGTCATCACTAGAGACAGTAACAACGTAGATAAAATTGTTTCTATTATCATTATGAGAGCATAAAGATAATCGTACAAAGTTAGTAGTTCGAGATGTTTCACCCCCGAATTTGAAACAACCAATCTAACACAGAAAGCCTCTATCCTAGCCATCGCACTATGGTCCGTAATTTTATTTGTGATTTCCTTCTTCCTCCTTTCCTGTTGCGGTGGTCTCCTTGGTGAAAATTCTATCTTAGGTTGTGCTGGTGGCAGCTTCCAAGCAACGGTTCTCCTTGAAGTGGACTGGATCTGATCTAAGACTCTTTTGAGCTCATTCCAAATCATACTCCATCCACCCTTATCAGCATACGGGTCAATCGGAGAGATTGGCTCAACCGAAATCATATTTATATAACCTCTTTCAGGTTCTATCAAATATTCTTTCGGTACCATTAAATTTCCTTCCTTGTAATTCCTCTTGAGACAATCCTTGAAACTGAAGAATCCTTCTATTGTGTGTCCTAGCAACCTTTGGTAGGGACAAAAGTTAGGTTGATCCTTCTAGTTCATCTCTTCCAGCATCTTTGACTTGGGCAACCTAAACTCGGGCTTCTTCATCAAATTTTTGAACATCTTTGCTACAGTATCGTCCTTGAAGGAATAGTTCTTGCGTAATTGTTCTGATATTTTTGGAACTTAGCGTCAGTCTGTCTTGTATGACCTCTGCTACTGACCATACTGGTTGCTCTGCTGTGAACGAGGCTAACCATACTGCTGAGAATGACTGTACTATGGAGCCTGGTTGTACTGAGGAGACAGACAGTGCTACTGCGGTGAATGTTCGGCCTGAATCCTCGTCGGTTGTTTCCCTTTGTCAACCGTTGCCACTACGCCAGATCTCTTCTCATATCTTTTGACTAGTCTTGTTTTCTCTATTTTCTCTGCAGGCTTCATATGCTTAACTTCCTCTTGTAAGGTGTTGGCTTTACTGAGTAGCTTCTCGAATGACTTAATGGTCAGCCCCTTAAGCATGAAAGCCACTGGACCATGGATACTCCTAAGTAGTATATTGATTGCATGTTGTTCCTATAGCTGAGGCTCACATTTCATGCTAAGGTTTCTCCATCTCAGAATTTAGTCGACTAAAGTCTCATCGGTTTCTATCATTCCACTACGAGATCTCCTATAGTGACATGGTGTTGCACCAGAGAATCTCTTCATGAACATGTTCTCCATTTCTGCAAAAGTCTTTACTAATCCATTAGGAAGCTCAGCATAACAATCAAATGCTATCCTTGGCAAGCTGTTGACGAATTTTTTGAACAACAATGCTTCATTCCCTCCTGTGTTACAACAACTGGCTTTGAAGTGTGTTATATGCTGATGAGAATTTTCCATCCCGTCAAACATCTTGAAAGTCGGGGGCAGAAAGCCTATGTGGTAAGGCACAACATAAAACTCCTCCTGGTAGGGTCTACCCCTTGAACTTGATGCTCCGCCTTTGGATTGGGCTAAGGACTTCCAAACTTGCTGCTTGATCATTTGCTTGATATCCTTTTCTAGTGGACTCAAAGTTAAATCCTTCTTTGGAGGTTCATCCTCTTTAGCAGAAGCAACTTCTCTTCTCCCATCCGTGATGTGTATAATTTCTAGATGGTTAACTTTTGGAGATGCCACTGGTCGTGACTGTGACTGTCTGTGCAGTGCGGCCATGGCAGTCATGGCAGCGGTCATCTCCTCCATCATCTTCTCTAGATGACTAATATGTTCATCTATTGTCAATATGGCTCTTTGAAGCTCATCCGCGGCATTCCCCTCACTAGGATCATCGCGTGCAGATGTCGTGGACCTTATATCGACGACATTAATTTTCATGAACTCTTCTTCTATGTAATTTGACAGGTTGTAATCTTCATTTTCAATATCTAGTCCCCGTCCTCTCGCTAATTCTGAAATTTCTACTCAGAGCTTTCGGAGTTTAACATCAATTGCTTTCTATCAAATCACCTTTAAATCTGCAGGTTTCCCTCGACTGTCTCTCCTTTTTACAACTGATTCGAAAACAACAACGGTAGTGGCAATGGGAACATCAGACTCTGTCGGCATATTTTTAGGTTGTGTTGTATTTTGAAAAGGGGTCGCCTACAGAAATTGTCGGCGAATTTTAAATTTAATTTAAATAAATAATTTGAAAAGTAGTATTTGATTTTGAAAATAATTTTAAATTTGAAAATTTTAAGATATGAAATCAAACTGATCTCACATCCTGAATAGTTTATATAAACGAGCACCGCACCACAAACCGTGTATCTATCCCGAAGAATAGACACACTGCTTGACGATGGGGCTTGATTAAATAAACTAGAAGATTTGTGACATCCGTTTGGTCTACGAACCAATTTTATAAGCCGACAAATTCCCCTGCTTAATATGAAAGCATTAAACAGGGTTTATATTACCTGTGTTCTTAAAATTCCCTATAAGGGCAAGCCCCTATAGTTAATTACATCTTAAGTGACGGGAATCACCTAAGAAAACTCTCGATAATAATCGGTAGTTCCGCTCTCAAGGATTTCAAAGTTTAAGTTTTCAAAGGATTGAATTTTGGAATTTCAATAGGGAATGGATCAAATTTGGAACATTTTATTTTGGGAATCCAAAGGAAGAAAGGTAGGATAAATCACGTATTCAAAGCGAACTCCGGTAATTTCCCGACTATCCTATTGTTTCGGCTTGGATTTAGGAAAGCCCTAATGTTTATCTAGTATTTTGATCTTGCCAATTTTAATTAATTTGGACTTATATTTGTATGATAAAATCATACAAATAGCCTTGAAGATGTGAGGGTTTATGTCATACCAAACGACTACCTCGGAGTCCTAAGACCGGTTAGGGCTTAATTTACATGACATGATCATGAAAATGCCTAATGAAGAGTTGAGGATTTATGTTGCACTAGGCAAACTACCTCGAAATCCTATGGATTTGTTGTTTAATTCTACGAATGTTTAGCTGATGTAGAGTTGTTTTGCTGACGAAGATGGCCATGCTGCCCACCATGCTCCGAGCTCCTTGTTGTTGCAGAGGTTTAGTTATAGAAATCATAAATCAGGAGATGAGAAAAGTGTTTTGGTTTAGAGAAATTCTTAATTTCCAAGTGTTTTTATTTTTTATTTAAAACAAATCTTAAAGTTGATTATAACAACAACGGTTAAGATCCCACGGTTCCATCCTTCCGACATCGTTATTTTTATCGGATTCACTTAGTCCAGATGAATTTGCTAAACTCAACTCAATGAGTTCTACACTTTCATTTAGACCGTGGGAAATCTCGTTAGCAACACGTAGGTTACATCATCCGAGGTATTCTCGATCATCCAACAAGATGTTTTAATTTAGTTGTAATTGTAGTTTTGTGTTATGTTTGTGATTAAATTTTGAGTTGTTTTATATTTTGAAATGTTGTGGCAGTGAATTTTATCTCGCAATAACTTTTAATTTAGTTTTGGTTTCAGTTTTAGGGACTATCCTAAAGGTGTGGGTTTTCATGCAACAGTTGTTTATCATGCAAGAAAAGTAAGTGCGATGCGATTAAATAAATTGCAACAAAATAAAAGCGTACCTGGAGGGTCTTCCTGTCATCCCAAGCTGCACTTAGACACAATTTAGAATATTTAAGCAACTTCCTAGGTAAAGCTAAGGGAAGGGTTATGGTTTTCTACCAAATTTCAAATCCTATAGCTAGTCATTTCCTATGACGTCTAGGTTCTTGTGTTTTAGTTTGAGGACGATTTTCTTCATCAAAGAACAATTAAGTTCAATTGTTCTTATAAATATCCTATCATATTGAGGAAGTGCTTAAGAAGAATCTTAAACATCTTTTCAATATTGCTAGAATTGTTTTAAGTCCAAATGAATTTAATTATACAAATGAATTAATCATCCGGGAATTCAAGTTTTGTTGTTATCTTACTCAGTGAACTAGGACATTTGAATATCCTATGAGGAAAGTAATATTTCATTTAACGTTCTGTTTAGAAGTTATGACAACAAAAGCTTTCGAGGGCAAATTGATGCTCAAATGGTTTATGATTTAATTTCAGTTAACGAGTTTAAATTTGGAATAGTGTTCAAGTTGCTTCATATTTATTTTTTGAATTTCTTTATGTCTTAGGTGATGTTATTGTTAATTCAATTTAATTTAACTTTAATTTAATTTAATTTGGTTTAGTTTTAATTTTAATTTAATTTAATTTGATTTGATATAATTTAATTTAATTTAATTTAATTTAATTTTAATTTAATTTAATTTAATTTAATTTAATTTAATTTAATTTAATTTAATTTAATTTAATTTAATTTAATTTGATTTGATATGATTTAATTTAATTTAATTTAATTTGATTTAACTTAATTTTAATTTGTTTTAATTTAATTTAATTTAATTCAATTTAATTTAAATTTTAATTTAATTTTATTTTTTATTTTAATTTAATTGAAATTTTAAAAGGGTTTAATTTAAATAATTTAACTTTAATTTAATTTAATGATTAAGTCTTTTAACATTTTAAATCTTAAATTTGGATTATCATTTTAATTAGGAATTATATATTATTGAGATGATTAATTTAGGGATCCTTAAATTAAAGAACAAATCTCTTCCTAATAATATCCCTATTTTAATAATTCCAATTTTATTATTCTTCCAAATATAATCAATTATTTAATTAAAGTTCATTTCAATTATTTTTAAATTGTTTAGTAGGTTTCTACACTTTAATTATCTAAATTTCAATCATCCAAATCAGATTAGGATCAAATATTTTACTCTTTAATTTGATTAAGCCTAAAGTTTTAATTAAAGGTTAAAATTTTAATTACCATTTTGCCCTTCAAGCTTAATAATTTCATAACTCACTAAATTGAGCTTAAATGAACTTGAAATTTTTATGTGACTTCACTCATATGTCAATAAAGACATGAGAGGAGAAAATGTGATTTTCCTGTATTTAATTTATTTATTCAATTATTTTTGATGGAAAATAAGGATTTCCAAGGAAAATTATATAATATGACCAAGGGAAAGTTTCTGTCCTTAAGAAAATTATGGGACATTCCTAATGCCAGAGGACCACTTGGACCAATTTTGGTGATTTTTTAAATTATATTCTTTTTATTATAATTATTTTGAGTTTTGGGGTATTAATTAATTTAAAAATAAAATAAAGGTTGAAAAATGAATTTTATATTTTTCAAAAATTTCTCTGATATCAAGGAAACCAGAGAACCAATTTTCATAATTTTCTGATTTTTCTTTGATTTATTAAAATTATTTTAGTAGAAATACTAAAAATATACATTTTTTTTAATTTTAAAATTACCCTAGGGCTTTAAAATTTAATATCTCATTATAGAGACTTAAGAAAAATATGGGGTTTGTTCCTAAGTGATTAAAATTCAAAATGTGACATTTTGGTGAATTTTATTATTTTTGTGATTTTTATTATTTTTTAATTATTAAAAATATTAAAATAATGCAAAAAATCAAATTTTTTAGAAAATTGAAATTTTAATTTTCTTAAATTCTCCTAATATCAGAGAGGCTCCAAAACCAATTTGGTGAATTTTTTAAAAATATTTTGAAAGTTATGAATTTTTAAAGTTTAAATTGGCTAAATGGCTTAATCAACCCATTTAGTAGGGTTAACCAAGTCCAATTGACTTCAAATTTTTATGGTGGGTTCCTCTGATCCTAAAGGTCAGTGGAGAATTGATTTCAAGTCAATTTGATGTATTATTAGCTCTAAATAATTAGGGACCTATTTTGGGTGTTTAAGCCAATTAGGATTATTCCAAGTGGATTAACTCAAAACCTATTTTTCCTAGAGTCTTCTGGTCATAAGAAACATCACCAAATTTTTCTAGAATTTATTTCACAACATGCTAATTATTAAATTTAAAATACTCAAAACAGCAACATGAATTTGAAAAATCAATAACTTCTCATAGGGATGGCCTCCGACCTTGGAAAATTCAGGGAATATTCCCAAGTTCGGAGGCTTCAAAATCCCTATGGTCTCATGTCATGGTGAATTTCCGATATGCATGGAGAATTAAAACAATGCAGAGGGTAAATAAATCATTAAAAAAAATACTTGATGAAATTAAATGATTTCTTTTCCACATTATTCTTCTCTGTTCACTGAGCAAGAGGATATTTTTATTTTATTTTTTTGATTTTCCTACACAAAGTTATGCATTTTTGAAGTTTAGGGAATTAAATAAATAGAAAAATAACCTATTTTTCTACTTATCCACGCGGCGCCAACTCAACCTAGGCATCTCCGAAGCGCCGCGTGTCGTCTTCTGATTCGGCGCCGCCATCCAACTCAGCTCTGCGGGGCCTGCTGTATCGTTCCGTCTCCTCATCCGGCGCAATCCTGGCCGTTCGTCCGCGCGTGTATTAAATGAACGACATCCGTTCATCGTCCCCAAGCCTCCTAGCCCGAGAACCATCCACACTAAATCCCTAATATCTCACTCAATACTTAACGGATTTTCGTGTTCTTGTGCTCTATAGATTCGTCTTGAAGAGATGAATACATCTATACAGTGATCATGCATTTAAATTAAGGCATTTGAAATGGAGAATCTCCAGAAGCTCGGGATAAAGAGTTAGCTCATACCTTTGCTCGGAGAAGTGTGGCTTCAATCCGAGGGTTGTGTCACCTTCGATTGGGTCCCAGCAAGCTCCGCATGAAGTCTCCTGGTCTCAGTGAATTGTCTAGGCATGATTTCGACCAAGCCCGATCACAAAGCTTGGAGTCCGGAACATGATGGGTGGCCCGGAGAGGGAGCTTTTGCTGGTGGACTTCTTCCCTCGGTCCGGTGAAGGTGCGGGACCAATCAATTCGAGGATTGGTCCACTGAGAAGAAGTGTCCTGGTTTTTGTGCTGAAATTTGAACTCAAAATTGAGCTCAGCTAGAGGGAATTGGGGCTAGAATCCAGTGGGGATCAAGTGCTCTATGTGTAGAGAGTGGTCTGGAGTGATTTTGGCAGAGTTTCCTTAAGGTTGGTTCAGCACCTCTTCCATGGCCGAGAGAGGTGGTGTTTAAATAGGAGAGGCTGGAGGGCCTCCCAGAGGGAGTTAGGGCTTGGGATCAGCTGCTCTGGTGAGGAGAAGAACAGCCAATGTGGCCACTGGGCATGGGGCAGCTCGGCAAGGTGGAATTTCAAAGTTTGGCTCACATGTGAGCTCTCGGGTGTGGTGTTTTCCGGCGGCCTGGTGGCTGGCCGGCCAGGCACTGGTCACCAATCATTTCAGGTGGGTCAGGGCTGGGGTTTAGTGTAGGCAATTGGCAAATGCCATGTGTCAAAAGCTTGGATTAAGATGGCATGGGGGAAGGCCAATTTTGGCTTGATTTGGTCAAGTCCACCTTTTGGGCTTGGTTCACCTCCCCATGGCTGATTTGAGCTGAGGGAGGATCAGATGAATCCGCTAGGAAAGGGTAGAGAAGTCACCATCCATGAATATTTTGATTAATCTTGGATTAAGGTGAAGCATTAAAAGGGTTAAAACCTTTTTAAGGGGGCTTAAAAGAGGCTCCTCCTTTTGCCATTAATGGCTTGATCACATGTCAAACCTTCCATGGCTTCATGTGGCTTGTCCATGGCTTCATGTGGCTTGTCCATGGCTTGCATGTGGCTTCATGGCTTGTCTTTGGCTTGGGGAAAAGCTTGGTCAATTTCATGAAAATGGAATTTGGAGATTTTGGCAATTTAGTGAAAAATTTAGATGGTTCTTGATTTAGGTTGATTTGATGATTGATTTGGGACTTAGGAATTAATCTCAATTAAAGGGGTGATGAGAAGGAATTGTCATGTGGGCTTTGGGCATTTTGAAATTATTTTTGATGGGCTTTTAGGAAGGCTAAGGGGATGGGCCTTTAGGTTTCAAAACAAATTTTAGGATGAGAATTTTGCAAAGGATTAGATCCAATAAGTGTTGAATTTAATTTAGGAATGTTTCATGAATGATTTGGAATAAATTTGAAGTGGTTTAGGCTTGAATTGGGTTGGATTTGGACCTCTTTGGTAAATGGGCCAATGTAGGTCAAATTGGGCTAACTTGGACCAATGTTGGGCTAAGGTTCAAATTGATGTAAAATTAATGTTGGGAAATGTTTATGGGAGTGTTTCAAAGAGGTTTTGACTTTGGTTGGGCTTTGATTTTGGGGTTTGGGCTTATTTGGGTTAGGTTTGGGTTTAGGTCAAAATTGGGCTTTTTGGCTTTAGGTTGAATTTGAGTGGGATTTGGGTCTAAATTTTGGGTAAATCATGTTAGTGTTTTGTTTGTGGGGATGTTAGGGAAGGTTTAGAAAAGGTTTGGGGTTAATTGGAGTTGAATTGGGTTAGTTTGGATTAGGTTTGGGTCATGGGTCCAAATTGGGCTTTAAGGCTAAAAGTGAAATTGGATTCAAATGTCAATCAAATTGGACTTGGATTTGGTCGTGATTGGTGTTAGGAATGTTGAATTGAAGTTCAGAATTGAATTGGACCATAATTTGGGTCAATTGGATAGGTTTGGTTTGACATTGGGTTCACTTTGGGTTAAAATGGGTCAAATTGGGGGTTTTGACAAAAGTGGAGTAAATTGACAAAATTGGCTCATGGTGTAGTTGATCAAAATGCAATTGAGAATATTTGGGATTTTCTGGAATTTTTTGGGAATTTGCTGACTTTTTGGATTTTTGGGTCAAGAGGGGTATTTTGGGTATTTGGAGGGTATTTTTTGAATTTTTGATATTTTTGCTATGGATGATCAACTTGATTGGTGAGGAAATGTTCAAGGTTAATTTTGGGTGATTTGGAAATTTTGAAAAATTTGGGTAATTTCCAGGGCTTTGGGTAGGCTAGGCGGGTGTAGGGTCCCGGGGGTCAAAAATTGAAAATTTGGAAAATTGAAGATTAGGTGAATGTAAGTGGAATAAAATCATTTTGGTTGAGCCATGAAGCCATATCAAGCCCACATGAGCCATGAAGGGACTCATTTGAGGCATCCACTATGTTGTTCCTAACCTCTTAGCCAAGGGCTTAGGGGTTAAGGACCATCCATGTGAATCACCTTTGTGAGTCAGGAAGTCAAGTTAGGTATGGGTGTGTTTTTAGGAGGTGTGTGAAAGTGTAGTGCATAAGTGTAGTGTGTGTGTAAGTCAGCCCTTCACCGCACTGTGCCACCTGTGGCAGTCCTAAGGCCAAAGAGTCCTATAGGAACTCATCCTTTAAACTTTCACATTCGATTTCAACCCTCTAGGTGATTAGGGGTCTATAATCAAGTTTGTGGAGTTTGCAGGGAGTTAAGAAGTGGTTTGAACTTCTAGGTGGTGGGTCCCAATTCTAATCCTCTAAGATAGTCAAAGGAAAAAGCCTAAGGCTAGATCCTAAGTACTAAAAAGAAGAAGAGAAGACCTCATCAAAATTGAGGTCAACAGACTCATGATCCATCTTGTAATCCATAGGCTTCTTAGAGCGTACTGGTGCAATGACTTTCAGTAACCACACTTTCCTCTTAAAATTCATCATCTCGAGACGAGGTGTCTTGGCGAGGACATCAGAGTGGTGAGGGGAAGTGTACTTCTTAGGCTGTAGACCATGTACAGAGGGAAACAATCCTCTCTTATTCTTCCTTTTCCGGGATTCCTTATAATAATTGGCAGACGGTACTCTCAGACCCAGCCGGGACTTGACTGATCTGTGCACTGCGGGTGTCGGAACAGCAGTAGTAACATCTATAGTAGTGGTGTCAGCATTTCTCCCCAACAGTGTTTGACAGATACTCAGACGGGTCTCTCCATCTTCAGAATTTCATTCTTATTTTGGGGGATATTGCACATCCCATCCTCTTGAGGAGCTTAGCAACAAAAAATCCTTCTTTTTCAGTTAACCTCTGGAAAATTGTGCGGACTTAGGTGACGGGTGTGGGCCTCTCCCTCACCTCATCACGACCATGTGGTGATGGAAGCATCGTAGCAATCTTGTGGAGGGTCTCGTCTCCAGTAGTATCAACCAACGGGTAGAACCTACTCCCTCGAAGGAGATGAGAGGTCTCCGGTAAACTGAGTTTCTCCAGTTGAGGAATCTCATCAATCACTGGCAATCTTGTAGCTTGTGCCATGGCGGCTCTAAGAATCTTACGACTGCGGTTCCTCCTTTTAGACCTAATCGGTGGGAGAACTCCAGAGTTGGAACCAATCTAAAAAACTGACAATGTGATGAGAAAGACATTATCAGAATCTTCTTCATGCAGAATTTCCTTCCCTTTGGTAGATGGAAAAGTAGGTGCGGTGACGGCAAAACCAGTAGCGGTAAGTGTAACAACTCTCCTAGTCATAGAGACAACTGACTTGATAGTGGCGGTAGCTACCTTCACCTTCTTAGCGTAAGGGAAATCTTTGTGGGAGTTCAGGTCGAACTCAACAGATGGATTCTGAACTTCAGGGGCAACAACTTTCACGACAATGAACGGGGCTTTTACAAGTACAACTTCGAACTTAATGAAGCTGGTTCCGAATTGAATCATTGGTATAGCAAGACGGCACTCACGAGAGGTGGGCAAGTTGTAGGAGAAAGTCAGCGTAGCGGTCGACATTGTGACTATTGAATGAAACATTCTGAAAGTTAACGAAGGCTTAAAACCTTTAATCATAGTGCAAACACTACAAAAAATGTCGTTTTGTGAACCGGGTAAATTTCATCTTATTTAATTTTAATTGATCATTAGTATTTTATCATTTTTTAATTTTCATACGTTCATTAAAAGAAGTTTTAAAATTTAAGAAGGAATGAGGCAATCTGCTGATAGCAGGACTAAACCTGGGAGGCACAAAGAGGAGGTAAAGTGTGGGACTCCATTTGGGATCCCCTTCACGACGCACATTGCCCAAAAAAAACTTGTTAACCAACACACCTGTTGGGGGTCTAACCACACAAAATCGAAAAGAATCCTAAAAGATTCCTGAACCCTTCTGTTTAAAGCTTATTTAAATAGCAAGTCCTAAAATCAAGGAAAGTCGATCGTACTTTCCCAAGAAAGAAATGGGTAAAGCATGTCAACGGAAGAATGGTAATTTGGTTCATGAGGGGCATGAACTCATTACCCATGTATGAATATAACATTTCCTGATCTGAATGAAATGAGAAACATCTCCCCAGCGAAGTCGCTAAAAAATTGTCGGCAGCAGGAAGGTTGTTTTGGGGGGGTCAAGGTTTAATTTAATATAGATATATATAATTTCAAAAATTATCATTTTCTATTTTAAAATATGAAATCAAACATAACTCATATAAACATTAGTTTAGATAATCAAGCTCTTCACTATAAGACATGTATCTATCCCGAAGAATAGATACATTGCTTGGTGGTGAGGTGATACACCTAAAATATATAGTATTTTTTATGCACATTTTTATACCTATTTTTGATGATATTGTACTTTAATGGAAGTTATTTTGTGTTTTTCTTACAGGTATGATGAAAATGAGTGATTATAACGAAAGGAGCAAAATTAGATCAAATTTGGAGCAAAAAAATGAAAAATGAAAATTTAGGCCGCCATAGTTAAAAATCGAGATTGACTTGAATTCGACACCACTTTCAAAGGGGATGGAATGCAACTCTTGGTTGTAACTTCCATAACTCCTTTTGGCGGTAAGTTTGAATGAAGGGGTGCATTCTTTGGTGGATACATCGAATCTGGACACATTTTGAAGAAACATCAAGGCACCTTTTGGTTTAATTTTTAAAGAGAGTCTTAGGAAAGATTAAGGGCTCTTCCATTGCATTTTGAAGAGAGTTTTTACAGAGTTTTTATTATATTTTATAAGAGTTTTCATTAGGAGTACGAGTAGAGAGTAGAAAAGAGAAAAGGGTAGGATTTGTAGCCTTCTTCTTCCCACTTCTTTTCTTTACTTTAGTTCAGTTTTTATTGAAGTCTGAAGTCTGTTTCTGAGTCATCGGAGTTAGGAGACCTTCTTTGAGGAGTAGTTTAGTGAAGAGTCAAGGTTTCAGAGGAACTTCCTGAGTCTTGTGGAGAAGATTTTCAGATAAATGTTTACTTTTGTTCTTACATTTAGTTTTTAATTATTACTTATTGTGTTTGTTGTTTTTTTTATGGTTTTTAATTTCAAATCAATGTGCTTTTGTATTTTCTCAATGCATTCTGAGTAGTTTAATTTATATTTTTCTTTCTTAAATGAAGAAGTAAGTAATTCATGAAAAATTATTGTGGAATGTATATGTGTTTAAAGTTGGAAGAAGTTGTGAAGATTGATTCTATAAACTTTATTTACTTCTTAATTTGTCTTGATAAGATGTAAAATTTATGGTGAGATTATGTAAGATCCAATGCAGTATTGTCTCATAAAAGTTAGTAAGAATCACATGCAATTATATGGGTGAAAATTGTAGTTCACATAATTGAATGCAATATATTAGAAGATGTTTTAAAGGGGAGTAAAATTAGAGGATTTTTAGTGTGACAGGCTAAAAGCCCCTAATTTGTTTTGAAGTTTTGAATTTTGTTATGAGAAGTTAGCCCCCAGGTGGAGGGAAATGAGGGAACTCTAGAGTGAGAGCTGGTATCTTCCCTGCCTAACCATGTTCAAAATGATAAAATTTCAAATTAACCGATGTTCTTTATAGAACCAAGTAAGGGTAAAGAATACATTTGCTTCTATTTATCACAACAAATTTAAATACTTCCACAACAATACTTTCATAATTATCACTACTTTATAAAGAAAAGAAAACGATATTCAAGTTAATTCTGTTTTTCATACTGTGTTTACAGTTATTATCATTTTAATTTCTTGTTTAACTTTTACAAGAAAATTTAAAGAGTGAAATCAACTATCAAACTTTTCAAAATCAAAACATTCTTTCAAAAGGCAAATAAAAAAGTAAAAAGATAATTTTCTTATTTCTTTCAAGATTTTTCACTTTCTCTGTGGGTTCGATATCTCGGGGCTTATTCAGAAAGTCCTATATTACTTGATAAACGATACGTATACTTACGTAGTATCCACATTATAAATCATAATTTTCATATCAAACTCATAAGCATATATATCCGGCGGAGAAAAGTTTTTGTCATCGTTGCCAATTTTCATATCATAATTGTAAGTATAAATATCGTGTGGATCAAATTTTTGGCGCCGTTGCCAAGGAAAGAAATTAATTAAAATTACATTTTAAAGAAAATTAAGAAATTTTAAATTTTTACTTTTCTTTTTTTGTTAGTGTGTTGTGTTTTGTTTTGTTTTATTATTGTATGCTTAGTTTAGGTTCTGAGGGACTTGTACCTTACTATTCTGAATTAAAAAGAACTATAAAAAAAATCAAAAAAATTAAAAATACATAAAAACATAAAAATATTCAATAAATGGCAAATCATCAAGATCAAAATGTTGGCATCCATCAAGAATTAAGACCTTTAAGTGATTATGTTAACCCTACAGTGGATGAACTTCGTAGTAGTATTCAAAATCCTACTGTAGCTGCTAATTCTTTTGAGCTTAAACCTGTTATTATATAAATGGTGTCTAATAATCAGTTTGGGGGAGCAATAACTGAAGATCCTAATTTGCTTCTTGCTAATTTTCTAGAGTTGTGTGCTACTTTTAAATATGATGGTGTTTCGGATGATGCTATTAGACTTAGACTTTTTCCTTTCTCACTAAGGGATAAAGCTAAAATATGGTTACATTCATTAGCACCTGGATCAATTAGAACTTGGGGTGAACTGTCACAAAAATTCCTTGCTAAATATTTTCCACCATCTAAGACTGCTAAGTTGAGAAATGATATTACATCTTTTTGTCAGTTTGAAGGGGAATAAATATATGAATCATGGGAAATATTTAAAGATCTCCTCAGGAAATGTCCACATCATTCGATACCAGATTGATTAATAAATTAAAATTTTTATAATGGAATAGTTGGATCTCTTAGATCAATCATCGATGCTGCTGCTGGTGGATCATTAATGTCTAAACCATTTTCTGATTCTTATGCTTTAATTAAAGAAATTGCTACTAATATTTTTCAATGGCCTTTTGAAAGGTTAAATCCTAAAAAGGTAGCCAGTGTTTTTGAAAATGATGCTTTTACAATGTTAGCAAATCAAGTTGCTGCTGTTTCAAGGAAGATAGACCAATTTGGGATGAATTTTTCTCAGCCACATTCCATGATTGAAGAAAATTCATTAGGCCAAATGGTTGATTCTTATTCTTCACCAGAAACTGTGAATGCTATAATTAAGCTTAACAACCCATATTCCAATTATTTTAAGCCAGGTTGGAATAATTATCCAAATTTTAATTGGAATACCAATAATCAGGGTGGTGTTAATCAACAATGGGGCAACCACCAAGTAAACCCATTGAGGAATTGGAACAACCAAGGAAATAATAATATATTAACTTATTCTTCAGGTTATAATAATGCTTTACAATTAAAGGAGAAGAAGTTGTCTATTGAAGAAGTGGTGTCACATATGGGAAATCAATTACAAATTCAAGGAGCAACCATCAGAAATATTGAAAATCAATTGGGATAAATTGCAAATGCCTTAATTAATAGATCCCAAGGAATGCTCCAAGTAATACTGAAGTAAATCCAAGAGGAAAGAATAAAGAACAAGTAAAAACAATTTAACTGAGAAGTGGAAGAGAATTGGAAGATAGAGTTCAAAAAGAAACTGAAGTAGAGAAAGAAGAGATTGAAGAACCAAAAGAGGATGCTCCGAAAGGTTTGGAAAGACCTGTTTCTCCACCAATGGTTTATTTAGAAAAATCACCACCTTCATCTCCTCAGAGACTTCGTCAACAAAAGTTGGATAAGCAAATTTCAAAATTCTTGGAGATATTTCAGAAGCTTACTATTAATATTCCATTTGCTGAAGCCTTAGAACAAATGCCAAGCTATGAAAAATTTATGAAGGATATTCTTAACAAGAAAAGGAAGTTTGAAGATAATGAGATTGTTGCACTTAGTGAGGAGTGTAGTGCAATAATTCAGAAAAGCTTCCTGAAAAACTTAAAGATCCTGGTAGTTTCACAATTCCATGTGCAATCGGAGACAGATTCTATGGAAAAGCTTTATGTGATTTGGGTGCAAGCATTAACCTTATGCCTCTATCAATATTCAAAAGACTGGGACTAGGAGAAATAACCCCAACTACTGTAACTCTGCAATTAGCAGATCGTTCGATAACATATCCTAAAGGAGTTATAGAAGATATTTTGGTTAAAATGGATCAATTTATTTTTCTTGTTGGTTTCATTGTGTTAGATATGAAGGAAGATAAAAGATACCTATAATTTTGGGAAGGCCTTTCCAAGCTACAGGCCAAACCATCATAGATGTACAAAAATGGGAATTAATGATGAGGCTTAATGATCAGACTGTTACATTTAATATTTCAAAATCGATGAAATATCCTGCTAGAGGTAAAGAAGATGAATGTTATATGATGGATGTTATCAAATATTTGAGTGAATATCATTTCAAGTCAACTTATGAAGAGAAATTTGAAAGAGAAGAATTGGAAGATAATTAAGAAGAGGAGTTACTTGATTCTGAAGATTTTCAAAAGGAAGATTTAAAGTATATTCGTGAAAGTTTTGAATTGTTGGATTTGACTGAAAAAGATGAATCTTATGGTCCATCAATTGAAAAACCTCCTGAACTTAAGTTAAAAATGCTTCCTGATAATTTGAAGTATGTTTTTCTAGGTGAATCCTCAACCTTGTCAGTTATAATTTCCTCTCAATTAATTAAAAAAGAAGAAGAGAGTTTGCTTGAAATTTTGAATAAGCACAAGAAAGCCTTTGGATGGACAATTACTGATATTAAAGGAATCAATCCTTCAATTTGTATGCACAGAATTCCTATGGAAGATAATTGCAAACAGCAGATTGATCCCCAAAGGAGATTAAATCCTATCGTGAAAGACGTTGTTAAGAAAGAAATTTTAAAATGGTTGGATGCTGGAATTATCTACCCTATTTCAGATAGTGCATGGGTTAGTCATATTCATTGTGTTCCTAAGAAAGGAGGAGTGACTGTGACTGTTAATGAAAGGAATGAAATAATACCAACAAGACAAGTTACAGGGAAGTGAATATGCATTGATTATAGAAAATTAAAACTTGCCACAAGGAAAGATCACTTTCCACTCCCACTTTTAGATTAAATGTTGGATAGACTGGCTGGGCATAAATACTTTTATTTTCTGGATGGATATGCTGGTTACCACCAAATTCAAATTGCTCCTGAGGATAAATAGAAAACTACATTTACCAGTCCTTATGGTACGTTTGCTTTTAGAGAATGCCCTTTGGTTTATGTTATGCCCCTGCTACATTTTAGAGATGTATGATATCTATTTTTTGTGATTTAATAGAAAAAGGGATTGAAGTTTTTATGGATGACTTTTCAGTGTTTGGAATTTTATTTGAATCATGTTTAGAACATTTATCTAAGGTTCTAAAGCGCTGTGAAGAAACTAATTTGGTCCTTAACTGAGAAAAATACCAATTTATGGTAGCAGGAGGAATTGTTTTGGGACATTGGATTTCAGAAAAAGGTTTGGAGGTAGATCCTGCAAAAAATCAAGTTATATATAATTTACCTTGCCCAACCAATGTAAGGGGAATTAGAAGTTTTTAGGACATGCTGGATTCTACAAGCGTTACATCTAAGACTTTTCAAAGATTACAAAACCTTTATGTCTTTTACTAGAAAAGGAAACAATTTTAATTTTGATGATGATTGCCTAAAAGCCTTTGAAACATTAAACGAAAAATTAATCACTACACTTGTAATAATTTCACCATATTGGGAAAAACCTTTTGAATTAATGTGTGATGCTAGTGATTATGCTATTGGTGTTGTTTTTGGGTTAGAAATATGATAAGATTTTCAATGTTATTTATTATGCTAGGAAAACTCTTAATGAAGCTCCAATTAATTATACCACTACTGAGAAAGAGTTATTAGCTATAGTATTTGCCTTAGATAAATTTCGATCATATTTAATTGGAACTAAATGTGTTATGCATACTGATCATTCTGTTATCAAATACTTAATGAAGATAAAAGATGCAAAACTGATACTAATAAGATGGATTCTTCTTTTACAAGAATTTGATTTTGAGATAGTAGATAAAAAGGGTTCTGAAAATCAAATTGCTGATCATTTGTCCAGGCTTGAAATTGAAAAATCTCTCTGTGATTTTGAAGAAATTAATGAACATTTTTTTGATGAAAAATTGTTCGCTGTTAATGAGTGACATGTTCCGTGGTATGCTGACATAGTGAATTTTATTGTTAGTGATATTATACCCTATGGTTTGACATATCAGGAAAAGAAGAAATTTCTGTCTGATGCTAAGACTTATTTTTGGGATGACCTATTTTTATATAAATAAGGAAATGATCTTATATTCGAAGATGTGTACCTTTGGAAGAGACTTATGAAATTATTCAAAAATGTCATGATTCTGATTATGGGAGACATTTTGGAAGTGATAAAACTGCATATAAAATCTTACAATCTGGATTTTATTGGCCTACAATTTTTAAGGATGTGAATGTTTACATTAAAAATTGTGATAGATGTCAGCGTGTAGGTAATATTTCTAGGAGAAATGAGATGCCCCTTAATTATATGTTGGAAGTTAAAATATTTGATGTTTGGGGATTAGATTTTATGGGACCATTTACACCATCTTTCGGAAATGTTTATTTTTTGATGGCAGTAGACTATGTTTCCAAATGGATTGAAGCTATTGCTTTACCTCGATGTGATGCTTAAAGTGTTGCAAAGTTTTTGATGAAGAATATATTTTGCAAATTTGGAATACCAAGAGTAAACATAACTGATGGGGGAAGTCATTTTAGAAATGAGATTATTGGATAGTTAGCAAAGAAATATCATATTAATCATCGCATTGATACTGCTTATCATCCTCAGACAAGTGGTTTAGTTGAATTATCCAATCGTGGAATTAAAAGAATATTGAAAAAAACTGTTATTCCAAATAGAAAGGATTGGTAAATCAAACTGGATTATGCTTTGTGAGCCTATAGGAGTTCCTACAGAACCCCTATAGGAATGTCCCCATATAGGCTGATTTTTGGAAAAGCTTGTCATTTACCTATTGAACTTGAGCATAAAGCATTTTGGGCTATTAAAGAGTTCAATTATAATTTGAAAGATGTTGTTGAGAAGAGATTATTGAAATTAAATGAGCTTCAAGAGATAAGGAATGAATCTTATGAAAGTGCTAAGATTTATAAGGAAAAGATGAAGTTATGGCATGATCGGAAGATTATTACTAAAAATCTTGTGCCAGGACAGAATTATTTGCTGTATAATGCTAGGTTGAGAATTTTTTCTGGAAAACTTAAGTCCAGGTGGATGGGTCCTTTTATTGAAATTTTATTACTATGGAGCTGTGGATATTCAATATCCTAAAACTGGAAAAATATTTAAAGTTAATGGAAATAGACTTAAACCATATTTTTCAGTCGAGCAATCTAAGTCTAATGAGAATCTGATGTTGGGTCACTCAGAATGAGTTATGGGTTTGTCAGGCTAAAGAAGTTAAACAAAGCGCTTAGTGGGAGGCAACCCATAATTATCGGTGTGCTTTGCTTTATGTTTATTTTGTGTGCTTTGTTTGCTTTATTTGGTTTATTTTTATGTTTTTAGTGGTAGTAATTTGGAGTTTTTAAACTAAATAGAGTTTATTTGACCTTATTTGATGACTTAGAGGAGTCTGAATGAAAATTTGGACATTTGGCAGACCTGTGCTAAATTGAGTACTTGGCGGCTAAGCGCCGCCTAGTTGGCTCTTAGGCACCGGAGTTACAAAAAATGTGAAAAATGATATTCTAGAAACCTAGATGTGAGGAAGAGGTTTTGGAAGTTATTTTGGAGTTTTAAAATGTCTTGGGGTAGTTTTAGCACTTCCCAAGTCTATAAAAAGAACCTAATTTAAGAGAAGCACTTGCACCAAGTCCTATTTTCATTTCTAAATCTTAAGAAGAGTATTTTGAGTACATCATGTCTTCCCAGGGGAATGAGATTAAGAAGAAATAAGATTCTGATAAGAGTAAGTTCATTAGTGGCAGTGCTAAAGAGTTATTCAATGGATTTCTCACTGTTAGTATTTAAGGGATTACAGAAATGATTGCAAAAATTGAAGCTCGGGTGACTTCAATGGAAGCAAAGATCAATGAAACTAACTTACATTTGGAGCACATGGGATGGCAACTCAAGATGAAATTCAGTCATTCAAGATACGTGGAAGAAGTGGATAAGGCGATGATTTTGAAGAACAAATGGATTGAAGAAGAAGACATAAGAATGAACAACTATCGCTCGTTCTATCAGATTTATATTTCAGAAGGGTCAAATGAGAATAATAGTGGTCCTGGATATAATCCGCCTAATGGGGAGTGGAATTAAGTGTGCTTTGTTCTTATATGTTTTGTGTTCTTATGTATTTTGTTTAATATGTTTAGTGTTCTTATGTGTTTTGTTTGGTGTGTTTAGTGTTTATGTTTGAGTTTTAATTACGCCTTATGATGTGATAGTTACATCCTAGAGATGTAAACTTATCAGTTTGAGATTAAGTCTCTTGTATCTAGAGAATTTCATCTTATGTATGTGGATAGAAATTCTAGGATTGTATTAAGTGCTATGTTTTTTCTAATGAATATAGGTTTGTGTTCGTGTGAAATTTGTTTGGAATCAATGAGTATTAAAAATTTTAATTGGAATATTGGAAGATTTATGGGGAAGAGATAATTATTTTGAAGAGATTAAGGGTGATTAACGAAGTGGTTTAAAGCATATACCTTAATTGTGAAAATCTGGGTATTGGCGACTAAGCACCACAGTGTCGACGCTTAAGCGCTAGATTTTACGGCTAAGCGCCGAAGGGTTCGCACTTAGGCGCTAGTTTGCGAAAATTGGTTCCAAGCAGTTAAAAACCCGTGAATCGCCATTTTAACTCCTCTGTTCATTTTCAACCCATCGTTTTCACGCGAGAGACAGTCTAGGGCATCCTTGATTGGACCATTTATGAGCCAATCTCAACAAAAATTTGTAAATTTGGATTCCTTGAGGTAAGAGCACTATTCCTAAGGAAAAATTTTTGATTTTTACCATGTATTTTGAGTACATTTTGGAAAATCTTAAAATCACTATTCATGATGAAAATTTGAGGAAAAACTTAAGAAATTGCTCGGATTTAGTGAAAACATCTTTTGGAAGATAATTTAGCAAGTTTAGTTTGATTTTGGAATTTATGGTAAATTTTTTGTGAATTTTTAGAGATGGCTCCAAAGTTAAAGCGCGTGAGAGAAAAGATGAAGTTTGATTCTGGTAAATTTGTTAGTGCGAGGACTGAGGAACCATACGTTGATGTGTTGTAGTAATGTAAATTGATTCCTGGGAGTGTTTAGTAAGCCAGGAGAAGTAATTGAAGATATGATTGCTAGGAGGAACTGGAAGAACTACTGTTGCTTCTCCGCTATTGCTGTTGTTTCTGTTGTTAGAGAATTCTATGCCAATTTACCTGCATCAGAAGAGAATTTGGTGATGGTTAGGGGGTAAGATGTGGACTTTTATTCTGGGGTAATTAACACTTTCTATCAACCGCCTCCTGCTATGTTTTATTTTTATTTTAAGTTTCATCCTACTGAGGGAGAGTTAGATGAGGTAATAGAATTTTTGACTGATGGAAGAGAATTATGGAAAATAACAAATGATAGAAGAGTGAATTTTCCTGCTTCCAAATTAAATGCCACTTCTAAGGCATAGCATTATTTTATCTCTTCTAAATTGTTGCCTTCAAGTCATACTAGTGAAGTGATGAGGGAAAGAGCTATTTTGAACCATTGCATTCAGCAAGGGAAGCCTATAGATATTGGAGCGATCATTTATGATTATATTGTGAATTGTGCCAGATCTACCGCTACTGCAGGTATGAGATTTCCTTCCCTGATTCATTCATTATGTGAACGATCTGAAGTGAAATTTGAAACCTGGGAAGAGGAACTTCAGCCTTTGAGACCTATCACCAGTGTAAATGTTGGAGCTTACACTGTACATTCAGAATTTGGCTGGAGAGGAGGATTTGGTAGGGCTTCTATTGCTTCTACTTTTACTCCTGCTGCATATACTTCTCGTGCTACTACTTCACGTGCTTCATTATCTACTGATTCACAGACTAGTTTATTAAGAAAAATTTAAAGAAAGTGAGTCTTACTCGAGTGCAAATAAAAGATATGGATGGTAAGATGGATAATGTGGAGAGATATATTGTAAAACATGATGAGTATGGGGAGAATTATCAGATTATTTGGATAGACTGATTAGAGGTGTTCAGAGTGCTGAGAAACCCCCTCATCCATTCTACATACCTTATGTGCCATCCAGGGATTGGAACGAGCAGGATGATGATGATGATGATGAGGATGAAGAGTAGATGTATGTTTTTTGTTTTAGTTGTTGTGTTGTTGTGCTGTGTTATTGTGTACTTTGTCTAGTATTTTTTTTTATGATTGTGTTGTGAAGTGAACTCTGATAGTATGCAGATTGTAGTTGTACTTTTTATCTTTTATGCATATTCAGATGTATTGTTGGTGGATTGATGTTTTATATGTTACTTTGAGTGTAGTGTGTGTGGTAGTAAATGTTTTAATGTGTATGTTGTACTAGAGTTTTTTTTTAGAGTGTACTTTAATTCTAAAACTATTAGGAGATTAGAGAACACTATAGAAATTACTATTTAGGAAACTACATGCTTAAAAACTTTACAAAAATCTACCACTACCATTTGTTATCTACTATCAGTGTGATTTTAGTTGGTGTGTATTTGCTTTGAAAACCTCCACTACTGTAGAAGTCTTTTGAAATTTTTACTTTTCTTGTTATAAAAAGAAAATGTTTTGAAAAACTTTTCGTTGTTTAAATTATTATACTTGCATATTTAGGATATTTAAATTCCTGCAAGCATGTTATATTAGTCTTTAATTCTAACCCATGTATCATTTCTTATGCTTAAATGTTTTATCCTAACTAACAATTAAAGTTTGGGGGGGGATTTTAAAAACAAAAAATTTTCAAAAATCTAAAATTTTATTTGTTCTCAAGAATACTTAAAATAAATCTTATTTCTAGATTGAGAACAATTATGTATATGAAGTTATATTAGGTAAACAAAAATTTTAAATATAGAAATGAATAAAAGAATTTAGTTGAAAATTTATAGTAATCATGAAAAACTTAAAGTTAAAATTTTCTTAATGAATAGATGTTAAATATAGCTATCTATCTTTAGTAAGAAATTTTATATTTTTGGACAAATAGAAGATTTGACTTTTATTCTTCAAAGCTTAAATTTCTTTTATTGAGGAATAATTTTCAAATATTATTATTATGATTTTTAAGTGAAAGATATATATCTGACCATTATTTTAAATTGAAGGGTGGAATTCAAAATCATTAAAGGTCTATCCAGATACAGTAATCATTGCCTTTTTAAAAGAAAAAAAAGAAAAGAAGAAAAAAAATAAAGAAAAAGAAAAATAGTGAAAAATAGTATGTAAAAAAGGAGGAGAAGCTTGAGGATTTAAAGGTCTAATCAAAAATTGGTTCCATAGCTAAAGTTTAACATATAAGTTCAGAGAAAATCTAAAGCTTAAGGTTATAATATAGTAAGTAAAATTATTTTCAAATAAAGATTTTTAAGTGAGAAAAATAAGATGTTTGAATCCTATATTTTGAAGAATCTACAAATATTTTTGAATTAGATTGAGACTTATATTTGTCATTTTTCTTTCCTTAAGAACTTTCTAAACTTTAAGTTGGTCTTAATTACTGAAATTTGTTCTAAATTGGACTATTCCATTTCTAGAACATAATTTTGTTGTCTTCCAAGGAAACTTATTACATAATTTGCATGTTAAAATTTTTCTTTGAGATTAACTGTCACTTGAGGACAAGTAACATTTTAAGTTTGGGAGATTTTAATACACCTAAAATATATAGTATGCACATTTTTATACCTATTTTTGATAATATTACACTTTAATGGAAGTCATTTTGTGTTTTTCTTGCATGTATGATGAAAATGAGTGATTATGATGAAAGGAACAAAATTGGATCAAATTTGGAGCAAAAAAATGAAAAATGAAAATTTGGGCACTAGCTGCAAAGCGCCGCTGGGCCGGCGCTTAGCCGCCACAGTTAAAAATCAAGATTAGCTTAAATTTAATGTAATTTTTAAATGGGATGGGATGCAACTCTTGGTGGTAACTTTCATAACTTCCTTTGGGCGGCAAGTTTGAATGAAGGGGTACATTCTTCGGTGGATACATCTAATCTAGACACATTTTGAAGAGACACCAAGGAACCTTTTGGTTTAACTTTTAAAGAGAGTCTTAGGAAAGATTAGGAGATCTTCCATTGCATTTTGAAGAGAGTTTTTACAGAGTTTTTATTATATTTTATAAGAGTTTTCATTAGGATTAGGAGTAGAGAACAGAAAAGAGAAAAGGGTAGGATTTGAAGGCTTCTTCTTCCCACTTCTTCTGTTTCCTTTAGTTTAGTTTTTATTGAAGTCTGAAGTCTGTTTCTGAGTCATCAAAGTTGGGAGACCTGCTCTGAGGAGTAGTTTAGTGAAGAGTCAAGGTTTCAGAGGAACTTCCTGAGTCTTGTGGAGAGGATTTTCAGATAAGTGTTTATTGTTCTTACATTTAGATTTTAATTAATACTTGTTGTGTTTGTTGTTTTTCTTATGGTTTTTAATTTCAAATCAATATATTTTTGTATTTTCTCAATGAATTCTGAGTAGTTTACTTTATCTTTTTCTTTCTTAAATGAAGAAGTAAGTAATTCATGAAAAATTATTGTGGAATGTATATGTGTTTAAAGTTGGAAGAAGTTGTGAAGATTGATTCTATAAACTTTATTTACTTCTTAATTTGGCCTGTTAAGATGTAAAATTTGTGGTGCGATTATGTAAGATCCAATGTGGTATTGTCTCATAAAAGTTAGTAAGAATCACATGCAATTATATGGGTAAAGAATATGATTGATCCTATTTGACACATACAATATTTAATGCATCTCATTCCTTTACATTATCCAATTCACTACATAAGAATAGTAGATTTTATTATCTCAAAATTTACCAAACCAAATCATCAGGTTATCTTTAGAAGTAAAATTTGCATTTGGGAATAGTTATTATCATTACTTATAATCATCTGCATTTAGGAGTAGTTGCTAGATAAAACACCACTTATATCGACCCTCCAATCTAAAGTCTGATAATAGTATACTAGAATTTGACTAAGAACCTCCTACCTAGCTTCCCTGTGGGATCGATAAACAGGACTCCACTAGAGCCCTGTGTTATTTGAGCGATACGTATACTTGTGTTTGAAATTGTGACTTTACAAAATAATTATAAATATATAAATCTTGGTTCATAATTTTTTGCAAATAAAAAAGTTGATCAAGTTTTTGGCGCCATTGCCGGGGAAGCTTCGGTAAGAACTTTAGGAGAATTATAATTGAAGCAATTAGACTTAGAATTGGAAAACTTTAGTGTCGTAAAATTATTTTTGTGTGAAAAGTGTTTTTTGGTATGAAAAAGTGCTGTGAAAAAACTGTTTGTATGAAAAAAAAGGTGTTTGTGAAAATGGTTTGTTGTGTTGAATATATTCATAGTTTTATTTGTTTTATTTTTAATGTATTATTTGTTGTGTTATTTATGCAAAATAACGGATCTGTAGGACTCGAGTCTATTGGTCCCGAGTTTGAAAAATGGAAAAAAAAATAGAAAAACTGAAAGGACTTGAAAAACTAGAAATAGAAATGGAAAATATTCAAAATAATCACTTGAAAAATTATCATAAATATTTGAGGAATTATGTAAATCCTACAATAGATGCAATTCACTCAAGTATACAAAACCCTATCGTAGAAGTTGACTCGTTTGAACTAAATCCAGCGATTATCCAACTTGTGCAGAATAACCGATTTGGGGGAACTCCTTCGGAAGATCCCTATTTACACTTATCTAGTTTTCTAGAACTTTGTACGACATTTAGTTATAAAGGCATGTCAGACGATGCTGTTAGGCTAAGGCTTTTTCCTTTCTCACTAAGATAAGGGTAAAATGTGGTTATACTCATTAACACCTGGTTCTATTAAAAACTGAGAGGAGTTAACTCAGAAATTCCTAACTAAGTATTTTCCATCTTCAAGGACTACTTAACTTAGCAAAGATATTATCTCATTTTGTCAGCATGAAGGGGAATCAATATACGAAGCCTGGGAAAGATTTAAGAACTCCTAAGAAAGTGTCCACATCATGCTCTGCCAGATTGGCTAATCATTCAAACTTTTTATAATGGGTTAGTAGGATCCCTTAGGATCATTATTGATGCTGCTGCTGGTGGTTCATTAATGTCAAAATTTATTGATGAAGCATATGCATTAATTGAAGACATGACTACAAATGATATTCAATGGTCCTCTGCAAGGGTAAATCATAAAAATGTAGCAAGTGTTCATGATACGGATGTGATTGCAATTCTTGCATCTCAGGTTGCTGCAATATCAACGAAGTTAGTCCAATTTGGAATGAACCAGTCTCAATTTACTCATGTAAGTGAGGAAAGTTCATTATGGTGTATGATTGATTCCAACTTATTGTATGAGGCTTTAAATACTATAACCAACCCGTATTCTAACTTTTACAACCCAGGTTAGAAGAACCATCCTAATTTTATCTGGAATCATACTTCTGAGGGTGGAAATCAACAACGGAAAAACAATTCTGCAAATCCTAATTGAAGTTAGAATAATCAGGGGAACAAAAACTATAGACCTTCATATCCACTGGACTCTAACAATGATCAACTATTTAAGGATAAGAAGATGTCTATAAATGAAGTGGTATTGCAAATGGGAAACCAGTTGCAAAATCAAAATGTTGCGATTAAAAACATAGAGAATCAAATGGGAAAAATTGCTAACTCACTTAGCAATAGACCCCAAGAAACACTTTCAAGCAACACTGAGATCAAATCTAAAGAGAACAAAAATGATCCAACTGAGAGAAAAGATGATTGTTTTTGGATGGATGAAATTGATTATTTAAGTAAAGACCATTTCCAAGAAAGTTTTGAAAGTAAGTTAACAGATGAGATCGAAATGGACATTCATGATGAGTTGAAAATGTTATCTAAAGAAGATTGTGTGTATATTCAGGAGAGGTGTAAAATGATGGACGCTACAAAAAATAGTGAACTTTTAATTCCATCTGTTGAAAATTTTCATGAACTTAAGATGGATGTACCCCATACATATTTAAAGCCTACGAATTCATCTACACCACCAGTCTTTATATCTTTAAATTCGACTCAATCACAAGACAAACCTAAATTGAATGATGGACAAGATAAAGATATTGAATTAAGACTTGGAAGATAGTTTGAAGATATATTTCAAAAGAACTTTGAGTTGAGAAAAGAGGATAAGGATATTAAAAGACCATTTGAAGAAATTCCTAAGGAATTTGAAAAACTTATTTCCTCAACTAAGACAGATATAGAAAGACCGCCTCCATCATTTAATAATTATCAAGTGGAAGAATTGAAAGATAATTTAAAATAGAAGAGTAACATAGAAGAAATTGATCCAAAATTTGAACTATGTAGAGAGAATCCGATCCAAAATATGAGAGATCTTGAATTATCATATAAAGATCCATTTCTTATAAATTTCAAGGATGATATTAATATGCAAATTCAGAAAATTAATAAAAGAATATTGGATCTAGAAAGAAATATGAGGAACAATGATATAAATCAATCTAAAAAGAAAGAGCTGAACGAAAAATTAAAATTTGAGGATTTTGCAGGAATCCCTGTATCTGAAAAAGATTAGGCGATTGATCGACGATTACTTTATTGGAATTTTGATTGAGGAGGAATCATTTGTCGGGCCCGCGATGTTAAAACCAAGTGCTTTATGGGAGGCAACCCATAGTTAACAGTGTGCTTTGATTTAATATGCTTGAGAGTCATGATTATTAGTGTTGTATTGTTTTTGCTTTAGTGTGGATTGATCAACATGATTAATGATCAGTGAATGTTTGGATTGTTAGTGGATTGAGTTGATCTTTATGTGTCATTATGGATTGATAAGTTTAATTATTGTTTGTGAATGTTTGGGTTGTTAGTAGTTTGATTTGATCTTTATGTTTCATGAGGGAGATGATTCCTTAACTTCTTATTATAATTAGACTTTTATGTTGTCTTGCATTAGTTGGATTGACGAGTTCACTCCAACTCGGGTCTTACTCTGACTTGAGTTTTACAAGAGATATCATGAATTTGAACAGTGACAGATCCATCTTAATTTTGTTACTTCCTTTTTCTAACTTTATTTTCATTTGATAGGAGTCATGAACATATTTAATGAAGTGGATGATCTTACACTATAACTATTAGAGGTGCTTAATTAAGGGGATTAGATGATGCCTGAGGTTGGCACACGTGAAACAATATATCAAGGATAATCTTATCTTTGGGATTATAATCTATAAAATCATTTAAAAAGTACCTGATTTATTAGTATAGTGATTTCGTTAGAAATTGGAGGTAAGTAGTAAAATGTGATGAGTTAAAGGATAAATTGACCTCATTTATTATGTGTGTTTGTGTTTGTGTTACAACTTTATATAAGACTTGAAGAATATTTTTATATTCCCTTGCTAATACCTGTTATGCTAATTAAGCTTTTATTTAGTGAATTTCATTTTGGAATGATTAGTTTAGATTTAATTTCTGCTGCATATTGTTCTGTCTTGATGAATAATTGAAGATGTTTTTGTAGACATTTGTGGTAGATAGAATTTCTAAACTGTTTTTCTTCATGCTTATACTTTTTGTACTAAATGTTATATATGTTAAAAATTAAGTTTGGGGGTATGAAGAATAATAAATGTTTAAAGTGAAAATACTTCCTTTTAGTGTAACATTATTGCAAGCATGTTTTAGGCTAGATTTACTTTCTCCTGCACTCATTCTATCATGATTATGCATGTATATGAATTTGATAACATGATGTAGTAGTAAGTTGATTCAACCTTTGATTTTTCTTCCTGCTAAATTTTAGGGAATTAATTGCAAAATATTTAAAATTTAAGTTTGGGGAGAGAAAGAATTAAATATCAGTTGTTCTCATTTAAAAGTATTTTCAAAATTATTAACATGATTTCCTGTGATATAGCTGATCACAGAAAAATATGTTAAGAAATTCATACCTATTTTTTATGAAATTGCACTTTAAAGAAAGGTATTTTCTTTATTTTATTGCAGGAACGAAGATTTATAAGTGATTCAAGAAAAAAAAGCATAAAATAGAGCAAATTTGGATCAAAAAGGAAGAAATACATGCAAAATGAACTATGTCGCCGACGGCAAAATCGAGCCCGCCGATGGCAAGATTGTAAAGAGAATTTCTTAAAGGTTTGCAATTACCTCACCGACAGCGAGCCCGAGTCCACCGACAGCGAGATCGAGCGGATTAAAGACCTTCTAGAAGCCCCGCTGACGGCGAGGTCGTTCCTCGCCGACGGCGAGACAGTTCAAAATGCCAGATACATTGAACCTGGACGCTTTTTAAAGAGGTGCTTAAGTACTCCTTGGACCTTTGTCTACCTATATAAATATAGGACGAATTTGAGTATGTGGTGTGTCTATTTGAGGAGTCTTAGAGTATTCTATTAGTGTGCTTTTGAGTCTAAGTTGAAGTTTAGTGTGAGTAAGTGTAAGTAGTGAGTTAAGAAGTGTGCTGTACTAGAAGGAAAAGTTGAAGGAACTTCGAGGATACGCAGGGAGGAAATTGAGATAAGTATCTTTGTTTATTGTTGTTAACTTTAAATTAAATCCATGCTTTGTTTGATTCTCATGCATTCTGAGTAGTTTTCTTAGTCTTTCTCCTTGTTTATAAAATTATGTGAATTGATGAAATTAAATAGAAGTGCCTAATATATTAAAATAAATTGTGATAATATTTTACATAAAACTTAATTTACTTTCAATCTGGCTAATTGAATTGTTAAAATATGTTGAATTATCAACTATAGTAAGATTACATCCAATATTCAGGGAAGTTAAAAGCCTTGGAAGGAGGATGCAAATAAATAGGGAAATATTATTTATCAGACGTAGAATTGGACATTTTAGTGTGACAGACTAAAATATTCAATTTGGTCCTATTGTTTGAGAGCTGAACTGTAGATGTTAGCCCTCGAGTGAGGGGAACGTGGGAGCTACGAAGTGGCGGCCGGTATCCTCCCGGCCCTAGCCGCGATTCGGTAATCGAAGCATAAGACTAGTCGATGTTCTTTGCACTGGACCAAAGGGTAAAGAATAGGACTGCTCCTATTTGTCACAATACAATAAAAAAATCTATTTGAATTCATCATTCACTTAAGTTTCTAAAAACAAGGTGAAGGATACTTTTTCTGAAATCTTTAAATCAACTTTATTTAAAGCATTAGTTTACTTTAGATCGCTTTAGTTAAGTATTCTAAATTTCGTATACTATCTTAGTAAGTAAATCCTTTAAATTTAGCTGTTACAAATCTTTTAAAACTTCCCTGTGGGATCGATAACCAGGACTCCACTAGAGCCCTGTATTACTTGATACGATTGTTGACCTCATTTTTGATGAGGTCTTTTCTTCTCTCTTTAGTACTTAGGATCTAGCCTTAGGCTTTTCCTTTGACTATCTTAGAGGACTAGAAGTGGAACTCACCCTTTAGAAGTTTAAACACCTCTTGACTCCCTGCAAACCCCACAAACTTGATTGAAGACCCCTAATCACTTAGAGGGTTGAAATCAAAAGTGAATGTTTAAAGGATGAGTTCCCTATAGGACTCTTTGGCCTTAGGACCACCACAGGTGGCTTGGTGCAGTGAGGGTTGACTTACACACTCACTACACTCATACTCTACACTCTCACACACACAATCCAAATCCTAAAACCACACCCATACCCAACTTGACTCCTTGACTTATATAGGTAATTCATATGGATGGACCTTAACCCCTAAGCCCCTGGTCAAGAGGGTTAGGAACAACATAGTGAATGTCTGTAATGAGTCCTCTCATGGATCATATAGGCTTAATATGACTTCATGGCTCAATCAAAGTGATTCCATTTCACTCATATTTGATCAATCTTCATTCTTCCAAAATTTCAATTTTTGACCCCGGGACCCTATACTATCAGAACTACAAAAGCCACTAAAGATTGCCCAGAATCCTCCAAAATTTCCAAATCACCCAAAATTCCAAAAAATTAACATTGAATATTTCCTCACCAATCAAATTGATCATACATAGCCAAAAATACCAAAAATTCCAAAAGTATCCCCCAATACCCTCCAAATTACCAAAATGCCCCTCTTGACCCAAAAATACAAAAATTCAGAAAATTCCCAGAAAATTCCAAAAAATCCCAAATATTCCAAATTTCATTTTGTCTAACTACACCATAGGCCAATTTTGTCAATTTACCCCACTTTTAACAAAACCCCCAATTTAGCCCATTCTTAACCCAAGTGAACCCAATGTCAAACCAAATCTACCCAATTGACCCCAATTTTGGTCCAATTCAATCCTGAACTTCAATTCAATATCCACAATATCAATCTAGACCAAATCCAAGTCCAATTTGATTGAAATTTGAATCCAATTTCACTTTTGACCTTAAAGCCCAATTTGGACCCATGACCCAAACTTAGCCCAAGTCCCAAAACCAAAACCCAACCAAAGTTGAAACCTCTTTGAAACACTCCCATAAATATTTCCCAACATTAATTTTACATCAATTTCAACCCTAGCCCAACATTGGCCCAAATTAGCCCAATTTGACCTACATTGGCCCATTTACCAAATGAACCCAAATTCAACCCAATTCAATTCCAAGCTACCTCAAATTTTCTTCAAATCATTCAAGACACATCCTTAAACTAAACTCAACATTTATTTGGCATGGCCCTTTGCAAAATTTTTCATCTAAAAGCCCATTGTTAAACATAAAGGCCCACTCCCTTAAACCTTCTTAAAAGCCCACTTCCACCAAATTCAAAAGCCCAAATCTATCCTAAAGCCCATATGATATTTTCACTTGCCATCCATTTAATCAAAGTCATTCCCTAAGTTCCAATCCCATCATCAAATGATTCCAAATCAAGTCTCATGACACATCACCCCTAAATGCCAAAAATCCCAAAATCCATTTCTCATGCAAGTAAGCCAAGCCATTCCCAAGCCATTAGCAAGCCTTGAAGCCATGCACAAGCCACATGAAGCCATGGGGGGGTTTGACATGTGACCATACCCAAAGTAGCAAATGGGGGCCTCTCTTTCTTAAACCTTCATTAAGCTTTTTAACCCCTTACATGCTACACACTAAACCAAGATTAGCCACATCACTTTGGATGGGGACTTCACCACCCCTTTCTAGCTGATGCAAATGATCCTCCCTCGACCCAAATCAGCCATGGGGAGGTGAACCAAGCCCATTTCCATGGGTTGACCAAAGCAAGTGCAAAAGAGCCACCTCCCCATTCCATTTGAATCAAACCACTTTACACATGTCAAGCTTCAATTGAATTCACCAACTTCAACCCCTGACCTCCCTGACCTTGAGGGTGACCCATGCCTGGCCGGACCACCTCCCCAGTCGCCGGAAAACGCCATGGCCGAGACCTTGGAATGAGCTTAACATTGAAATTCCCCCTTCGTCGAGCTGCCCCAAGTCTAGTGGCCATTGCAGTTGTTCTTCTCATCCCCTGAGCAGCTGATCCAAGCCCCTAACTCCCCCTGGGATAGCCTCCAGCCAGCTCTATTTAAACCCCACCTCTCTCGGCCATGGACGAGGAGCTGAAACAAACCTTAAGGAAACTCTGCCAAAATCATTCCAGACTCTTCCCCACACCTGGAGAACTTGATCCCCACTGAAATCCCCCTGCCATTTCCTCTCTGTGAGCTCTATTTCAGAGTTGAAATCCAAGCCCAAAACCAGGACACTTCACCACAGTGAGTAAATCCTCAAATTGATTGGCTCTACACCTTCACCAGACCAAGAGGAGAAGTTTCCCAGCAAAAGCCCCCTCACCAGGCCAGCCATTGTTTCCAGCCTCCAAGCTTTGTGATCGGCTGTGGTACTTTTGTACCTAGGCAATTCACCAGGCCAAGGGATTTCATCTGGAGCTTGCTTGGACCCAATCGAAGGTGAAATAGCCCTCAGATTGAAGCTTCACTTCTCTGAGCAAAGGTACGAGCTCTCTCCTTCTCCCGAGCTTCTGGAGATTCTCCATTTAGTTTGAGTCAATTTCAATGCATGTTTACCGTATGGATGTGTTCGTCTCTTCAAGACGAATCCATAGAGCATAAGAACACAAAAATTCGTTGAGAATCAAGTGACAAATTAGGGTTAGAAGGTCGACGGTCACGGGTTCACACCAGTCGTAGACGATAACTGGGAGCCGTTGGATCGCGCGTGCATCGGATGGATGGCCAGGATCGCGCCTGACGGAGCAACGGGACATGAACCGTGGGCCGCGTGGCATCCCAGTCAGATGGCGGCGCCGAATCAAGAGGCGACCCGTGGAGCTTCAGAGGCGCCGAGGTTGAGTCAGCGCCGCATGGATAAGTAGGAAAATAGGGTATTTTTCTATTTATTTAATTACTAGAACTTCAAAAATTCATAACTTTGTGTAGAAAAATCGTAAAAATAAAATAAAAATACCCTCTTTCTCAGTGAACAGAGGAGAATAATGTGGAAAAGAAATCAAGTAATTTCATTAAGTATTTTATTTTTAATGCTTTATTTACTCTCTGCATTGTTTTAATTCTCCATTTGCATAGGCAATTCACCATGGCATGAGACTATAGGTCTTTTAAAGCCTCTAAACTTGGGAACATTCCTTGAATTTTCCAAGGTCAGAGGCCATCCCTATGAGAAGTTGTTGATTTTCCAAGTTCATGTTACTATTTTGAGTATTTTAATTCCAATAATTAGCATGTTGAGAAATAAATTCTAGGAAAAATTGGTGATGTCTCTTATGACCATAGGAACCTAGAAAAAATAAGTTTTATGTTAATTCACTTGGAACAACCCTAATTGGCCTAAATACCCAAAATTGAACCTTAATTAATTAGGGTTAACCACAAATCAAATTAACTTAAAAACAATTCTCCACTATCCTCTAGGGATAGGAGAACACCACATAAAAATTTGAAACCAATTGGACTTGGTTTGATCCACCAAATGGGTTGATTAACCCCCTTAGATAAATTTGAACTTTAAAAATTCATAACTCACAAAATACTTTTCAAAAATTCACAAAAATGGTTTTAGATCTTCTCTGATAACAGAGGAACTTAGGAAAATTAAAATTATAATTTTCTAAAAAAGTTGATTTTTATCATTATTTTAATATTTTTAATAATTAAAAAATAATAAAAATCATAAAAATATTAAAAATTGCCAAAATTTCACATTTTAAATTCTAATCATTTAGGAATAAACCAAATATTTTTCTTAAGTCCCTAGGGTAAGATATTGAATTTTAAAGGCTTAATGTAATTTTTAATATTAAAAATATATTTTCCAACCTTTTCACTAAAATAATTCAAATAAATAAAAAAATTAGAAAAATAAAAACTTTATTTCTCTGAACTCCTTGAGGTCAGAGAGATCTATGAAAAATATAAAATCCATTTTTTAACTTTAATTTTATTTTAAAATTAATTAATACTCCAAAACTCAAAATAATTCTAATAAATAACATATAATTCAAAAAATCACCAAAATTGGTCCAAATGGTCCTCTGGTCATTAGGAATATTCCATAATTTTCTTAAGGACAGAAACATTTCCTTGGTCATGTTATTGAATTTTTCTTGAAAACCCCTATTTTCCATTAAAAATAATTACATAAATAAATTAAATACAGAAAAATCAAATTTTCTCCTCTAATGTCTTAATTGACATGTGAGTAAGGTTGCATAAAAATTTCAAGTTCATTTGAGCTTAATTTAGTGAGTTATAGAATTATTAAGCTTGAAGGGTATAAAGGTAATTAAAAATTTCAACCCTTAATTAAAATTTTAGGATTAATCAAAGGGGAGGGTAAAATATTTGATTTTAAACTGATTTTTAGATAATTGAAACTTAAATGATTAAGGGTGGAAATCTACTAATCATTTCAAATATAATTAAAATAAAACTTAATTAATTAATTAATTGAAATTTTGGGAGAATAATAGAAATTGGAATTATTAAAGTAGGGATATTATTTAAGAGGATATTTATTCTTTAATTTAAAAATCACTAAATAAATCACTTCAATAATACTTAAGTCTTAATTAAAAAATTAAAAGAATAATCTAAATTAAATTAAAATTGAAATAAAATCAAATTAAATTAAATTAAAAGAAAAATAAATTGAGAACAAATTAAGTTAAATTGAACTAAGTTAAATTGAATTAAATTAAATTAAATTAAATTGAAATTGAAATTGAAATTAAATTAAATCAAATTAATTTAAATTAAATTAAACCAAATTAAAAATTAAATTAAATCGAAATTAAAGTAAATTAAATTAAATTAAAATTAAATTAAATTAAGATTAAAATTAAATTAAATTAAATTAAACTAAATCAAATTAAAATTAAGTCAAAATAAAATAAAATAAAATTAAATTAAATTAAATTAAAATTAAATTAAATTAAATTAAATTAAATTAAAATCATTTAATAACAAACCTAAATGAAATCATTAAGAATTAAATCTAAAATGACTCGAACACTATCCCAAACTTAAACTAATTTTTTATAATTAAGTCAAAATTAAAATTAAATCATTAAGTTTAAATCATTAGAATACTTAATAATTTGATTTGCCCTTTTAACACTCTTATTATTATAACTCTTAAATGAGGTATCAAGTGAAGTGTTACTTCACTCAGAGGATATTCAAATGTCCTAGTTCACCGTGACGAGAGAACAAAACTTAAACCCCTGGATGATTAATTCACTTGTATACTTAAATTCTTTTGGACTTAAAACAATCCTAGAGGTATCGAAAAGATGTTTAAGACTCGTCTTAAGCACTTCCTCAATATGATAGGATGTTTATAAGAACAATTAAATTTAATTGTTTCTTTGATGAAGAAAATCGTCCTTAAACCAAAACACAAGAACACAGACGTCATAGGAGATGACTAGGCTATAGGATTAGGACTTTGGTAGACAACCAAAATCTTTCCCTTAGCTTTACCTAGGTACTTGTTGGAATATTTAAATGCCTTAACATGTGTTTTAAGTGCGGCTTGGGATGACGGGAAGACCCTCAGAGTACGCTTTTATTTTGTTGCAATTTACTTACATGCTACTTGTACTTTATTTTTCTTGCATGATAAACAACTGTTGCATGAAAACCAAAACGTTTAGGAATGTCCCTGAACTGAAACCAAAATTAAATTAAAAATCATTACAAGATAAAATTCACCGCCACAATATTTCAAAATATAAAACAACTCAAAACTTAATCACAAACAGAACAACAAAACTACAATTGCAACTAAATTAAAATGTCTCGTTGAATGATCGGGAATACCTCGGATGATGTAATCCACGTGTTTCTAACGGGATTTCCCAAGGTCTAAATGAAAGTGTGGAACTCATTTAGTTGAGTTTAGCAAATTCATCCGGACTAAGTGAATTCGATGAAAATAACGGTGCGGGATGACGGAATCGTGGGATCTTAATCGGTTACGTTTAAACAACTTTAAGATTTGTTTTAATTAAAATATTAAAAACACTTGGACTTTAAGATTTCTAAACCAAAACACTTTTCTCATCTCTTGATTTTCACCTTCTATAACTAAACCTCTGCAACAACAAGGAGCTTGGAGCACGGTGGGCAACACGGCCATCTTCGTCAGCAAAACAACTCTACATCAGCTAAACATTCCTAGAATTAAACAACAAAGTCATAGGATTTCGAGGTAGTTTGTCTAGTGCAACATAAATCCTCAACTCTTCGTTAGGCATTTGCTTGATCATGTCATGTAAATTAAGCCCTAACCGGTCTTAGGATTTCGAGGTAGTTGTTTGGTACGACATAAACCCTCACATCTTCAAGGCTATTTGTATGATTTTATCATACAAATATAAGTCCAAATTAATTAAAATTGGCAAGATTGAAATATCAGATAATATTAGGATTTTCTTAAACTCGAAGCCAAACAATAGGATAGTTTGGGAAGTTGCCAAGATTCTTCTTGGATCCTCAGCTTCTCCTACTTCTCTTCCTTTTGGACTCCTGAAAATAAATGTTCCAAATTTGAGCTAATCCCTTTTGAAATTTCAAAAATCCAATCCTTTGAAAACCTTAAACTTTTAAATTCTTGAGAGCAAAACCACTGATCATTATCGAGAGTTTTCTTAAATGATTCACTTCATTTAAGATGTAATTAACTATAGGGGCTTGCCCTTATAGGGAACTTTAAGAACCCAGCTAATATAAACCTTGCTTAATTCCTTTATATTAAGCAGGGGAACTTGTCGGCTTATAAAATTGGTTCGCAGACCAAATGGATGTCACAAATCTTCTAGTTTATTTAATCGAGCCCCATCGTCAAGGAGTGTGTTCGTTCTTCAAGATAGATACACGGTTTGTGATGTGGTGCTCGTTTATATAAACTATTTGGGATGTGAGATCGGTTTGATTTCATATCTTAAAATTTTCAAATTTAAAATTATTTTCAAAATCAAATACTACTTTTCAAATTATTTATTTAAATTAAATTAAAAATTCACCGACAATTTCTGTAGGCGACCTCTTTTCAAAAATACAACACTCAACCTAAAAATATGCCGACAACTTCTGGCGACTCCACTAGGGACCAGTTCCTCTCTCCATTTTGGTCAGATGGTTTTGCTTTCATAAATCGGTAGTGAGCCCATGCCCCTAGTGGACCAAACTACCATTCTTCCGTTGGAATACCCCATTCATTTCTGTCTTGAATGAGTATAGCCAACTCCTCTCGAAATTAGGAGCCACTGTTTAGACACCCCTAAACGGAGAGGTTCCGAGTTCCTTTTACCTCTTTTCTGAGATGGGGTGGACCCCCAATAGGTGTTAGTTTATGAGCGGTCCTTCGAGTCGAGAAGTCTTGCATAAGACTTTCTCTTCCTTTCCAATTCTGAATCAGATTCCTTACCTTCTCTGCACCTTTGAACATTCCGTTCCTAATAAACAAATCCTCTAATGAATGACTCTTTTAACAAATAATTCCTTTTTATAAATACATGAACAAAAATGTGTTCGGACTCTTTTCGATTTCTTTCTTTTCATCCTGATGAGAAGAAGCATAACTTGGGACTAACAATCAGAATCTACCTTGCAGAAAATGTCTGCCCCAAAGCTGATTTTCTCCTTTACCAACGGACTTGACTAGGCGCTCTGCAAGGAGGAGCTTCCGACAATGGAATCATCCGTTTCGAGCAAGGATTCGAGAATACAAATGTCAAGATCACTGACGTCACCCTTTTCACACTTACAGACAAAGTGCCTGAAACTGAAAAGCCTTTGATCGAGTTCAACCTCAAGTCAACTCAAGAGTTCCCTCCTCTGCAAAGGGTTCCAATTAAGAAGAGTACTGCTGTTCACAGGAGGACCGTTGTTTCTAACCCCGCTGGTCTAATCATCTCTGCACCTACCCCGGCTTCCGCCAAACTGAAGGGGAAGGAAATTCAAATTTGTGATGAGCATGTTACCGTGGAGGGTACAGATCTCCATGCGAGACCTTCTATTTTTGAAATTCGGTCCAGCTCAAGGGTTCCACCCCTAACACGGACTCAGAGGAGAAACAGGAGTAGAAAGATTGCAAGGAAAGCCAGTGCTGCTGAAGTTGCTTTCTTGGAAGAACTGCCTGAGTACACACTACTACCTGAGTACATACCATTGCCTAAGTATACACCGCTTTTGGAAGGAAGTAAATTCCATCCCCTCTCCGCCGCAGCTTACGAGGAAAATGTCTGCAAGATTGCTTCTACATTACCTCGACCCGCATACTATGGAAACAGCCGAAAGAAAAGGGCTAGGATTACACCATTCGCCCGACTGCAAACTGTGATAGAGAAGTTAGCAAAGAAAGATAAATGTCCTGTATCAGAGATTTTAAGAAGAATAGGGCGGGTGCCAGCCCGTTAGCGCCACAGAAAAGCCGAATAAGAAGATGAAAGCTAGTCCACCTATTGTTGTTTTAGGTTTACAGATCAGGGAGGATACCACCTTCCAGCATTCAGCCGACAGACCATCCGGTCCTAGGCCTTCTACTGCTAGAAGGATGGCATGGCGTCCTACTGCGGCGATTAAGACCGAAACAATGACTAGAAAAGGAAAGTCTCATCGGGAGACTCGAGTCCGAAGAGAGCGCCACTGCAATGAAGGGGACTCCCAAGAAGGAAATCCAATGGTCATCGCATGATAACTGTGAAACCGTACGAAAAAGACCATTGGAGGATGCTATGGAAAAGCTAAGAACTGACATTCAACGATTAGCAAGAGAAAGAGAAGAAAAGTTTGGAGATGAAGTTGACACGTCGGAATTCATGAATGACGAATATGTGGAGATCAACATGGTTGAGATACGAGCATAGTCAGCTTCGCAAGGTGCTCCGGCGAGTATGCGGAAGAGATGAACCGGAAATGTTAAGAGCACGACTTCGAGAAAAAGATGATACGATCTCTCGAATGGCGAAAAGGATGGAAGAGATGGGCTGCGGCCCTAGCCACTCTTCGAGTCGGAGTTCAACCCCCAAGAGAAACGCCTCCAGAAGTTATTCATATTACAAATGGAGGAAAAGAGATAACATCCGTTAACGGAGACGATCAGCAGAAGAAAGATTCTACCCAGAATATGATTCCAGAGAAAGACATCAAGAACATGGTAGAACAGCAGGTGCGAGAAGCCTTAGCACAGTCTAAGAGCGGAGCATCTATTCAGACGGGTAGACCTTACCCCGAAGAATTTGATGCAGTACAATACCCAAAAGGCTTCGTACCACCTCTGTTCAAGACTTTTGATGGTACCGGAAACCCTCGACAGCATGTTGCACATTTTCGCGCTAGTTGTTGCAACGCCGGTGGATGTGACACCTTACTCTTCCGATAATTCGTCAACAGCCTGTCAGGGATCGCCTTCGATTGGTACGCAGAGTTACCGAACGGTTCGGTAAAGACATTTTCAGAATTAGAAAACCTCTTCGTGAAATGGTTTGTCGGAGCTCAGCACCATATCACCATCGGTGATCTAGTGGTGGAGAAACATAAACCGAATGAAACTTTAGTGGACTACATACTTCGATGGAGAAATCTAAGCATGAAGTGTGAGCCACAGCTACAAGAGCAGCATGCAGTCGGTATCTTGCTTAAAAGCATTCACGGCCCGATAGCACTTCTCCTTAAGGGATTTACGATTAAGACTTTCGAGAAGTTGTTAAGTAAGGCCGGAAGCTTGCAAGAGGAAGCGAAACAGCTAAGTTTCATCGACAAGACAAACAAACAGAAGCTTGTGAAGGCATTCGAAAAGAAATCCGGGATCTTCGCGGCAGTCGATAAGGGCAAGCAGCTAATGCAAATACAGCCGGAGCAGCCGCAACCTCAGCAGAACTACCAACAACCTTGACCTGGTTATCAGCCAACTCAACAACATGAGCAACCGCCTCGCCCACAACACACGTTAAAGGAGCTCATAAACAGAGAATATCCGTTCAAGAATGAAGCAGTGCCAAAGATGTTCGCAGTTTGATGAAGACTTCGGATTTTCAACTGCCAGAACCCAAGAAGCCGGAGGAAGTTAATAAGAAAGACCATCCCAACTACTGCCCTTACCACCGGATGCTCGGACATAAGATAGAGGATTGCATCACCTTCAAGAGTTGGCTTGACAACAATCTCCGAAAGGGGAACATAACGATTCCAAAGCAATACATTAAAGAACCCCAGAAAGGAGGTTCTGCCAATGTTATTTCAACGGATCCCATTGTTCTGATAGGGACTGATGATGGATGGAGTACTGTCTGGACAAAATCATCGAAGAAAATTTTGGACCACATCCAGGCCGCTTCGGAGCATGCTTCAACTCAGAGTTTGAAACCTGCCAAGCCGGCACTATCACTAGCAATTGAAGAACCGCCCCAGGAGGAAAACACTGTAGAAAAGAAAGAGATCGTAGAAGAAGAAAGGACCGAGGCTCCTAAGGCTAGACTAGGGTTTGCTTATCCTAGGATGGTTGTTTCTAATTCGGGGGAAAAATTCCCCGAACCTCTGACTCTGTATGATTATTTGCTCGCTCCGGTGGGATCTTATAATGATAAGAGTTATGGCGTTGGCTACATTTTGACTGTTTCTAACGATTACGCAACTAACGATAACCAATCTAATCCGGATCTCGATTCCGATACAAATAACAATTCTCAAATCATACACAACCTCGACAATCACGATGACAAAGAAGACATTCACCAAGAAGGCTACGAAAGTTCAACAAGCAATGAATCTATTTATGAATTTCAAGGAGCTCCAATCACAATAGAGTTAGAGATTTCAGATTCCAAAGCTACTCCAGAAGAACCTGTCATGTCGATTTAAAAGGAGACACTAGTAAACTCAGTACCAGATTCAGAAGAAATCACAGAAGTCAACTTAAGGAGCGGAAGGGTTCTACCTCCGAGAATGGGTCCAAAAGATAAAGGAAAGCGGTGGTTGTTCGGGAAGAATCAACCCCGGCGGAAGAATTGCCCATTCGGGAAGAAAGCTGAGACACATGGTAACAAAGTGGACTATAACGTGCTAGCCCATCTTTGGAAACTACCGGCCAAGCTGAGCATCTACGACGCTCTCATCTTATCGAAAGAGATGAGAGAAGCTCGATCAAGGCCTTACTTGATCCAGAGATTTGTTTAGCTCAGATGGCCGGAGATTCCTTAGATGAGGTTTGCTCGTTAAAGGAACAGCGAGGTGTTACCTTCACGGACAGTGATCTACTACTAGGCACAGCCGATCACAACCGACCGTTGTACATTTCAGTCACAATCGGAAAATTTACGCTCTCCAGAGTATTGGTGGATCCAGGAGCATCAATCAACATAATGAATCTTTGGACGCTAGCATACTTGGAAATTGATGCTCGCGAGCTTGAAGCGGACAAGATGTTACTAAGAGTATTCAACCAGAAAGGAGAAAGAGCCCTTGGATCAATAACACTGTTGATGAAGACCGGTGACTTAGCAAAGACAACCGCAAAATTCCACATAATTGATTCTGAGACATCGTTCAACGCTCTACTGGGCCGGTCGTGGATCCATAAAAACCGGATGGTACCATCGTTTCTGCATCAGTGCATAAAATGCTACAAAGGAGGAGAACAGTGCATTAAAGGAGTTTTGCAACCTTTCTCCGTACATGAAATTGGAATCCATGAAGATGCAGCTTATTATGCACCTCCGAAGAAAACAATCTTCTCCAGAAACACCGTGCCAAATGAAGCAAAAGAAATTCGAGATGATGAAGAACCTAAAGTTCTAGTCCAACAGTCACTCACCACTCCCTTACGGCGAGATGGTGAAGGTTTCTCTAGAACTCACATCCGAGGTCGAGGCCGGGGACGAGGTCGTAGAAGAGACATTGGGAAAGTTGGACAGAAAAAGCCGATGATCAACGTTGATTAGGAGAACAACCCTGAGGAAGAAGAGGAAGTCAAGAAAGAAGCAGCTACAATAAACCAGAAGAAACCACAATTCAAGATCTCCCTCGAAGATGAAAAGAACGAAAAATACAAATCGATGTACAAGAAGATTAACCACTATGTACACACTATGACCCTGACCCCGATCCAGTCTAATAAGATCGAGGGTATGGTGATCAAAGAAGTACGTAGCAGCGGTGCAAAGCCAATCAAATTTTACCATGGCACTTCTTCTTTCAATACTGAAAACGATGTACAATTTGAAGCTGTCACTTTTTTCCGAATTAATGGAATTACCTTTTGAGTGGTACTCTCCCTGTGTTTAAAATTTAATTCAGCGTGGTGTCTTACCTCGACAATGGACAAAAGGTCAATCAAAACACTTTGAAAAATTATGGAATAACGCCGGTCGGCCTCCCAATGCAAAGCATGGTCTCGGATTCGGTATAGTAGGATCAGTTGACGATACGAAATTTTGTTTGGTTGTCACTTGCGAACCTAATGAAGACTGCTTGGAAACTACAGAAGAGCTTGAAGATCTGCAAATTGGAGACGCTCCACCAGAGTTCGAAGAAGAAATCAAATCTACAATAGACGAGTTAATGGAAGTTAACTTAGGTACTAGCGAAGAGCCTAGGCCAACCTTTGTTAGCTCCTTACTCAATAAAGAAGATTCCAAGGAAATGATCAAGCTACTAATGGAATTTAAGGACTTTTTTTCTTGGAGTTATGATGAAATGCCAGGATTAGCTCCAGAAGTCGTAGTTCACAGGCTAGGAGTGGATCCTACTTCCGTTCCAGTCAGACAAGTTTCCAGAAGAATGCGTTTAGAAATTAAACAACAAGTCATAACTGAAGTTAAGAAGCTAATAGACGCTAAATTTGTCCGTGAAGAACAATACCCGACTTGACTAGTCAATGTGGTACCAATCAGAAAGAAGAATGGTCAGATCAGAATCTGCGTGGATTTCAGAGATTTGAACAAAGCATGTCTGAAGGATGAATTTCCACTACCAATTCCAGATTTAATGATCGACATCACTTCGACACATGAAATATTCTCTTCCATGGATGGATCATCAGGATACAACCAGATAAAGATGGCACCAGAAGACGAAAAGCTCACGGCATTCAGAACACCAATCGGAGTGTATTTCTACACAGTAATGCCATACAGACTAAAGAATTCAGGAGCAACATACCAAAGAGCAATGACAAAGATTTTTGATGATCTCATTCACAACCAAGTTGAGTGCTACATGGATGATGTGGTCATCAAAAGCAAACTGAAGGAAGATCACCTGTATGATTTTAGAATTGTTTTCGAACGAATAAGGCAATACAACCATAAGATGAATCTCTTAAAATGCGCCTTCGGCGTCACCTCCAGGAAATTCTTAGGATTTGTTGTCTGACATCGCGGGATTGAAATTGATCCGAAAAAGATTAAAGCTATCTTAGAGATTCCGCCTCCCATAACCTTAAAACAGCTAACATCCTTTCAAGGGAAGTTGGCATATCTTCGACGCTTTATTTCGAACTTGTCAGGTAGGTGTCAGCCCTTCTTGGCATTAGTTAAAAAGGACGCCAAATTCGTTTGGGAAGAGAAATGCCAACGGGCCTTCGAGGACATTAAGCAATATTTAATGACACCTCCTGTCTTAGCAGCCCCAGTCTCAGGTAGACCGTTTATACTTTATATCGCGGCTCTAGACGACTCCCTTGAAGCCCTGCTAGCCCAGGTCAATGATGAGGGAAAAGAAAATGCTTTCTACTACTTAAGCCGTCGTTTGATTCCGATGGAAGTAAAGTATCCTCCAATTGAGAAGCATTGTTTGGCCCTGATCTTTGCCACACAAAAGCTCAGGCATTACATGCTCTCTCATAAGGCCAACCTTACCTCGAAAGTTAATCCGTTGAAATATTTGATGACCCGTCCAACACTTTCTGGCAGGCTTTCCAGGTGGTCGATGATACTATTGCAATTCGACATAACTTTCGTACCTCTTCGTGCCGTAAAGGGACAAGTCCTAGCAGACTTCCTTGCGGCACACCCTTCTGCGGTAGAATCGCCTCTCAACGACGACTTGCCGGACGAGCGGATAATGAGCACTAGAAGACAGCGATGATCGACGTTGGGAACTATACTTCGACGGAGCATCCTCAGCACAGAAAGACAAAGAATTGCAAACGATAGTGCCCGGTAAAGCAGGAATCGGACTAATCTTTATAACACCGGAGCGGGGGATGTTAAGATACTCCTACCACTTAACAGAGCCGTGCACAAACAACGAGGCAGAATATGAAGCCCTCATAATAGGACTAGAACTGACCATTCAAATGGGAATAATGGATATCAACATCTACGGAGATTCTCAGTTGATCATTCAACAGATCTCTGGACAATACAGAATTTTAAAGCCAAGAATCGAGCAATACTTTCAGTATGCCATGAAACTGTTGGAACGAATTCCGAATGTAACAATCTACAAGATCCCCAGAAGAGAAAATTCTCTCGCGGATGCGCTAGCTCGCCTTGCAAAAGAATTTGCTCGCTTGCAAGATGAGTCGGTTGAAGTGTCGGTTCGAGGACGACGGAGTCCTATCACGGCTCGACATGGATATGATACGAAATCATAAAAAGTAGAGGAATCGGATGAGAGCGATGACGGAAAACACGAGAAGATTGGCGTCAGCCGCTAATAGACTACTACGCAAACGGGGAAATTACCGGACGATAAGTCATTAGCACATCGAATCGAGAAAGAACTCGTCTTACGCATTAATAAATAATACATTATACGGAAGGTCTTTTGATCGGATGTGGTTAAGATGCTGAGCGAGTACGAGGCTCGTGAAATTGTCGAAGAAATGCATTCGGGACTTTGTGGCGCTCATCGGTCGGGTCCGAAAATGAAAATTAAAATTAAAAGACTAGGGTATTACTGGCCCTCGATGATGACTGACTGCATGAAAGTTGCCAAGAGTTGTCACCAGTGCTAAGTGCACGGAGTGGTTCTACACCAACCTCCAAATGTGCTACATCCGACAATTGCGTTGTGGCCATTTGAGTGTTGGGGCACAGATATAGTGGGTCCGATAGAACCGCCTTCTTCGAGAGGACATCGCTTCATCCTTGCGGCTACGGACTACTTTTCTAAATGGGCGAAGCGGTTCCACTCGGAGAAGTAAAGGCACACCACGTGCTACAGTTTTTCAAAAATCAAGTCGTCTACCATTTCAGAGTACCGCGCAGAATCATTTCTGATAATGGGTCTGCATTCAGAAGCACAAAAATCAACAATTTTGTCAGAAGACATGGAATCGATTGGCGGTACTCAACAATCTACTACCCAAGAGCAAACGGCTTGGCCGAGGCTTTTAACAAAACTCTCGTTCAAATTCTAAAGAAAACTTTAGACGACGACAAGAGAAATTGGCATGAGAAGTTGTTAGAAGCCTTATGGGCCTACAGGATGACTTTTAGGACTCCTACTCAGTCTACGCCTTACACTTTAGTGTACGGGTCCGAGCGAGTTTACCTTTGGAGGTTCGGCTTCCATCACTCGGGATTGCAGTTGCAAAAAAAATTACTACAGAAGAAAATGCCAGATTAAGACTAGAAGAACTGGAAAACCTGGAAGGAAAAAGACTTGCAGCGCAGCAAAATTTGGAACTGTACCAAGCCAAATTGATCCAGGCCCATGATAAACTGGTCTACCCAAGAACTTTCAAAGTTGGTGACTTAGTTCTTGTTCTCAGAAGACCTATTCTTGCACATCGCAAGTTAGGAGGCAAATTTAAACCGACTTGGGAAGGGCCATTTATGGTCGAGGCAGTCTACTCAGGAGGCTCCTACCAACTTGTGAATTGCCAAGGAGAACGACAAATGCTTCCAATCAATGGACGGTATTTAAAGAAGTATTACGCAACCTGATGTTTCGAAGGGTGACCTCTAAAATAGAGTCTTATCCCTAGAAACACGGGTGAAGCAATCACTTTGTGACTGTGTCCGAACCCAAAAACATAAAAATGGATAAAAAAAATTATAAATATATATATATATATATATGTACTAAAAATAAAATATGTGGAATCATAATAAGTTTTACCCTTCCTTTCAAATCAAATCTTGTTCCTGGTCTTTCCTCATCTTTTCCTACCTTCCTTTAAATTAAAATAAGAAAATAAGAATCTTCAGTGATAAATACTTTCTTAATGTTCTTGTTCTTAGTACGTCCCCGATCCTTTCCTTGGCTTCTTCGCGAGGAAATGTCGAACGGGCGGTTGGTCCTAAACTTTAAAAATGGCTTGAGTCTCGCACTCGATGAAAGAGGGTGAAGGATGGAACAGTGATAGAAATTGATTCTGACTTTCACACCAGCCAGCCTACAATATGAAGAAAATGATTGGGTCCCAGTAGACAGGGAAGAGCTTCATAGCCAGACGGTGATGAAGATGGGTGGCCCAAGCCACCAATCCAGCAACAAGAATAGAAAGACAAACACCGAGAAAAGCAAGAAAATCAAGTCGATAGTTGCCACGGCGAGAGGGCGGGCTCGTCGGCGCCGCGCCGCAGAAGTCGAGAAGTGAGGAAAGCTACGCTCACTGCTACTCGAAGAAGGAATAAGAATCGCCTTATCCGCAAGATGTTGACTAAATTAGTAACGGATCAACACGAGGAAACGACCACCTTCGCCGACACACACATTTCAAAGATACCGGTTCATCGGGAACACCGAAAAGAGAGAACAAGCTCCAAGAACAACGGAAAGGATAAGGGAAACTGCGAGAAGATCGGAGGCGGAGAGATTGCCTCGACGCCGGATAGAGATACCATATACGAAGAACCTTGTTGCTCGAAGCAACCCCGGAGGATGTCCTGACAGAGACAATCCCCGAGGAGCCAAGGTATGCAGAAGAACGTGACGAGTTGAGCCATACATCCCGCAATACATTACTAGGCCTCGTCACTTGCAGATCATCCCAGAATATGAACTAGAAAGAATGCAAAATGTTGAGAAGAAGACTTTCGAATACTTTGAAAGGGTTAGAGGCAAAAGAATCAACATTTTGGAAGGCCTCGAGTTACACACGAGTGTATTCTCGGAGTACGAGCAACGACAGATTGTGGATTGCATCTTAGAACTTCAGAAAATGGGTCGAGCAGGCCGTCTAAGAGAAAAGACTTATTCAGAACCCCAGAAATGGATGCCAGGGAAAGGAAGAGTCACAATACAATGTAGATGTTGCTATAACTTCGCAGAGGACAGAAGAGGAAATCCACCAGGGATACTCTGTCACGGTGAAGTGGATCCAGTGCCGAGGATAATTAAAAGAATGGTGAAAAGAATGATAACGTGGAGGGTACGCCGACGGGCTGCATACCCAACGGTTGCATCATCAACATTTATCGGAAGGGTGATCTGCATACCTCCACACATAGACCACCATGACTTTGTCAGACCTTTCTGCACAGTTTTGTTCATCAACCAATGCAATATCATGTTCGGATCTGACCTCCGGATAGCAGGCCCAGGTAAGTTCCGAGGGCCGGTGGAGATACCACTTCCGGTAGGTTCCGTATTGATATTACAAGGAAATGGAGCAGACATCGCAAAACATTGTATACCAGGAGTACCAGTGGAGCGGATCTCCGTCACTTTTAGAAGGATGGACGACGGAAAGGCACCTTACCACTTCCAGCCAGATCCAAAATTGGAGAGTCTCCGGCCCTACGAGTCTGTGAGTTACACGGGAAATAGCACACCTCCAATGCACATCCATGCGGCATTCCTGCCAAGGATGGCTTGGAAGGTGATGTTATTGACCGTGTATCTCATTATTCAGACATGGATTTAACAGATACTTTTTGGATGGATCAACAGGAATCATACATAGTCCGTTTTGAGTCATGGATTGTGTGAGAAATATTTCAGATCGAGTTGTATGATGTATCTTCAACAAGATTGGAATGAAAGTGACCATGTCACATTTTGCCTTCACCTCTTTGTGTGCAAATTGACTGGGAAACGCCATCAAAGTTAAATGAACTTTGAACAAAGAACAGAAAAGAAAAGGAAAATAAATAAGAACTCTCTTCCATAAAAATCCAAAAATTAAAAAGAACTTCAAATCCACATGAACACCAAATAAACAACAAATAAAAAATGGGATAGTTAAAGGACAAACAAAACAAATCTAAAGCGCAAATTGAATTCCAGTTTATATCCATCTTTTCAAATCCTCCAATCCTTCTTCAAATCAAGATCTATTCCAGACCTCCTTTGAAACCCTCTCTCGGGATGATTTCAGAATCACGAAGAATTTTCAATTTGATTCGGATGACATGGGTTCATACCCTTCGCTAAGTAATCAGACTTTGATTGATTCCCATGGGATATGGAACACTTTCATATCTCATTTCGATCTCCCCCTAAATCCAAATCTCCACAGTAAATTTCAATTCAAAATTTTCGAGACTGGTACCTAAATTCCAGTTCTCATTCCGAGATCGATACCTAAATTTCGATTCTCATCCTAATTGATACCTAAATTTCAATTCAAAATTTCCGAGACTGGTACCTAAATTCCAGTTCTCATTCCTTGATTGATACCTAAATTTCGATTCTCATCCGAATTGATACCTAAATTTCAATTCAAAATTTTTGAGACTGGTACCTAAATTCCAATTCTCATTCCGAGATCGATACCTAAATTTCGATTCTCATCCGAATTGATACCTAAATTTCAATTCAAAATTTCCGAGACTGGTACCTAAATTCCAGTTCTCATTCCGAGATCCATACCTAAATTTTGATTCTCAACCGAATTGATACCTAAATTTCAATTCAAAATTTCCGAGACCGGTACCTAAATTCCGAGTTCTCATTCCGAGATCGATACCTAAATTTCGATTCTCATCCGAATTGATACCTAAATTTCAATTCAAAATTTCCGAGACCGGTACCTAAATTCCAGTTCCCATTCCGAGATCGATACCTAAATTTTGATTCTCATCCGAATTGATACCTAAATTTCAATTCAAAATTTCCGAGACTGGTACCTAAATTTCAGTTCTCATTCCGAGATCGATACCCAAATTTCTATTCTCATCCGAATTGATACCTAAATTTCAATTCAAAATTTCCGAGACTGGTACCTAAATTTCAGTTCTCATTCCGAGATCGATACCTAAATTTTGATTCTCATCCAAATTGATACCTAAATTTCAATTCAAAATTTTCGAGACTGGTACCTAAATTCCAGTTCTCATTCCGAGATCGATACCTAAATTTCGATTCTCGTCCGAATTAATACCTGAATTTCAAGTCAAAATTTGCGAGACTGGTACCTAAATTCCAGTTCTCATTCCGAGATCGATACCTAAATTTCTCCGAATTGATACCTAAATTTCAATTCAAAATTTCCGAGACTGGTACCTAAATTCTAGTTCTCATTCCGAGATCGATACCTAAATTTCGATTCTCATCCGAACTGATACCTAAATTTCAATTCAAAATTTCTGAGACTGGTACCTAAATTCTAGTTCTCTTCCTTCGAGGTCGGTACCTAAATTCCGACTCTCATTCGAGATCGATACCTAAATTTCGATTCTCTTTCGAGATTGATACTTAAATTTCAATTCTCATCCCTTTCGAGATCAGTACCTAAATTTTGATTCTCATCCTTTTCAATAGACACTTAAACTCCGATGCACACTCCGAGGCTGGTACCTAAATTTCAGTTTTCCTTGCAGTCCCGAGGTTGCAACCTAGGTTTCAACTCTCATTTCAAATCCAAATTTCAAATTCAAAATTTTCTCAAATTTGATTTTAAATCAAACTTCAATTTAAATTAAAACTCAAAATCTAAGCTCACACATTGAAACTTGAAATTTAAAAGTAAAATGAAATCTAAATCGAATTCCCCAGATCTAGTGATTTGGAGTTCACCTCCTTTTCCATTCCCCAGCGAGAGTTCAGGAACCTCCGGTCTTGGAAATATACCTGATACTCCCTAGCGGAAATTCTTCTACTTCGTCCTAAGTTTGTCACTTGGACATCTGTGATTGGTTTTGTCGATCTTTTTGGTCAACGCCAATACGCGCGGTGTGCTTGGTTAGCACACCACACTTATTTGGGGTCCATTTGTTGACCTCATTTTGATGAGGTCTTTTCTTCTCTTTTTAGTACTTAGGATCTAGCCTTAGGTTTTTCCTTTGACTATCTTAGAGGACTAGAAGTGGAACCCACCCTTTAGAAGTTTAAACACCCCTTGACTCCCTGCAAACCCCACAAACTTGATTGAAGACCCCTAATCACTTAGAGGGTTGAAATCAAAAGTGAAGGTTTAAAGGATGAGTTCCCTATAGGACTCTTTGGCCTTAGGACCACCCTAGGTGGCTTGGTCTGGTGAGGGTTGACTTACACACTCACTACACTCATACTCTACACTCTCACACACACAATCCAAATCCTAAAACCACACCCATACCCAACTTGACACCTTGACTCATATAGGTAATTCATAAGGATGGACCTTAACCCCTAAGCCCCTGGTCAAGAGGGTTAGGAACAACATAGTGAATCCTCAAATGAGTCCTCTCATGGCTCATATAGGCTTAATATGACTTCATGGCTCAACCAAAGAGATTCCATTTCACTCATATTTGATCAATCTTCATTCTTCCAAAATTTCAATTTTTGACCCCGGGGACCCTATACCTATCAAACCTACCAAAAGCCCTTAAAATTGCCCAAATCCTCCAAAATTTCCAAATCACCCAAAATTCCTCAAAATTAACCTTGAACATTTTCTCACCAATCAAATTGATCATACATAGCCAAAAATACCAAAAATTCCAAAAGTATCCCCCAATACCCTCCAAATTACCAAAATGCCCCTCTTGACCCAAAAATACAAAAATTCAGAAAATTCCCACAAAATTCCAGAAAATCCCAAATATTCCCAATTTCATTATATCCAACTACACCATTTGCGAATTTTGTCAATTTACCCCACTTTTAACAAAACCCCCAATTTAGCCTATTCTTAACCCAAGTGAACCCAATGTTAAACCAGATCTACCCAATTGACCCCAATTTTGGTCCAATTCAATCCTGAACTTCAATTCAATATCCACAATATCAATCTAGACCAAAACCAAGTCCAATTTGATTGACATTTGAATCCAATTTCACTTTTAACCTTAAAGCCCAATTTGGACCCATGACCCAAACTTAGCCCAAGTCCCAAAACCAAAACCCAAGCAAAGTTGAAACATCTTTGAAACACTCCCATAAACATTTCACAACATTAATTTTACATCAATTTCAACCCTAGCTCAACATTGGCCCAAATTAGCCCAATTTGACCTACATTGGCCCATTTACCAAATGAACCCAAATTCAACCCAATTCAATTCCACGCTACCTCAAATTTGCTTCAAATAATTCAAGACACATCCTTAAACTAAACTCAACATTTATTTGGCATGGCCCTTTGCAAAATTGTTCATCTAAAAGCCCATTGTTAAACATAAAGGCCCACTCCCTTAAACCTTCCTAAAAGCCCACTTCCACCAAATTCAAAAGCCCAAATCTATCCTAAAGCCCATATGACATTTTCACTTGCCATCCATTTAATCAAAGTCATTCTCAAAGTTCCAATCCCATCATCAAATGATTCCAAATCAAGCCTCATGACACATCACCCCTAAATGCCAAAAATCCCAAAATCCCTTTCTCATGCAAGTAAGCCAAGCCATTCCCAAGCCATGAGCAAGCCTTGAAGCCATGCACAAGCCACATGAAGCCATGGGGGGTTTGACATGTGACCATACCCAAAGTAGCAAAAGGGGGCCTCTCTTTCTTAAACCTTCACTAAGCTTTTTAACCCCTTACATGCTACACACTAAACCAAGATTAGCCACATCACTTTGGATGGGGACTTCACCACCCCTTTCTAGCTGATGCAAATGATCCTCCCTCGGCCCAAATCAGCCATGGGGAGGTGAACCAAGCCCATTTCCATGGGTTGACCAAACCAAGTGCAAAAGAGCCACCTCCCCATTCCATTTGAATCAAACCACTTTACACATGTCAAGCTTCAATTGAATTCACCAACTTCAACCCTTGACCTCCCTGACCTTGAGGGTGACCCATGCCTAGCCGGACCACCTCCCCAGTCGCCGGAAAACGCCATAGCCGAGACCTTGGAATGAGCTTAACATTGAGATTCCCCCTTGTCGAGGCTGCCCCAAGTCCAGTGGCCATTGCAGCTTTTCTTCTCATCCCCTGAGCAGCTGATCCAAGCCCCTAACTCCCCCTGGGAGAGCCTCCAGCCAGCTCTATTTAAACCCCACCTCTCTCGGCCATGGACGAGGAGCAGAAACAAACCTTAAGGAAACTCTACCAAAATCATTCCAAACTCTTCCCCACACCTGGAGAACTTAATCCCCACTGAAATCCCCCTACCATTTCCTCTCTGCGAGCTCGATTTCGAGTTGAAATCCAAGCCCAAAACCAGGACACTTCACCACGGTGAGTCAATCCTTAAATTGATTGGCTCTACACCTTCACCGGACCGAGAGGAGAAGTTTCTCGGCAAAAGCCCCCTCACCGGAGCCAACCATTGCTTCCGGCCTCCAAGCTTTGTGATCGAGCTGTGGTCACTTTTGTACCTAGGCGATTCACGAGGCCGAGGGACTTCATGCGGAGCTTGCTTGGACCCGATCGAAGGTGACATAGCCCTCGGATTGAAGCTTCACTTCTACGAGCAATGGTATGAGCACTCTCCTTCTCCCGAGCTTCGGAGATTCTCCATTTAGTTTGAGTCGATTTCGATGCATGTTTACCAGTATGGATGTGTTCGTCTCTTCAAGACGAATCCATAGAGCATAAGAAGACAAAAATCCGTTGAGAATCGAGTGAGAAATTAGGGTTAGAAGTTCGAAGGTCACGGGTTCACACCAGTCGTAGACGATGACTGGGAGCCGTTGGATCGCGCGTGTATCGGATGGATGGCCAGGATCGCGCCGGAAGGAGCAACGGGACATGAACCGCGGGCCGTGTGGCATCCCAGTCAGATGGCGGCGCCGAATCAAGAGGCGACGTGTGGAGCTTTGGAGGCGCCGAGGTTGAGTCAGCGCCGCGTGGATAAGTAGGAAAATAGGGTATTTTTCTATTTATTTAATTACCATAGCTTCAAAAATTCATAACTTTGTGTAGAAAAATCCTAAAAATAAAATAAAAATACCCTCTTGCTCAGTGAACAGAGGAGAATAATGTGGAAAAGAAATCAAGTAATTTCATTAAGTATTTTATTTTTACTAATTTATTTACTCTCTACATTGTTTTAATTCTCCATTTGCATAGGCAATTCACCATGGCATGAGACCATAGGGCTTTTGAAGCCTCTGAACTTGGGAACATTCCCTGAATTTTCTAAGGTCAGAGGCCATCACTATGAGAAGTTATTAATTTTCCAAGTTCATGTTACTGTTTTGAGTATTTTAATTCTAATAATTAGCATGTTGAGAAATAAATTCTAGGAAAATTTGGTGATGTTTCTTATGACCAGAGGAACCTAGGAAAAATAAGTTTTGAGTTAATTCACTTGGAACAACCCTAATTGGCCTAAATACCCAAAATTGAACCTTAATTAATAAGGGTTAACCACACATCAAATTAACTTAAAAACAATTCTCCAATGTCCTCTAGGGATAGAAGAACACCACATAAAAATTTCAAACCAATTGGACTTGGTTTGATCCACCAAATGGGTTGATTAACCCGCTTAAATAAATTTGATCTTTAAAAATTCATAACTCACAAAATACTTTTCAAAAATTCACAAAAATGGTTTTAGAGCTTCTCTGATATCTGAGGAACTTAGGAAAATTAAAATTATAATTTTCTAAAAAAGTTGATTTTTATCATTATTTTGATATTTTTAATAATTAAAAAATAATAAAAATCATAAAAATATTAAAAATAATCAAAATGTCACATTTTGAATTCTAATCATTTAGGAACAAACCAAATATTTTTCTTAAGTGCCTAGGGTAAGATATTGAATTTTAAAGGCTTAATGTAATTTTTAATATTAAAAAATGTATTTTCAAACCTTTTCACTAAAATAATTCTAATAAATCAAAGAAAAATCAGAAAAATGGAAAATTTGTTTCTCTAAACTCCTTGAGTTTAGAGAGATCTAAGTAAAATATAAAATCCATTTTTCAACTTTAATTTTATTTTAAAATTAATTAATGCTATAAAACTCAAAATAATTCTAATAAATAAAATATAATTCAAAAAATCACCAAAATTGGTCCAAATGGTCCTCTAGAAATTAGGAATATTCCATAATGTTCTTAAGGATATAAACATTTCCTTGGTCATGTTATTGATTTTTTCTTAAAAACCCCTATTTTCCATTAAAAATAATTACATAAATAAATTAAATACAGAAAAATCACATTTTCTCCTCTAATATCTTAATTTACATGTGAGTAAGGTTGCATAAAAATTTTAAGTTCATTTGAGCTTAATTTTGTGAGTTATAGAATTATTAAGCTTGAAGGGTAAAAAGGTAATTAAAAATTTCAACCCTTAATTAAAATTTTAGGATTAATCAAAGGGGAGGGTAAAATATTTGATTTTAAATTGATTTTTGGATGATTGAAACTTAAATGATTAAGGGTAGAAATCTACAAATCATTTCAAATATAATTAATATAAAACTTTAATTAATTAATTAATTGAAATTTTGGGAGAATAATAGAAATTGGAATTATTAAAGTAGGGGTATTATTTAAGAGGATATTTATTCTTTAATTTAAAAATCACTAAATAAATCACTTCAATAATACTTAAGTCTTAATTAAAAAATTAAAAGAATAATCTCAATTAAATTAAAATTGAAATTGAATTAAAATCAAATTAAATTAAATTAAAAGAAAAATAAATTGAGATCAAATTAAGTTAAATTAAACTAAGTTAAGTTAAATTAAATTAAATTAAATTAAATTAAATTAAATCAAATTAATTTATATTAAATTAAACCAAATTAAAAATTAAATTAAATCAAAATTAAATCAAAATTAAATTAAATTAAATTAAATTAAATTAAATTAAATTAAGATTCAAATTAAATTAAATTAAATTAAACTAAATCAAATTAAAATTAAGTCAAATTAAAATTAAATTAAATTAAATTAAATTAAATTAAATCAAAATTAAATTAAATTAAATTAAAATCATTTAATAACAAACCTAAATGAAATCATTAAGAATTAAATCTAAAATGACTCGAACACTATCCCAAACTTAATCTAATTTTTTATAATTAAGTCAAAATTAAAATTAAATCATTAAGTTTAAATCATTAGAATATTTAATAATTTGATTTGCCCTTTTAAAGCTCTTATTATTATAACTCTTAAATGAGGTATCAAGTGAAGTGTTACTTCACTCATAGGATATTCAAATGTCCTAGTTCACTGAGCAAGAGAACAAAACTTAAACCCCTGGATGATTAATTCACTTGTATAATTAAATTCTCTTGGACTTAAAACAATCCTAGAGGTATTGAAAGATGTTTAAGACTCGTCTTAAGCACTTCCTCAATATGATAGGATGTTTATAAGAACAATTAAATTTAATTGTTTCTTTGATGAAGAAAATCGTCCTTAAACCAAAACACAAGAACCTAGACGTCATAGGAGATGACTAGCTATAGGATTAGGACTTTTGTAGACAACCAAAAATCTTTCCCTTAGCTTTACCTAGGTACTTGTTGGAATATTTAAATGCCTTAACATGTGTTTTAAGTGCGGCTTGGGATGACGGGAAGACCCTCAGGGTATGCTTTTATTTTGTTGCAATTTACTTTATTGTAATTTACTTACATGCACTGTACTTTACTTTTCTTGCTTGATAAACAACTGTTGCATGAAAACAAAAACCTTTAGGATAGTCCCTGAACTGAAACCAAAATTAAATTAAAAATCATTACAAGATAAAATTCACCGCCACAACATTTTAAAACATAAAACAACTCAAAACTTAATCACAAACAGAACAACAAAACTACAATTGCAACTAAATTAAAACGTCTCCTTGACTGATCGGGAATACCTCGGATGATGTAACCCACATGTTGCTAACGGGATTTCCCAAGGTCTAAATGAAAGTGTGGAACTCATTTAGTTGAGTTTAGCAAATTCATCTGGACTAAGTGAATTCAATGAAAATAACGGTGTCGGGATGACGGAACCGTGGGATCTTAATCGGTTCTGTTTAAACAACTTTAAGATTTGTTTTAATTAAAATATTAAAAACACTTGGACTTTAAGATTTCTAAACCAAAACACTTTTCTCATCTCTTGATTTTCACCTTCTATAACTAAACCTCTGCAACAACAAGGAGCTTGGAGCACGGTGGGCAGCACGACCATCTTCGTCAGCAAAACAACTCTACATCAGCTAAACATTCCTAGAATTAAACAACAAAGCCATAGGATTTCGAGGTAGTTTGCCTAGTGTAACATAAATCCTCAACTCTTCATTAGGCATTTGCATGATCATGTCATGTAAATTAAGCCCTAACCGGTCTTAGGATTCCGAGGTAGTTGTTTGGTACGACAGAAACCCTCACATCTTCAAGGCTATTTGTATGATTTTATCATACAAATATAAGTCCAAATTAATTAAAATTGGCAAGATTGAAATATCAGATAATATTAGGATTTTCTTAAACTCGAGCCAAACAATAGGATAGTTTGGGAAGTTGCGAGATTCTTCTTGGATCCTCGGCTTCTCCTACTTCTCTTCCTTTTGGACTCCTGAAAATAAATGTTCCAAATTTGAGCTAATCCCTTTTGAAATTTCAAAAATCCAATCCTTTGAAATCCTTAAACTTTTAAATTCTTGAGAGCAAAACCACTGATCATTATCGAGAGTTTTCTTAAATGATTCACTTCATTTAAGATGTAATTAACTATAGGGGCTTGACCTTATAGGGAACTTTAAGAACTCGAGTAATATAAACCACGCTTAATTCCTTTATATTAGCGTGGGAACTTGTCGGCTTATAAAATTGGTTCGCAGACCAAATGGATGTCACAAATCTTCTAGTTTATTTAATCGAGCCCCATCGTCAAGCAGTGTGTTCGTCCTTCGAGATAGATACACGGTTTGTGATGTGGTGCTCGTTTATATAAACTATTTGGGATGTGAGATCGGTTTGATTTCATATCTTAAAATTTTCAAATTTAAAATTATTTTCAAAATCAAATACTACTTTTCAAATTATTTATTTAAATTAAATTAAAAAATTCGCTGACAATTTCTGTAGGCGACCTCTAGTCAAAAATACAACACTCAACCTAAAAATATGCCGACAATGATACGTATACTTGCGTAGAATCCACATTATACATTCCATCAAAAAAATTAAATATATATTAAGCGGGATCAATTTTTTGGTGTCGTTGCTATTTTTATAAACATTAAAAAGTGGGTCAATAACTCAATTTCAGATAACTGTATTGTGATTTTATTTGAGTACTTTAGTGGACTTAAATGAAAGTTTTTGGTAATGAAAAGTAATTTTGTAGGATAAGTTATTTGGTATAAGAGAATAGGACTACACTCAGCTATTCAAAGTAAGAAAAAGTGTATGTTTGAAATATTAAGAATCTTAAAACTTTATGTGAAAAGAAAGGATTGGGACTCTATGATGAATCAATAATAAGCTAAAAAAATGCCTATAAGGTAAATGATTGTGGTAAGTTTCAAATTTAGGGTGAGAAGGGTGAAGTTGAAAATTATTAAAGGCAATCAAGATATAGTAATCCTCACTTGAAAAAAGCAAAAAGCAAAAAAAAGAAAAGAAAGAGATAAAAAGAAGAAAAATAAAAGAAAAAGTGAGGAGAAGCTTGAGGAGATGCCTAATCAAAAATTGGCTTCACTTGGATCTACCAAAACATAAGAACTTAATTACTTTCCTGAACTTATATGTATGGATTAGCATCTTTACTAGTAGTGTTCTCATAAACTTCTTTTCATGTAATCCTTTTAAGTGCCTTAATAGGACAATCTGCAGTCATTTTTTAAATGAATAGAAAGCTAGAACTCTCAGACTTGAAGACTAGATAGTCTTATACGTGCATAATTTAATTGAATTATTCAAAGATCTTTCTGAAAATCTTACTACTGCACTTATTTAAATCAAGATCATGGTATTCTAGAAAGAAATTTCATTGTAGTCGATCATTATTTTATATATTAACTAAATTACCTGATGACAAGTAATAGTTAAGTGCGGGGGATATTGATCCACTGAAAATTTAATAGCTTTTTACTGTCTATTTCATACTTATTTTTAATGATATTGCACTATAAAGGAAGGTATTTTATATGTTTTCTGGTTTTTAGTACAAGAAATAGATTTTGGAGAAAAGAAAATAAAAATGGAGCAATTTGGAGCAAAAACAAAAAAAAAACGCAAATTTTGGCCTGACACATTTTGATAAGTCTTTCTTTGCTTAATATCTTTTACACTTTTTACATATTTTTGAATGAGATTACGCTTTTAAAAAAGGTTGTTTTTATGTTTATTTTTTAGGGCTATCTGTTAGGAACGAAACACAACTGAAATAGGGCGAATCGGAGCTGAAACGGAGCCAAACGAAGCAGAACGGAAGAGCTGCGCAGAGTAGGGCGACGAACGGCGCCCTATCCAATGCCGAACGGTACCAGTGTCCCGAGAGCACGAAAATTCAATGGAATAATGTGTTGAACGGTACCCAGACACTGCCAGACCATGCTAGAAGCGGTTATTAGCCATATACATCGATATGGATGCTTTTTGGAATGTTTCTTCAAGCACCTCTTGGGAAATTCATCCCTACACTTTAAAAGAATGCTTTTAGGTCAGAAAATGGTGTGTGTGTGTGGTAGATGTAGGAAAAACATGGAGAACGCTTAGAGATCTTAGAATAAGAGTAGATATCTAGATTTCTACCTTTTTTAGAGAGATTTGTGAGGGGATTTTGAGAGAATTTGTAAGGATTTGTTCTAGCATTGCATGGATCAGACGGAGACTTTGTGTGATAGATTTTCTTCTTTCTTTCAAGTGGAGAAAGCTAAGTATTGTGTTCTTCATTATCTTATGATTCTGTAAACACTTATTTTATGGATTTCTTTTGAAATGAAGTTTTTTGTTGTGTTTTCTTCGTACTTTGTGATGTCTTTCTCTTACTCTTTCTTCTTCTTATGAAATGGTGGCATGAGAAGATTATGTCATTATTTTCCTTTTGCTTTTCTTTTGCAATGATTAGGATTCATGTTTAGAATATTGTGATGCATGTTAGAAGTAGATTTAATTATAAATGTGATGATATATACATGCGCTTCATTTACATTACAAAAAGAGCTTGTTGTAGTGTTAAAATTCATTGTAATTGCGCTATGATCTGAGAGGGCAATGTAATTCTCAAAAAAAGTGGAACCACATTTAAATTACATGGATGGTGAAGTTCATGGGGGTTGAGTGCAAATAAATAAGGAAATATACTTTGATGGCCATAGAATTGGAGATTTTATGGTGATAGACTAAAATCCTCAATTTGGTCCTAGTGTTTGAAAATTAAAGCGAGAGTTAGCCTTCAAGCGAAGGGATGTGGGAGCTTTGGAGTGAGAGCTAGTATCCCCCAGCCTAACCACGGATTTTGGGACTAAACCTAGAATTAGCCAATGTTCTTTATGCACTCAGAAGAGGGTAAAGAATAGGATTGCTCCTATTTAACACATACAATATTTAATGCATCTCATTCCTTTACATTATCCAATTCACTACATAAGAATAGTAGATTTTATTATCTCAAAATTCACCATTTCAACTCATCCACAAAGGTTATCTTTAGAAGTAATATTTGCATTTATAAATAGTTAAAATTATCTGCATTTATGAGTAGTTGCTAGATAAAACACCACATATATCGACTCTCCAATCTAAAGTTTGATAATAGTATACTAGAATTATACTAAGAACCTCCTATCTCGCTTCTCTATAGAATCGATAAACGGGACTCCACTAGAGCCTTGTATTACTTGAGCGATACGTATACTTGCATTTGAAATTGTGTCTTTAGAAAAAAATTATAAATATATAAATCATGGTTCATAAATTATTGAACATAAAAGAGTCGCATCAGGAAGCTGTGGGAGCAATTTGACAAAGTTCTCTTAAGAAAATTTCAGCACCCCCCTTTGGCCGTGAAGGATGGATTTTATAGCCATGGCTACCTGGTGGAGCTCAGGGCTTGTTGGTGGGTGGGTTTAGTTGCTTAGGTGGAAGGCAGATCAGCCCCAATGACAAAACAGAGTTGTACAACTTAGGGAGTGAGTTTGATTTTTGATGGGGAGGACTTGGCTCTCGATTTGTGCTCCTCAGGTGACTAGGCCAGTCGGCCAGGCCAAGGGAGGTGGCCTGTGGTCAGGTCAGCCAGAGGTTAGGTCATGAGTGTAGTGAGTTTAAGTGGTTAATGATTCATTGCAAATCATTCCTAGGCTTACCCATTTAAGAAAGCAGATCCCCTAATTTTGGGTACCCCTGGTCCATGGCTCAAGTAGAGTGGGCTAGAAGCATCTAGGTTAGTCCCTAGGGTCAATTTGGTGGCTGTGGTGATTTTGGTTTGTTCAATTTCAATAGGTTTGGTCAATTTGGCTCATGGGTTCAAATTTGTGCCAAGTGGGTTCAAGTTGGGCTAGGTTGGGTTCAATCTTGGGTTAGGTCGCATGGATTGTTCAATATTGTGTATATGATTATTATAAAGAGTTTATAAGAGGATTGGAGTGGTTTTGAATTTGTTTGGAAAATTAATTTGGCTTGATTTGGGTATTTGGTCAATTTTGGGCATGTTGGGCTAACTTGGGTTTAGGTTAGGCTAGAGTGAGGTTAAAGGCCAATTGATGGTTTCAAATGGTATAGGGAGATGTTAGGAAGAGTTCTTGATATTAATTGGGTAGAAATTTTGGGATTGGGACATTAAATTTGGTGGATTTTGGACATGTGACACATTTGGGGCAAATTTGGGGATTTTGGAATTGGTTGGACTTGGGTGAGGTTTGGGCTCAAATTGGGGGCATTTGATGGTTCAATTTGGTTTTGGGTAATTTCATAAAGGGTTTAGAATTCCAAATTGGGGGAAATTGATTGTCATTGGGTTTAATTTGGTGAGATTTGGTCATATGGTCAAAATTGGGCCTTTTTGGTTTGGGTTCAAATTGAGCTCAAATGTGGGTCAAATTGGGCCTTGATTTGGTTTGGATGAGTTTATGTATTGTGAATTAAAATTTGGAATCAGGATTGAAGAGGATTGAAGTCAATTTAGTGGACATTTAGGGTGATTTGTGCATTTGGTCCTTAAAGGGCAATTTGGGCTTTCGATTAAATTAGGTAGATTTGGTCAAATTGGTTCGAACAAAGTGGTTTATTTTGAAATTGGAAATATTTAGAGGGTTTGGAATTTTTTGGGAATTTTGTTAATTTTTGAAAATTTTAGCTAGGAGGGGCATTTTGGTAATTTGAAGGGTTTTGGGGTTATTTTGTGTATTTTAATAAATTTGAGGTGTTTTGGGTATTTTTAGTGGTGAGGAATATTTTGGGATGCTTTTTGAAGGATTTTGGTAATTGTGGTTGATTTTGGGAATTTTGGGCAAAATTGGGATTTTAGGGAAAATTTGGTAATTTGGTAAAGTTCTATGGGTAAGGGGTCAAAGTTAAGATTTTTGGTAAAAATTAGGGTTGAATGAGATTGATAACCCATTTGAGCCATGGACCAATGTAATTCTCCATTTAGATCCTCCATGTACTGGTACTAACCAAGCCCGAGAATAGGGCTAAGAGCTTGGGGAAACCACCCACATGAGTTTCCAAAAGAGTAGGGAATTAAGTGTAAAGAAGTTTGGTTTAGGATTGTGAGGTAGTGTGTGAGAGTGTAATGTGCAAGTGCGTGTGAGCCTCCCCTAGACCACCCAGGGTAAGTCCTAAGGCTTCACCATCCTATAGTGAACTCCACTTGAGCTTCATATTGCTTGTTCTCATGCTCCTAAATACTTAGAGTTTAGACTTTAAGCATTTGAAAACTTCAAGTGAAACAAAGAAGTGTTTTGAATTTTTATGGGTTGAAGGTTCCATTGCTAGTCCTTTAAGATAGTCAACAGGAAAGTCCTATGGCTAGACCCTAGGCTATTCTAAAGAGAAACTAGACCTCAACAAAAGTGAAGTCAACATAATATAATTAATTTATACATACTAATCATGTCACTGGGTAGTGTATTTTCATTTACTACAGAAAATTATATTCAAGTGACTAGGAAAGACCATTTCCCCTTACCCTTTTTTAATCAGATGTTGGATAAGCTAGCTGGCCACCCATTTTTCTACTTTTTAGATGGATATTCAGAGTACCATCAGATTGTCATAGCTCCTGAGAATCAAGATATTACCACATTCACAAGCACCTATGTGATTTTTGCCTCTAGAATACCTTTCAGACAATCAAATGTTCCTAGCACTTTTCAGCACCGCATGATGTCCATTTTCTATGACCTGATTGAGAAAGGGATTGAAGTGTTTATGGATGATTTCTTTATTTTTTGCTCTTCTTTCAATTCTTTCTTAGATCAACTTGTCAAGGTTTTGAGAAGATGTGAGAAGACTGATCTAATTTTGAATTGGGAAAGTGTAAATTTATGGTTTTAGAGGGGATTGTTTTGGGGCACAAAATTTCTAAGAGGGGTTTAAAGGTAGATCTAGCAAAGATACATGTCATATATAAACTCCACCACCCACTTATGTGAGGGGAGTTAGGAATTTTTTTAGTCATGTTGGGTTCTATAAGCGATATATTAAGGATTTTTCTACAATTACAATATCCCTCTGACACTCATTGTAAAAAAAATGACTAATTTGATTTAACCAAAAATGCTAACTGCCTTCAATACTTTAAAACAAAAATTAGTCAGTACACTTATTATTGTTTAACATAATTAGGAGAGTCCTTTTGAATTAGTATGTGATGCTAGTGACTATGTTATAGGGGCAGTGTTAGGTCAGAGGAGAGAGAAGGTATCTAGAACTATATACTATGCCTGTAAGATCCTTATTGAGGCTCAAATTAAGGACAATACCACTGAAAAATGAGCTTCTGACCATTGTATATGGTTTTGACAAATTTAGGCCCTCTTTGATTGGAACTAAATGCACTATTTTTAATGACCATTTAACAATTTGATATATGATTACTAAGAAGGACGCTAAATCATGACTGATCAGATGGATCATATTACTTCAAAAATTTGATATCAAAGTGTTGGATAGGAAGGATAAAGAAAATCAAATAGCAGACTAATCCACCTAAAAATTACATGTTCTTAGTGCACTTTTCATAAGCATTTTATCTACAATTTTGGCATAACTTTGCATCTGTTCCAAAACTTCCGCAAAATAAGTATTAATTGTAGGCTTTTTAAATAGCTCAAAAAATCTTGAAAATTATTGATGAAGTTTTATTGTCTAAGTCTTTGAGGAAAAGGAGGTGGCAGTCTTTCTAAATTAATCTTAGTTGGAGAGACATGTGTTTCCAAATCCTTAGGAATAGTTTATTCATGTTTTTTAGTTTCTTTGTTTCCTCTCTCAACTTTAATCTCTTTTTGAACTCCAACATTTAATTCTTTTCTACTTTTTAGTTGGACAGCTTTAACTTGTTCTTGTTCTTGTTTTCTCTTCAAGATTGATCTCAACATTACTTGGATGTGTTCCTGAAGCTTATTGCTAAGTGCGTTAGCAATTTATCCCAGTTGATTCTCTATGTTTTGAATATCAGCACATTGACTTTGTAATTGATTTCCCATTTGTAACAACACTTCTTCTATAAATAATATCTTCTCCTTAACTTGTTAGTTACTGTTAAATCCAGGAAGATAAGAAGGTCTATAGTCAGCACTACCCTGATTGTTCTAGTTTCCTAATGGGTTTACTTGATTGTTTCCTAATTATTAACTTCCACCACTAAAATGGTTACTCTTGTTAAAGTTAGGATGATTTTACCAACCAGGGTTGTTAATTGAAATATGGGTTATTAGGTCTATTCATAACATTTATAGCTTCTAATGAAGTTGAGAATCAATCATTTTTCCTAATGAATTTTCTTCAGTAATATGAGGTGTTGAAGAAAAATTCATTCCAATTTGGTCTATTTAATGCAGCAAATTGAGATGCAATCATTGAAATAGCTTTATTATCATGAATACTGGCTACTTTCTTTGGATACACCCTTTCAGATGGCCACGGAAAATTATTGTAGTCGTCTTCAATTAATAAATAAGCTTCATTGAATGGTTTAGACATTAATGAACCTCCAGCAACAGTATCTATGATAGATCTAAGGGATCCTACCAACCCATTATAAAAAGTTTGAATGATTAACCAGTATGGCAGAGCATGATGTGGACACTTTCTAAGGATTTCTTTAAATCTTCGTGTATTGACTCTCCTTCATAGTGAGAAAAAGTAGTAATGTAATTTCTAAGTTTAGCAGTTTTTGAAGGTAGAAAATATTTAGCCATGAATTTTGTGCTAAATCTCCCCAAGTTCTAGTATATCCATGTGCTAACAAATTTATAACATCTGAGCTTTTTTCTTTAATGAAAAAGGAGAAAGTATAAGTCTGACGGCATCGTTTGATAGCCATCATATTTAAATGTAGCACACAGTTCTTAAAAATTTGCTAAATGTAAATTTGGATCCTCAGATGGTGTTCCCCCAAACTGATTATTTTGTACCATTTGTATAACTGCAGGTTTAAGTTCAAATGAGTTAACCGCTACCGGAGGGGTTTAAATACTTGAAATAAATTTCATATGCCGTAAGGTTTGCATAATCCCTTAAAAGTTTTTATAAATTATGATGTTCATTTTTAGGAGTTTGAATATCAAAGTTATTTTGTGATGTGTATGTCATTTCTTAAAAATTGTGAAGTCTTCCTTATTTTCAAGTAGTTTGTTCTAATTCAGAATCGTAAGGCCTAAACCTTCATATCTAGAACTACACATGCAAAAAGTAAAAATTTTAGAAAAATAAAACAGCACACTCAAAATAAAAATATTTTTAAAGTTTTGAATTTTTAGTTTTAAAATTTTTTGGATTTTTCGGTTTTTAAATTTTTGTTGAATTTTTTAAATTTTTGTCGAATTTTTTAAATTTTTCAAAATTTTTAGATTTTCACATCCAGAATAACGCATGCAAAAAGTAGAAATTTCAAAAAATAAAATAGCACACTCAAAATAAAAATATTTTTAAAGTTTTAAATTTTTAGTATTTTAAATTTTTTTGATTTTTCTGTTTTTAAAATTTTTTAGATTGTTTGAATTTTTCAAATTTTTTTAGATTTTTAGTTTTTTTAAAATAAAAAATACACTAAAATTAATTTTGAATTCTCCTAAAAATAAGACAACAATTCAAATATAACATCAAAGTTAAAAAGTTTCGTCGCTATCCCCGTTAATGACGTTAAAAACTTGACCCGACCCACAATTACGTTAATATTTATATTTCTTAAAATTGTGAAAAACTTGTCTCAAATTATAATTAGCGGCTAGTGTGAATAAATGAAATGATTTGGAAAATAAACAATAAATCTTCACACTATGGGTACTACACAAGTATACGTATCATTTTAAGTAATATAGGATTTTTCTTAAAAACTCCAGTATTAATCCCATGTGAAAAGTTGTAACTCTTAATATTAACTTACAAAATTTCTATCTAAATTGCAGATAAATATGATAGAAGAACAATGTTAATATGTTTGCAATGGTTAAAACTGATTTAAGCAGGAAGTAACGACTAAATTTAAAATTTTAATATAGTTCAAAAGACTAATAAAGTATGAAAATGAGTTTGAATGTTATGACAAGATCTTTCCCCCTGCAAAGAGATGTTAATTGTGTAATATTTGATTGATTAAAAATATAAAATGACGTATTGTGACAAATAGAAGCATTCATATCCTTTACCCCCCTTTTGGTGCTAACAAAGAAAATTGACTAACATAAAGTTTGTCTCTAACTTGTGTAGTAGTGCTGAGTAGATTATGGTCTCTCACTTCTAGATTACCCACTGTGTCCTCTCTATAAGACATACTAGGGACATTTACGATCCAAACTCTAAATTATATTGATAAAAGAATCTAGTATGTCACCTAGAAACATCAATTTTATGCCCATCAAAATTTATCTCCCTATTTATTTGCATTCATCCTATGGTGACCGTAACGGCTCTTTCCAAAGTGAAGTGTAGCATTCACAAGTTGGATAAAATCATAGCCCTACCGGGTCATTATGTTTCTCAACATATTTTAACATCACACGCTGCTAATTTGCAAAGTAAATGAAGATTTGATGAAAAAATCATCACAATTTTTAGAATAAAAATAAATATTTAATTTATTCTCATATACATGAAGAAAGAAAGATAACTACTCAGAATTCATGGAGATAAAATAAAAACACATGATTTGCATTGAAAGTCAAGTCTTAACAAGAAAACATAAACACAAACACTTATATCTTCTCCACGCGCAAATCCTGAAGTCTTAAGCAATCTCCAAACTTTTACTCACACAAACACAAACACACAAAACTCACACATACAATAAAATCATATTCTAAATCTTCTCCAAATCTCTAAAAATGCACAAATTTGCCCATTTAATAAATCTCTGAAAATAATTAAGGGTCTCTTCAATCACACTTTCAAAATTCAGCCAAATTCAATGTATTATCTAGAAAAGTAGTTATTGGCACTATAATGTCATCTAGGGCATTATAGCGTCAAGTTCGCTCGACAGATGATGCTATGGAGCCAGACAAAATAATCCATTTCTGCTTCATTATACCATCATTTTCTTTAAATGTCCATTCATGCAAAATACATTCATTTAAAATGCAATATTATAAAAAATATGTATAAAATGATCATAAAATGTTCACTAAATATAGATAATTTTTAAGTAGATCAATAGGGTGGGCCGGGGTTTCTATTAAATATAGGTTTTAAGCATGAAACTCCCTCTATAGGGGTGTTTAGCTCTTATTATTATTATTATTATTATTATTATTATTATTATTATTATTATTATTATTATTATTTTTGGCACTCCTTCCCCTAGTTCAATTATGCTAAACGCGCCTACTATTTATATTCAAGAGACACTTTTTGGTTTCAAGATATTAATTGAATACAAAAATTAAAATGGCAAAATTTAATTTTTAATTGAATTAACATAATAACAAACATTAAAATGTTATCTTCGTTCGTTCAAGAAAAAAAGAATTTACAGTTTTGTTTGGGATCACTTTCTACTTTATATTTTTTGTTGCTTCGGAAACGAAAAAAAATAATGATAGTATTTGTTTATTCATTTTTTGCTTTTTTTAATTTACTTTTAAAAATAGGTCTTAGGTATGGCTCATCTACCGAAATTTGTAGTCTCTTGGAATAAAGATGTGTGTCTCCTGGTATAAATGAGTGTCTCTTGGAATTTAGTGGGTTGGGGGGAGTGAGGGCGTTTTAGTAATTTATCTGTGGGTTTTATCTATAAATAGATGTGTAACCCTATAGGTATGTGAACCAAATTTGTAACTCCTCTGAAATAGTGAACTCGTCGCTCTGCTCTCGAGGATGTAGGCATCTTTGTCGAACCTCGTTAAATCTCTGTGTTGTTATTCTTGATTTGTGTCGATTCTTGCGTTTCTTTGCCCTAAATTTCTCAACAAGTGGTATCAGAGTCTGGTTCGAGGGCATAGAAAAGATCAACGCAGGGAGGAAGAAGAATTTTGTGGATTTTGCTAGGCTAGGGCGTTTGATTCCGCGCAGAATCGAAGGGCTTCGGTGAAAAATTTCAACGGTCTGGATCGTGACGGAGGAGGAGAACATCAACAACTCGCTGGGTTTTCGGCGAGAGTTTTTCAAGGTTCGGTGACGGACTTGTGCGAATTCGACGAAGGAGTTCGCGAAAAGAACAGGCAAAAAAGTTCGTTCAGACAGACGGGAGTCTTTCGCAACAGGTGTTTGGCGACAGAGGAGAGCTCCGCACAGTGCAGACAGAAGAGCTTGTGAATCGCGGCCACAGACGGAAGAGATATGCACCTTCGCGACCAATCTTCAGCGCGAGGAACAGAGGAAGGGATTTCGCGGTAGGCGATTCCTTCCTGTTTTCTACGAGGAGATTGGAGAAGCAGTACGCAAAGCAGAAGGAGCGAAACAGGTGTAGAAATTCGCAGCATAACCTGTTCAAGTGAGCAAGTTCGTGGGTTAACGACCGAGGAGGAAAATCGCTAGCAGGTTCGAGTCCGACAGAGGAAGGAGAAGGAATCTAGTGGAATATTCCTCCTGAGAATTCCTTTTGGCAGAGGCAAGAAAAAGAAAAAAATTAAATTCCTTTTGGGAGAGGCAGGAAAATGAAGAAAATAATACTGCTTTAGGAAGAAAATAAATTTACTTTTGTCAGGAAAATGAAGAAATCTTAATTAAGAGAAATTACTTTTCTGGAAAGCTTAATTAAGGGAAACTTAATTAATACTCTTTCTTGCTAAAAGAAAAATATTGTGAAAGGAAAGAAAGACAATTATTTATTTTGGACAAGAAAAGTACTCAATTAAGGGAAATACTTAATTGGAAATATTTCAAACTTTTATGCTGGAAAAGAAAATTTCTGGTCCGCGGAAAAGGAAATTACTTTTCAGGGAAACTTAATTAAGGGGAATACTTCATTAAAGGGGAAATAGTGATTTTGGACTTCAACAATTTGGCAATTGAGCAATGGAGTTCGACGCGAACAGAAGCGTTTGCGGCGTTCGACGAGGTAGCGTTCCCACAACTAGGCGTGAAGGTTTCGCGAAGATATTTTTTCGTGTACGACTAGGTGCGAAGGTTTTGCGAAGGTGTTTTTCACATTAAAACTGGTGCAAACAGGCGAAAGATTGCGGGTCTTCTTCGCAATCATGGAAAAGGCTTACGCGAGCAGTTCGCCAGGTGTTCGCGCAAGCTTCTGCTATCATGATCGCGGGTGGAGTTCGATTTCACGAACAGGAGCCTCATTTTGCGAAGAGGAGTTCGGCTAGAGAAGTTCGCAAGTTTGGCACATGAGTGGCTGCGACAGGTGAAGTTCGATTCCGCAAACAAGAGTCTCATTTCGCAATAGAAGAGTTCGACCAGCGAAATTCGCTAGTTCATCGCAAGAATATTTGTGACAGGTGGAGTTCGGCAGGATGCGGGAAGCGAGCAGACGTGACTATTCATGAACAGGAGTTTCCCGGAGGTATTCCGCGAACAGACGCTAAAGAATTCGGGGCTCGCAAGACACAGTTTGGCCGAGGTGTTGGTGCGAGCAGGATAAAGGCTTCAAGTAGGCATGGTTGCTCAACCCACCATGGTGTAAAAAACTTCATGATGTATTTCTCCTACGGGGCTGGATATTCGCCAATGTAGAGATTTGTTAGGTATGGCTCATATATCGGAAATTTGAAGTTTCTTGGAATAAAGAGGTGTGTCTCCAGGTGTAAAAGAGTGTCTCTTGGAATTTACTGAGTTGGGAGGAGCGAGGTCGTTTTAGTAATTTATCTGTGGGTTTTATCTATAAATAGATGTGTAACCCTATGGGTATGTAAGTCGAACTTGTAACTCCTCTGAAACAGTGAATTCGCCGCTCCTGAGGATGTAGGCATCTAGGCATCTTTGTTGAACCTCATTAAATCTCTGTGTTGTTCTTCTAAATTTGTGTCGATTCTTGCATTTCTTTGCCCTAAATTTCTCAACAATATGTAAGATTTATTTTCAAAAAATCAAAAACATAAAAAATAGTGCTTTATTTTAAAAAGATGTCTTCGGAGCATTATCTGTGTGAGGCTTCGCCGCCTACCGCCCACCGCCCACCGCCCGCCTTACAAGCTGGTCATCGGTCATCCGTCGCCGCTCACCGCCGGCATCGGCTACCGTTTCCAGCTGCTCACTGCGGTCACAAGCCTAGCATTAATGGTCGCCGACACTCGCCCGCCCCCCGTCGCGGGCCCTTCTCTGCTGCCACCGGCACCCGCTCGCTGCCGCCACTTGCAGCTATTCGCTACTCGCCCCCACCAACTCCGTCGCCGGCCCCTGAAAGCCTATGCTTTAGGCCCTTGCACGTCGCCGCCGCCGCCGTTTACTGTCGCTGCGGCTATCAACCTCGGTTACCAACCATTGCCAGATGCAGTCGTCACCCACCGCCCAACAAAACTTAATACTGGAGAGCTTCTTTAAAAAAAATTAAAAAACATCCGATCAAACTTATTTTATATTTTATATTTTTAAGAATATATAAATCATAATGTTATCAAAGATGTTTTCTAAAAATAAAAAAAAAAAAAATAAAAAAATAAACATAAAATAAAATTAATAAAAAAAGTGATCTCAATCTTCATAAAAAAATTCGACCCTTTTCTTATATCCATCCTTTGGTGAAAATTATTATAATAATCAATAATGAACCATACCTTACGGAGAGAAGTGTACATAAGAAGTCAATTGGTGACAAATATGACAATTTCAAATTTCGCTCTCAAAATTTTAAAATGTTATATATATGAATATTAAATTTAAAAAATATTAGTGTATTATATGATAATAAATAATTATTAAAAATTTAAAGAGGGACCAATGCAAAATTTATTAAATTATCAAAATAGATATGCCCTTTAATAAATAAATAATATCAAGAACTTTTCTTTGAAATTAGTCCATTTTAATTTTGAAATTAGTCCATTTTAATCTTGGAAAATTGGACTAAAAACCAGTTGAGTTCCTGTAATGCAAAGGATGTGGCATTGATTTAAGGAATATTTATTGGCTCAATTATTGTATTTGTGATTGCTTGTTGATGGACTTAGTTGTTGGACTTATGTAAAATGTATGTTATATTTAAGCAAAATATTTCATGACTTATGGGTTTTTTGGGTAGATTTAGTATAGAATTTAGTAAAGTTTGTTTCAATGTATTTTGAATTTTAAGTTTATTTTGGATCTGATTTCTGCTTTATTTGAGTTTGATCTATAGTATATATTCATTTTAGCTTATTAATTAATTACTATCTTTTAAATAAAAGTGAAAAAGTAAATAAAATATTAAATTGTCGCTCTATATCGCTAGAATTTGTCTTAAGGAAATGTCATATTAGACTTTATTTTCTTTTTAAATTACAATTAACTATTACAAAATGCCTTTAATTAAAGGTATCTACTGTGTTGTATATGGGCAGACTGTAAGAATTTCATATTCTATATAACTAAATGATATCTCAAAAGATATCAAACTTGTTTATTAATTTCAACAAAATATATTTGTTGAAACTATAAGCGGAAGTGAAATAGGATCATACATACCTCCAAGCTTATAAGCATACACGTGCAAAGGAGTAACTCTCCGCTTACACGGTAAAGTTGTGTTATAGCATCTTCTAAACTTTTCTCACTCACAACCCGATAGTGAGAAACAAAATTATGAGGAGCGAGCGTTAGGGACCAAAACATTAAGCATCACATCTATTTATAGGCTCGCCCATCACGTAAATCTACTGGCCATGATCTCATCATAGAGATCAACGGATATATGCGAGTGCATATGAAGGGTGGCATATGAAAGAGTAGAACTTGACTTAATATAATTGACACATTCTAAAATTCATTTCCCTTGAAAATATAATGGATTTATTTCCCTTGAAAACACAAAGGTTTCTAATGGGAATTGTAAATAATAAAAATAAATAAATAAATAAATTAGGGAAATGAATGAAAATCCCAACATTCTCCCACTTGGTCCATATAGTTCAACACACACCATATAGAGAAGCAAAATATATGAATCATGGTGATAGGTCCTCTTATAGTGAGTATTATCTTCCATGTATTACACTATATCAAGTCTCAATACTAACCCATATGACTTAATGAATAAACCATATGTCTATTCTAGGTCCAAACCAAATGATATTTCTCACAATAAACAAATATGTGCACAAAATCATATGAGAAGATATCAACTGAATAAGAGTTTCATAAAAATAAATAAATCACATTATGGAACCAAGTCCCATTCGCACTACATGATCCTTGAAATTCTTTGGTGACATGCCTTTAGTCAAAGGATCGACAATCATCAACTCGATGCTAATGTGTTCAATGACCACTTTATTTTCCTTAACACGTTCTCTTTTGGCTAAATATTCGATGTCGATGTGTTTACTTCGACTTCCACTTTTATTGTTATTAGCCATAAATATCGCGTACTGAGTTGTCGCAGTACAACTTTAATGGCCTCGAAATAGAGTCCACGACTCTAAGTCCATATATGAAACTCTTCAACCATACACCATGTGAGGTAGCCTCAAAACATGATACGAACTCAGCTTCCATAGTGGAAGTAGCAGTCAAGGTCTGCTTAGCACTTCTCCAAGATACAGCTCCACCAGCTAGCATGAAAATATAACCAGATGTTGATTTTCTGGAATCAATGCAGCCAGCATAGTCTGAATCGGAGTAGCCAATCACTTCCAAATTATCAGTTTGCTTGTAAATGAGCATATAGTCCTTTGTACCTTGAAGATATTTCATTACTTTCTTTGCAGCTTTCCAGTGGTCAATACCTGGATTACTCTGATATCTTCCCAACATTCCAACAGCAAATACAATGTCAGGTCTGGTACAAACCTGAGCATACATAAGGTCGCCAACTAGCTGAAGCATATGGAATGTTCTTCATGTGTTCCCGTTCGAAATTATTTTTGAGCACCGACTCAAATCGAATCTATCGCCCTTCACAATAGGTGCTATACTTGGTGAACAATTCTTCATGTGAAATCTTTCTAGAACTTTATTGATATAGGCCTCTTGAGACAAACCTAAAATACCTCGAGGTCTTTCCCTATGGATCTTAATGCCAATGACATAAGATGCCTCACCCATATCCTTCATAGCAAAGTTCCCAGAGAGGAATTGTTTCACTTCATAAAGTAAATCCTTATCGTTGGTTGCAAGTAAAATATCGTCCACATACAGTACAAGAAAACAAATTTTACTCCCACTAACCTTCTGGTATATACATTGATCCATGACGTTCTCTTCAAAACCAAATGAAGTAATAACTTCATGAAATTTCAAATACCATTGACGGGAGGCTTGTTTTAAACCGTATATGGATTTATTTAGCTTGCAGACCAAGTGTTCACCATTACTAGAGGAGAATCCTTCTAGTTGTTTCATGTAAATCTCTTCCTCTAGATCACCATTAAGGAATGTCGTTTTCACATCCATTTGATGTAACTCAAAATCAAAATGAGCTACCAATGTCATTATTACTCGGATAGAATCCTTTTTAGATACAGGAGAAAATGTCTCCGTGTAGTCAATTCCTTCCTTCTGAGTGAACCCTTTGACAACAAGTCTGGCCTTATGTCTCTCAATGTTGCCTTGCAAGTCTTTCTTTGTTTTAAAAACCCACTTACAACCAATGGCTTTTACACCATTAGGCAACACAACGAGATCCCAGACTCGATTAGATGCCATAGAATCCAACTCATCTTTCATGGCATTATGCCATAAGTCAGATTCCTTAGAACTCATGGCTTGTGAAAACGTTTCAGGATCATTTTCGGCTCCAATGTTGTAGTCTCATTCTTGAAGATACACAACATAATCACTAGGTATGGCTGATTTTCTTTCTCTAGTAGATCTTCTTAATGTTGTTTCAACATTCTTTTCAAGTGCATGTTGATCAACAGAGTTGTTCAACAATATCTTGTTGTTCCTCATTAACAACTCGATCTACTCGATCTTTATTAACAACTCGTGGAACTTCGCAATTGGTTGTCTAACACTTGTTTGTCCTCGAGGAGTGTGAATGACAATCAATTTGTCACTCGATCTAGAGGGTCGAGCTTTACAGTGATCCTTTTCATAAACAATATCCCGAAATCGATCACTCCCACTCGATCAAGTCATTCTCAAGAAATTTTGCATTTCTTGATTCCACAATCCTAGTGCTATGAGATGGACAATAGAATCTATACCCTTTAGACCTTTCAACATATCCAATAAAATACCCACTAATGGTCCTTGGGTCTAACTTCTTTTCTTGTGGGTTGTAAATTCTTACTTCAGACGGGCATCCCTAAACGTGCATATGTCGCAAACTTGGTTTCCAACCTTTCAATAATTCAAAAGGCGTCTTTGGAACGGCACTTGGTTGGAACTCGTTTAATATATACGCAACTGTCTTTAGAGCTTCAATCCACAAGAATTCGTGGAGTTTCGAGTTACTCCGCATACTTCTCACCATGTCCATTAAAGTTCGGTTTCTTCTTTCTCGCCACACCATTCGATCTCGTAGAACTGGGCATAGTGTGTCGGGCAACAATCCCATGCTCTTGAAGAAACTTCGCAAATGGACCGGTGCTTGTCCACTCTCTATGTATCTTCCATAATACTCACCACCTCTATCCGACCTCACAATTTTAATTTGCTTTCCACTTTGATTCTCTACTTCAATCCTTAAAGACTTTAAAGGCATCCAAAGCTTCATCCTTAGAACGAAGTAAGTAGAGATACATATATCGTGAATAATCGTCTATAAAGGTGATAAAGTATTTTGGACCAACTATATCCATGTCTGGACAACAAATATCTGTACGTATGATCTCCAATAGGTTTGTGCTCCTCTTGGCACCCTTTTTAGACTTATTAGTTTGCTTACCCTTTATGCAATCTAAACAAGTCCCAAAGTCAAGAAAATCCAAAGTACAAAGTACCCCTTCATTTATCAAACTTTTAATTCTCTTAATGGAGATATGTCCTAATCTCCGTGCCACAACATAGAGGATTCCTCATTCACAACACATCGTTTTAACCCAGCAGTAACATGCATAGAATTATAAGCAGCATCATTTTGCAATTCAATAGAATAAAGACCATCGGACAAAGTACCATAACCAATAACTTTAGATTCAAAAGATAAACTAAAACCAGAATCCAAGAAGTTAAAGGAAAAACTCAAAGGTATAAGTCTTGAAATAGAAATCAAATTCCTAGAAAAACTTGAAACATAAAAAGTTTTTTCCAAATGTAAAACAAAACCGCTGCTTAAAACCAAACTGGATGTGCCAATGGCTTCTACATGTGAACTCATCTTGCTTCCTGAATAGATGCATAGTTCATTTCCCATTGGCTTCCTTAGGTTTCGCATACCCCGCAAGGTATTAGAAACATGGATTGTAGAACCAGAATCAATCCACCATGTGTTATGATTAACACTAACCATATTAGACTCATAACAGACAAAGGAAAGTTGAGTACCTTTCTTGTCGAGCTAGTTCTTAAACTTAATGCAGTCTTTCTTCATGTTCCCCTTCTTCTTACAGAAGAAACACTTTGACTCTTGCTTTATGTCTGGCTGAGGAGGAATCTTGCCCTTTTCTTTATTTTTGGCTTGATCCCTCTTCCTCTTTCCTTGAGTAGTGAAATTCACCTTTTCACCCTCTTCCATTGCCAACCTACCTTCCTCTTGAACACACATGGTCAACAGCTCGTTAATTAACCATTTGTCTTTATGTGTGTTATAAGAGATTTTGAAGGGTCCATATTGTTGGGGCAGAGTGCTTAAATTGAAATGAACAAGGAAAGATTCTGACATTTTAACTTCCAAAGTTTCAAGCTGAGCCGCTATGTCCCTCATGTGCATGATATGATCACGCACACCTTTAATTCCGGTGAGCTTCATGGATGAAAACTGCATAATTAAGGTGTTGGCCAAAGCCTTATCAGATGTAGCAAACTGCTCATCAATGGCTTTCAGAAGGTCCTTGACCTTATCATACTGCTCGATAGAACCACAAATACTAGCAGATATCTTAGTCTTAATGAACATCACAGAGAGGCGATTGGATCGCTCCCATTTTTCATAAAGATTAACAGCATCCGGAATGGTGGTTTCAGTAATGGTAGGTGGTTCGTCTTTTCTTATAGCATAATTAATATCCATCCATCATAAATAGAGAAGAATTCTCTCTCTCCACACTTTATAGTTATCTCCCTTTAATTCGGGAATATCACACTTAAAATCAGAAATATTTGCAGGTTGAATAACTGCAGAATTTATCAAATATATATGCTCATTAAACAAAAATTTAAGACTTAAACAAAATGACATGTTTTACCAATGTAAGTTATACTCAAATCAATGAATCTAGTGACATAGAATTTGCTTGTGAGCTAAAATCCTACTCAATTAGATTCATTTAATAACTTTATGATAAAACTATCAAATTATGTTCCATTTATTAATTCTGTGGGAAGATTAATAAATATAAGTTGATATTTCATCATAATTAATCATACAAATATAACAAAATTCCTGTGGGTAGATTTCATTATATCTCATATGATTAATTACAACTAATGTTATAATATGATTCATGAACTTAATATATAATTTTAACTAACTAAAGATGTTGTGGCTATTCCTTAATTAATTAAAATTATATGAATCAACTATTATTAACTAACTCTTTATTAAGAGCTAAACATTTGCATATAATCATATATAATGCAAATAAAATGAATAACAATGCATAAATATTATTTAACATAATTTTGCAAGTATAATAACCATAAATTTATACATAAAAATTTTCAAGAAATAAATAAATAATTTATGCATAAGAGTTATTCAACTTTAAACCAAACAAGTTCTTAATTATAATTTTAATATGAATAAATTATATACTTAATATTGTATGTTTAATTTAACAAAAAATTAAACATACAATTTAACAAAATAACTAAATAATTTAGACACATTAAAATACAAAAAATGACTCATAATTAATTACAAAATCAATTATGTGTCAAACAGTTCATAAAATCATTTAGAACTTGATTACAACATGATTTCGTATTTATTTTGGAAAAACGTTTTATTTTATTTTATTTTATTTTATTATTTTTTTAAAAAATTAGAATTATAACGTTTTTAATCCAAAATTGGGCAACAAACATGGACATTAACCTTATGTCCAACCATGATTTAAACTTGTGTAATAATAATTAGATACATTAGAAATCAATGTTCTTAAAGATTTCTAATTATAACATAATCAATCAATTGCCCAGAATCGAAATCACGTATACGAGTATATAAACAAAGTGAAACAGAGTAAGCAAGGCAGAGGTTAAGCTTGCTCTGATACCAAATGTAAGATTTTCATATTCTATATAACTAAATGATATCTCAAAAGATATCAAACTTGTTTATTAATTTCAACAAAATATATTTGTTGAAACTATAAGCGGAAGCGAAATAGGATCATACATACCTCCAGCCATAGCATACACGTGCAAAGGAGAACTCTCTGCTTACACGGTAAAGTTGTGTTATAGATCTTCTAAACTTTTCTCACTCACAACCCGATGGTGAGGAAACAAAATTATGAGGAGCAAGCTTAGGGACCAAAACATTAAGCATCACATCTATTTATAGGCTCTGCCTATCACAGAGATCTACTGGTCATGATCCCATCATAGAGATCGACGGATGTGAGCAGGGGCATATGAGGAGTGGCATATGAAAGGGTTGAACTTAGACTTAATATGGATCACATTCTAAAATTAATTTCCTCGAAAATATAATGGATTTATTTCCTTGAAAACACAAAGGTTTCTAATAGAAATTGTAAATAATAAAAATAAATAAATAAATAAATTAGGGAAATGATGAAAATCCCAACACAGACCCTCGATAAGTTGCCCACCCTGAAAAATAAAAATACTTAAAAATACATTAAAAAATATGTGAAGACTTTACTCAACGATGTTATAATATGATGATATTGTATATGAGGAGTTTGTGCTCAAATATTTTTGAGGTTGAAGTAGGCCTGCTTGTGTCCAGATACTGTAAAGCTTGAAAATTGACTCCTACGCATTGATTCTGCTCTTTCGTTACTTAATGGAAGATGAATTTATTGCAATTCCTGTCGATGAGATTAGGTAATTCTAGTTCTTTAACGAAGGCTTCAATTAATATTCTAATGATTTATGTGGAGATTGTTCCAATTCAGTAGAAAGATCATATCGTTGATTACATAATATTGGAACCATCCTAGAAAATCTTCACCGAACATGCTGCGAACGGATTGGTAAGTAATATAAAATATATTAATTTTAAAGTGCGAGTTATTAAAGTGATTGTTATTAAAATTATTATTCAATTTACTAAAAATATTTTTATTTGTGATTTACTTCAAGGGTGATAAGCTAAACTCAAGATTTTCAAGCAACTTTGGAGTAAGAAATAAACTTCTCTCATATTATTAAACGATATGAAACAATGGAGAGTACTTCAGGTGCTGATGACACCGATATTCATAATGAATCTGATAATGAAAATAGAGGGGAGCAAGGTTATGTATATTTTTAGGCATGAAACTATATAGGGCATGCATTTCTAAATAAAGATATAACATATTAAATGACTAGCAATAATGTGTACATACATTACTTCAATGCCACGCAAGAGTAGGATGTGAATTCAAATATTGATGACCCGAGTGAGCACATCATATCTACTTCGACATGATTTATTCCATCCGAGCAATTTGGAGATATATTTTTTTCACACAAAGAGCGATCTTCAATATGTTATCAGTGGTTGTTTAATAATTAATAATGTGCAATATAAGACTATTTACTCCAGCAAGAATCAGCTAACAATCATTTATTTACAACATAATCACCCATTAGGTCGTCTTGCTGACGCCTTCATGCATCTACTAAGATACGGCTTTGTGGTGCTGGAAAATTTCAAGCATATCAACACAACACAGTTGCACCAATCAAAGTCTTATGTCTGGACATATATACTGTTAGAAAGTTTATATTATTGTTTATTCTTTTATGCATCTGAGAACAAATAGATCTGAAGCCGAAAAAGATTATTGGTTGTGTTGAATTTGAGTTAAACATTAAAATATCATACGTCAAAGCATGAGATGCTCAGAGGAATGTTATCAAAATAATATTTGGAAGTTGTGAAGAGTCTTATCATTAACTATACAAAATTATAGAAACAATCTGTTTTGTAATGATAGGCTCCATTTATAAAATTCAGATTGGTCCATTGAACCTATTTTTAAGACATTTTTGGGCTATTAGCCCCTCCATTGAAGGATGGAATCATTGCAGTCTAGTTCTTAGTATGGATGAAACATTCTTGCAAGATAAATATCAATGTACTTTATTCACAGCATTTGGCATCGAGACTGAAAATTATATATTTCCATTAGCATTTATAGTTGTTGAGTCAGAATGCAATGACTCGTAGTGGGGATTTATAAATACATTACATGAGATATATCTGTTAGTATCTTTAGGAAAATTTTATATATAATCTCATATCGAAATGTTGAGATTATGTCGTTTGTCATAATATCCTTCCATGGGCAGCATATAGGCATTGCCTTAGACATTTGTATGAGAATTTTTCTTTTTGAAGCATGATACATCTGTAATATTGGCAAATATTTTCAATATACTCAAAAGAAGGTGCAATGCTAGTCCACTTCTATAGGGAATTAATGCTAGCTACAGAACCTAGAAGAGTGAATTGGGTGTTTACACCTTATATAAATTTGAAGCTGGGAATATCTACATGTTGGCCATCCAACTCTTCATGTACCATATCCTTAAGCCTTGAAAGAAAATTCCTTGGTTTTAGGTCTACTTTATTTGGTCATATATCAAAATAAATTTGAATGTTAATTTACTTAATATCTACTAATAAGTGGAATGAGCAACATGTGCATGAAATTCTTAAAACCATTATAGGAATTTAAAGAGATGATATTGATAGATTGCTTGAACCAAATATTTTAAATTGTAATTATATATATATATATATATATATATATATATATATATATATATATATATATATTGCATTTCATTATTGTTGATATATGACATGCTTATTTTTCGTTTTCTTCTTTAGGTATTATGGTAGCCTTACACCCAATAGATAGCAATATAAGTATCTTAGATATGCATTTTGGTGAAGGAGATCTGAAAGCCTAATTTCAATTGATATGTTGGCAACGAGTTAAGTGGCACTTGCTTGAGTGTGTTATGAGACAATTTGGTGAGATTCAATGAACTGACATGGAGCTAGTGGAGTTAGGTTTTAAGCGTATAGATGGCAAAAGAAATGTTGATTTGGATTGGGCTAACTTCCATTATTCTTAAATATAATTGTGGGATAATCGATGAGCTTTCATTCCCCACCATGAGAACATGAATATTGATTTGGATCAATCTCGTGGAGAATTTATGTGTTGGTATAGGTCTTGGGTATCTTTATACTTACTTCAAGCATCAATTGTGGTTCCAACCACTTATTATTCAAGAGCACCAGAGGAGAGGATACTAGAATGCATATGCTTTCAGTTAACTGTAATTCTATGTTTTCTGTTCTAACTAATATTTATTTTATGTCAACATCATTTTTCTTAAGGGTAGAGGAGTTCTTTCAACCAACATTCGACTGGTGTGATAATAGCTTATTACAATAAATAATAGATGCATTTGAGGGTTTTTGTAAAGATTCATTGAATTGTATATATTACAGATGATTGTTATAGAAAACAGAACGTTCTAACGCAACCATATACATCAGACACAATGGATCCCCTTAGTATTGTCAGTGTTCCACCATGCACTATTACTAATCCGAGTCCATCAACTTTTCACAGCATAAGTGGATCATGTAATGCAGGTGGATCTCAGGATGTTGGTGGATCGCAGCATGCACGTTCATAAGTATAATTTATTCCACCACAACAACAAGTGCCATTAACACTCTCAATTTATCAGAGCTCGCCCCCACTTTAAATTGGTGGTATACATTTGCTAGTCAGAACACCTTATGCAAGGCCTATATGGATGTCTCCCTTTGTTCCATCTTAACAAGAATAGTTTATGGCATAACCCACTCAGGTGTCACTACCTCAACATTTGGAAGAAGCCAGTCAACATCATTTACGAGACCAACATGTTCATGCACTTAAGCTTTGCACACCTAGGAAATATGATATACCTCCAAAAAATACTGCAGACATTAGTATTTCTTGTCGCCCTCATATTCATACGTGATACGCGTCCACAATTTTTTATGTTTACATTGATCTAAATTTAACTATCAAAAATTGAAGTTAAGTTGTTTCTATACAGATATCTACTTTGAGGTTAGTGACTGCTTCCATTATGCAAAGTTCAGGAACTAGTTATGTATGCTTTTTAAAGGAGCAAAGAGAAATCTAAGCTTTTGATTCCCCATTTCCTTCCCCAGTTTTCATATCTTCATCCAAATGAACTTTTAAAGTGTAAAGTATTTTGCAATTTCAATAGTGTTGAAGTTTGTTTTGGAGTTTTTTTTTTCTTAGAGTTGTTAAAAAATTTGTAAAAGCTTCTCATGAATTATCATATCATTTCCAAATACCCTTTGAAAGGTGTATATCATATGAGCTTATGGTTTCGAGTCTATTGTGTGCTTCCTTTTCTATGTAAATTGAGATTTGTAATGGACAAGACTTACACAACTACTTCACCTATAATATATGATTGGCTGAAGGTAAAACTCTTGTAACACATTTATTTTTTGGTGTTAAAATATTTTCATGCTCAATTCTTTCTAATATTTTTATATGAGACCTTAATTAAAGTTCTAATAAAGTGTGTCATGGCATGTTAGGTTCAATTTTGAAGATATTCGGTACCACTGTGGTATGGTTTGGTTAAACTTCTAGATTAACCAAGTAGCAACAACATCATATTGAGTGAATGATCTTTGATCACATTCACATTGTATGCTTGAAAGTAAGGGTGCAAATTTCTTAGTGAAATAAAAAGAGCCAATGCCAAATTCTCCATGATTATATAACTTTATTTTACACATTGTAGGACTTTGCTGCCATTATAGATTGAAAATTGCTTTTTGCTCTCCTTACAGGCTACAGCTTCTTTTCTAACTCTGAATAACACTTCCCCTGGCTTTGGAGTTTGCAATAAGGGAGAGGAAGCAAGTAGCTCCTTTAAGTTTTTGAATGCTTGGTCACATTCTTTCGTCCAAGTAAACTGGGAAGGCTTCTTCATAATCTCAAAGAAGATGAGCATCAGACAACAAACTTTAGAAGGAATCTGCTCAAGCCCGTAATGCGGTTGGTTAGAGTTTGCAACTCCCTTAGATTCCTAAGAGGGCGAGTCTAGATAGCTTAAACCTTTTCATGGTTTGTCTTGATTCCTTCAAGTGTGAGTAAGTATCCTAAGAACTTTTCCAAATTTACTCCAAAAGTACACTTGAGAGAATTAAGTTTTAGATTGAACAATCTCAATATGTGAAAAGTTTCTCTTACATCTAATATATATTCTTTGAATGATTTACTTTTTACGAGAAGATCATCAATATAAACTTTAACATTTTTTAGATTTTGAAATATAATATCCATAAATCGCTGGTAAGTCACCTCATCATTTTTTATGTCAAACGACATTACATTGTATAAAAAAGACTCCCTCTCAGTGATAAAAAAAAGTTTATTCATCCTCTATATGACGCATTTTTATTTGATGATATCCCAAAAAGACAACAAGAAAGCTCATAACTGTATGACATATCACTAAATCTACCAAAAACATTAGTATGTGAAGGGGATGGTTGCTTTTGAGCATGTCAGATTCAGGTTACTAAAGTCCACACACATGCTTTATTTATTGTTTACTATACATACCGTTATCATATTTACTAGTCAATCCAGATATTGAACTTCACAGATGAAGATGGCTTCCAAGAGCTTTTGAATTTCTTGTTGAATAGGTTCAATCAAAGTAGTAGCCATATCTCATTTTTTTTTTTACTTGAGAGGTCTGATGTAAGGGTTGAGGTTGACTTGATGGCAATAAATGTCGATATCAACTTCAGGCATCTCAATCGTGTTCCACGTGAATGTGTCGTAATGATCTCTCAAAGTTGAGATAAGTTGCTCATTGTGCTCCTAACATAAGTTGGAGCAAATTTGAAATGTTCGCTCACATTAAGGTCGAAATCAACATCACTTTTTAGAAGGGGGCAAATTTACCATAAAAATAAATTAATTAAAGTTTCATGTGAAGCTTACTCGCATTACTAAAATTTTATTTAAAAAAATTAATAAATAATTGTATTCAAAACAATTAATAAAGAAATCCACATATTTAAACTAACTATAACTTTATCTTATATTTCTTATTATCTTTTTTGTTTAGCTTAAATATCACAAAAAATAGAAATTTTTTAATACAAATATATATTAGATGTATGCAAAACTATTTTTTTAATATAAAGGGGTATTTAAATACATACTAAGATTCTTATGTATTTACATATCTAACATATAAACTTTTGACTTTTATATTTATACTACCCAAATCTCTTATATCACATAAAGAAATAACATATTTTAGTTTTTAACCACTATTTTAATTTTGAAAAAGTGAATTACACCTTTTAATGCATAATTAAAGTGACATGTATGTAAAAATTGATTTTTTTGGTGTTAGATATATAAATATATGTAAATTGAGTGGTATGCACGTAAATTTCAGAAATATAAAACAACATGCTCACTTCCAAATGAAATAACAGGCCCACTACTGAAATAAATCAATACATTTTAAATTATACTTTAATTATAAAATTAATTTATATTGTCTTGACTTATCAAGTGACATGTACACAAATTTAACCATTACGGCTATTTATGAAAGCAGTAAAGAGTTGAACAGCGGACAACCCCTATCATTTAGGTGTGCCCATGCCCCCACGGTGCAATCACCTCCTCTGACTCGAACAGAGGTATGCCCATGCTCTCATTCACCTCATACTCATAGATGGAGGGTTGGGGAATCTCCTGTCTCATTTCTGGATTTTTTATAATAAGTCATCAGTAGGACTAGTTGTCTCGTCAGGATATCTGGTCAAGTTGCTTGCGTGAATCTACGTATGGATCGCCGATGATCATGAGAATTTCTTTTATGGAGTTTCTCCTCTGATCTTTCTATGCTAGAGGGCTTTGACCAAGAATTATATTTTCAGTCGAGATGTGATTATTGACTAATTCCAAGAGATCAGTTAAACTTTTTAGCTCTTGTAAGCCAAGTGTGTATCAGAACAGGCCTTCCCACAGGTGTTACGCTAGTGCCGCATGAGCAACAAGATGGTCAAGTTTTTTGATGTCGAGCATCATACGCTGAAATCTAGTAATAAAGCTCCATAGGTTTTTGAGTGGACCTTACAAGGCTTTTAGTAAAACTTGAGAGCTTTTTTGTGTCTTTTGATCTATGACAAATTGAGCAATGAATATTCATTTGAATTTTCAAAGAAGTGCTAATAACACCTATTGGCAAGTTGTTGAACCAGCGCAAAGATGACTACTTAATCATTGTGAGGAATAAATGACAATTAACAGTATCGTTTTCTCGTAGTAGGTTCTAGATGTCTCATGCCTTACTTCCTTTATCCTCATGCCTTACTTCCTTTATCCTCTTATTCATATATTCTCTGATTCCGTTTATCTGCTATGTCCCAAATTCTTTGGTGCAATCCATCACTGTTCTTCACTTCTCCTTGAAATAGAAGTTTTACATGCTACATCTTGATAATAAGTTTCACGCTGACCACACATTTTAGGACATTTTTCCCTTTGTGAAATGAGATCTCGTGTAATTTGTGAACACAGATAATCTAGAAGAGAGATCAAAGAAGGAGTGATAAGTTCGTAAAATTTTTTGAGAGAGATAATTAAAGAATTTTTTTCATGGTCCAAGCTTGAGAGATATATCCCCCCTCTTCTTTTCTTCTTATTATTTGTTTGTTATGGAGTCTATGTACTAGCACATGGTTCTAAAAAATAAAATATGGTACTAGGTTATTGGTTGTATAGTATAAAACCTGAGCAGACTTATTATGGACAAGACTGCTAGTGTAGATTGTCATATATTAATAAATGATGACATGTATGCTAATTGACCAGAGTTCTCTTCCTTTTACCTCGAAAAACTGTATGTCGAGCTCAGTAGTGTGGCTAGGCAGTTGTTGACGAGTTTTGTAGGAAGGTCCAACCCTCGTGCGAGTTTGGAATAAGAATTTGGGCAATGTGAGTGAGCTTGACTGGAAGAACCCCATTAGAGATTAAGGTTGTCTAAATTCGTTCCGAGGAGCTCACATGAATGCTGACATGCTGCAAAGGTACTCGCAGGATCCTTTTTGGCGGTAAAAAACTCCGTAGTTTTCCAATTTTAAAAGTACAACTAACGAGTAAGATTGATCTAACTAATGTCAAACCATTAAGTGCACAGGCGGTGAGCTTGATCCATTAAGCCCATTAAGCTCATTTAGTACTTAGGCTTCTCTTTTGTTTAAAAATACTCATTTTTAGATATAGAGATATAAAGATAAAATAAATTTGAATTGTACGTATGTAAATCCAAAAAACCAAAAAAAATAAAAACTGCGTTGTAGAAAGTCAACATTTTCTCCTTTCCTTATATTACATGATCCTTGACCATCTAAGCTATCTCTGACATCCTCCCCATGTGGCCTCTGCATTCATCAATGATCCATGAAAAAAATACCTATTTTTATGCCTTGATTTTTATCAAATTTTTAAGGATATTATGCTTTAATGAAATGTATTTTTGTGTTTTTGGATGTAGGTGATGCAAAAATGTTCAAAAAAAAGGATAAAAAAGGAGCAAAAATGAGCAAAAATGGAGCCAAAATGCAAAATTGCCAAAATAATGATCCTAGCGCCTAGGCGCCAGCTCGATACCAAATCTGTGACGGTTTTTGTAACTACTTTGGGCTGTTATTTTGACGGTTAGAGCGGTTATTGGACCATCTAGAAGATTGTCAGTTATTCCTGGATTATAGAACATGTGATACATTGTATCTAGACGCTTGGAAACGGTTTAGATTGCAAAGAGGTGCGATCCAAAGTGAAGAGGTGTGAAGAACTAGACGCGGAGTCCGGCGCCAGATGCTGGTTTCTAGGTGTCAGACACACTTTCTAGAAGATTCATTGAACTTGGACACATTTTGAAAAGATACTTTAGGCAACCCTTGAAGCATATAAATAGGAGGCCATTTCTACAGAGAAAAATGTCCAATAAGAAGCACGCCCTAGTCTGCTCCAATCAGAGAGAGAGTTAGAGAGATAATTTTAAGGGCCACAATTGTAGTTTACTTTCTTTCATAAATTAGTGAGTTTATTTTATTTAGAGTTTGTATTGAGAGTTTGAAAGAGTTGGTGCTTTTGAAGTTATTTCGCTTTGAGTCGAAGGAATCGAAGGTTCGAGTTGGAGAAACACTTGAGATAAGTATTTGTAATTTGATTCAAAGTTTTTTTTATATGTTTTATTATTTAAATTCAATGTGTTCTGAGTAGTTACTTTACTTTCTCTTTCAATTATGAAAAGATAAATAAGATAATATTAAATTCATTGGAGAATTAAAAACTAATAATGTTTAAATATTGTGATGATATTAATACCGAATCTTAATTTACTATTTAAATTGGAAATTTAAATTGTTAAAATCTGTTGAAGAATTTTGAGACCAAGAAGGAGATGAATTCTTAACTAGTAGATATCACATGAATCCTTGGGTAGTCGAAGGCCTTGTGCGGCTTATTCAAGGTGAAGTGCAAATAAATAGGAAAATATTATTCAATGGGCGTAAAATTGATAAGTTTTTAGAGTGACAGACTAAATTCTTGTAATTTGGTTTATAGAGAGGGAACGGGTCACTAGTAGAGCCGACCATAGCCACACTTGGACATCTAGTAGTGTGAGCCTAGATTAACCCATTCTACTAACAATTCATCCAGACCTGATCTATAGATTAGCCAATATTCTTTATACTATCGAGTGATGGTAAAGAATAGGAATGCTTTTATTTGGCACAATACCATAAATTTGTATTCTCCACGAATATTATATTATCTAAAAGTCTTGGATTAATTGAAAGAAAGAAAGTTGTTTGCTTATTATTATTTACCTCACTCATTATTTTATTATTGCTTTAATTCTGCATTTAGTAAATTAAATATTAAATTTATAACTTTAAAAGAAATACATAAAAATAAAATTAAAATATTTAAAAATATATAAACCTCCTCGTGGGATCGATACTGGGGTCTTTATTTAAAGCCCTATATTACTTGAAACGATACGTATACTTGCGTAGTACCTCTAGTGTGTGAAATATTTTCCATAAAATTATATTTATATACACTATCCGCTATTATTATTTGGGTCAAAGTATTGGTTATAACATATTTTTGAAAGCATAAATTCTTTGCGTTGTTCGCGGATCGAGGTCGAGTTTTTGGCGCCGTTGCCGGGAGGGCAAATTTTTAGATTTTAAATATTTGTTTTATTTTAATTTTATTTATTTACTTATTTTATTTTCAAAATACAAAATTATAAAATACAAAAACATTTATAAATACAAAAAAATAATAAAAATAACAAAAATATAAAAAAGTAAGTAGAGATTTTATTTCTTGCTATTTTATTTTACTTTTTATTTACTTTTTATACGTAGTTCTAGATCTGAAGGATTATTACCTTTAGACTCTGAATTAGAAAGAACTGTTAGAAGAATTAAAAAAGGAAAACAAATTCAAAAATATCAAGAGATGGCTAATTTACATAACAATTTACGGAATCCAATTGAAATTAATGAGCAAAATGTTTACAAACCATTAAGGGATTATGCTAACCCTACAGTTGATGAACTTCATAATAGTATTCAAATACCTGCTGTAGATGCTAATTCTTTTGAGCTTAAACCGTCTATTATTCCAATGGTTCAAAATAATTAATTTGGGAGAACACCAAATGAGGATCCAACTTTTTTACCTTGCTAGTTTTTTAGAACTTTGTGCTACCTTTAAATATAACAATGTTTCTGATGATGCTATTAGACTTAGACTCTTTTCTTTCTCTTTAAGAGATAAAGCAAAGATCTGGTTAAACACATTAGCAACAGGTTCTAGTAAAACATGGGCTGAAATGGCACAAAAATTCCTTGCTAAATATTTTCCTTCTTCTAAAACTACTAAATTAAGAAATGACATTACTTCATTTAGTCAATTTGATAGGGAGACAATTTATGAAACTTAGGAAAGATTTAAAGAACTATTAAGAAAGTGTCCTCATCATGCTTTACCTGATTGGTTAATTATTTAAACATTTTATAACGGACTTATTGGATCACTAAAATCAATTATTGATGTTGCTGCTGGAGGTTCTTTAATAGCTAAATCATTTGAAGAAGCTTATGCTTTAATTGAAGAAATGGCTAACAATAATTTTCAATGGCCTTCTAAAAGTATTAATCCTAAAAGAATGACAAGTATTCATGATAACGAAGCCTTTTCTATCTTAGCTTCACAAGTAGCTGCAATATCTAAGAAATTAGATAATTTTGCTATCAATGTATCACATAACAACTCTGCTAATATGGAAGATTCTCAAACTATTGAAACTTTACAAGTTATTGCTAGTAAAAATAACCCTTATTCAAATTATTATAATCTTGTATGGAAAAATCACCCTAATTTTAACTGGAATAATTCATAACAACAATGGGGTAATAATCAATTTCATCCAACTGGAAATTGGAACAATCAAGTAAATTCAAACTATAAACCTCCTAGATTTAATAATCAACAGAAAAAGTTATCTATAGGATAATTAATTTTACAATTGAGTAATCAATTACAAAATTAAAACACTGCTATTCGTAATATTGAGAATCAAATTAGACAAATCGTTAATTTAATTAATTACAAACCTCCAGGAACACTTCCTAGTAAAGTTGAAATCAATCCAAAAGAAACTGGAAAAGAACATGAACATGCTAAGGCTGTACAACATAGAAGTGGAAAGAAATTAAAAGAAAGAATTCAGAATGAAATTGAAAATGAGATTGAGGTTGAAGAGATTGAAAAACCTAAAGAAACTCCTTCTCCTAGTAAAGATCAGACTGTTATTCCTATTAATGTGGAAGTTAAAAAACCGCCACCACCTTTTCCTCAAAGATTAAAACAACAGAAGCTTGATCATCAATTTTCTAAGTTCTTTGAAATTTTTAAGAAACTTACTATTAATATACCTTTTCTTGAAGCTTTGGAACAGATGCTGACTTATGCGAAATTTATGAAGGATATTTTAAGTAAGAAACGAAAATTTGAAGCTTTTGAAAGCTGTTGCATTAAGTGAAGAATGTAGTGCGATAATTCAAAAGAAATTACCTCGAAACTTAAAGATCTAGAAGTTTTACTATACCTTGTGCTTATTGGAGAAAAATTTTGTGGAAAAGCTTTATGTGATTTAGGAGCAAGTATTAATCTCATGCCATTTTATATTTTTTGAAGGTTGAATTTAGGAGAGATTACTCCCACTACTGTAACCCTTCGATTAGGCGATAGATCTATCACTTACCACTAAAGGAGTTATAGAGGATGTTCTTGTTAAAGTGGATAAATTTTTTTACCCTGTGGATTTCATTGTACTTGATATGGAAGAAGATAAAGAAATACCAATTATTTTAGGGAGATATTTTCTATCTACCGGGCATGCAATGATTGATGTGCAAAAAAGAGAATTAAGTATGAGAGTTAATGATCAAGAAATTAAATTCAATGTCCTTAAATCAATGAAGTACCCTGATAAATAAAAATGCTATCGAATGCATATTATTGATTATATAATTGAAAAATATTATCAAGAAAAATGTAAAGTCATTTCTGAAGAAAAAATTGAATTATTAACTGATGAAAATGAAGAACTAAAAAAAGAAGAATTATTTAAAGAAACTCATTATATTAAATATAACTGGGAAATTTTGGACATAACTCAAAACAATATACTTTTACCCTCGATTAAAAAAGCCCCTGAACTGGAATTAAAAATGTTACTTGCACATTTAAAGTATGCTTTTCTTAGAAATTCATTAACTTTACTTGTTATTATTTCTTCTAAACTAAGCTTAGATCAAGAAGAAAAATTAATAGGAGTGTTAAACAATTATAATAAAGCTTTTGGTTGGACTATTGTTGATATAAGAGGAATAAGACCTTCCATTTGTATGCATAGGATTATAATGGAAGAAGATTTTAAACCTATTATTGAACCTCAAAGATAATTAAATCCTATCATGAAAGAGGTTGTTAAAAAAGAAATTTTAAAATGGTTAGATGATGAAATTATTTACCCTATTTCGGATAGTTAATGGGTGAGTCATATTCATTGTGTTCCGAAGAAAGGAGGAGTAACTGTCATTGTCAATGATAAAAATGAACTAATTCTTACAAGACAAGTTACTGGATGGCGAATTTGTATTGATTATCGGAAATTAAATAATGCTACTAGAAAAGATCATTTTGCTTTACCTTTCTTGGATCAAATGCTTGATAAATTAGCTGGACACTCATATTTATGTTTTCTGGATGAATATTCTGGTTATCATCAATTACCTGTCGCTCCTGAGGACCAAGAGAAAACAACATTTACAAGTCCTTATGGAACATTTGCGTTGGGAAGAATGCGTTTCGGTTTATGTAATGCACCTGCAACTTTTCACAGATGTATGATGTCAATATTTTGTGATTTAATTGACAAAGGAATTAAATATTTATGGACGATTTTTTAGTTTTTGGAACTTCTTTTGAATCTTGTTTGGAAAATATTTCCAAAGTTCTGAAAAGATGTGAAGAAACAAACTTAGTTCTTAACTGGGAAAAATGTCAATTTATGGTCACATAAGGCATTGTACTTTGTCACAAAATTTCACTGAAAAGGATGGAAGTTGATCGAGCAAAAGTGAAAATTATTGCTGAACTACAACCACCTACTATTATTACTTGATGTGAGAAGTTTTATGGGTCATGCTTGGATTTTATAGAAGATATATAAAGGATTTTTCTAAAATTGCTAAACCTCTTAGTCATTTATTGGAAAAAGAAGCTAAATCGAATTTAATGAAGATTGTGTTAATGCTTTCAATATTTTAAAAGAAAAATTAATAATTGCATCTATAATTATTGCACCTAATTGGAATAAACCTTTTGAATTAATGTGTGATGCAAGTGATTTTGCAATTGGAGTTGTATTGGGACAAAAATATGAGAACATTTTCAAAGTTATATATTATGCTAGTAAAACTCTTACTGAAACTCAAACAAATTACACTACTACTAAAAAAGAGCTTTTAGCTATAGTCTATGCCTTTGACAAATTTAGACCTTATCTTCTTCGTTCCAAATGCATATTTCATACTGATCATTCCGCTATTAAATATTTAATGTCAAAAAAGGATGCTAAACCTAGATTGATAAGATGGGTTTTACTTCTGCAAGAAATTGATTTTTAAATAACGGATATAAAAGGAACTGACAACCAAATTGCTGATCATTTATCTAGAATTAAGAATGATATTATTATTGAAGAAAATATAAATGAGAAGTTTCTTGATGAACAGTTATATGTTATTCAAGGATGCCAAACACCTTGGTATGCGGATATAGTTAACTATTTAGTTAGCAATATTCTACCTTATGAATTGAATAACAAATATATTAAGAAATTTAAAAATGATGCTAAATCTTATATTTGGGAAGATCCTCATTTATTTAAATTGGGAAGAGATTTTGTAATTCGAAGATGTGTACCTTATGAAGAAACTTTTGCTATTATTCAAAAATGTCATGATTCCAAATTTGGAGGACACTTTGGAGTAGATAAAACTGCATTTAAAATTTTAAATTCAGGATTTTATTGGCCTACCTTTTTCAAAGATGTGAGACAGTATGTTAAAACATGTGATCGATGTCAAAGGATGGGAAATATATCTAGGAAAGATGAAATACCTTTAAACTATATATTGGAAGTTGAAATTTTTGATATATGTGGTTTAGACTTTATAGGACCATTTGTACTATCATCTGGAAAGATTTATATTTTATTAACAGTTGATTATGTTTCAAAGTGGATTGAAACTGTAGCTTTACCTAACTGTGATTCCAAAAGTAGTTCGAAATTTTTAAAGAAAATGATTTTTACAAGATTTGGAATGCCTAAGGTAATTATCACAGATGGTGGAAGTCATTTCAAAAATATAAGAATTCAATCATTATTGAAAAAATTTGGAATCAAACACAGAATTGCAACTGCTTATCACTCATCCATAAAAAAATACCTATTTTTATGCATTAATTCTTATCGATTTCTAAGGATATTATGCTTTAATGAAAGGTATTTTTGTGTTTTTGGATGTAGGTGATGTAAAAAGGTCCAAATAAGGAAAAAAGAGCAAAAAGGAGCAAAAATGGAGCAAAATACAAAAATTATAAAAAAAAATATGGCCTGGCGCCTACGCGCCAGAAATTGGCGCCTAAGCGCCAGACTCGATACAGAACTGTCAAGTTTTTAACAACGTTTGGACGGTTATTTTGACGAAGTGAGCGGTTGTTGGACATTCTAGAAGACTGGCAGTTGTTCCTTGATAATAGGACATGTGATACATTGCATTTAGACACTCTAAAACGATTTTAATCGCGAAGAGGTGCGAGCCAAAGTGAAGAGGTGCGAAGAACTGGACGCGGTGTCAGGTGCCTAGGCGCCAGATTCCGGCGCCTAGGCACCAGACAGACCTTCTAGAAGATTCATTGAATGTGGACATATTTTGAAGAGGTGCCTCAAGGCAACCCTTGAAGCCTATAAATAGGAGTCCATTTCTTCAAAAAAATGTGCCCCCATTGGAAACTCTTTCTCTTAGCCACTTTAGGATCTCTCATCCTTAGAGAGAGAAATTTAGGGCCACTTTTATTTAGTTTATTGAGTTTATTTTCAAGTTGTTGCATCTGGAGTTCATTACACTGTGGAGTGAGTAGGAATCAGAAGATCTGTAGAAGGAATATTTGAGATAAGTATTTTATTTTTGATTCAAAGTTTATTTATTATGTTTTACTGTTTTTAGTCAATGTGTTCTGAGTAATTAGTTTACTTTCTTCCTTCAATTATGAAAAGATAAATAAGATAATATAGGATTCGATGGAGAATTAAAATTCAAAATATTTTCAAAACATTGTGATGATATTAATACCTGATCTTACATTACTTTTTAAATTGGCCATTTAAATTGTTAAAACCTGTTGAAGAGTTTTGAGACCTAGAAGGAGAAGAACTCTTAACTTGTAAATGTCACATGAATCCTTTGTTGACCTCATTTTTGATGAGGTCTTCTCTTCTTCTCTTTAGTACTTAGGATCTAGCCTTAGGCTTTTCCTTTGACTATCTTAGAGGACTAGAATTGGGACCCACCTTCTAGAATTTCAAACCACTTCTTAACTCCCTACAAACTCCACAAACTTGACTTGTAGACCCCTAATCACCTAGAGGGTTGAAATCGAATGTGAAAGTTTAAAGGATGAGTTCTATGGGACTTTTGGCACTTATGAGCTGCCATGGGTGGCACAGTGCAGTGAAGGGCTGACTTACACATACACTACACTCATACACTACACTTTCACACACCTCCTAAAACCACACCCATATCTAACTTGACCTCCGACTCATGTAGGTGATTCGAATGGATGGTCCTTAACCCCTAAGCCCTTGGTAAGAGGGTTAAGAACAACATAGTGAATGCCTCAAATGAGTCCCTTCATGGCTCATGTGGGCTTGATGTGGCTTCATGGCTCAACCAAAATGATTTCATTCCATTCAAATTTACCCAATCCTCGATTTTCCAAATTTTCGATTTTTGACCCCGGGACCCTACACCCGCACCTTGCCCAAACCACTTGAAACTACCCAAATTTCTCAAAAATTTCCAAATCACCCAAAATCCCCCAAAATCAATCCCAAACATTTCCACATCACTCAAATTGATCATCCATACCCAAAAATTCCAAAAATACCTCCCAATACCCTCCAAATACCCAAAATACCCCTCTTGACCCAAAAAATTCAAAAATTCTAAAAATTCCCAGAAAATTCCAGAAAATCTCAAATATTCCCAATTTCATTTTGTCCAACTACACCATGGGCCAATTTTGTCAATTTACCCTACTTTTGTCAAAACCCCCAATTTGACCCATTTTAACCCAAAGTGAACCCGATGTCGAAACCAAACCTACCCGATTGACCCAAATTCTGGTCCAATTCAATTCTAAACTTTAATTCAACATTCCCAACACCAATCTAGACTAAATCCAAGTTCAATTTGATTGACATTTGGATCCAATTTCACTTTTGGCCTTAAAGCCCAATTTGGACCCATGACCCAAACCTAACCCAAACTCACCCAATTCAACTCCAATTAACCCCAAATCTTTTCTAAATCTTCCTTAGCATCCCCACAAGAAAAAAACTAACATGATTTGCCCAAAATTTAAACCCAAACCCCACTCAAATTTAACCCGAAGCTAAAAGGCCCAATTTTGACCTAAACCCAAACCTAACCCAGAATGAGCCCAAACCCCAAAATCAAAGCCCAACCAAAGTCAAAACCTCTTTGAAACACTCCCATAAACATTTCTCAACATTAATTTTACATCAATTTCAACCCTAGCCCAACATTGGCCCAACTTGGCCCACTTGGACCTATATTGGCCCATTCACCAAATGAACCCAAATTCAACCCAATTCAAACCCAAATCACCCCCAATTTGCTTCAAGTCACTCATGACACATCCATGAGCTAAACCCAACAATTATTTGGCCCAAGCCTTTACCAAAATTTCATCCCAAAATACATTTTAAAATTCAAAAGCCCACTTTCCTAAACCATCTTAAAAGCTCATCTAAAACCATTTCAAAAAAGCCCAAAATCCACCCTAAAGCCCACATGATATCTCCATTTGCCATCCACTTAATTAAAGTCATTACCTAAGTCCCAAATTCATCATCAAATAATTCCAAATCAAGCCTCATGCCAAATCACCCCTAAATACCAAAATTTTTCTTAAATCCATTTCCATGAAATTGACTCCACTTTTCCCGAAGCCAAAGGTGAGCCATGCAAGCCATGGACAAGCCACATGAAGCCATGGAAGGCTTGACATGTGATCAAGCCACTAATGGCAAAAGGAGGAGCCTCTTTTAAGCCCCCTTAAAAAGGTTTTAACCCTTTTAATGCTTCATCTTAATCCATGTTTAATCAAAATATTCATGGATGGTGACTTCTCCACCCTTTCCTAGCTGATCCATTTGATCTTCCCTCAGCCCAAATCAGCCATGGGGAGGTGAACCAAGCCCAAAAGGTGGGTTGACCCATTTGGACCCAAAATGAGCTCATCCCCATTCCATTTCAATTCAACTCCTTTACACATGTCCATGGCCGATTGATCGCACAAACCTCCGACCACGACCTCCACGACCTTGAGGGTGACTCGACCACGGCCGGCCGGCCACCACAACCGCCGGAAACCACCGGACCGAGAGCTCACATGTGAGCCCGACTTGGAATTCTCACCTGCTGAGCTGCCCCATCCCCGGTGGCCATTGGAGCCGTTCTTCTCTTGCCAAGAAGCAGGTCGATCCCAAGCCCTAACTCTCCCTGGAAGGCCCTCCACCCTCTCCTATTTAAACACCACTCCTCTCGGCCATGAGAGGTGCTAAAACAAACCTTAAGGAAACTCTACCAAAATTTTTCCAGACTCCTCTCCATACACAGAGCACTTGATCCCCATCGAGATCCCCTGCCATTTCTTCTCTGTGAGCTCGATTTCGGAGTTGAAATCTAGGCCCAAAACCGGGACACTTCTCCACGGTGAGCCAATCCCCAAATTGATTGGTTCTACACCTTCACCGGACCAAGGGAAGGTGTCCACTCGGAAAAGCCCCATCTCCGAGGCCACCCGATTGCTCCAGACCTCCAAGCTTTGTGATCGGGCCGTGGTCGAAATCCCACCTGGGCGATTCACCGGACCGGGAGACTTCATCCGGAGCTTGCTGGGATCCGATCGAAGGTTCAACAACTCTCGGATCGAAGCCACACTTCTGCGAGCAAAGGTATGGCCTCACTCTTCTTCCCGAGCTTCTGAACATTCTCCATTTTTATTGCGTAAATTTCATCCCACATAAACCGCATAGATCTGTTCGTCTTCTCGAGACGAATCCATAGAGTATAAGAACATGAAAATCCATTGAGTATCGAGTGAGATCTTAGGGATTTAGTGTGGACGGCTCTCGGGTGAGGACGCTCGAGGACGATGAACGGATGCCGTCCATTCAATACACGCGCGGACGGACGGCTCAGATGGCGTCGGATCAGGAGACGGTAAGAGAACCGCGGGGCCCGGGCTGCTGACTCAGATGGCGGCGTCGAATGGGAGCGCGACGCGTGTGCGTTCGGAGATGCCGAGGATGACGCGGCGCCGCGTGGATAAATAGAAAATTAGGGGTATTTTCTATTTATTTAATTCCCTAAACTTCAAAAATTCATAACTTTGTGTAGAAAAATCAGAAAAATAAAATAAAAATACCCTCTTGCTCAGTGAACAGAGGAGAATAATGTGGAAAAGAAATTATTTAATTTCATTAAGTATTTTATTTTTAATAATTTATTTACTCTCTGCATATTTTTAATTCTCCATGCATGTATACAATTCACCATGGCATGAGAACATAGGGCTTTTGAAGCCTCTAAATTTGGGAACATTCTCTGAATTTTCCAATGTCAGAGGCCATCTCTATGAAGAGTTATTGATTTTTTAAATTCATGTTACTGTTTTGAGTATTTTAATTCCAATAAATAGCATGTTGTGAAATAAATTCTAGGAAAATTTGGTGATGTTCCTTATGACCAGAGGACCCTAGAAAAATAGGTTTTGAGTTAGTTCATTTAAAACAACCCTAATTGGCTTAAACACCCAAAATGGATCTCTAATTAATTAGAGCTAACCATACATAAAATTGACTTGAAATCAATTCTCCACTGACCTTTAGGATCAGAGGAACCCACCATAAAAATTTGAGGTCAATTGGACTTGGTTAGCCCTACTAATTGGGTTGATTAAGCCATTTAGCTATTTTAAACTTTAAAAATTCATAACTTTCAAAATATCTTTCAAAAATTTACCAAATTGGTTTTGGAGCCTCTCTGATATCAGAGGGATTTAAGAAAATTAAAATTTCAATTTTCTAAAAAAGTTGATTTTTAATATTATTTTAATATTTTAATAATTAAAAAATAATAAAAATCACAAAAATAATAAAATTCACCAAAACGTCACATTTTGAATTTTAATCACTTAGGAGCAAACCCCATATTTTTCTTAGGTCTATTTAGTGAGATATTAAATTTTAAAGCTCTAGGGTAATTTTAAAATTAAAAAAATGTATTTTCTAGCATTTTCACTAAAATAATTATAATAAATCATAGAAAAATCAGAAAATTGTAAAATTTGATTCTCTGATTTCCTTGATATTAGGGAGATTTTTGAAAAATATAAAATTTATTTTTCAACATTTATTTTATTTTTAAATTAATTAACACTCCAAAACTTAAAATAATTATAATAAAAATAATATAATTCAAAAAATCACCAAAATTGGTCCAAGTGGTCCACTGGTCATTAGGAATGTCCCCTAATTTTCTTAAGGACAGAAACTTCCCTTGGTCATGTTATTAAATTTTCCTTGGAAATCTCTATTTTCTACCAAAAATAATTATATAAATAGATTAAATACGAGAAAAATCACATTTTCTCCTCTCATGTCTTTATTGACATATGAGTGAAGTCACATAAAAATTTCAAGTTCATTTGAGTTCAATTTAGTGAGTTATGAAATTATTAAGCTTAAAGGGTAAAGTGGTAATTAAAATTTTTAATCCTTAATTAAAACTTTAGGTTTAATAAAAAATTAACAAGTAAAATATTTGATCTTAATCTGATTTGGATGATTGAAATTTAAATGATTAAAGAGTAGAAACCCATTAAGCAATTTAAAATGATTAAATAGTTGATTAAATTTGGAAGAATAATAAAATTGGAATTATTAAAATAGGGATACTATTAGGAAGAGATTTATTCTTTAATTTAAAAATACCTAAATTAATTATCTCATTAATATTCAATTCTTAATTAAAATGATAACTCAAATTCAAAACATTAAAAGACTTAATCATTAAACTAAAATTAAATTATTAAACTCTTTTGAAAATTTCAATTAAAATTAAAAAAAATTAAATTAAATTAAAAATTAAATTAAATTAAGTAAATTAAATTGGATTAAATTAAATTAAATTAAATTAAAATTAAAAGTTGAATTAAATTAAATTAAATTAAATTAAATTAAATAAACAAATTAAATTAAATTAAATGAATTAAATTAAATTAAATTAAGTTAAACCAAATTAAAAATTAAATTAAATGAATTAAAATTAAATTAAATTAAATTAAATTAAATTAAATCAAATTAAATTAAAATTAAATCAAATCAAATTAATTTAATGTAACATCAAATCAAACTAAATTGAATTAAATTGAATTAAATTAAATTAAAACTCAATTAAATTAAATTAAATTAAATTAAGTTGAATTAAATATAACTTCACCAAAGACATAAAGAATTCAAAATAAATCTAAAATAACTTGAACACTATTCCAAATTTAAACCCATTAATGGAAATTAAACTAAATCACGAAACCATTTGAACACCAATTTACCTTCAAAAGCTTTAGTTATCATAACTCCTAAACAAAATATTAAATGAAATGTTACTTCACCTATAGGATATTCAAATGTCCTAGTTCACTGAGCAAGATAACAAAACTTGAGATTCTTGGACGATTAATTCATTTGTGTAATTGAATCCATTTGGACTTAAAACAATTCTAGTAATATTGAAAAGATGTTTAAGATTCTTCTTAAACACTTTCTCAATATGATAGGATGTTTATAAGAACAATTGAATTTAATTGTTCTTTGATGAAGAAAATCATCCTCAAACCAAAACACAAGAACCTAGACGTCATAGGAAATGACTAGCTATAGGATTAGGAATTTGGTAGAAAACCATAACCCTTCCCTTAGCTTTACCTAGGAACTTGCTTAAATATTCTAATTGTGTTTTAAGTGCAGCTTGGGATGACGGGAAGACCCTCCAAGTACGTTGATATGTTATTGCAATTTACTTTCTTGCAATTTACATTATTGCAATTTCATTAATCGCATCGCACTTGCTTTTCTTGCATGATAAACAACTGTTGCATGAAAACCCACACTTTTAGGATAGTCCCAAAAACTGAAACCAAAACTAAGTTAAAAGTCATTGCAAGATAAAATTCACCGCCACAACATTTCAAAATATAAAACAACTCAAAATTTAATCACAAACGTAACACAAAACTACAATTAAAATTAAATTAAAACGTCCCGTTGGATGATCGGGAATACCTCGGATGATGTAACCTACGTGTTGCTAACGGGATTTCCCACGGTGCTAAATGAAAGTGTGGAACTCATTCGGTTGAGTTTAGCAAATTCATTTGGACTAAGTGAATCCGATAAAAATAATGATGTCGGAAGGATGGAACCGTGGGATCTTAACCGGTGTCGTTATAATCAACTTTAAGATTTGTTTTAATTAAAGTATTGAAAACACTTGGAAATTAAGATTTTCTCTAAACTAAAAAACTTTTCTCATCCCCTGATTTATGACTTCTAAAACTAAAACTCTACAACAACAAGGAGCTCGAAGCATGGTGGGCAGCACGGCCATCGTCATCGACGAAACCCGAGTGCTACTTCGCAGAAACTTTCCTAGAATTAAATAATAAAGCCATAGGACTTCGAGGTAGTTTGTCTAGTGCAATATAAATCCTCGACTCTTCGTTAGGCACTTGCATTGCAAATTAAGCCCTAACCGGTCTTAGGATTCCGAGGTAGTCGTCCGGTACGACAATAAACCCTCACATCTTCGAGATTATTTGTTTGATTTTATCATACAAATATAAGCCCTAATTAATTAAAATTAGCAAGATCAAAACATTTAAATAAATATTAGGACTTTCCTAAACTCGAAGCCAAACAATAGGATAGTCGGGAAATTACCGAAGTTCGATTCGAATCCGTGATTTCTCCTACTTTTCTTCCTTTGGATTCCCAAAACAAAATGTTCCAAATTTGATCCATTCCCTATTGAAATTCCAAAATTCAATCCCTTGAAAACTTAAACTTTGAAATCCTTGAGAGCAGAATTATTGATTATTATCGAGAGTTTTCTTAGGTGATTCCCATCACTTAAGATGTAATTAACTATAGGGGCTTGCCCTTATAGGGAATTTTAAAAGAACCCGAAGTAATATAAACCCCGTTTAATGCTTTCATATTAAGCAGGGGAATTTGTCGGCTTATAAAATTGGTTCGCAGACCAAACGGATGTCACAAATCTTCTAGTTTATTTAATCGAGCCCCACCGTCAAGCAGTGTGTCTATCCTTGGGGATAGATACACGGTTTGTGGTGCGGTGCTCGTTTATATAAACTATTTGGGATGTGAGATCGGTTTAATCTCATATCTTAAAACCTTCAAATTTAAAATTATTTTCAAAATCAAATACTACTTTTCAAAATTATTTATTTAATTAAATTAAATTAAAAATTAGCCGACGAACTACGTTAGGCGACCCCTTTTTTTAAAATAAAACACACAACCTAAAAATATGCCGACAACTTCTAGCGACTCGACGGGGACAATTCCTCTCTCCATTATAATCAGATAATTCTGCTTTCAAAAATCGGTAGTGTATCCATGTCCTTAATGGGTCAAACTACCCTTCTTTCCGTTGGAATACTATGTTCATTTCTACCTTGGACAAGTATAGCCAACGTTCTCTCGGATTTAGGAGCCACTTTTTAGACACCCCTAAACAGAGAGGTTCTGAGATCCTTTTACCTCATTTCTGAGGTGGGGTGGACCCCCAATAGGTGTTAGTTCAGGAGTGATCCTTCGAGTCGAGAAGTCTTGCATAAGACTTTCTTTTCCTTTCCAACTCCGAATCGGATTCCTTACCTTCTCTACACCTTTGAACATTCCGTTCTAAATAAACAAACCCTTTTATAAATGATTCTTTTAACGAGATAATTCCTTCTTATAAATACATGAACAAGAATGTGTTCGGACTCTTTCAATTCCTTTCTTTTCGTCCTAAAGAAAAGAAGCATAACTCGGGACCGACAACCGGAATCTACCCCTGCGAGATGGAAGCCCCAAAGCCGATTTTCTCCTTCACCGATGGACTGGACTTCGTCGTCTATAAGGATGATCCGCCCGACAATGGGATCATCCGATTTGGACAAGGATTTGAAAACACGAATGTCAAGATCACCGACGTTTCCCTTTTCGCACCGACGAACAAGGTATCCGAAGCTAAGAAGCCGCCTGATCGAGTTCAACCTTAGGTCGACCCAAGAGTTTCCTCCCCTGCAAAGGATCCCGATCGAGAGGAGTACCGCTCGTCCGCAGAGGACCGTTCTTACTACCCCCACCTGGTCTAGTTGTTTCCGCACCTACCCCGACTTCGCCGAATTAAAGGGGAAAGAAATCCGAATTATGGTGAACTCGTTACCGTGGAGGGTACAGATCTTCCTGTAAGACCATCTATTTTTGAAATCGGGTCTAGCTCAAGAATTCCATCACTGACAAGGACCCAAAGAAGAAACGAAGTAGAAGGATCGCTAGAGAAGCCGTAGCCGCTGAAATTGCTTTCCCGGAGAAAATCCTAGAACCGCTCGAATATACACCGCTGCTCGAATACATACCACTTTTGGGAGGAAGCGGGTTCCATCCCCTCTCCGCCACGGAGGACGAGGAAAATGTTCGCAAGATTGTCGCCACATTACCTCGACCCGCATATTACAACGATAGCAGACAGAAAAGGACTAGAACTACGCCGTTTGCTCGACTGCAAACTTTGGTAGAAAAGTTAGCAAAGAAGGAAAAGTGCCCCGTATCGGAGATTCTACGAAGGATAGGGCGGGTGCCAATCAAATCCCGTCTTGGGCCCCGAGTAAAACCCGCCGTCAAGACAGAAAAGCCAAGTAAAAGAATGAAGGCTAGTCCGCCTGTCGTCGTCTCGAGATTGCAGATTAGGGAGGATACCACCTTCCAAGCATTTGGCCGACGGACCATCCGGTCCTAGACCTTCTGCTGCTAGAAGGATGGTATGGCGTCCCACTCATCGGGCGATCGAGATCGAAACAACGACCAAGAAAGAAAGTCTCGCCGAGAGACTTGAATGCGAAGAAAGTGCTACTCGCGATAAAGGGGACTCGTGAAAAGGGGACCCGGCAGCGTATCGCATGACAACCGCGAGGACACACGAGAAAGCCCCGCTAGAAGATGCCATGGAAAAGTTGAGAACCGATATCCGACGATTAGCAAAAGAAAGAGAAGAAAAGTTCGGAGACGAGATTGATTCATCGGAATTCATGGACGACGAATATGAAGAAATCAACATGGTCGAAACACGAGTTTCATCAGCTTCGCAAGGTGCTCCTGCAGCCGCAGAAAGAGAGGAGCCAGAACTGATGAGAAGGCAGCTTCACGAGAAAGACGACACGATCGCTCAAATGGCGAAAAGGATGGAAGAGATGGTCGTAGCTCCGGCCACTCTCCGCAGTCAAATGCAACCACAAAGAGAGACACCCCGCGAGGTCATTGACATTGTAGACGGAGGAAAGGAGATTACATCCGTCAACGGGGATGATCAGTCGAAAAGGATACAACACAAAGTATGATCCCCGAAAAGGATATCAAGAGCTTGGTGGAACAACGAAGTGCGAGAAGCCTTAGCACAATCAAAGAGCGAGACATCCATTCGGACGGGTAGACCTTACCCGGAAGAATTCGACGCCGTCCGCACCCAAAGGCTTCGTACCACCTCTCGTTCAAGACCTTCGATGGAACCGGGAACCCCCGACAAGCATGTTGCACACTTTCGTGCCGGTTGTTGCAATGCCGGCGGGAGCGATGCATTACTCTTCCGACGGCTTGTCGGCGACTCGTCGAGAATCGCCTTCGACCGGTATGCGGAATTACCAAATGGTTCGGTGAAGACGTTCTCGAACAAGAGAACCTCTTCATCAAGCGATTCGCCGGAGCTCGGCACCACATCACTATAGGTGATTTAGTGGTAGAGAAACAAAGGCCGAACGAAACTTTGGTGGATTACATACTTCGATGGAGGAACTTAAGCATGAAGTGTGAACCACAACTACAAGAACAACATGCAGTCGGCATCTTACTTAAAAGCATTGTTGACCTCATTTTTGATGAGGTCTTCTCTTCTTCTTTTTAGTACTTAGGATCTAGCCTTAGGCTTTTCCTTTGACTATCTTAGAGGACTAGAATTGGGATCCACCATCTAGAATTTCAAACCACTTCTTAACTCCCCGCAAACTCCACAAACTCGACCGTAGACCCCTAATCACCTAGAGGGTTGAAATCAAATGTGGAAGTTTAAAGGATGAGTTCCTATAGGACTCTTTGGCATTAGGATCGCCACAGGTGGCCCGGTCCGGTGAAGGGGCTAACTTACACACACACTACACCTATACACTACACTTTCACACACCTATACCTAACTTGACCTCCCGACTCATGTAGGTGATTCACATGGATGGTCCTTAACCCCTAAGCCCTTGGCTAAGAGGGTTAGGAACAACAATGTGGATGCCTCAAATGAGTCCCTTCATGGCTCATGTGGGCTTGATGTGGCTTCATGGCTCAACCAAAATGATTTTATTCCACTTACATTCACCCAATCTTCAATTTCCCAAATTTTCAATTTTTGACCCCCGGGACCCTACACCCGCCTAGCCTACCCAAAGCCCTTGAAATTACCCAAATTTTTCAAAATCACCTCAATTACCCAAGATTCCCCAAAATCAATCCCAAACATTTCCACATCACTCAAATTGAACATCCATATCCAAAATAACCAAAAATTCCAAAAATACCTCCCAATACCCTCCAAATACCCAAAATACCCCCCTTGACCCAAAAAATCCAAAAATTCAGAAAATTCCCAGAAAATTCCAAAACATCCCAAATATTCCCAATTTCATTTTGTCCAACTACACCATGGGCCAATTTTGTCAATTTACCCCACTTTTGTCAAAACCCCCAATTTGACCCATTTTAACCCAAAGTGAACCCAATGTCAAACCAAACCTACCCAATTGACCCAAATTCTGGTCCAATTCAATTCTAAACTTCAATTCAACATTCCCAATACCAATCTAGACCAAATCCAAGTTCAATTTGATTGATATTTGGATCCTATTTCACTTTTGGCCTTAAAGCCCAATTTGGACCCATGACCCAAACCTAACCCAAACTCACCCAATTCAACTCCAATTAACCCCAAATCTTTTCTAAATCATCTTTAGCATCCCCACAAGCAAAACACTAACATGATTTGCCCAAAATTTAAACCCAAACCCCACTCAAATTCAACCCAAAGCTAAAAGGCCCAATTTTGACCTAAACCCAAACCTAACCCAAATGAGCCCAAACCCCAAAATCAAAGCCCACCCAAAGTCAAAACCACTTTGAAACACTCCCATAAACATTTCTCAACAATAATTTTACATCAATTTCAACCCTAGCCCAACATTGGCCCAACTTGGCCCACTTGGACCTATATTGGCCCATTCACCAAAAGAACCCAAATTCAACCCAATTCAAACCCAAATCACTCCCAATTTGCTTCAAATCACTCATGATACATCCATGAGCTAAACCCAAAAATTATTTGGCCCAACCTCTTTACAAAATTTCATCCCAAAATCCATTTTAAAATTCAAAAGCCCACTTTCCTAAACCATTTTAAAAGCCCAAAATCCACCCTAAAGCCCACATGATATTTCTCTACATCATCCATTCAATTAAAATCCTCCCTAAGTCATAAACCAATGATCAAATAATTCTAAATGAAGCTTCATCCAAATTTTCACCAAAATATCCAAAATTCTTAAAATCCATTTTCATGAAATTGACCAAACTTTTTGCCAAGCCAAAGGTGAGCCATGAAGCCATGCATGAGCCACATGTGAGCCATGAGAGCTTTAGACACTCCACCATGCCATATTGGGTAAGAAGAGGGAGGGCTTTCCTTAATCCCTAAAGCTCATTAGCCTTAATCATGTTTCACCTAAACTTAAATTTAATCCAAATATATTTGGATGGAGACTTCTCCATGCCAAACCAGCTGATCCCTTTGATCCCCCACGGCATCCAAAGCCACCTTGAGGGGTGCACCAAGCCCAAATGGGTGGGTTGACCCATTTAGACTCAAAATTAGCTCCTCCCCCATTCCATATAAATCAAACCCTTTACACATGTCAAACCTCAATTGAATGCACCAAACCCCGACTCGACCCACTCGAACAAGATGGTGACCAATGCTCGGCCGGCCGGCCACCGTGCCGCCGGAAAACACCATGGCCGAGAGCTCGCATGTGAGCCCAACTTGGAATTCTCACTCGCCGAGCTGCCCCATCCCCAGTGGTCATTGGAGCTGTTCTTCTCTTGCTAAGAGCAGCTGATCCCAAGCCCTAACTCTCCCTGGGAGGCCCTCCACCCTCTCCTATTTAAACACCACCCCTCTCGGCCATGAGGGGTGCTGAAAAAACCTTAAGGAAACTCTGCCAAAATTGTTCCAGACTCCTCCCCATACACAGAGCACTTGATCCCCACTGAAATCCCCCTTCATTTCTTCTCTCGCGAGCTCAATTTCGGAGTTGAAATCTAGGCCCAAAACCGGGACACTTCTCCACGAGTGAGCCAATCCCCAAATTGATTGGTTCTACACCTTCACTGGACCGAGGGAAGGTGTCCACCAGCAAAAGCCCCATCTCCGAGGCCACCCGGTTGCTCCGACCTCCAAGCTTTGTGATCGGGCTTGGTCGAAATCCCACCTGAGACAATTCACCGGACTAGGAGACTTCATCCGGAGCTTCACGGGATCCAATCGAAGGTGCAACAACCCTCAGATCGAAGCCACACTTCTCTAAGCAAAGGTATGAGCTAATTCTTCATCCCGAGATTCTGGAGATTCTCCATTTCAAATGCTTTAATTTCAATGCATGATCACCGTATAGATGTGTTCGTCTCTTCAAGACGAATCCATAGAGCATAAGAACATGAAAATCCATTGAGTATGAGTGAGATATTAGTGGATTTAGTGTGGACGGCTCTCGAGTGAGGACACTTGGGGACGATGAACGGATGCGCGTCCATTCGATACACGCGCGGACGGACGGCCGGGATCGCGTCGGATCGAGAGACGGTACGAGAAACGCGGGGCCCGGGCTGCTGAATTAGATGGCGGCGTCGAATGGGAGCGCGACGCGTGTGCGTTCGGAGCTGCCGAGGTTGATGCGGCACCGCGTGGATAAATAGAAAATTAGGGATTTTTCTGATTTATTTAATTCCCTAAACTTCAAAAATTCATAACTTTGTGTAGAAAAATCAGAAAAATAAAATAAAAATACCCTCTTGCTCAGCTGAACGAGAGGAGAATAATGTGGGAAAGAAATCATTTAATTTCATTAAGTATTTTATTTTTAATAATTTATTTACCCTCTGCATATTTTTAATTCTCCATGCATGTATACAATTCACCATGGCATGAGACTATAGGGCTTTTGAAGCCTCTGAATTTGGGAACATTCCCTGAATTTTCCAAAGTTATTGATTTTTCAAATTCATGTTACTGTTTTGAGTATTTTAATTCCAATAAATAGCATGTTGTGAAATAAATTCTAGGAAAATTTGGTGATATTCCTTATGACCAGAGGACCCTAGGAAAAATAGGTTTTGAGTTAGTTCATTTAAAACAACCCTAATTGGCTTAAACACCCAAAATGGATCTCTAATTAATTAAAGCTAACCATACATCAAATTGACTTGAAATCAATTCTCCACTGACCTTTAGGATCAGAGGAACCTACCATAAAAATTTGAGGCCAATTGGACTTGGTTAGCCCTACTAAATGGGTTGATTAAGCCATTTAGTCAATTTAAATTTTAAAAATTCATAACTTTCAAAATACTTTTTAAAAATTCACCAAATTGGTTTTGGAGCCTCTCTGATATCATGGGAATTTAAGAAAATTAAAATTTTAATTTTCTAAAAAAGTTGATTTTTTAATATTATTTTAATATTTTAATAATTAAAAAATAATAAAAATCACAAAAATAATAAAATTCACCAAAATGTCACATTTTGAATTTTAATCACTTAGGAACAAACCCCATATTTCTTTTAGGTCTATTTAGTGAGATATTAAATTTTAAAGCTCTAGGGTAATTTTAAAATTAAAAAAATGTATTTTCTAGCATTTTCACTAAAATAATTATAATAAATCATAGAAAAATCAGAAAATTGTAAAATTTGATTCTCTGATTTCCTTGATGTTAGAGAGATTTTTTAAAAATATAAAATTCATTTTTCAACATTTATTTTATTTTTAAATTAATTAACACTCCAAAACTTAAAATAATTATAATAAAAATAATATGATTTAAAAAATCACCAAAATTGGTCCAAGTGGTCCTCTAGTCATTAGGAATGTCTCCTAATTTTATTAAGGACAGAAACTTTCCCTTGGTCATGTTATTAAATTTTCCTTGGAAATCTCTATTTTCCACCAAAAATAATTATATAAATAAATTAAATACAGAAAAATCACATTTTCTCCTCTCATGTCTTTATTGACATATAAGTGAAGTCACATAAAAATTTCAAGTTCATTTGAGTTCAATTTAGTGATTTATGAAATTATTAAGCTTAAAGGGTAAAATGGTAATTAAAATTTTAATCCTTAATTAAAACTTTAGGTTTAATAAAAAATTAATAAGTAAAATATTTGATCCTAATTTGATTTGGATGATTGAAATTTAAATATTTAAAGGGTAGAAACCCATTAAATAATTTCAAAATAATTAAACCTTAATTAAATAATTGATTAAATTTGGAGGAATAATAAAATTAGAATTATTAAAATAGGGATATTATTAGGAAGAGATTTATTCTTTAATTTAAAGATCCCTAAATTAATTATCTCATTAATTTTCAATTCTTAATTAAAATGATAACTCAAATTCAAAACATTAAAAGACTTAATCATTAAACTAAAATTAAATTATTAAACTCTTTTAAAATTTCAATTAAAATTAAAAATACAATTAAATTTAAAATTAAATTAAAAATTAAATTAAATTAAGTAAATTAAATTAAATTAAATTAAATTAAATTAAATTAAAATTAAAAGTTGAATTAAATTAAATTAAATGAATTAAATTAAATTAAATTAAATAAAATTAAATAAATAAAACCAAATTAAATTAAGTTAAACCAAATTAAAAATTAAATTAAATTGAGTTAAATTAAATCAAATTAAATTAAATTGAATTAAATTAAATCAAATTAAATTAAAATTAAATCAAATTAAATTAATTTAATGTAACATCAAATCAAACTAAATTGAATGAAATTGAATTAAATTAAATTAAAACTCAATTAAATTGAATTAAATTAAATTAAAACTCAATTAAATTAAATTAAATTAAATTAAGTTGAATTAAATATAACATCACCAAAGACATAAAGAATTCAAAATAAATCTAAAATAACTTGAACACTATTCCAAATTTAAACCCATTAATGGAAATTAAACTAAATCACAAACCATTTGAACACCAATTTACCTTCAAAAGCTTTAGTTATCATAAATCCTAAACAGAATATTAAATGAAATGTTACTTCACCTATAGGATATTCAAATGTCCTAGTTCACTGAGCAAGATAACAAAACTTGAGATCCTCGGACGATTAATTCATTTGTGTAATTGAATTCATTTGGACTTAAAACAATTCTAGCAATATTGAAAAGATGTTTAAGATTCTTCTTAAACACTTTCTCAATATGATAGGATGTTTATAAGAACAATTGAATTTAATTGTTCTTTGATGAAGAGAATCATCTTCAAACCAAAACACAGGGAACCTAGACGTCATAAGAGATGACTAGCTATAGGATTAGGAATTTGGTAGAAAACCATAATCCTTCCCTTAGCTTTACCTAGGAACTTGCTTAAATATTCTAATTGTGTTTTAAGTGCAGCTTGGGATGACGGGAAGACCCTCGTGGTACGCTTTTATTTTATTGCAATTTATCTTATTGCAATTTATTTAATCGCATCGCACTTACTTTTCTTGCATGATAAACAACTGTTGCATGAAAACCCACACCTTTAGGATAGTCCCTAAAACTAAAACCAAAACTAAGTTAAAAGTCATTGCAAGATAAAATTCACCGCCACAACATTTCAAAATATAAAACAACTCAAAATTTAATCACAAACAGAACACAAAACTACAATTACAATTAAATTAAAACGTCCTGTTGGATGATCGGAAATACCTCGGATGATGTAACCTACGTGTTGCTAACGGGATTTCCCACGGTCTAAATGAAAGTGTGGAACTCATTCAGTTGAGTTTAGCAAATTCATTTGGACTAAGTGAATCCGATAAAAATAATGATGCCGGAAGGATGGAACCGTGGGATCTTAACCGGTGTCGTTATAATCAACTTTAAGATTTGTTTTAATTAAAGTATTGAAAACACTTGGAAATTAAGATTTTCTCTAAACCAAAACACTTTTCTCATCCCCTGATTTATGACTTCTAAAATTGAACCTCTGCAACAACAAGGAGCTCGGAGCATGGTGGGCAAGCACGGCCATCGTCATCAAGCAAAACTCCGAGTCTACTTCGGCAAAACTTTCCTAGAATTAAATAACAAAGCCATAGGACTTCGAGGTAGTTTGCCTAGTGCAACATAAATCCTCAAGTCTTCGTTAGGCACTTGCATTGCAAATTAAGCCCTAACCGGTCTTAGGATTCCGAGGTAGTCGTCCGATACGACAATAAATCCTCACATCTTCGAGGCTATTTGTTTGATTTTATCATACAAATATAAGCCCTAATTAATTAAAATTGGCAAGATCAAAACATTTAAATAAATATTAGGACTTTCCTAAACTCAAGCCAAACAATAGGATAGTCGGAAAATTACCGAAGTTCGCTTCGAATCCGTGATTTCTCCTACTTTTCTTCCTTTGGATTCCCAAAACAAAATGTTCCAAATTTGATCCATTCCCTATTGAAATTCCAAAATTCAATCCCTCGAAAACTTAAACTTTGAAATCCTTGAGAGCGAATTATTGATTATTATCGAGAGTTTTCTTAGGCGATTCCCATCACTTAAGATGTAATTAACTATAGGGGCTTGCCCTTATAGGGAATTTTAAAAGAACCCGTGTAATATAAACCCCGTTTCGATGCTTTCATATTAAGCGAGGGAATTTGTCGGCTTATAAAATTGGTTCGCGAACCAAACGGATGTCACAAATCTTCTAGTTTATTTAATCGAGCCCCACCGTCAAGCGAGTGTGTCTATCCTTAGGGATAAATACACGGTTTGCCATGGTGCGGTGCTCGTTTATATAAACTATTTGGGATGTGAGATCGGTTTAATCTCATATCTTAAAACCTTCAAATTTAAAATTATTTTCAAAATCAAATACTACTTTTCAAAATTATTTATTTAAATTAAATTAAAAATTCGCCGACAACTTCTGTTAGGCGACCCCCTTTTCAAAATAAAACACACAACCTAAAAATATGCCGACAAGCATTCACGGCCCGATAGCACTTCTCCTCAAAGGATTCACTATTAAGACTTTCGAGAAGTTGTTAAGCAAGGCCGGAAGCTTGCAAGAAGAGGCGAAGCAATTAAGTTTCGCCGACAAGACGGACAAGCAAAAGCCTGTGAAGACTTTCGAAAAGAAATCCGGGATCGTTGCAGCAGTCCACAAGGGCAAGCAACCGGTGCAAATATCGTCCGAACGGCCGCAAGAACCTCAACAAAATTACCAAAGAACCCCGACCCAGCTATCAGTCATCTCCACAGTATGAACAACCGCCTCGTCCGCAACGTACATTAAGGGAGCTTCTGAGCAGAGAATATCCGTTCAAGAATGAAGTAGAGCCGAAAATGTTCCGTAGTCTGATGAAGACTCCAGATTTTCAGCTGCCAGAGCCTAAAAGACCAGAGGAAGTCAACAAGAAAGGTGATCCCAACTTTTGCCCCTACCACCGGATGCTTGGGCACAAGATAGAAGATTGCATTACCTTCAAAAGTCGGCTCAACGACAACCTTCGGAAAGGGAATATAACGATCCCGAAGGAGTACATGAAGGAACCCCGTAAAGGAGGTTCCGTCAATGTTATCTCAACCGATCCCATCATTCGATAGATCCCTATACGACCGACGATGGATGGACTACCGCTCGAACGAGGTCTTCAAAAAGATTTTAGACAAAGATCCAAACCGCCTCGGTGCGAGCTTCAATTCGGAGTTTGAGACCCCGTTAAGCCGGTACTATCACTTGCGATAGAAGAACCACCTCAACGAGGAGGCGATCGAAGAGAAGAAGAATATCGACGAAGAAGAGAGGACCGAGACTCCTAAGGCTAGACTAGGGGCCGCTTATCCTAGGATAGTTGTTTCGATTCGGGGAGAAATCCCTCGAACCTCCGACTCGTATGATTATCTCGCTCACTTCGGTGGGATCATATAATGATAAGGGTGATGGCGTTGGCTACGTTTTGATCGTTTCTAACGATTACGTAACTAGCGACAATTCGGACATCGATTTCGATACCAACGACAATTCTCAAATCATACACGATCTCGATGAGCAAAATAACGAAGAAGACATCCATCAAGGAGGCTACGAGAGTTCAACAAGCAACGAATCTATCTGCGAGTTTCGAGGAGCTCCAGTCACGATAGAGTTAGAGCCTTCAGATTCTGAAGATAATCCGGAAGAGCCTGTCATTCCGATTCGGTGAGGAGACACCGGCAAACTCAACACTAGATTCAGAAGAAATTAACAGAAGTTAACTTAAGAAGTGGAAGAGTTCTACCTCCGAGAATGGGTCCAAAGGACAAAGGAAAGCAGGTGGTTGTTCAAGAAGAACCAACCCCGGTAGAAGAGATACCCATTCGGGAAGAAGCCGAGATGCATGAAAATAAAGTGGACTACAACGTACTAGCCCATCTTAGGAAACTACCGGCCAAACTGAGCATCTACGACGCCCTCATCTTATCAAAGGAGATGAGAGAAGCTCGATCAAGGCCTTACTTGATCCGGAAATTTTCTTAGCTCAAATGGCCGGAGATTCCTTAGATGAGGTTTGTTCGTTAAAGGAACAGACGAGGTGTTACCTTCACGGACAATGACCTACTACTTGGGACAACGCATCACAACCGATCGTTGTACATTTCAGCTTACAATCGGGAAGTTTACGCTCTCCGCAGTATTGGTGGATCCAGGAGCATCAATCAATATAATGAGTCTTCGAACACTAAGCATACTTGGAAATTGATGCTCGAGAGCTCGAGGCCGACAAAATGTTATTAAGAGGATTCAACCGTAAAGGAGAAAGAGCCCTTGGATCAATAACACTACTAATGAAGACCGGTGACTTAGCAAAGACAACCGCAAAATTTCACATAATTGATTCGAAACGTCGTTCAACGCTCTACTTGGGCCGACCATGGATACATGAAAACAGGATGGTACCATCATCTCTACATCAGTGCATCAAATACTACGATGGAGGGGAACAGTGCATCAAAGGTGACTTACAACCATTCTCCGTACATGAGATCGGAATCCATGAAGATGCAGCTTATTATGCACCTCCGAAGAAAACAATTTTCTCCAGAGATACCATAACGAATGAAGCAAAGAAAGTTCGGGACAACGAAGAACCTGAAGTTCTAGTCCAACAGTCACTCACCACTCCCTTCCGGCGAGATGGTGAAGGTTTCTCCACAACTCGCATCCGAGGTCGAGGTCGGGGACGAGGTCGTGGTAGAGACGTTAGGACGAGCTTGGACGGAGGAAACCAGCCATCAATGTCGATCGGGAAGATAGTTCGAAGAAGAAAAAGAAATCAAACAAGAAGCAACGACAATAAGTCGAAGAAGCCGCAATTCAAGATCTCTCTCGAAGATGAGAAGAACGAAGAATACAAATCAATGTACGAAAAGATTAACCACTACGTACATACTACGACCCTAACCCCGATCCAGCCTAGCAAGATCGAGGGTATGGTGGTCAAAGAGGTACGTAGCGACGGTACAAAGCCAATCAAATTCTACCGTGGTGCTTCTTCCTCCAAAACTGAAAATAATGTACAATTCGAAGATGTCACTTCATCAGAATTAATGGAATTACCTCTTGAGTGGTACTCTCCCTGTGTCCAAAATTTAATTCAATGTGGTTTCTTACCTCAACAATGGACAAAAGGTCAATCACAACATTTTGAAAAATTATGGAATAATTCCGGTCGTCCACCCAATTCAAAGCATAGTCTCGGATTCGCACAAGAAGATCGACCGACGATACCGAATTTTGCTTGGTTGTCACTTGCGAGTCTAATGAAAACCGCATGGAAACTACGTACGAACTCGAAGATTTATAAATTAGAGAAGCTCCACCAAAGTTCGAAGAAGAGATCAAATCTACAATAGATGAGTTAACGGAAGTTAACTTAGGTACTAGCGAAGAGCCTAGACCTACCTTTGTTAGCTCCTTACTCAATAAGGAAGACTCAGAAGAAATAATCAAATTATTAATGGAATTTAAAGACTCGTTTTGCTTGGAACTATGACGAGATGCCGGATTAGCTCCGCAGGTTGCGGTACCATAAGCTAGAGTGGATCCTACTTCGTCCCGGCCGACAAGGTCCCGTAAGAATGCGTCTAGAAATCGAACAACAAGTCATAGCCGAAGTTAAAAAGCTAATAGACGCCGGATTTGTCCGTGAAGAGCAATACCCGACTTGGTTAGCCAATGTGGTGCCGACCGAAAGAAGAATGGTCGGATCGAATTTGTGTGGACTTCAGAGATTTAAACAAGGCATATCCAAAAGATGAATTCCCTCTACCGATCCCAGAACCAATGATCGATAATGCTTCGACACATGAGATATTCTCATTCATGGATGGATCTTCAGGATACAACCAGATAAATATGGCTCCAGAAGATGAAAAACTTACAGCATTCAGAACGCCGATCGGAGTATTTTGCTACACAGTGATGCCATTCGGACCGAAGAACGCAGAGCAACCTACCGTAGAGCAATGACAAGAATTTTTGATGATCTCATCCACAATCAAGTTGAATGCTACGTGGACGATGTGGTCATCAAAAGCAAAGTAAAGGACAACCACCCGTATGATTCGAGAATTATTTTCGAACGATTAAGACAATTTAACCTTAAGATGAATCCCTTAAAATGCGCCTTCGGCGTCACCTCTGGGAAATTCTTAGGATTCGTTGTCCGACATCGTGGAATTGAAATCGACCCGGAAAAGATTAAAGCTATCTTAGAAATGCCGCCTCCCAAAACCTTAAAACAACTACGATCCTGTACGGCTTATTATTTTTTTTAGGTTGTGTGTTTTATTTTGAAAAGGGGTCGCCTAACAGAAGTTGTCGGCGAATTTAAATTTTAAATTTAATTTAAATATATATATAATTTAGAAAGTAGTATTTGATTTTGAAAATAATTTTAAATTTGAAAATTTTAAGATATGAAATCAAACCGATCTCACATCCCAAATAGTTTATATAAACGAGCACCGCACCACAAACCGTGTATATATCCCTAAGGATAAACACACTACTTGATGGTGGGGCTCGATTAAATAAACTAGAAGATTTGTGACATCCGTTTGGTCTCGCGAACCAATTTTATAAGCCGACAAATTCCCTCGCTTAATATGAAAGCATTAAACGAGGTTTATATTACTCGGGTTCTTTAAAATTCACTATAAGGGCAAGCCCCTATAGTTAATTACATCTTAAGTGACGGGAATCACCTAAGAAAACTCTCTATAATAATCAATAATTCTGCTCTTAAGAATTTCAAAGTTTAAGTTCTCAAAGGATTGAAGTTTGGAATTTCAATAGGGAATGGATCAAATTTGGAACATTTTGTTTTGGGAATTCAAAGGAAGAAAAGTAGGAGAAATCACAGATTCGAAGTGAACTTCGGTAATCTCCCGACTATCCTATTGTTTGGCTTCGAGTTTAGGAAAGTCCTAATATTTATTTAAATGTTTTGATCTTGCCAATTTTAATTAATTAGGGCTTACATTTGTATGATAAAATCAAACAAATAGCCTCGAAGATGTGAGGGTTTATTGTCGTACCGGAAGACTACCTCGGAATCATAAAACCGGTTAGGGCTTAATTTGCAATGCAAGTGCCTAACGAAGAGTTGAGGATTTATGTTGCACTAGGCAAACTACCTCGAAATCCTATGACTTGGTTGTTTAATTCTAAGAAAGTTTTGCTGATGTAGATTCAAGTTTTGCTGACGACGATGGCCGTGCTGCCCACCATGCTCCAAGCTCCTTGTTGATGCAGAGGTTTTAGTTTTAGAAGTCATAAATCAGAGGATGAGAAAAGTGTTTTGGTTTAGAGAAAATCTTAATTTCCAAGTGTTTTCAATATTTTAATTAAAACAAATCTTAAAGTTGATTATAACGACACCGGTTAAGATCCCACGGTTCCATCCTTCCGGCATCATTATTTTTATCGGATTCACTTAGTCCAGTATGAATTTGCTAAACTCAACCGAATGAGTTCCACACTTTCATTTAGACCGTGGGAAATCCCGCTAAGAACACGTAGGTTACATCATCCGAGGTATTCCCGATCATCCAACAAGACGTTTTAATTTAGTTGTAATTGTAGTTTTGTGTTCTGTTTGTGATTAAATTTCGAGTTGTTTTATATTTTGAAATGTTGTGGCGGTGAATTTTATCTTGCAATGACTTTTAACTTAGTTTTGGTTTCAGCTTTTAGGACTATCCTAAAGGTGTGGGTTTTCATGCAACGATTGTTTATCATGCAAGAAAAGTAAGTGTGATGCGATTAATGAAATTGCAATGATGTAAATTGCAAGAAAGTAAATTGCAATAAAATAAAAGCGTACCCTGAGGGTCTTCCCGTCATCCCAAGCCGCACTTAAAACACAATTAGGATATTTAAGCAAGTTCCTAGGTAAAGCTAAGGTAAGGGTTATGGTTTTCTACCAAATTCCTAATCCTATAGCTAGTCATTTCCTATGACGTCTAGGTTCTTGTGTTTTGGTTTGAGGACGATTTTCTTCATCAAAGAATAATTAAATTTAGTTGTTCTTATAAACATCCTATCATATCGAGGAAGTGCTTAAGACAAATCTTAAACATCTTTTCAATATTTCTAGGATTGTTTTAAGTCCAAATGAATTTAATTATATAAATGAATTAATCGTCCAGGATTCAAATTTTGTTGTCTTGCTCGATGAATCTAGGACATTTGAATATCCTATAGGTGAAGTAACATTTCATTTAAGTATTCGTTTAGGAATTATGACAACTAAAGCTTTCGAGGTAAACTGGTGTTCAAATGGTTTGTGATTTAGTTTAATTTCCATTAATGGGTTTAAATTTGGAATAGTGTTCAAGTTATTTTAGATTTATTTTGAATTCTTTATGTCTTTGGTGATGTTATATTTAATTCAACTTAATTTAATTTGATTTAATTGAGTTTTAATTTAATTCAATTTAATTCAATTTAGTTTGATTTGATGTTAAATTAAATTAATTTGATTTGATTTAATTTTAATTTAATTTAATTTAATTTAATTTAATTTAATTTAATTTAATTTAATTTAATTCAATTTAATTTGATTTAATTTATTTAATTTAATTTAATTTAATTTATTCATTTAATTTAATTTAATTTGTTTATTTAATTTAATTTAATCTTTAATTTAATTCAACTTTTAATTTTAATTTAATTTAATTTAATTTAATTTAATTTAATTTACTTAATTTAATTTAATTTTTAATTTAATTTTATTTTTTAATTTTAATTGAAATTTTTTTAAAAAAAAAAATTTAATAATTTGATTTTAGTTTAATGATTAAGTCTTTTAATATTTTGAATTTGAGTTATCATTTTAATTAAGAATTGAATATTAAGGAGATAATTAATTTAGGAATTTTTAAATTAAAGAATAAATCTCTTCCTAATAATATCCCTATTTTAATAATTCCAATTTTATTATTCTTCCAAATTTAATCAATTATTTAATTAAGGTTTAATTATTTTAAATTGCTTAATGGGTTTCTACCCTTTAATTATTTAAATTTCAATCATCCAAATCAGATTAGGATCAAATATTTTACTTGTTAATTTTTTATTAAACTTAAAGTTTTAATTAAGGATTAAAAATTTTAATTACCACTTTACCCTTTAAGCTTAATAATTTCATAACTCACTAAATTGAACTCAAATGAACTTGAAATTTTTATGTGACTTCACTCATATGTCAATAAAGACATGAGAAGAGAAAATGTGATTTTTCTGTATTTAATTTATTTATATAATTATTTTTGGTAGAAAATAGAGATTTCCAAGGAAAATTTAATAACATGACCAAGAGAAAGTTTCTATCCTTAAGAAAATTAGGGACATTCCTAATGACCAGAGGACCACTTGGACCAATTTTGGTGATTTTTTGAATTATATTATTTTTACTATAATTATTTTAAGTTTTGGAGTGTTAATTAATTTAAAAATAAAATAAATGTTGAAAAATGAATTTTATATTTTTCAAAAATCTCTCTGATATCAAGGAAATAAGAGAATTAAATTTTGCAATTTTCTGATTTTTCTATGATTTATTATAATTATTTTAGTGGAAATGCTAGAAAATACATTTTTTTAATTTTAAAATTACCCTAGAGCTTTAAAATTTAATATCTCACTAAATAGACCTAAGAAAAATATGGGGTTTGTTCCTAAGTGATTAAAATTCAAAATGTGACATTTTGGTGAATTTTATTATTTTTGTGATTTTTATTATTTTTTAATTATTAAAATATTAAAATAATATTAAAAAATCAACTTTTTTAGAAAATTGAAATTTTAATTTTCTTAAATTCCTATGATATCAGAGAGGCTCCAAAACCAATTTGGTAAATTTTTAAAAAGTATTTTGAAAGTTATGAATTTTTGAAGTTTAAAATGACTAAGTAGCTTAATCAACCCAATTAGTAGGGCTAACCAAGTCCAATTGACTTCAAATTTTTATGGTGGGTTCCTCTGATCTTGAAGGTCAGTGGAGAATTGATTTCAAGTCAATTTGATGTATGGTTAGCTCTAATTAATTAGAGATCCATTTTGGGTGTTTAAGCCAATTAGGTACGTTTTAAATGAACTAACTCAAAACCTATTTTTCCTAGTGGTCCTCTCGGTCATAAGGAACATCACAAAATTTTCCTAGAATTTATTTCACAACATGCTATTTATTGGAATTAAAATACTCAAAATAGTAACATGAATTTAAAAAATCAATAACTGTTCATAGGATGGCCTCCGACTTTAGAAAATTCAGGGAATGTTCCCAAATTCGGAGGCTTCAAAAGCCCTATGGTCTCATGCCATGGTGAATTGTATAAATGCATGGAGAATTAAAAATATGCAGAGAGTAAATAAATTATTAAAAATAAAATACTTGATGAAATTAAATGATTTCTTTTCCACATTATTCTCCTCTCGTTCACCGAGCAAGAGGGTATTTTTATTTTTTTTTTCGATTTTTCTACACAAAGTTATGAATTTTTGAAATTTAGGGAATTAAATAAATCAGAAAAATCCCTAATTTTCTATTTATCCACGCGGCGCCGCGTCAACCTCGGCAGCTCCGAAACGCCGCGTGGCGCGCTCCCATTCGATGACGCCATCTGACTCAGTGCTCCCGGGGCCCGCTGTATCGTTCCGTCTTCTGATCCGACGCGATCCTGGCCTTCCGTCCGCGCGTGTATTGGATGGACGGCATCCGTTCATCGTCCCCAAGTGTCCTCACCCGAGAGCCGTCCACACTAAATCCCTAATATCTCACTCGATACTCAATGGATTTTCATGTTCTTATGCTCTATGGATTCGTTTTTAAGAGACGAACACATCTATACGGTTATCATGCATTGAAATTAAAGCATTTAAAATGCAGAATCTCCAGAAGCTCGGGATGAAGAATTAGCTCATACCTTTGCTCAGAGAAGTGTGGCTTCGATCCGAGGGTTGTTGCACCTTCGATCGGATCCCGGCAAGCTCCGCATGAAGTCTCCCGGTCCGGTGAATTGTCTAGGTATGATTTCGACCACGCCCGATCACAAAGCTTGGAGGCCGGAGCAACCGGGTGGCCCGGAGATGGGGCTTTTGCTGGTGAACACCTTCCCTCGGTCCGTTGAAGGTGTAGAACCAATCAATCTGGGGATTGGCTCACCGTGGAGAAGTGTCCCGGTTTTGGGTGGAATTTCGCTCGAGAAATCGGATTTTGTCGATGGGGATTAGGGCAAATCGACACCGGGGATCAACTGCTCTAGGGGTGGAGAAGGGTTTGGAACAATTTTGGCAAAGTTTCTGCAAGGTTTGTGCAACTCTCCTCTCATGGCCGCGAGGGGGTCGGGTTTAAATAGAGGTGGTCGGAGAGCCTCACGTGGATGGCCAAGGGTTGGGATCACCTGCTGCGGTCATGGGGAGAACAGCCCATGGTGGCCATTGGGCATGGGGCAGCTCCGCAAGGTGGAATTCCAAAGTTTGGCTCCTCCCAAGGTCTCGGCCATGGTGTTTTCCGGCAACCCAGTCGGCTGGCCGGGAGGCATGGGTCACCCTCAGGTCCAGGTGGGTAAGGGCTGGAGGTTTGTGCAGTCAATTGGCAATTGCCATGTGTAAAGGCTTTGAATTAAAATGGAATGGGAAAGGGGTCATTTTGGCTTCAATTTGGTCAATCCATTGGTTTGGGTTGGGTGCACCTCCCCATGGTCCGATTTTGGGCCGAGAGGATCAGCTGGGTCGCCCAAGAGAGAATGGTATGGTCTCTATCCATGATGAGGTGGCTAAACATGGTTTAGTGTGTGTCATGAATAAGGTTAAAAAGGCTTAATGAAAGATTAGGAAAGGAGCCCCTCCTCTTGCCATTAATGGCATGGTCACATGCCAAACTTTCATGGCTTCACATGGCTTGTGAATGGCTCATTCATGGCTCCATTTGGCTTGGGAAAAGTTTAGTTAACTTCATAAAAATGGATTTTAAGGATTTTGGACATTTTGGTGGAAAGTTGGATGAAGCTTTATTTAGAATTATTTGATCATTGGATTAGGACTTAGGGATGATTTTAATTGAATGCATGATGAAGAGAATTTGTCATATGGGCCTTAGATTGATTTTGCCCCTTTGGATTTTGGTGGAGATGGGCTTTAGGAAGGTTTAAGAAAGTGGGCTTTTGGTTTGGAAATAAATTTATGGATGGGGAATTTGTGAAGGATTGGGCCAAATAAGTGTTGGGTTTAGCTCATGGATGTATCATGAGTGACTTGAAGCAAATCGGGAGTGATTTGGGTTTGAATTGGGTTGAATTTGGGCTCTTTTGGTGAATGGGCCAATATAGGTCCAAGTGGGCCAAGTTGGGCCGATGTTGGGCTAGGGTTGAAATTGATGTAAAATAAATGTTGGGAAATGTTTATGAGAGTGTTTCAAAGAGGTTTTGACTTTGGTTGGGCTTTGATTTTGGGGTTTGGGCTCATTTGGGTTAGGTTTGGTTTTAGGTCAAAATAGGGCCTTTTAGATTTGGGTTGAATTTAAGTGAGGTTTGGGTCTAAATGTTGGACAAATCATGTTAGTGTTTTTTTGTGGGAATGTTAAGGAAGATTTGGAAAAGATTTGGGGTTAATTGGAGTTGAATTGGGTGAGTTTGGGTTAAGTTTGGGTCATGGGTCCAAATTGGGCTTTAAGGCCAAAAGTGAAATTGGATCCAAATGTCAATCAAATTGAACTTGGATTTGGTCCAGATTGACATTTGGGATGTTGAATCGAAGTTTAGAATTGAATTGGACCAGAATTTGGGTCAATTGGGTAGGTTTGGTTTGACATCGGGTTCACTTTGGGTTAAAATGGTCAAATTGGGGTTTTGACAAAAGTAGGGTAGACAAAATTGGCCCATGGTGTAGTTGGACAAAATGAAATTGGGAATATTTGGGATTTTCTGGAATTTTCTCGGGAATTTTCTCGAATTTTTGGATTTTTGGGTCAAGAGGGGTATTTTGGGTATTTGGAGGGTATTGGGAGGTTTTCTTGGAATTTTTGGTATTTTTGGGTATGGATGATCAATTTGAGTGATGTGGAAATTTTGGGATTGATTTTGAGGATTTTTGGGTGATTTGGAATTTTACAAAAATTTGGGTAATTTTCAAGGGTTTTGGGTAGGTTAAAGTGTGTAGGGTCCTGGGGTCAAAAATCAAGATCGGGTGAATGTAAGTGGAATGAAATCATTTTGGTTGAGCCATGAAACCATATCAAGCCCACATGAGCCATGAAGGGATTCATTTGAGGCATTCACTATGTTGTTCCTAACCCTCTTACCGAGGGCTTAGGGGTTAAGGACCATCCATGCGAATCACCTACACGAGTCGGAGGTCGAGTTAGGTATGGGTGTGGTTCTAGGAGGTGTGTGAAAGTGTAGTGTATGAGTGTAGTGTATGAGTGTAGTGTGTGTGTAAGTCAGCCCCTTCACTGCACCGTACCATCCAGTGGCGGCTCCTAAGGCCAAAGAGTCCTATAGGAACTCATCCTTTAAACTTCCACATTTGATTTCAACCCTCTAGGTGATTAGGGGTCTACAGTCAAGTTTGTGGAGTTTGCAGGGAGTTTAGAAGTGGTTTGAATTTCTAAAAGGTGGTGGATCCCAATTCTAGTCCTCTAAGATAGTCAAAGGAAAAGCCTAAGGCTAGATCCTAAGTACTAAAGAGAAGAAGAGAAGACCTCATCAAAAATGAGGTCAACAAATGGACCCCCAATAGGTGTGGTGAGCTGACGGAGCACACCGCGCGTATTGGTGTTGACCGAAGCGATCAACAAAACCAACACAGATGTCTAAGTGACAAACTTAGGACGAAGTAGAAGAATTTCCGCTGGGGAGTACGAGGTAAATCTCCAAGATTGAAGATTCCGTAACTCTCGCCGGGAAAAAAAGGAGGTGAATTTCGGATCACAAGATTTTAAGAGATTGGATCTTAGATTCGTTTCATTTTTATTTCAAGTTTTAATTATGAGTTTGAATTTCGATTTGTGTTTCAATTTTGGTTTTATGCGGAGAAAAGAGTAGGGCTAAGGCCCACCCGAATGCATTTGTATGCTGAGAAGGAAGCAGGACTGAACCTATTCCATATGTGTATGCTGAGAAAGAATAGGACAAAGCCTATCTGAAATGCAGAGTGCTTTAATTTCAGTTTCTTGCTGAGAGGATCAAATTTTAAGATTGCTGAGAAAGGAGTAGGACTGTACCTATCCCGAGTACCGAGAATCGCAGAGAAGGGAGTAGGGCGAAAGCCTATCCCGAATGCTGAGATTGCTGAGATGGGAGTAGGGCGGAAGCCTATCCCGAATGCTGAGATTGCTGAGAAGGGAGTAGGGCGGAAGCCTATCCCAAATGCTGAGATTGCTGAGAGGGAGTACGGCGGAAGCCTATCCTGAATGCTGAGATTGCTGAGTAGGGAGTAGGACTGTGCCTATCCCGAATACTGAGAATTGCAGAGAATGGAGTAGGGCTGAACCTATTCCATATGTGTATGCTGAGAAGGATTAGGACTGAGCCTATCCCAAATGTGTATGCTGAGAAAGAATAGGAAAAAGCCTATCCGAAATGCAAGAGTGCTTTAATTTCAATTTCTTGCCGAGAGGATCAAATTTTGAGATTGCTGAGAAAGGAGTAGGAACGTGCCTATCCTGAGTACTGAGAATTGCTGAGAAGGGAGTAGGGTGGAAGCCTATCCCGAGAGCTGAGAATTGCAGAGAATATGCTGAGATGGGAGTACGGCGGAAGCCTATCCCAAGTGTCGAGAACTCGCAGAGAAGGGAATGAGGCGGAAGCCTATCCCGAATGCCGAGAATATGCTAAGAATTCGCCGAGATTGCCTGAGAATATGCCGAGGATTACCGAGATTGCCGAGGATTGCCGTGGGGATTCATCGCGAATTCGCCGAGAATATGCCGAGGATTCGTCGAGATTCGCCGAGGATCGCCGAGATTCGCCGAGATTGCCGAGGATTGCCGAGATTGCCGAGGATTGCCGAGAATGCCGAGGATTGCCGAGAATGCCGAGAATGCCGAGGATTGCCGAGATTGTCGAGGATTGTCGAGAAGGGAGTAGGGCGGAAGCCTATCCCAAGTGCCGAGAACCGCCGAGATTCCGTGAATGCGCAGACATCGAAGAATTTTGCCGACTTATCGTCGAGACTGAAGAATTTTGTTGAAATTTATTTATGCGGAGATCAAGGGAAATTTTGCTGAGGTCCATGGGGAATTTTTGCTGAGACTCGGTTTATACAGTGGTTGTGAAAAATTTTGTTGATATTTGATTTATGCTATGACTATGATGAATTTTACTGAGATTTGGCTTATGCTGAGATTTGAGAAAGATTTTGCTGATATTTGGGAATGCGAATTTTATGAATGCGGAGACCGAACATATTGCTGAGATTTATGGATGCGGAGATTGTGAAAACATATTGTAAAGTGCAGAGAATGTTTGTAGAAGTTCATGCAAAGCTTGAATTTTATCGAAATGTTACGCGAGAGATTTTTGAAAATTCACAAGGTGCGTAGTTCTTTTGTTTATTCAAATGTTGATTTTTATTTTGTTTGATGCGAGTTTTATTTAGTTTCATTTGTTTTAAGAGCTGGACCCGCTTTTAGACAAGTGCGACATCGGTGCTTCGTAGGACAAGAATTTGTCTCTGAAGCATCACGATGCGCGGTACTTCTGAGGGTATCATCAACTGTAGATAATAACTCACTCTTTAAGTTGCTATCGGAATTTATATTCTTTCAAGCACCTATAAAGATGTGTTATCTCTAAGGACGTCGCAGTTTAGGAGGCTGCAACTCCGTAGCTTTGTTCGTAGCAGTTGTCATTTGATTTTGTCACCGATTTCGTAAAGGGTGTTCACACTATCTTCGAGAAATTACTATGACGTTCTTTGAACTGACGTTGAAGTTGTATTTGCTGTGCGCTGAAGGATAAGACTTCAAGGTTGAATTTCCGTTAATTGCTAATAACGTTGTCATTCCTTTAATTCTTCCTTTCTGGGGCTAAGCAGATTTCAAAATTTCTGTTCATGTGATCAAAAATATTTTTCACTGTCCAAAGATATTTCTGAGCCAATTAATGACCGGCCAAAAGGTATAGAATCACTTGACTCTCTCCAAAGCATAATATCGGAGGAAACTTCTTAAGGTAGCCTTTCAAGTTTTATTAATCAGGGGAGGATTAAGACACCAATTTTTGATTATATGCTTGCCTCAAGCTTCTTCTCAGGGTGCATTCTTTTTTTTTTTTTTTGAGCTTTTCGCTCTCCTTTTTTTTATTGAGGATTACTATATTTAGTGAAGCACAGATTAAAGATTTTGAATGTCTGGATTGTGACACCAATTTTTGATTGTGTGCTCACCTCAAGCTTCTACTCAGGAACACCCTTTTTTTTTTTGCTCCTTTTGTTTTCTGAGAATTACTGTATCTGGCAAAGGCATATTTTTGTTAAAGATATTGAATGTCGAAACTCCTCTAATTAATAATTCCAAAATGTTTCTTAACATGAATCCTGGGATATTACAACTTATTCGAAAGTCCGGACCCGACCACATGGCGGGAAATTAAAAGGCTCGTGACATCCCGAATCAATTATTCGTATTTCAACCACACTACTTCATTTTGAAATCAATTTAGGACCTAGTCCAAATTCCTTAAAGTAAACGACTCGCTTGTTAGAGCATTAATTTCATTCTTCCCCGAAACCATAGTCTTAAGCAAAATATCCAAATTTAAGTTTTTCCAAACATAGTAGCAATTCTGGACAAAACAAACTCCTTTTCTTTCATTCATTGCAAGTGGGAAGGATGGTACGTGACCAATACCGATCGTGCTAATATCTTCTTCCAAATACAAAAGTAGTTCAATAGCAACCAAAAAGTGTCACGTCCGTTGTCACCGCGTAGGAACCAATCGAAGCAAACAAATCGCCTCGAAATCATATTGATATAACTTATTTCAAGTTCCTTTCAAATATTCATCGTGATTGTTACGCTTCCATTCTTGAAATTTTTCTCCACCCATTCTTCGAAACCGATACGACCTTCAATGGTGTGCCCAAGCATTCGTGATATGGGCAATAGTTGGGATGATTCTTCTTGTTAACTTCCGTCGGTTTCTTTGCCTCGTGCAATCCGAACTTGGGCTTCTTAATCAAATTCCGAAACATCTTTTCCACTCGCATCATCTTTGAAAGAATATACTCGCTTAGTTTCTTGGTCGTAGACGGACCCCGTCTTCCATCCATCCGAAGCGACCACCGTTGAGACGACCGTTGATAGTCTCCGTTGTCGAGGCCGTTCAATCTGGATCCGCATTGGTCGCTTGTCTTTATCCACCACCGCCATTGTCTCGTACTCCTCAAATGTCTTCGACCGACTCTAGCTTTTCCGAATTTTCTCGGAAAACCCAACTCGTTCGCTTCCTCTTGCAAACTTCCAGCTTTGCAAAGTAGTTTCTCAAACGTTTTGATCGTGAATCCTTTAAGGAGAAATGCAACTCGGTCCATGGATGCTCTTTAAGAGAATTTCAACCGCATGTTGCTCCCGGAGCCGTGGCTCACACTTCGAAGCTTAAATTTCTCCATCGCAAAATGTAGTCTACCAATGTTTCGCCGACTTCGTCGCTCCACCACAAGATCACCGATGGTGATATGGTGTCTAGCTCCAGCCGAACCGCTTGACAAAGAGGTCTTCCAATTCTATGAACCTTCTCACCGAACCATTTAGCAACTACGCGTACCGCCGAATGCAACCCCCAAAAGGCTATTCACAAATCGACGACACAACAATGCATCGCTACTCCCGCGTTGCAAAGAATCCTGCTCGAAAGTGTGCAACATGCCGTCGGGGTTTCCGTACCATCAAAAATCTCGAACCGAGGTGATACGAAACCTCCGGGATATTGAACAGACATCAAACTCTCCAGGTATGGTCTACCCTTCGAATCGATGTTCGTTCTTGGACTCAAGCCGTGGCTTCTCTCACTCCGCCGTTCCACCATTTCGCTTAATGTCTTGTTCGGCATCGGACCCCGAACCGAATCCCTCTTCCGTTGTACATCGACGGTGAACTCCCTTCTTTCATCCGTAACATTAATGGTCTCTAGTTGGTTTGTTTCCGGAGGTGTTATTCGCGGTGATTGTGACTTTCCTCGAATTGTGGCCATGCTAGCCATCACTTCTTCTAGTTGCTTCTTCAAATGGTCGATATGTTCATCTCGTTGTCGAATGGCCCTTCGCCAATCCTCTCGCGGCGTTCTCTTCACCAAAAGGCGGAGTGTCGCTCGCAGATAATGTTGATTGGGTCTCGACGACGTCGATTTCGTGAATTCACCTTCCATGAAATCTCGCTAGTTCGTAATCTTCCTCTTCAATGTTATTTTTCCGATCTTTAGCAGTTGTGCAATGTTAGCTCGAAGCTTTTCCACAGCCTCCTCAATCGACTTTCCTTTGATGACTTTAAGGTCAACTCGGAGATTTTCGAGAAACATCACTTATTTCCCGAGCACCGGTGTCGTCGCGTAGAAGTCAATCGAATCATCCGAAATCATATTTACGTAACTTTTTTCGAGTTCTTTTAAATATTCTTCTAGTATTACCACCTTTCCACTTCGAAATTCTCCTCAAGCCAATCCTTAAAGCCGAAGCAGTTTTCTATAGTATGGCCGAGCAACCGGTGGTATGGGCGAGACATCGGGTGATCTTCCTCGCCGACCTCCTCTAGCTTTTTGGCTCGGTAGCTCTGATTTCCGAACTTAGAAGCAAGTCATGGAATATCTTCGACACCGACTCTTCCTTAAAAGGGTATACCTTGTTTAATCGTCGACTCATTGTTGCTCTATCCGTAAGAGATGGTCTTCTTTTCGTGCCTTTGTCGATTGTATGGGCTTTAAATTGGACCCAATATCGAATCCGGAAAATGGTAGGTCATAAACGCCGCCGACTTTCCCTCGTGTAGAATCTCTTTTCCTTTAGTTAGCGGAGCGACCGGTACAACGGTGGTGAATCCAGCGAAGAAAAGCGTACACAACTCTGTGAGCAATCCTAACATTTTTCGTAGCCGACCTTACAAGAAAAGAAGAATTCATTCCAAACGACATCCTTTCCGCAGGGGAGAATTCCGTAACAGGCTTCAAGTTGAACTCCATAACAGGCTTAACGAACTTGCTTATTTCGGACTTCATCACTGTGACAGCCACATCACCAAACATTGCTACAACATTGTCGAACCCTTGTCCAAACTTAATGACTGCCAGATCAGGCAACTCGTCTCTATTGATAGCGAATTCTTCTCCGGTGGCGAAAGAGAAGATCAACTTCGGTGAAGACATTGTCCTCGTCATTCAAGAATTCCCGAAGTCGCTGACATCCCGTGTCTTGCAGCTTCAGTGAAAGTACTGAAGTTAACGCACTCGTCTTGTAAACTGGGCATCCTTTAAAATTTATTCATGTGAAAATTTTTTTTATCTCAAAATTTTGCATTTTGTTTTATTATTGTGTATTCGATGGGTTTTCAGAATTTTATTTTGAATTGAAATTTTAACAAAATTTTATTTTGTTTAGAGTTTATTGGAAGGTTTTTAGAGCGGAATTTCAGTTTGACATGTTTACAACAAGTCAAACCTAAAGAAGAATGAAGTATCGGACTCAATCCGAGATTTAGAGGAGGTCGAATTCACATTCAAATCACATGAATAGATCGCTCCAATTCTAACACATCTATCGGGGGTCTACCTCGCCTCTTAAGGGAGGTGGGAGGATTCCGGAACCTCTCCGTTTAGGGGTGTCTAAACAGTGGCTCTGAATCCAAAAGGAGTCGACTATACTCACTCAAGACGTAAATGAGCGGGGTACGTCAACGGAAAGAATAGTAGTTTGGTCCACTAGGGGCATGGACTCACTACCGATTTATGAAAACAAAACCATCTGATCAAAATGGAGAGAGGAACTTTTCCCCAGCGGAGTGTAGGCATATTTTTAGGTTGTGTGTTATTTTAAAGGGGGGGTCGCCTAACAGAAGCTGTCGGCGAATTTTTAATTTAATTAAAATAAATAATTTGAAAAGTAGTATTTGATTTTGAAAATAATTTTAAATTTGAAGGTTTTAAGAGATGAGATTAAACCGATCTCACATCCCAAGTACTTTATATAAACGAGCACCGCACCACAAACCGTGTATCTATCCCTAAGGATGTACTACACCGCTCGACGCGTGGGGCTCGATTAAATAAACTAGAAGATTTGTGACATCCGTTTGGTCCGCGAACCAATTTTATAAGCCGACAAAATTCCCTCGCTTAATATGAAAATATTAAACGTGGTTTATATTACTCCGGTTCTTTAAAATTCCCTATAAGGGCAAGCCCCTATAGTTAATTACATCTTAAGTGATGGGAATCACCTAAGAAAACTCTCGATAATAATCAATAATTCTGCACTCAAGAATTTCAAAGTTTAAGATTTTCAAGGGATTGAAATTTGGAATTTCAATAGGGAATGGATCAAATTTGGAACATTTTATTTTGGGAATCCAAAGGAAGAAAAGTAGGAGAAATCACGCATTCGAAGTGAACTTCGGTAATTTCCCGACTATTCTATTGTTTGCTTCGGATTTAAGAAAGTCCTAATATTTATTTAAATGTTTTGATTTTGCCAATTTTAATTAAATAGGACTTATATTTATATGATAGAATCATACAAATAGCCTTGAAGATGTGAGGGTTTATGTCGTACCCAACGACTACCTCGGAATCCTAAGTTCGGTTAGGGCTTAATTTGCAGTGCAAATGCCTAACAAAAGGTTGAGGATTTATGTTGCACTAGGCAAACTACCTCGAAGTCCTATGGCTTGGTTATTTAGTTCTAGGAAAGTTTTGCTGATGTAGATTCAAGTTTTGCTGACGACGATGGCCGTGCTGCCCATCATGCTCCGAGCTCCTTGTTGTCGCAGAGGTTTAGTTTTAGAAATTATAAATCAGTGGATGAGAAAAGTGTTTTGGTTTAGAGAAAATCTTGATTTCCAAGTGTTTTTTATGTTTTAATTAAAACAAATCTTAAAGTTGATTATAACGACACCGGTTAAGATCCCACGGTTCCATCCTTCCGCATCATTATTTTTATCGGATTCACTTAGTCCGTATGAATTTGCTAAACTCAACCGAATGAGTTCCACACTTTCATTTAGACCGTGGAAATCCCGTTAAGCAACACGTAGGTTACATCATCCGAGGTATTCCCGATCATCCAACATGACGTTTTAATTTAGTTGTAATTGTAGTTTTGTGTTCGTTTGTGATTAAATTTCGAGTTGTTTTATATTTTGAAATGTTGTGGCGGTGAATTTTATCTTGCAATGACTTTTAACTTAGTTTTGGTTTCAATTTTAGGGACTATCCTAAAGGTGTGGGTTTTCATGCAACGAGTTGTTTATCATGCAAGAAAAGTAAGTGCAATGCGATTAAATAAATCGCAAGAAGGTAAATTGCAAGAAAGTAGATTGCAATAAAATAAAAGCGTACCCGGAGGGTCTTCCCGTCATCCCAAGCTACACTTAAAACACAATTAGAATATTTAAGCAAGTTCCTAGGTAAAGCTAAGGGAAGGGTTATGGTTTTCTACCAAATTCCTAATCCTATACCTAGTCATCTCCTATGACGTCTAGGTTCTTTGTGTTTTGGTTTAAGGACGATTTTCTTCATCAAAGAACAATTAAGTCCAATTGTTCTTATAAATGTCCTATCATATCGAGGAAGTGCTTAAGAATAATCTTAAACATCTTTTCAATATTTTTAGAATTGTTTTAAGTCCAAATGGGTTTAATTATACAAATGAATTAATCGTCCGGGATTCAAGTTTTGTTAACTTGCTTGCTGAACTAGGACATTCGAATATCCTATGAGTGAAGTAACATTTCATTTAATGTTCGTTTAGGAGTTATAATAACACAAGCTTTCGAGGGTAAATTGGTATTCAAATGATTTGATTTAAGTTAATGGGTTTAAATTTGAATAATGTTCAAGTTCGCTTTATATTTAATTTCTTTCTGTTTTAGGGGATGTTATATTTAATTCAATTTAATTTAATTTAATTGAGTTTTAATTTAATTTAATTCAATATAGTTCAATTTAATTTGATTTGATGTTTAATTAATTTGATTTGATTTAGTTTTAATTTAATTTGATTTTATTTTATTTTATTTTATTTAATTTAATTTGATTTAATTTTATTTTATTCATTTAATTTAATTTAATTTTATTTTATTTTATTCATTTAATTTAATTTAATTTAATTTTATTTATTTAATTTAATTTAATTTAAGTTATTTAATTTAATTTAAGTTATTTAATTTAATTTAATTTGTTTGATTTAATTTAATTTGATTTAATTTAATTTAATTTAATCTTTAATTTAATTTAATTTTTTAATCTTAATTTAATTTAATTTAATTTAATTTAATTTAATTTAATTTGATTTGATTTTAATTTTATTTTATTTTTAATTTTAATTGAAATTTTTTTAAAAGAGTTTAATAATTTAAGTTTAGTTTAATGATTAAGTCTTTTAATATTTTAAATTTGAGTTATCATTTTAATTAAGAATTGAATATCAATGAGATAATTAATTTAGGGATTTTTAAATTAAAGAATAAATCTCTTCCTAATAATATCCCTATTTTAATAATTCCAATTTTATTATTCTTCCAAATTTAATCAATTATTTCATTAAGGTTTAATCATTTTAAATTGTTTAATGGGTTTCTACCCTTTAATCATTTAAATTTCAATCATCCAAATCAGATTAGGATCAAATACTTTACTTGTTAATTTTTTTTATTAAACCTAAAGTTTTAATTAAGAGTTAAAAAATTTAATTACCACTTTACCCTTTAAGCTTAATAATTTCATAACTCACTAAATTGAACTCAAATGAACTTGAAATTTTTATGTAACTTCACTCATATGTCAATAAAGACATGAGAGGAGAAAATGTGATTTTTCTGTATTTAATTTATTTATATAATTATTTTTGGTAGAAAATAGAGATTTTCAAGGAAAATTTAATAACATGACCAAGGGAAAGTTTCTGTCCTTAAGAAAATTAGGGGACATTCCTAATAACCAGAGGATCACTTGGACCAATTTTGGTGATTTGTTGAATTATATTATTTTTATTATAATTATTTTAGGTTTTGGAGTGTTAATTAATTTAAAAATAAAATAAATGTTGAAAAATGAATTTTATATTTTTGAAAAATCTCTCTGATATCAAGGAAATCAGAGAATCAAATTTTGCAATTTTCTAATTTTTTTATGATTTATTATAATTATTCTAGTGAAAATGCTAGAAAATACATTTTTTTAATTTTAAAATTACCTTAAAGCTTTAAAATTTAATATCTCACTAAATAGACCTAAGAAAAATGTGGGATTTGTTCCAATGTGATTAAAATTCAAAATGTGACATTTTGGTGAATTTTATTATTTTTGTGATTTTTATTATTTTTTAATTATTAAAAATATTAAAATATTATTAAAAATTAACTTTTTTAGAAAATTGAAATTTTAATTTTCTTAGGTTCCCCTAATATCAGAGAGGCTCCAAAACCAATTTGGTGAATTTTTGAAAGGTATTTTAAAAGTTATGAATTTTTAAAGTTTAAAATGGCTAAGTGGCTTAATCAACCCAATTAGTGGGGCTAACCAAGTCCAATTGACCTCAAACTTTTATGGTGGATTCCTCTGATCCTAAAGGTCAGTGGAGAATTGATTTCAAGTCAATTTGATGCATGGTTAACTCTAATTAATTAAAGATCTATTTTGGGTGTTTAAGCCGATTAGGGTTGTTTTAAATGAACTAAGTCAAAACCTATTTTTCATAGGGTTCTCTCGGTCATAAGAAACATCACCAAATTTTCCTAGAATTTATTTCACAACATGCTATTTATTGGAATTAAAATACTCAAAACAGACAACATGAATTTGAAAAATCAATAACTTTTTATAGGATGGCCTCCGACTTTGGAAAATTCGGGGAATGTTCTCAAATTCGGAGGCTTCAAAAGCCCTATGGTCTCATGCCATGGTGAATTGTATACATGCATGGAGAATTAAAAGTATGCAGAGAGTAAATAAATTATAAAAAATAAAATACTTGATGAAATTAAATGATTTCTTTTCCACATTATTCTCCTCTCGTTCACCGAGCAAGAGGGTATTTTTATTTTCTTTTTTCGATTTTTCTACACGTAGTTATGAATTTTCGAAGTTTAGGGAATTAAATAAATCAAAAAATACCCTAATTTTCTATTTATCCACGCGGCGCCAACTCATCCTCGGCATCTCCGAAACGCCGCGTGTCGCGCTCCCATTCGACGCCGCCACCCGAGTCGGCCGGCCCGGGCCCCGCGGTTCTCGTACCGTCTCCTGGTCCGACGCCATCTGAGCCGTCCGTCCGCGCGTGTATTGAATGGACGACATCCGTTCATCGTCCCCGAGCGTCCTCACCCGAGAGTCGTCCACACTAAATCCCTAAGATCTCACTCGATACTCAATGGATTTTCATGTTCTTATGCTCTATGGATTCGTCTTGAAGAGACGAACACATCTATACGGCTATCATGCATTGAAATTAAAGCATTTGAAATGGAGAATCTCCAGAAGCTCGGGATGAAGAATTAGTTCATACCTTTGCTCGGAGAAGTGTGGCTTCAATCCGAGAGTCGTTGCACCTTCGATTGGATCCTAGCGAAGCTCCGGATGAAGTCTCCTGGTCCAGTGAATTGTCTAGATGTGATTTCAACCAAGCCCGATCACAAAGCTTGGAGGCCGGAGCAACCGGGTGGCTCCGGAGATGGGGCTTTTGTCGTGGACACCTTCCCTCGGTCCGGTGAAGGTGTAGAACCAATCAATTTGGGATCGGCTCACCGTGGAGAAGTGTCCCGGTTTTGGGTGGAATTTCGACTGGGAAATTGGATTTTATCTGCGGGGATTAGGGCAAATCGACACCGGGGCTCAATCGCTCTAATGGTGGAGAAGGGTTTGGAACAATTCTTGGCGTAGTTTCGGCAAGGTTTTTGTAACTCTCTTCCATGGCCGCGAGGGTGAGGGGTTTAAATCAGAGAGGCCTGGAGAGCCTTCGGGGGAGTCGAGGCATGGGATCGACTGCTTCGGTGAGGAGAAGAACGACCATGGTGACCATTTGGCATGGGGCAGCTCAGCAAGTGGGAATTCCAAACTTTGGCTCCTCCCGAGGTCTCGGCCATGGTGTTTTCCAAGCAATCCAGGCGGCTGGCCGGCAAGCATGGGTCACCCTCGAGTCCAAGTGGGTCGAGGCTCGGAGGTTTGTGCAATCAATCGGCAATTGCCATGTGTAAAGGCTTTGAATTAAAATGGAATGGGGAGGGGGTCATTTTGGCCTTAATTTGGTCAACCCATTGGTTTGGGTTGGGTGCACCTCCCCATGGCCTGATTTTGGCTCGAGAGGATCAGTTGGGTCGACCAAGGGAGAGTGGTGTGGTCTCTATCCATGATGAGGTGGCTAAACATGGTTTAGTGTGTGACATGCTTAAGGTAAAAAATGCTTAATGAAAGATTAGGAAAGGGGCCCCTCCTTTTACTATTAATGGCATGGTCACATGTCAAGCCTTCCATGGCTTCATGTGGCTTGTCCATGGCTTGCATGGCTTGTCTTTGGCTTGGGGAAAGTTGAGTCAATTTCATGGAAATGGGTTTTAAGAATTTTGGATATTTTGGTGAAAATTTGCATGAAGCTTGATTTGGAATGGTTTAATTGATGATTTTGAAACTTAGGGGTGATTTTGATTAAATGGATGATGAGGGGAAATGCCATGTGGGCTTTGGATGGATTTGGGCTTTTGAATGTGGTGAAGTGGGCTTTTAGGAAAGTTTAAGGGGAATGGGCTTTTTGATTTTAGGATGGGCATTTGGGTAAAGATTTTGTGAAGAACTTTGTCAAATAAATGTCATAATTGGTTTAGGGATGTTCTATGAAGGGCTTGGAATCAATTTGGTGTGATTTGGAGTTGAATTAGTTTGAATTTGGATTTATTTGGTAAGTGGGCCTATGTAGGTCAAATTGGGCTAACTTGGGCTAATGTTGGGCTAGGGTTGAAATTGATATAAAATCAATGTTGAAAAATGTTTATGGGAGTGTTTCAAAAGGGTTTTGACTTTGGTTGGGCTTTGATTTTGGGGTTTGGGCTCATTTGGGTTAGGTTTGGGTTTAGGTCAAAATTGGGCCTTTTAGCTTTGGGTTGAGTTTGAGTAGGGTTTGGGTCTAAATTTTGGGCAAATCATGTTAGTGTTTTGTTTGTGGGAATGTTAAGGAAGATTTAGAAAAGATTTGGGGTTAATTGGAATTGAATTGGGTGAGTTTGGGTTAGGTTTGGGTCATGGGTCCAAATTGGGCTTTAAGGCCAAAAGTGAGATTGGATCCAAATGTCAATCAAATTGGACTTGGATTTGGTATAGATTGGTATTGGGGATATTTAATTGAAGTTTAGAATTGAATTGGACCAAAATTGGGGTCAATTGGGTAGGTTTGGTTTGACATTGGGTTCACTTTGGGTTAAAATGGGTCAAATTGGGGGTTTTGACAAAAGTAGGGTAAATTGACAAAATTGGCCCATGGTGTAGTTGGACAAAATGAAATTGGGAATATTTGGGATTTTCTGGGATTTTCTGGGAATTTTCTGAATTTTTGGATTTTTTGGCCAAGAGGGGTATTTTGGGTATTTGGAGGGTATTGGGAGGTTTTCTTGGAATTTTTGGTATTTTTGGGTATGGATGATCAATTTAAGTGATGTGGAAATTTTTGGGAATGATTTTGAGGAATTTTGGGTGATTTAGGAAATTTTGAAAAATATGGGATATTCAGGGCTTTTGGTAGGTTAGGAGGGTGTAGGGTCCCGGGGGTCAAAAAAATTGAAATTTTGGGAAATTGAAGATTGGGTGGATGTAAGTGGAAAGAAGTCATTTTGGTTGATCCATGAAGCCATATCAAGCCCACATGAGCCATGAAGGGACTCATTTGAGGCATTCACTATGTTGTTCCTAACCCTCTTAGCCAAGGGCTTAGGGGTTAAGGACCATCCATGTGAATCATCTATATGAGTCTGGAGGTCAAGTTAAGTATGGGTGTGTGAAAGTGTAGTGTATAGGTGTAGTGTATAAATGTAGTGTGTGTGTAAGCTAGCCCCTTCACCGGACCAGGCCACCCAGGGCTGTCCTAAGGCCAAAGAGTCCTATAGGAGCTCATCCTTTAAACTTCCACATTCGATTTCAACCCTCTAGGTGATTAGGGGTCTACAGTCAAGTTTGTGGAGTCTCTGAAACGCCGCGTGGCGCGCTCCCATTCGACGCCGCCATCTGACTCAGCGCTCCTGGGGCCCGCTGTATCGTTCCGTCTTCTGATCCGACGCGATCCTGGCCGTCCGTCCGCGCGTGTATTGGATGGACAGCATCCGTTCATCGTCCACAAGTGTCCTCACCCGAGAGCCGTCCACACTAAATCCCTAATATCTCACTCGATACTCAATGGATTTTCAGGTTCTTATGCTCTATGGATTCGTTTTTAAGAGACGAACACATCTATACGGTTATCATGCATTGAAATTAAAGCATTTGAAATGCAGAATCTCCGAAGCTCGGGATGAAGAATTAGCTCATACCTTTGCTCGGAGAAGTGTGGCTTCTATCCGAGGGTTGTTGCACCTTCGATTGGATCCCAGACAAGCTCCGGATGAAGTCTCCCGGTCTCGGTGAATTGTCTAGGTATGATTTCGACCACGCCCGATCACAAAGCTTGGAGGCCGGAGCAACCGGGTGGCCCGGAGATGGGGCTTTTGTCGGTGAACACCTTCCCTTGGTCCGGTGAAGGTGTAGAACCAATCAATTTGGGGATTGGCTCACCGTGGAGAAGTGTCCTGGTTTTGGGTGGAATTTCGATCGAGAAATCGGATTTTGTCAGTGGGGATTAGGGCAACTGACACCTGGGATCAACCGCTCTAGGGGTGGAGAAGGGTTTGGAACAATTTTGGCGAGTTTCGGCAAGGTTTGTGCAACTCTCCTCTCATGGCCGCGAGGGGGTCGGGTTTAAATAGAGGTGGCCGGAGAGCCTCACGGGGATGGCCAAGGGTTGGGATCAGCTGCTCTGGTCATGGGGAGAACAGCCATGGCGGCCATTGGGCATGGGGCAGCTCAGCAAGGTAGAATTCCAAAGTTTGGCTCCTCCCAAGGTCTCGGCCATGGTGTTTTCCGGCGACCCAGGCGGCTGGCCGGCAGGCATGGGTCACCCTCAGGTCCAGGTGGGTTAGGGCTGGAGGTTTGTGCAGTCAATTTGCAATTGCCATGTGTAAAGGCTTTGAATTAAAATGGAATGGGATAGGGGTCATTTTGGCTTCAATTTAGTCAATCCATTGGTTTGGGTTGGGTGCACCTCCCCATGGCCTGATTTTGGGCTGAGAGGATCAGTTGGGTCAGCCAAGAGAGAATGGTATGGTCTCTATCCATGATGAGGTGGCTAAACATGGTTTAGTGTGTGTCATGAATAAGGTTAAAAAGGCTTAATGAAAGATTAGGAAAGGAGCCCCTCCTCTTGCCATTAATGGCATGGTCACATGCCAAACTTTCATGGCTTCATATGGCTTGTGAATGGCTCATTCATGGCTCCATTTGGCTTGGGAAAAGTTTAGTCAACTTCATAAAAATGGATTTTAAGGATTTTGGACATTTTGTTGGAAAGTTGGATGAAGCTTTATTTAGAATTATTTGATCATTGGATTAGGACTTAGGGATGATTTTAATTGAATGCATGATGAAGAGAATTTGTCATATGGGCCTTAGATTGATTTTGCCCCTTTGGATTTTGGTGGAGATGGGCTTTAGGAAGGTTTAAGAAAGTGGGCTTTTGGTTTGGAAATAAATTTATGGATGGGGAATTTGTGAAGGATTGGGCCAAATAAGTGTTGGGTTTAGCTCATGGATGTATCATGAGTGACTTGAAGCAAATTGGGAGTGATTTGGGTTTGAATTGGGTTGAATTTGGGCTCTTTTGGTGAATGGGCCAATATAGGTCCAAGTGGGCCAAGTTGGGCCGATGTTGGGCTAGGGTTGAAATTGATGTAAAATAAATGTTGGGAAATGTTTATGATAGTGTTTCAAAGAGGTTTTGACTTTGGGTCGGCTTTGATTTTGGGGTTTGGGCTCATTTGGGTTAGGTTTGGTTTTAGGTCAAAATAGGGCCTTTTAGATTTGGGTTGAATTTAAGTGGGGTTTGGGTCTAAATGTTGGACAAATCATGTTAGTGTTTTTTTGTGTGAATGTTAAGGAAGATTTGGAAAAGATTTGGGGTTAATTGGAGTTGAATTGGGTGAGTTTGGGTTAAGTTTGGGTCATGGGTCCAAATTGGGCTTTAAGGCCAAAAGTGAAATTGGATCCAAATGTCAATCAAATTGAACTTGGATTTGGTCCAGATTGACATTTGGGATGTTTAATTGAAGTTTAGAATTGAATTGGACCAGAATTTGGGTCAATTGGGTAGGTTTGGTTTGACATTGGGTTCACTTTGGGTTAAAATGGGTCAAATTGGGGGTTTTGACAAAAGTAGGGTAAATTGACAAAATTGGCCCATGGTGTAGTTGGACAAAATGAAATTGGTAATATTTGGGATTTTCTGGAATTTTCTGGGAATTTTCTGAATTTTTGGATTTTTGGGTCAAGAGGGGTATTTTGGGTATTTGGAGGGTATTGGGAGGTTTTCTTGGAATTTTTGGTATTTTTGGGTATGGATGATCAATTTGAGTGATGTGGAAATGTTTGGGATTGATTTTGAGGATTTTTGGGTGATTTGGAATTTTGCAAAAATTTGGGTACTTTTCAAGGGTTTTGGGTAGGTTAGGCGGGTGTAGGGTCCCGGGGGACAAAAATTGAAGATTTGGAAAATTGAAGATTTGGAAAATTGAAGATTGGGTGAATGTAAGTGGAATGAAATCATTTTGGTTGAGCCATGAAACCATATCAAGCCCACATGAGCCATGAAGGGACTCATTTGAGGCATTCACTATGTTGTTCCTAACCCTCTTAGCCAAGGGCTTAGGGGTTAAGGACCATCCATGTGAATCACCTACATGAGTCGGGAGGTCAAGTTAGGTATGGGTGTGGTTCTAGGAGGTGTGTGAAAGTGTAGTGTATGAGTGTAGTGTATGAGTGTAGTGTGTGTGTAAGTCGGCCCCTTCACTGCACTGCACCATCCAGGTGCGGTCGTAAGGCCAAAGAGTCCTATAGGAACTCATCCTTTAAACTTCCACATTTGATTTCAACCCTCTAGGTGATTAGGGGTCTACGAGTCAAGTTTGTGGAGTTTGCGGGAGTTTAGAAGTGGTTTGAATTTCTAAAAGGTGGTGGATCCCAATTCTAGTCCTCTAAGATAGTCAAAGGAAAAGCCTAAGGCTAGATCCTAAGTACTAAAGAGAAGAAGAGAAGACCTCATCAAAAATGAGGTCAACAGATCCTTTCAAGGGAAGCTGGCATATCTTCGACGCTTTATCTCAAACTTGTCAGGTAGGTGTCAGCCTTCCTCGGCACTATTTAAAAAGGACGCCAAATTTATTTGGGAAGAGAAATGCCAGAAGGCCTTCGAGGATATTAAACAATATTTAATGATACCTCCTGTCTTAGCAGCCCCGGTCTCGGGTAGACCGGCGATACTTTACACCGCGGCTTTAGACGACTCTCTCGAGCCTCGTTAGCCTGTGTCGATGATGAGGGTAAAGAGAATGCTCTTTACTATTTAAGCCATCATTTACTTCCGACGGAAATAAGGTATCCCGCAATTGAAAAGCATTGTTTAGCCCTGATCTTCGCCGCTCAAAAGCTTAGGCACTACATGCTTTCTCATAAGGTCAACCTGATCTCGAAATTTAATCCATTGCAATACTTGATGACTCGTCCGACACTTTCCGGCAGACTTGCCAGATGGTCAATGATATTATTGCAATTCGATATAACTTTTGTGCCTCTGCGTGCCGTAAAGGGACAAGTCTTAGCAGACTTTCTCGCAGCACACCCTTTGCCGGCAGAATCTCCCCTCAATGACGATTTGCCAGATGAACAAATAATGAATCTAGAAGACCCTGATGATCGACGTTGGGAATTATATTTCGACGGAGCATCTTCAGCACACAAAAACGAAGAATCACAAGTGATAGTGCCCGGTAAGGTAGGAATCGGGCTAATCTTTATAACACCGGAGCGGGGGATGTTAAGATACTCCTACCACTTGACGTAACCGTGTACAAACAATGAAGCGTAATACGAAGCCCTCATAATGGGACCGGAATTAACTATTCAAATGGGGATAACGAGACATCAACATCTACGGGGATTCGTAGCTAATCATTCAACGGATCAACGGACAAGATGCGAATTTTAAAGCCAAGACTCGAGTAATAGTTCCAGTATGCCATACAGCTATTGGAACAGATTCCAAATGTGACAATCTACAAAATTCCTAGAAAAGAAAATGCTTTAGCAGATGCTTTAGCCCGTCTCGCAAAAGAATTTGCCTGTTTGCAAGATGAATCGCAGAAGTGTCGGCTCACGGAAGTCAGTCCTATCACAACTCGACATAGACACAATACACAAATTAGAAAAGAAAAAGAATCAACTGCAGAAGCGATGTAAAAACACGAAGATCATAGCGACAACATTGATGTACTACCCGCAAACAGAAAGCTACCGGACGATAGGTCGCTAGCCCATCGATCAAGAAAAGAACTCGTCTTACGCATTAATAAACAACACATTATACGTAAGGTCTTTTGATCAAATGCGGCTAAGGTGCCTAAGCGGGTCCGAGGCCCGTGAAATTGTTAAGGAGGTGCATTCAGGACTCGCGACGCTCACCAGCGGGTCCGAAGATGAAAATGAAAATTAAAAGACTAGGTACTATCGGCCCTCAATGATGACCGATCGCATGAAAATCGCCAAGAGTTGTCACCAATGCCAAGTGCACGGAGTGGTTCTACACCAACCTCCAAATGTGCTACATCCGACAATTGCGTCGTGGCCATTCGAATGTTAGGGCACGTATATAGTGGGTCCGATAGAACCACCATCTTCGAAAGGACATCGCTTCATTCTTGCGGCTACGCATTACTTTTCCAAGCGGGCAGAGGCAGCTCCACTTAGAGAAGTGAAAGCACACCACGTGCTGCAGCTTTTCAAGAACCAAGTTGTCTACCATTTCGGAGTGCCGCGCAGATCATCTCGGATAATGGGTCGCATTCGAAGCACGCAAATCAATAATTTTGTCAAGAGACACGGAATCGACCGGCGATACTCAACAATTTACTACCCAAGAGCAAACGGCCTCGCTGAGGCTTTTAATAAAACTCTCGTTCAAATCTTAAAGAAAACTTTGGACGATAATAAGAGAAATTGGCACGAGAAGTTGTTAGAAGCCTTATGGGCCTACCGGAAAACCTTCAGAACTCCTACTCAAGCTACACCTTACGCTCTGGTGTATGGGTCCGAGGCAAGTGTTACCTTTAGAGGTTCGCATTCCTTCACTCGTAATTGCAGCTTGCAAACAAGAACACGACGTAAGAGAATGTCAAATTACGGCTAGAAGAATTAGAAAGCCCTGAAGGGAAAAGACTTGCAAGCACAACAGAATTTAGAACTATACCAAGCTAAGATGGTTCAAGCCCATGACAAACCGGTCCGCCCAAGAACCTTCAAAGTTGGTGACTTAGTTCTCGTTCTCAAGAGACCTATTCTCGCACACCGCAAGATAGGAGGAAAATTTGAACCCACTCGGGAAGGACCGTTTCGTGGTTGAAGCAAGATACCGTGGAGGTTCCTACCAGCCTAGCGAATTGCTCGTGGAGAACGACATATGCTTCCGATCAATGGACGATACTTGAAAAAGTATTACGCTACCTCGATGTTTCGAAGGAATGAATTCTTCATCCCTAGAAGCACAGTGAAGTAGTTACTTATGACTGGGTCCGAACCCAAAAATAATAAAAAATGTTCTAAAATAAATAAAATCATGATAATAAAGTTTTCCTTGTTTTCTCTTCCATATCAAAATCTCTTTCCTGATTTTATCCCACTTCATTCCTGTTAAATTTAAAAATACAAAAAGTAATAAAAAAAACTGTCTTTAATAAATATTTTCTTAATGTTCTTGTCTTAGTACAGCCCCCGATCCTTTTCCTCGTCTTTCCGCAGGAAATGTCGAACGGGCGGTTGGTCCCGAACTTTAGAAATGGCGTAAGCCTTGCACTCGACGAAAAGAGGGTGAAAGATGGAGCGATAATCGAGATTGACTCGGACTTCGCACCGGCAGCCTACAAGTACGAGGAAAGTGACCGGGTCCCGCCGACCGAGAGGAACCGCCTCGGCCGACAAGTGATGAAAATGGGTGGCCCAAGCCACCAATCCAAGAAAGAAGAAAAGAAAGGCAAGCACCGAAGAAGATAAGAAAATGAAGTCCGTAGTCGCTACAAGCAGAGGGCAGCTTGTCAGCCGCCGCGCCCACAGAGATTCAAGAAGTTCGGAGAGCTACCTCACAAGCAACGCAACGAAGAAATAAGAATCGCCGTATCCGTAAGATGTTAACAAAACTAGCCGCGGACCAGCCGCGACGAGACAAGCTTGCTAATGCCGCACATACACTTCAAGGACACCGGTTCACCAGAACCCGAAGAAAGGAGGCCACTCCTAGGATAACAGAAAGGACCAGGGAAATCTCCAAAGGATCAGAAGAAAGAAGGCTACCACGCCACCGGATAGAACCACCAGTAATGCATGACCTTGTTGCAGAAGCAACCCCGGGGATGTCCCGACAGGCATCATCCCCGAGGAGCCGAGGTATGCAGGAGAACGTGAAGGGATTGAGCCGTATATCCCACAATATGTCACTGAGCCTCGCCATCCGCGATCATTCCGGAATACGAGCCGGAGAGAATGCGAACGTTGAAAAGAAAACCTTCGAATACTTCGAAAGAATTAGAGGCAAAAGGATCAATATACTAGAGGGCCTCGAGCCGCATACGTACGTATTCTCGCAGTATGAACAACAACGGATCGTGGATTGCATCCGGATTTGAAAAGAATGGGCCGAGCAGCCGCCCGAGGGAAAACACATACTCGTAACCCCGGAGATGGATGCCGTGGAAGGGAAGAATCACAATACAATGCGGATGCCGCTACAACTTTCGCGGAAGACAAAAGGGAAACCCACCGGAATACTCCGTCATGGGCAAGTGGATCCGATGCCATTAGTCATCAAGAGAATGGTAAAGAGATTGATAACATGGAGGGTACCGCCGCAGATCGCATACCCAATAGCCGCATTATCAACATCTACAAGCGTGGTGACCGCATACCCCCACACATAGATCACCACGACTTTGTCGATCTTTCGCACGCTCTCTTTCCCGAACGAGTGTAACATCATGTTCGGATCCGACCTCCGGATAGCAGGCCCGTGTGAGTTCCGAGGGCCGTTGAAGATACCTTTACCGGTAGGTTCCGTCATGATACCGAAGGGCAACGGAGCGTATATCGCTAAGCATTGCATACCGGAGTACCAAGAAGCGGATCTCGCTACTTTCGAAGGATGGACAACAGGAAGACACCTTACCATTTCCAGCCGCACCCGGAGCTAGAGAGCCTCCGGCCTTACGAGCCGTGAGTTACATGGGAAATATCACACCTCCAACGTACATCCATACGGGCATCCTTGCCAAGGATAGCTTGGAAGGTGATGTTATTAACCATGTACCCCACTATTCGTACATGGATTTTTGACGATGATGCTTCTTTCGATGGATCGACGAAGATCATACATAGTCCGTTTTGAGTCTACATGGATTGTATGAAATATATTCCGTATCAAGTTGTATGATGTATCTTCGACATGATTGGAATGAAAGTGACCATGTCACATTTTCTGGCCTTCACCTCTTTTGTGCAAATTGATCGGGAAACGCCATTAAAGTTAAATGAACTTCGAACAAAGAACGTAAAAGAAATAAAAAAAGAGAATAAAAGAAAACTTTCCTTAAAAAATCTAAAAATGACGAACACCAAATTCACATGAACATTAAATAAACGATAAAATAAAATTTGAATCATTAAAAGATAAACAAAATCAACATAAATGTTAAATCAAATCTCAAATCAAATTCTCAATCAAATTTCAAATCCAATCTCGATCAAATTTCAAATTTGATCTTCCAAATTTCAAATCAAATCTTAAATCAAATTTCAATCGAGTTCAAACTCATCCTTCCAAATTTCGAATTCAATCTTTCCAGATCTCAAATCAAATCTCAATCAAATCAAACTTTTGGGTCGAGGATTTTACATCCAAGACTGCATTGCTTTAGGATCCTTTCCCTATCGCAATGAAGTACATCAAATTAAACTTTTGGATCAAGGATTTTACATCCAAGACTGCATTGCTTTAGGATCCTTTCCCTTATCGCAATGAAATACATCAAAATCAAACTTTTGGGTCGAGGATTTTACATCCAAGACTGCATTGCTTTAGGATCTTTTCCCTATCGCAATGAAGTACATCAAATTAAACTTTTGGGTCGAGGATTTTACATCCAAGACTGCATTGCTTTAGGATCCTTTCCCTATCGCAATGAAATACATCAAAATTAAACTTTTGGGTCGAGGATTTTACATCCAAAAATGCATTGCTTTAGGATCCTTTCCCTATCGCAATGAAATACAACAAATTCAAACTTTTGGGTCGAGGATTTTACATCCAAGACTGCATTGCTTTAGGATCCTTTCCCTATCGCAATGAAATACATCAAAATTAAACTTTTGGGTCGAGGATTTTACATCCAAGACTGCATTGCTTTAGGATCCTTTCCCTATCGCAATGAAATACATCAAAATCAAACTTTTGGGTCGAGGATTTTACATCCAAGACCGCATTGCTTTAGGATCCTTTCCCTATCGCAATGAAGTACATCAAATTCAAACTTTTGGGTCGAGGATTTTACATCCAAGACTGCATTGCTTTAGGATCCTTTCCCTATCGCAATGAAATACATCAAATCAAACTTTTGGGTCGAGGATTTTACATCCAAGACTGCATTGTTTTAGGATCCTTTCCCTATCGCAATGAAATACATCAAATCAAACTTTTGGGTCGAGGATTATACATCCAAGACTGCATTGCTTTTGGATTCTTTCCCTATCGCAATGAAGTACATCAAAATTCAAACTTTTGGGTCGAGGATTTTACATCCAAGACTGCATTGCTTTAGGATCCTTTCCCTATCGCAATGAAATACATCAAATCAAACTTTCGAGTCGAGGATTTTACATCCAAGACCGCATCGCTTTACGGATCCTTTCCCTATCGCAATGAAGTACATCAAAATCAAATTCTTGGGGTTGAAGATTTTACATCCAAGACTGCATTGCTTTAGGATCATCTCCCTATCGCAATGAAATACATCAAATTTAAATTCCTGGGGTTAAGGATTTTACATCCGAGACTCCACTGCTTTAGGATTTTTTCCCTATTGCAATGAAATACACCAAAATCAAACTCTTGAGGTTAAGGATTTTACATCCAATACCACATTACTCTGAGATCTCTCCTCATTGTAATGATCCAATCCAATCGATTCAATTTTCTTTCAAGGTTGAAGATGTTACATCTAAAACCTCAAAATTCCAATTTTGATTTCAAATCAAATCCCTTCAAGTTAATTTTAACAAAACTTCAATCTAAATTGAAACTCCAAATTGAAATCTAAACTCACACATCGAAACTTAAATTGAAACAAAATCAAATCTAAATTGAATTTTCCCCGATCATGTGATTTGGAATTCACCTTCTTTTCCTTTCCCCAGCGAGAGTTCGAGAATCTCCAATTTCGTAGATATACTCGACACTCCCCAACGGAAACTTTTCCACTTCGTCCTAAGTTTGTCACTTGGACATCCGTGTTGGTTTTGTTGATCTGCTTCGGTCAACGCCAATATGCGCGGTGTGCTCCGTCACTCACCACACCTATCGGGGGTCCATTTGTCGACCTCATTTCGATGAGGTCTTCTCTTCTTCTTTAAGTACTTAGGATCTAGCCTTAGCTTTTCCTTTCGACTATCATAGAGGACTAGAATTGGGATCCACCTTCTAGAATTTCAAACCACTTCTTAACTCCCCGCAAACTCCACAAACTCGACTGTAGACCCCTAATCACCTGGAGGGTTGAAATCAAATGTGGAAGTTTAAAGGATGAGTTCCTATAGACTCTTGGCCTTAGGATCGCCCTGGCGGCCCGGTCCGGTGAAGGGGCTGACTTACACACACACTACACTCATACACTACACTTTCACACACCTCCTAAAACCACACCCATACCTAACTTGACCTCCCGACTCATGTAGGTGATTCACATGGATGGTCCTTAACCCCTAAGCCCTCGCTAAGAGGGTTAAGAACAACATAGCGAATGCCTCAAATGAGTCCCTTCATGGCTCATGTGGGCTTGATGTGGCTTCATGGCTCAACCAAAATGATTTCATTCCACTTCAAATTTACCCAATCTTCAATTTTCCAAATTTTCAATTTTTCGATTTCCCCGGGACCCTACACCCGCTTAGCCTACCCAAAACCCTTGAAACTACCCAAATTTCTCAAAAATTTCCAAATCACCCAAAATCCCCCAAAATCAATCCCAAACATTTTCACATCACTCAAATTGATCATCCATACCTAAAAATACCAAAAATTCCAAAAATACCTCCCAATACCCTCCAAATACCCAAAATACCCCTCTTGACCCAAAAAATTCGAAAATTCAAAAAATTCCCAGAAAATTCCAGAAAATCCCAAATATTCCTAATTTCATTTTATCCAACTACACCATAGGCCAATTTTGTCAATTTACCCTACTTTTGTCAAAACCCCCAATTTGACCCATTTTAACCCAAAGTGAACCCAATGTCAAACCAAACCTACCCAATTGACCCAAATTCTGGTCCAATTCAATTCTAAACTTCAATTCAACATTCCAAACACCAATCTAGACCAAATCTAAGTTCAATTTGATTTACATTTGGATCCAATTTCACTTTTGGCCTTAAAGCCCAATTTGGACCCATGACCCAAACCTAACCCAAACTCACCCAATTCAACTCCAATTAACCCCAAATCTTTTCTAAATCTTCCTTAGCATCCCCACAAGCAAAACACTAACATGATTTGCCCAAAATTTAAACCCAAACCCCACTCAAATTCAACCCAAAGCTAAAAGGCCCAATTTCGACCTAAACCCAAACCTAACCCAAATGAGCCCAAACCCCAAAATCAAAGCCCAACCAAAGTCAAAACCTCTTTGAAACACTCCCATAAACATTTCTCAACATTAATTTTACATCAATTTCAACCCTAGCCCAACATTGGCCCAACTTGGCCCACTTGGACCTATATTGGCCCATTCACCAAAAGAACCCAAATTCAACCCAATTCAAACCCAAATCACCCCCAATTTGCTTCAAGTCACTCATGACACATCCATGAGCTAAACCCAACAATTATTTGGCCCAAGCCTTTACCAAAATTTCATCCCAAAATACATTTTAAAATTCAAAAGCCCACTTTCCTAAACCATCTTAAAAGCCCATCTAAAACCATTTCAAAAAAGCCCAAAATCCACCCTAAAGCCCACATGACATCTCCATTTGCCATCCACTTAATTAAAGCCATTACCTAAGTCCCAAATTCATCATCAAATAATTCCAAATCAAGCCTCATGCCAAATCACCCCTAAATACCAAAATTTTTCTTAAATCCATTTCCATGAAATCGACTCCACTTTTCCCAAGCCAAAGGTGAGCCATGCAAGCCATGGACAAGCCACATGAAGCCATGGAAGGCTTGACATGTGATCAAGCCACTAATGGCAAAAGGAGGAGCCTCTTTTAAGCCCCCTTAAAAGGTTTTAACCCATAATGCTTCACCTTAATCCATGTTTAATCAAAATATTCATGGATGGTGACTTCTCCACCCTTTCCTAGCCTGATCCATCCGATCTTCCCTCAGCCCAAATCGCCATGGGGAGGTGAACCAAGCCCAAAAGGTGGGTTGACCCATTTGGACCCAAAATGAGCTCATCCCCCATTCCATTTCAATTCAACTCCTTTACACATGTCCATGGCCAATCGATCGCACAAACCTCCAGCCCCGACCTCCCCGACCTCGAGGGTGACCCGACCCCGGCCGGCCACCACCACAGCCCGCCGGAAACCACTGGGCCGAGAGCTCACATGTGAGCCCAACTTGGAATTCTCACTCGCCGAGCCGCCCCATCCCTAGCTGTCCATTGGAGCTGTTCTTCTCTTGCCAAGAGCAGATCGATCCCAAGCCCTAACTCTCCCCGGGAGGCCCTCCACCCTCTCCTATTTAAACACCACTCCTCTCGGCCATGAGAGGTGCTGAAACAAACCTTAAGGAAACTCTGCCAAAATTGTTCCGTACTCCTCCCCATACACGAGCACTTGATCCCCACCGAGATCCCCCCGCCATTTCTTCTCTCGCGAGCTCAATTTCGTAGTCGAAATCTAAGCCCAAAACCGTGACACTTCTCCACAGAGGAGCCAATCCCCAAATTGATTGGTTCTACACCTTCACCGTACCAAGGGAAGGTGTCCACCAGACAAAAGCCCCATCTCCAGAGCCACCCAATTGCTCCAGCCTCCAAGCTTTGTGATCGGCCGTGGTCGAAATCCTACCTAGGCAATTCACTGTACTGTGAGACTTCATCCGGAGCTTGCCGGGATCCAATCGAAGGTGCAACAACTCTCGCATCGAAGCCACACTTCTCCGAGCAAAGGTATGGCCTCACTCTTCTTCCCGAGCTTCGAACATTCTCCATTTTTATTGCATAAATTTCATCCCACATAAACCGTATAGATGTGTTCGTCTTCTCAAGACGAATCCATAGAGCATAAGAACATGAAAATCCATCGAGTATCGAGTGAGATCTTAGTGGATTTAGTGTGGACGGCTCTCGGGTGAGGACGCTCGGGACGATGAACGGATGTCGTCCATTCAATACACGCGCGGACGGACGGCTCGAGATGGCGTCGGATCGGGAGACGCGTACGAGAACCGCGGGCCCGGGCTGCCGACTCGATGGCGGCGTCGAATGGGAGCGCGACGCGTGTGCGTTCGGAGATGCCGAGGATGACGCGGCGCCGCGTGGATAAATAGAAAATTAGGGGTATTTTCTATTTATTTAATTCCCTAAACTTCAAAAATTCATAACTTTGTGTAGAAAAATCGAAAAAATAAAATAAAAATACCCTCTCGCTCAGCTGAACAGAGGAGAATAATGTGGAAAAGAAATTATTTAATTTCATCAAGTATTTTATTTTTAATAATTTATTTACTCTCTGCATATTTTTAATTCTCCATGCATGTATACAATTCACCATGGTATGAGACCATAAGGCTTTAAGCCTCGAATTTGGGAACATTCCCCGAATTTTCCAAAGTCGCAGGCCATCCCTATGAAAAGTTATTGATTTTTCAAATTCATGTTACTATTTTGAGTATTTTAATTCCAATAAATAGCATGTTGTGAAATAAATTCTAGGAAAATTTGGTGATGTTCCTTATGACCGCAGGACCCTAGGAAAAATAGGTTTTGAGTTAGTTCATTTAAAACAACCCTAATTCGCTTAAACACCCAAAATGGATCTCTAATTAATTAGAGCTAACCATACATCAAATTGACTTGAAATCAATTCTCCACTGACCTTTAGGATCAGAGGAACCCACCATAAAAATTTGAGGTCAATTGGACTTAGTTAGCCCTACTAATCGGGTTGATTAAGCCATTTAGCTATTTTAAACTTTAAAAATTCATAACTTTCAAAATATCTTTCAAAAATTCACCAAATTGGTTTTGGAGCCTCTCTGATATCAGAGGGATTTAATAAAATTAAAATTTCAATTTTCTAAAAAAGTTGATTTTTAATATTATTTTAATATTTTAATAATTAAAAAATAATAAAAATCACAAAAATAATAAAATTCACCAAAATGTCACATTTTGAATTTTAATCACTTAGGAGCAAACCCCATATTTTTCTTAGGTCTATTTAGTGAGATATTAAATTTTAAAGCTCTAGGGTAATTTTAAAATTAAAAAATGTATTTTCTAGCATTTTCACTAAAATAATTATAATAAATCATAGAAAAATCAGAAAATTGTAAAATTTGATTCTCTGATTTCCTTGATATCAGGGAGATTTTTGAAAAATATAAAATTCATTTTTCAACATTTATTTTATTTTTAAATTAATTAACACTCCAAAACTTAAAATAATTATAATAAAAATAATATAATTCAAAAATCACCAAAATTGGTCCAAGTGGTCCTCTGGTCATTAGGAATGTCCCCTAATTTTCTTAAGGACAGAAACTTTCCCTTGGTCATGTTATTAAATTTTCCTTGGAAATCTCTATTTTCTACCAAAAATAATTATATAAATAGATTAAATACGAAAAAATCACATTTTCTCCTCTCATGTCTTTATTGACATATGAGTGAAGTCACATAAAAATTTCAAGTTCATTTGAGTTCAATTTAGTGAGTTATGAAATTATTAAGCTTAAAGGGTAAAGTGGTAATTAAAATTTTTAATCCTTAATTAAAACTTTAGGTTTAATAAAAAATTAACAAGTAAAATATTTGATCTTAATCTGATTTGGATGATTGAAATTTAAATGATTAAAGGGTAGAAACCCATTAAGCAATTTAAAATGATTAAACCTTAATTAAATAATTGATTAAATTTGGAAGAATAATAAAATTGGAATTATTAAAATAAGGATATTATTAGGAAGAGATTTATTCTTTAATTTAAAAATCCCTAAATTAATTATCTCATTAATATTCAATTCTTAATTAAAATGATAACTCAAATTCAAAACATTAAAAGACTTAATCATTAAACTAAAATTAAATTATTAAACTCTTTTGAAAATTTCAATTAAAATTAAAAAAAATAAAATTAAATTAAAAATTAAATTAAATTAAATTAAATTAAATTAAATTAAAATTAAAAGTTAAATTAAATTAAAAGTTAAATTAAATTAAGTAAATTGAATTGAATTAACTTAAATTAAATTAAATTAAATTAAATTAAATTAAATAAATAAAACCAAATTAAATTAAGTTAAACCAAATTAAAAATTAAATTAAATGAATTAAAATTAAATTAAATTAAATTAAATTAAATTAAATCAAATTAAATTAAAATTAAATCAAATCAAATTAATTTAATGTAACATCAAATCAAACTAAATTGAATTAAATTGAATTAAATTAAATTAAAACTCAATTAAATTAAATTAAATTAAATTAAGTCGAATTAAATATAACATCACCAAAGACATAAAGAATTCAAAATAAATCTAAAATAACTCGAACACTATTCCAAATTTAAACCCATTAATGGAAATTAAACTAAATCACAAACCATTCGAACACCAATTTACCCTCAAAAGCTTTAGTTATCATAACTCCTAAACGTAATATTAAATGAAATGTTACTTCACCTATAGGATATTCAAATGTCCTAGTTCACCGAGCAAGATAACAAAACTTGAGATTCTTGGACGATTAATTCATTTGTGTAATTAAATCCATTTGGACTTAAAACAATTCTAGCAATATTGAAAAGATGTTTAAGATTCTTCTTAAACACTTTCTCAATATGATAGGATGTTTATAAGAACAATCGAATTTAATTGTTCTTCGATGAAGAAAATCGTCTTCAAACCAAAACACAAGGAACCTAGACGTCATAGAGAAATGACTAGCTATAGGATTAGGAACTTGGTAGAAAACCATAACCCTTCCCTTAGCTTTACCTAGAACTTGCTTAAATATTCTAATTGTGTTTTAAGTGCAGCTTGGGATGACGGGAAGACCCTCCAGGTACGCTGTTATGTTATTGCAATTTACTTTCTTGCAATTTACATTATTGCAATTTCATTAATCGCATCGCACTTACTTTTCTTGCATGATAAACAACTGTTGCATGAAAACCCACACCTTTAGGATAGTCCCTAAAACTGAAACCAAAACTAAGTTAAAAGTCATTGCAAGATAAAATTCACCGCCACAACATTTCAAAATATAAAACAACTCAAAATTTAATCACAAACAGTAACACAAAACTACAATTACAATTAAATTAAAACGTCCCGTCGGATGATCGGGAATACCTCGGATGATGTAACCTACGTGTTGCTAACGGGATTTCCCACGGTCTAAATGAAAGTGTGGAACTCATTCAGTTGAGTTTAGCAAATTCATTTGGACTAAGTGAATCCGATAAAAATAATGATGCCGGAAGGATGGAACCGCGGGATCTTAACCGGTGTCGTTATAATCAACTTTAAGATTTGTTTTAATTAAAGTATTGAAAACACTTGGAAATTAAGATTTTCTCTAAACCAAAACACTTTTCTCATCCCCTGATTTATGACTTCTAAAACTAAAACTCTACAACAACAAGGAGCTCGAAGCATGGTGGGCAGCACGGCCATCGTCATCAGCAAAACCTGAGTCTACTTCAGCAAAACTTTCCTAGAATTAAATAACAAAGCCATAGGACTTCGAGGTAGTTTGCCTAGTGCAATATAAATCCTCAACTCTTCGTTAGGCACTTGCATTGCAAATTAAGCCCTAACCGGTCTTAGGATTCCGAGGTAGTCGTCCGATACGACAATAAACCCTCACATCTTCGAGGCTATTTGTTTGATTTTATCATACAAATATAAGCCCTAATTAATTAAAATTAGCAAGATCAAAACATTTAAATAAATATTAGGACTTTCTTAAACTCAAGCCAAACAATAGGATAGTCGGGAAATTACCGAAGTTCGCTTCGAATCTGTGATTTCTCCTACTTTTCTTCCTTTGGATTCCCAAAACAAAATGTTCCAAATTTGATCCATTCCCTATCGAAATTCCAAAATTTAATCCCTCGAAAACTTAAACTTCGAAATCTTTGAGATGCAATTATTGATTATTATCGAGAGTTTTCTTAGGTGATTCCCATCACTTAAGATGTAATTAACTATGAGGGCTTGCCCTTATAGGGAATTTTAAAAGAACCTGTAGTAATATAAACCCCGTTTAATGCTTTCATATTAAGCAGGGGAATTTGTCGGCTTATAAAATTGGTTCGTGCACCAAACGGATGTCACAAATCTTCTAGTTTATTTAATCGAGCCCCACCGTCAAGCAAGTGTGTCTATCCTTGGGGATAGATACACGGCTTGTGGTGCGGTGCTCGTTTATATAAACTATTTGGGATGTGAGATCGGTTTAATCTCATATCTTAAAACCTTCAAATTTAAAATTATTTTCAAAATCAAATACTACTTTTCAAAATTATTTATTTAATTAAATTACATTAAAAATTCGCCGACAGCTTCTGTTAGGCGACCCCCTTTTTTTTAAAATAAAACACACAACCTAAAAATATGCCTACATCCTTGAGTAGTCGAAGGCCATGTGCGGGCTATTCAAGGTGAAGTGCAAATAAATAGGAAGATAAGATTTAAAGGGCGTAGAATTGATAAGTTCTTAGAGTGACAGACTAAATTCTTATAATTTGATTTATAGATAAGGAAAGGGTCGCTAGTAGGGCCGACCATAGCCACCCTTGGACATCAAGTAGTGTGAGCCTAGATTAACCCATTCTACTAACAATACATCTAGCATCGATCCGTAAATTAGCTTGATGTTCTTTGCGCTACGGATCAAAGGGTAAAGAATAGGATTGCTTTTATTTAGTACAATACCATAAATCAAATTCTCCAACGAATATTAAATTATCTTAAAAATCTTAGATTAATTGAAGGGAAGAAAGTTGTTTGTTTTATATAGTTTCACAAAATCATTTTTTTTATTATTGTTTTCTTTATCTGCATCTAGTAAGTTAAAAGTAATTTATAACTAGATTAAAATACAAAAAGATTTTTGAAATACAATATTTAAAAATTTATTACCATATTTTTCCCCGTGGGATCGATACTGGGGTCTTTGTTTTAAAGCCCTATATTACTTGAAACGATACGTATACTTGCGTAGTACCCAAAAAGTATATAAAATATTTTCTTTTTAAATTATATTTTGCTATATAAACATATATTTAAAAAGTTATTAAGCATTAACGGCCTAGCATTCAGTAGCAATCAAGTTTTATTTAATGTTATTCTGTAATTAAAATTTGGTACACATCTATATAGCAAGTTATTCCAGGTCAAGTGTTTCACGCCTTTGCCAGAAATTAAATTTTCTAACAGTGGTAACAAATCCTTGTATTTGGAAATACAAAAATAGGGGTCACTCACCACAAACAAGTGGAATGACTGAAGTATCAAACAGAGAAATTAAAAGAATTTTAGAGAAGACTGATAATCCTAAAAGAACTGATTGGGTTGATAGACTTGATTCTGCATTATGGGCTTATAGAACAGCTTATAAGACACTGATCGGAATGTCACCTTACCGGTTAGTTTATGGTAAACATTGTCACTTACTCGTTGAACTAGAACATAAAGCTTATTGGGCGATAAAGGAGTTTAATTTTGATTTGAATACTGCAGGAGAAAAATGATTATTACAATAAAATGAGATGGATGAAATAAGAAATGAGTCATATGAAAATGTAAAGATTTATAAAGAAAAAATGAAGATATTACATGATAAAAAGATTTCAGGAAAAATATTTGAGCCTGAATAAGAAGTATTATTATTTAATACTCATTTAAGACTTTTTCCTGGAAAATTAAGATCTAAATGGATGGGACCATATATAATTGAGAAAGTATACCATTATGGAGTTGTGGATATTAAATACCCCAAAACAGGAGAAATATTTAAAGTTAATGGATTAAGACTGAAGCCTTATTTGGGAGAAATAAAAATGATTTATAAAGAGGCTTACGAGTTGAGTCTACCTGATTAAAGACATAATCGAGTGGGCTGACGACGTTAAACCAAGCGCTTTGTGGGAGGCAACCCATAGTTATTTTTGTGTGTTTTTACATTTTTAATGTAAGGTTATGCCTCGGTCTTGACTAATTTTATATAACTGTAGAAAATTGGATGCTAACAAGTCTTAATTGACTTAAGCAAAAGATGATCTCGAAGTATATAAAGTTTGGACTTTGGATCACTCTATTTCGTATGTGAGTAAAAAGGAGATCAAGTTAACCTTCATTATGATTGTTTATTATTTGAGATAATTTTTATTATTAAGTCAATATGGATCTTATCATTTACCTATTTTGGAGATCGAAACTTTTAAATTTGACGTTAGGCGAAACGGAGTCGAACATGGTTCCGGCGCCTAGGCGCTAAAATCCGACGCCTAAGCGCCAGAGTAGACTGTGTATCGATGGGTCCAGCGCCTAAGCGCCACAGTTATTGGGTCGTGCAAAAATCGAAAAATTTTAGTTTTTAACACGATTGTCTCCTATAAACTACCCCATCTTCATTCCCAATCCCTAAGCAACCATAGTTACGACCTTTACACTTCATTCTTGAGGAGATAGGAGAAAATTTTGAAGAAATGAAGAGAAGAAATCATGGAGAAGAGGCTAGAGATAAGTGTTCTAAGGATCCTCAACCTTTCTTTAATGGTTTTATTTCTGTAAGTTTAGAGAAATTTTCGAGTCGCCTAGATAAGTTTGAAGCGGAATTCAATAGTATTGGAGATCGCCTCCATGAGATGTATCATCAAATTGAACATCTGGAATGACAGGCAAAGCTTCAATTCGATCATCTAGCAGCCTATCAAGATGCTCAAGTGGAGATGTATGTGAAGAACAAATGGATCGACGAGAAAACAGCTACGGATTTTCCAAGGGAGTTAGTGTTCTTCCCAAGTCGTCCGAGTAATCTTCATTGCGATGAGAATGGAAATTTCTAATTTGAAGATTAGATAGTAAATGTGGTTAGATTAAGACTTTATCTAGTGTCTCATTGCATCGATTTAGTAAATCGAATGTATTGTTTGTGTGTTTGTTTTATTGTTCAATGTGTGTTGTATTTGCTTTGAAATTGTGTTGTTTTATTGTTTTTTAGGACTTGAATCTTATTATTATACTTATTTGTATTGTAATGAGCCAAATTAAAGATTATGAATGGAATTAGAAGAGTTTGACTTAAACTTATGTTTAATTGATGGGTTTAATTTTTAATTTTTTAAATTTTTGGAAAATATTTTGAAAGTTGGAAATTGAAGCAATACTCTCATATGAGTAATTAGAAGTTGAATTTCTGAGTTTTAGTGGAAAATAAAATTTTTAATGTGATCTTTTTTATTAGCAAGTCTGGCGCCTAGGCGCTAGAATTCGGCGCCTAGGCACCGGTTCGGCGTGCTAATCAAAAATCAAGATTTAAACCCCCAAAAGCCATTGTCGACGCCTAAGCTTCATCCCCTTCCTCATTTTCGTGAAAAATACACCCCCTAGATCCATCTTGAGGTCAAAATGTCACGTTTTTTAGCCCGAAATCACTCGATTTCTTCATCTTAAGGTCGGATCTACCTTCTAATCCATTTATTTTTTATTTCTGCCATGTATTTTCCTATTTCTGCTAAAAACCAAAATTTTGGAGAAAAATTTTGATTTTTAGAAATTCTCCATGGATTTTCTTAACTCATTTTAAGTTTTTGAAGCTTAAAAGAGTTTAGATATTTGATTCCTTAATTTATTTGTGTTTTCTTTCATGTTTAGATGGCACCTAAATCTAAACGAGAAAATTTCGACAGTAGCAAGTTCGCTACTGCGGCATCAGACTTTTGTTTTCACGAATTTGCGTCATCAAGGAAACTTATCTCGGAGCGCAGTTTTTACAATCCTGGAGAGATGATCGTGAACACGATCATTGCACACAACTGGCAGCGATTCTGTTATTTCACTGTCGTTGCTATTATTCCTGTTGTACAAAAGTTTTATGCCAACTTTATGGATGCAGAAGACTACGAAGTCTTCGTTAGAGGTGTCAGAGTGGGAATTACTCTGGAACGGATCAATATTTTCTACGGCCAACCACCTACCGTCGAGTGCTACTATTCTGTTCTATCTCCATGTAAAGGAGATCTAGAGATGATTATTGCATATCTGATTGACGGCACTGGAGCTTAGATGATCCGGAACGACAAACGGGTAAACTTTAAATCTTCTAAGCTAAATGGTATTTCAAAGGCCTAACACTATTTTATTTTTGCTATACTACTTCCTTCCAACCACCTGAGTGAAGTTACCAGAGATAGAGCTATCCTGAACTACTGCATTCAGGAAAGGAAGCCGATAGATGTTGGCAGCATTATCTATGATTCTGTGGAATCGATTGCACGATCCAGCACTTCTGTGGGATTAGGATTCCCATCCTTGATATATTCTTTATGCATGAGCAATGGAGTTATTGCTGATATTTCAGAGGAGAAGCTGAAGACTACAAAGCCTATTGGGCAGGAGAGTGTTAATATTTATGATCATCTTCGCGGGAAGAGATCTATCGCTCCTTCTACTTCTGTACCTACTCCGTGTAGAGCTTCTACATCTAGACCTTCTACTTCTACTGCTGAGCCACCATCTAGTTTCTGGGAATCCATGCATGATCAATTTCTGGAGCAGCAGAATGAGTTATTTCTAACTCACTGCAGAGTAGATACTATAGACAAGAAGATTGATCATCTATCTGAATATACCCAAAGGAAGAGTGATTATGATGCTGAGTATTCGGAGTCTTTAGTTAGATTCTTGAAAGGTAAGCATGATGTTCAGTTCCATACCTGTCCTAGATTTTCACCGTATGTTGATCCAAAGGATGTGGAATTTTCTTTTGGTGATGACGATGACAAGGCTACAGATAGTGATTAGTAGCTTGATTTACCTCTTGAGATGAGTTGATTCTGTTTTTAGTTTATTTCTTGTTTATTAGTACTGATTAGTTCGTTTTTAGTTAGTGTTGATATGTTTAAGTAACTTTATGTGGATATCTTTTTAATGTTGAAACTGTTTTTAGAGTATCTAGTGTGATATGTGTTTAAAACTGAAATATAGATGAATTTTTTTCATTTTCTATGATAAATGTTTATTTTTGTTTCAGTCTACTATTTAGTATTCTTGAATAATTAGTGATTTTGTTTTGTTTCTGTTATTGTGATTAGTATAGTCGTTTAATTTAGCTAATGATATAAAAGTTGAGCCTGCTTACTTTTATATATACTTCATTATTTCAGTAATATTTATAAAAAGCATGTGTAGAAGTAAATTTTTCTTTGTAGACTGTTTTTACATACTTATAAAAATTCCTTTTTAAAATTGCCTTTCTTTCTCTCAAACTTTAAAATTTTTCATGATATATCAAAACTTAAGTTTGGGGGAAGGGAAAATACATGCAAATTTAAATTTTATTTGTCCTTAAGTGCTAATATTTTCTTTAATAAAAAAAAATATTAACATAACATAAGGAATGAAAAATCGATTTAAGATTACTTAAATTTTTGAAATTATAAATAATTTAGTAGACTAAACCAAAATTTTAATAACTTTGATTGATTTTAAGAATAGAATTAGTCAACTTAAAGAAAAGTAAGATTAAGATTTTTTTTTATTCATGATAGAGATAATGAAGTATTAAGAAATCAAGAATTATAACTTAAAAAGAAAATATTGAAAGTCTTTTTGAAATCTATTAAGTGAAAATGTATAAGTTTGAAAATATAAGTTAAGGATAGTGAAGTTCAAAACTATTAACAGGCTATCCAGATACAGTAATCCTCACTATGAAAAAAAAAAAGAAAGAAGAGAGGAGAAGCTTAAGGAGTGATCCAAGAAAAAATACATATTTTTATGACTTGATTTTTAATAATTTTTAAGGATATTATGCTTTAATGAAAGGTATTTTTGTGTTTTTGGATGTAGGTCATACAAAAATGTTCAAGAAGGAGAAAAATATGAAAAAGGAGCAAAAAGGAGCAAAAATAAAGCCAAAATGCAAAATTGTCAAAATTACTAGCCTGGCACCTAGGCGCCAGAGTCCGGCGCCTAAGCGCCAGCTCGATACAGAAAACTGTTAAGTTTTTGACGACTTTTGGGCCGTTATTTTGACGGTGTGAGCGGTTATTGGACCTTCTAGAAGGCTGGCAGTTGTTCCTGGTTTATAGAACATGTGATACAATGTATTTGGATGCTTCAAAACGGTTTTAATCGCGAAGAGGTGAGATCCAAAGTAAAGAGGTGCGAAGAACTGGACGCGGTGTCCTGCGCCTAGGCGCCAGATTCCGGCGCCTAGGCGCCAGACACACCTTCAAGAAGATTAATTGAATTTGGACACATTTTGAAGAGAGAGAATTAGAGAAAAACGCCCAACCTAGAGAAAAACGCCCAACCTAGAGAGAGAATTAGAGAGATAATATTAGGGCCACCATTTTACTTTCCTTCATAAATTAGTGAGTTTATTTTAGAGTTTGTATTTAGAGTTTGAAAGAGTTGGTGCATCTGGACTTCATTACTGCTGTGGAGTCAATAGGAACTCGAAGTTCGAGTAGGAGAAACATCTAAGATAAGTATTTTTATTTTGATTCAAAGTTTACTTATTATGTTTTGTTATTTAATTTCAATGTGTTCTGAGTAGTTACTTTACTTTCACCTTTCAATTATGAAAAGATAAATAAGATAATACAAAATTCATTGGAGAATTAAAAATCATATATTTTCAAAACATTGTGATGATATTAATATCAGTTCTTAATTTACTATTAAAATTGGCCATTTAAATTGTTAAAACCTGTTGAAGAGTTTTGAGATCTAAAAGGAGATGAATTCTTAACTTGTAAATATCACATGAATCCTTGGGTATTCGAAGGCCTTGTGCGTGTTATTCAAGATGAAGTGCAAATAAATAGGAAGATATTATATATTGGGCATAAAATTGATAAGTTTTTAGAGTGACAGACTAAATTCTTATAATTTGGTTTATAGAAAAGGAAATGGTCACTAGTAGGGCCGACCATAGCCACCCTTGGACATCTAGTAATGTGAGCCTAGATTAACCCATTTTACTAACAATACATCCGGACCTGATCTATAGGCTAGCCATTGTTCTTTATACTTGATCACAGAAAAATTCATTAAGAAATTCATATCTATTTTTGATGAAATTGCACTTTAAAGAAAGATATTTTCTTTATTTTATTGCAAGAATGAAGATTTATTAATGATAGAAGCAAAAAACATGAAATAGAGCAAATTTGGATCAAAAAGGAGGAAATTCATGCAAATATAACTACTTCACCGACGGCGAGATCGAGGCCGCCGACGGCGAGATCGTGAGGAGAAATTTCTGAAGGAATTATAACTACCTCGCCGACAGCGAGCCCGAGCCCGCTGACAGCGAGATCGCGCGGTTTGAAGACCTTCTAGAAGCCCGCTGACGGAGAGGTCGTTTCCCGCCGACGGCGAGCTAGTTCAAAATGCATATACATTGAACCTGGACACTTTTTGAAGAGGTGTTTAAACACCCCTTGGACCTTTGCCTACCTCTATAAATAGAGGCCGAATTCTAGAGTGTGTGTGTGTCTTTTGAGTCTTCTGTGTTCATTTCTAGTGTCTTTTGTGTGAGTTTAATTTAGTTGAGTGAGTTTAGTGAGTTCATTAGTTTAATTAAGTGCTAATTAGTTGATGTACTAGAAGGAAAAGTCAAAGGAACTTCAAGGAGTCTGCTTGGGAAGGAAATTAAGATAAGTATCTTTGTTTATTGTTGTTAACTTTAAATGAAATCCATGCTTTGTTTTATTCTCATGCATTCTGAGTAGTTTTCTTAGTCTTTCTCCTTGTTTATGAAAATTATGCGAATCGATGAAATTAAATAAAAGCACCTAATATAATATAAATAAATTGTGATAATTTTTACTTAAAACTTAATTTACTTTCAATCTGGCCAATTGAGTAGTTAAAATATGTTGAATTATCAACTATAGTAAAAATTACATCCAATATTCAGGGAAGTCAAAAGCCTTGAAAGGCGGGTGCAAATAAATAGGGAAATATTAATTATCGGGTGTAGAATTAGATATTTTAGTGTGACAGACTAAAATACTCAATTCAATCATATTGTTTGAGAGCTAAAGTGTAGATGTTAGTCCTCAGGTGAGGGGAACGTGGGAGCTCTGAAGTGGTAGCCGGTATCCTCCCAGCCTAGCCGCAGATTCGGCAATCAAACATAGGATTAGTCAATGTTCTTCGTACTCTGGACCAAAGGGTAAAGAATAGGAATGCTCCTATTTGTCACAATACAATTAAAAATTCTATTTAAATTCATCAGTTCACTTAATTTTCTAAAAACAAGGAGAAGGATACTTTTTCTGAATTAATTAAATCGACTTTATTTTAAGCATTAGTTTACTTTAAATTTGCTTTTAATTTCAGTCTACTAGATTAGTAAGAAATTCCTTTAAATTTAGTTGATAACAAATCTGTTAAAAACTTCCCTGTGGGATAGATAACCAGGACTCCACTAGAGCCCTGTATTACTTGATATGATATGTATACTTGCATAGAATCCACATTATACATTAAATCATATAACTATATTTAAAGCGGGATCAAGTTTTTGGTGCCGTTACTATTAACTTAAATTGCATACATATAAAAAGTGAGTCAAGTTTTTGGCGCTGTTACCGGGGAAGTAAAGAAATTATTTACTAAAGTAACGGACTAATCTAAAATCTATTTTAAAATTGTATGCGAAAATTTGGAAACGAAAATTTAATACATTACGATTCAGAATTAGAGCGTACAATTAAAAGAATTAGAAAACAAAAAAGAAAAATTATAATTTAACACAAATGGTAAATATACCTGAAAATGAAATTATCAATCAACCAAGACCATTACGAGATTATGCCAACCCTACATTAGATGAAATTCATTTAACTATTCAAAACCCTGATGTAGTTGCTAATTCATTTGAACTTAAACCTGTAATTATCCAAATGGTACAAAACAATCAATTTAGTGGTTCACCTACTGAAGATCCTAATTTACATTTTGCTAGTTTTTTAGAACTATGTGCTACTTTCAAATATGAAGGAGTATCTAACAATGCTATTAGACTTAGAATTTTTCCTTTTTCTTTAAGGGATCAGGCTAAAATGTGGTTAAATTCGTTAGCACCTGGATCTATTAAAACTTGGGGAGAATTATCACAAAAATTTCTATCCAAATATTTTCCACTATCTAAAACTGCTAAGCTTAGAAATGATATAACTTCTTTTAGTCATTTTGATGGAGAGTCAATATATGAATCTTGGGAGAGATTTAAAGAACTTCTTAGGAAATGCCCACATCATGCATTACCGTATCAGGTTAATTATCCAAACTTTCTATAATGGATTAGTAGGATCTTTAAGATCAATCATCGATGCTGCTGCTGGAGGATCATTAATGTCAAAACCATTTAATGAAGCCTATGCACTAATCGAAGAAATGACAACAAATAATTTTCAATGGCCTGTTGATAGAATGAATCCAAAAAAATAGCTAGTATTCATGAAAATGTTGCAATATCTATGTTAGCTTCACAAATTGCTGCTATATCTAAAAACTTAGATCATTTTGGAATGAATTACTCTCCAACTATAACACAAGAAAATTCATCTGGACAACTTATAGAATCTCAATCTCAATATGAAACAAATAATGCAATTAACAACAGACCTAATAATCCTTATGCAAATTATTATAATCCTGGATGGAAAAATCATCCTAATTTTAATTGGAATAAAAATACAACTAATCAACCATGGATGAATAATATGACACAACAATTAGGAAATCCATCTAATCAAGGAAATCCTAATTATAAACCTAATTATCCACCTGGATTTAATAATAATAACCCATAATTTAAAGAAAAAAATTATCTATAGAAGAATTAATATTAAATATGGGTCAACATTTACAAAATCAAGGAAATCAACTACAAATACAAGGAAATCAATTACAAAATCAAGGAACAGCTATCAAAAATATTGAAACTCAACTTGGACATATTGCTACTGCACTTAATAATAGAATACCTGGAACATTAACTAGTAATGTAGAAATAAATCCTAAAGACAAGGGAAATGAACAAATTAAAGCGATACAATTACGAAGTGGAAAAGAATTAGAACCTCGAATTCAGAAAGAACTTGAAACTCAAAAAGAGGAAGTGGAAATTGAAAAAGAAAAGAATCAACAAGATCCAAACTTAGAAAATCCTTTTATACCAATGAAAATTTCTGTTGAAAAACCTCCACCACCATTTCCTCAACGACTAATTCAACATAAAAAAGACAAACAATTTGCTAAATTCCTTGAAATTTTGAAGAAATTAACGATAAATATTCCTTTCGTAGAAGCTTTAGAACAGATGTCAAACTATGTAAAATTCATGAAGGATATTCTAAATAAGAAAAGAAAATTTACTGATAATGAAATGGTTGCACTTAGTGAAGAGTGTAGTGCTATTATTCAGAAAAAACTTCCTGAAAAATTAAAAGATCCTGGTAGTTTCACTATACCATGCGCTATTGGAGAAAAACTCTATGGAAAAGCTTTGTGTGACATAGGAATAAGCATCAATCTAATGCCTCTATCAATTTTCAAAAGATTAGGATTGGGAGAAATTTCACCTACTTCAGTAACCCTTCAGTTAGCTGACCGTTCTGTTACATATCCTAAGGGAGTTATCGAAGATGTATTAGTTAAAGTGGATAAATTTATCTTCCCCGTAGATTTTATTGTTCTAGATATGGAAGAAGATAAAGAAATTCCTATCATTTTAGGAAGACCATTTTTAGCCACTGGAAAAGCTATGATTGATGTTCAGAAAGGAGAATTAACTATGAGAGTAAATGACCAAAATGTAACTTTTAATAATGCTAAATCAATGAAATATCCTGCGCTAGAAAAAGATGATGAGTGTTTTCGAATGGAAGTACTTGATCATCTACAAAAAGAACATTTTAAAGAATATTATGAAGAAAAATTAGAAAAAGAAAATATTGAATTAATTGAAAAATCTGAGATAAATGAAGAATTAGATTATATTCAAGAGAATTTGAATTTTTAGATAACACAAAAAATACTGAAAAAAATATAGTTTCATCGATTATTAAACCTCCTGAACTTGAGTTAAAAATGTTACCTAATCATTTAAAGTATGCTTACTTAGGTAATTCTTCAACTCTACCAGTTATTATTTCATCTGAATTAAATGAATCTCAAGAACAAAAACTCTTAGATACATTAAAAAAATATAAGAAAATTTTTGTCGGACTTTAGCAGATATTAAAGGAATTAGTCCTTCAATCTGTATGCACAGAATTATTTTAGATAATGAACATAAACCTAAAGCCGATCCACAAAGGAGATTAAACCTGATAATGAAAGAAGTAGTTAAAAAGAAAATTTTAAAATGGTTAGATAATGGTATTATATATCATATTTCTGACAGTGCTTGGGTAAGCCCAATTCACTATGTACCTAAAAAAGGAGGGGTGACTGTCAAAACTAATGAAAATAATGATCTTATTCCTATAAGACAAGTTACTGGATGGTGAATATGTATTTATTATAGAAAATTAAATACAACCACTAGAAAAGATCACTTTCCTTTACCATTTCTAGACCAGATGTTAGATACATTAAATTGGACATAAGTATTTTTGTTTCTTAGATGGATATACCGGTTATCATCAAATACAAATTGCTCCCGAGGATCAAGATAAAACTACATTTACTAGTCCTTATGGAACTTTTGCTTTTCGAAGAATGTCGTTGACCTCATTTCGATGAGGTCTTCTCTTCTTTTTTAGTACTTAAGATCTAGCCTTAGCTTTTCCTTTGACTGTCTTAGAGGATTAGAATTGGGACCCACCACTTAGAAATTCAAACCACTTCTCAACTCCCTGCAAACTCCACAAACTTGACTATAGACCCCTAATCACCTAGAGGGTTGAAATCAAATGTGGAAGTTTAAAGGATGAGTTCCTATAGGACTCTTTCGGCCTGTAGGACTACCCCCGGGTGGCCCTGGTCTGGTGAAGGGCTGACTTACACACACACTACACCTATAAACTACACTTTCACACACATCCTAAAACCACACCCATACCCAACTTGACCTCCTGACTCATAGAAGTGATTCACATGGATGGTCCTTAACCCCTAAGCCCTCGCAAGAGGGTTAGGAACAACATAGCTGGATGCCTCAAATGAGTCCCTTCATGGCTCATGTGGCCTTGATATGGCTTCATGGCTCAACCAAAATGATTTTATTCCACTTACATTTACCCAATCTTCAATTTTCCAAATTTTCAATTTTCCAAATTTTCAATTTTTGACCCCCGAGACCCTACACCCGCCTAACCTACCCAAAGCCCTTGAAAATACCCAAAATTTGCAAAATCACCTAAATTACCCAAAATTCCTCAAAACCAATCCCAAACATTCCCACATTACTCAAATTGATCATCCATACCCAAAAATACCAAAAATTCCAAAAATACCTCCCAATACCCTCCAAATACCCAAAATACCCCTCTTGACCCAAAAAATCCAAAAATTCAGAAAATTCCTAGAAAATTCCAAAAAATCCCAAATATTCCCAATTTCATTTTGTTCAACTAGACCATGGGCCAATTTTGTCAATTTACCCCACGTTTGTCAAAACCCCCAATTTGACCCATTTTAACCCTAAGTGAACCCAATGTCAAGCCAAATCTACCCAATTGACCCAAATTCTGGTCCAACTCAATTCTAAACTTTAATTCAAAATTCCCAACACCAATATAGACCAAATCCAAGTCCAATTTGATTGACATTTGAATCCAATTTCACTTTTGGCCTTAAAGGCCCAATTTGGACCCATGACCCAAACCTAACCCAAACTAATCCAATTCAACTCCAATTAACCCCAAACCTTTTCTAAACCTTCCTTAGCATCCCCACAAACAAAACACTAACATGATTTGCCCAAAATTTAGACCCAAACCCCACTCAAATTCAACCCAAAGCTAAAAGACCCAATTTTAACCTAAACCCAAACCTAACCCAAATAAGCTCAAACCCAAAATCAAAACCCAACCAAAGCCGAAACCTCTTTGAAACACTCCCATAAACATTTCCCAACATTTATTTTACATCAATTTCAACCCTAGCCCAACATTTGCCCAAGTTAGCCCAATTTGACATTGGCACATTCACCAAAGAGGTCCAAATCCAACCCAAACCTAGCCCAAACACTTCAAATTTATTCCAAATCATTCATGAAACATTCCTAAACTAAATTCAACACTTATTGGATCCAATCCTTTGCAAAATTCTCATCCTAAAATCAAAAAAACCCCACTTCCATAAATCATTTTAAAAGCCCATCTAAAACCATTTCAAAGAGCCCAAAATCTACCCTAAAGCCCACATGACATTTCCATTTGCCATCCATTTAATCAAAGCCATTCCCTAAGTTCAAATCAATCATCAAATGGTTCCAAATCAAGCCATATGCCAAATCCCATCAAATCACCCCTAAATTACCAAAATTTCCAAATTCCATTTTCATGAAATCGACTAAGCCATACCCAAGCCCAAATAAAGCCATGAAGCCATTCTCAAGCCCCATGTAAAGCCATGAGAGGTTCGACATGTGACCATCCCATAAATGGCAAGAGGAGGAGCCTCTTTAAGGATTCTCTTAAAGGTGATTAAACCTTTTCATGCTTCCCCTAAACTATGTTTAAGCTTAAACATGCTTGGATAATGACTTCTCCCTCGCTAATCTAGCTGACTCACTCCGACCTCCCTCAGCCCAAATTAGAGCTTGGAAAGGTGCACCCAACCCAAACCCATAGGATGACCAAATTGAGCCTAAAAGAGCCCCTTCCCCATTCCATTTTGAATGAAGCTTTCTACACATGGCCACTCTCCATTGCTTGCACCATTGCCAACCCCTGACCCTCCTGATGACAACAATGACCCGACCCCGGCCGGCCAGCCACCACGCCCGCCGGAAACCACCGTGCCGAGAGCTCACATGTGAGCCCAAACTTGGAATTCTCACTCGCCGAGCCGCCCCATCCCCAGCGGTGATTGCACTGTTCTTCTCTTGCCAAGAGCAACTGATCCCAAGCCCTAACTCCCCCTGGGAGGCCCTCCACCCTCTCCTATTTAAACACCACCCCCTCTCGGCCAAGAGAGGTGCTGAACCAGACCTTACCGAAACCCTGCCAAAATTGCTCCAGGCCACTCTCCATACTTAGAGCAGCTTGATCCCCAGTGACAATTTGCCCTAATCCCCACCAACAGAGCCCAATTTCTCACCCAAAATTCCACCCAAAACCAGGACACTTCTCCACAAATGGATCAATCCTCAAATTGATTGGTCCTACACCTTCACCGTACCAAGGGAGAAGTCCACCAAGAAAAGCCCCCTCTCCAGTGCCACCCATCCGTTCCGTACTCCAAGCTTTGTGATCTAGGCTTGGTCGAAATCCTACCTATGCAATTCACTCGCACCGAGAGACTTCATCCGGAGCTTGCTCTGGACCCAATCGAAGGTGACACAACCCTCGGATCGAAGCCACACTTCTCCGAGCAAAGGTATGAGCTAACTCTTTATCCCAAGCTTCTGGAGATTCTCCATTTCAAATGCCTTAATTTCAATGCATGATCACCGTATAGATGTATTCGTCTCTTCAAGACGAATCCATAGAGCACAAGAACACGAAAATCCATTGAGAAATGAGTGAGTTCTTAGGGTTTTAGTGTGGACGGCTCTCGAGTGAGAACGGCTGGGGACGATGAACGGATGTCGTTCATTCCATACACGCGCGGACGGACGGCTCAGATCGGGTCGGATCGGCAGATGATACGCGGAAGGCGGGACCCGGGCTGCTGACTCAAGTGGTGGCGTCGAATGGCAGCGCGACACGCGGCGTTTCGGAGATGCCTAGGATGAGCCAGCGCCGCCGTTTTAAATAGAAAATTAGGGTATTTTCTTATTTATTTAATTCCCTAAACTTTAAAAATGCATAACTTTGTGTAGGAAAATTAGAAAAATAAAATAAAAATATCCTCTTGCTCGCTGAACGTGAGGAGAATAATGTGGAAAAGAAATCATTTAATTTCATCAAGTATTTTATTTTTAATGATTTATTTACCCTCTCGCATTGTTTTAATTCTCCATGCATATAGGAAATTCACCATGGCATGAGACCATAGGGCTTTAAGCCTCCGAATTTGGGAACATTCCCCGAATTTTCCAAAGCTCGAGGCCATCCCTATGAGAAGTTATTGATTTTTCAAATTCATGTTGTCGTTTTGAGTATTTTAAATCTAATAATTAGCATGTTGTGAAATAAATTCTAGGAAAATTTGGTGATGTTTATTATGACCAGGGGAACCTAGGAAAAATAGGTTTTGAACTAATCCACTTGGAATAACCCTAATTAGTTTAAACACCCAAAATAGGTCCCTAATTAATTAGAGCTAATCACACATCAAATTGACTTGAAATCAATTCTCCACTGACCTTTAGGGTCGAGGAACCCACCATAAAAATTTGAAGTCAATTGGACTTGGTTAGCCTCTACTAAATGGGTTGATTAAGCCATTTAGCCAATTTAAACTTTAAAAATTCATAACTTTCAAAATACTTTTCAAAAATTCACCAAATTGGTTTTGGAGCCTCTCTGATATCAGGGGAATTTAAGAAAATTAAAATTTCAATTTTCTAAAAAAGTTGATTTTTTGTATTATTTTAATATTTTAATAATTAAAAAAATAATAAAAATCACAAAAATAATAAAATTCACCAAAATGTCACATTTTGAATTTTAATCACTTAGGAACAAACCCCATATTTTTCTTAGGTCTATTTGATGAGATATTAAATTTTAAAGCCCTAAGATAATTTTAAAATTAAAAAAAATGTATTTTTTAGCATTTCCACTAAAATAATTCTAATAAATCAAAGAAAAATCAGAAAATTGTAAAAATTGATTCTCTGATTTTCTTGATATCAGAGAGATTTTTGAAAAATATAAAATTCATTTTTCAACCTTTATTTTATTTTTTAAATTAATTAATACTCCAAAACTCAAAATAATTATAATAAAAAGAATATAATTCAAAAAATCACCAAAATTGGTCCAAGTGGTCCTCTGGTCATTAGGAATGTGCCATAATTTTCTTAAGGATAGAAACTTTCCCTTGGTCATATTATTAAATTTTCCTTGGAAATCTCTATTTTCCACCAAAAATAATTACATAAATAAATTAAATACAGAAAAATCACATTTTCTCCTCTCATGTCTTTATTGACATATGAGTGAAGTCACATAAAAATTTCAAGTTCATTTAAGCTCAATTTAGTGAGTTATGAAATTATTAAGCTTGAGGGTAAAATGGTAATTAAAATTTTAACCTTTAATTAAAACTTTAGGCTTAATAAAATTAAAGAGTAAAATATTTGATCTTAATCTGATTTGGATGATTGAAATTTAAATAATTAAAGGGTAGACACCTACTAAACAATTTAAGATAATTGAAATAAACCTTAATTAAATAATTGATTAAATTTGGAAGAATAATAAAATTGGAATTATTAAAAGAGGGATATTATTAGGAAGAGATTTGTTCTTTAATTTAAGAATCCCTAAATTAATCATCTAACTAATATTTAATTCCTAATTAAAATGATAATCCAAATTTAAGATTTAAAATGTTAAAAGACTTAATCATTAAATTAAATTAAAGTTAAATTATTTAAATTAAACCCTTTTAAAATTTCAATTAAATTAAAATTAAAAGTAAAATTAAATTAAAATTTAAATTAAATTGAATTAAATAAAATTAAATTAAAACAAATTAAAATTAAATTAAATTAAATTAAAACATATCAAATTAAATTAAATTAAATTAAATTAAATTAAATTAAATTAAATTAAATTAATTTAAATCAAATTAAATTAAATTAAATTAAATTAAATCAAATTAAATCAAATTAAATTAAAATTAAATTAAATCAGATTAAATTAAATTAAAGTAATTTAAATCAAATTAAATTAAATCAAATTAAATTAAATTAAATTAAATCATGTCAAATCAAACTAAATTGAATTAAATTAAATTAAATAATAGAATCAAGTTAAAATTAAAATCAAGTTAAATAAAATTAAAATTGAAACTAAACTAAATTAAATTAAATTAAAGTTAAATTAAATTAAATTAGAAAAAATAACATCACCTAAGACATAAAGAAATTCAAAATAAAGCAACATCGAACACTATTCCAAATTTAAACCCGATAACCGAAATTAAATTAAATCACAAACCATTTCAACACCAATTTGCCCTCGAAAGCTTTCGTTATCATAACTCCTAAACGTAACGTTAAATGAAATGTTACTTCACTTATAGGATATTCAAATGTCCTAGTTCACCGAGCAAGATAACAAAACTCGAATTCCCTGACGATTAATTCATTCGTATAATTAAATTCATTCTGACTTAAAACAATTCTAGCAATATCGAAAAGATGTTTAAGATTATTCTTAAGCACTTCCTCAATATGATAGGATGTTTATAAGAACAACTAAACTTAATTGTTCTTTGATGAAGAAAATCGTCCTCAAACCAAAAAACACAAGAACCTAGATGTCATAGGAAATTACTAGCTATAGAATTAGGGATTTGGTAGAAAACCATAATCCTTCCCTTAGTTTTACCTAGGGACTTGCTTTAAATGCTTAAATATTCTAATTGTGTTTTAAGTGCAGCTTGGGATGACGGGAAGACCGTCCAGGTACGCTTTTATTTTATCGCAATTTACCTTATCGCAATTTATTTAATCGCATCGCACTTACTTTTCTTGCATGATAAACAACTCGTTGCATGAAAACCCACACTTTTAGGATAGTCCCTAAAACTGAAACAAAAACTAAATTAAAAGTCATTGCAAGATAAAATTCACCGCCACAACATTTCAAAATATAAAACAACTCAGAATTTAATCACAAACATAATACAAAACTACAACTACAACTAAAATTAAAACGTCTTGTTGGATGATCGGGAATACCTCGGATGATGTAACCTACGTGTTGCTAACGGGATTTCCCACGTCTAAATGAAAGTGTGGAACTCATTTAGTCGAGTTTAGCAAATTCATCCGGACTAAGTGAATCCGATAAAAATAACGATGCCGAAGGATGGAACCGCGGATCTTAACCGGTGTTGTTATAATCAACTTTAAGATTTGTTTTAAATAAAACATAAAAAACACTCGGAAATTAAGATTTTCTCTAAACCAAAACACTTTTCTCATCTCATGATTTATGACTTCTAAAACTAAACCTCTCGCAACAACAAGGAGCTCGGAGCACGGTGGGCAAGACGGCCATCTTCATCGCAGAAACCAACTCTACATCAGCAAAACATGCCTAGAATTAAACAACAAAGCCATAGGATTTCGAGGTAGTTTCGCCTAGTGCAACATAAACCCTCAACCTTTTCGTTAGGCATTTGCATTCGCAAATTAAGCCCTAACCGGTCTTAGGATTTCGAGGTAGTCGTCTGATACGACATAAACCCTCACATCTTCAAGGCTATTTGTATGATCATGTCATACGAACATAAGTCCTAATTAATTAAAATTGGCAAGATCGAAACATTAAATAAACATTAGGACTTTCCTAAATCCAAGCCAAACAATAGGATAGTTGGGAAATTACCGAAGTTCGCTTCGAATCTGGGATTTCTCCTACCTTTCTTCCTTTGAATCCCCAAAATAAAATGTTCCAAACTTGATCCATTCCCTATTAAAATTCCAAACTTCAATCCTTTGAAAACTTAAACTTTGAAATTCTTGAGAGCAGAATTACTTATTATTATCGAGAGTTTTCTTAAGTGATTCCCGTCATTTAAGATGTAATTAACTATAGGGGCTTGCCCTTATAGGGAATTTTAAGAACCTGTGTAATATAAACCTCGTTTAATGCTTTCATATTAAGCGTGGGAACTTGTCGGCTTATAAAGTTGGTTCGCGTACCAAACGGATGTCACAAATCTTCTAGTTTATTTAATCGAGCCCCACCACCAAACAAAGGTGTCTATTCTTCGAGATAGATACACGGCTTGTGATGCGGTGCTCGTTTATATAAACTATTTGGGATGCGAGATAAGTTCGATTTCATATCTTAAAATTTTCAAATTTAAAATTATTTTCAAAATAAAATACTACTTTTCAAATTATTTATTTAAATTAAATCTAAAATTCGCTGACAATTTCTGTAGCCGACCTTTTTTCAAAAATACAACACATAACCTAAAAATATGCCGACAAATGCCTTTTGGATTATGTAATGCACCTGCAACATTCCAAAGATGTATGATGTCTATATTTAGTAAATTAATTGATAATGGAATAGAAGTATTTATAGATGATTTCTCTGTATTTGGAACAACATTTGACACATGCTTAAATCATCTTGAAAAAGTATTTGAAATATGTGAGAAAACTAATTTAGTTCTTAATTGGGAGAAATGTCAATTTATGGTTACAGGTGGCATTGTATTAGGGCATAAAATTTCGGAAAAAGGCATGGAAGTAGACCTTGCAAAAATTCAAGTAATAGCTAAATTACCACCTTCAACTACGGTAAAAGGGGTAAGAAGTTTTCTTGGACATGTTGGATTTTACAGGCGTTATATTAAAGATTTTTCAAAAATAACTAAAAATCTATGCCAACTTCTTGAAAAGGACAAGAAATTTGAATTTACAACTAAAGGCCTGAATGCTTTCAAATTATTAAAAGATAAATTAATTACAGCACCTATAATAGTTTCGCCTAACTGGGAGAAACCATTTGAGCTTATGTGTGATGCTAGTGATTATGCTATAGGAGCGGTTCTTAGGCGAGAGATATGATAAGATTTTCAAAGTTATATACTTATGCTTAGTAAAACTCTAAATGATGTTCGAAATAAATTATACGATTATCGAAAGAGAATTATTAGCGATTGTATATGCTTTTAATAAATTTCGGCATTATCTAATAGGAACAAAATGCATTGTGCATACTGATCATTCTGCTATAAAATATTTAATGCAAAAGAAAGATTCTAAACCAAGATTAATCAGATGGATATTATTAATGCAAGAATTTGATTTTGAGATAGTTAACAAAAAGGGAACTGATAATCAAATTGCTGATCATTTATCAAGATTAGAAAATCATGAATTATTTAATATTGATAATGAAATTTTAGACTATTTTCCTGATGAACAACTTTATAATATTAATGAGTTGAAAATACCTTGGTATGCTTGATATAGTAAATTATATTGTAAGTGACATTTTACCACCTATGTTAACTTTGCAACAACAGAAAAAATTCATTCACGATACTAAATCATATTTTTGGGATGAACCATACTTATATAAGCAATGCAATGATCTAATTATTAGAAGATGTGTGTCTTATGAGGAAATTGAACCAATTATTCAAAAATGTCATGATTCTGATTTTGGAGGACATTTTGGGACAGATAAAACTGCATATAAAATTCTAAAATCTGGATTCTACTGGCATACTCTATTTAGAGATGTATATAGATAAATAAAAACCTGCGATAAATGCCAAAGAGTAGGAAACATATCAAGGAAAAATGAAATGCCTCTGAATTTTATATTAGAAGTTAAAATTTTTGATGTTTAGGGATTAGATTTCATGGGACCTTTTATTCCTTCATTTGGAAACTCATATATATTAATAGCTATTGATTATGTTTCCAAATGGATTGAAGCACAAGCTTTACCTAGGTGTGATGCTAAAAGTGTTTAAAATTCTTAATGAAAAATATTTTTACTAGATTTGGAATGCCTTGAGTGATTATCACTGACGGAGGAACTCATTTTAGAAACAAATATATTCACAAACTAGTAGAAAAATATAATATTATGCACAAGATATCAACTGTTTATCATCCATAAACTAGTGGATTAGCAGAAGTTTCTAATCGAGAGATTAAGCGTATATTAGAAAAGTCCGTAAATCCTAATAGATTAGATCGGTCTATAAGACTAGATAATCGCATTATGGGCATACATGATCGCTTATAAAACTCCGATTGGAATGACTCCTTATAGGCTTATATATGGAAAATCTAGCCACTTACCAGTTGAATTAGAACATAAAGCATATTGGGCGATTAAAGAATTTAATTATAATATGAAAGAAGCTGGTGAGAAGAGATTGTTGCAATTAAATTAAATGGAAGAATTAAGGAATGAATCATATGATAATGATAAGATTTATAATGAAAGGATGAAATTATGGCATGATAGGAAGATTAATCAGAGAAATTTTGAACCAGGACAAGAAGTTTTGCTTTATAATACTAGATTGAAATTATTTCCTGGGAAATTGAAATCTCGATGGTTAGGACCCTTCACCATAACTCAAATATTTTCATATGGAACTATAGAAATTGAAGATCCAAAAATAGGACATAGATTTAAAGTAAATGGACATAGATTAAAACCATTTTTAAAACAGGCGGCCAAATTTTAAAGAGGTTTTAATGCTTAGTCAACCTGAACACTAACTGAATTAGGTCGGGCTGACGACGTTAAACCAAGCGCTTTATGGGAGGCAACCTATAGTAGTCTTTTATTTTTAATATTTACATATTAGTGAGTCTATATTATTAAAACAAATCTTACTACTCAAAAACTTTTATTAGAATCATCACAAAAATTGAACCTATTGGATGAGATCGTGGACCATTACTCAGTTAGTTTTATAACTAAGTCGTCGACGGCGAGGAACTTCCCACCGATGGCGAGGCAGTTAAAAATTTGGATTCTTAAAGATTTTTCGTACGGTTTTGGACGGATCTAAGCCATTCCTTCGTAAGAAATTGTTCTGAATCCGATTTTACACCATTTTCTTCCTTAGGAACAACTAGAGATCAATCCATTCCATCCAAAATGGCCTCCAAATTCCTAGAAACCACAAAAACTGAAGTTTTCAACCTGAGAAAATTCGTTAGTTCTGAGGCATAGCGAATCTTCAACAAAGGCTTGATGAAGAAAAGACTTATCAAAGAAAGAGGATTCGTCAATAGAGGAGTAGAGAATGCTACTACAAAAATCGAAGAAATGATCGCACAGCGGCATTGGGAGGTATTTTGTTATACAACTTCCGCTGTAGTTATACCAATAGTTAAAGAATTTATGCAATCAACAATGGAAATGTGTACGTCAGAGGAAGATGGGTAACATTTACTCCTGCAAGAGTAAATAAATTGTTTTCTATAGAAAATACCTCTGTCTGTCATTATTCCAACTTTGTGCCTTCAAGATACAATATGAACAAGATCTATAGATATCTGACTGATGAACTGGATGATTGGGAGTTACGAGAAGACGGGTATGTCAGCTTTTCTCGCATCACTTCTAAACCTCGTCTCGAAGCACTGGCATTTCTTTATATCATCAAAATTATTACCTACCATGAGAGTAAATAAAGTTTCAAAGGAATGCGCTATTTTAAATTATTATATTCAAATTGGATTACCTATCGATGTTGGATCAATAATAGTAAAGTATGCATTGGGATTAATCATGCATGGGTCAGTGCATGGACTTGGACACCCATCTACTATATTTGTTTTATGCAGTCAATACCAAGTTTTTTATGAGGCTTGGGAAAAAGTACTTTTACCATGGAAACCCCTGGATCCTACTGATATGTTTCCCACTTAGGATAACAATGATGAGATCATATTTATTTCTGACAGAGTATCACAGAACAATCCTTTAGCAAGGCCCATTACTGATAAGACTAATTTCATTCTGAAGAAGATTAAAGGATTGGAGAAAGAATTACAAAATGTGATGAGTTCTATTGACAATATCTCTGATATGTTTGATCATAATGATTGGAGAATGAAGGAGCACTTTGATCATACTAGACATCTGGAGGCCAGTTTTATTCATCTACTAAGACAGAAAGGATGGATTAATGAAGAATCTACTGCAGAATTCCCTTTCAGGCCTTTCTAACATTTATTTGTGCACCTGCGTCGCATCGGAAATATCAGAGAAGATATTAGTTTAGACACTGAAGAGTAGGAAAGATTTCTATGTTTAAGTTATATTTGTACATATATGTGTGTGTTTGATTTGGAGTTAAGTTTTATTATGAGTCGAACTTTGATTTGATCATCTCAGATTTGATGAGATTATTTGTAAATTGTTATGTCTCAGCATTTAGAGTGTTGTGGTTTGGATTGTGATGCTGAGTATTATGGATTTGAACAATTAAGTTAAGTGTGTGTGAAGTTGTTAGTGTGAAATTTGTAAGTTTCATGGATTTCATTTATGAAGTTATGTTGTTTGTTTTGTGTGACTTTTTGTGAGTTTAAGTATCTAATCTTCATATTATTATTAAATTATGTGATCGGAAGATTGATTAAGGGCAATTTGAGGTTGAAAATGATTGACGAAATTCAAAAATTAAAAATTTTTGGAACCTCGCCGACAGCGAGAAAACCCGCTGACAGCGAGACCGAGCTCGCCGACGGCGGATTTTTCCCAAAACTTTTGCCTTATGAAATTAATTAGCTCGCCGACGGAGAGAAAAACCTCGCTGACAGCGAGAACGCGAAAAAACCTATATTTGACCAGTCAACCGACACTATTCATCATCCCTTTCCTCAAATTTTTGAAAAAACCGATCTAGGGCTTGAGAGATCTTAGATTTGAAGCGATTTCAACACTTTTTGACACTGGATTTCATCTTCCCTTGGTAAGAGCTTCACTCCTATGCAAAAATTTTTTATTTTCACCATGAATTTCTTCTACATTGGGATATTTTGAAAAATTTTGAAATGTGAAGAAAATACTTGGAAGAATTTCATAGAAATTGATTTAAATGGATTTTAGTTGTTGTAGGAAGCCTTCTTAGTAATATTTTGGAGTTTAGTTAAATTTTTTGTGAATTTCACAGATCGAGAAATGGCTCCACGAAAAAGGCAACGAGTAGATTATGACGAAACTCGATTCATTAATGCGAGAGCACAAACTAGATATTTTCAAAACATTCAATAAAGAGAATGCATACAAGATTGAGTTTTCAAGAATCCAGGAGGAGAAGTAGAGCGAGTTATAAAGGAGCGAGGATGGGAAAACTTTTGCTACGTTACCAACAGAGCAGCTGTAGAAGTTGTGAAGGAATTCTATACAAATTTAACACGAGTCGAAGATGCCCTGGTTAAGGTTAGAGGATTTTTTGTAGATTTCAACGCTGCTAGAATAAACGCATATTATGAAGTACGAGACACCTACATGAGCGAATATGAAACTTTGGGAACTATGGAAGGACCATTGGAAGAGGTGATCGACTTTCTCACTGATCGGAAAGGAGTCTGGAAGTTAAAGCAGCGGGAACGGGTAAACTTCCCTCTTTCTATGCTAAATGCAACATCTAAAGCCTGGCATTATTTTATTTGTTCTACTTTGTTACCTACCTACCATCATAGTGAGGTAACAAGAGATAGAGCAGTTCTGAATTTCTGTATTCAGAACCAGAAGAGTATTAATGTGGGAAATGTTATATACAAGAACATATTAGCCACTGCTAGAAATGAAAGTGGAGGACTAGGACATCCTGGTCTTATCTATGCACTTTGCCAATTATCTGGGGTAGAGGCAAGAGATGATGAGGAATGGATAGAGCCTATGAAACCCCTTACTCAGGCTAATATAAAGAAATATGAATCCCACGAAGGATGGAGATCTGGGACAAGGGATTATGTACCTTCTTCAAGTAGAGATATACCCTCTACTAGTTATGAACCACCTCCTCAGTACACCACTCCTACCCTTCAAGATCTGATGAATGAGTTAACCCTGAGTAGAAAGAGTTTTGAGTTATTTGGAGAAAATATGGAAAGAAGATTTGAGCATATAGATCAAAGGATCGGAGGCTTGGAGAGAAGACACGATTATGATAGTGAATATCTCCAGCGACATTCAGAGTACGAGATTGCATACTATGAAGCTGAGCGTCGTTATAGGAGTGGTGATTTGGATGTTGTCTTTCCTGAGTGCCCCCGATATTCACAGTACCAGCCTGCTCAGCCTTCTCAGCCTGGAGATCAGGGAGACGACATAGTTTGGGATTTCGATGCAGAAGATTAGAATCTTTATTTAGTTTGTTTTGATTTGTTTAGATTTGTTGTTTTGCAAACTTTATTATTTCTGTGTGTAATATTTTAGAACTTTCTGTGGACTTTGGACTTAGTATGTTTGTTGGTTTGCTTGAGCAGTGATATTAAATTTCTTATGTGTGTTAGATTAGTTGCAAATTTTTATATATATAGGATGTCAGTCTTTCTTTAATGTATTGTTAAATTGCAAGTGTATGTGTAGTAAGAAATTAAGTTTTCTTTGTTATGTTTGATACTTATTTTTAAAAAAAAATTTCCATCCCTGCACTTTTTTTTTAATATTATATGTGGAAGAATACTGACCCACAATTTTATATTATGATATTTTTAATTTAATTACAACGACGCCAAAAACTTGACCCCGCTAAGTTTATATGTATAGAATTGTAATTGTTTATGTTGTGGATGCTACGCAAGTATACGTATCGTATCAAGTAATACAGGGCTCTAGTGGAGTCCTGGTTATCGATCCCACAGGGAAATAGAAAATTAAATAACAACTAATTTTAAAATAATAATAATAATTTTAAAATAGTATACGAAAATTTGGAATTCTAAATTTAAGCGCAATAAAGTAAACTAAGTATTTTAATTAGGTAACTTAACTAAGTAGAAAATTAATACGTATTGAAAGTGCAGGAAATTAAACTAATTGCTAAATAAGTCTTAACTATTCAGAAAAAGTATCTTTCCCCTTGTTTAGAAATTTAAGTGATTGATGAATTTAAATAGATAATTTTAAGGTATTGTGACAAATAGGAGCATTCCTATTCTTTACCCTTTGGTTCGGTGTAAAGAATATTGACTAATCCTATGTTTGATTACCGAATCCGCGGCTAGGCCGGGAGGATACCGACCGCCACTTCGTAGCTCCCACGTTCCCCTCGCCTGAGGGCTAACATCTACACTTCAGCTCTCAAACAATAGGACCGAATTGAATATTTTAGTCTGTCACACAAAAATGCTCAATTCTACGCCCAGTGATATTATTTCCCTATTTATTTGCACCTTCCTTCCAAGGCTTTTGAATTCCCCGAATATCCGATGTAATTTTTACTATAGTTGATATTCAACATATTTTAACAAATCAAATGGCCAATTTGAAAGTAAATTACGTTTTAAGTAAAAATTATCACAATTTATTAATATTTAAAAGTACTTCTATTTTTAGTTCATCTAGTCACTTAATTTCATAAACAGGGAGAAAGACTAATAAACTACTCAGAATGCATGGGAACTAAACTAAGTATGGATTTCATTTAATGTTAAAAACAATAAATACAAATACTTATCTCGATTTATCCCTAAGCAGACTCCTCGCAGTTCCTTTGACTCTTCCTTCCAGTACAGCAAGACTCACTAAAAACTCACTAACTCACTAAAGACTCACTAATTAAGACTCTAAAGACACAAATTGGCACACACACTTAGAACACAAAATAACACACACTTATAAGATGAATTTCGGCCTCTATATATAGAGATGAGAAAAGGACCAAGAGGTGTGTAAGCATCCCTTCAAAAAGTGTCCAGGTTCAATGTATCTGCGCCATTTGAACTAGCTCGCCGTCGGCGACGAACTACCTCACTGTCGGCGAGGCTTCTAGAAGGTCTTCGAACCTCGCTATCTCGCTATCGGCAGGCTTGGGATCGCTGTCAGTGAGACAGTTATAAATCCTTCAGAATTTTTTTCCTCGTACCCTCGCCGTCGGCGGGCTCGATCTCGCCGTCGGCGACTCAGCACAAATTGCATTATTTTCTTCCTTTTTGCTCCAAATCCGCTCCTTTTTATGATTTTTGCTTTTATCACCTAAATTCTACATTCCTGCAACAAAATAAAGAAAATACCTTTCTTTAAAGTGCAATTTCATCAAAAATAGGTATGAATTTCTTAATAAAATTTTCAGTGATCAAAATCCCCCAAACATACTTATTACTTGTCCTCAAGTAATTTTAGTACTACATAAAAATAATGAGTTCTATAATAAGATTTTTCAATTTAAATAAACTATGAATTAGATTAATTAATATCATAATAAAGTTAAATAAAAATAATTCATGTAATTTAATTAATCTTATAGAAATAAATTATTTAGTTATCAGGTCTAAGATTTCTAGCTTACTATTCATTTCAGGAATGACTATATTTAAAAGAATAACTACTTAAGATATTCATATGATAAGAAATTTAAGAAAACATTATTAGGTAAAATTCTAATCCATAAACATAAGTTTGGAAATATCTAAGTTTTTCCCTTTAAGTTAATTCAAATGAAGCCAATTTTTGATAAGGCATCTCCTCAAGCTTCTCCTCATTTTTCTTTTTCTTTTTCTTTTTCTTTTTTTTTTTACTGAGGATTACTGTATCTGGAGAGCATGGCAATAATTTTGAACTTCATTTTCATCTTCCTAAATTTAAAACTTAGAAATATTTCTTAGCTTATATATACTTCATAGTTTTTACTTCATTGATTTTCAATCTTTTCTTTTTCATTTGAATACTTAAGAATTTTAATTTTTAGAATATAGTTTTCCTTACTAAAAATAGTTTACTATATTCTTATTCCCTTTAACCAAATATTTTATTCTATTTAATTAATTAAAGCACTAGAAATATTTCATTTAACCTTTTATAATAATTAAATAAAATAATTCATATTAATTTAAATTGAAAAATTTGCTATAAAAATCATTTTATAATAATTTGAAAATAGAAATTGAGAACAAGTTAATTACTAAATTTGTATTTTACTCCCCCCCCCCCAAACTTAAATTTTTATATCTATTCTAAATAATGAAAAAGGGAAAGTAAATAAATCATACCTTTGAAGTTTAGGTATTTCTTTTTCTTTGAAATTTTTGCGATGCTTTTTCATTTTTCATTGAACTTCGTATCGTTATTATTCTCCATATATATATAACAATTTAAAGAAAATGCAGGGATAAAATTTGAGATAAGTATTAAATACAACAATTAAAATTAACGCTACACTACACATATGAATTACTAACATATTAAAAACATTGAACTAACAGATTAACAATTTTACAACTTACAGAATAAAATAAAAACATACTAAAGAAAACTAACATCCTATTTAACATAAAAACAAATGCAATTAACTAATACAAAAACAAAAACTAAACTACTATAACAATTCAAGCAAATAATCTAACAAACATCCAATGTCTCACAACATAAAGTACTGAATATTAAAAACATATAAAAGTTTCTAAAATAACTTAACATCAAATAAACAAAACAAATAAAGTCCTAATCTTCAGCATCAAAGTCCCAAACTATATTATCATCCCCTCCTTGATCTATAGGCTGAGAAGACTGAGCAGGATGATACTGAGTATACCTCGGGCAATCTAGAAAGATGACATCTAAATCTCCACTCCTGTAGCGACGTTGAGCTTCATGATATGCTATCTCGTACTCTAAATGTCTCTGCAGGTACTCACTATCATAATCATGTCTCCTCTCCAGATTATCAATCCTTTGATCAAAATGATCAAATCTTCTCCCCATTGTCTCTCCAAACTGCTCAAAACTCCTCCTATGCAGGGTCAGCTCATTCATCAGATTTTGTAGGGTAGGGGTGGTACGCTCAGGAGGTTCATGGCTAGTAGAGGGTATATCTCTACTTGACTGAGTGAAATAACTTCTCACTCCTGATCTCCACCCTTCATGAGATTCATACTTCTTAATATTGGCGATTGTGAGTGGTTTCATAGGTTCCACCCATTCTTCATCATCTCTACGCCTTAACTCGCGAGAGTTGGCGAGTGCAAAAATTAATCCAGGGTGTCCCAATCCGGCCTCCACTCTCATTTCAAGGAGTGGCCGGGATGTTTTGATAAATAATTCTCCAATGTTGATGCTTCTATTTTTTTAATACGAGAATTCGGACTGCTTTATCTCGTGTTACCTCACCGTGGTGATATGTGGGTAACAGAGTAGAACAAATAAAGTAATGCCGAGCTTTGGAGATCGCATTTAATTTAGAAAGAGGAAAATTCACTCTTTCTTGCCGCATAATTTTCCAAACTCCGGTCCCATCAGTGAGAAAGCTAATGACTTCCTCCAGTGGTCCTTCCATCGTTCCAAAAGTTTCATACTCGCTAAAGTGTGAGTCATGAACTTCATAGAACGAGTTAATTCTTGCAGTATTGAAATCTAAAAAAAATCCTCGTACCTTTACTGGTGCATCTTCAGCGACAGTCAAATTGGCATAAAATTCTTTAACCACTTCTACAGCTGCTCTATATTGAACGTAACAGAAATTCTCCCAACCTCGTTCCTTAATAATCCGCTCTACTTCTCCTCCTAGATTTTTGAAAACCCGATCCGCAATGCACTTTCTTCCTTGTATGTTTTCAAAATATTTAGCCTGTGCTCGTGCATTGATGAATCGGTCTTCGTCGAATTCTACTCGACATTTTTGTCGTGGAGCCATACGATCGATCTGTGAAAATCGTGATAATTTTCACTAAACTTAAAAATAATACTAAGAAGGCTTCCTACAACATTTATAAGCAATTTAAATCAAATTCCATGGATTTCCACCAAAAATTTCTTCCACATTTTGATTTTTCCCAAAATTTGCAATGTGGTGAAAATATATGGTGGAAATCAAAACTTTTTGCATAGGAGTGAAGCTCTTACCAAGAGAAATTGAAATCTGGTGTTTTTGAGTCCTGAAATCGTCTCCACAAGTAAGATCTAGCAAGTCCTAGAGAAGTTTTTTCGAAATTGAGAGGTTGGGGGTGATTAATAGTGTTTTTGACCGGTCAAAATATATGTTTTTCGCGACTTCGCTGTCAGCGAGATTTTTCTCGCCGTCGGCGAGTGTTGACCTCATTTTTGATGAGGTCTTCCTTTTCTTCTTTTTAGTGCTTAGGATCTAGCCTTAGGCCTTTCCTTTGACTATCTTAGAGGACTAGAATCGGGACCCGCCTTTTAGAAATTCAAACCACTTCTAAACTCCCCGCAAACTCCACAAACTCGACTATAGACCCCTAATCACCTGTGAGGGTCGAAATCAAATATGGAAGTTTAAAGGATGAGTTCCCATAGACTCTTCGGCCTTAGATCGCCCCGGCGGCCCGGGTCCGGTGAAGGGCCGACATACACTACACTTACACACTACATTTCCACACACTTCCTAAAACCACACCCATACCCAACTTCGACCTCCCCGACTCATGTAGGTGATTCACATGGATGGTCCTTAACCCCCAAGCCCTCTGGCCGAGAGGTTAGGAACAACATAGTTGAATGCCTCAAATGAGTCCTTTCATGGCTCATATGGGCTTGAATGGCTTCATGGCTCAACCAAAATGATTTCACCCCACCCAAATTCACCCAATCTTCAATTTCCCAAATTTTCAATTTTCGACCCCCGGACCCTACACCTACTAAACCTACCCAAAACCCTCGAATTACCCAAATTTTTGCAAAATCTCCAAATTACCTAAAATTTTCCAAAATCAATCCCAAACACCTCCACATCACTCAAATTGATCATCCATACCCAAAAATACCAAAAATTCCAAGAAAACCCCCCAATACCCTCCAAATACCCAAAATACCCTTCTGGCCTAAAAATCCAAAAATTCAGAAAATTCCCAGAAAATTCCAGAAAATCCCAAATATTCCCAATTTCATTTTGTCCAACTACACCATGGGCCAATTTTGTCAATTTACCCTACTTTTGTCAAAACCCCCAAATCGACCCATTTTAACCCAAAGTGGACCCAATGTCAAACCAAACATACCCAATTGACCCCAATTTTGGTCCAATTCAATTCTAAACTTCAATTCAACATTCCCAATACCAATTTAGACCAAATCCAAGTCCAATTTGATTGACATTTGGATCCAATTTCACTTTGGGCCTTAAAGCCCAAATTCGGACCCATGACCCAAACTTAGCCCAAACTAACCCAATTCAACTCCAATTAACCCCAAATCTTTTCTAAACCTTCCTTAACATCCTCATAAACAAAACACTAATATGATTTGCCCAAGATTTTGACCCAAACCCCACTCAAATTCAACCCAAAATCAAAAAGCCCAATTTCGACCTAAACCCAAATCTAACCCAAATAGGCCCAAACCTCAAAATTAAAACCCAACCAAAGCCAAAACCTCTTTGAAACACTCCCATAAACATTTCTTAATATTTATTTTACATCAATTTCAACCCTAGCCCAACATTGGCCCAAGTTAGCCCAATTCGACCTACATCGGCCCATTCACCAAAAGAATTCAAATCCAACCCAATTCAAGTCCAAACTACCCCAAATTTGCTTCAAGTCACTCATGACACATCCATGAGCTAAACCCAATAATTATTTGGCCCAACCTCTTTACAAAATTTCATCCCAAAATCCATTTTAAAATTCAAGAGCCCACTTTCCTAATCCATCTTAAAAGCCCATCTAAAACCCTTTCAAAAAGCCCAAAATTCTTCCAAGGCCCATATGACATTTCCCCTCATCATACTTTCAATTAAAATCATCCCTAAGTCCTAAATTCATCATCAAATAATTCCAAATCAAGCCTCATGCCAAATCACCCCTAAATACCAAAATTTTCCTTAAATCCATTTCCATGAAATCGACTTTACTTTTCCCAAGCCAAATGGAGCCATGGAGCCATGCATAAGCCATATGCAAGCCATGAGAGCCTCTTTACATGTCACCATGCCATTTTGGGCAAAAGGAGGAGGCTCTTTCCTTAACTCCTAAAGGTGGTTAACCACTTACATGATTCCACTAAACCATGCTTAAGCCTAATCGTACTTGATCGCGACTTGACCCCACTAATCAAGCCGATCCAAATCACTTTCTCCTCACCTAAACCAGGCCTTGGGTGGTGCACCTAGCCCAAATGGGTGGGTTGACCCATTTAGGTCCAAATCTAGCCATGCCCCATTCCACTTTGGATCAAAGCCTTTACACATGTCCATGGCCAATCGATCGCACAAACCTCCAGCCCCCGACCCACCCGACCTCGAGGGTGACCCATGCTCGGCCGGCCGCCACCAGCCGCCGGAAAACACCATGGCCGAGAGCTCACATGTGAGCCAACATTGAAATTCTCACTCGCCGAGCCGCCCCATCCCTAGTGGTCACCATGGCCGATCTTCTCCTCACTCGCAGCAAGCTCGATCCCAAGCCCTAACTCTCCCTCGGAGGCCCCCACCAGCTCTATTTAAACTCCACCCCTCTCGGCCATGAGGAGAGCCAAGCACAAACCTTGCCGAAACTCGCCAAAATTGTTCCAAACCCTTCACCATCCTGAGAGCAGCTTGATCCCCAAGTGTCAATTTGCCCTAATCCCCACCAACAGTAGCCCAACTTCTCAACCGAAATTCCACCCAAAACCAGTGACACTTTGCCACAGTCGAGCCAATCCTCAAATCGACCGGTCCTACACCTTCACCGGACCAAGAGGAGAAGTTTCCCACCGAAAGCCCCATCTCCAGTGCCACCCAGCTTGCTCCAGCCTCTCCAAGCTTTGTGATCGGCCGTGGTCACTTTCATAGCTCAGCAATCCACCGCACCAGGAGACTTCATCCGGAGCTCGTCGGACCCAATCGAAGGTGCAACAACTCTCGCATTGAAGCCACACTTCTCCGAGCTAAGGTATGAGTTAACTATTCATCCCGAGCTTCCGGAGATTCTCCATTTCAAATGCCTTAGTTTCAATGCATGTTAGCCGTATAGATGTGTTCGTCTCTTCAAGACGAATCCATGTAGCATAAGAACATGAAAATCCATCGAGAATCGAGCGAGATCTTAGGGATTTAGTGTGGACGGCTCTCGGCGAGAACACTCGGGGACGATGAACGGATGCCGTCCATTCGATACACGCGCGCACGGACGGCCAGGATCATGCGTCGGACCAGAGACGGCACGAGAACCGCGGGGCCCGGCCGCCGACTCGGTGGCGGCGTCGAATGGGAGCGCCGACGCGTGTGCGTTCGGAGCCGCCGAGGTCGACGCGGCGCCGCGTGGATAAATAGAAAATTAGGGTATTTTTCTATTTATTTAATTCCCTAAACTTCAAAAATTCATATCTCTCGTGTAGAAAAATCACAAAAATAAAATAAAAATACCCTCTCGCTCAGTGAACGTAGGAGAATAATGTGGAAAAGAAATCATTTAATTTAATTAAGTATTTTATTTTTTATGATTTATTTACTCTCCGCATACATTTAATTCTCCATGCATGTATACAATTCACCATGGCATGAGACCATAGGCTTTGAAGCCTCCCGAACTCGGGAACATTCCCCGAATTTTCCAAGGTCGAGGCCATCTCTGTGAAAAGTTATTTATTTTTCAAATGCATGTTGCCGTTTTGAGTATTTTAATTCCAAAAATTAGCATGTTGTGAAATAAATTCTAGAAATATTTGGTGATGTTCCTTATGACCAGAGAACTCTAGGAAAAATAGGACTTGAGTTAATTCACTCGCATTAACCCTAATCGGCTTAAACACCTAAAATAGGTCTTTAATTAATTAGAGTTAACCAGGCATCAAATTGACTTGAAATCAATTCTCCACTGACCTTTAGGATCAGAGGAATCCACCATAAAAATTTGAAGTCAATTGGACTCGGTTAGCCCCACTAATCGGGTCGATTAAGTCACTTAGCCATTTTAAACTTTAAAAATTCATAACTTTTAAAATATTTTTTAAAAATTCACCAAATTGGTTTTGGAGCCTCTCTGATATCAGGGGAATCTAAGAAAATTAAAATTTCAATTTTCTGAAAAAGTTGATTTTTAATAATATTTTAATATTTTTAATAATTAAAAAATAATAAAAATCACAAAAATAATAAAATTCACCAAAATGTCACATTTTGAATTTTAATCACTTAGGAACAAATCCCACATTTTTCCTAAGTCTATTTAGTGAGATATTAAATTTTAAAGCCCTAGGGTAATTTTAAAATTAAAAAAATGTATTTTCTAGCATTTTCACTAAAATAATGATTATAAATCATAGAAAAATCAGAAAATTGCAAAATTTAATTCTCTGGTTTCCTTGATATCAGAGAGATTTTTGAAAAATATAAAATCCATTTTTCAACATTTATCTTATTTTTAAATTAATTAACACTCCAAAACTCAAAATAATTATAATAAAAATAATATAATTCAAAAAATCACCAAAATTGGTCCAAGTGCTTCTCTGGTCATTAGGAATGTCCCCTAATTTTCTTAAGGACAGAAACTTTTCCCTTGGTCATGTTATCAAATTTTCCTTGAAAATCTCTATTTTCCACCAAAAATAATTATATAAATAAATTAAATACAGAAAAATCACATTTTCTCCTCTCATGTCTTTATCGACATATGAGTAAAGTCACATAAAAATTTCAAGTTCATTTGAGTTCAATTTAGTGAGTTATGAAATTATTAAGCTTAAAGGGTAAAATGGTAATTAAAATCTTTAATCCTTAATTAAAACTTTAGGTTTAATAAAAAATCAACAAGTAAAATATTTGATCCTAATCTGATTTGGATGATTGAAATTTAAATAATTAAAGGGTAGAAACCCATTAAATAATTTTAAAATGATTAAACTTTAATTAAATAATAGATTAAATTTGGAAGAATAATAAAATCGGAATTATTAAAATAAGGGATCTTTATTAGGAAGAGATTTATTCTTTAATTTAAAAATCCCTAAATTAATTATATCAACTAATACTCAATTTTTAATTAAAATGATAACTCAAATTTAAAATATTAAAAGACTTAATTTCAATTAAAATTAAAAATAAAGTAAATTAAAGATAAATTAAATTAAGATTAAATTTAAAAATTAAATTAAATTAAATTAAATAATTAAATTAAATTAAATTAAACAATTAAATTAAATTAATTAAAATTAAATTAAATTAAATCAAACAATTAAATTAAATTAAATTAAAATTAAATTAAATTAAATTAAACAATTAAATTAAATTAAATTAAATAATTAAAATTAAATTAAATTAAATTAAATAATTAAATTAAAGTTAAATCAAATCAAATTAATTAAACACCAAGTCAAATTAAATTGAACTATGTTAAACTAAATTAAAACTCAATTAAATTAAGTTAAATTAAATATAACATCACCTAAGACATAAAAGAAATTAAATATAAAACAACTCAACACTATTCCAAATTTAAACTCTTTAACTTAAACCAAATCATTTGAATACTAACTTACCCTCGAAAGCTTTAGTTATTATAACTCCTAAATAAAACATTAAATGAAGTGTCACTTCACTCATAGTGATATTCAAATGTCCTAATTCAATCGAGCAAATTAACAAGACTCAAAACCTCTGACGATCGATTCATTTATATAATTAAATTCATTCGACTTAAAACAATCCCTGGAAATATCGAAAAGATGTTTAAGATTCTTCTTAAGCACTTCCTCAATATGATAGTGATATTTATAAGAACAATCGGACTTAATCGTCCTTCGATGAAGAAAATCGTCCTCAAACAAAAACACAAAGAACCTGAGACGTCATAAGAGTCGACTAGCCATGTGATTAGGAATTTGGTAGAAAACCATAACCTTTCCCCTAGCCTTTACCTAGGAACTTCGCTTAAATATTCTAATTGTGTTTTAAGTGCAACTGGGATGACTGGAAGACCCTCCAGTACGCTTTTATTTTATCGCAATTTACTTTCTTGCAATTTACTTTATCGCAAATGCATTTTACTTTTCGCACGATAAAACAACTCGTTGCATGAAAACCCACACCTTTAGGATAAGTCCCTAAAACTAAAACCAAAACTAAGTTAAAAGTCATCGCAAGATAAAATTCACCGCCACAACATTTCAAAAGATAAAACAACTCAAAATTTAATCACAAACGTAACACAAAACTACAATTGCAACTAAATTAAAACGTCCCGTTGGATGATCTGGAATACCTCTGATGATGTAACCTACGTGTTGCTAACGGATTTCCCACGGTCTAAATGAAAGTGTGGAACTCATTCAATCGAGTTTAGCAAATTCATCCCGACTAAGTGAATCCGATAAAAATAATGATGCCTAAGGATGGAACCGCGGATCTTAACCGGTGTCGTTATAATCAACTTTAAGATTTGTTTTAAATAAAACATAAAAAACACTTGGAAATTAAGATTTTCTCTAAACCAAAACACTTCTCTCATCCCCCGATTTATGATTTCTAAAACTAAACCTCTCGCAACAACAAGGAGCTCTGAGCATGGTGGGCAAGACGGCCATCGTCATCAAGAAAACTTAAACCTACTTCAAGAAAATCTTCTTAGAATTAAAACAACAAAGCCATAGGATTTCGAGGTAGTCATTTAGTGCAACATAAATCCTCAACTCTTCGTTAAGCATTTGTATTGCAAATTAAGCCCTAACCTGGCCTTAGATTCCGAGGTAGTCGTCCGATACGACATAAACCCTCACATTTTCTAGTGCTATTTGCTTGATTTTATCATACAAATATAAGCCCTAATTAATTAAAATCGGCAAGATCGAAATACTAAATAAACATTAGACTTTCCTAAATTCAAGCCAAACGATATGATAGTCGTGAAATTATCGAAGTTCACTTCGAATCAGCTGATTTCTCCTACCTTTCTTCCTTTGGATTCACAAAACAAAATGTTCCAAATTCGATCCATTCCCTATCGAAATTCCAAAATTCAATCTCGAAAACCTTAAACTTTCAAATTCTCGAGAGCGTAATCATCGATTATTATCGAGAGTTTTCTTAGGTGATTCCCGTCACTTAAGATGTAATTAACTATAGGGGCTTGCCCTTATAGGAATTTTAAAGAACCTGTGTAATATAAACCCCGTTTAATGTTTTCATATTAAGCAGGGGAAACTTGTTTCGCTTATAAAATTGGTTCACAGTACCAAACGGATGTCACTAATCTTCTAGTTTATTTAATCAAGCCCCACCATCAAGCAGCGGTGTCTATCCTTAGTGATAGTGTACACGGCTCATGGTGCGGTGCTCGTTTATATAAACTATTTCGGGATGTGAGATCGGCTTAATCTCATATCTTAAAACCTTCAAATTTAAAATTATTTTCAAAATCAAATACTACTTTTCAAATTATTTATTTTAATTAAATTAAAAATTCGCCGATGTATTTCGTTAGGCGACCCCTCTTCAAAATAAAACACGACCTAAAAATAAAAAAAAAATAAGCCGCACAGATTTCGGCGACTCCGCCTGGGAATATTCCTCTCTCCATTATAATCAAATAATTTCGTTTTCAAAAATCTAGAAGTGTATCCATGTCCCTAATGGATCAAACTACCTCTCTTTCCGTTGGAATACTATGTTCATTTCTATCTCGAACAAGTATAGCCAACATTCTCTCGGATTTAGGAGCCACTCGCTTAGACACCCCTAAACAGAGAGGTTCCGAGATCCTTTTACCTCATTTCGAGGTGGGGTGGACCCCCAATAGGTGTTAGTTTAGGAGTGATCCTTCGAGCTCGGGAAGTCTTGCTTAAGACTTTCTTTTCCTTTCGAATCGGTTTCCTTACCTTCTCTACACCTTCGAACGTTCCGTTCTAAATAAACAAACCCTCTAATAAATGATTCTTTTAACAAATGATTCTTTTTATAAATACATGAACAAAGAATGAGTTCGGACTCTTTTTAGTTCCTTTCTTTTCGTCCCGAAGAAAAGAAGCATAACTCGGGACCGACAACCCGAATCTACCTCGCGTAAATGGAAGCCCCGAAACCGATTTTCTCCTTCACCAACGGACCGGACTTCGCCGTCTATAAGGATGAACCGCCCGACAATGGGGTCATCCGATTCGGACAGGGGTTCGAAAACACGAACGTCAAGGTCACCGACGTCTCCTCTTCGCACCGACGAACAAGGTATCTCGAAGCCGAGGAACCACCGCTCGAGTTCAACCTCAGGTCGACCCAAGAGTTTCCTCCCCGCAAAGGGTCCCGACTAGGAGGAGTACCGCCGTCCGCAGGAGGACCGCTCTCACTACCCCCACTCGGTCTAGTTGTTTCCGCACCTACCCCGACTTCGCCAAATCAAAGGGGAAAGAAATCCGTAACTATGGTAAACCCGTTACCGTGGAGGGTACGGATCTTCCCGTAAGACCTTCCGTCTTCGAAATCGGGTCTAGTTCAAAGATTCCGTCGCCGACAAAGACCCAAAGAAGAAATAGAAATGAAGGATCGCCAGTGGAAGCCGTAGCCGCCGAGATCGCTTTCCCGGAGGAAATTCCGTAACCGCCGTAATATACACCGCCGCCGTAATATACACCACCGCCCGACTACATACCACTTTCGGGAGGAAGCAGGTTCCATCCCCTCTCCGCCGCAGAGGACGAGGAGAATGTTCGCAATATTGCCGCCACATTACCTCGACCCGCATACTACAACGATAGCCGCAAGAAAAGAACTAGAACTACGCCGTTCGCTCGACCGCAAACTTTGGTGAAAAGCTAGCAAAGAAGGAAAACCGCCCCGTGTCGGAAATTCTACGAAGGATAGGACGGTGCCTGGCCAAATCCCGTCTCGGGCCCCGAGTAGAGCCCGTCGTCATGATAGAAAAGCCAAGCAAGAGAATGAAGGCTAGCCCGCCCGTCGTAGTATCGTGATTGCGCATGACAGGAGGATACCACCTTCCAAAGCATTCGGCCGATGCAACCATCCGGTCGCATAGACCTTCCGCCGCTGAAGGATGGTGTGGCGTCCCACTACGGGCAGCTGAGACCGAAACAGCAGACTCGAGAGAGAAAGTCTCGCCAGAGGCCGGAATCCGAAGAAAGTGCTACCGCGATGAAGGGGACTCGTGAAAAGGACCCGGCAACCATCGCACGACAACCACAAAGATACACGTAAAGCTCCGCTAGAAGATGCCATGGAAAAGCCGAGAACCGACATCCGACGGTCGGCGAAAGAAAGAGAAGAAAAGTTCGGAGATGAGATCGACTCATCGGAATTCATGGACAACGAATATGCAGAATCAACATGGTTCGAGACACGAGCTTCATCATCTTCTCAAGGTGCTCTCGCAACATGCAGAAAGAGAGGAGCCTGAACCGATGAAGAGACAGCCTTCGAGAAAAGGACGACACGATCGCTCAAATGGCGAAGAGGATGGAAGAGATGGCCATAGCTCTAGCCACTCTCCAAAGTCAAGTACAACCACATAGAGAGACACCCCGTAAGTCATTCACATCGTAGACGGAGGGAAGGAAATTACATCCGTCAATGGGGATGACCAGCTGAAAAAGGATACAACACAAAGTATGATCCCTGAAAAGGATATCAAGAACTTGGTAGAACAGCAGGTGCGAGAAGCCCTAGCACAATCGAAGAACTGGACATCTATTCGGACGGCGTGACCTTACCCGAAGAATTCGACGCCGTCCAATACCCAAAGGGCTTCGTACCACCTCCGTTTAAGACCTTCGACGGAACCGGAACCCCGACAAGATGTCGCACACTTTCGTGCCAGCTGTCGTAATGCCGGCGGGAGCGATGCGCTACTCTTCCGACAGCTTGTTAGCAGTCCGTCGTGGATCGCCTTCGACCGGTATGCGAATTACCCAACGGATCCGTAAAGACATTCTCGTAGCTAGAGAGCCTCTTCATTAAGCGATTTGCCGGAGTCTCAAGCACCACATCACTATAGTGATTTAGTGGTAGAGAAACAAAGGCCGAATGAAACTCTAGTGGATTACATACTTCGATGGAGAAATTTAAGTATGAAGTGTGAACCACAACCGCAAGAACAACATGCAATGCAGCATCTCGCTTAAAAGCATTCACGGCCCGATAAGCACTTCTCCTCAAGGGATTCACTATTAAGACTTTTGAGAAGTTGTTAAGCAAGGCCGAAGCTTGCAAGAAGAGGCGAAGCAATTAAGTTTTGCCGACAAGACTGACAAGCGAAGCCGGTGAAGACTTTCGAAAAGAAATCTCGGGTCGTTGCAGCAGCTGACAAAGGCAAACAACCGATGCAAATACCACCGTAACGGCCGCAAAGAACTACAACAAAATTACCAAGAACCCCGGTCCAACGATCAGTCGTCTCCGCAAGATGAACAACCGTCTCGTCCGCAACGTACATCGAGGGAGCTTCGAGCGGAGAATATCCGTTCAAAAATGAAGCAAGACTAAAGATGTTCCGTAGCTTAATGAAAACTCCAGATTTCCAACTGCTGAGCCCAAAAGACCGTGAGGAAGTCAACAAGAAAGGTGATCCCAACTTTTGCCCCTACCATCTGATGCTCGGGCACAAGATGAAGACCGCATTACCTTCAAAAGTCGGCTCAACGACAACCTTCGAAAGGAAATATAACAATCCCGAAGGAGTACATGAAGGAACCCCGTAAAGGAGGTTCCGTCAATGTTATCTCAACCGATCCCGTCATTCCGATAGATCCCTATGCAACCGACGATGGATGGACTACCGCTCGGACGAGATCTTCGAAGAAGATTTTAGACAACATCCGAACCGCTTCGGTGCGAGCTTCAATTCGTAGTTCGAGACCCGTTAAGCCGGTACTATCACTTGCGATAGAAGAACCACCTCGACAGAGACAATCGAAGAGAAGAAGAAAATCGACGAAGAAGAGGGGACCGAGATTCCTAAGGCTGGACTGTGGGCCGCTTATCCTAGGATAGTTGCTTCCGATTCGGGGAGAAATCCCTCGAACCTCTCGATTTTGTATGATTATCTCGCTCACTTCGGTGGGATCATATAATGATAAGGGTGATGGCGTTGGCTACGTTTTCGATCGTTTCTAACGATTACGTAACTAGCGACAATCCGGCGTCGATTTCGATACCAACAACAATTCTCAAATCATACATGATCTCGACGATCAAAATGACGAAGAAGGCATCCATCAAGGAGGCTACGAGAGTTCAACAAGCAACGGATCTATCTCGTGAGTTTCGAGGAGCTCCGCATTACGATGAGAGTTAGAGCCTTCGGATTTGGAAGATAATCCGAAGAGCCAGTCATTCCGATTCAGGAGGAGACACCGACGAAACTCAATACTAGATTCGGAAGAAATTATAGAAGTCAACCTAAGAAGTGGAAAAGTTCTACCTCCGAGAATGGGTCCAAAAGACAAAGGAAAGCGGTGGTTGTTCAAGAAGAACCAACCCCAACAGAAGAAATACCCATTCGAGAAGAAGCCGAGACGCAGAGAACAAAGTGGACTACAACGTGCTAGCCCATCTTAGGAAACTACCGGCCAAACTGAGTATCTACGATGCTCTCATCTTATCAAAGGAGATGAGAGAAGCTTTGATCAAGGCCTTACTTGATCCGGAAATTTGCTTAGCTCAAATGGCCGGAGATTCCTTAGATGAGGTTTGCTCGTTAAAGGAACAAGCCGAGGTGTCACCTTCACGTACAATGACCTACTACTTGGGACGCCGGATCACAACCGACCGTTGTACATTTCGGCTACAATCGAGAAGTTTACGCTCTCCGCAGTATTGGTGGATCCAGGAGCATCAATCAATATAATGAGTCTTCGAACACTAAGCATACTTGGAAATCGATGCTCGCGAGCTCGAGGCCGACAAAATGTTATTAAGAGGATTCAACCGTAAAGGAGAAAGAGCCCTCGGGTCAATAACGCTACCGATGAAGACCGGTGATTTAGCAAAGACAACCGCAAAATTTCATATAATCGATTCGTAAACGTCGTTCAACGCTCTACTCAGGCCGACCATGGATACATGAAAACGGGATGGTACCATCATCTCTACACCAAGTGCATCAAGTATTACGATGAGGGGAACAAGGCATCAAAGGAGACTTACAACCATTCTCCGTACATGAAATTGGAATCCATGAAGATGCCGCTTATTATGCACCGCCAAAGAAAACAATCTTCTCAAGAGATACCATAACAAATGAAGCAAAGAAAGTTCGTGACAACGAAGAACTCTGAAGTTCTAGTCCAACAGCTCACTCACCACTCCCTTCCGGCGAGATGGTGAAGGTTTCTCCACAACTCGCATCCGAGGTCGAGGCCGGGGACGAGGCCGTGGTAGAGACACTAGGACAATCGGACGAAGAAACCAACCATCAATGTCGATCGGGAAGATAGTTCGAAGAAGAAAAAGAAATCAAGCAAGAAGCAAGAACAATAAGTCGAAAGAAGCCGCAATACAAGATCTCCCTCGAAGATGAAAAGAACGAAGAATACAAATCGATGTACGAGAAGATTAACCACTACGTACATACTATGACCCTAACTCCGATCCATTCTAATAAGATCGAGGGTATGGAGGTCAAAGAGGTACGTAGTGACGCGTGCAAAGCCGATCAAATTCTACCGTGGTGCTTCTTCCTCCAAAACCGAAAATAATGTACAATTCGAAGATGTCACTTCATCGAATTAATGGAATTACCTTTCGAGTGGTACTCTCCCCGTGTTCAAAATTTAATTCAACGTGGTTTCTTACCTCGACAATGGACAAAAGGCCAATCACAACATTTTGAAAAGTTATGGAATAACTCCGCCGTCCTCCCAATTCAAAGTATGGACTCGGATTCGGCACGCAGGGTCGACTGACGATACCGAATTTTGCTTGGTTGTCACTTGCAAGTCCAATGAAAACCGCATGGAAACTACGTACGAACTCGAAGATTTACAAATCGAGACGCTCCACCAGAATCCGAAGAAGAAATTAAATCCACAATAGATGAATTAATGGAAGTTAACTTAGGTACTAGCGAAGAGCTCTAGACCTACCTTTGTTAGCTCCTTACTCAACAAAGAAGACTCGAAGAAATAATCAAATTGTTAATGGAATTTAAGGACCTGTTTTGCTTGGAACTACGATGAAATGCCAGGATTAGCTCCGCAGGTCATGCAGTCCATAAGCTAGGAGTAGATCCTACTTCGTCCCACCGACAAGGTCCTGTAAGAATGCGTCTAGAAATCGAACAACAAGTCATAGCCGAAGTTAAAAAGCTAATGAGACGCTAAATTTGTCCGTGAAGAACAATACCCGACTTGGCTAGCCAACGTGGTGCCGCCGAAAGAAGAATGGTCAAATCGAATTTGTGTGGACTTCGGAGATTTAAACAAGGCATGTCCAAAAGATGAATTCCCTCTACCAATTCCAGAATCGATGATCGATATTGCTTCGACACATGAAATATTCTCATTCATGGATGGATCTTCGGATACAACCAGATAAAAATGGCTCCAGAAGATGAAAAGCTTACAGCATTCGAACGCCGATCGGAGTATTTTGCTACACAAAGGATGCCATTTGGACCGAAGAACGCGAGAGCAACCTACCAAAGAGCAATGACAAGAATTTTTGATGATCTCATCCACAATCAAGTCGAGTGCTACGTGGACGATGTCGTCATCAAAAGCAAAGTAAAGGAAAACCACTTCGTATGATTTGAGAATTGTTTTCGAACGATTAAGACAATTTAACCTTAAGATGAATCCCTTAAAATGCGCCTTCGGCGTCACCTCCGGAAATTCTTAGGATTCGTTGTCCGACATCGTGGAATTGAAATCGACCCGAGAAGATTAAAGCCATCTTAGAAATGCCGCCTCCCAAAACCTTAAAACAACTACGATCTTTTCAAGGGAAGCTCGGCATATCTTCGACGCTTTATCTCAAACCCGTCAGTAGGTGTCGACCTTTCTCGGCACTAGTTAAAAAGGACGCCAAATTTATTTGGGAAGAGAAATGCCGTAAGGCCTTCGAAGACATTAAACAATATTTAATGACACCTCCCGTCTTAGCAGCCCCGGCCTCGTGTAGACCGTCGATACTTTACACCGCGGCTCTAGACGACTTCCTCGGAGCCCCGTTAGCCTGTGTCAATGATGAGGGTAAAGAAAATGCTCTTTACTACTTAAGCCGTCGTTTACTTCCGACGGAGGTAAGGTATCCCGCAATCGAAAAGCATTGTTTGGCCCCGATCTTCGCCGCTCAAAAGCTCGGCATTACATGCTTTCTCATAAGGTCAACCCGATCTCGAAGTTTAATCCATTGCAATACTCGATGACTCGTCCAACACTTTCCGACAGACTTGCCGATGGTCAATGATATTATCGCAATTCGATATAACTTTCGTGCCTCTCGCGTGCCGTAAAGGGACAAGTCTTAGCAGACTTCCTCGCAAAGACACCCTTTACCGCCGAATCTCCTCTCAATGATGATCCGCCGTATGAACAAATAATGAGCCTAGAAGACCCCGATGATCGACGTTGGGAATTGTATTTCGACGGAGCATCTTCAAGCACACAAAGACGAAGAATCGCAAGTGATAAGTGTCCGGTAAGGCGAGAATCGGCTAATCTTTATAACACCGAGCGGGGATGTTAAGATACTCCTACCACTCGACGTAACCGTGTACAAACAACGAAGCGTAATACGAAGCCCTCATAACGGGATTGGAATTAACCATTCAAATGGGGGTAACGGACATCAACATCTACGGGATTCACAGTTAATCATTCAACAGATCGCCGACAATACAGAATTTTTAAACCAAGACTCGAACAAGATTTCCAAAGATGCCATACAAATTGTTGGAACGGATTCCAAATGTGACAATCTACAAAATTCCTAGAAAAGAGAATGCTTTAAGCAGATGCTTTAGCCCGTCTCGCAAAAGAATTTGCCTGTTTGCAAGATGAATCGATGGAAGTGTCGCTCACGGACGTCAGTCCTATCACAACTCGACATGTACACGATACACAAATCAAGAAAAGAAAAAGAATCAGCATGCAGTGAGCGATGAAAACACGTAAGATCGGCGACGACCATCGATAGATTACTCCGCAAACATGAAAGCTACTGGACGATAGGTCGCCGCCCATCGATCAAGAAAAGAACTCCGTCTTACGCATTAATAAACAACACATTATACGTAAGGTCTTTTGATCAAATGCGGCTAAGGTGCCTAAGCGGGTCCGAGGCCCGTGAAATTGTTAAAGAGGTGCATTCAGGACTCGTGGCGCTCACCAGCCGGGTCCAAAGATGAAGATGAAAATTAAAAGACTAGGGTACTACCGGCCCTCGATGATGACCGACCGCATGAAAATCGCCAAGAGCCGTCACCAATGCCAAGTGCACGGAGTGGTTCTACATCAACCTCCAAATGTGCTACACCCGACAATTGCGTCGTGGCCGTTTGAATGTTGGGGCACGTATATAGTGGGTCCGATAGAACCACCATCTTCAAAAGGACATCGTTTCATTCTCATGCGCACAGATTACTTTTCCAAGTGCGTGCTAGCTCCACTTAGAGAAGTGAAAGCACACCACGTGCTACAGCTTTTCAAGAACCAAGTTGTCTACCGTTTCGGAGTGCCGCGCAGGATCATCTCGTATAATGGGCCGCATTCGAAGCACACAAATCAACAATTTTGTCGGAGACACGGAATCGACCGGCGATACTCAACAATTTACTACCCAAGAGCAAACGGCCTCGCCGAGGCTTTTAATAAAACTCTCGTTCAAATCTTAAAGAAAACCCCGGACGATAATAAGAGAAATTGGCACGAGAAATTGTTAGAAGCCTTATGGGCCTACCGGACAACCTTCGTAACTCCTACTCAAGCTACACCTTACGCTCCGGTGTATGGGTCCGAGGCAAGAGTTACCTTTAGAGGTTCGGCTTCCTTCACTCGAATTGCAATCGCAAACAAGATCACGACGAAGAAAACGCCGGACTACGACTCGAAGAATTAGAAAGCTTGGAAGGGAAAAGACTTGCAGCAGCAACGAATTTAGAACTATACCAAGCTAAGATGGTTCAAGCCCATGACAAACCGGGTCCGCCCAAGAACCTTCAAGGTCGGTGACTTAGTTCTCGTTCTTAAGAGACCTATTCTCGCACACCGCAAGATAGGAGGAAAATTTGAACCCACTTGGGAAGGACCGTTTCGTGGTCGAAGCAAGATACTCGGAGGTTCCTACCAGCTAGTGAATTGCCGTGGAGAACGACATATGCTTCCAATCAACGGACGATACTTGAAAAAATATTACGCTACCCGATGTTTCGAAGGAATGAATTCTTCATCCCTAAGAAACACGGTGAAGTAATTACTTATGATCGGGTCCGAACCCAAAAATAATAAAATGTGCTAAAATAAATAAAATCATGATAATAAAGTTTTCCTCGTTTTCTTCTCCAAATCAAGATCTCTTTCCGGATCTTATCCTACTTCATTCCTGTTAAATTCGAAAATATAAAAAAAAATCTGAAAAATGACAAACACCAAGTTCACATGAACATTAAATAAACAACAAAATAAAATTTGAACCATTAAAAGATAAACGAAATCAACACAAATCTCAAATTCAATCTTTCCAAATTCCGAATCAAATTTCAATCTTTTCAAACTTCAAAATCAAATTCTATCCTTCCAAACTTCCAAATCAAACCTCAATCAAAATCTAAATCCAATCTCGATCAAGTTTCAAACTTGATCTTTCAAATTTCAAATCAAATCTTAAATCAAATTTCAATCGAGTTCAAACTCATCCTTCCAAATTTCCAAATTTCCAAATTCAATCTTTCCGTATTTCAAGTCTCAATCAAATCAAAATTCAAACCTTTTGGGTCGAGGATTTTACATCCAAGACTCGCACTCGCTTTAGGATTCTCTTCCTATCAGCACCGAAATACATCAAAATTCAAAACTTTTGGGTCGAGGATTTTACATCCAAGACCGCACTCGCTTTAGGATTCTCTTCCTATCAGCACCGAGATACATCAAAATTCAAAACTTTTGGGTCGAGGATTTTACATCCAAGACCGCATCGCTTTAGGATTCTCTTCCTATTCGCACCGAAATACATCAAAATTCAAAACTTTTGGGTCGAGGATTTTACATCCAAGACCGCACCGCTTTAGGATTCTCTTCCTATCGCACCGAAATACATCAAAATTCAAAACTTTTGGGTCGAGGATTTTACATCCAAGACCGCACCGCTTTAGGATTCTCTTCCTATCGCACCGAAATACATCAAAATTCAAAACTTTTGGGTCGAGGATTTTACATCCAAGACCGCACTCGCTTTAGGATTCTCTTCCTATTGCACCGAAATACATCAAAATTCAAACTTTTGAGTCGAGGATTTTACATCCAAGATCGCACTCGCTTTAGGATTCTCTTCCTATCGCACCGAAATACATCAAAATTCAAACTTTTGGGTCGAGGATTTTACATCCAAGACCGCACCGCTTTAGGATTCTTTCCCTATCGCACCGAAATACATCAAATTCAAACCTTTTGGGTCGAGGATTTTACATCCAAGACCGCATCGCTTTAGGATCATTTCCTTATCGCAATGAAATACATCAAAATCAAACTCTTCGAGGTTAAGGATTTTACATCCAACACCACTTTGCTTCCGAGATATCTTCTCATCGCAACGATTCAATCTAATCAATTCAATTTTCTTTCGAGGTCGGAGATGTTACATCTAAAACCTCAAAATCCTAATTTTCATTTCAAATCAAATCCCTCAAATTAATTTCGACAAAACTTCAATCTAAATCGAAACTCCAAACTAAAATTTAAACTCACACATCAAAACATAAATTGAAGCAAAATAAAATCTAAATCGAAATTCCCTCGCATCTTGTGATTTGGGATTTACCTCCTTTTCCTTTCCCCGCCGAGAGTTCAAGAATCTCCGGTTCCAGAGATATACTCGACACTCCCCAGCCAGAACTCTTCTACTTCGTCCTAAGTTCGTCACTTGACATCCGTGTTGGTTTCGTTGATCGCTTCGGTCAACACCAATACGCGCGTGTGCTCCGTCGACTCACCACACCTATCGGGGGTCCATTTGTTGACCTCATTTTTGATGAGGTCTTCCTTTTCTTCTTTTTAGGCTAGATCTAGCCTCAGGCCTTTCCTTCGACTATCTTAGAGGACTAGAATCGGGACCCGCCTTTTAGAAATTCAAACCACTTCTAAACTCCCCGCAAACTCCACAAACTCGACTATAGACCCCTAATCACCTAGAGGGTTGAAATCAAATATGGAAGTTTAAAGGATGAGTTCCTATAGACTCTTTCGCCTTAGGATCGCCTCGCGGCCCGGTCCGGTGAAGGGGCCGACATACACTACACTTACACACTACATTTCCACACACTTCCTAAAACCACACCCATACCCAACTTGACCTCCCGACTCATGTAGGTGATTCACATGGATGGTCCTTAACCCCTAAGCCCTCGTCGAGAGGGTTATGAACAACATAGATGAATGCCTCAAATGAGTCCTTTCATGGCTCATATGGGCTTGAATGGCTTCATGGCTCAACCAAAATGATTTCACCCCACCCAAATTCACCCAATCTTCAATTTCCCAAATTTTCAATTTTTGACCCCCGGACCCTACACCTACTAAACCTACCCAAAACCCTCGAATTACCCAAATTTTCGCAAAATCTCCAAATTACCTAAAATTTTCCAAAATCAATCCCAAACACCTCCACATCACTCAAATTGATCATCCATACCCAAAAATACCAAAAATTCCAAGAAAACCCCCCAATACCCTCCAAATACCCAAAATACCCTTCTTGGCCTAAAAATCCAAAAATTCAGAAAATTCCCAGAAAATTCCAGAAAATCCCAAATATTCCCAATTTCATTTTGTCCAACTACACCATGGGCCAATTTTGTCAATTTACCCTACTTTTGTCAAAACCCCCAAATCGACCCATTTTAACCCAAAGTGGACCCAATGTCAAACCAAACATACCCAATTGACCCCAATTTTGGTCCAATTCAATTCTAAACTTCAATTCAACATTCCCAATACCAATTTAGACCAAATCCAAGTCCAATTTGATTGACATTTGGATCCAATTTCACTTTGGGCCTTAAAGCCCAAATTTGGACCCATGACCCAAACTTAGCCCAAACTAACCCAATTCAACTCCAATTAACCCCAAATCTTTTCTAAACCTTCCTTAACATCCTCATAAACAAAACACTAACATGATTTGCCCAAGATTTTGACCCAAACCCCACTCAAATTCAACCCAAAATCAAAAAGCCCAATTTCGACCTAAACCCAAATCTAACCCAAATAGGCCCAAACCTCAAAATTAAAACCCAACCAAAGCCAAAACCTCTTTGAAACACTCCCATAAACATTTCTTAATATTTATTTTACATCAATTTCAACCCTAGCCCAACATTGGCCCAAGTTAGCCCAATTTGACCTACATTGGCCCATTCACCAAAAGAATTCAAATCCAACCCAATTCAAGTCCAAACTACCCCAAATTTGCTTCAAGTCACTCATGACACATCCATGAGCTAAACCCAATAATTATTTGGCCCAACCTCTTTACAAAATTTCATCCCAAAATCCATTTTAAAATTCAAGAGCCCACTTTCCTAATCCATCTTAAAAGCCCATCTAAAACCCTTTCAAAAAGCCCAAAATTCTTCCAAGGCCCATATGACATTTCCCCTCATCATACTTTCAATTAAAATCATCCCTAAGTCCTAAATTCATCATCAAATAATTCCAAATCAAGCCTCATGCCAAATCACCCCTAAATACCAAAATTTTCCTTAAATCCATTTCCATGAAATCGACTTTACTTTTCCCAAGCCAAATGGAGCCATGGAGCCATGCATAAGCCATATGCAAGCCATGAGAGCCTCTTTACATGTCACCATGCCATTTTGGGCAAAAGGAGGAGGCTCTTTCCTTAACTCCTAAAGGTGGTTAACCACTTACATGATTCCACTAAACCATGCTTAAGCCTAATCGTACTTGGATCGCGACTTGACCCCACTAATCAAGCCGATCCAAATCACTTTCTCCTCACCTAAACCAGCCTCGGGTGGTGCACCTAGCCCAAATGGGTGGGTTGACCCATTTAGGTCCAAATCTAGCCATGCCCCATTCCACTTTGGATCAAAGCCTTTACACATGTCCATGGCCAATTGATCGCACAAACCTCCAACCCCGACCCACCCGACCTCGAGGGTGACCCATGCTCGGCCGGCCGCCACCAGTGCCGCCGGAAAACACCATGGCCGAGAGCTCACATGTGAGCCAACATCGAAATTCTCACTTGCCGAGCCGCCCCATCCCTAGTGGTCACCATGGCCGATCTTCTCCTCACCGAGCAAACTCGATCCCAAGCCCTAACTCTCCCCGGAGGCCCCCCACCAACTCTATTTAAACTCCACCCCTCTCGGCCACGAGGAGAGCCAAGCACAAACCTCGCCGAAACTCGCCAAAATTGTTCCAAACCCTTCACCATCCTTAGAGCGGTTGATCCCCAGAGTGTCAATTTGCCCTAATCCCCACCAACGAGCCCAATTTCTCAACCGAAATTCCACCTAAAACCAGGACACTTTGCCACAGCTGAGCCAATCCTCAAATCGACTCGGTCCTACACCTTCACCGGACCAAGAGGAGAAGTTTCCCACCGAAAGCCCCATCTCCAGAGCCACCCAGCTTGCTCCAGCTCTCCAAGCTTTGTGATCGGCCGTGGTCACTTTCATAGCTAGCAATTCACTGCACCGTGAGACTTCATCCGGAGCTTCACTGGGACCCAATCGAAGGTGCAACAACTCTCGGATCGAAGCCACACTTCTCCGAGCTAAGGTATGAGTTAACTATTCATCCCGAGCTTCGGAGATTCTCCATTTCAAATGCCTTAGTTTCAATGCATGTTAGCCGTATAGATGTGTTCGTCTCTTCAAGACGAATCCATAGAGCATAAGAACATGAAAATCCATCGAGAATCGAGCGAGATCTTAGTGGATTTAGTGTGGACGGCTCTCAGGCGAGAACACTTGGGGACGATGAACGGATGCCGTCCATTCGATACACGCGCGCACGGACGGCCAGGATTGCGTCGGACCGGAGACGGTACGAGAACCGCGGGCCCGGCCGCCGACTCGGGTGGCGGCGTCGAACTGGGAGCGCGACGCGCGTGCGTTCGGAGTCGCCGAGGTCGACGCGGCGCCGCGTGGATAAATAGAAAATTAGGGTATTTTTCTATTTATTTAATTCCCTAAACTTCAAAAATTCATATCTCCGTGTAGAAAAATCACAAAAATAAAATAAAAATACCCTCTCGCTCAGCTGAACGTAGGAGAATAATGTGGAAAAGAAATCATTTAATTTAATTAAGTATTTTATTTTTTATGATTTATTTACTCTCCGCATACATTTAATTCTCCATGCATGTATACAATTCACCATGGCATGAGACCATAGGAAGCTTGAAGCCTCGAACTCGGGAACATTCCCCGAATTTTCCAAGGTCGAGGCCATCTCTCGTGAAAAGTTATTTATTTTTCAAATGCATGTTGCCGTTTTGAGTATTTTAATTCCAAAATTAGCATGTTGTGAAATAAATTCTAGAAATATTTGGTGATGTTCCTTATGACCAGAGAACTCTAGGAAAAATAGGACTTGAGTTAATTCACTCGCATTAACCCTAATCGGCTTAAACACCTAAAATAGGTCTTTAATTAATTAGAGTTAACCAGGCATCAAATTGACTTGAAATCAATTCTCCACTGACCTTTAGGATCAGAGGAATCCACCATAAAAATTTGAAGTCAATTGACTTGGTTAGCCCCACTAATCGGGTCGATTAAGTCACTTAGCCATTTTAAACTTTAAAAATTCATAACTTTTAAAATATTTTTTAAAAATTCACCAAATTGGTTTTGGAGCCTCTCTGATATCAGGGGAATCTAAGAAAATTAAAATTTCAATTTTCTGAAAAAGTTGATTTTTAATAATATTTTAATATTTTTAATAATTAAAAAATAATAAAAATCACAAAAATAATAAAATTCACCAAAATGTCACATTTTGAATTTTAATCACTTAGGAACAAATCCCACATTTTTCCTAAGTCTATTTAGTGAGATATTAAATTTTAAAGCCCTAGGGTAATTTTAAAATTAAAAAAATGTATTTTCTAGCATTTTCACTAAAATAATGATTATAAATCATAGAAAAATCAGAAAATTGCAAAATTTGATTCTCTGGTTTCCTTGATATCAGAGAGATTTTTGAAAAATATAAAATCCATTTTTCAACATTTATCTTATTTTTAAATTAATTAACACTCCAAAACTCAAAATAATTATAATAAAAATAATATAATTCAAAAAATCACCAAAATTGGTCCAAGTGCTTCTCTGGTCATTAGGAATGTCCCCTAATTTTCTTAAGGACAGAAACTTTTCCCTTGGTCATGTTATCAAATTTTCCTTGAAAATCTCTATTTTCCACCAAAAATAATTATATAAATAAATTAAATACAGTAAAAATCACATTTTCTCCTCTCATGTCTTTATCGACATATGAGTAAAGTCACATAAAAATTTCAAGTTCATTTGAGTTCAATTTAGTGAGTTATGAAATTATTAAGCTTAAAGGGTAAAATGGTAATTAAAATCTTTAATCCTTAATTAAAACTTTAGGTTTAATAAAAAATCAACAAGTAAAATATTTGATCCTAATCTGATTTGATGATTGAAATTTAAATAATTAAAGGGTAGAAACCCATTAAATAATTTTAAAATGATTAAACTTTAATTAAATAATAGATTAAATTTGGAAGAATAATAAAATTGAATTATTAAAATAAGGGATCTTTATTAGGAAGAGATTTATTCTTTAATTTAAAAATCCCTAAATTAATTATATCAACTAATACTCAATTTTTAATTAAAATGATAACTCAAATTTAAAATATTAAAAGACTTAATTTCAATTAAAATTAAAAATAAAGTAAATTAAAGATAAATTAAATTAAGATTAAATTTAAAAATTAAATTAAATTAAATTAAATAATTAAATTAAATTAAATTAAACAATTAAATTAAATTAATTAAAATTAAATTAAATTAAATCAAACAATTAAATTAAATTAAATTAAAATTAAATTAAATTAAATTAAACAATTAAATTAAATTAAATTAAATAATTAAAATTAAATTAAATTAAATTAAATAATTAAATTAAAGTTAAATCAAATCAAATTAATTAAACACCAAGTCAAATTAAATCAACTATGTTAAACTAAATTAAAACTCAATTAAATTAAGTTAAATTAAATATAACATCACCTAAGACATAAAAGAAATTAAATATAAAACAACTTGAACACTATTCCAAATTTAAACTCTTTAACTTAAACCAAATCATTCGAATACTAACTTACCCTCGAAAGCTTTAGTTATTATAGCTCCTAAATAAAACATTAAATGAAGTGTCACTTCACTCATGTGATATTCAAATGTCCTAGTTCACCGAGCAAATTAACAAGACTCGAAAACCTCTGACGATCGATTCATTTATATAATTAAATTCATTCGGACTTAAAACAATCCCGGAAATATCGAAAGGATGTTTAAGATTCTTCTTAAGCACTTCCTCAATATGATAGGATATTTATAAGAACAATCGGACTTAATTGTCCTTCGATGAAGAAAATCGTCCTCAAACAAAAACACAAAGAACCTAGACGTCATAGAGAGTCGACTAGCCATAGGATTAGGAATTTGGTAGAAAACCATAACCTTTCCCCTAGCCTTTACCTAGGAACTTGCTTAAATATTCTAATTGTGTTTTAAGTGCAACTGGGATGACGGGAAGACCCTCCAGTACGCTTTTATTTTATCGCAATTTACTTTCTTGCAATTTACTTTATTGCAAATGCATTTTACTTTTCTCGCATGATAAAACAACTCGTTGCATGAAAACCCACACCTTTAGGATAGTCCCTAAAACTAAAACCAAAACTAAGTTAAAAGTCATCGCAAGATAAAATTCACCGCCACAACATTTCAAAAGATAAAACAACTCAAAATTTAATCACAAACGTAACACAAAACTACAATCGCAACTAAATTAAAACGTCCCGTTGGATGATCGGGAATACCTCGGATGATGTAACCTACGTGTTGCTAACGGGATTTCCCACTGTCTAAATGAAAGTGTGGAACTCATTCAACTGAGTTTAGCAAATTCATCCGGACTAAGTGAATCCGATAAAAATAATGATGCCGAAGGATGGAACCGCGGGATCTTAACCGATGTCGTTATAATCAACTTTAAGATTTGTTTTAAATAAAACATAAAAAACACTTGGAAATTAAGATTTTCTCTAAACCAAAACACTTCTCTCATCCCCCGATTTATGATTTCTAAAACTAAACCTCTCGCAACAACAAGGAGCTTGAGCATGGTGGGCAAGCACGGCCATCGTCGTCGCAGAAACTTAAACCTACTTCAACAAAATCTTCTTAGAATTAAAACAACAAAGCCATAGGATTTCGAGGTAGCTTCGCCTAGTGCAACATAAATCCTCAACTCTTCGTTAGGCATTTGCATTGCAAATTAAGCCCTAACCGGTCTTAGGATTCCGAGGTAGTCGTCCGATACGACATAAACCCTCACATTTTCTGTGCTATTTGTTTGATTTTATCATACAAATATAAGCCCTAATTAATTAAAATCGGCAAGATTGAAATACTAAATAAACATTAGGACTTTCCTAAATTCAAGCCAAACGATAGGATAGTCGGAAATTATCGAAGTTCACTTCGAATCGTTGATTTCTCCTACCTTTCTTCCTTTGGATTCACAAAACAAAATGTTCCAAATTTGATCCATTCCCTATCGAAATTCCAAAATTCAATCTTCGAAAACCTTAAACTTTGAAATTCTTGAGAGCGTAATCATCGATTATTATCGAGAGTTTTCTTAGGTGATTCCCGTCACTTAAGATGTAATTAACTATGTGGGCTTGCCCTTATAGGGAATTTTAAAGAACCCGTGTAATATAAACCCCGTTTAATGTTTTCATATTAAGCAGTGGAAACTTGTTCGGCTTATAAAATTGGTTCACGTGACCAAACGGATGTCACTAATCTTCTAGTTTATTTAATCAAGCCCCACCATCAAGCGAGTGTGTCTATCCTTAGGGATAGGTACACGGCTTCGTGGTGCGGTGCTCGTTTATATAAACTATTTGGGATGTGAGATCGGTTTAATCTCATATCTTAAAACCTTCAAATTTAAAATTATTTTCAAAATCAAATACTACTTTTCAAATTATTTATTTTAATTAAATTAAAAATTCGCCGACAGATTTCTGTTAGGCGACCCCTCTTCAAAATAAAACACGACCTAAAAATAAAAAAAAAAAAATAAGCCGCACAGCGAGCTAATATTTTTCGAAACAAAAAACTCTCGGGAAAAATCCACTGTCGACGAGAAATTTTGCTCTATTCTTCGCTGTCAGCGAGATCGAGCTCGCTGTCGGTGGGATTTTGCTCGCCGTCGGCGAGATTCCAAAAATTTAAATTTCCGAAATTCGTCACTCATTTTCTTCCTTGATTTGCCTTATATTATATTTCCAATCACATCATTTATTAATTTAATTTGAAGATTAGCTACTTATACACAAACAAATTCACACAACACAACAATTAACTTTAATATTGAAATCCATGAGATGTACAAACTAACATAATTTTAAACTCTATAATCAAACTTTAATTCTCCAATCCTTACTACTAATCAGCATCGCAAACCAATCCACAACACACTAAATGCTGATACAAAACTATGATGAGATATTCAAATCATCACTCCACACATAATAAAATCTAAATCAAATCAAATAACATAAATACAAACATACTATGGAAATCTTTACTGCTACTCTTCAATGTCATAATCTTCATCTTCTCTCGATATTTCGATATGACGATGATGCCCAAATAAGTTAGAGAAAGGCTCGAAGGGAAACTCCGGCAGCATTCTTCGATGATCCAACCCTTCGTCTCGCAAATGAAGAAAGCTAGCCTGTGTGTCCGTAATGATCAAAGTGTTCTTTCATCCTCCAACTAATGTGATCAAATAAATCGATATATTATCGATCGAATCTCTCACATTTTGCAGCTCTTTCTCCATTCCTTTAATTTTCTTCATAAGTAAATCCGTTTTATCCGAAATAGGCCTTGCTATACGATTATTCCGTGAAGCTCTATCGTAGATAAATGTAATGTCTTCATTATTATCCAAAGTAGGGAACATATCCGTAGGATCAAGCGGCTTCCAAGGTAACGTAACTTTTTCCCAAGCTTCATAAGAAACCCAGTACCGACCGCATAATGCAAAAATAAGTAGATAGGTGTCTTAGTCCGTGAACCGACCCATGCACAATTAAACCCAATGCGTACTTAACAATTATTGATCCAACATCAATAGGCAATCCATTTTGAATACAATAATTCAATATAGCGCATTCCTTCGAAACTTTTTTTACCCTCATAGTAGGTAACAATTTAGATGAGAAGAAAAAGTGCCAGTGCTTTGAGACAGGATTCAAAATTGATGCAGAGAAACTAACATACCCGTCTTCACGCATTTCCCAATCTTCTGGTTCATCAGTGAGATATCGAAATATCTCATTCATATTATATCGAGAAGGCACAAAATTTGAATAGTGACATACCTAGGTGTTTTCTATAGAGAATAATTCATTTACTCTTGATGGAGTAAACGTCACCCATCTTCCTCGGACGTAGACATTCCCATTGTTGATCGCATGTAAGTTAGAGTAGAACTCTTTCACAATCGGAATAACAATAGCAGTACGTAGTGTAACAAAATACCTCCCGAGCAGCGCCGCGCGGTCGTTTCTTCTATCCTCATAAGTGAAATTCTCTAATCCTCGATTTACAAATCCCCGTTCCTGATAACTCTTTTCTTTACCAAAACCTTATCGAAGATCCGCCGCGCTTCCGCACTCACAAATTTCCTCCGGTTAAACACTCCGAATTAGAGGAATCTAAGAATTTGGAGGCCATTATGGTGAATGGAATAAATTCTAGTGAAGAAGCCGGATCTGAATGATTTAAGAATGGGTTTTCACTAAGGAATTGGTGTTGAAATCGTCCAAATCGGCATTCAAATTATAAATAACTCATCTTTATAACTTCCTCGCTGTCGGCGAGAAGTTTCTCGCCGTCAGCTACTCAGTTATAAAAACTGTCTCCCATGTTCTCGTTGTCGGCGGGACGTTTCTCGCTGTTAGCGAGCTCGATAAATAAACTGAATTTAATTTAGGCGCGAACCTCGCTGTCGGCGAGAATCGACCTCGCCGTCGGCGAGATTTAAAAATAATGTCCAATTTCGCTCTAAATCGAATAATTTCTTTTTCTCATCATAATGGTTCGAATTTCAATTATTAATCAGGTCGACTAAGCATTAAAACCTCTTTATAGTTAGGTCTTATACCTTCGAAATATGGTTTTAATCTATATCCATTAACTTTAAATTTATGTCCAGTTTTTGGATCTTCGATTTCTATAGTTCCATATGAAAATATTTGAGTTATGGTGAAAGGTCCTAACCATCGAGACTTCAATTTTCCAGGAAATAATTTCAATCTAGTATTATATAGCAAAACTTCCTGTCCCGGTTCAAAATTTCTCTCGTTAATCTTCCGATCATGCCATAATTTCATCTTTTCTTTATAAATCTGATCATTATCATATGATTCATTTCTTAATTCTTCCAATTCATTTAATTGCAGCAATCTTTTCTCACCAACTTTCCTTCATATTATAATTAAATTCTTTAATCGCCCAATATGCTTTATGTTCTAATTCAACCGGTAAGTGGCATGTTTTTCCATATATAAGCTCTATAAGGAGTCATTCCAATCGGAGTTTTATAAGCAGATCCTATAAGCCCATAATGCGATTGTCTAATCTAATAGACCAATATAACCTATTTGGGTTTACGTATTTTTCTAAAATACGTTTAATCTCACGATTAGATACTTCACGTAATCCGCTAGTCTCGTGGATGATAAGCGAGTGGATATCTTATGAGTAATATTGTATTTTTCTACTAGTTTGTGAATGTATTTATTTCTAAAATGAGTTCCTCCGTTAGTGATAATCACTCTCGGCATTCCAAATCTAGTAAAAATATTTTTCATCGAAATTTTGAAACACTCTTAGCATCACACCTAGTAAAGCTTGTGCTTCAATCCATTTGGAACATAATCAACGTCATACTAATATATATGAGTTTCCAAACGAAGGAATAAAAGGTCTCATAAAATCTAATCCCCAAACATCAAAAATTTCAACTTCTAATATAAAATTCAGTAGGCATTTCATTTTTTCTAGATATATTTCCTACTCTTCGACATTTATCGCAAGTTTTAATATATCCGTATACATCTCTAAATAGAGTAGGCCAAGAAAATCCAGTATCGTAGAATCTTATAAGCGAGCTTTATCGGTCCCAAAATGTCCTCCAAAATCGAATCATGACATTTTTGAATAATTGGTTCAGCTTTCTTCATAAGGTACACATCCTCTAATAATTAAATCCTTACATTGCTTATATAAATATGGTTCATCCCAAAAATATGTTTTCGTATCATGGATGAATTTTTTTTGTTGTTCCAAAGTTAGCATAGGTGGTAAAATATTACTAACTATATAGTTTACTATATCAGCATACCATGGTATTTTCCACTCATGGATATTATATAGTTGTTCATCAGGAAAATTGTCTATAATTTCATTTTCAATATCAAATAATTCATGATTTTCTAATCTTGATAAATGATCCGCAATTTGATTATCAGTTCCTTTCTTATTAACGATCTCAAAATCAAATTCTTGCATTAATAGCATCCATCTAATTAATCTTGGTTTGGAATCTTTCTTTTGCATTAAATATTTGATAGCTGAATGAACAGTATGCACGATACATTTTATTCCAATCGGATAAGGTCTAAATTTATTAAAACCATATACTACCACTAATAATTCTCTTTCAGAATCGTATAATTTATTTCAACGTCATTTAGAGTTTTACTAAGCATAAGATATAACTTTAAAAATCTTTTCATATCTTTGCCCAAGAACTGCTCCTACAGTATAATCACTAGCATCACACATAAGCTCAAATGGTTTCTCCCAGTTAGGTGAAACTATTATAGGTGTTGTAATTAATTTTTCTTTTAAGAGTTCAAAAGCATTTAGGCATTCGATTGTAAATTCAAATTTCTTGTCTTTTTCGAGAAGTTGGCATAGAGGTTTAGTAATTTTTGAAAAATCTTTTATATAGCGTCTGTAGAATCCAGCATGTCCAAGAAAACTTCTTACCCCTTTTACCGTAGTTGGAGGTGGTAATTTAGCTATAACTTGAATTTTTGCGTAGGTCCACTTCCATGCCTTTTTCCGAAATTTTATGCCCTAATACAATGCCGCCCGCAACCATAAATCGACATTTCTCCCAATTTAGAACTAAATTTGTTTTCTCACATACTTCTAATACTTTTTCAAGATGAGTTAAGCATGTGTCAAATGATGTTCCAAATACGGAGAAATCATCCATAAATACTTCTATTCCATTGTCAATTAACTTACTAAATATAAACATCATACATCTCCGGAATGTTACTTGGTGCATTACATAATCCAAAAGGCATTCTTTGAAAAGCGAAAGTTCCATAAGGACTAGTAAATGTAGTTTTCTCGATCCTCGGGAGCAATTTGTATTTGATGATAACCGGTGTATCCATCTAGAAAAAAAATACTTATGTCTCGCTAATCTATCTAAGCATCCGGTCTAGAAATGGTAAAGGGATGTGATCTTTCCTGGTGGCGGTATTTAATTTCCTATAATCAATACATATACGCCAACTAGTAACTTGTCTTATAGGAATAAGATCGTTATTTTCATCTAGCGATGACTGGTCACTCTTCCTTTCTTAGAACACAGATGAATCGGGCTTACCCAAGCACTGTCAGAAATAGGATATATGATACCATTATCTAACCATTTTAAAATTTCTTTCTTAACTACTTCTTTCATTATCGGGTTTAATCTCCTTTGGGGATCTGCTTTAGGTTTATGTTCATCATCTAAAATAATTCTATGCATACGGATTGAAGGACTAATTCCTTTAATATCCGCTAAAGTCCAACCAAAAGTTTTCTTATATTTTTTTAAAGTTTCTAAAAGTTTTTGTTCTCGAGATTCGTTTAATGCGGATGAAATAATAACCGGTAAGGTCGAAGAATTACCTAAATAAGCATATTTCAAATGATCGAGTAATATTTTTAGCTCAAGTTCGGGAGGTTTAATAATTGATGGAACTATATTTTTGTCGGTGTTTTCGGTATTATCTAAAAATTCAAATCTTTCCCGAATATAATCTAGTTCTTCATTATTATCTTCAATTAATTCAGTTGTTTTCTTTTTCTAATTTATCTTCGTAATATTCCTTAAAATGTTCTTGTTGTAAATGTTCAAGTATTTCCATCCGAAAACATTCATCATCTTTTTCTAACGCAGGATATTTCATTGATTTTGCAATATTAAATGTAACTTTTCGGTCATTTACTCTCATAGTTAATTCTCCTTTCGAACATCAATCATAGCTTTTCCAAGTAGCTAAAAATGGTCTTCCTAAAATGATAGGAATTTTTTTATCTTCCTCCATATCTAAAACAATAAAATCTACTCGGGAAGATAAATTTATCCACTTTTACTAACACATCTTCAATAACTCCCTTAGGATAAGTAACCGAACGATCAGCTAATCGAAGGGTTATCGAAGTAGGTGTAATTTTTCCTAATCCTAATCTCTTAAAAATCGATAGAGGCATTAGATTGATGCTTGCTTCTAAGTCACACAAAGCTTTTCCATAAAAGTTTTCTCCTATAGCATGCAGGTATAGTGAAACTACCAGGATCTTTCAATTTTTCAGAAGCTTCTTCGAATAATAGCACTACACTCTTCACAAAGTGCGACTCGTTTCATTATCGGTGAATTTTCTTTTCTTATTTAGAATATCTTTCATAAATTTTACATAATTTGGCATCCGATCTAATGCTTTGACAAAAGGTATATTGATTGTTAATTTCTTTAATATTTCAAGGAATTTAGCAAATTGTTTATCTTTTTTATGTTGAGCTAGTCGTTGAGGAAATGGTGGTGGAGGTTTTTCAACGTAAATTTTCATAGGTATTAAAGGATGTTCTAAGTTTGAATCTTATCGAAGTGTTTCCATTTCAATTTCCACTTCCTCTTTTTGCTTTCAAGTTCTTTTTGAATTTGAGGTTCTAATTCTTTTCCACTCCTTAGTTGTATTGCTTTAATTTGTTCTTTTCCTTGATCTTTAGGATTTATTTCCACATTACTAGGAAAAGTTCCAGGTATTCTATTATTTAGCGCTGTAGCAATATGTCCAAGTTGAGTTTCGATATTTTTAAAAGATGTTCCTTGAATTTGTAATTGATTTCCTTTAATTTGTAGTTGATTTCCTTGATTTTGTAGTTGATGACCCATATTCAAAATTAATTCATCCATAGATAATTTCTTATCTTTGAATTGAGGGTTATTGTTACTAAATCCAGGTGGGTAATTAGGTTTATAGTTTGGATTTGCTTGATTAGGTTGATTTATCCATTGTTGAATAGATGTGTTATTCCAATTAAAATTTGGATGAGTTTTCCAACCAGGATTATAATAGTTTGAATAAGGGTTATTAGTTCTATTATTAATAAGCATTTAAAGTTTCATAATTAGATTGAGATTCTATGATTTGTCCGGATGAGTTTTCTTCTAAAGTAGGAGAGTAGTTCATTCCAAAATGATCTAATTTCTTAGATATAGCAATAATTTGAGAAGCTAACATAGATATTGCATCGTTTTCATGAATGCCGGTTATCTTTTTCTGATTTACTCTATCAGCTGGGCCATTGGAAATTATTTGTTGCCATTTCTTCGATTAGTGCATAAGCTTCATCAAATGGTTTAGACATTAATGAACCTCCAATGAAGCAGCATCGATGATTGATCTTAAAGATCCTACTAATCCATTATAAAAGGTTTGAATAATCACCAATCTGGTAGCGCATGATGTGGGCATTTCCTAAGAAGTTCCTTAAATCTCTCCCAAGCTTCATATATTGATTCTCCATCTAATCGACAAAAAGAAGTTATATCATTTCTAAACTTAGCAGTTTTAGATGGTGGAAAATATTTGGACAGAAATTTTTGTGATAATTCTCCCCAAGTTTTAATAGATCTAGGTGCTAACGAATTCAACCACATTTTAGCCTTATCCCTTAATGAAAAAGGAAAAAGTCTAAGTCTTATAGCATCGTCAAATACTCCTTGATATTTAAAAGTAGCACAAAGTTCTAGAAAACTAGCAAGATGTAAGTTAGGATCTTCAATAGGTGAACCACTAAATTGATTGTTTTGTACTATTTGGATAATTGCGAGTTTAAGTTCAAATGAATTAAGCAAGCAACATCGTGGTTTTGAATAGTTAAATGAATTTCATCCGATGTAGGGTTGGCATAATCTCTTAATGGTCTTTGTTGGTTCATATTTTGAATTTCGGGAATATTCGTCATTTGTGTTAAATTTATAATTTGTTTCTTTTGTTTTCTAATTCTTTTAATTGTACGCTCTAATTCGGAATCGTAAGGTATTAAATTTTCGTTTCCAAATTTGCGCATACAATTTTAGAAAAGATATTAATTTATTTATTATGATTATTTTAAAATAGATCCGTTACTCTAGTAAATTTTTCTTACTTTCCCCGACAACGGCGACAAAAACTTGACCCACAATTTTATATTATGATATTTTTAATTTAATTGCAACGACGCCAAAAACTTGACCCCGCTAAGTTTATATGTATAGAATTGTAATTGTTTATGTTGTGGATGCTACGCAAGTATACGTATCGTATCAAGTAATACAGGGCTCTAGTGGAGTCCTGGTTATCGATCCTACGTGGAAATAGAAAATTAAATAACAACTAATTTTAAAATAATAATAATAATTTTAAAATAGTATACGAAAATTTGGAATTCTAAATTTAAGCGCAATAAAGTAAACAAAGTATTTTAATTAGGTAACTTAACTAAGTAAAATTAATACGTATTGAAAGTGCGGGAAATTAAACTAATTGCTAAATAAGTCTTAACTATTCGAAAAATTATCTTTCCCTTGTTTAGAAATTTAAGTGATTGATGAATTTAAATAGATAATTTTAAGTTATTGTGACAAATAAGAGCATTCCTATTCTTTACCCTTTGGTCCGAGTGTAAAGAATATTGACTAATCCTATGTTCGATTATCGAATCTGCGGCTAGGTCGGGAGGATACCGATCGCCACTTCGAGCTCCCACGTTCCCCTCGCCCGAGGGCTAACATCTACACTTCGGCTCTCAAACAATAGGACCGAATCGAATATTTTAGTCTGTCACACAAAAATGCTCAATTCTACGCCCAGTGATATTATTTCCCTATTTATTTGCATCTTCCTTCCAAGGCTTTTGAATTCCCCGAATATCCGATGTAATTTTTACTATAGTTGATATTCAACATATTTTAACAAATGAAATGGCCAATTTGAAAGTAAATTACGTTTTAAGTAAAAATTATCACAATTTATTAATATTTAAAAGTACTTCTATTTTTAGTTCATCTAGTCACTTAATTTCATAAACGAGGAGAAAGACTAATAAACTACTCGAATGCATGGGAACTAAACTAAGTATGGATTTCATTTAATGTTAAAAACAATAAATACAAATACTTATCTCGATTTATCCCTAAGCAGACTCCTCGCAGTTCTTTTGACTCTTCCTTCCAGTGCAGCAAGACTCACTAAAAACTCACTAACTCACTAAAGACTCACTAATTAAGACTCTAAAGACACAAATTGGCACACACACTTAGAACACAAAATAATACACACTTATAAGCTGAATTTCGGCCTCTATATATAGAGATGAGCAAAGGACCAAGAGGTGTGTAAGCATCCCTTCAAAAAGTGTCCAGGTTCAATGTATCTGCGCCATTTGAACTAGCTCGCCGTCGGCGATGAACTACCTCGCTGTCGGTGAGGCTTCTAGAAGGTCTTCGAACCGCGTTATCTCGTTGTCGGCGGGCTCGGGATCGCTGTCAGCGAGATAGTTATAAATCCTTCAGAATTTTCTTCCTCGTACCCTCGCCGTCGGCGGGCTCGATCTCACCGTCGGTGACTCAGCACAAATTGCATTATTTTCTTCCTTTTTGCTCCAAATCAGCTCCTTTTTATGATTTTTGCTTTTATCACCTAAATTCTACATTTCTGCAACAAAATAAAGAAAATACCTTTCTTTAAAGTGCAATTTCATCAAAAATAGGTATGAATTTCTTAATAAAATTTTCAGTGATCAAATACTAACAGTACGGGTTCTGTAAGTAATGAAAAAGCCTGCAAAAATTTCAAAGAAAAGAAATACCTAAAGCTCAAAGGTATGATGAATTTTATTTATATGCTTTCCCTTTTTCACTATGAAGTAAAGATAAAAAAATTTAAGTTTGGGGGAAGGTAAAAATACAAATTTGATTATTAAAATTGTTCTCAATTTCTATTTTCAAAAATTATTATTAAATGATTTTCTATAGTAATTTTCAATTCAATAAATATGAGTTACTTTATTTAATTATTATATAAAGTTAAAGAAAATATTTCTAATAATTCAATCAATAAATGGAATAAGATATTTGGTTAAAAGTAACAAGAATATAGTAAACTATTTAAAATAAGGGAAACTATATTCTAAAAATTGAAAATTCTTAAGTATTTAAGTGAAAAAGAAAGGATAAAAACTCAATGAAGTAAATGCTATGAAATATATATAAGCAAAGAAATATTTTAAGTTTCAAATTTAGGAAGAGAAATTGAAGTTCAAAATTATTAACGCGCTATCCGGATACAGTAATCCTCACTGAAAAAGAAAAGAAAAAAGAAAAGAAAAGAAAAATATAAGTGAGGAGAAGCTTCGAGGAGATGCGCTTATCAAAAATCGGCTTCAATGGAATCAAACTAAAGGGTAAAACTTAATTATATTTCTAAACTTATATTTATGGGGTAGTATTTTACTAAATAAGTATTTTCTTGAACTTCCTATCATCTAAATATCTTAAGTAATTTACTATTTTTTAAATATAGTCGTTCTCGAAATAAATAGAAAGTTAGAAATCTTAGAGCTGATAACTAAATAATCTTATCTCTATAAAGTTAATTTAATTACTTAGAAATACTTCTATTCAACTTTATTATAATGTTATTTAAATTTAATTCATATATTATCTGGATTGAAAAAATTATATTATAAAAATCATTATTATTATTTATTTAGTATTAAAATTACTTGAGGACAAGTAATAATTAAGTTTGAGAGATTTTGATCACAGAAAAATTCATTAAGAAATTCTTATCTATTTTTGATGAAATTACACTTTAAAGAAAGGTATTTTCTTTATTTTATTGCAGGAATGAAGATTTATTAATGATAGAAGCAAAAAGCATGAAATAGAGCAAATTTGGATCAAAAAGGAGGAAATTCATGCAAATATAACGACTTCGCCGACGGCGAGATCAAGGCCGTCGACGGCGAGATCGAGGCCGCCGACGGCGAGATCGTGAGGAGAAATTTCTGAAGGAATTATAACTACCTCGCCGACAGCGAGCCCGAGCCCTCCGACAGCGAGATCGCGCGGTTTGTAGACCTTCTAGAAGCCCGCTGACGGTGAGGTCGTTTCCCGCCGACGGCGAGCTAGTTCAAAATGCATATACATTGAACCTGGACACTTTTTGAAGAGGTGTTTAAGCACCTCTTAGAACTTTGCCTACCTCTATAAATAGAGGCCGAATTCTAGAGTGTGTGTGTTTTTTGAGTCTTCTGTGTGTTCATTTCTAGTGTCTTTTGTGTGAGTTTAATTCAGTTGAGTGAGTTTAGTGAGTTCATTAGTTTAATTGAGTGCTAATTAGTTGTTGTACTAGAAGGAAAAGTCAAAGGAACTTCAAGGAGTCTGCTTGGGAAGGAAATTAAGATAATTATCTTTGTTTATTGTTGTTAACTTTAAATGAAATCCATGCTTTGTTTTATTCTCATGCATTCCGAGTAGTTTTCTTAGTCTTTCTCCTTGTTTATGAAAATTATGCGGATTGATGAAATTAAATAAAAGCACATAATATAGTATAAATAAATTGTGATAATTTTTACTTAAAACTTAATTTACTTTCAATCCTACCAATTGAGTAGTTAAAATATGTTGAATTATCAACTATAGAAAAAATTACATCCAATATTTAGGGAAGTCAAAAGCCTTGAAGGCGAGTGCAAATAAATAGGGAAATATTAATTATCGGGTGTAGAATCGGATATTTTAGTGTGACGACTAAAATACTCAATTCGATCCTACTGTTTGAGAGCTGAAGTGTAGATGTTAGCCCTCGAGTGAGGAAACGTGGAGCTCCGAAGTGGCAGCTCAGTATCCTCCCACTCTACCGCAGATTCGCAATCAAACATAGGATTAGTCAATGTTCTTCGTACTCGACTAAAGGGTAAAGAATAGGAATGCTCCTATTTGTCACAATACAATTTAAACATTCTATTTAAATTCATCGGTTCACTTAATTTTCTAAAAACAAGGAGAATGATACTTTTTCCGAATTAATTAAATCAACTTTATTTTAAGCATTAGTTTACTTTAAGTTTGCTTTTAATTTCATACTACTAAATTAGTAAGTAATTCCTTTAAATTTAGTCGATAACAAATCCGTTAAAAACTTCTCGCGTGGGATCGATAACCAGGACTCCACTAGAGCCCTATATTACTTGATACGATACGTATACTTGCGTAGAATCCACATTATACATTAAATCATATAACTATATTTAAAGCGGGATCAAGTTTTTGGTGCCATTACTATTAACTTAAATTGCATACATATAAAAATTGGGTCAATACTATCGAGCGAAGATAAAGAATAGGAATGTTTCTATTTGGCACAATGCCATAAATTTATATTTTTCATGAATATTATTATTATCTTAGAAAATCTTGGATTAATTGAAAGGGAGAAAGTTGTTTTCTTATTGTTATTTACATCAATCATTTTATTTTTGCTTTATTATTGCATCTAGTAAATTAAATATATTTTATTTTTTACTATAAAAGAAATACTTTAAAATAAAAATATTTAAAGATCTATAACTCTCCTCGTGGGAATGATACTGGGGTCTTTGTTTCAAAGCGCTATATTACTTGATACGATACGTATACTTGCGTAGTACCCCTAGTGTGTAAAATATTTTCCATAAAATTATATTTATATACACTAGCCGCTATTATTATTTATAACATATATTTTTGAAAGCATTAATTAGTGCGTTGATCTTCAGAGGACTTCGGGTCAAGTTTTTGGCGCCGTTGTCAGGGAATAAGATTTTAGTACGCATATATTTATATCGGGTCAACGAGATGCCTAATCAAAAATTGGCTTCACTTGAATTATCTTATAAGAAGAAAACTAATTACATATTTTACTTAATTTTTAAACATGCATCTTTATTAGAAAAGATTTTCATGAAGATCTTTTTCTTGTAAATAATTTATGTGATCTTAATATAATAAACTACAATTATTTTCGAAATGAATGAAAAATTTTTGAAATCTTACAATTTGGGAGATAAATATTCTTTAAATTCTTAAAATTAAACTTTTTAGTAAAATTTGGTTAATGATTTACTAAAGCCTTTACAAAATAAAAAATTACAAGGAATCTTAAATATTTACCTTTTATTCCAAATGTTACACATTTTATATAGTAAAAAGGGTTACTTTAGGACAAGTAATGTTTAAGTTTGGGGATTTTGATCCATGAAAAAAATACATGTTATTATGCCTTGATTTTTATCAAAATTTCAAGGATATTATGCTTTAATGAAAGGTATTTTTGTGTTTTTAGATGTAGGTGATGCAAAAATGTTCAAAAAGGAAAAAAGATGAAAAAGGAGCAAAAAGAAGCAAAAATGGAGCCAAAATGTAAAATTGCCAAAATAATGGGCCTGGCGCCTAGGCGCCAGAATCCGGCGCCTAAGCGCCAGCTCGATACCAAATCTGTGACGGTTTTTGTAACTACTTTCGGTGGTTATTTTGACGATTAGATCGGTTATTGGACCATCTAGAAGATTGGTAGTTATTCCTGGATTATAGGACATGTGATACATTGTATCTAGAAGTTTGGAAACGGTTTGGATCACGAAGAGGTGTGATCCAAAGTGAAGAGGTGCGAAGAACTGGACGCGGAGTCCGGCGCCTAGGCGCCAGATGCCGACGCCTAGGCGCCATACACACTTTCTAGAAGATTCATTGAACTTGGACACATTTTGAAGAGATTCTTTAGGCAACCCTTGAAGCCTATAAATAGGAGACCATTTCTACAGAAAAAAAATGCTCAATAAGAAGTGCGCCCTAGTCTGCTCCAATCAGAGAAAGAATTAGAGAGATAATTTAAGGGCCACAATTGTAGGTTACTTTCTTTCATAAATTAGTGAGTTTGATTTATTTAGAATTTGTATTGAGAGTTTGAAAGAGTTGGTGCTTTTGAAGTCTATTTTGCTTTGGAGTCAGAAGGAATCAGAGGTTCAGTTGGAGAAACACTTGAGATAAGTATTTGTAATTTGATTCAAAGTTTTGTTTATATGTTTTGTTATTTAAATTCTTTGTGTTCTGAGTCGTTACTTTACTTTCTCATTTCAATTATGAAAAGATAAATAAGATAATATTAAATTCGTTGGAGAATTAAAAACTAAATTTGTTTAAATATTGTGATGATATTAATACTGAATCTTAATTTACTATTTAAATTGGACATTTAAATTGTTAAAATCTGTTGAAGAACTTTGAGACTTAGAAGAAAATGAATTCTTAACTAGTAGATATCACATGAATCCTTGGATATTCGAAGGCCTTGTGCGGGTTATTCAAGGTGAAGTACAAATAAATAGAAAAATATTATTCAATGGGCGTAGAATTGATAAGTTTTTAGAGTGACAGACTAAATTCTTGTAATTTGGTTTATAGAGAGGGAACATGTCACTAGTAGGGCCGACCACGACCACCCTGGACATCTAGTAGTGTGAGCTCAGATTAACCCATTCTACTAACAATACATCCGTACTCGATCTATAGATTAGCTAATATTCTTTATACTATCGAGCGAAGGTAAAGAATAGAAATGCTTCTATTTGGCACAATACCATAAATTTATATTCTCCACGAATATTATATTATCTAAAAAGTCTTGGATTAATTGAAAGGAAGAAATTTGTTTGCTTATTACTATTTACATCACTCATTATTTTATTATTGCTTTAATTCTGCATTTAGTAAATTAAATATTAAATTTTTAATTTTAAAAGAAATACATAAAAATAAAATTAAAATATTTAAAATCTATAAACCTCATCGTGGGATTGATACTGGGGTATTTATTTAAAGTCATATATTACTTGAACGATACGTATATTTGCGTAGTACCTCTAGTGTGTGAAATATTTTCCATAAAATTATATTTATATACACTAGCCGCTATTATTATTTGGGTCAAAGTATTGGCTATAACATATTTTTGAAAACATAAATTATTGCGTTGTTCGCGGATCGAGGTCAATCAACGTCTTATATCTAGTTCCCTAACCAATCAAGCCCGCTATCTAACTAGTTTCTGCAGCCAACGCCATGGTCTTTATTATCATATCTCTTGTTTTTTCCTGCAATGAAAGAACCAAATATAAAAGTGAGATAAAATTGATCGATTCATTCGAAAATTAGGAGAAAAAACTTATGACCTATAAGAGAACTTATAATCTACTTTTTCTTCCCAAAATCAACCCAAATCCATTATACAAAGATACAAGGGTATATTACAACAAATAAAAAAAAAAGAAAAATAATTACGTCAAACCTAATCTGACCCTCTTATTGCAAATTGAAAAAATATATATCATTTTTGAGTTTTTGGTTGGATAACTCGAACTCAAGTAGACATCAACCCTAGCTACTCTAATTTAGAGAGAGAGAGAAAGAGAGAGAGACATCAATTTGGCCTTTAGTCTCACCGGAGTAGTAGGCAATTTGGTCTTCATATATCATTAATGTCTTATTTCATTTTATTTTTTATTTTTTATATTTAACAAAGAACGGCTAAGCAGCTTGATCGACAAGGATGGGCTTAGATAGGATCCAAGGGGCAATTGCCGCCCAACCCCACCAGCTCACATAAATGCTGACATGCTGCAAAGGTACTCGCAGGATCCTTTTTGGCAGTAAAAAACTCCATAGTTTTCCAATTTTAAAGGTACGACTAACGAGTAAGATTGACCTAACCAATGCCAAACCATTAAGTGCACAGTCGATGAGCTTGATCCATTAAGCCCATTAAGCTCATTTAGTACTTAGGCTTCTCTTTTGTTTAAAAATACTCATTTTTAGATATAGACATATAAAAATAAAATGAATTTGAGTTGTACGTATGTAAATCCAAAAAACCAAAAAAATAAAACTGCGTTGTAGAAAGCCAACATTTTCTCCTTTCCCTATATTACATGATCCTTGACCATCTAAGTTGTCCCTGGCATCCTCCCCATGTGGCCTTCGCATTCATCAACGCCTTATATCTATTTCCCTAACCAAACAAGCCCGCTACGTAACTAGTTTCTGCAGCCAACGCCCTTGCCTTTATTATCATATCTCTTGTTTTTTCCTGCAATGAAAGAACCAAATATAAAAGTGAGATAAAATTGATCGATTCATTCGAAAATTAGGAGAAAAAACTTATGACCTATAAGAGAACTTATAATCTACTTTTTCTTCCCAAAATCAACCCAAATCCATTATACAAAGATACAAGGGTATATTACAACAAATAAAAAAAAGAAAAATAATTACGTCAAACCTAATCTGACCCTCTTATTGCAAATTGAAAAAATATATATCATTTTTGAGTTTTTGTTTGGATAACTCGAACTCAACTAGACATCAACCCTAGCTACTCTAATTTAGAGAGAGAGAAAAAAAGAGAGAGACATCAATTTGGCCTTTAGTCTCACCGGAGTAGTAGGCAATTTGGTCTTCATATATCATTAATGTCTTATTTCATTTTATTTTTTATTTTTTATATTTAACAAAGAACGGGTAAGCAGCTTGATTGACAAGGATGGGCTTAGATAGGATCCAAGGGGCAATTGCCGCCCAACCCCACCAGCTCACATAAATGCTGACATGCTGCAAAGGTACTCGCAGGATCCTTTTTGGCAGTAAAAAACTCCGTAGTTTTCCAATTTTAAAGGTACGACTAACGAGTAAGATTGACCTAACCAATGCCAAACCATTAAGTGCAAAATCGGTGAGCTTGATCCATTAAGCCCATTAAGCTCATTTAGTACTTAGGCTTCTCTTTTGTTTAAAAATACTCATTTTTAGATATAGACATATAAAAATAAAATGAATTTGAGTTGTACGTATGTAAATCCAAAAAACCAAAAAAATAAAACTGCGTTGTAGAAAGCCAACATTTTCTCCTTTCACTATATTACATGATCCTTGACCATCTAAGTTGTCCCTGGCATCCTCCCCATGTGGCCTTCGCATTCATCAACGCCTTATATCTATTTCCCTAACCAAACAAGCCCGCTACGTAACTAGTTTCTGCAGCCAACGCCCTTGCCTTTATTATCATATCTCTTATTTTTTTCTGCAATGAAAGAACCAAGTATAAAAGTGAGATAAAATTGATTGATTCGTTCCAAAATTAGGAGAAAAAACTTATTACCTATAAGAGAACTTATAATCTACTTTTTCTTCCCAAAATCAACCCAAATCCATTATACAAAGATACAAGGGTATACTACAACAAATAAAAAAAAATTACGTCAAACCTAATTTGACTCTCTTATTATAAATTGAAAAAATATATATTATTTTCGAGTTTTTGGTTGGATAACTCGAACTCAACTAGACATCAACCCTAGCTAGTCTAATTTAGAGAGAGAGAGAGAGACATCAATTTGGCCTTTAGTCTCGCCGAAGTAGTAGGCAATTTGGTCCTCATATATCATTAATGTCTTATTTCATTTTATTTTTTATTTTTTATATTTAACAAAGAATGGGTAAGCAGCTTGATCGACAAGGATGGGCTTAGATAGGATCCAAGGGGCAATTGCCGCCCAACCCCACCAGCACCTCCACCAGCACCATCCGCCCCCCATGATGCAGTCAGTTAGTGTTTGCAACTCTTTTAGATTCTTAGGGGAGGCACATCTAGGATAGCTTGAAACTTTTCAAGATTTGTCATGATTCATTCAAGTATCAGTAAGTATCTTTAGAATTTTTCTAAACTTACACCAAAAGTAAACTTGAGAGGATTAACTTTTATATTGAACCATCTCAACATGCGAAAAGTTTAATTTTGATCAATTTTATATTCTTTGAATGATTTATTTTTAACAAGAAGATCATCAATATACAGTTTAATATTTTTCTTTTTTATTTTGAAATATAACATTCATAAGTCGCAAGTAAGTTGCCTAATCATTTTTTAAGCCAAACAACATTACATTATATCAAAAATACTCCCTCTCTAGCGATATATGAAGTTTAATCAGCGTCTGCATGATGCATTATTATTTGATGATATCCCAAGAAGACATATAGAAAGCTCATAATTGTATGACCTATTGGTGAATCTACCAAGGCATTAATCTACATGATGGATGGTTTTCATTTGAGGATGCCACATAAAAGTTGGTAAAGTCCACGCACATTATCTATTTTTTGTTTACTTTATGAGCTGTCATCATATTTGCTAGTCAATCCAATTATTGAACTTCTTGGATAAAGATAGCTTCCAAGTGCTTCTGAATTTATTGCTGAATAAGTTCAGCCAAAGTGATAGCCATAACACATATTGTTTTGCTTAAGAGGTCCAATGTGAAGGTTGAGGTTGAGGTGATGACAAGAAATGTCGATATCAACTTCAGGCATGTCAGCCGTGATCCATGTGAATATGTCGTGGTGGTCCCTCAAAGTTGAGATCAATTGCTCCTTGTGCACCTAATGTAGGTTGGAGCTAATATGAAATGTTAATTTGCATTCACCTTAAAAGTGAGACATTTGTTAAGTGGCATATTGAAGAACTCTTTGTTCTGAATATCCTTTATGATTTTGGCCACGTATACTCATAAATGCGTGATTTCCAACCTGAAGGGTTGGGGTCTCATTTCTGAATTTTTTATAATAAGTCGTCGATAGGACTGTTTTGATCATTGTTACGATCAAGAATATCTCATGAGGACATCTCATTAGTTTGCTTACGGAAATCTACGTATGGGTCCCAATGATCATGAGAAACTCTTTTATGGAGTTTCTTCTCTGATCTTTACATGCTAGAGAGTTTTAACAAAAAATTACATTCTTCGGCCGAGATACGGTCATTGGCTATTTCCAAGAAATCAGCTAAATTTTTTAGCTTTTGCAAGCCAAGCGTGTATAAGAACATGCCTTCCCATAGGTCTTACATGGGTGCCACATAAGCAACATAATGCTCATTTTTTTTTTATCCTTGAGCATGTGTAGAATAAATGATAATTAAGGGCATAGTTTACTTTTAACAGGTGAATTGGTGATTTCGAAAGAAGCTATATGATCGGTAGGATCAGAACTTCCTTTGTAAGAGTCCATATGATGGAGTTGAACTCTTGGGGTGTCCTGTTGCAATGATTTCTAAGGAGAATGCATTCTCTAGTAATCTTCTCCTTCTTGTTTGTCTTCCTCTTTCCTCATCTTCTAAGGACTCTGACATCTCGTCTAAGGGAATAAGTAACACATCGTCGCTATCTTCCTTTGCTTCTTATAATGTCTAATCGAAGGTTCTCCTCGCTCTGATTCAAGGTGTCTTTTCTCTAGGTGTATGGTCCTTTTGTTGTTTTTGCCTTCACGCCACCGAACTTGACGATCCCATATGGCTTTTCGAAGGATTTCTAGAACGGTTTCTGGATGTATCTTGCCTTACTTCCTTTATCCTCTTATTCATTTATTGCGTAATTTCATTCATCTGCTACGTCACAAATTCTCTAGTGCAATCCTTCATTGTTCTTTATTTATCCTTAAAAAAAAACATATTCATGCTCTATTTTGTTGATAAATACCACATTGACACACTTTTTAGGATAATTTATCCCTTTGGGACATGGGATCCCATATAATTCATAAACTTATACAATTAGGAAGAGAAATTTTAAAAAAAAGAGTGAGAATAAGCTGAGGAATTTTTTGAAAAACATAATCAATGAGTTTTTCTAAGGTCCAATATTGAGAAATATATCCCTCATCTTCACTTATTTTTATTATTTTTATGTTATGAAGCGTATGTACCTGCACAAGGTTCTAATGAGTAAACCATAATGCTTGGTTATAGGTTGTATAGTATAAAGTCTGAGCAGAATTGTTATAGACAAGACTGTTGGTGTAGATTTTCGTATTTTTAATAATGATGATATGTATGCTGATTGATCAGAGTTCTCTTCCTTCTGCCACGAAGAACTGTCTGTCGAGCTCGGTAGTATCACTAACTAGTTGTTGACGAGTTTGATGGGAAGGTCCAACCAAACTCGTGCGAGTTCGAAACAAGAAATTGGGCAGTGTGAGCGAGTTTGGCTAGAAGAACTCTCTTAAAAATTAAGGCTGTATAAACTCGTTCTAAGGTACTCACAAGAGTACTTACATGCTTAAAAAAGGAATTTTGTATTTTGTCATTTCTAAAAATACAGCTAAGGAGTAAGATTAATCTGATCAATGCTAGACCATTAAATACACATTTGGTGAGCTCAATTTATGTTTTCTATTTTTTTTTTTTTTTTTTAGCAAAGGACGGCTAAGCAGCTTAACAGGTCGCTGCTGATATTTTTTTCTTAGGTACGGTTGGAGTGAGTAGGATGGTATACTTGAGCTTATAGAAGGTTTTAGTTGTTATAATTTAAAAGCTGAATTTTTACGTGTTAGATATGTAATTAAAATAATTTTGAGTGGTATGAATGTAAATCCACTATGTTGTTCTCTCGTGGAAATTCTTCAAAACCCTCTTTTGCTCAATCCGAAACGGAACGTATCCTTTGGTAATCACCAACCGCTACTTCTCCATGCTTCCCTTTCTTCCTCTTCTTCCATTCCACGAAATATTGAATGGCATCCTCTGCTTCGATTCCATCTAAACCAGTAGACGACGGTGAGAAGTTCAGCAGCAATTCCACTTTGTTTTCTCTGCGTTCCTGAGTTTACTAATCGCTGCAATATTGCAATCTTATAGATTTGAAACTCGATGAATTGGTCTCTGAAATCCATGCCTTGAAGAAGCTATACGGCCTCCTGCAGAATAACAGTACCAGACCCGTTGTGCCCGATCAACCCACTAATCACGTAAGTTTCCACAAATTTGCCTCCTTTCATTAAATCTGCTTAACTAGGACGTGTAAATCATTCCAGTTATTGGATGAGAAATCAAGGCATCTCTTGAAGAAACTCCTTGATGGCGCTACTCAGCAAACTCTTCAGTCTCAAGCAAAGGTGCGTTCTTGGACGTCTTACATGCGTCTGTGATGCGTTTTGATTAATGTGTGAGAAGCAATCTAATTCTTCATTTATCAGACAAGTATTTTTCCAACTTTATTATTATTTGTCTTCCTCTTTTCTCTCTTAATTTGCTTTCATTACTTCTACCGGTAGATAATTTCCTGCACGGCTGAAGCGCCAAAATCGCAGGCTGAGGATAACTCAAATCCTTCTAATAATGACCTCCGAAATGGGGTTCGGGAGACCCAAAAAAACCAAGAATGCCAATCCAACATCCCAACTGTAAATTCGCCAGAAGCGAAGGAATCAATTCCGGCGGCCCGGCCGAATATAACTCAAATTATGTGCCCAACGCTCGACCCAAGACGCCACAAGGACCGGCGATCCAAAGACGCGACGTTTAACGGTTGTCGTGCCAACGATTCGACGCCTCCCAACCGTCCTTTATTGAGCCGTCCATCGGAATCAGAAAGCAGGAGGAGTTATTCATCTCAGAAGTCTAAAAACAATAGCCCCCGCCTACAGTCGATAAGAATTGGCGGCTCACAGCGTCAACCGAGTTCGGAGAAAGACGGCGATCTTCTCACTCTGGTTCCCGTCCAAAAGCGCGCGCGGGTCGAACCGGTGGATCTTCCAAGCCGAGTATCGAGCCAAACTAACAAACCGGACGGGGTTGACCGAGAGTTGACTCATCAGAAGAGAAACAGCAGAAAACAACCGGTGGGTGAGCCAAGCAGTATCAGATCTATGCAGCGTACGCATAGTTCAAAGCATCGAAGTTCAAGAAGTATTGTACTTGTTGGAGATCAAAAGGCTCAGATTGTTAAAAACAATAAGCAAATTAAGACGGCTCAGTTAAGCAGGTTGAAGGCCATGAAATCCACTTCATCATCCAAAGAGTCAACTCAATCCTTCTCTTCTGGATCCAACCCGTTAGCTCTGAGAAAGCAGAATAGAATGAAGACAAATAAGAAAATAATATCACCGCCGCCCCCGTCGCATCTAGCGCCATCAAACCGAATAGCACAAAGATCGCGGGGCAATGATCAGTGCAAGGAGACCAAAAGCCGGGGCAGTAAGACTAGCAAACCTGCTCTGCCAAGCAGATCAAAGGCAGGGAGGTACTCCTCGTCCTCAAGGGCTTCAACTCCCCGTTCAAAATCTGTCAGGAACTGGTCCGGCCTGCCACATAAGCTGACTCCTAGAAAGCATTGCAGAGGCAATACAAGGGAAAGAAGAAGAGCCTCGCCACCAGCTTCTCCGAAGCTCCCAATTCCTCGCAATCTGGTGGTGGCTCGACGCAAGCCAGCTCCCCGTCGGCCGGCAAGAACCCATCATGAGCCAAAACCGGAGGCGGAGGAGCAGCAGGGGAGGTTTAAGAAGTTGTCAAATAAATTGGCCATCATCTTCCACCACCACCACCACCTCCACGCTGGAGAAGATGACAAAGGCAATGGCAGTATCTGGAAAGATCATGAGAGGTCTTTATGGAAGTACTTGAAGGGGTTTCTTCATGCCAGGAGAGGAACTGGTGAGGAACAGGGGAAGCTGCATAGGAATAACTTGCGTGTGATGATGGAGTGGCTTTTTCGTCATTTATGGTTGATGGGGCCGAGACGGAGGAAGAAGGTTGAGAGACGGAGGCCACCGAAGAAGGTGAGGTGGTGGGAGTGGTTTATGAGGAAGCGTGGCGTTGTGGTCTGTGGCCGGCGACGAGTCAGGTTGCGGCTGGGTTTTAATGGTTCTCACCGGCGAACTGCACGGGGGAAGGGTTCATAGGGTTTTTCGCTACTCTAGACAATCTTCCAAATTAGAAACGGATAAGGACTAAACAAGTTTGACAACATATTTGCTTACTTATGGTATATTTGTTCAAATGTATGATTCGCTAGTCCGGAGGAAAATAATATCGCTTATTATAATCCTATGATTTAATTATTATTGAGAAAATCAATTTTCGTGCTAGGTTTTGTAAAAAATTAAATTCTTAGATTTTTAATTTTATGGTTTAATAATAATTTTACTTAAAATTTTCTTTTATTAATGTATTTGTTCTAAAATTAAAAAATTTAGATAAAGTCAATAATTAAGTAAAACAATACTAATTATAGAGCCAAGGAAATATCGTTGGAAGCAAATAAAGATCCAAAATTAATTTCATTGCGCCCCTACACAATATAGATTTAGTTTATTATCAACTGTCAAATACTATCGATAATAATGGATAAATTATAGGTAATATATTTATAAACGGTTTAACTACGACAAAGTTGACGTAGCAAAAACGCTTATCGGTAATTAAATTACCGACAGATTTAACATCAGTTTTATACTAACTGATGGTTAACAAACGCACCATAACTGTCAATATAGATCCAAAAACATATCATGATTAACTGTAGCATGACCATCAATTATATAATCGATGAAAACATATGTATGAAAAGTCTTGCAGTTCTGTCAAAAAAGTGTCGCGGTTCTGTTGGTAAACTGTTGTCAAACTGTTGGTTAACAGTGAGAATTTACTGACAATTATGTCCGTAGCAAAAGTGCAGTTCCGTCAAAAAAGTGTCGCGGTTCCGTTGCAGAATCATTGTCAAACCGTTGGTTAACAGTGAGAATTTATCGACGATTATGTCCGTAGCAAAAGTGCAAAGACTTCGCTCGTACGTCGCTTATTCAATAGACCGTTGGAAGACTATTGCTTATGTGATAAATAGTCATAAAACGGTCAATAAGCAGTCGAAAACCTGTACCATCATAAAAATTATAAAACCCTCTTTCAACACTACAATACAGACACATGTAATTGTAACATATCAATCAATACACAGCACAACACAGTAACAAGACTAATTAACACAAATCATATACAAAAATAAAAGAAAAATAATTGAATTAATAAAATGAAATGTACAACTACATAATAAAACTAATGTTTGCTAACAATAAATTGTTCAATATACAACAAAACAAAAAAGTAATCTCATACTCATCCTCCTCATCATCTTGTGTTTTCTCCTCATCTTCATCATCCCCACCCTTAACCTACACTAGCTCCTTCCTATTTTGCTGCTTCAAACGCAGTGCCACTTCAATCTCTATCATCATCTCCGATCTCAGAGCATCCATCTGGGCAACAACCTCAACAACAACCAAGCGATGCATCTTCTCCTTATGTGAAGTGGACGTGTATATGTTCTAGAGGCCGTGCAAGCATCATAGGCAAATGTCCGAGACTACAACCTATAGACACAACCCTTTTTCTTCCCACCGACAGCCTCCCTCCAGAGGTCATACTCAGAAGGATCATGAGATGTGTCCGAACCACAGGCCAACTACTAAAATCTGCTCTCCTTGAGCTTCAAATGGCCTCCTACAAAACAAATGATTAATAAAAGTGAAAGCCTAAATAAATTTTGATATAATTGTATTCTTATTAATCTTGTGAATTACATGGGTCACATGCAATATGATGTCCACTCAAGACTGATTTGACTCTTGCTTGTGGGTTCGCTTGTGTAACTCTGCAGCAGTTGGCTCCCATTCTTTCTCCAGTATGTGTCAGTGTAAAGGAATGGTTTGCATACAATTAATATAAAATAAGACTAAATGAAGAAATAAAGTCTTACCAGCCTCCTTATGTACTCCGTATGTGAGAGGGCTTCACCGGTCTGCTTTGAGGCCTCATACCCCAGCAGTCAGAGCTGTGATTTAGCTTTACATGCCCCCTCTTCCTCTGATACTCGGGAGAGTTTCAGGCCCTGACCATTGCGGAAAACAAATGCTCTCCCAGACAAAAAAGGGCGCTCACATGTCAGACTTATATACCAAACTGGTCTCGTAGACGATCACTCACCTTGTGCTCGAAGTTCTTGCGAATGTGTGCCTCCTTCTCTGGAGGCTAGGACCATTGCTTTTGTAAATTGAATTAAAATTTGTTAGATTCATAAAAGTAAATACATGCATGTAATTACTGTGTTTGAGGTTTACCTTAAACTCACCAAATCACATATCTTGAACTGTGATCGAGATCTTCTTTCAGGATAAGTACGAGTGATTGAACTTGCTCTGAGTTATATCTCTGATGGAATGGATGGCATGTGTAGAGGGGGTAAATCTAAAAATAACATGTAATTAATTCTCTAATAAATAAAAAAAATACAAGGTGGTAATGTGGAAGTTAATTAAAAAATTACATGTTCCCCACTATGTTAAACTGCTGACGACTGCTCGTGCTGCTCGAACTCGATGGTGCATCAATAGCAACCGATGCTGACGGTGCTTGTGGTGTCTTTGTCATGGCTGGTGGCTATGGTGGTATAGTTGCCACTAGTGGGGCGGTAGTGGTGTCGTGGCTGGTGATAGTAGTGGTATCGTGGCAAGTGGTGGTAATGGTGTCGGGGTTGACTGGTTGAGGAATGGGTGTGTTAGCTGGGACTGGAGGCGGTGCCAGTGCGGTGCCCTCTGTATCATGACTGCGACGGCTGCAAATACGAAGTAATAATTTTTTGTAATTAGTTTTAAGTCAATCAGAAAATATAATCAGTTTAATAAAATAACAGACGATCTGTACGCAAATATATGTATCGTTCAGGTAATACAGAGCTCTAGCGGAGTCCTGGTTATCGATCCCACAGGGAACCTTAAAGCGTAGCACAAAAATCCAATATTCAATTTGCAAAGCACTTAATGTATTACAAAAAATGTTATAGTTTAACAATGCTAGAAATTTTAAAATCACTAATTTGCTTACTAAGCTTCTAAGTAAAGTAGCTACTACTATAATAAGTATTTGTAATACAAGGTTCAAATCTAGAGAAAGTGTCATCTCCCTTACAATGATATTATGGTAATTGAATGATAAAGATTAGTAAGATTCTTGTATTGTGCCAAATAAAAGCATACATATTTTTACCCTCTTCTGAGTGCTATAAAAACATTGGCTAATCTTAGGTTTAGCTCGTGGTTAAGCTGGGAGGATACTGGCTCTCACTCCAGAGCTTCCACTTCCATTCGCCTGAAGGTTAACTCTCGCTTTAGTTTCCAAACACTAGGATCAAATTGGGGATTTTAGTCTGTCACCATAAATTCTCCAATTCTACGCCCAATAAACATATTTTCCTATTTATTTGCACCCAACCCCCCATGAACTTCACCATCCATAGAGATTGAATGTAATCTCCACTTTTATTGTAGAAAGCATAGCCCTTTTGGATCATATGTTTCACAACATATTTTACCAAATCAATTGGCCAGATCGAAAAGTAAATTAAGAATGAAGTGAAAAATCATCACAATTTCTATTCTTTCTTATGACACATCTAATCTAAACTATCACATCACCATTTATCATCACAAGGAGAAAGACAAAGAAATCTACTTAGAATTCATGGGGAAGATATGACAAAACAAAGATTTTATATTGTTGACCTCATTTTTGATGAGGTCTTCTCTTCTCTCTTTAGTACTTAGGATCTAGCCTTAGGCTTTTCCTTTGACTATCTTAGAGGACTAGAAGTGGAACTCACCACCTAGAAATTCAAACCACTTCTTAACTCCTCGCAAACTCCACAAACTCGATTGTAGACCCCTAATCACCTAGAGGGTCGAAATCAAATGTGGAAGTTTAAAGGATGAGTTCCTATAGGACTCTTTGGCCTTAGGATCGCCCCGGTGGTCCTGTGCCGTGAAGGCGGCCGACTTACACACACACTACACCTATACACTACACTTTCACACACCTCCTAAAACCACACCCATACCCAACTTGACCTCCCGACTCATGGAGGTGATTCACATGGATGGTCCTTAACCCCTAAGCCCTCGGCTCGGAGGGGTAGAACAACATAGTGAATGCCTCAAATGAGTCCCTTCATGGCTCATGTGGGCTTGATATGGCTTCATGGCACAACCAAAATGATTTCATTCCACTTACATTTACCCAATCTTCAATTTTCTAAATTTTCAATTTTCGACCCCGGGACCCTACACCCGCCAAACTTACCCAAAACCCTTGAAATTACCCAAATTTTTCAAAAAAATCTCCAAATACCCAAAATTCCTCAAAAACAATCCCAAACATTCCCACATTACTCAAATTGATCATTCATAGCCAAAAATACAAAAAATTCCAAAAATACCTCCCAATACCCTCCAAATACCCAAAATGCCCCTCTTGACCCAAAAATCCAAAAATTCAGAAAATTCCCAAAAAATTCCAGAAAATCTCAACTATTCCCAATTTCATTTTGTTAAACTACACCATGGGCCAATTTTGTCAATTTACCCCACTTTTGTCAAAATCCCTAATTTGACCCATTTTAACCCAAAATGAACCCAATGTCAAACCAAACCTACCCAATTAACCCAAATTCTGGTCCAATTCAATTCTAAACTTCAATTCAACATCCCCAACACCAATCTAGACAAAATCCAAGTCCAATTTGATTGGCATTTGAATCCAATTTCACTTTTGACCTTAAAGCCCAATTTGGACCCATGACCCAAACTTAGCCCAAACTAACCCAATTCAACTCCAATTAACCCCAAACCTTTTCTAAACCTTCCTTAAAATCCCCAAAAACAAAACACTAACATGATTTGCCCAAAAGTTAGACCCAAACCCCACTCAAATTCAACCCAAAGCTAAAAGGCCCAATTTTCACCTAAACCCAAACCTAACCCAAATAAGCCTAAACCCCAAAATCAAAACCCAACCAAAGTCAAAACCTCTTTGAGACACTCCCATAAACATTTCCAAACATTAATTTTACATCAATTTCAACCCTAGCCCAACATTGGCCCAAGTTAGCCCAATTTGACCTATATTGGCCCATTTACCAAAGAGGCCCAAATCCAACCCCATTCAAACCCAAATCACTCCAAACGCATTTCAAATCATTCATGACATACCCCTAAACCAAACCCAACAATTATTTGGCCCAAGACTTTACCAAACTTTCATCCTAAAATCCATTTTAAAATCCAAAAGCCCACTTCTCTAAACCATTTTAAAAGCCCATCTTCACTAAATTTCAAAGGCCCAAACTTCATGCTAAAGCCCATATGACATTCTTTTCATCACCCCATTAATTGATATCATCCCTTAAGTCCTAAATGAAAGTTCCCATCATCAAATGATTCCAAATCAAGCCTCATGCCAAATCACCCCTAAATGCCAAAATTCACAAAATCCTTCTCCATGAAAGTTGACTTAACTTTTCCCAAGCCAAATGGAGCCATGAAGCCATGCATGAGCCACATGGGAGCCATGAGAGCCATGGAATCTACTTTCCACCTCACCATACCCAAGATGGCAAGAGGAGGAGGCCCTTTCCATATTCCCTTAAGGGGGATCAGCCACTTCCATGACTCCATTAAACCATGCTTAAACTTAATTGTACTTGGATGGTGACCCTTCCCCACTAATTAAGCTAACCTAAACCACTTTATCTTCAGCCCAAACTAGCCATGGGAAGGTGCACCTAGCCCAATCCATGCATTTGACCAAATTTGGCCAAAATATACCCTTACCCCATTCTACTTTGATTCAAACACTTTACACATGTCCAAGCCCAATTGCCTTCACCAACTTCAAGCCCTGGACCTCCTGACCCTGAGGGTGACCCATGCCTGCTGGCCAGCCACCTGGGCCACCGGAAAACGCCATGGCCGAGACATGGGAAGGAGCCAAAAAATTCAATTCTCCCTTGCTGAGCTGCCCCATGCCCAATGGCCACCATGGCTGTTCTTCCCTTGACCTAAGCAGCTAATCCCAAGCCTTAAACCCCCCTGGGAGGCCCTCCACCCTCTCCTATTTAAACCTCACCTCCTCTCGGCCATGAGGGGTGCTGAACCAAACCTTACTGAAACCCTGCCAAAATTGCTCCAGACCACTCTCCACACTTAGAGCAGTTGATCCCCAGTGATAATTTGCCCTAATCCCCACCAACATAGCCCAATTTCTCAGCCAAAATTCCACCCAAAACCAGGACATCTCCCAATTCTCCACCAACTTTAAATTAAACTCACCCACACCTACACAAGGTCAAGAGGAGAAGTTCCCCAGTGAAAGCCCCCTCTCCAGGCCACTCATCTGTTCCAGACTCCAAAGGTTGAAATCGGGCTTGGTCAAAATCATACCCGGACAATTCACTGTGCCAAGGGACTTCATCCGGAGCTCGCTTGGACCCAATCGAAGGTGACACCACCCTCAGATCGAAGCCACACTTCTCTGAGCAAAGGTATGGTCTCACTCTTCTTCCCGAGCTTCTGAACATTCTCCATTTTTATTGAGTCAAAATTCATGCCACATAAACTGTATGGATGTGTTCGTCTTCTCGAGACGAATCCATAGAGCATAAGAACGTTTAATTTGGTCAAGTATCGAGTGAGATCTTAAGCCTAGAAGATGGACGGTTCTCGGGCTAGGAGGCTTGGGGACGATGAATGGATGTCGTCCATTCAATACACGCGCGGACGGACATCGGGTCGGATCAGTGGATGATACGATGAAGGCGGGACCAGGGCTGCTGACTCAAGTGGTGGCGTCGAATGGTAGCGCGACACGCGGCGTTTTGGAGATGCCTAGGTTGAGCTGGCGCCGCGTCACTTAAGTAGAAAAATAGGGATTTTCTTATTTATTTAATTCGCTAAACTTCAAAATGCATCACTTTGTGTAGGAAAATCAGAAAAATAAAATAAAAATACCCTCTCGCTCGAGTGAACGAGTAGAATAATGTGGAAAAGAAATCATTTAATTTCATCAAGTATTTTATTTTTAATTATTTATTTACTCTCTGCACTATTTCAATTCTCCATGCATGTATACAATTCACCATGGCATGAGACCATAGGGCTTTTGAAGCCTCTGAATTTGGGAACATTCCCTGAATTTTTCAAAGTTAGAGGCCACCCCTATGAAGAGTTATTGATTTTTCAATTTTAGGTCACTATTCTGAGTATTTTAATTCTAATAATTAGCATGTTGTGAAATAAATTCTAGGAAAATTTGGTGATGTCTCTTATGACCAGAGGACCCTAGGGAAAATGGTTTTTGAGTTAACTCACTTGTAATAACCCTAATTGGCTTAAACACCCAAAATGGAGCCTTAATTAATTAAAGCTAATCATACATCAAATTGACTTGAAATCAATTCTCCACTGACCTTTAGGATCAGGGGAACCCACCATAAAAGTTTGAAGTCAATTGGACTTGGTTAGCCCTATCAAATGGGTTGATTAAGCCATTCAGCCAAACTCAACTTTAAAAATTCATAACTTTCAAAATACTTTTCAAAAATTCACCAAATTGGTTTTGGAGCCTCTCTGATATCAGGGGAATTTAAGAAATATAAAATTGCAATTTTCCAAAAAAAAGTTGATTTTTTTACATTATTTTAATACTTTTAATAATTAAAAAATAATAAAAATCACAAAAATAATAAAATTCACCAAAATGTTACATTTTGAATTTTAATCATTTAGGAACAAACCCCATATTTTTCTTAAGTCTCTATGATGAGATATCAAATTTTAAAGCCCTAAGGTAATTTTAAAATAAAAAAAATGTATTTTCTAGCATTTCTATTAAAATAATTCTAATAAATCAAAGAAAAATAAAAAAATTATAAAAATTGGTTCTCTAGTTTCCTTGATATCGGAGAGATTTTTGAAAAATATAAAATTTATTTTTCAACTTTTATTTTATTTTTAAATTAATTAATACTCCAAAACTCAAAATAATTATATTAAAAATAATATAATTCAAAAAATCACCAAAATTGGTCCAAGTGGTCCTCTGGTCATTAGGAATGTCCCATAATTTTCTTAAGAACAGAAACTTTCCCTTGGTCATATTATTAAATTTTCCTTGAAAATCCCTATTTTCCACCAAAAATATTTATATAAATAAATTAAATACAGAAAAATCACATTTTCTCCTCTAATGTTTTGATTGATATATGAGTGAAGTTACATAAAAATTTTAAATTCATTTAAGCTCAATTTAGTGAGTTATGAAATTAGTAAGTTTAAAGGGCAAAATGGTAATTAAAATTTTAACCTATAATTAAAAATTTTAGGTTTAATTAAAAGGGTGAGTAAAATATTTGATACTAAGTTCATTTTGGATGATTGAAACTTAGGCAATTAAAGGGTAGAAACCTACCAAATAATTTGAAAATAATTAAAATAAACCTTAATTAAATGATTAATTAAACTTGGAAGAATAATAAAAAATTTGGAATTATTAAAATAGTGGATATTATTAGGAAGAAATTTATTCTTTAATCTATGAATCCCTAAATTAATCACCTCAATAATATTTAATTCCTAATTAAATGATAATCCAAATTAAAAATTTATAATGCTAAAAGACTTAATCATTAAATTAAATTAAAATTAGAACATTTAAATTAAATCCTTTTAAAATTTCAATTAAATTAATACTTTAACAATTAAAATTAAATCATCCTTAAAGCATAAAAAAATAAAATATTAAATTAAAATAAAAAAAATTTAAATTAAATTAAATTTAAATTTAAATTTAAATTTAAATTAAAAATAAAACCAAATTAAGATTTAAATTAAAATTAAAATTAAATTAAATTTAATTTAAATTTAAATTAAATTAAATCACATTAAATTAAATTAAATTAAAACATATTAAATTAAATTAAATTAAAATAAATAAAATCAAGTTAAAATAAAATTAAAATTAAATAAAATTAAATTAAATTAAATTAAAACTAAAACTAAACCAAATTAAATTAAATTAAAATTAAATTAAATTAAATTGAATTAAACATAACATCACTTAAAACATAAAGAATTCAAAAATAAATCTAAAACAACTTGAACACTATTTCAAACTTAAACCCATTAATTAAAATTAAGTCGAGTCACAAATCACTTGAACATCGATTTACCCTCAAAAGCTCTTGTTGTCATAACCCCTAAACAGAGTGTTAAGTGAAGTGTTACTTCACTCATAGGATATTCAAATGTCTTAGTTCACAGAGCAAGATAACAAAACTTGAACTCCTGGATGATTGATTCATTGTATAATTAAATTCTCCTGGACTTAAAATAATCCTAGAAGTATTGAAAAGATGTTTAAGATTCGTCTCAAGAACTTCCTCAAATACGATAGAATGTTTATAAGAACAATTGAACTTAATTGTTCTTTGATGAAGAAAATCGTCCTCAAACCAAAACACAAGAACCTAGACGTCATAGGAGATGACTAGTTATAGGAATAAGAACTTGGTAGAAAATCATAACCCTTCCCTTAGCTTTTCCTAGGAACTTGCTTTAAATGCTTAAATATTCTGAATTGTATTTAAGTGCAGCCTGGGATGACGGGAAGACCCTCCAAGTATGCTTTTATTTTATTGCAATATACCTTCTTGCAATTTACTTTATTGCAAATGCACTTTACTTTTCCTGCATGATAAACAACTGATGCATGAAAACCCACACCTTTAGGATAGTCCCTAAAACCGAAACCAAAACTAAATTAAAAGTCATTACAAGATAAAATTCACCGCCACAACATTTCAAAATATAAAACAACTCAAAATTTAATCACAAACAAAACAACAAAACTACAACTACAACTAAATTAAAACGTCTTGTTGGATGATCGGGAATACCTCGGATGATGTAACTTTCGTGTTGCTAAAGGGATTTTCCCACGGTCTAAATGAAAGTGTGGAACTCATTTAATTGAGTTTAGCAAATTCATCTGGACTAAGTGAATCCGATAAAAATAACAATGCCGGAAGGATGGAACCATGGGATCTTAACTGGTGTTGTTATAATCAATTTTAAGATTTGTTTTAATTAAAACATAAAGAACACTTGGAAATTAAGATTTCTAAAACCAAACTCTTCTCTTCTCTTTTGATTACAATCTTATAAGACTAAACTTTTGCAACAACAAAGAGCTCGGAGCATGGTGGGCAGCACGGCCATCGTCATCAGCAAAACCTGAGTCTACTTCAGCAAAACTTTCTTAGAATTAAATAACCAAGCCATAGGATTTCGAGGTAGTTTGCCTAGTGCAACATAAATCCTCAATCTTTCTATTAGGCATTTGCATTGCAAATTAAGCCTTAACCAGTCTTAGGATTTCCGAGGTAGTCGTCCGATACGACATAAACCCTCACATCTTCGAGGCTATTTGTATGATCGTGTCATACGAATATAAGTCCTAATTAATTAAAATTGGTAGGATCAAAACATTAAACAAACATTAGGACTTTCCTAAATTCAAGCCAAACAATAGGATAGTCGGAAAATTACCGAAGTTCGCTTCGAATCTGTAATTTCTCCTACCTTTCTTCCTTTGAATTCCCAAAACAAAATGTTCCAAATTTGATCCATTCCCTATTGAAATTCTAAAATTCAATCCCTTGAAAACTTAAACTTTGAGATTCTTGAGAGTAGAACTACCGATTATTATCGAGAGTTTTCTTAAATGATTCCCGTCATTTAAGAGGTAATTAACTATAGGGGCTTGCCCTTATAGGGAACTTTAAGAACCGAGGTAATATAAACCCTGCTTAATTCATTTATATTAAGTAGGGGAATTTGTCGGCTTATAAAATTGGTTCGCAGACCAAACGAATGTCATAAATTTTCTAGTTTATTTAACCGAGCCCCATCATTAAGCAGTGTGTCTATTCTTTGGGATAAATACAAGGTTTGTGATGCGGCGCTCGTTTATATAAACTATTTGGGATGTGAGGTCGGTTTGATTTCATATCTTAAAATTATTTTCAAAATCAAATACTACTTTCTAAATCATATATATATATTTAAATTAAAATTAAAATCGAAAATTCGCCAACAACTTCTGTTAGGCGACCCCCTTTTTAAAATAATACACATAACTTAAAAATATGCCGACATATATATAAAAGCAACGTCATAAAAACAAATAGAAGTAAATACCACTTATCTAAATTTCTTCCCCAAGGAAATCCCTTGAAGTTCCCATGGATCTCCTTCTCTTTTCACAACACACTCAATTCTCTCTTGGAATAGTAGGGAAAAACTAATCTCTCACTTTCCCTCTCCTCCTACAACTCTTTTAAGAAGAATCATTCATAAGACAACACTAAACATCAAACCCTAGACTCTAAACTCTCTCTAAACACTCCCTCTTCATTTACATAAACACACACACTTAAGCACACACACCACACAAACTACTCACACTGATTTCTACTGCCCATAACAAGTTAAATTCATCTAGGAACAAATTTCCCAAGAGTCGCCTCAAGAATCCCTCCAAAAAGCATCCAAATACATTAAATCTAGCTTGAACCGACATTGGGCGCCGTCGGCAACCTGTCCCGACTTTTTTTCCTGAACTCTATGAAAAAACGTGCCGTCACTGCGGGTTTGGGCACCGTCGGCGCTAGAACTTCAAAATATGGTTTTTGCCTTTTTTTGTTCCAAATTCATTCATTTTTGCTTTTTTTTTGCTCCATTCGCCTAAATCATCATACCTATAGAAAAACATGAAAAATATCTTTCATTAAAGTGTCATATCACAAAAAAATGACTACGAAATATATATATGAAAAATCAAACATATTTTTTTGTGCATCAAAATCTCCCAAACTTAACTATTACTTGTCCTCAAGTAATCCTTTTACTACATAAAAATATGGCTCTTAGTTTTGAACTTTAATTAAAGATTACTATGATTTTTTATTTAAATGAATATAAATAGCAAAATTTTTAGAAAGATTTTAAATAACTTAGTTCAAATCTATAGCTATAAAAACATTTAGTAATCAAGTCTAAGAGTTATAGTCTCCTATTTATTTCAAAAATAATCATAATTTGTCACATTCAAGATGTTTTGAAGTATCATATGAAAAAGAAGTTCATGAAAACTCTATTACTAAGGATGCTAATACTTTACTATAAATTCAGAAATAGAATTAAGCTCTTCTTTTAAGTTGATTCAAATGAAGCCAATTTTTGATTATGCATCTTCTTAAGCTTCTTCTCACAAATATTTTTCTTTTTCTTTTCGGGATTGCTTTTAAATCCTCTCCCTTTTTTTTACTTTTTTTTCTTTGCATGTGAGGATTACTATATATAGATAGCCTTTAATAATTTTGAACTTCACTCTCCTCTTCTTAAAGTTGGAACTTGAAACATTTCTTTACTTTATGAATATATTAGCTTTTTAATGATTCATCATAGAGTCACAATCCTTTCACCTCACATAAATCTCTATGACTCTTAACATTTCAAAAATACATTTTTCTTTACTTTAAATAGTTAACTATAATCTAATCCTCTTATACTAAATATCTTAACCCATACAGTTAACCTTCATTACTAAAACATTTCATTCAAATCTACTATAATATTTAAATAAAATAAAAAATTTAGTGATTTATAGTTAAGCTCAACTACTTTAAGTCATGTTAAGATAATTTTGAAAATATATTTTTGATTGAAAAAAAATAAAAGTTAAATTTGTTTCCTCCCCTAAACTTAAATTTTTCAGTGTATAACAAATTACCAAATGAGAGAGAAAAATAAAATTAAACTAACATTTTTATGTCGGACTTTTGATTCTTCTGAAGCATGCAGGTATTAAATAAAAATTTAACTACAGGCATCAAATGGTTAGAAGCATTATTCACACACACACACACACACACACACACACACACACACACACACACATATATATATTAGAGATTTGCAGGGTAAAGAAAATTTAAAACACTACATAAAATACTTTAAACAACATCCATTACATTTTCAAAGCAATATGACAAACTACAGAAGCTTTAATACAATTTAACCAAATTAAAAGTACAATCACTACACATAACTGATATATTAAAGCAAATAACAAACACAAAAATCACATAACAATAACAAACTAAAGAATACTAAACTACCAATCATCATCTCTTGTTTCTTCTGCTCCTTCTTTCTCAGGTTGGTATGGATACTAGCAGGGGTAAGTAGAAAATATCACACATATTTCTCCCATCATAAATCTCATCCGAGCATCATGATAAGCAATATCATACTCCACTCTTCTCCTCTGATAATCATCATTGATGCTATTTCTTGCTTCTAAACCATCAATCCTGATATGAAGCCTCGTAATATCATCTTACTGAATCATCAGTCGCTCCATAATATTAAAAATAGTAGGAGTCTCCGAGGTAGAAGGTATGCCAAGATTAGCAAAGGGAATCTCACTACTCTTACCTCCAGATCTCCATCCTACATGAGACTCATAAGTGTGAATGTTGGCCTTACTAATAGGTTTTAAAGGATGGACCAACTCTTTTCTACTATCAACTTCAACTCCTGATTATATACATAATGTATAGATCAGGGCAGGATGTCCCAATCCTCCTGTAGTTTCTCCCTTAGCTATAGTTAGAATGATATTATAAATAACTCTTCCAATATTAATTAATATCATATTTTGAATACAAAAACTCAAAATTACTCTATCCCTTGAAACTTCACTATGATGATAGTTAGGTAGTAGTCTTGCAGAAATAAAGTAATGTCAAGCTTTAGATGCAACATTAAGAGTGGAACCAGGAAAATATTGCTTAGTTTTCCACTCCCCTTTTCTATTAGTAAGAAAAGTAATTACCTCTTTTAATTCAGCATCCATAATACCAAATGATTTGTACTCATAGAACGTATTATTTTGTGACTGGTAGAAAGCATTGATCCGCTCAGGAGCAAATTCTACCATTTGCCCTCAAACTAGCACATATTCCTCTTCAGTATACCGCAAGTTGGCATAAAACTCACGGACAACATCAGTGACAACATTTGCAAAAAAATAACAAAAAGTTTCCCAGTTCTGATCAGCAATCACCTGCTCTACAACTCCGCACAGATTTTCAAATCCTTAATCTTGAATATACCTCTTACTTTAGAGTGTAGATTTGAAGTGATACTATTCTTTTACATTTACAAATCGTCTTTCATCAAAATAAACCTTCCTCTTTCCATTAAACATCTTTGGAGCCATTTAAAATTTCTAGAAAATTCGAAAACAAATCCTAATAAATTCTAAAATCACAATGCAATAAGCTCAAAATTCAAATCTAGTAAGTAACTGCATTTCACCATGGATTTTCTCAAAAGTTTCTCAAAACCCCTAAATTTTCGGATCTCTACAATGTGAAAGATTTCCATGGTGAAAATAAAAAATTATTTTTAAAGTAGAGCTCTTACCTAGGGAAGAGAAGATCCAACCTTAAAAAGCTTTGAAATCACCTCAAATTCAAGTTTAAGCAAGCCTTAGGGGAGTATTTCGGCCTTGGCTAGATGTAGACGGTCAAATGGGGTCAAAGGGTCAAAATTTGTGAATTAAGTTCTGGGCACTTTCGAGTATTAGGCGCCGTTAGCACCAGACTGGTCTAAATAAAAGAACTCTCAGGAAAATCTCGCCTTCGGCGCCCATTCTAGAGTCGTCGGCGTTTAAATTTTGAGTTCCAAAAATTTCACAATTTTAATCATTTCCAAGTTACAACACCATATAATTAGCCTTTTTAAGAATCCAAATTCACTAATAAGAGATGAACTAACACCAATATTACATAAACAACACAAAACATCACTTATATATATAAAATCCAAAGTTATAAATTAAACAAATCAAGTAGTCTATCACATCAATAATTCATCGTCGCAATCAAACCACAACACTCTAATGCTGAAAACATAAAAAAGATTCAAATCTCAAGCATAATATATCTCAAATCACACCATAAGTAAACTAAATACAAACCAGACTCAAACAAATAAAGTCCAAATACTTAATAAAGTAGATAAAAATAAAGAATCACTACTCTTCATCAACATCAGTGCTATCATTTCTGATATCTCCCATGTATTGGTGGTTCATAAACAATTGTAGAAGGGTCGATATGTAAATTCATCAGTTTAATCCTCTTCAATCCAAGCCTTTTTCTTCATCAATTGTATCAATTCTTCTTCCATACCCTCAGTATGATGAAACTGTTCCTTCAACCTCCAATCTAGATGATCAAATAAGTCAGATATATTATTAATAACATTCGTAAGATTTCACACCTCTTTCTCTAGTTTCTTGATCTTCCTTAGAATCAACAGGGTATTTTTAGGAAAACTAGGCTGAACAGGTAATAAACTCTGAGATTGTTGGTCTACCGTTATGCTCAGGTTAGTTTCATCTTTAGGTACTGGACAGTCGTAAACATTAGTTGGATCCATGGGCTTCTAAGGAAGAAGCACTTTTTACCAACTCTCTTATGGTACTTGTGACTGACTGCATAGCAGAAATATTTTAGAAGGGTGTCCCAAACCATAGTTTGATCCATGCACAATCAATCCCAATACAGATTTCACAATTATAGTACCAATATCAATAGGCTATCAGTCTGAATGCAATAATTTAATATTGCACTTCCTTCGTCACTCTACTAATTTTCATAGTCGGGAGTAATTTATAAGATATAAAGAAATGACATTGCTTCGACTCAGGATTCAATAAGGTCGTAGAGAAATTGACATACCCTTCATCTCTTATCTCCCAATCTTCACTTTCGTCCATCAAATATCGATAGATTTCATTCATATTGTCTCTTGTAGGATGAAATTTGTGTAATGGCAAATTGGCACATTGTCTATCATATACAGTTCATTAATCTTGGAAGGAGGCCACCTACCTCGCACATAGACGACTCCTTGGTTGATTCCATGAAGATTTGTATTAAATTCCTTCACCACAGGAATGACTACTGCAGCAGTAGTGTAACAAAACACTTCACAACGGCTCTGTATAATAATTTCTTCAACATGAGTTCTAGGAACATTCGTACCTCGATGGGCAAAGCCTCGTTCATTGATAAGCCTCCTCTTTATAAGGACTTTGTCACAATGTCGCTTCACCTCGAAACCGACGAACTTCCTCCTATGAATACTCTAAATTTTGGAGATTGTAAGAAGTTGGAAGCCATCGAATGCAAATTTTAGTACTTCCTTTCATTTTTTCTAGAGTTAATGGGTTTAAAACCGAGTTTAGGGAGTTATATAGGGTGAAATTTCCGCTCAAAACCGCCAAATCTCGCCATTTGAAACTCCAAAAACCGCTCTCTGTTCGTCAGCGTCGTCGGTGCCCAAGCTCCAAAAAATTAAGTTGCTCTATGGAAAATTTGTTGTCGGGCACTAAATCGAGCACCATCGACGTCAGTTCACAACTTTTCTCCAACCTCTTTTTTCGTCCAAATAATCTCCAAATCTTTGATTTAATCCAATAATTAGCACCATATAGGATAATTATGAGAAAGTATAACTCAAATATAAGGCTATCTAATAATAACAACAACTATATCTCAAATAAAACAAAATAAACAACACAAACAATTATGGGTTGCCTCCCATAAAGTACTTGGTTTAACGTCGTTAGCCCGAAAAACATTAGTTTCATTCATGATGACATAACATTAAAACCTCTTTAATATTTGGTCGTGATCCTTCAAAATATGGTTTTAATCGATGCCCATTAACTTTAAATGTTCTTTCGATTTTTGGGTCCTCAATATCAATAGCTCCAAACTGGTAGACCTTTTTTTACAGTGAAAGGTCTTATTCACCTAGACTTAATTTTTCGAGGAATTAATCTTAATCTTGTATTATATAACAAAACGTATTGTCCAGGTTCAAATCTCTTTTTAATAATCTTCTGATCTGCCATATCTTAATATTCTCCTTATAAATTCTTTCATTATCATAAGATTCATTTCTCATTTCTTCCAATTCATTACGCTACAATAATCTTTTCTCACTAGCATCTTTTAAATTTAAACTGAACTCTTTAATTACCTAATATGCTTTATGTTCCAATTTAACCGGTAAATGACAGTTGTTTTCCAAAAATTAGTCCATAAGGAGACATTCCTATAGGAGTTTCATAAGCAACTCTAGATGCTCATAATGCAGTATCTAATCTTGCAAGTCAATCTAATTTATAGAGATTTACATATTTCTCCAAAATTATTTTAATTTTGCGATTTAATATTTCAGCTAAACCACTTATCTTTAGATGATAAGCGGTAGAGATTCTATGTATAATATTATATTTTCTAGTCAATCTTTGAATCATATTATTTCTAAAATGGGATCCAACATCAGTAATGATAGCTCTCGGCATTCCATAACTTATAAAAATATTTTCCATTAAAAGTTTTGAAACACTTAGAGCATCACATCCGGGTAAAGCTATGTCTTCAATCCATTTTAATACATAATCAACAACAACCGATATATATATATATATATATATATATATATATATATATATATATATATATATATATATATATAAATATATATATATATTCCCAAATGAAGGAATAAATGGTCTCATAAAATCTAGTCCCCAAACATCAAAGATTTCAACTTCCAATGTAAAATTTAGGGGCATTTCATTTCTTCTAGAAATATTACCTACTCGCTGACATTGATCACATATTTTAATATATCTATTAACATCCCTAAAAAGAGTAGGCTAATAGAATCTAGATTGTAAAATTTTATGTGCAATTTTGTCAGTTCCAAAATTTCCCTCAAATTCAAAATCATGGCTTCTCTGAATAATTGGTTCAATTTCTTCATAAGACACGCATTTTCTAATAACTAGGTCCTTGCATTGTTTATATAAATAAGGGTCATTCCAAAAATAAAATTTGGCATCATACAAAATTCTTTTCTGTTGTTGCTTCAGTAAATGAGATGGTAAAATATCACTAATAATATAATTCACAATATCAACATACCACGGTAAATTTCATTCCTTAATATTGTAAAATTGATCATCAGAAAAAGTTTCTATAATTTCATCTTCAAAATAAAATAGATCATGTTGTTCCAGCTTAGAAAAATGATCAACTATTTGATTGTCAGATCCTTTTCTATCCACTATAACATAGTCAAATTCTTGCATTAGAAGTACCCATCTGATTAATCTAGGTTTAACATCCTTCTTTTGCATTAAGTACTTGATAGTAGAATGGTCTGTATGTACTATACATTTAGTCTCAATTAAGTACGACCTGAATTTTTCAAAAGCATATACAATTGCTAATAACTCTCTTTTAGTAGTGGTATAATTAATTTGAGCATTAATAAGAGTTCTACTAGCATAATATATAACTTTGAAAATTTTATCATACATTTGTCCTAAAACAGCTCCAATTGCATAATCACTGGCATCACACATAAGTTCCAATAGTTTCTCCCAATCAGGTGAAACTATTATAGGGGCGGTGATTAATTTTTCTTTCAAAAGTTCGAAAGCATTTAAACAATCTTCATTAAAGTTAAATTTTTTTATCTTTCTCTAAAAGCTAGCACAGAGACTTAGTAATTTTTGAAAAATCTTTAATATAACGCCTGTAGAACCCAACATGTCCTAAAAAACTTCTAACCCCTCTCACAGTAGTTGGAGGTCGTAGTTTAACAATAATTTGAATCTTTACAGGGTCTACTTTCATGCCATATTTAGAGATTTTATGCCCAAGCACAATTCTTTCTGCAACCATAAATTGACTTTTCTCCCAATTTAGAACTAAATTTATTTTTTCACATAACTCCAAAACTTTTTCTAAATTATTTAAGCAAATATCAAATGAAATTCAAAACATAGAAAAATCATCCATAAAAACTTTTATTCAATTATCAATCAGATTAATGAAGATAGACATCATACATCTTTAAAATGTTGTAGGTGCATTACATAATCTAAATGGATTTCATCGAAAAGAAAATGTTCCATAATAATTAGTAAATGTTATCTTTTTTTATCCTCAGGAGCAACTGGTATTTGATGATAGCTAGTATATCTGTCTAAAAAGCAAAAATATTTGTACCTAGCAAGCCTGTCCAATATTTGATTAAGAAAATGTAAAAGAAAGTGATCTTTTCTAGTGGCGGCATTTAATTTTCTATAATCAATATAGATTCGCCAACTAGTGACTTGTCTCATGGTGATAAATTCATTTCTTTCATTAGTTTCAACAGTCACTCCTCCTTTCTTAGGACACAATGAATTGGACTCACACATGCACAGTCTGAAATTGGATATATAATTCCAGCATTAAACTATTTTAAAACTTCTTTCTTTACTACTTCTTTCATCAATGATTTAATCTCCTTTGCGGATCAGCTCTAGGTTTATGTTGTTCATCCAATAAGATTTTATGCATACAGATCAAATGACTGATTCATTTAATATCAGCTAACGTCCAACCAAAAGCTTTTTTATATCTTTTCAAGGTTTCTAATAATTTCTGCTCTTGTGTATCAGTTAAATAACTGGTAAAGTAGATAATTCTCCTAAGAACACATACTTCAAATGGTTTGAAAGTTTTTTCATCTCAAGTTCAGAGGGTGTTATGATAGATGAAATTAAACTTTTATTACCATTTTCTGTAATATCCAACATTTCAAATCTTTCCTAAAAATAATCCAGTTTTTCATTATCTGTCTCAACATATTTTTCTTTCATTTCATCTTTTTCCTCACATTTAAAAATTTCTTGTTCGAGTTTCTCTTCATTTTCCTCCTTAAAATGCTCATTTTCTAAATAATACAAATGTCCATCCAAAAGCATTCATCATCTTTTTCAGTTGCTGGATACTTCATAGCTTTTGACATATTAAATGTCACTTCTTGATCATTAACTCTCATAGTTAATTTTCCTTTTGAACATCGTTCATAGCTCTTCCAGTTGCAAGGAATGGTCTTCCCAAAATTATAGGAATTTCTTATCTTCCTCCATATCTAAAATAATAAAATTCACAGGGAAGATAAATTTATCAACCTTAACTAAAACGTCTTCAACAATTCCTTCAGGATAAGTAATAGAAAGATCAACTAATTGAAGAGTTACTGAAGTACAAGAAATTTCTCTTATTCGCAACCTTTTAAATGTTGATAGAGGCATGAGATTAATGCTGGCTCCCGGATCACATAAGACTCTTCCAAAAAAATTTTCTCCAATAGCACAAGATATAGTGAAGCTACCAAGATCCTTGAGTTTTTAGGAAGCTTTTTCTGAATAATTGCACTACATTCCTCACTGAATGCAACGGTCTCATTATCTGTAAACTTCTATTTTTAATTTAATATATCATTCATAAACTTCACATAATTGGGCGTTTGTTCTAAAACTTCAACAAAAGCGATGTTTATTGATAATTTTTTTAAGGATTTCAAGGAATTTTGAAAATTCTTTTTCACTCTTTTATTATTTCAACCTCAGAGGAAACGGAGGTGGTGGTCTTTCAACGGTAACTTTAATCGGTTTAAGCGGATATTGTAAATTTAGATATATGTTATCATTACTTTTATCAGTTTCCACCTTCTCTTTTTCAACATCAATGTCTTTTTGCACTCTTGATTCCAATTTTTTTTCACTTCTTAACTGTATAGCCATAAGTTGTTCTTTATTTTGATCCTTGGGTTAATCTCAACATTACTAGGAAAAGTCCCAGAATGTATACTACTAAGTGCAGTAACAATATGCACCAATTGATTTTCAATATTTTTAATAACAGCTCCTTGGCTTTGCTATTGGGTCCCTTGACTTTGTAACTGATTCCCTTGACTTTGCATGATTACCCATATTTAATATTAATTCTTCCATAGAAAACCTCTTCTCCTTGAATTGTGGGTTACTATTGAATCTTGAAGGATAAGAAGGTCTATAATTTGTGTTTCAATTATTGTTTGAATTTCCTAATGGGTTCATAGAATTGTTCCCCCATTGCTCAAAATTTTAAATTCCTTTTTTTGTTTTCTAATTTTTCTAATGGTGCATTCTAGCTTTGACTCTGTTGACCTCATTTTTGATGAGGTCTTCTCTTCTCTCTTTAGTACTTAGGATCTAGCCTTAGGCTTTTCCTTTGACTATCTTAGAGGACTAGAAGTGGAACCCTCCACTTAGAAATTCAAACCACTTCTTAACTCCCTGCAAACTTCACAAACTTGATTGTAGGCCCCTAATCACCTAGAGGGTTGAAATCAAATGTGGAAGTTTAAAGGATGAGTTCCCATAGGACTCTTTGGCCTTAGGATCGCCTCCGGGTAGCTCTGTCCAGTGAAGGGCTGACTTACACACACACTACACTTATACACTACACTTTCACACACCTCCTAAAATCACACCTATACCCAACTTGACTCCTTGACTCATGTAGGTAATTCATATGGATGGACCTTAACCCCTAAGCCCCTAGCTAAGAGGGTTAGGAACAACATAGTGAATGCCTCAAATGAGTCCTCTCATGGCTCATATAGGCTTAACATGGCTTCATGGCTTCATGGCTTCATGGCTCAACCAAAATGATTTCATTCCACTTACATTTACCCAATCTTCAATTTTCTAAATTTTCAATTTTTGACCCCCCGGACCCTTACACCCGCCTAGCCTACCAAATGCCCTTGAAACTACCCAAAATTTGCAAAATCACCTAAATTACCCAAAATTCCCCAAAATCATTCCTAAACATTTCCCTCCACTCAAATTGATCATCCATAGCCAAAAATACCAAAAATTCCAAAAAATACCCCCAATACCCTCCAAATACCCAAAATGCCCCTCTTAGCCAAAAAATCAAAAAATTCAGAAAATTCCTAGAAAATTTTAGAAAATCCCAAATATTTCCAATTTCATTTTGTCCAACTACACCATGGGCCAATTTTGTCAATTTACCCCACTTTTGTCAAAATCCCCAATTTGACCCATTTTAACCCAAAATGAACCCAATGTCAAACCAAACCTACCCAATTGACCCAAATTATGGTCCAATTCAATTCTAAAATTCAATTCAACATCCCCAACACCAATCTAGACCAAATCCAAGTCCAATTTAATTGGCATTTGAATCCAATTTCACTTTTGACCTTAAAGCCCAAATTTGAACCCATGACCCAAACTTAGCCCAAACTAACCCAATTCAACTCCAATTAACCCCAAACCTTTTCTAAACCTTCCTTAACATCCCCACAAACAAAAAACTAACATTATTTACCCAAAATTTAGACCCAAACCCCACTCAAATTCAACCCAAAGCTAAAAGGCCCAATTTTGACCTAAACACAAACCTATCCCAAATAAGCCCAAACCCCAAAATTAAAACCCAACCAAAGCCAAAACCTCTTTGAAACACTCCCATAAACATTTCCCAACATTAGTTTTACATCAATTTCAACCCTAGCCCAATATTGGCCCAAATTAGCCCAACTTGATCTACATTGAGCCATTTACCAAAGAGGCCCAAATTCAAACCAATTCAATTCCATATCACACCAAATTGACTCCAAACCATTCATGGAACATCCCTAAACCAATTGCAACATTTATTTGACATGTTCTTTCACAAAATTTTCACCCAAAAACCCATCCTGAAATAAAAAAAAATCCACTTCCCTAAATCACTTTAAAAGCCCATCTAAAACCATTTCAAAGAGCCCAAAATCTACCCTAAAGCCCATATGACATTTTCATTTCCCATCCATTTAATCAAAGTCATTCCCTAAGTTCCAATCCCATCATCAAATGATTCCAAATCAAGCCTCATGCCAAATCACCCCTAAATGCCAAAATTCACAAAACCCTTCTCCATGAAATTTGACTCTACTTTTCCCAAGCCAAATGGAGCCATGAAGCCATGCATGAGCCCCATGAGAGCCATGGAATCTACTTTCCACCTCACCAAACCATTAATTGCAAGAGAGGAGATCTCTTTCTTAAACCCTCTTAAACCCTTTTTTACCTTAAGCATGTCACACACTAAACCATACTTAGCCACCTCACCATGGATGGAGACCACACCATTTTCTCTTGGTCGACCCAAGTGGCTCTTTTCAGCCTAAAACCAGGCCTTGGGTGGTGAACCTAGCCCAAAACCATGGGTTGACTCATTTGAACCCAAAATAGCCTTCCCCCCATTCCATTTCAATTCAGCTCCTTTACACATGTCCATGGCCAATTGACTGCATTAAGCCCAGCCACGACCTCCACGACCTTGAGGTGACGACCACCGGCTGGCCGACCACCACAGCCGCCGGAAAACACCATGGCTGAGACATGGGAAGGAGCCAAGCATTGAAATTCCACCTTGCTGAGTTGCCCCATGCCCAGTGGCCATTGCAGCTGTTCTTCCCTTGCCAAGAGCAGGTGATCCGGTCCCTAACTTCCCACGGGAGGCCCTCCGCCCTCTCCTATTTAAACCTCACCTCCTCTCGGCCATGAGAGGTGCCGAACCGAACCTTGCGAAACCCTACCAAAATTGCTCAAGACCACTCTCCACACTTAAAGCGAGTTGATCCCCGATGACAATTTGCCCTAATCCCCACCAACGAGCTCAATTTCTCGACCAAAATTCCACCCAAAAACATGACATCTCCCGACTCTCCACCAAATTCAAATTAAACTCACCCACACCTGCACAAGGTCAAGAGAAGGAGTTCCCAGGTGAAAGCCCCCTCTCCGGGCCACCCATCCGTTCCGGACTCCAAGCTTTGTAATCGGTACGTGGTCGAAATCATACCGGACAATTCACCGACCCGAGGGACTTCATCTGGAGCTTGCTTGGACCCAATCGAAGGTGACACAACTCTTAGATCGAAGCTTCGCTTCTCTGAGGAAAGATATAGACTCACTCTTCTTCCCCAGCTTACAGAGATTATCTATTTAATTTGAGTCAATTTCAATACATGTTTACCATATGGATGTGTTCGTCTCCTCAAGACGAATCCATAGAGCATAAGAACACGAAAATCAGTTGAGAATCGAGTGAGAAATTAGGGTTAGAAGGTTGACGGTCACGGGTGCACACCAGTCGTAGACGATGACTGGGAGCCATCGGATCGAGCGTGTATCGAGCGAACAGTCTCGATCGAGCCTGACAGCGAGATGGTACGTGAACCGCGGGGCCCTGGAGCGCTGAGTCGGATGGCGGCGCCGAATCAGAAGACGACTCATGGCCTTTCGGAGTTGCCGAGGATGGCGTGGCGCCACGTGGATAAGTAGGAAATTAGGGTATTTTCTTATTTATTTAATTCCCTAAACTTTAAAAATGCATAACATTGTGTAGGAAAATCAGAAAAATAAAATAAAAATACCCTCTTGCTCAGTGAACAAAGGAGAATAATGTGGAAAAGAAATCATTTAATTTCATCAAGTATTTTATTTTTAATTATTTATTTACTCTTTACACTATTTCAATTCTCCATGCATGTATACAATTCACCATGGCATGAGACCATAGGGCTTTTGAAGCCTCCGAATTTGGGAACATTCACGAATTTTCCAAAGTCGAGGCCACCCCTATGAGGAGTTATTGATTTTTCAATTCTAGGTTACTGTTCTGAGTATTTTAATTCTAATAATTAGCATGTAGTGAAATAAATTCTAGGAAAATTTAGTGATGTTTTTTATGACCAGAGGACCCTAAGGAAAATAGTTCTTGAGTTAACTCACTTGTGATAACCCTAATTGGCTTAAACACCCAAAATAGAGCCTTAATTAATTAGAGCTAATCATACATCAAATTGACTTGAAATCAATTATTCACTGACCTTTAGGATCAGGGGAACCCACCATAAAAGTTTTAAGTCAATTGGACTTGGTTAGCTCTATCAAATGGGTTGATTAAGCCATTTAACCAAACTTAAACTTTAAAAATTCATAACTTTCAAAACACTTTTCAAAAATTCACCAAATTGGTTTTGGAGACTCTCTGATATCAGGGGAATTTAAGAAAATTAAAATTATAATTTTCCAAAAAAGTTGATTTTTTGCATTATTTTAATATTTTTAATAATTAAAAAATAATAAAAATCACAAAAATAATAAAATTCACCAAAATGTCACATTTTGAATTTTAATCACTTAGGAACAAACCCCATATTTTCCTTAAATCTCTATGATGAGATATTAAATTTTAAAGCCCTAAGGTAATTTTAAAATCAAAAAAATGTATTTTTTAGCATTTCCACTAAAATAATTATAATAAATCAAAAAAAAATCAGAAAATTATAAAAATTGGTTTTTGGTTTCCTTGATATTATAGAGATTTTTGAAAAATATAAAATTTATTTTTTAACCTTTATTTTAATTTTAAATTAATTAATACTCCAAAACTCAAAATAATTATAATAAAAATAATATAATTCAAAAAATCACCAAAATTGGTGCAAGTGGTCCTCTGGTCTTTAGGAATGTCTCATAATTTTCTTAAGGACAGAAACTTTCCCTTGGTCATGTTATTAAATTTTCCTTGAAAATTCTTATTTTCCACCAAAAATAATTATATAAATAAATTAAATACAGAAAATTCACATTTTCTCCTCTAATGTCTTGATTGACATATGAATGAAGTTACATAAAAATTTCAAATTCATTTAAGCTCAATTTAGTATGTTATGAAATTAGTAAGTTTAAAGGGCAAAATGGTAATTAAAATTTTAACCTATAATTAAAAATTTTAGGTTTAATTAAAAGGGTGGGTAAAATATTTGATACTAAGTTGATTTTGGATGTTTAAAACTTAGGTAATTAAAGGGTAGAAACCTACCTAACAATTTGAAAATAATTAAAATAAACCTTAATTAAATAATTGTTTAAACTTGGAAGAATAATAACAAATTTGGAATTATTAAAATAGGGATATTATTAGGAATAAATTTATTCTTTAATCTAAGAATCCCTAAATTAATCACCTCAATAATATTTAATTCCTAATTAAAATGATAATCCAAATTCAAAATTTAAAATGTTAAAAGACTTAATCATTAAATTAAATTAAAATTAAAACATTTAAATTAAATCCTTTTAAAATTTCAATTAAATTAATACTTTAACAATTAAAATTAAATCATCCCTAAAGCATAAAAAAATAAAATATTAAATTAAAATTAAAAAAATAATAATAAAATTAAATTAAAATTTATATTAAAATTAAAATTAAAAATAAAACCAAATTAAAATTTAAATTAAATTAAAATTAAAATGAAATTAAATTAAATTAAATTAAATTCAAATTCAAATTCAAATTAAATTAAACTAAATTAAATTAAATCACATTAAATTAAATCAAAACATATTAAATTAAATTAAATTAAATAAAAAAAATAAAATCAAGTTAAAATAAAATTAAAATTAAATTCAAATTAAAACTAAGCCAAATTAAATTAAATTAAAATTAAATTAAATTAAATTGAATTAAATATAACATCACTTAAGACATAAAGAATTCAAAAATAAATCTAAAACAACTTGAACATTATTGCAAACTTAAACCCATTAATTAAAATTAAGTCGAATCACAAATCACTTGAACATTAATCTGCCCTCAAAAGCTCATGTTGTCATAACTCCTAAATGGAGTGTTAAATGAAGTATTACTTCATTCATGGGATATTCAAATGTCCTAGTTCACTGAGCAAGATAACAAAACTTGAACTCCTGGATGATTAATTCATTTTGTATAATTAAATTCTCTTGAACTTAAAATAATCCTAGAAGTATTGAAAAGATGTTTAAGATTCGTCTCAAGCACTTCCGCAATACGATAGGATGTTTATAAGAACAACTGAACTTAATTGTTCTTTGATGAAGAAAATCGTCCTCAAACCAAAACACAAGAACCTAGACGTCATAGGAGATGACTTGCTATAGGATTAGGAACTTGGTAGAAAACCATAACCCTTCCCTTAGCTTTACTTAGGAACTTACTTTAAATGCTTAAATATTCTCAATTGTGTTTAAGTGCAGCCTGGGATGACGGGAAGACCCTCCAGGTACGCTTTTATTTTATTGCAATTTACCTTCTCGTAATTTACCTTATTGCAAATGCACTTACTTTTCTTGCATGATAAACAACCTGTTGCATGAAAACCCACACCTTTAGGATAGTCCCTAAAACTGAAACCAAAACTAAATTAAAAGTCATTACAAGATAAAATTCACCGCCACAACATTTCAAAATATAAAACAACTCAAAATTTAATCACAAACAAAACAACAAAACTACAACTACAACTAAATTAAAACGTCTTGTTGGATGATCGGGAATACCTCGGATGATGTAACCTACGTGTTGCTTAACGGGATTTACCACGGTCTAAATGAAAGTGTGGAACTCATTTAGTTAAGTTTAGCAAATTCATCTGGACTAAGTGAATCCGATAAAAATAATGATGCCGGAAGGATGGAACCGTGGGATCTTAACTGGTGTTGTTATAATCAATTTTAAGATTTGTTTTAATTAAAACAAAAAAAACAACACTTGGAAATTAAGATTTCTAAAACCAAACCCTTCTCTTCTCTGTTGATTACAATCTTCTAAAACCAAACCTCTGCAACAACAAGGAACTTAGAGCATGGTGGGCAGCACGGCCATCGTCATCAGCAAAACCTAAGTCTACTTCAGCAAAACTTTCTTAGAATTAAATAACCAAACCATAGGACTTCGAGGTAGTTTGCCTAGTGCAACATAAATCCTCAATCTTTTTGTTAGGCATTTGCATTGTAAATTAAGCCCTAACCAGTCTTAGGATTTCCGAGGTAGTAGTCCGATACGACATAAACCCTCACATCTTCGAGGCTATTTGTATGATCGTGTCATACGAATATAAGTCCTAATTAATTAAAATTAGCAAGATCAAAACATTAAACAAACATTAGGACTTTCCTAAATTCAAGCCAAACAATAGGATAGTCGGGAAATTACTGAAGTTCGCTTTGAATCTGTAATTTCTCCTACCTTTCTTCCTTTGAATTCCGAAAACAAGATGTTCCAAACTTGATCCATTCCCTATTAAAACTCTAAAATTCAATCCCTTGAAAACTTAAACTTTGAAATTCTTGAGAGCAGAACTACTGATTATTATCGAGAGTTTTCTTAAGTGATTCCCGTCACTTAAGATGTAATTAACTATAGGGGCTTGCCCTTATAGGAAATTTTAATAACCCAGGTAATATAAACCCTGTTTAACGCTTTCATATTAAGCAGGGGAATTTGTCGGCTTATAAAATTGGTTCGCAGACCAAACGGATGTCACAAATCTCCTAGTTTGTTTAACCGAGCCCCATCATTAAGCAGTGTGTCTATTCTTCGGGATAAATACACGGTTTGTGATGCGGCGCTCGTTTATATAAACTATCTGGGATGTCAGGTCGGTTTGATTTCATATCTTAAAATTATTTTCAAAATCAAATACTACTTTCTGAATCGTATATATATATTTAAATTTAATTTAAAATCTAAAATTCGCCGACAAGTTCTGTTAAGCGACCCCTTTTCAAAATACAACACTCAACCTAAAAATAAGCCGTACAGACTCGTAAGATATTAATTAAACCTTCAGATCCAACACTACACATACATAAATATGAATTAAAGGTTTTCAATTACTACTAATTTACTATTGCCTCCACGGTAACTATGTAAAAAACTTCGGCGGCTGCAAATACTAAGTAATGAATTTTTGCAAATAGTTTCAATTCAATCACAAAATATAATTCGTTTAATAAGGTAGCAGTCGATCTATATGCTAGTATACGTATCGTTCAAGTAATACAAGGCTCTAGCAGAGTCCTGGTTATCAATTCCACAAAAGGAAGCAAACCTCAAAGCGTAGCCTAGAAATCTAATATTCAATTTGCAAAGCACTTAATGTATTACAAAAAATGCTATAGTTTAACAATGCTAGAGAGGTTAAAATCTTTAATTTTCTTTCTAATCTTCAAAGTAAAGTAACTACTACTGTAATAAGTTTTTATAATGCAAGGTTCAAATCTAGAGAAAGTGTCCTCTCCCTTACAATGATATTATGATGAGTGAATGATAAAGATTAGTAAGATTCTTGTATTGTGCCAAATAAGAGCATACCTATTATTTACCCTCTTCCGAGTGCTATAAAGAATAATGGCTAATCCTAGGTTTAGTTCATAATTTTGTGGTTAGACTGGGAGGATACTAGCTCTCACTCCAGGGCTTCCACTTCCCTTTGCCTGAAGGCAATTCTCGCTTTAGTTTCCAAACACTAGGACCAAATTGGGGATGTTAGTTTTTCACCTAAAATTCTCTAATTCTACGCCGAATAAACATATTTCCCTATTTGTTTGCACCTAATCCCCATGAACTTCACCATCCATGAAATTTGAATGCAATCTCTACATTTTTTGTAGAAAACATAGCCCTTTCGGATCATATGTTTCACAACATATTTTAACAAATCAATTGGCGAGATCGATAAGTAAATTAAGAACGATGTGGAAAATCATCACAATTTCTATTCTTTCTTATGAAACATCGCACGGAGAAAGACAAAGTAATCTACTCAGAATTCATGGGGAATATATGACAAAATAAAGATTATATATATAAAAACAACATCATACAAACAATAAGAAGTAAATACAACTTATCTGAATTTCTTCCCCAAGCAAATCCCTTGAAGTTCCCTTGGATCTCCTTCTCTCTTCAGAACACACTCAATTTCTCTTGGAAAAGTAGGGAAGAAGCAATCTCGCATTTTTCGTCTCCTCCTACAACTCTTTTGAGAAGAATCCCTCACAAGACAATACTAAACACCAAACCCTAGACTCTAAACTCTCTCTAAACACTTCATCTTCACTGACATAAACACACACACTTAAGAAAACACACCACACACACTACTCACACTGATTTCTGCCGCCCAAAATAAGTTAAATTCATTTAGGAACGAATTTCCTAAGAGTTGTCTCAAGAATCCCTTCAAAATGTGTCTAAATACATTGAATCTAGCTTAAACCGACATTGGGCGCCGTCGGCGAGCAATAGGGCACCGTTGGCGAGAAATAGGGCACCGTCGACCTCATATCCTGACTTTTATTTCTGAACTCTTTAAAAAAAGAGCCGTAGGTGCCATTTTGGGCTCTGTCGGTGCTAGAACTTCAAAATTCTGGTTTTTGCTTTTTTTTGCTCCAAATTCATTCATTTTCGGTTCTTTTTACTCAATTTTCCTAAAATCATCATACTTGCAGCAATGCATGAGAAATATCTTTCATTAAAGTGCAATATCACCAAAAATAAGTACGAAATATATATGAAAAATCAAACATATTTTTTGGTGCATCATACCACCACCTCCACGGCCTTATTGGCATATGGACTTTTGCAAGCCAACAAGTCCCCCGACGGGGGGCATACAATCCCTTCCTTCATAAGTCATCTACAAGTAGGAAAGTAAATTTAATTAGTACATCTACATACTACTAAAGATGAAAACATGATAATACACAACAAAAAGAAAGAAAAAAGCTAAATTGCATACGTACAATATACGAACTACTGAAACTGAAAAAAATAAAAGTGTGCAGTAAATGGAAGGGAAAATTGAAAAGCGCGATCTACAAACTACTGAAACTAAAAAATACAGAAGTACCAAATTAAAATAAAATAAAACTTACACAGCTTCGTTAACCTCCTCTAATAAGTTGCTTCATGATATAGTTGAAATTACTTTATCTAAGCCATCGCCAGAATCATGCTCATCGATATCAATTTATTTGTTATTGTAGAAGATCTTTTGATGGATTTGTAACAAAAAGTGATCAAACCTGACAATAGTTAACATATTTTAAAAAGTGTGAAAGTTTTAGAAAGCATTAAAGTCAGAACGTTAGCAGCCTACTAAGGATGTTAGAGCTGTCGAAGAATGATAATCGGTGAACATTTATCCATGTTTTACCTCCAATCCTAGCTGTCACTATAGCTAAACCAACCCTTTCATGAGTGTATTTCTTTAAAATATTTTATACAAGTGTAAAATCACTTATAACCTAAGTATTCTCATCTCAAAAACTTTTAACTAGATTACTTTCACATCTATAAAGAAATTTTATGACGAAAATATTTTGTATGATGTAAAAGTGTTATTCACTTCTTCATCCAATGAGAAATCTAACTTTCACTCCCATAATGGAAATTCAATTCAAATATTATGCTCATGACATCACAGAACATAATGTTTGAAGTGAATTTCCATTCTCAAAATGGAAGTCAGTCTGAATGATCAGACTTGTAGTAGACCCAATAATAGAGTTGGAATAGAAGGTAATCAAATTTGACTTAAATCAACAAATTGTAAAAGGAGTGAACGTTTTAGATAGCTAAAAAAATGAGAATCACTTGAAAATTAAATGTTTTAATTTTGGCTTGGTTAAAGAGCAGATCGAAATAAACAACCCAAGTTTGAGCCATAAATTTTGGATCAAATTTCTTTCGCGCCGATCACAATAAGCTGGAAGTCAAAAAATTAACAGTTTACTAAGACTGTTAGAGCTGCCTAATATCGATAATAAATCTTAAATTTTTTTGAACTTTCAGATATAATATTATCTGTCACCATATCTACATCAAACCCTATACAAATTTATTCCTTTAACATTTTACTTTTCTAGTGAAAAACCAATCATGAATCTAAACATTCTTGTCTCCACAAACCCCATATTTTATTTACTGTGCGACTGAAAAATATGTTCTTAGAAGAAAATGTTTCATATGATGTAAGAGTATTCACTGCATACTCTAATGTGAAGTCTAATTTTTATATCCAAAATGGAAATTCACTTCGAAATCTAAGTTGTCAGTTTAAAAATGAAAATTCACTTCAAAATTTCATCTACATAGCCAAAATTGGAATTGCAGTTATAAAAAATAGATTTCAAAGTGAATTTCTATTTTAGAACTGAAAAATTAGATTTCAAAGTGAATTTATTTTTTGAAAATGGAAATTAGACTTTGAAAAGGAGGAAACAATGCATACTTTTACATCATATGAAATATCTTCTTTTAAGAAAATAGTTTTAGGTATGTAATCAATCGCGTAAGGGCTACTGGGATAAAAATGCTTAGTTTTATGATTAGTTTTAAATCTAAAAACAAAAGTTACACAAATATGTTTGTGAAATGATTCTAATAGCTACAATTTCACACAATATTAGAGAGAGATGCCTTATTGAATATAACTATCTTCGACATACCTAACATCAACATGATATTAAACAATTCAAATTTGATTCGATCGGAGGCCAATTAGAAAGAAATTCGATCCAAAATTAACTTTAGAGTGATTGTCATTATTTGTTAATAAACCTGAATTTACTGAATCAATTTATTAGTTGTTTTTAACAGATTTATCCTACAAACTTCAACCTCTCTAAATCCTGTAAATCATGCTTCCTATTTCTTTTGGTATATCCCATATTAAGACAAAATGAAGCAAAAATGGAATTGAAGAATTTGTAGGATTTATAGAGGCATTTTCTATTGTTTGACAAGATTAGGTTAAATTTTACATAAATCTTATACCAAACAGCCCCTAATTAAACTTTCTCTAGGGTTGTTTGGTTGCAAGTTGGATATAGTTTGAATATGATTGAAAAAATCTTGTAAAGCCAAGTTTATGAAATCTTGAAGGTGTTAAACCTTGAAAACTATTTGGTATGTTAATAACTAAATACTAGCGGTGAAAGTGTTTGATGACTCTAATAGGATTTACTAAATCCCACAAGCTTCAGCTTCTCTACAACAACAATAACAACAAGCCTTTATCCCACTAATAGGGGTCGGCTACATGAATTCCTTTTCTCCATTGAGTTTTATTGAGACTCATATTTTCATTAAATTTTAATAAACATAGATCATTTTTTATACAATATGCCCAAGTCATTGTAGGTGGTCTACTTCTGCCTTTCTTAACATAAGTAGAATCTAGAACATTTATTCTTCTAACTGTTTCATCAGATGGTTAACATTTAATGTGACCAAGCCATCTAAGATGAGTCTCTCTAATTTTTTCTGCTATAGGAGCTACACCATGCATATCACTGATACACACATTTCACAATTTGCCTCTAAGTGTAAAGCCACTCATCTACCTAAGCATTCTCATCTCAGCATCACTTAATTTTTATTCTTCTCTTTTAAAGGCCAACATTCTGTGCCATAGAGCATTGCAGATCTCACCAACATCTTATAAAATTTCCCTTTCAAACTAAACGGTACTCTTCTATCACACAATAGTCCCGAAACATTCCTCCACTTCAACCAACCAAATTAGATTCTACTAATAACATCCCTTTCTACATCATCTAGAACACTAGACTCGAGATATATAAGGTATTCACACTATAGATATATCCAAAGAAGGATATCAACAAGAAGAAGCATAAACCCAGGTACATACTCATGTAAATGTCCCTTAATAGCATCCAACCAGACATTTGAAGTCGACACTATTTGGTCAATCATATATATGAAACTTATTTGAAGTGGTAATTTTTTAAAAAATAGACCCAATGCATACCACTTTAACCAACCAACATGAATTATACTAATAACATTCTCATCTATATCGTCGTCACTATGAACAACACCACTTGCACTCATCTTGGTCAACCAACCAACTTGAATTCTACTAATATCAACACCAACTATATCACCATCACTTTGAACAATTGACTGGATTGATGTATGCTTCCCTATATCACCATCTCTTTAACAATATACCCGATGCATTCCTCTACTTCAACCAAGCATATTGAATTCTATTAATAACAGCCCCTTCTAACACTTAAAATTCTTTTTATAAAATGATTTTCATATATAACACTCACTTATCACACACACACACACACACACACAGATATATATATATATATATATATATATATATATATATATATATATATATATATATATATATATATATATATATATATATATATATATATAATTTACTTAACACCTAAATGACAATTTTTACAAACATATCATTGAATTCTTATGTATATACTTGCCTAAAATCAAAATTTTAATTTTTACATAAATACCATATTATCTATATATGCATTTAATACACTTTCACTAAAAACTTAAATTTTTATACTCTCCTCTCCTCACCATTTGAAATTTTTATTGCATCCGGACGACGTGCGCAGCGCTGCGTCCGGATGCCCATAAAAATTCAACATGTGTATTTCTAGGACCTACCATGGCTAATTTGAAAAAAAAATGCATTTTAAACTCCTTTCTGCCGACCCGACCCGACCCGATTGAAGCCTCCGACTGAAAAAAGTTAAATTTCTGCGCTTTATTGCCCTGCCAAAGTATAAAGGCTTATTTTGTCTCCATTATCTTTAGGATGCGGAGACTTTTTTTTTATTTCTGGAGGGATGACGCAGTTATGAGGTGGATTCTTTATTCCTGGAGGGGTTGAGATTCCTGGATTAGGGTAGAGCAAGTGAAGATGGACTTTGAAGATGATTATATAAAGTATTGTTTACGTTCTGCATTTGTAAAATTTAGGTTTTATTTTCTTACAAGTTATGTTTTATTTAGGGAATTTTATTTTTGATATTATTAGAGTTTTATTTAAGTTGTAATTCAGTATTATTTGAGTAATACTGAAAGCGGCATTGTAAACGTTTTCTACAGTTTTAATTTAATTTAGGGGTTGACAAGCTTTTGGTTTGATTTTCATAACATTGTGGTTTGTATTGCGGATTACATTTACGTTCTGTTTTGTAACATTTAGGTTTTATTTTGTTATTATCTTTGTTTTATTACGTGGTTATGATTTTGGTATTATTAGAGTATTATTTAGGTTGTAATTCAGTATTATTTGAGTAAAACTGAAAGTGACATTGTAAGTGTTTCCTATAATTTTAGTTTAATACCATGTTGGCAAGTGTTTGGTTTGATTTTAATGAAATTGAGGTTTTTATTGCAGTATTACTTCAGAATAACACGAGAATACAACCGTAAAACAATCGCAATATGACGGAAATACGGGCCATAAAACTGGTTATATTGAAATATTCCGCAATATATTCCAATCGAGCCCGCGGTTTTGGTTGAAAAAATACAGCTCTAAAACACTTGTAATATTTCTTAAATACAACAGCAGCAGAATAAATGCGGACGTTAAACTGGTTGTATTGGAATATTCCGCTAACATATTGATCACAGAAAAATTCATTAAGAAATTCATATCTATTTTTGATGAAATTGCACTTTAAAGAAATGTATTTTTTTATTTTATTGCAGGAATGAAAATTTATTAATGATAGAAGCAAAAAAACATGAAATGGAGCAAATTTGGATCAAAAAAAAGGAAATTCATGCAAATATAACTACTTCGCCGACGGTGAGATCGAGGCCGCTGACGGCGAGATCGTGAGGAGAAATTTCTGAAGGAATTATAACTACCTCGCCGACAGCGAGCCCGAGCCCGCCAACAGCGAGATAGCGCGGTTTGAAGATCTTCTAGAAGCCCGCTGACGGCGAGGTCGTTTCCCGCCGACGGCAAGCTAGTTCAAAATGCATATACATTGAACCTGGACACTTTTTGAAGAGGTGTTTAAGCACCCCTTGGACCTTTGCCAACCTCTATAAATAGAGGCCGAATTCTAGAATGTGTGTGTGTGTCTTTTGAGTCTTCTGTGAGTTCATTTCTAGTGTCTTTTGTGTGAGTTTAATTTAGTTGAGTGAGTTTAATAAGTTCATTAGTTTAATTGAGTGCTAATTAGTTCGTCGTACTTAGAAGGAAAAGTCAAAGGAACTTCAAGGAGTCTGCTTGGGAAGGAAATTAAGATAAGTATCTTTTTTTATTGTTGTTAACTTTAAATGAAATCCATGCTTTGTTTTATTCTCATGCATTATGAGTAGTTTTCTTAGTATTTCTCCTTGTTTATGAAAATTATGCGGATCGATGAAATTAAATAAAAGCACCTAATATAGTATAAATAAATTGTGATAATTTTTACTTAAAACTTAATTTACTTTCAATCTGGCGAATTGAGTAGTTAAAATATGTTGAATTATCAACTATAGTAAAAATTACATCCAATATTCAGGGAAGTCAAAAGCCTTGGAAGGCGGGTGCAAATAAATAGGGAAATATTAATTATCGGGGGTAGAATTGGATATTTTAGTGTGACAGACTAAAATACTCAATTCGATCCTACTTGTTCGAGAGCTGAAGTGTAGATGTTAGCCCTCGAGTGAGGGGAATGTGAGAGCTCTGAAGTGGCAGTCGGTATCCTCCCAGCCTAGCCGCAGATTCAGTAATCAAACATAGGATCAGTCAATGTTCTTTGCACCTGGACCAAAGGGCAAAGAATAGGAATGCTCCTATTGGTCACAATACAATTTAAAGATTCTATTTAAATTCATCAGTTCACTTAATTTTCTAAAAACAAGGAGAATGATACTTTTTCTGAATTAATTAAATCAACTTTATTTTAAGCATTAGTTTACTTTAAGTTTGCTTTTAATTTCGATCTACTAGATTAGTAACTAATTCCTTTAAATTTAGTCGATAAAAAATCGTTAAAAATTTCCATGTGGGATCGATAACCAGGACTCCACTAGAGCCCTGTATTACTTGATACGATACGTATACTTGCGTAGAATCCACATTATACATTAAATCATATAACTATATTTAAAGCGGGATCAAGTTTTTGGTGTCGTTACTATTAACTTAAATTGCATACATATAAAAAGTGGGTCAAGTTTTTGGCAATCGTCGTAGGGAAGTAAAGAAATTATTTACTAAAGTAACGGACTAATCTAAAATCTATTTTAAAATTGTATGCGAAAATTTGGAAACAAAAATTTAATACCTTATGATTCAGAATTAGAGCGTACAATTAAAAGAATTAGAAAACAAAAAAGAGAAATTATAAATTTAACACAAATGACAAATATACCTGAAAATGAAATTATCAATCAACCAAGACCATGACGAGATTATGCCAACCCTACATTAGATGAAATTCATTTAACTATTTAAAACCCTGATGTAGCTGCTAATACATTCGAACTTAAACCTGCAATTATCCAAATGGTACAAAACATTCAATTTAGTGGTTCACCTACCGAAGATCCTAATTTACATCTTGCTAGTTTTTTAGAACTATGTGCTACTTTCAAATATGAAGGAGTATCTAACGATGCTATTAGACTTAGACTTTTTCCTTTTTCTTTAAGGGATAAGGCTAAAATGTGGTTAAATTCGTTAGCACCTGGATCTATTAAAACTTGGGGAGAATTATCACAAAAATTTCTATCCAAATATTTTCCACCATCTAAAACTGCTAAGCTTAGAAATGATATAACTTCTTTTAGTCAGTTTGATGGAGAGTCAATATATGAATCTTGGGAGAGATTTAAAGAACTTCTTAGAAATGTCCACATCATGCGTTACTAGATTGGTTAATTATCCAAACTTTTTATAATGGATTAGTAGGATCTTTAAGATCAATCATCGATGCTGCATCTTGGAGGATCATTAATGTCAAAACCATTTGATGAAGCCTATGCACTAATCGAAGAAATGGCAACAAATAATTTTCAATGGCCTGCTGATAGAATGAATCCAAAAAAATAGCTAGTATTCATGAAAATGATGCAATATCTATGTTAGTTCACAAATTGCTGCTATATCTAAAAAATTAAATCATGTTGACCTCACTTTTGATGAGGTCATCTCTTCTTCTTTTTAGTACTTAGGATCTAGCCTTAGGCTTTTCCTTTGACTATCTTAGAGGATTAGAATTGGGACCCACCACCTAGAATTTCAAACCACTTCTTAACTCCCCGCAAACTCCACAAACTTGACCGTAGACCCCTAATCACCTGAGGGTTGAAATCAAATGTGGAAGTTTAAAGGATGAGTTCCTATAGGACTCTTTGGCCTTAGGACTACCCTGGGTGGTCTGGTCTGGTGAAGGGCTGACTTACACACACACTACACTTATACACTACACTTTCACACTCCTCCTAAAACCACACCTATACCCAACTTGACCTCCTGACTCATGAAGGTGATTCACATGGATGGTCCTTAACCCCTATGCCCTTGGCTAAGAGGGTTAGGAACAACATAATGAATGCCTCAAATGAGTCCCTTCATGGCTCATGTGAGCTTGATATGGCTTCATAGCTCAACCAAAATGATTTTATTCCACTTACATTTACCCAATCTTCAATTTTCCAAATTTTCAATTTTTGACCCTCGGGACCCTACACCCGCCTAACCTACCCAAAGCCCTTGAAATTACCCAAATTTTTCAAATCACCCAAAATTCCTCAAAACCAATCCCAAACATTTCCACATTACTCAAATTGATCATTCATAGCCAAAAATATCAAAAATTCCAAAAATACCTCCCAATACCCTCCAAATACCCCTCTTGACCCAAAAATCCAAAAATTCAAAAAATTCCCAGAAAATTCCAGAAAATCCCAAATATTCTCAATTTCATTTTATTCAACTGTACCATGGGCCAATTTTCAATTTACCCTACTTTTTTCAAAACCCCCAATTTGATCCATTTTAACCCAAAATGAACCCAATGTCAAGCCAAACCTACCCAATTGACCCAAATTCTAGTCCAATTCAATTCTAAACTTCAATTCAACATTCCCAACACTAATCTAGACCAGATTCAAGTCCAATTTGATTGACATTTGAACCCAATTTCATTTTGGACCTTAAAGCCCAATTTGGACCCATGACCCAAACCTAGCCCAAACCAAACCAATTTAACTCCAATTAACCCCAAATCTTTTCTAAACCTTCCTTAGCATCCCCGCAAACAAAACACTAACATGATTTACCCAAAATTTAGACCCAAACCCCACTCAAATTCAACCCAAATACAAAAGCCCAAGATTGGCCCTAAAGCCCACATGGCAATTTCTTTTCATCATACATTTAATTGATATCACCCCTAAGTATCAAAATCATCATTAAACCATTCCAAATCAAGATTCATCCAAATTTCCATCAAAAATGCCAAGATTCCTAAAATCTACTTCCATGAAATTGACTAAGCTTTGCCCCAAGCCAAATGGAGCCATGAAGCCATGCACAAGCCATATGCAAGCCATGGTAGCCACTTTACACATCACCATGTCATTTTTGGCAAAGGGAGGGAGTTCTTTAATGATTCCCTTAAGGGTGATTAAGCCTTTTCATGACTCTTCTAAACCTTGATTAAACATAAATGTACTTAGATGGTGACTTCTCCCCACTAAGCTAGCTGACTTACCTGATTCCCTTAGCCCAAAAATCAGGCCTTGGAGGGTGAACCAAACCTAAATCCATGACTTGGACCCATTTGGACCCAAAATTAGCTCCTCCCTCATTCCATCTAAATCAAGCCCTTTACACATGGCCAATGCCAATGATCGCACTAAGCCCCGACCCCGACCTCCCCGACCTCGAGGGTGACTCGACCACGGCCGGCCAGCCACCACGACCGCCGGAAACCACTGTGCCGAGAGCTCACATGTGAGCCCAAACTTGGAATTCTCACTCGCCGAGCCGCCCCATCCCGCGTGGCCATTATAGCTGTTCTTCTCTTGCCAAGAGCAGCTGATCCCAAGCCCTAACTCCCCTTTGGAGGCCCTTCACCCTCTCCTATTTAAACACCACCCCCTCTCGGCCAAGAGAGCTGCTGAACCAGATCTTACTGAAACCCTGCCAAAATTGTTCCAGAACACTCTCCATACTTAGAGCAGTTGATCCCCAGGTGACAATTTGCCCTAATCCCCTCCAACGAACCCAATTTCTCGACCAAAATTCCACCCAAAACCAGGACACTTCTCCACAGTGGATCAATCCTCAAATTGATTGGTCCTACACCTTCACCAGACTAAGGGAAGGAGTCCACCAGCAAAAGCCCCCTCTCCAGGCCACCCATCTATTCCAGACTCCAAGCTTTGTGATCGGGATTGGTCGAAATCATACCTAGGCGATTCATCAGACCAGGAGATTTCATCTGGAGCTTCTTCGGGATCCAATCGAAGGTGACACAACCCTCGGATTGAAGCCACACTTCTCCGAGCAAAGGTATGAACTAATTCTTCATCCCGAGCTTCTGGAGATTCTCCATTTCAAATGCTTTAATTTCAATGCATGATCACCGTATAGATGTATTCATCTCTTCAAGAAGAATCCATAGAGCACAAGAACACGAAAATCTGTTGAGAAATGAGTGAGTTCTTAGGGTTTTAGTGTGGACGGCTCTCGGGTGAGAACGCTTGGGGACGATGAACCGATGCCGTTCATTCCATACACGCGCGGACGGACAGCCAGGATTGCGCCGGATGAGGAGACGGAACGATACAGCGGGCCCCCAGAGCGCTGAGTTGGATGGCGGTGTCGAATCAGAAGACGACGCGTGTGCGTTCGGAGCTGCCGAGGATGGCGTGGCGCCGCGTGGATAAGTAGAAATTTAGGGTTTTTTTTATTTATTTAATTCCCTAAACTTCAAAAAATGTATAACTTTGTGTAGAAAAATCAGAAAAATAAAATAAAAATATCTTCTTGCTCAGTGAACAGAGGAGAATAATGTGGAAAAGAAATCATTTAATTTCATCAAGTATTTTATTTTTAATGATTTATTTACCCTCTGCATTGTTTTAATTCTCCATGCATATAGGAAATTCACCATGGCATGAGACCATAGGGCTTTTGAAGCCTCCGAATTTGGGAACATTCCTCGAATTTTCCGAAGTCGGAGGCCATCCCTATGAGAAGTTATTGATTTTTCAAATTCATGTTGTTGTTTTGAGTATTTTAAATCCAATAATTAGCATGTTGTGAAATAAATTCTAGGAAAATCTGGTGATGTTTCTTATGACCAGAGAACCTTAGGAAAAATAGGTTTTGAATTAATCCACTTGGAATAACCCTAATTGGCTTAAACACCCAAAATAGGTCCCTAATTAATTAGTGCTAATCATACATCAAATTGACTTGAAATCAATTCTCCACTCGACCTTTAGGATCGGAGGAACCCACCATAAAAATTTGAAGTCGATTGGACTTGGTTAGCTCTATTAAATAGGTTGATTAAGCCATTTAGCCAATTTAAACTTTAAAAATTCATAACTTTCAAAATACTTTTCAAAATTCACCAAATTGGTTTTCGAGCCTCTCGATATTAGGAGAATTTAAGAAAATTAAAATTTCAATTTTCTAAAAAGTTGATTTTTTGTATTATTTTAATATTTTAATAATTAAAAAATAATAAAAATCACAAAAATAATAAAATTCACCAAAATGTCACATTTTGAATTTTAATCATTAGGAACCATATTTTTCTTAAGTCTCTATAATGAGATATTAAATTTTAAAGCCCTAAGGTAATTTTAAAATTAAAAAAATGTATTTTTTAGCATTTCCACTAAAATAATTCTAATAAATCAAAGAAAAATCAAAAAATTATAAAAATTTATTCTTTGGTTTCCTTGATATCAGAGAGATTTTTGAAAAATATAAAATTCATTTTTCAACCTTTATTTTATTTTTAAATTAATTAATACTCCAAAATTTAAAATAATTATAATAAAAAGAATATAATTCAAAAAATCACCAAAATTGGTCCAAGTGGTCCTCTGGTCATTAGGAATGTACCATAATTTTCTTAAGGACAGAAACTTTTCCTTGGTCATATTATTAAATTTTCCTTGGAAATCTCTATTTTTCACCAAAAATAATTACATAAATAAATTAAATACAGAAAAATCACATTTTCTCCTCTCATATCTTTATTGACATATGAGTGAAGTCACATAAAAATTTCAAGTTCATTTAAGCTCAATTTAGTGAGTTATGAAATTATTAAGCTTGAAGGGCAAAATGGTAATTAAAGTTTTAACCTTTAATTAAAACTTTAGGCTTAATAAAATTAAAGAGTAAAATATCTGATCCTAATATGATTTGGATGATTGGAATTTAAATAATTAAAGAGTAGAAACCTACCAAACAATGTGAAAATAATTAAAATAAACCTTAATTAAATAATTGATTAAATTTGGAAGAATAATAAAATTGGAATTATTAAAATAGGGATATTATTAGGAAGAGATTTGTTCTTTAATTTAAGAATCCCTAAATTAATCATCTCCATAATATTTAATTCCTAATTAAAATGATAATCCAAGTTTAAGATTTAAAATGTTAAAAGACTTAATCATTAAATTAAATTAAAGTTAAATTATTTAAATTAAACCCTTTTAAAATTTCAATTAAATTAAAATTAAAATTAAAATAAAATTTAAATTTAAATTGAATAAAATTAAATAAAATTAAATTAAAACATATTAAATTAAATCAAATTAAACTAAATTAATTAAATTAAATTAAATTAAAACATATTAAATTAAATTAAATTAAATTAAATTAAATTAAATTAAAATTAAATTAAATTAAATTAAAGTAAATTAAATTAAATTAAATTAAATTAAATCAAATTAAATTAAATTAAATTAAATTAAATTAAAGTATATCAAATCAAACTAAATTGAATTAAATTAAGTAAAAAAAATAAATAAATAAATAAATAAAATCAAGTTAAAATTAAAATTAATTTAAATTAAATTAAAATTAAAGTTAAACCAAAATTAAAGTTAAATTAAATTGAATAAAAAAATAATAATAGCATCACCTAAGACTTAAAGAAATTCAAAATAAAGCAACTTGAACACTATTCCAAATTTAAACCCGATAACTGAAATTAAATTAAATCACAAACCATTTGAACACCAATTTGCCCTCGAAAGCTTTGGTTACCATAACTCCTAAACGAACGTTAAATGAAATGTTACTTCCCTCATAGGATATTCAAATGTCCTAGTTCATCGAGTAAGATAACAACAAAACTTGAATTCCCGGATGATTAATTCATTTGTATAATTAAATTCATTTGGACTAAAAACAATTCTAGCAATATTGAAAAGATGTTTAAGATTCTTCTTAAGCACTTCCTCAATATGATAGGATATTTATAAGAACAATTGAACTTAATTGTTCTTTGATGAAGAAAATCGTCCTCAAACCAAAACACGAGAACCTCAGACGTCATAGGAAATGACTAAGCTATAGGATTAGGAACTTGGTAGAAAACCATAACCCTTCCCTTAGCTTTACCTAGGAACTTGCTTAAATATTCTAATTTGTGTTTAAGTGTAGCTTGGGATGACGAGAAGACCCTCCAGGTACGCTTTTATTTTATTGCAATTTACTTTCTTGCAATTTACTTTATTACAAATGCACTTTATTTTTCTTGCATGATAAACAACTGTTGCATGAAAACCCACACCTTTAGGATAGTCCCTAAAACTGAAACCAAAACTAAATTAAAAGTCATTGCAATATAAAATTCACCGCCACAACATTTCAAAATATAAAACAATTCAAAATTTAATCACAAACAGAACACAAAACTACAATTACAACTAAATTAAAACGTCTTGTTGGATGATCGGGAATACCTCGGATGATGTAACCTACGTGTTGCTAACGGGATTTCCCACGGTCTAAATGAAAGTGTGGAACTCATTCGGTTGAGTTTAGCAAATTCATCCGGACTAAGTGAATCCGATAAAAATAACGATGCCGGAAGGATGGAACCGTGGGATCTTAACCGGTGTTGTTATAATCAACTTTAAGATTTGTTTTAAATAAAACATAAAAAACACTCGGAAGTTAAGTTTTTCTCTAAACCAAAACACTTTTCTCATATCCTGATTTATGACTTCTATAACTAAACCTCAGCAACAACAAGGAGCTCGGAGCATGGTGGGCAGCACGGCCATCATCATCAGCAAAACCTGAGTCTACTTCAGCAAAACTTTCTTAGAATTAAATAACTAAGCCATAGGACTTCGAGGTAGTTTGCCTAGTGTAACATAAATCCTCAACCTTTTGTTAGGCATTTGCATTGCAAATTAAGCCCTAACCGGTCTTAGGATTCTGAGGTAGACGTCTGATACGACATAAACCCTCACATCTTCGAGGCTATTTGTATGATTTTATCATACTAACATAAGTCCTAATTAATTAAAATTGGCAAGATCAAAACATTAAATAAATATTAGGACTTTCCTAAATTCAATCCAAACAATAGGATAGTCGGGAAATTGCCGGAGTTCGCTTCGAATCTGTGATTTCTCCTACCTTTCTTCCTTTGAATTCCCAAAACAAAATGTTCTAAACTTGATCCACTCCCTATTGAAATTCCAAAATTCAATCCTTTGAAAACTCAAACTTTGAAATTCTTGAGAGCAGAATTACTGATTATTATCGAGAGTTTTCCTATGTGATTCCCGTCACTTAAGATGTAATTAACTATAGGGGCTTGCCCTTATAGGGAATTTTAAGAACCCGAGTAATATAAACCACTGTTTAATGCTTTCATATTAAGCGGGGAATTTGTCGGCTTATAAAATTGGTTCGCGGACCAAACGGATGTCACAAATCTTCTAGTTTATTTAATCGAGCCCCATCACCAAACGGTGTGTCTATTCTTCGAGATAGATACACGGTTTGTGATGCGTTGCTCGTTTATATAAACTATTCGGGATGTGAGATCAGTTTGATTTCATATCTTAAAATTTTCAAATTTAAAATTATTTTCAAAATCACATACTACTTTTCAAATTATTTATTTAAATTAAATTAAAAATTCGCCGACAACTTCTGTTTGGCGACCCCTTTTCAAAATAAAATACTCAACCTAAAAATATGCCGACAACTTCTGGCGACGCCGCTGGGGAAAATTCCTCTTCATTTTAATCAGACAATTCTGCTTTCAAAAATCGGTAGTGTATCCATGTTCCTAGTGGATCAAACTACCCTTCTTTCCGTTGGAATACTATGTTCATTTCTACCTTGAACAAGTATAGCCGAACATTCTCTCGGATTTAGGAGTCATCTGTTTAGACACCCCTAAACGGAGAGGTTCCGAGATCCTTTTACCTCATTTACGAGGTGGGGTGGACCCCCAATAGGTATTATTTTAGGAGCGATCTTGCGGGTCGAGAAGTTTCTGCAAGACTTTCTCTTCCTTTTCCAGTTCCTAATCAATTCCTTTTACCCTTCCTGCAACTCTCCTTCTTTTATTAATTTTCCTTCCTAACGAATAAATCTTTCCGAAAAGACAATCTTCCTTTAATACCACAAATACACTAAGATAAACAGAAATGTGTTCGGACTCTTTCTTTTTCGTCATAAGTTTTACGATAAGAAGAAGCACGATTCAGGGACTAACACTTGGAATCTGCCCTGCAGAAATGGAAGCCCCAAAACTGATCTTCTCCTTCGTCAATGGACTCGACCTGGCCGTATTCAAGGATGAATTGCCTGACAATGGAATTATTCGATTCGGACAAGGGTTCGGGGACACCGACATCAAAATCCCCGACGTCACTCTCTTTTCACTCACAAGCAAAGTATCAGAAACTGAGAAGCCGTTGATTGAGTTTAACCTCAAGTCGACTCACGAATTCCCTCCTCTGCAAAAGATTCCAGTCGAGAGAAGTGCTGCTCGTCCACGAAGAACTGTTGTTGCTACCCCCACTGGTCTAGTTGTCTCTGCACCTACCCCGGCTCCTGCCAAACTAAAGGGGAAAGAAATTCAGAACTATGGTGAACCTGTTACCATGGAGGGTACAGACCTTCCTGTGAGACCTCCTATTTTTGAAATCGGGACCAGCTCTAGAATTCCATCGCTGACACGGACTCAAAGAAGGAACAGAAGTAGAAGGATCGCTAGAGAAGCCAGAGCTGCTGAAGTTGCTTTCCTGGAGGAAATCCCAGAACTGCCCGAGTATACACCGTTGCTCGAATACATACCACTTTTGGGAGGAAGTAGATTCCATCCCTTTTCCGCCGCAGAGGATGAAGAAAATGTTCGCAAGATTGCTGCCGCATTGCCTCAGCCCGTATATTACAACGATAGCCATAAGAAAAGGGCCAGAACTACGCCATTTGCCCGACTGCAAACTTTGATAGAGAAGTTAGCAAAGAAGGAAAGGTGCCCTGTATCAGAAATTTTGAGAAGGATAGGGCGGGTGCCGGCCAAATCTCGCCTTGGGCCGCGAGTAGAACCTGTTATCGCTGCAGAAAAGCCAAATAAGAGAATAAAAGCTAGTCCGCCCGTCGTTGTTTCAGGACTACAGATTAGGGAGGATACCACCTTCCAGCATTTGGCTGACAGACCATCCGGTCTCAGACCTTCTGCTTCTAGGAGGATGGTATTGCGTCCCACTACCGGACAATTAAGATTAAAACAACAACCTGAGAAGGAAAGTCTCGTCAGGAGACTTGAGTCCGAAGAAAGCGTTACCGCAGTGAAGGGGACTCATGAGAAGGAAACCCAACAGTCATCACAAGACAACTGCAAAGATGTGCAGAAAAGAGCACTAGAAGATGCTATGGAAAAGCTAAGAACAGATATTCGGCGATTAGCAAAGTAAAGAGAAGAGAAATTCGGAGATGAGATTGATTCGTCAGAGTTCATGGATGATGAATATGCAGAAATTAACATGGTTGAAACACGAGCTTCGTCAGCTTCACAAGGTGCTCCTGCATCGCGCAGAAGAGAGGAGCGAGAAGTAATGAGGAGGCAGCTTCAAGAGAAAGATGATACGATCGCCCAAATGGCAAAAAGGATGGAAGAGATGGTTGTAGCCCTAGCCACTCTCCAAAGTCAAGTTCAACCCCAAAGAGAAACACCCCCAGAAGTTATTCACATTGTAGATGGAGGAAAGGAGATTACATCCGTCAACGGAGATGATCAGTTAAAGAAAGATGCAACACAAAGCATGATTCCGGAAAAGGATATCAAGAACTTGGTAGAACAGCAGGTGCGAGAAGCCTTGGCACAATCAAAGAGCGGGACATCCATTCGGACGGGTAGACCTTACCACGAAGAATTCGACGTTGTCCGATATCCGAAAGGCTTTGTACCACCTCCGTTCGAAGACCTTTGATGGAGCCGGAAACCCTCGGCGGCATGTTGCACATTTTCGTGCCGATTGTTGCAATGCCGGCGGAAGTGATGCTTTACTCTTCGGACAATTTGTCGACGACTATCGAGGGATCGCCTTTGATTAGTATGCGAATTACCAAACGGTTCGGTGAAGACATTTTCGAACTAGAGAACCTCTTCATCAAGCGATTTGCTTGGAGCTCGGCACCACATCACTATAGGTGATTTAGTGGTAGAGAAGCGAAGCCGAACGAAACCTTGGTGGATTACATACTTCGATGGAGAAATCTAAGTATGAAGTGTGAGCCACAACTACGAGAACGAGCATGCGATCGGCATTTTACTTAAGAGGATTCATGGCCGATAGCACTTCTCCTCGAGGATTTACTATTAAAACTTTCGAGAAGTTGTTAAGCAAGGGCGGAAGCTTGCAAGAGGAGGCGAAGCAATTAAGTTTCACCGACAAAACGAGACAAACGAAGCCCGTGAAAACTTTTGAAAAGAAGTCGGAATCGTTGCGGCGGTCGATAAAGGCGAGCAACCGATACAAATATCGTCGAATGGCCGCGGCAACCTCAACGAATTACCGGTAACCCTAACCCGGCTATCGATCATCTCAACATTATGAACAACCGCCTCGTCCGCAACGTACGTTAAGGGAGCTTCTAGCGAGGAGTATCCGTTCAAGAATGAGACGAGTGCTGAAAATGTTCCGCGATCGATGAAGACCCCGGATTTCCAGCCGACGGAACCTAAGAGATCGGAAGAAGTCAACAAGAAAGGTGATCCCAACTTTTGCCCTTACCACCGGATGCTTGGGCATAAGATAGAAGATTGTATTACCTTCAAAAGTTGGCTCAACGACAATCTTCGGAAAGGGAATATAATGATCCTGAAGGAATACATGAAGGAACCCCAGAAAGGAGGTTCCGTCAATGTTGTCTCAACTGATCTCATTGTTTCGATAGATCCCTATGCAACTGATGATGGATGGGCTACCGCCTGGACAAGGTCTTCGATGAAGATTTTGGATCACATCCAAACCGCTTCGGTGCGAGCCTCAATTCAGAGTTCGAAACCTGTTAAGTCGACACTATCACTTGCGATGGAAGAACCACCTCAATAAGAGACAATTAAAGAGAAGAAGAAAATCGACGAAGAAGAGAAAACCGAGGCTCCTAAGGCTAGACTAGGGGCTGCTTATCCTAGGATAGTTGTTTCTGATTCGGGGGAGAAATCCTCGAACCTCCGACTCGTATGATTATCCGCTCACTTTGGTGGGATCTTATAATGATAAGGGTTATGGCGTTGGCTACGTTTTGATCGTTTCTAACGATTACGTAACTAGCGATAATCCGGACATCGATTTCAATACAAATGACAATTCTTAAATCATACACAATCTCGACGATCACAATGACAAAGAAGACATCCATCAAGGAGGCTACGAGAGTTCAACAAGCAACGAATCTATCTGCGAGTTTCGAGGAGCTCCAGTCACAATAGAGTTAGAGCCTTCAGACTCTGAAGCTAATCCAGAAGAACCTGTCATTCCGATTCAGAAGGAGACATCAACAAACTCAATACTAGATTCAGAAGAAATTACAGAGGTTAACTTAAGAAGTGGAAGAGTTCTACCTCCGAGAATGGGTCCAAAAGACAAAGGAAAGCAGGTGGTTGTTCAAGAAGAACCAACCCCGGTAGCAGAAATACCCATTCGAGAAGAAGCCGAGACACATGAAAATAAAGTGGACTACAACGTGCTAGCCCATCTTAGGAAACTACCGGCCAACCGAGCATCTACGACGCTCTCATCTTATCGAAAGGAGATGAGAGAAGCTCTGATCAAGGCCTTAATTGATCCGGAAATTTGCTTAGCTCAAATGGCCGGAGATTCCTTAGATGAGGTTTGTTCGTTAAAGGAACAGCAAGGTGTCACCTTCACGGACAATGACCTACTACTCGGGACACCAGACCACAACCGACTGTTATACATTTCAGTTACAATTGGAAAGTTTACACTCTCCGGAGTATTGGTGGATCCGGGAGCATCAATCAATATAATGAATCTTCGAACGCTAGCATACTTGGAAATTGATGCTCGCGAGCTTGAAGCGGACAAAATGTTATTAAGAGGATTCAACCAGAAAGGAGAAAGAGCCCTCGGATCAATAACACTACTAATGAAGACCGGTGACTTAGCAAAGACAACCGCAAAATTTCACATAATTGATTCGAAACGTCGTTCAACGCTCTACTTGGGCCGACCATGGATACATGAAAACAGGATGGTACCATCATCCCTACACCAGTGCATCAAATACTACGATGAAGGGGAACAGTGCATCAAAGGTGACTTACAAACATTCTCCGTACATAAAATTGGAATCCATGAAGATGCAGCTTATTATGCACCCCCGAAGAAAACAATTTTCTCCAGAGATACCATAATGAATGAAACAAAGGAAATTCGGGATGACGAAGAACCTGAAGTTCTAGTCCAACAGTCACTCACCACTTCCCTTACGGGGAGATGGTGAAGGTTTCTCCACAACTCGCATCCGAGGTCGAGGCCGGGGACGAGGTCGTGGCGAGACGTTAGGACAGATTGGACGGAGGAAACCGACCATCAATGTTGATTGGGAAGACGAGTTCGAAGAAGAAAAAGAGATCAAACAAGAAGCAACGATAATAAGTCGGAAGAAGCCGCAATTCAGGATCCCGCTCGAAGATGAAAAGAATGAAGAATATAAATCGATGTACGAGAAGATTAACCACTATGTACATACTATGACCCTGACACCGATCCATTCTAATAAGATCAAGGGTATGGTGGTCAAAGAGGTACGTAGCGGCAGTGCAAAGCCAATCAAATTCTACCGTGGTGCTCCTTCCTCCAAAACTGAAAATAATGTACAATTTGAAGATGTCACTTCACCGGAATTAATGGAATAACCTTTTGAGTGGTACTCTCCCCGTGTTCAAAATTTAATTCGGCGTGGTTTCTTACCTCGACAATGGATAAAAGGTCAATCACAACATTTTGAAAAATTATGGAATAACTCCGGTCGTCCACCCAATTCAAAGCATGGTCTCGGATTCGGCACAGTAGGATAAGTTGACGATACTGAATTTTGCTTGGTTGTCACTTGCGAGTCTAATGAAAACTGCATGGAAACTACAGAAAAAATTGAAGATTTACAAATTGAAGACGCACCACCAAAATTCGAAGAAGAGATTAAATCTACAATAGATGAGTTAACGGAAGTTAACTTAGGTACTAGCAAAGAGCCTAGACCCACCTTTGTTAGCTCCTTACTCAATAAAGAAGACTCCGAAGGAATAATCAAGTTATTAATGGAGTTTAAAGACCGTTTTGCTTGGAGCTACGATGAGATGCCGAGTTTAGCTCCGGAGGTCGCGATCCATAAGCTAGGAGTGGATCCTACTTCGTCCCGTCGGACAAGGTCCTAGAAGAATGCGTCTAGAAATCGAACAACAAGTCATAGCTGAAGTTAAAAAGCTAATAGACGCTAAATTTGTCCGTGAAGAACAATACCCAACTTGGTTAGCCAATGTGGTACTAGTTAGGAAGAAGAATGGTCAGATCAGGATTTGTGTGGACTTCAGAGATTTAAACAAGGCATGTCCGAAAGATGAATTCCCTCTACCGATCCCAGAATTAATGATCAACATTGCTTCGACACATGAAATAATCTCATTCATGGATGGATCTTCGGGATACAACCGGATAAAAATGGCTCCGGAAGATGAAAAACTTACAACATTCGAACGCCGATTGGAGTATATTGCTACACAGTGATGCCATTTGGACTGAAGAACGTAGGAACAACATACCAGAGAGCGATGACAAGAATTTTTGATGATCTCATCCACAATCAAGTCGAATGCTACGTGGACGATGTGGTCATCAAAAGCAAAGTAAAGGACAACCACCTATATGATTTGAGAATTATTTTCGAACGATTAAGACAATTTAACCTTAAGATGAATCCCTTAAAATGCGCCTTCGGCGTCACCTCCGGAAATTCTTAGGATTCGTTGTCCGACATCGTGGAATTGAAATCGACCCGGAAAAGATTAAAGCTATCTTAGAAATGCCGCCTCCCAAAACCTTAAAGCAACTACGATCTTTTCAAGGGAAGTCGGCATATCTTCGACGCTTTATCTCAAACTTGTCGAGTAGGTGTCAGCCTTTCTCGGCATTAGTTAAAAAGGACGCCAAATTTATTTGGGAAGAGAAATGCCAGAAGGCCTTTGAGGACATTAAACAATATTTAATGACACATCCTGTCTTAGCAGCCCCAGTCTCAGGTAGACCGCTGATACTTTATACCGCGGCTTTGGACGACTCACTCGGAGCCCTGTTAGCCCAGGTCAATGATGAGGGTAAAGAAAATGCTCTTTACTACCTAAGCCGTCGTTTACTTCCAACGGAAATAAGGTATCCCGCAATTGAAAAGCATTGTTTGGCCCTGATCTTTGCCGCTCAAAAGCTCAGGCACTACATGCTTTCTCATAAGGTCAACTCCGATCTCGAAATTTAATCCATTGCAATACTTGATGACTCGTCCAACGCTTTCCGGCAGACTTTCCAGATGGTCGATGATATTATTGCAATTTGATATAACTTTCGTGCCTCTTCGTGCCGTAAAGGGACAAGTCCTAGCAGACTTCCTCGCAGTACACCCTCTGTCGGTAGAATCTCCTCTCAATGACGACTTGTCAGATGAACAAATAATGAGCCTAGAAGACCCTGATGATCGACGTTGGGAATTATATTTCGACGGAGCATCTTCAGCACACAAAGATGAAGAATCGCAAGTGATAGTGCCGGTAAGGCGGGGATCGGATTAATCTTTATAACACCGGAGCGGGGGATGTTAAGATACTCCTACCACTTGACAGAACCGTGTACAAACAATGAAGCAGAATATGAAGCCCTCATAACGGGACTGGAATTAACTATTCAAATGGGGATAACAGACATCAACATCTACGGGGATTCACAGTTAATCATTCAACAGATCGCCGAACGATACAGGATTTTAAAGCCAAGACTCGAGCAATACTTCCAGTATGCCATACAGTTGTTGGAACAGATTCCGAATGTGACAATCTACAAAATTCCCATAAAAGAAAATGCTTTAGCAGATGCGTTAGCTCGCCTCGCAAAAGAATTTGCATGCTTGCAAGATGAATCAGTGGAAGTGTCAGTTCACGGACGTCAGGTCCTATCACAGCTCGACATAGACACAATACACAAATCGAAAAAGAAGAAGAATCGGTTGCAACGGTGACGAGAAAACACGGAAGATTGGCGACGGCCATTAATGGACTTCACGCAAACAGGAAAACTACCAGACGATAGGTCGCTAGCCCATTAGATCAAAAAAAGAACTTTGTCCTACGCATTAATAAATAACACGTTATACAGAAGGTCTTTCGATCAAATGTGGCTAAGGTGCCTAAGCGAGTCCGAGGCCCGTAAAATTGTTAAAGAGGTGCATTCAGGACTCTGTGGCACCCACCAGTCGGGTCCGAAGATGAAGATGAAAATTAAAAGACTAGGGTACTACTGGCCCTCGATGATGACCGACTGCATGAAAATCACCAAGAGCTGTCACCAATGCCAAGTGCACGGAGTAGTTCTACACCAACCTCCAAATATGCTACATCCGACAATTACGTCGTGGCCATTTGAATGTTGGGGCACAGATATAGTGGGTCCAATAGAACCACCATCTTCAAAAGAACATCGCTTCATTCTTGCGGCTATAGATTACTTTTCCAAGTGGGCAGAGGCAGTTCCACTTAGAGAAGTGAAAGCACACCACGTGCTACAGTTTTTCAAGAACCAAGTTGTCTACCATTTCGGAGTGCCGCGCAAGATCATCTCAGATAATGGGTCAGCATTCAGAAGCACACAAATCAACAATTTTGTCAGGAGACATGGAATCGATTGGCGATATTCAACAATTTACTACCCAAGAGCAAACGGCCTGGCTGAGGCTTTTAATAAAACTCTCGTTCAAATTTTAAAGAAAACTTTGGACGATAATAAGAGAAATTGGCACGAGAAGTTATTAGAAGCCTTATGGGCCTACCGGACAACCTTCGAACTCCTACTCAAGCTACACCTTATGCTGCGGTGTATGGGTCCGAGGCGAGTGTTACCCTTAGAGGTTCGGCTTCCTTCACTCGGAATTGCGAGTTGCAAACAAAATCACGACGAAGAGAATGTCAAATTACGACTAGAAGAATTGGAAAGCCTGGAAAGGAAAAGACTTGCAGCGCAGTAGAATTTAGAACTATACCAAGCTAAGATGGTTCAAGCCCATGACAGACTGGTCCGCCCAAGAACCTTCAAAGTTGGTGACTTAGTTCTCGTTCTCAAGAGACCTATCCTTGCACATCGCAAGATAGGAGGAAAATTTGAACCCACTTGGGAAGGGCCGTTTGTGGTTGAGGCAGTCTACTCAGGAGGCTCTTACCAACTAGTGAATTGCCAAGGAGAACGACATATGCTTCCGATCAATGGACGATACTTGAAAAAGTATTACGCTACCTGATGTTTCGAAAGAATGGATCTTTCATCCCTAGAAGCACAGGTGAAGTAATTACTTATGACATGGTCCGAACCCAAAAATAATAAAAACAAATGTGCTAAAATAAATAAAATCATGATAATAAAGTTTTCCTCGTTTTCTCTTCCATATCAAAATCTCTTTCCTGATCTTATCCCACTTCATTCCTGTTAAATTTAAAAATACAAGAAGTAATAAAAAAATGTCTTTAATAAACATTTTCTTAATGTTCTTGTTCTTAGTACGACCCACGATCCTTTTCCTTGTCTTTTCGCAGGGAAATGTCGAACGGGCGGTTGGTCCTGAACTTTAGAAATGGCGTAAGCCTTGCACTCGACGAAAAGAGGGTGAAATATGGAGCGATAATAGAGATTGACTCAGACTTCGCACCAGCAGGCCTGCAATACGAGGAAAGTGACTGGGTCCCAGTTGACCGAGAGGAACTGCCCAGTCAGACAGTAATGAAAGTGGGTGGCCCAAGCCACCAATCCAGCAGCAAGAAAAGGAAAACAAGCACTGAAGAAGACAAGAAAATCAAGTCTGTAGTCGCTACAGCAGAGGGCAGGCTTGTCAGCGCCGCGCCCACAGAGATTCAGGAAGTACAAAGAGCTACTCTCACAGCAACCCAGCAAAGAAATAAAAATCGCCGTATCCGCAAGATGTTAACTAAACTAGCAGCGGACCAGCGCGACGAGGCAGTTGCTACTGCTAGTACATATACTTCAAGGACGCCAGTTCACCAGGTACCTGAAGGAAGGAGGCCAGCTCCCAGGATGACAGAAGAAACCAGGGAAATCTTAAGAAGAATAGAAGAAGGAAGGCTACAACGCCACCAGATAAAGCCACCAGTAATGCATAACCTTGTTGCAGAAGCAACCCCGGAGGATGTCCCGACGGACACCATCCCCGAGGAGCCGAGTTATGCAGGAGAACGTGAAGGGATTGAGCCATATATCCCACAGTACGTCACCAGGCCTCGCCATTTGCAAATTATTCCATAATACGAGCTAGAAAGAATGCAGAATGTCGAGAAGAAAACTTTTGAATACTTCGAGAGAATCAGAGGCAGGAGGATCAATATACTAGAAGGCCTCGAGCTACATACAGACGTGTTCTCAGAATACGAACAACAACAAATGGTGGACTGCATCCGGGATTTGAAAAGAATGGGCCGAGCGGGCCGCCTAAGAGAAAACACTTACTCGGAACCCCGGAGATGGATGCCAGGGAAAGGTAGAATTACAATACAATGTGGATGCTGCTACAACTTCGCGGAAGACAGGAAAGGAAACCCATCGGGAATACTCCGTCATGGCCAGGTGGATCCAATGCCATTAGTCATCAAAAGGATGGTAAAGAGAATGATAACATGGAGGGTACTGCCGGCAGATTGCATACCCAATAGTTGCATCATTAACATTTACAAGAAGGGTGACTGCATACCCCCGCACATAGATCACCACGATTTTGTCAGACCTTTCTGCACAGTTTCTTTTCTGAACGAGTGTAATATCATGTTCGGATCGACCTTCGGATAACGAGGCCCGAGTGAGTTCCGAGGGCCGGTAAAAATACCATTACCGGTAGGTTCCGTCATGATGCGAAAGGCAACGGAGCAGATGTCGCTAAACATTGCATACCGGGAGTACCCGTGAAGCGGATCTCAGTTACTTTCAGAAGGATGGATGATAGGAAAGCACCTTACCACTTCCAGCCAGACCCGGAGCTAGAGAGCCTCCGGCCTTACGAGCTGTGAGTTACATGGAAAATATCACACCTCCAACGTACATCCATACGGCATCCTTGCCGAGGATGGCTTGGAAGGTGATGTTATTGACCATGTACCTCACTATTCAGACATGGATTTCTGACAATGCCTTTTTGGATGGATCGGCAAAGATTATACATAGTCCGTTTTGAGTCTACATGGATTGTATGAGATATATTTCAGATCGAGTTGTATGATGTATCTTCAACATGATTGGAATGAAAGTGACTATGTCACATTTTTGGCCTTCACCTCTTTTGTGCAAGTTGACTGAGAAACGCCATTAAAGTTAAATGAACTTCGAACAAAGAACAGAAAAGAAATTAAAAAAATATATAAAAGAAAACTTTCCTTAAAAATCTAAAAAATGATGAACACCAAATTCACATGAACATTAAGTGAATGATAAAATAAATTTGAATCGTTAAAAGACAAACAAAATGAACATAAATTTCAAATCAAATCTCAATCAAATTTCAAATTCAATTTTTCCAGATCTCAAATCAAATCTCAATCAAATTTCAAATTCAATTTTTCCATATCTTAAATCAAATCTCAATCAAATTCAAATTCAATCTTCCAAATCTGAAATCCAATCCGTTCTACTCTCTCCCTTGTCTGGGATGGAAGCTGTTGATTCCATTGACACAAATCGAATCTGATGGCGAGGAATTGTATCCAATCCAAACCAGCAACTTCCGATCAACTCTTTTGAATGGGATATATAGCATCTACATATTCCCTCCTAATCTATTTCCTCCTATGAAAGTCTTTTACAACTTTCATGAAATTCTCGAAACACCAAAATTCCACACTTTTCAAATCAACACTACAAATCTTTGCAATATCAATTACCGTTCAAAATCAAATTCTTGGGGTTGAGGATTTTACATCCGAGACTGCATTGTTTTAGGATTCTATCCCTATCGCAATGAAATACATCAAAATCAAATTCTTGTGGTTGAGAATTTTACATCCGAGACTGCATTGCTTTAGGATTTTTTCCCTATTGCAATGAAATACATCAAAACTCAAATTCTTGGGGTTGAGGATTTTACATCCGAGACTGCATTGCTTTAGGATTCTTTCCCTATTGCAATGAAATACATCAAAACTCAAATTCTTGGGGTTGAGGATTTTACATCCGAGACTGCATTGCTTTAGGATTCTTTCCCTATCGCAATGAAATACATCAAAATAAAATTCTTGGGGTAAAGGATTTTACATCCGAGACTGCATTGCTTTAGGATTATTTCCCTATCGCAATGAAATACATCAAAAAATCAAATTCTTGGGGTTGAGGATTTTACATCCGAGACTGCATTGCTTTAGGATTCTTTCCCTATCGCAATGAAATACATCAAAAAATCAAATTCTTGGAGTTGAGGATTTTACATCCGAGACTGCATTGCTTTAGGATTCTTTCCCTATCGCAATGAAATACATCAAAATCAAACTCTTGAGGTTAAGGATTTTACATCCAATACCACACTGCTCTGAGATCTCTCCTCATTGTAACGATTCAATCTAATCAATTCAATTTTCGATTGAGGTTGAAGATGTTACATCTAAAACCACAAAATTCCAATTTTCATTTCAAGTTCAAATCCCTTCAAATTAATTTTGACAAAACTTCAATTTAAATTAAAACTCAAGCTAAAATCTAAGCTCACACATCAAAACTTAAACTAAAACAAAATAAAATCTAAATTGAAATTCTCCCAGGTCATGTGATTTGGGATTCACCTCCTTTTCTTTTCCCCAGCGAGAGTTCAGGAATCTCCAGTCTCAGAGATATACTTGACGCTCCCCAGCGAAAATTCTTCTACTTCGTCCTAAGTTTGTCACTTGGACATCTGTGTTGGTTTTGTTGATCTTTTCGGTCAACGCCAATACGCGCGGTGTGCTTGGTCAGCACACCGCACCTATTGGGGGTCCATTTGTTGACCTCACTTTTAATGAGGTCATCTCTTCTTCTTTTTAGTACATAGGATCTAGCCTTAGGCTTTTCCTTTGACTATCTTAGAGGATTAGAATTGGGACCCACTACCTAGAATTTCAAACCACTTCTTAACTCCCTGTAAACTCCACAAACTTGACTGTAGACCCCTAATCACCTAGAGGGTTGAAATCAAATGTGGAAGTTTAAAGGATGAGTTCCTATAGGACTCTTTGGCCTTAGGACTACCCTGGGTGGCCTGGTCTGGTGAAGGGCTGACTTAACACTACACTTTCACACACCTCCTAAAACCACACCTATACCCAACTTGACCTCCTGACTCATGAAGGTGATTCACATGGATGGTCCTTAACCCCTATGCCCTTGGCTAAGAGGGTTAGGAACAACATAATGAATGCCTCAAATGAGTCCCTTCATGGATCATGTGAGCTTGATATGGCTTCATGGCTCAACCAAAATGATTTTATTCCACTTACATTTACCCAATCTTCAATTTTCCAAATTTTCAATTTTTGACCCCCGGGACCCTACACTCGCCTAACCTACCCAAAGCCCTTGAAATTACCCAAATTTTTCAAATCACCCAAAATTCCTCAAAACCAATCCCAAACATTTCCACATTACTCAAATTGATCATTCATAGCCAAAAATATCAAAAATTCAAAAAATACCTCCCAATACCATCCAAATACCCAAAATACCCCTCTTGACCCAAAAATCCAAAAATTCAGAAAATTCCCAGAAAATTCCAGAAAATCTCAAATATTCCTAATTTCATGTTGTTTAACTGCACCATGGGCCAATTTTGTCAATTTACCCTACTTTTGTCAAAACCCCCAATTTGATCCATTTTAACCCAAAATGAACCCAATGTCAAGCCAAACCTACCCAATTGACCCAAATTCTGGTCCAATTCAATTCTAAACTTCCATTCAACATTCCCAACACCAATCTAGACCAGATTTAAGTCCAATTTGATTGACATTTGAACCCAATTTCATTTTGGACCTTAAAGCCCAATTTGGACCCATGACCCAAACCTAGCCCAAACCAAACCAATTTAACTCCAATTAACCCCAAATCTTTTCTAAACCTTCCTTAGCATCCCTACAAACAAAACACTAACATGAGTTACCCAAAATTTAGACCCAAACCCCACTCAAATTCAACCCAAATACAAAAGCCCAAGATTGGCCCTAAAGCCCACATGGCAATTTCTTTTCATCATACCTTTAATTGATATCACCCCTAAGTTTCAAAATCATCATTAAACCATTCCAAATCAAGCTTCATCCAAATTTCCATCAAAAATGCCAAGATTCCTAAAATCTACTTCCATGAAATTGACTAAGCTTTGCCCCAAGCCAAATGGAGTCATGAAGCCATGCACAAGCCATATGCAAGCCATGGCGACCACTTTACACATCACCATGTCATTTTTGGCAAAGGGAGGGAGTCCTTTAATGATTCCCTTAAGGGTGATTAAGCCTTTTCATGACTCTTCTAAACCTTGATTAAACATAAATGTACTTAGATGGTGACTTCTCCCCACTAAGCTAGCTGACTTACCTGATTCCCTTAGCCCAAAAATCAGGCCCTCCAGGGTGAACCAAACCTAAATCCATGACTTGGACCCATTTGGACCCAAAATTAGCTCCTTCCTCATTCCATCTAAATCAAGCCCTTTACACATGGCCAATGCCAATTGACTGCACTAAGCCCCAGCCCTAACCTCCCCGACCTCGAGGGTGACTCGACCCTAGCCGGCCGGCCACCACGGCCGCCGGAAACCACCGGCCGAGAGCTCACATGTGAGCCCAAACTTGGAATTCTCACCTGCTGAGCTGCCCCATCCCCAGTGGCCATTGTAGCTGTTCTTTTCTTGCCAAGAGCAGCTGATCCCAAGCCCTAACTCCCCTTGGGAGGCCCTCCACCCTCTCCTATTTAAACACCACCCCCTCTCGGCCAAGAGAGGTGCTGAACCAGATCTTACTGAAACCCTGCCAAAATTGTTCCAGAACACAATCCATACTTAGAGCAGTTGATCCCCAGTGACAATTTGCCCTAATCCCCACCAACAGAACCCAATTTCTCGGCCAAAATTCCACCCAAAACCAGGACACTTCTCCACAGTAGATCAATCCTCAAATTGATTGGTCCTACACCTTCACCAGACCAAGGGAAGGAGTCCACCAGCAAAAGCCCCCTCTCCAGGCAACCCATCTGTTCGAGACTCCAAGTTTTGTGATCTGGCTTGGTCGAAATCATACCTAGGCGATTCACCAGACCAGGAGACTTCATCTGGAGCTTGTTGGGATCCAATCGAAGGTGACACAACCCTCAGATTGAAGCCACACTTCTCTGAGCAAAGGTATGAACTAATTCTTCATCCCGAGCTTCTGTAGATTCTCCATTTCAAATGCTTTAATTTCAATGCATGATCACCATATAGATGTATTCGTCTCTTCAAGGAGAATCCATAGAGCACAAGAACACGAAAATCTGTTGAGAAATGAGTGAGTTCTTAGGGTTTTAGTGTGGACGGCTCTCGGGTGAGAACGCTTGGGGACGATGAACCGATGTCGTTTATTCCATACACGCGCGGACGGACGGCCAGGATTGCGCCGGATGAGGAGACAGAACGATACAGCGGGCCCCCGGAGCGCTGAGTTGGATGGCGGCGCCGAATCAGAAGACGACGCTGTCAGCATATTTTTAGGTTGTGTTTTATTTTGAAGAGGGGTCGCCTAACAGAAATCTTTCGGCGAATTTTTAATTTAATTAAAATAAATAATTTGAAAAGTAGTATTTAATTTTGAAAATAATTTCAAATTTGAAGGTTTTAAGATATGAGACTAAACCGATTCTCACATCCCAAATAGTTTATGTAAACGAGCACCGCACCACAAACCGTGTATCTATCCCTAAGGATAGACACACTGCTTGACGGTGGGGCTCGATTAAATAAACTAGAAGATTTGTGACATCCGTTTGGTCCGCGAACCAATTTTATAAGCCGACAAAATTCCTCGCTTAATATGAAAACATTAAACGGGGTTTATATTACTCGGGTTCTTCAAAATTCCCCATAAGGGCAAGCCCCTATAGTTAATTACATCTTAAGTGACGGGAATCACCTAAGAAAACTCTTGATAATAATCAATAATTCTGCTCTCAGGAATTTCAAAGTTTAAGTTTTCAAAGGATTGAAGTTTGGAATTTCAATAGGGAATGGATCAAATTTGGAACATTTTGTTTTGGGAATCCAAATGGGAGAAAGGTAGGAGAAATCACAGATTCGAAGCGAACTTCGGTAATTTCCCGACTATCCTATTGTTTGGCTTGGATTTAGGAAAGTCCTAATGTTTATTTAAATGTTTTGATCTTGTCAATTTTAATTAATTAGGACTTATGCTTATATGATAGAATCATACAACTAGCCTTGAAGATGTGAGGGTTTATGTCGTATCGGACGACTACCTCGGAATCCTAAAACCGGTTAGGGCTTAATTTGCAGTGCAAATGCCTAACAAAAGGTTGAGGATTTATGTTGCACTAGGCAAACTACCTCGAAATCCTATGGCTTGGTTGTTTAATTCTAAGAAAGTTTTGTTGATGTAGATTCAAGTTTTGCTGACGACGATGGCCGTGTCGCCCACCATGCTCCGAGCTCCTTGTTGTCGCGAGGTTTAGTTTTAGAAGTCATAAATCGGGGGATGAGAAAAGTGTTTTGGTTTAGAGAAGATCTTAATTTCCAAGTGTTTTTTACGTTTTAATTAAAACAAATCTTAAAGTTGATTATAACGACACCGGTTAAGATCCCACGGTTCCATCCTTCCGGCATCATTATTTTTATCGGATTCACTTAGTCCAGATGAATTTGCTAAACTCAACTGAATGAGTTCCACACTTTCATTTAGACCGTGGGAAATCCCGTTAGCAACACGTAGGTTACATCATCCGAGGTATTCCCGATCATCCAACAGGATGTTTTAATTTAGTTGTAATTGTAGTTTTGTGTTCTGTTTGTGATTAAATTTTGAGTTGTTTTATATTTTGAAATGTTATGGCGGTGAATTTTATCTTGCAATGACTTTTAATTTAGTTTTGGTTTCAGTTTTAGGGTCTATTCTAAAGGTGTGGGTTTTCATGCAACAGTTGTTTATCATGCAAGAAAAGTAAATGCAATGCAGTTAAATAAATTGCAATAATGTAAATTGCAAGAAAGTAAATTGCAATAAAATAAAAGCGTACCTGGAGGGTCTTCCCTCATCCCAAGCCGCACTTAAAACACAATTAGAATATTTAAGCAAGTTCCTAGGTAGAGCTAAGGTAAGGGTTATGGTTTTCTACCAAATTCCTAATCCTATATTTAGTCATTTCCTATGACGTCTAGGTTCTTTGTGTTTTGATTTGAGGACGATTTTCTTCATCAAAGAATAATTAAATTCAATTGTTCTTATAAATGTCCTATCATATTGAGGAAGTGCTTAAGAAGAATCTTAAACATCTTTTCAATATTTCTAGGATTGTTTTAAGTCCAAATGAATTCGATTATATAAATGAATTAATCGTCCGAGAATTCAAGTTTTGTTGTTATCTTGCTCAGTGAACTAGGACATTTGAATATCCTATAAGTGACGTAACATTTCATTTAATGTTCGTTTAGGAGTTATGATAACTAAAACTTTCAGGGTAAATTGGTATTCAAATGATTTGATTTAAGTTGAAGGGTTTAAATTTGGAATAGTGTTCAAGTTATTTTAGATTTATTTTGAATTCTTTATGTCTTTGGTGATGTTATATTTAATTCAATTTAATTTAATTTAATTGAGTTTTAATTTAATTTAATTCAATTGAGTTTGATTTAATGTTAAATTAATTTAATTTGATTTGATTTACTTTTAATTTAATTTGATTTAATTTTAATTTAATTTAATTTAATTTGATTTAATTTACTTAATTTAATTTAATTTAATTTAATTATTCAATTTAATTTAATTTATTTAATTTAATTTAATTTATTTAATTTAATTTAATTTAATTATTCAATTTAATTTAATTTATTTAATTTAATTTAATTTAATTATTCAATTCAATTTAATTTATTTAATTTAATTTAATTTTAATTTAATTTTATATATTTTTTTTAATTTTAATTGAATTTTTTTAAAAGAGTTTAATAATTTAATTTTAGTTTAATGATTAAGTCTTTTAATATTTTAAATTTGAGTTATCATTTTAATTAAGAATTGAATGTTAATGAGATAATTAATTTAGGGATTTTTAAATTAAAGAATAAATCTCTTCCTAATAATATCCCTATTTTAATAATTCCAATTTTATTATTCTTCCAAATTTAATCCATCATTTAATTAAAGTTTAATCATTTTAAAATTGTTTAATGGGTTTCTACCCTTTAATTATTTGAATTTCAATCATCCAAATCAGATTAGGATCAAATATTTTACTTGTTAAATTTTTATTAAACCTAAAGTTTTAATTAAGGGTTAAAATTTTAATTACCATTTTACCCTTTAAGCTTAATGATTTCATAACTCACTAAATTAAACTCAAATGAACTTGAAATTTTTATGTGACTTCACTCATGTGTCAATAAAGACATGAGAGGAGAAAATGTGATTTTTCTGTATTTAATTTATTTATATAATTATTTTTGGTGGAAAATAGAGATTTCCAAGGAAAATTTAATAACGTGACCAAGGGAAAGTTTCTGTCCTTAAGAAAATTAGGGGACATTCCTAATGACCAGAGAAGCACTTGGACCAATTTTGGTGATTTTTTGAATTATATTATTTTTATTATAATTATTTTAAGTTTTGGAGTGTTAATTAATTTAAAAATAAAATAAATGCGAATTTTATATTTTTCAAAAATCTCTCTGATATCAAAGAAACCAGAGAAGCAAATTTTGTAATTTTCTGATTTTTCTATGATTTATTATAATTATTTTAGTGAAAATGCTAGAAAATACATTTTTTTAATTTTAAAATTACCCTAGGGCTTTAAAATTTAATATCTCACTAAATAGACCTAAGAAAAATGTGGGATTTGTCTCTATGTGATTAAAATTCAAAATGTGACATTTTGGTGAATTTTATTATTTTTGTGATTTTTATTATTTTTTAGTTATTAAAAATATTAAAATATTATTAAAAATCAACTTTTTTAGAAAATTGAAATTTTAATTTTCTTAGGTTCCCCTGATATCGGAGAGGCCCCAAAACCAATTTAGTGAATTTTTGAAAGGTATTTTAAAAGTTATGTATTTTTAAAGTTTAAAATGGCTAAGTGGCTTAATCAACCCAATTAGTGGGGCTAACCAAGTCCAATTGACCTCAAACTTTTATGGTGGATTCCTCTGATCCTAAAGGTCAGTGGAGAATTGATTTCAAGTCAATTTGATGCCTGGTTAACTCTAATTAACTAAAGACCTATTTTGGGTTTTTAAGCCAATTAGGGTTGTTTTAAATGAACTAAGTCAAAACCTATTTTTCCTAGGGTTCTCTGGTCATAAGGAACATCACCAAATTTTCCTAGAATTTATTTCACAACATGCTATTTATTGGAATTAAAATACTCAAAACGAGTAACTCTGAATTTGAAAAATCAATAACTTTTTATAGGGATGGCCTCCGACTTTGGAAAATTCGGGGAATGTTCCCAAATTCGGAGGCTTCAAAGCTCTATGGTCTCATGCCATGGTGAATTGTATACATGCATGGAGAATTAAAAGTATGCAGAGAGTAAATAAATTATAAAAAATAAAATACTTGATGAAATTAAATGATTTCTTTTCCACATTATTCTCCTCTCGTTCACCGAGCAAGAGGGTATTTTTACTTTATTTTTCTGATTTTTCTACACGAGAGATATGAATTTTTGAAGTTTAGGGAATTAAATAAATGAAAAATACCCTAATTTTCTATTTATCCACGCGGCGCCGCGTCAACCTCGGCAGCTCCGAACGCACACGCGTCGCGCTCCCATTCGACGCCGCCACCTGAGTCAGCAGCCCGGGCCCCGCGGTTCTCGTACCGTCTCCTGGTCCGACGCCATCTGAGCCGTTCATCCGCGCGTGTATTGAATGGACGGCATCCGTTCATCGTCCCCGAGCGTCCTCACCCGAGAGCCGTCCACACTAAATCCCTAAGATCTCACTCGATACTCAATGGATTTTTATGTTCTTATGCTCCATGGATTCGTCTTGAAGAGACGAACACATCTATACGGTTAACATGCATTGAAACTAAGGCATTTGAAATGGAGAATCTCCGGAAGCTCGGGATGAAGAATTAGCTCATACCTTTGCTCGGAGAAGTGTGGCTTCAATCCGAGAGTTGTTGCACCTTCGATTGGATCCCGCAAGCTCCGGATGAAGTCTCCCGGTGCAGTGAATTGTACGGATGTGATTTCGACCAAGCCCGATCACAAAGCTTGGAGAGCTGGAGCAAGCCAGGTGGCTCTGGAGATGGGGCTTTTGTTGGTGGACACCTTCCCTTGGTCCAGTGAAGGTGTAGAACCAATCAATTTGGGAATTGGCTCACTTGTGGAGAAGTGTCCTGGTTTTGGGTGGAATTTCGACTCCGAAATTGAGCTCGCGAGAGGAGAAATGGCGGGGGATCTCACTTGGGGATCAAGTGCTCGTGTATGGGGAGGTTTCGGAACAATTTTGGCGAGTTTTGGCAAGGTTTGTGCTCGGCTCTTCTCATGGCCGAGAGGGGTGGAGTTTAAATAGGAGAGGGTGGAGGGCCTCCCGGGAGAGTTAGGGCTTGGGATCGAGCTGCTCTTGGCAAGAGAAGAACAGCTACAATGGCCACTGGGGATGGGGCGGCTCGGCAGGTGAGAATTTCAAAGTTGGCTCACATGTGAGCTCTCGGCCATGGTGTTTTCCGGCGGCTCGCTGGCCGGCCGGCCGAGCATGGGTCACCCTCGAGGTCGGGTGGGTCGGGGTCGGGGCTTGGTGCAAGCAATTGGCAATTGCCATGTGTAAAGGCTTTGATTCAAAGTAGAATGGGGCATGGCTAGTTTTGAGTCAATCCACCCATTTGGGCTTGGTGCACCCTTCAAGGTGGCTTTGGATGCTGTGGGGGATCAAAGGGATCAGCTGGTTTGGCATGGAGAAGTCTCCATCCAAATATATTTGGATTAAATTTAAGTTTAGGTGAAACATGATTAAGGCTAACGAGCTTTAGGGATTAAGGAAAGCCCCCCCCCCTCTTCTTACCCAATATGGCATGGCGGAGTGTCCAAAGCTCTCATGGCTCACATGTGGCTCATGCATGGCTTCATGGCTCACCTTTGGCTTGGCAAAAAGTTTGGTCGATTTCATAAAAAGGATTTTAAGGATTTTGGATAATTTGGTGGAAATTTGGATGAAGCTTCATTTAGAATTATTTGATCATTGGTTTAGGACTTAGGGATGATTTTAATTGAAAGTATGATGAGGGGAAATGTCATATGGGCTTTGGAAGAATTTTTGGGGTTTTGGATTTGGTGGAAGTGGGCTTTTAAAATGGTTTAAGGAATGGGCCTTTAAGTTTAAAAATGAATTTATGGATGGGAATTTTGTAAAGAGGTTGGGCCAAATAATTGTTGGGTTTAGCTCATGGATGTGTCATGAGTGACTTGAAGCAAATTGGGGGTGATTTGGATTTGAATTGGGTTGAATTTGGGCTCTTTTGGTGAATGGGCCAATATAGGTCCATGTGGGCCAAGTTGGGCCAATGTTGGGCTAGGGTTGAAATTGATGTAGAATTAATGTTGAGAAATGTTTATGGGAGTGTTTCAAAGAGGTTTTGACTTGGATTGGGCTTTGATTTTGGGGTTTAGGCTCATTTGGGCTAGGTTTGGGTTTAGGTCAAAAATGGGCCTTTTAACCTTGGGTTGAGTTTGAGTGGGGTTTGGGTCTAAATTTTGGGCGAATCATGTTAGTATTTTGTTTTTGGGAATGTTAAGGAAGATTTAGAAAAGATTTGGGGTTAATTGGAATTGAATTGGGTGAGTTTGGGTTAGGTTTGGGTCATGGGTCCAAATTGGGCTTTAAGGCCAAAAGTGAGATTGGATCCAAATGTCAATCAAATTGGGCTTGGATTTGGTCTAGATTGGTATTTGGGATATTGATTTGAAGTTTAGAATTGAATTGGACCAAAATTGGGGTCAATTGGGTAGGTTTGGCTTGACATTGGGTGCACTTAGGGTTAAAATGGGTCAAATTGGAGGTTTTGACAAAAGAAGGGTAAATTGACAAAATTTGCCTATGGTGTAGTTGGACAAAAAGAAATTGGGAATATTTGGGATTTTCTGGAATTTGCTGGGAATTTTCTGAATTTTTGGATTTTTTGGCCAAGAGGGGTATTTTGGGTATTTGGAGGGTATTGGGAGGTTTTCTTGGAATTTTTGGTATTTTTGGGTATGGATGATCAGTTTAAGTGATGTGGAAATGTTTGGGATTGATTTTGGAGAATTTTGGGTAATTTGGAAATTTTTGAGAAATTTGGGTAATTTCGGGGGTTTTGGATAGGTTTAGTAGGTGTAGGGTCCCGGGGGTCAAAAATTGAAAATTTGGAAAATTGAAGATTGGGTGGATGTAAGTGGAAAGAAGTCATTTTGGTTGAGCCTTGAAGCCATATCAAGCCCATGTGAGCCATGAAGGGACTCATTTGAGGCATTCACTTATGTTGTTCCTAACCCTCTTAGCCAAGGGCTTAGGGGTTAAGGACCATCCATGTGAATCACCCACATGAGTCGGGAGGTCAAGTTAAGTATGGGTGTGGTTTTAGGAGGTATGTGGAAGTGTAGTGTGTGTGTAAGTCAGCCCCTTCACCGGACCAGGGTCACCTGGAGCGGTCCTAAGACCAAAGAGTCCTATAGGAACTCATCCTTTAAACTTCCACATTTGATTTCAACCCTCCAGGTGATTAGGAGTCTACGGTCAAGTTTGTGGAGTTTGCGGGGAGTTAAGAAGTGGTTTGAATTTCTAAAAGGTGGGTCCCAATTCTAGTCCTCTAAGATAGTCAAAGGAAAAGCCTAAGGCTAGATCCTAAGTACTGAAGAGAAGAAGAGAAGACCTCATCAAAAATGAGGTCAACAGACGCGTGTGCGTTCGGAGCTGCCGAGGATGGCGTGGCGCCGCGTGGATAAGTAGGAAATTAGGGTTTTTTTATTTATTTAACTCCCTAAACTTTAAAAATGCATAACTTTGTGTAGAAAAATCAGAAAAATAAAATAAAAATACCCCCTTGCTCAGTGAACAGAGAAGAAAAATGTGGAAAAGAAATCATTTAATTTCATCAAGTATTTTATTTTTAATGATTTATTTACCCTCTGCATTGTTTTAATTCTCCATGCATATAGGAAATTCACCATGGCATGAGACCATAGGGCTTTTGAAGCCTCCGAAGTTGGGAACATTCCCCGAATGTTCCAAAGTCGAAGGCCATCCCTATGAGAAGTTATTGATTTTTCAAATTCATGTTGCTGTTTTGAGTATTTTAAATCCAATAATTAGCATGTTGTGAAATAAATTCTAGGAAAATTTGGTGATGTTTCTTATGACAAGAGAACCCTAAGAAAAATAGGTTTTGAATTAATCCACTTGGAATAACCCTAATTGGCTTAAACACCCAAAATAGATTCCTAATTAATTAGAGCTAATCATACATCAAATTGACTTGAAATCAATTCTCCACTGACCTTTAGGATCAGAGGAACCCACCATAAAAATTTGAAGTCAATTGGACTTGGTTAGCCCTATTAAATAGGTTGATTAAGCCATTTAGCCAATTTAAAATTTAAAAATTCATAACTTTCAAAATACTTTTCAAAAATTCACCAAATTGGTTTTCGAGCCTCTACGATATTAGGGAATTTAAGAAAATTAAAATTTCAATTTTCTAAAAAAGTTGATTTTTTGTATTATTTTAATATTTTAATAATTAAAAAATAATAAAAATCACAAAAATAATAAAATTCACCAAAATGTCACATTTTGAATTTTAATCACTTAGGAACCATATTTTTCTTAAGTCTCTATAATGAGATATTAAATTTTAAAGCCCTAAGGTAATTTTAAAATTAAAAAAATGTATTTTTTAGCATTTCCACTAAAATAATTCTAATAAATCAAAGAAAAATCAAAAAATTATAAAAATTTATTCTCTGGTTTCCTTGATATCAGAGAGATTTTTGAAAAATATAAAATTCATTTTTCAACCTTAATTTTGTTTTTAAATTAATTAATACTCCAAAACTTAAAATAATTATAATAAAAAGAATATAATTCAAAAAATCACCAAAATTGGTCCAAGTGGTCCTCTGGTCATTAAAAATGTCCCATAATTTTCTTAAGGACAGAAACTTTCCCTTGGTCATATTATTAAATTTTCCTTGAAAATCTCTATTTTTCACCAAAAATAATTATATAAATAAATTAAATACAGAAAAATCACATTTTCTCCTCTCATGTCTTTATTGACATATGAGTGAAGTCACATAAAAATTTCAAGTTCATTGAAGCTCAATTTAGTGTGTTATGGAATTATTAAGCTTGAAGGGCAAAATGGTAATTAAAGTTTTAACCTTTAATTAAAACTTTAGGCTTAATAAAATTAAAGAGTAAAATATCTGATCCTAATATGATTTGGATGATTGGAATTTAAATAATTAAAGAGTAGAAACCTACCAAACAATGTGAAAATAATTAAAATAAACCTTAATTAAATAATTGATTAAATTTGGAAGAATAATAAAATTGGAATTATTAAAATAGGGATATTATTAGGAAGAGATTTGTTCTTTAATTTAAGAATCCCTAAATTAATCATCTCCATAATATTTAATTCCTAATTAAAATGATAATCCAAGTTTAAGATTTAAAATGTTAAAAGACTTAATCATTAAATTAAATTAAGTTAAATTATTTAAATTAAACCCTTTTAAAATTTCAATTAAATTAAAATTAAAAATAAAATTAAATTAAAATTTAAATTGAATAAAATTAAATAAAATTAAATTAAATCAAATTAAACTAAATTAATTAAATTAAATTAAATTAAAACATATTAAATTAAATTAAATTAAATTAAATTAAATTAAATTAAATTAAATTAAATTAAATTAAATTAAATTAAATTAAATTAAATTAAATTAAATCAAATTAAATTAAATCAAATTAAATTAAATTAAATTAAAGTATATCAAATCAAACTAAATTGAATTAAATTAAGTAAAAAATAAATAAATAAATAAATAAATAAAATCAAGTTAAAATTAAAATTAATTTAAATTAAATAAATTAAATTAAAATTAAAGCTAAACAAAATTAAAGTTAAATTAAATTGAATAAAATAATAATAATAATAGCATCACCTAAGACATAAAGAAATTCAAAATAAAGCAACTTGAACACTATTCCAAATTTAAACCCGATAACTGAAATTAAATTAAATCACAAACCATTTGAACACCAATTTGCCCTCGAAAGCTTTGGTTACCATAACTCCTAAACAGAACGTTAAATGAAATGTTACTTCCCTCATAGGATATTCAAATGTCCTAGTTCACTGAGTAAGATAACAACAAAACTTGAATTCCCGGATGATTAATTCATTTGTATAATTAAATTCATTTGGACTTAAAACAATTCTAACAATATTGAAAAGATGTTTAAGATTCTTCTTAAGCACTTCCTCAATATGATAGGATATTTATAAGAACAATTGAACTTAATTGTTCTTTGATGAAGAAAATCGTCCTCGAACCAAAACACAAGAACCTAGACGTCATAGGAAATGACTAGCTATAGGATTAGGAACTTGGTAGAAAACCATAACCCTTCCCTTAGCTTTACCTAGGAACTTGCTTAAATATTCTAATTTGTGTTTAAGTGTAGCTTGGGATGACGGGAAGACCCTCCAGGTACGCTTTTATTTTATTGCAATTTACTTCATTACAAATGCACTTTATTTTTCTTGCATGATAAACAACTGTTGCATGAAAACCCACACCTTTAGGATAGTCCCTAAAACTGAAACCAAAACTAAATTAAAAGTCATTGCAAGATAAAATTCACCGCCACAACATTTCAAAATATAAAACAATTCAAAATTTAATCACAAACAGAACACAAAACTACAATTACAACTAAATTAAAACGTCTTGTTGGATGATCGGGAATACCTCGGATGATGTAACCTACGTGTTGCTAACGGGATTTCCCACGGTCTAAATGAAAGTGTGGAACTCATTCGGTTGAGTTTAGCAAATTCATCCGGACTAAGTGAATCCGATAAAAATAACGATGTCGGAAGGATGGAACCGTGGGATCTTAACCGGTGTTGTTATAATCAACTTTAAGATTTGTTTTAAATAAAACATAAAAAACACTCGGAAGTTAAGTTTTTCTCTAAACCAAAACACTTTTCTCATCTCCTGATTTATGACTTCTATAACTAAACCTCTGCAACAATAAGGAGCTCGGAGCATGGTGGGCAGCACGGCCATCGTCATCAGCAAAACCTGAGTCTACTTCAACAAAACATTCTTAGAATTAAATAACTAAGCCATAGGACTTCGAGGTAGTTTGCCTAGTGCAACATAAATCCTCAACCTTTTGTTAGGCATTTGCATTGCAAATTAAGCCCTAACCGGTCTTAGGATTCCGAGGTAGTCGTCCGATACGACATAAACCCTCACATCTTCGAGGCTATTTGTATGATTTTATCATACTAATATAAGTCCTAATTAATTAAAATTGGTAAGATCAAAATATTAAATAAATATTAGGACTTTCCTAAATTCAATCCAAACTATAGGATAGTCGGGAAATTGCCGGAGTTCGCTTCGAATCTGTGATTTCTCCTACCTTTCTTCCTTTGAATTCCCAAAACAAAATGTTCCAAACTTGAACCACTCCTTATTGAAATTCCAAAATTCAATCCTTTGAAAACTCAAACTTTGAAATTCTTGAGAGCAGAATTACTGATTATTATCGAGAGTTTTCTTATGTGATTCCCGTCACTTAAGATGTAATTAACTATAGGGGCTTGCCCTTATAGGGAATTTTAAGAACCCGTGTAATATAAACCTCGCTTAATGCTTTCATATTAAGCGGGGAAATTTGTCGGCTTATAAAATTGGTTCGCGGACCAAACGGATGTCACAAATCTTCTAGTTTATTTAATCGAGCCCCATCACCAAACGCAGTGTGTCTATTCTTCGAGATAGATACGCAGTTTGTGATGCGATGCTCGTTTATATAAACTATTCGGGATGTGAGATCAGTTTGATTTCATATCTTAAAATTTTCAAATTTAAAATTATTTTCAAAATCAAATACTACTTTTCAAATTATTTATTTAAATTAAATTAAAAATTTGCCGACAACTTCTGTTTGGCGACCCCTTTTCAAAATAAAATACTCAACCTAAAAATATGCCTACAGATCATTTTGGAATGAATTACTCTCCTACTATAACACAAGAAAATTCATCTGGACAACTTATAGAATCCTAATCTCAATATGAAACAATTAATGCAATTAACAACAGACCTAATAATCCTTATGCAAATTATTATAATCCTGGATGGAAAAATCATCTTAATTTTAATTGGAATAATAATACAACTAATCAACCTTGGATGAATAATATGACACAACAATTAGGAAATCCATCTAATCAAGGAAATCCTAATTATAAACATAATTATCCACCTGGATTTAATAATAATAACCCACAATTTAAAGAAAAGAAATTATCTATAGAAGAATTAATATTAAATATGGGTCAACATTTACAAAATCAAGGAAATTAACTACAAATACAAGGAAATCAATTACAAAATCAAGGAACAACTATCAAAAATATTGAAACTCAACTTGGACATATCGTTATAGCACTTAATAATAGAATACCTGGAACATTTCCTAGTAATGTAGAAATAAATCCTAAAGACAAGGGAAATGAACAAATTAAAGTGATACAATTACGAAGTGGAAAAGAATTAGAACCTCGAATTCAAAAAGAACTTGAAAGTCAAAAGAGGAAGTGGAAATTGAAAAGGAAAAGAATCAACAAGATCCAAACTTAGAAAATCCTTCAATACCTATGAAAATTTACGTTGAAAAACCTCCACCACCATTTCCTCAACGACTAATTCAACATAAAAAAGACAAAAAATTTGCTAAATTCCTTGAAATTTTGAAGAAATTAACGATAAATATTTCTTTCGTAGAAGCTTTAGAACAGATGCCAAACTATGTAAAATTCATGAAAGATATTCTAAATAAAAAAAATTTACTGATAATGAAATGGTTGCACTTAGTGAAGAGTGTAGTGCTATTATTCAGAAAAAACTTCCTAAAAATTAAAAGATCCTGGTAGTTTCACTATACCCTGTCTTTATTGGAGAAAAATTCTATGGAAAAGCTTTGTGTGACTTAGGAGCAAGCATCAATCTAATGCCTCTATCAATTTTCAAGAGATTAGGATTGGGAGAAATTTCACCTACTTCAGTAACCCTTCAGTTAGCTGACCATTCTGTTACATATCCTAAAGTAGTTATTAAAGATGTATTAGTTAAAGTGGATAAATTTATCTTCTCTGTAGATTTTATTGTTCTAGATATGGAAGAAGATAAAGAAATTTCTATCATTTTAGGAAGACCATTTTTAGCCACTGGAAAAGCTATGATTGATGTTCAGAAAGGAGAATTAACTATGAGAGTAAATGACCAAAAAGTAACTTTTAATATTGCTTAAATCAATGAAATATCTCTGCGCTATAAAAAGATGATGAGTGTTTTCGAATGGAAGTACTTGATCATCTACAAAAAGAACATTTTAAAGAATATTATGAAGAAAAATTAGAAAAAGAAAATATAGAATTAATTGAAAAATCTGAGATAAATGAAGAATTAGATTATATTCAAGAGAAATTTGAATTTTTAGATAACACAGAAAATACTGAAAAAAATATAGTTTCATCGATTATTAAACCTCCTGAACTTGAGTTAAAAATGTTACCTAATCATTTAAAATATGCTTACTTAGGTAATTCTTCAACTCTACCAGTTATTATTTCATCTGAATTAAATGAATCTCAAGAACAAAAACTTTTAGATACATTAAAAAATATAAAAAAAATTTTGGTTGGACTTTAGTAGATATTAAAGGAATTAGTCCTTCAATCTGTATGCATAGAATTATTTTAGATAATGAACATAAACCTAAAGCTGATCCACAAAGGAGATTAAACCCGATAATGAAAGAAGTAGCTAAAAAGGAAATTTTAAAATGGTTAGATAATGGTATTATATATCCTATTTACGACGAGTGCTTAGGTAAGCCCAATTCATCGTGTACCTAAAAAGGAGGGGTATTGTCAAAACTAATGAAAATAATGATCTTATTCCTATAAGACAAGTTACTGGATGGCGAATATGTATTGATTATAGAAAATTAAATACAGCCACTAGAAAAGATCACTTCCCTTTACCATTTCTAGACCAGATGTTAGATAGATTAGCTGGACATAAGTATTTTTGTTTCTTAGATGGATATACCGGTTATCATCAAATACAAATTGCTCCTGAGGATCAAGATAAAACTACATTTACTAGTCCTTATGGAACTTTTGCTTTTCGAAGAATGTCTTTTGGATTATGTAATGCACCTGCAACATTCCAAAGATGTATGATGTCTATATTTAGTAAATTAATTGATAATGGAATAGAAGTATTTATGGATGATTTCTCTGTATTTGGAACAACATTTGACACATGCTTAAATCATCTTGAAAAAGTATTTGAAGTATGTGAGAAAACTAATTTAGTTCTTAATTGGGAGAAATGTCATTTTATGGTTACAGGCGGCATTGTATTAGGGCATAAAATTTCGGAAAAAGGCATGGAAGTAGACCCTGCAAAAATTCAAGTAATAGTTAAATTACCACCTCCAACTACAGTAAAAGGGGTAAGAAGTTTTCTTGGACATGCTGAATTTTACAGGCGTTATATTAAAGATTTTTCAAAAATAACTAAACCTCTATGCCAACTTCTTGAAAAGGACAAGAAATTTGAATTTACAACTGAATGCTTGAATGCTTTCAAATTATTAAAAGATAAATTAATTACAGCACCTATAATAGTTTCGCCTAACTGGGAGAAACCATTTGAGCTTATGTGTGATGCTAGTGATTATGCTATAGGAGCAGTTCTTGGCGGAGATATGATAAGATTTTCAAAGTTATATACTTATGCTACTAAAACTCTTAATGATGCTGAAATAAATTATACAGTTACTGAAAGAGAATTATTAGCAGTTTATATGCTTTTAATAAATTTCAGCATTATCTAATAGGAACTAAATGCATTGTGCATACTGATCATTCTGCTATAAAATATTTAATGCAAAAGAAAGATTCTAAACTAAGATTAATCAGATGGATACTATTAATGCAAGAATTTGATTTTGAGATAGTTAACAAAAAGGAGGCTGATAATCAAATTGCGATCATTTATCAAGATTAGAAAATCATGAATTATCTGATATTGATAATGAAATTTTAGACAGTTTTCCTAATGAACAACTTTATAATATTAATGAGTTGAAAATACCTTGGTATGCTGATATAGTAAATTATATTGTAAGTGACATTTTACCACCTATGTTAACTTTGTAACAATAAAAAAAATTCATTCACGATACTAAATCATATTTTTGGGATGAACCATACTTATATAAGCAATGCAAGGATCTAATTATTAGAAGATGTGTGCCTTATGAGGAAATTGAACTAATTATTCAAAAATGTCTTGATTCTGATTTTGGAGGACATCTTGGGACAGATAAAACTGCATATAAAATTCTACAATCTGGATTCTACTGGCCTACTCGATTTAGAGATGTATATAGATATATAAGAACCTGCGATAAATGCCAAAGAGTAGGAAACATATCAAGGAAAAATGAAATGCCTACTGAATTTTATATTAGAAGTTGAAATTTTTTATGTTTAGGGATTAGATTTCATGGGACCTTTTATTCCTTCATTTGGAAACTCATATATATTAGTAAGTCGTTGATTATGTTTCCAAATGGATTGAAGCACAAGCTTTACCTAGGTGTGATGCTAAAAGTGTTTCAAAATTCTTAATGAAAAATATTTTTACTAGATTTGGAATGCCGAGAGTGATTATCACTGACGGAGGAACTCATTTTAGAAACAAATATATTCACAAACTAGTAGAAAAATATAATATTATGCACAAGATATCAATTTCTTATCATCCACAAACTAGTGGATTATGAGAAGTTTCTAATCGAGAGATTAAGCGTATATTAGAAAAGTCTGTAAATCCTAATAGATTAGACTGGTCTATAAGACTAGACACTGCATTATGGGCATACAAGACTGCTTATTAAACTCCGATTGGAATGACTCCTTATAGGCTTATATGTGAAAAAACTTGCTACTTACCAGTTGAATTAGAACATAAAGTATATTGGGCGATTAAAGAATTTAATTATAATATGAAAAAAGCTGGTGAGAAGAGATTGTTGCAATTAAATGAAATGGAAGAATTAAGGAATGAATCATATGATAATGATAAGATTTATAAGGAAAGGATGAAATTATGGCATGATAGGAAGATTAATCAGAGAAATTTTGAACCAGGACAAGAAGTTTTGCTTTTTAATACTAGATTGAAATTATTTCTCAGGAAATTGAAATCTCATGGTTAGGACCCTTCACCATAACTCAAATATTTTCATATGGAACTATAGAAATTGAAGATCCAAAAACGGGACATAGATTTAAAGTAAATGGACATAGATTAACACCATATTTCGAAAACGAGACGACCAAATTTTAAAGAGGTTTTAATGCTTAGTCAACTCTGAACACTAACTCGAATTAGGTCGGGTCGACGACGTTAAACCAAGCGCTTTATGGGAGGCAACCCATAGTAGTCTTTTATTTTTAATATTTACATATTAGTGAGTCTATATTATTAAAACAAATCTTACTACTCAAAATTTTTATTAGAATCATCACAAAAATTGAACCTATTGAATGAGATCAGAAAATATTCGGACCAGAGCGAAAACGGGCGATTTTTATGAATCTCGCCGACAGCGAGCTCGAGCCCGCTGACGGAGAGATCGTGGACCATTACTCAGTTAGTTTTATAACTATGTCGCTGACGGCGAGGAACTTCCCGCCGATGGCCAGGCAGTTAAAAATTTGGTTTCTTAAAGATTTTTCTTACCGTTTTGGACGGATCTAAGCCATTCCTTCATAAGAAATTGTTTCGAATCCGATTTTACACCATTTTCTTCCTTAGGAACAATTAGAGATCAATCCATTCCATCCAAAATGGCCTCCAAATTCCTAGAAACCACAAAAGCGAAGTTTTCAACCAGAGAAAATTCGTTAGTTTGGAGGCACGACGAATCTTCAACAAAGACTTGATGAAGAAAAGACTTATCAAAGAAAGAGGATTCGTCAATAGAGGAGTAGAGAATGCTACTACAAAAATCAAAGAAATGATCACACAACGGCATTGGGAGGTATTTTGTTATACAACTTTCGCTGTAGTTATACCAGTAGTTAAAGAGTTTTACTCTAATTTACATGTGATCAACAATGGAAATGTGTACGTCGAAGGAAGATGGGTAACATTTACTCTGCAAGAGTAAATGAATTGTTTTCATAGAAAATACCTCTGTCTGTCATTATTCCAACTTTGTGCCTTCAAGATACAATATGAACGAGATCTATAGATATCTGACTGATAAACCGGATGATTGGGAGTTACGAGAAGACGGGTATGTCAGTTTTTCTGCATCACTTCTAAACCCTGTCTCGAAGCGCTGGCATTTCTTTATATCATCAAAATTATTACCTACCATGAGAGTAAATAAAGTTTCGAAAGGAATGCGCTATTTTAAATTATTGTATTCAAATTGGATTACCTATCGATGTTGGATCAATAATAGTAAAATCACGTAGGATTAATCGTGCATGGGTCAGTGCATGGACTTAGACACCCATCTACTATATTTGTTTTATGCAGTCAATACCAAGTTTCTTATGAGGCTTGGGAAAAAGTACTTTTACCATGGAAACCCCTGGATCCTACTGATATGTTTCCCACTTTGGATAACAATGATGAGATCACGATTATTTCGACGAGCATCACGAGAACAATCCTTTAGCAAGGCCCATTACCGATAAGTCTAATTTCATTCGAAGAAGATTAAAGGATTGGAGAAAGAATTGCAAAATGTGATGAGTTCTATTGACAATATCTACGATATGTTTGATCATATTGATTGGAGAATGAATGAGCACTTTGATCATACTTGGACATCCGGAGGCCGGTTTTATTCATTTTCGAGACGAAAGGATGGATTAATGAAGAATCTACTGCAGAATTCCCTTTCAGGCCTTTCTACAATTTATTTGTGCACCTACGTCGCATCATAAATATCAGAGAAGATATTAGTTTAGACACTGAAGAGTAGGAAAGATTTCTATGTTTACGTTATATTTGTACATATATGTGTGTGTTTGATTTGGAGTTAAGTTTTATTATGAGTCAAACTTTGATTTGATCATCTCAGATTTGATGAGATTATTTGTAAATTGTTATGTCTTAGCATTTAGAGTGTTGTGGTTTGGATTGCGATGGTAAGTATTATGGATTTGAACAATTAAGTTAAGTGTGTGTGAAATTTTTAGTGTGAAATTTGTAAGTTTCATGGATTTCATTTATGAAGTTATGTTGTTTGTTTTGTGTAACTTTTTGTGAGTTTAAGTATCTAATCTTCGTATTATTATTAAATTAAGTGATCAGAAGATTGATTAAGGGCAATTCGAGGTTGAAAATGATTGACGAATTTCAAAAATTGAAAATTTTTGGAACCTCGCCGACAGCGAGAAAACCCGCTGACAGCGAGATCGAACTCGCAGACGGCGGATTTTTCCCGAAACTTTTGCCTTATGAAATTAATTAACTCGTCGACGGCGAGAAAAACCTTGCTGACAGCGAGAACGCAAAAAAACCTATATTTGACCAGTCAACCGACACTATTCATCATCCCTTTCCTCAAATTTTCGAAAAAACAGACCTAGGGCTTGAGAGATCTGGGATTTGAAGCGATTTCAACACTTTTTGACACCGGATTTCATCTTCCCTTGGTAAGAGCTTCACTCTTATGCAAAAATTTTTTATTTTCACCATGAATTTCTTCTACATTGGGATATTTTGAAAAATTTTGAAATGTGAAGAAAATACTTGGAAGAATTTCATAGAAATTGATTTAAATGGATTTTAGTTGTTGTAGGAAGTCTTCTTAGTAATATTTTGGAGTTTAGTTAAAATTTTTGTGAATTTCACAGATCGAGAAATGGCTCCACGACAAAAGCGACGAGTAGATTATGACGAAACTCGATTCATTAATGCGAGAGCACAAACTAGATATTTTTAAAACATTCAAGCAAGAAAGTGCATACAAGATCGAGTTTTCAAGAATCCAGGAGGAGAAGTAGAGTGAGTTATAAAGGAGCGAGGATGGGAAAATTTTTGCTACATTACCAACAGAGCATCTGTAGAAGTTGTGAAGAAATTCTATACAAATTTAACATAGGCTGAAGATGCCCCGGTTCAGGTTAGAGGATTTTTTGTAGATTTCAACGCTGCTAGAATAAACGCATATTATGAAGTACGAGACACCTACATGAGCGAATATGAAACTTTTGGAACTATGGAAGGACCATTGGAAGAGGTGATCGACTTTCTCACTGATGGGAAAGGAGTCTGGAAGTTAAAGCAGCGGGAACGGGTAAACTTCCCTCTTTCTATGCTAAATGCAACATCTAAAGCCTGACATTATTTTATTTGTTCTACTTTGTTACCTACCTACCATCATAGTGAGGTAACAAGAGATGAAAGCGATTCCGAATTTACGTATTCAGAACCAGAAGAGTATTAATGTGGGAAATGTTATATGCAAGAACATATTAGCCACTGCTAGAAATGAAAGTGGAGGACTAGGACATCCTGGTCTTATCTATGCACTTTGCCAATTATCTAGGGTAGAGGCAAGAGATGATGAGGAATGGATAGAGCCTATGAAACCCCTTACTCAGGCTAATATAAAGAAATATGAATCCCACGAAGGATGGAGATGCGGGACGAGGGATTATGTACCTTCTTCGAGTAGAGATATAACCTCTACTAGTTATGAACCACCCCTCGGTACACCACTCCTACCCTTCAAGATATGATGAATGAGTTAACCCTGAGTAGAAAGAGTTTTGAGTTATTTGGAGAAAATATGGAAAGAAGATTTGAACATATAGATCAAACGATCGGAGGCTTGGGGAGAAGACACGATTATGATAGCGAATATCTCCAGCGACATTCAGAGTACGAGATTGCATACTATGAAGCTGAGCGTCGTTATAGGAGTGTTGATTTGGATGTTGTCTTTCCTGAGTGCCCCCGATATTCACAGTACCAGCCTGCTCAGCCTTCTCAGTCTGGAGATCAGGGAGACGACATAGTTTGGGATTTCGATGTAGAAGATTAGAATCTTTATTTAGTTTGTTTTGATTTGTTTAGATTTGTTGTTTTGCAAACTTTATTATTTCTGTGTGTAATATTTTAGAACTTTACGTGGACTTTGGACTTAGTGTGTTTGTTGGTTTGCTTGAGCAGGTGATATTAAATTTCTTATGTGTGTTAGATTAGTTGCAAATTTTTATATATATAGGATGTTAGTCTTTCTTTAATGTATTGTTAAATTGTAAGTGTATGTGTAGTAAAAAAATTAAGTTTTCTTTGTTATGTTTGATACTTATTTTAAAAAAAAAAATTTCCATCCCTGCACTTTCTTTTTAAATATTATATGTGGAAGAATACTAACAGTACAGGTTCTATAAGTAATGAAAAAGCCTGCAAAAATTTCAAAGAAAAGAAATACCTAAAGCTCAAAGTATGATGAATTTTATTTATATGCTTTCCCATTTTCACTATGAAGTAAAGATAGAAAAATTTAAGTTTGGGGGAAGGTAAAAATACAAATTTGATTATTAAAATTGTTCTCAATTTCTATTTTCAAAAATTATTATTAAATGATTTTCTATAGTAATTTTCAATTCAATAAATATGAGTTGCTTTATTTAATTGTTATATAAAGTTAAAGAAAATAATTCTAGTAATTCAATTAATTAATAGAATAAGATATTTGGTTAAAAGGAATAAGAATATAGTAAACTATTTAAAGTAAGGGAAACTATATTCTAAAATTGGAAATTCTTAAGTATATAGACGAAAAAGAAAGGATAGAAACTCAATGAAGTAAAAATTATGAAATATATATAATAAAAGAAATATTTTAAGTTTCAAATTTAGGAAGAGAAGTTGAAGTTCAAAATTATTAACAGGCTATCCAGATACAATAATCCTCACTTGAAAAGAAAAAAAAAGAAAAAGAAAAGAAAAGAAAAGAAAAGAAAAATATAAGTGAGGAGAAGCTTGAGGAGATGCCTTATCAAAAATTGGCTTCAATGGAATCAACCTAAAGGGTAAAACTTAATTATATTTCTAAACTTATATTTATAGGGTAGTATTTACTAAATAGTGTTTTCTTGAACTTCCTATCATCTAAATATCTTAAATAATTTACTATTTTTTTAAATATAGTCATTCCTGAAATAAATAGAAAGCTAGAATTCTTAGAGCTGATAACTAAATAATCTTATCTCTATAAAGTTAATTTAATTACTTAGAAATAATTCTATTCAACTTTATTATAATGTTAATTAAATTTAATTCATATATTATCTGGATTGAAAAATTATATTATAGAAATCATTATTATTATTTATTTAGTATTAAAATTACTTGAGGACAAGTAATAATTAAGTTTGGGGGATTTTGATCACAGAAAAATTCATTAAGAAATTCATATCTATTTTTGATGAAATTGCACTTTAAAGAAAGGTATTTTCTTTATTTTATTGCAGGAATGAAGATTTATTAATGATAGAAGCAAAAAAACATGAAATGGAGCAAATTTGGATCAAAAAGGAGGAAATTCATGCAAATATAACTACTTCGTCGACGGCGAGATCGAGGCCACCGACGGCGAGATCGTGAGGAGAAATTTCTGAAGGAATTATAACTACCTCGCCGACAGCGAGCCCGAGCCCGCCGACGGCGAGATCGCACGGTTTGAAGATCTTCAGAAGCCGCTGACGGCGAGGTCGTTTCCGCCGATTGCGAGCTAGTTCAAAATGCATATACATTGAACCTGGACACTTTTTGAAGAGGTGTTTAAGCACCCCTTGGAACTTTGCCTACCTCTATAAATAGAGGCCGAATTATAGAGTGTGTGTGTGTGTCTTTTGAGTCTTCTGTGAGTTCATTTCTAGTGTCTTTTGTGTGAGTTTAATTTAGTTGAGTGAGTTTAGTAAGTTCATTAGTTTAATTGAGTGCTAATTAGTTGTTGTACTAGAAGGAAAAGTCGAAAGGAACTTGAGGAGTACGCAGGAAGGAAATTAAGATAAGTATCTTTGTTTATTGTTGTTAACTTTAAATGAAATCCATGCTTTGTTTTATTCTCATGCATTCTGAGTAGTTTTCTTAGTCTTTCTCCTTGTTTATGAAAATTATGCAGATCGATGAAATTAAATAAAAGCAACTAATATAGTATAAATAAATTGTGATAATTTTTACTTAAAACTTAATTTACTTTCAATCTGGCCAATTGAGTAGTTAAAATATTTTGAATTATCAACTATAGTAAAAATTACATCCAATATTCAGGGAAGTCAAAAGCCTTGGAATGCGAGTGCAAATAAATAGGGAAATATTAATTATCGGGCGTAGAATTGGATATTTTAGTGTGACAGACTAAAATACTCAATTTGATCCTACTTTTTGAGAGCTGAAGTGTAGATGTTAGCCCTCAGGTGAGGGGAACGTGGGAGCTCTGAAGTGGCAGTCGGTATCCTCCCAGCCTAGCCGTAGATTCAGTAATCAAACATAGGATTAGTCAATGTTCTTTGCACCTGGACCAAAGGGTAAAGAATAGGAATGCTCCTATTTGTCACAATACAATTTAAAGATTCTATTTAAATTCATCAGTTCACTTAATTTTCTAAAAATAAGGAGAAGGATACTTTTTCTGAATTAATTAAATCAACTTTATTTTAAGCATTAGTTTACTTTAAGTTTGCTTTTAATTTCAGTCTACTAGATTAGTAAGTAATTCCTTTAAATTTAGCTGATAACAAATCTGTTAAAAACTTCCCTGTCGGATCAATAACCAGGACTCCACTAGAGCCATGTATTACTTGATACGATACGTATACTTGTGTAGAATCCACATTATACATTAAATCATATAACTATATTTAAAGCGGGATCAAGTTTTTGGTGCCGTTACTATTAACTTAAATTGCATACATATAAAAAGTTGGTCACATGCAGAATACAACCATGGGAATTTTGGTTTTGGTATTATTAGAGTTTTATTTAAGTTGTAATTCAGAATTATTTGAGTTGCGGCATTGTAAACGTTTTCTATAGTTTTAATTTAATTTAGGGGTTGGCAAGCTTTTGGTTTGATTTTCATAACATTGTGGTTTGTATTGCGGATTACATTTACGTTCTGCTTTGTAACATTTAGGTTTTATTTTCTTATTATCTCTGTTTTATTACGGGGTTATGGTTTTGGTATTATTAGAGTATTATTTGAGTAATGCTGAAAGTGGCATTGTAAGCGTTTCCTATAATTTTAATTTAATACTCTGTTGGCAAGTGTTTGGTTTGATTTTAATGAAATTGAGGTTTTTATTGCGGTATTAAAGTGGTATTACTTCGGAATAACACGAGGATACAACCTTAAAACGATCGCAATATGACAAAAATACGCGCCATAGAACTGGTTGTATTGGAATATTCCGCAATATATTCCAATCGAGCCTGCGGTTTCGGCTGAAAAAATACAGCTCGAAAACACTTGTAATATTTCTTAAATACAACGGCAGCAGAAGAAATGCGGACGTTAAACTGGTTGTATTGGAATATTCCGCTAACACGCATAATACAACCACAAAACTATTGTAAAAAATATTTATTATAAAATGTCCGACCCTTTGAAATTCCGCGCCAATGCATAGAAAATATAACTTGAAACGAAACGTCTCGTCGATTACTTTGCCTGGAAGAAAACTACGCACGCATTACCGCTCCTAAATTTTTAGGGTTTCAGGGCATTGCGTTTCCAATCGAGAAGAGAAAAACATTTTCCATTTCTTGGAATTTACATAGATGGAAGCAGAGAACACCCCGATGGAAGCAGAGAACACCCCGATGGAAGCAGAAGATATTGCAGTACAAATGGAAACAGAGGTTCAGCTCAATGAGCAGCAACAAACCAAACAGCCTACGCAGAAGGTTACCAATGAGAAAAAAAGAAAAAGGGGACTAGCATCAAAAATGTTACCGCCGACAGTTCGACGAGGTAATATTCTTATTCTGTATTCGTATTTTTATTAGGAGAGAGCATTCTTATATGTAAATTCTAAATAATACTGAAGTACAAGTCGAATATGACCCGAATATGACCCGAATACGACCTAAATAAAATTGGCACACTTCCAGTGTACAACCTAACCGCAAGCCAAAACCTATAATAACAATAATACTCATATAAGACATAAATACTACCACAATAAAACTAAGTCCATTAAAAATACGATAGTTATACACCTTACAAAAATAAAACGGAAATTTTACCTTCTGCACTTTACAAATAATATTAACATAAACCTACAATAATGCTTACATAAATCCTAACAGAAAACAGAGAACAGACAACCACAATAATACTCATATAAACCATAAATATTACCAAAATAAAACTGAGTCTAGTAATAGTACAATTCTTATGTAATATAACTTACCAAAATAAAACAAAATTTTTACCTCCTTCACTTTACAAATAAAATTGAAATAAAAACAAAATACTACTAGAATAAAACTCAACAAACACTTAAAACTTTAATAATACAACTAAGAGTTTTATTTTTTTTTTCTACAGGTTTCTTAACTCGAGAAACATGAGCTGTAGATATCGGCCATCCGTTGTGAGAGAGCTACTTGATGTGGTCAGGCCTGCAGTGTCTGAAGATGTCATGAGTAATCTTAGTCGAATGAATATTGACCAGTTCTTTTATCTGCCTCCGTATCCCCAGGAGAACATTCTTACCCTTCAAATTCTACAATGTTGGCAACATGACAAAATGTTGTTCAAATTGAGTGGGAAAGAGCTTAGATTATTTCCTGATGAAATTGCACTGTTGATTGGGATGCCAAACTGAGGAGCAATGCCGAAGTGGAAGCAACGTCCATCAGCCACAATGAATGCTGTCAACATAAAGGACAGAATATCAGCGTTTGCAAGTAGAGATACTTTGATCGCATTGGAGAACATTTACATAAAATATCTGTTGTCAAATTTATTCTTTCCATCAAGTAATTTTAGTGTTCCTTTAGACCTTGACGCACACGGTGATAATGTAGAGACATTCTCGTCGTACAACTGGCCTACGGCTCTATGTGAATATCTTATAGAGCAGATCAACGCAGTTACAATTAAAGTTAGATTGAATCAATCAATTGGTTACATAAATGGGGTTGTGTTTTTATTAACGGTTAGTATCTTATTTAATCATTCTAGTTACTTTATTAATTGATCGGTAATGGTAATATTACATTGATTCCACGCAGCTTTGGTTTTATGAGCACACTTCTCTAGTGACGCCCACAGCTCCCAATGCCAGACCCAGAATGTTGCAGTGGCCAAGGTCCTTTAAATGGAATGCATCACAAACTGACTTATTCTTCAAGCGGCTAAATAGCGAACAAGTAAGTCATGCCCAACTTTCTTAACAAATACCAGCTGTGAAATGTTTAATAAAGCATTTTATATCTTATTGAAACTGTATTTAGGTGCACGACAAATTGACTGATGTCACGGCTGATGAACTTCTCTTGATTGCCAACCCGGACTAGGGCCTTCCAAGTCCGGTCCAAGATCACTAAACTGAAATTCTATCCCCCTCATCATCTTCATTTGCTATGGGTACAATTACTGCAGACGATAGCACCATTGCTCTGATACTAGCTACCATGAATCGTAACATGGAAGTTATGAATGAATTGCTCAGAGGCCAGGAGAAATGGTTCCTGCAATATCAAGGAAACTTCGATACAGTAAGTGTTGGGGTGACAGGGCTGCAGGTGCAAATGTCAGCACTGAACAAAAAAGTTGATAAGATTGAGCAACATTTATCAATCAAAAAACCAATTTTGGTTGGAGAAGTAGACCTACTCGCCAGCCCACCTGCTGAAGTCCCTACTGCTGAATTTCATACTGTTGAAGTCCATACAACTGAAGAAAGAACGGGTGCGCCAGAACAACCCGGTGAAGTCCCTCCCAATGCAGATGAAAATATTATGGCCGACGATGAGGGAGGTCACACCTCCCAAACCGGAGAAGGTGAGGACGAGGACACTGTCATAGTGGAAGGTGAAACTAATGTAGATATTCATGTCGAGGTAGCACTGTCCATTCCTAGCTTGATGCAAAGGGTGAAGGGCTGACAGAGTCGCTTGAAGAAGGTTGTGAAATCACCTTTCACATCTTTTCAATTCAAAAGGAGGAAGACGGTGAAGGATATAAAAGACCAGCAGAACCCGACTGTAGAGAGCAAGGAACACGATCATTTGACAGAAAAAGAGTCCTTATCACAGGGAACAAAACCTCTTACTCAGATATCCGCTTTAATTGAGAAGATTATTGAGGATGCTGATGGTATTACTGCTGACAACGATCAAGACACATCAAAAAAGGCGGATACACCATCTTTGGGCAGTCCTGCCTGACATGGATCTTTGACCAGTCCAAATCCACAGGCAGTTGCACACAGCGAACCGGGTACTTCCAAAACAATAGTGGTGTATCAACCGACATCACCTGTGCTTGCCCCAAAGGTACTTCTATAAATATTACGCAATGCATTTATATATGCTCTTATTTAAACATCATACATTAACGTTGATTTCATTTGTACACAGCAGCCAAAGTTGAAAGATCTCGTAAAGTATCCTGGGAGAGAGCATATTAGCGTTGAGCAGCGAAGAGTAATTGAACAGTTTTTGTCAAGTTATTATAGGTCGTACGTTCACCAAATTTTTCATGATGATTTTCAAATCTCTTTTGGATACAACTGACACAAAATAGGTTTGCTTTTAATGCAGTCGTGATATTATCATCAACCAACGCTTCTTGTTGTTAGATCGTGGAATGATGGATGATCTACTTTTTGATGAGTTCATCGGTAATGATCATGTCGATGCCCTCGCCGCCATCCTGCACCAAATGAAGCGGCAAAATCCCAACGCGTACCAAAAATACCTATACGTGTCCCCATTATTTTAGGTAATACCCTTAGTGTAATTTGTTTTATATATTAATGAATGACACAAAAATTTTAACTAAATATCATTTCATGCAGAGTTATCATAAAATGGAGGGTGACCCTTTACAATTTCTGTCACACATCACTCCCAGAGTGGTGAAAGACTATGATATGATATTTCTTTCTATTGTGCATAATTCTCATTGGGAGTTATTGGTCTGCGATCTAGAACATAAGAAATGGCGAATATACGATTCTCTTCCCAACGACATACACGAAGATCTTTGCAGTTGAGTTGTGAGTATATGATGAACAATAATTTAATTTCTCTTGACTTGTGTTGATTTAATAAAAACTATTATATTGAAATTTGTAGATCAACTTGTTTACAAGCTTAACTAGAGAATGCTTCAAGAATAAGAAACCCGCAAAATGGAATCCGGCTCACGTCAAAGGTATTCCGAGACAGACGAACAGCATTGATTGTGGCATGTTTATCTGCAAATATCTTAAAAGACTGGTCCGGGCTACCCCTATCGATCGGAGTCTAGAGCGGGATGGCGAGCGAAATGCCGCGATTCCGCGCTCAATTAGCATATGACCTCTGCAGGTGGTTTCCTTCTGTAATTAAATACAATCGAAAAGATTCTGACAGTGAGTGAAATTAGTTTATTGCTTTAATATTCTGTTGTATTTAAAATGATACTATTTATGTTGGTTGTTTTGCTGGAAAATTTCAATGGTACATTTCTCTTGTCAATTTTTGGGTGTATTGGAGAATTTTTTACAATGTTTATTGTGGCTTGATGAGGATTTGCAGTTTATTGCATTGTATTGGATGTTTTTTTACAGTGTTTATTGCATTTTATTCCAAATTACCCTGGCAAGGTTTAACAACCACATCAGGAAATGATTTAAGCCTGTTTATTGCAGTTTATGTTGTCATCAGAAAATACTTTATTGCAGTTTATTTTAAAATCAAATATTTTCATTAACAGAGTAAAAAGGCAAAAATACAACTCCAAAATAAAGCGACAATAATGCGAAAATATAACCAAAATAAAACTGAATTTGTGGGACTGCTTTATCGTAATAGTTCACGTAATACAACTTAAAAAATACTAGAATATATCCACAATACAACTGGAGATATCTGATACACCCATCTTTAAGATTTAACTCTGTTGTATTTGAACAATATCGATGTTATTTTAAGGTCGTATTCAGTGACGTGTCGCCGAGTTGTTGGAATAAAACATGGAATATTCCAATACAACTGGCGCGGTAGTATTAGAAATATTCCACTTTCATATTCAATACAACAATTCGGCGGATCCGCAGTTTTTCGGTTGTATTTAAGAAATTTTACAATGGTTTTTCGGTTGTAGGATCCGGGAAGCTTTACATCTCTCCGTCAGGAATCCGCTGGTGATTAATCCAATGCAACCAAGTGAGGGGATAAAAAATTTTTGACTAATATAGTAAAACGAAAATAATAGAAAAAATACAAAATAAGACTGAATTTGTGGGACTGCTTTATCGTAATAGTGCACGTAATACAACTCAAACAATACCAGAATATATCCACAATACAGTTGGAGATATCTGATACACCCATCTTTAAGATTTAACTCTGTTGTATTTGAACAATATCGATGTTGTTTTAAGGTCGTATTCAGTGACGTGCCGCCGAGTTGTTGGAATAAAACACGGAATATTCAAATACAACCGGCGCGGTAGTATTAGAAATATTTCGCTTTCATATTCAATACAACAGTTTGGCGGATCCGCTCTTTGACTTGAATACATCGAGTAATACTCAAATACAACCAGCTAATGTATAGGATTCCGCCCCGCGTTGTTCAAGAATAAAACGAGGAATATTTCGATACAACCGCATTGATTCCAATCAGACCGATGCTCGGTTGTATTTAAGTAATATTACAATCGTTTTTAGAGTGTATTATCTGGTATTAAAATTATGCATAAAAATGTGCATTACATTTTTAAGAAATTAGTAATAATAATATTTTTGTAATTATGCAATTTTTGTAAATAATATTTTTGTAAATGTAAACTTTTAAGAATTAGTTAAGTAAATACCTTTTTACAGTAACACCATCAAAAAATTCAAAACATTACTATTTTAATTTTTAAAAAATCAAATAAATCTTTTGCTGCACAAATAAGGAAATTTTAAGAAGTCTAGATGTTAGTGATGTAAATACATAAGAATTAAGTGGTATGCCTAAAAATCTTACTATTATTTGATATTGCTGATAGAGATGTTTTGAAATTGAAGTGAAATTAAGATCAAATAAAATTTTATTTGAGAATAATTAGAGATGAATGGGGTCTTTACGTGCAACTAATCGCTATTAATATAAATGAGGACTTTACGTGCTGACCCCATAATTCCTACGTATTTATTTTAAAATCATTCGACATTTCAAATATACAGCCTCGCCCACATTCTGATACATCCATTTTTACGATTTAACTCTGTTGTATTTAAACATTATCACCATTGTTTTAGGGTCGTATTCACTGTCTTATTCCGCTCAGTTGTTGGAATAAAACGAGAAATATTCCAATACAAGCAGTTCGACGGATCCGCGGTATGACTTGAATACATCGAGGAATACTCAAATGCAACCGGCTATGGAAATGTATTTCGCCGCGCGTTGTTCGAGAATAAAACGAGTAATATTTCGATAAAACCGTATTGATTCCAATCAGGCCCATATTCGATTGTATTTAAGTAATATTACAATCGTTTTTAGAGTGTATTATCTGGTTATTAATCCAATGCAACCAATTGGGGATTAAAAACACAACTTATAGAGTAAAACGACAATGAGACAAAAATAATAGCTCAATAAATCAACCATAACGAATGTTTCTGTCATTCAAATAAATCAAAACATTATCTTCAAACAAATTATCCTCTATGTTCATTAGCATCAGTGGAACAAGTCTTTAGCAATCTACATATCATTGTCTATATTCATTAGCATGCTTGTATATGTCTCTGTCTGTTGTGATGTAGGCAGTTCATGGAGTAATTTGAATAAAAAATTGTAAACATCACAAATTGAACAATAAATAAATAGTCTCGTCCACATTATAATTTACATGGCTTAAGTGATCTGACGTTCCAAACCAGTTTGCCTCGTTTTGGAGAACTCTAGCATCACTTAGACCGGCATCTTTATCCGTTCCTACAAAAAAGGTTGACACGTTATGAAGGAGACAGTATAAGTTTTAGAAATAAAAAATATTTCAGCAAACTAAACTTACTTTTTGTTCTCTTATTTTTTCCCAATATTCTTTTAACCTTGAATTAGATATTCCTTTAGGATGCATCTTTACTGGGTCATTCAGGTTTTTCTCTTTACACGGGGTCTTCTTTTTAGTTGGTTTTGTCTTTTATTGGGGTTCTCTCCCATGTAATATTTCATAGGCGTCAAGTGTTAGTTTTTTTTATGTATCTAGCACAAACTTCTCAGCAACTTCATGGCCTTACGTTCTGTACTTATCTCGGTATGCTAATTTATGAACATGTGTGCGATATATAAGTCCACTCGAGACTATTGTCAACATTTGAGACCCTCGAGATGTCGATATTCCAAACTGTTGTATATGTCCCTTTTTGCATGTGTACACCACCGAAGTAATATATATTTTTCAGAAAATTTGTACACGTTTTCATGCTGAAGAACCCTTAGAGCGTGAGCACATAGTAAACTCATCATTTCAAATTTTTTACAACTGCACGTGATATCTGAATTAGCTCTGTCTAATTTTACAATCCAGTATTTATCTGTGTCTCTATTATCGAAGGTTCTTATATGAAATTCTGAATCATTGTTGGCAAAGCCATCCATAGAAAGTCCACCCAAACCATGAAGAAACTCTGACTCAAACTTCGAGTATAACTTCCGTGTGTAAAGTAAAGCAACCTGCCTCAAAACAGGGCTGCATTTTACTGCAGGGACAATAACAGATTGCTCGCATCTAAAATCTTCATCCTTCTCATTTCTTCGCCAAGTTTTCGCGATATGTTCGAGGGCCAGAAAACATTCAGTTACCGTGCTTGTTGGCTTGGAGAAACTATGACAGTTGTTATTAGTCAACTCACTCCTCTGCGTAGATAGGATCCCCATTCCAAAAATGTCTTTATTGAAGGCTGTTGACCAACAATGCCTTATATTATACAATTCATCTAACCATACATTTTCTTGAAGTTCTTCCATTTTAATCATTTCGCCCCAAGTTTCTTCGAATTCCACTTCTGAGTCACATCTACGCATGCATTTATAAAAGAGATCGTGTACTCTCTTGTTTTTCCCGAACCACAATGCACTTTTGAAGATAATTTTTTGTATATATGTCATTGGCATAATCTATGTCTAGTGTGCGGCAAGCACTCTTGGATTGCTCTACTCATTGCTTGATCTTGATCGGTGAATATTGTGATTGGGTGCTTGTTATCCATTATACGGATAAAGGCTTTGAATAACCACTTGAAGGACTCAATCGTCTCATCTGACAAAAAACCAACTACAAAAAGCACATTCTGTCAGTGGTGGTTCACACCAACAATCGGCGCACAACATAGGTTGTATTTATTCAGTCTATAGCTTGTATCAAATATTATGACATCACCAAAGCAGTCATAATCGAGTCTGGACATCCCATCACTCCATAAGAAATTCAACAAACTGCCTGACTCATCAATTTGGACGTCCCACGTAAACATTGGATCCTCGGCTTGCCGTGTAGTGAATTGTTGTAGTAAGGAATTAGCATCCCCGAGTTCGATGTATAATCTTCTCTCTCTTTGTAAGAGATTATATGCATCCCTCTTCGTACAGTCAAGATTCTCCACTCCACCAACTTCTGTGGCTAGGAAGCTAAACGCATCGGTGGTTCTAATCCCTGATTTTGTCATTGATCTGAGGACATCTGCATTGATGTCACTCATCTTTCTGCTTGAACGCAATAGGTGCTTATCGCCAACATCTGCCCACGGATGGTTATGACTTTCTATGAATTTCTTTACCGACCAGTTCCCTTGGACATCAACGGCATATCGGATCATGGCAGCACAACCAGTCCTTGTATCTGCTCGCTTATACCTCACCGATACATTATCCTTCAATTCTCTCTTCGTACCAGCCTTACCACAAACAAAATCCCTTATCTTGATCCTCTTTGAATTCGGCCAATAACCAATGTGGTCCTTTCGCATAGTAAATCCAACAATGTGTGCATAGGCACAATATTTTTCATGGGCCTCCTTCTCATTATTGATAACGAACTAAGCAATATGTTTACAAGTGGATCATCGGAGGCATCGTCTCTCTCGAGTATCTGCAATTGGATCGGGATTTGAATGTCGGTAACACTATACTTAACAACCAATAATACAAAAATAATATCATGATAATACCACAGTTACACCAAGGTACCATAATAATAACTATAAAAACATTGGTGTTTTTCAGGTATTACCACGAATAATACCCCCAAACTATCAGAATACTACCTTCAAATTACCTAAATAAAATCATGGCGAAATCTGAAGCAAACTTAAGTTACTCTTAAGAAACTGTCTGAATACCACCACAAAATTACCAAAATAACACCACGTACCGCTGAAAGAATACTTAAAAAATATACTTTTCAGAAACTACCTGAACACACCCATAATATTACCCAAATAGCATCATGTCCCACTATGAAAGAAAACTTAACATTACTCTTTTGAAACTACGGGCATACTATCGTAATAAAATTACAAAACTCGTAAACAAGATCTACTAACAATACATACAACAAATTTTACCAAGTTTTATTTAGGTAATTTTAAGGTAGTATTCTGTAGTTTGGGGGAGGGACAATAAAACGTACCCTCCCCAAACTACTGAATACTACCTTCAAATTACCTAAATAAAACTACGGCGAAATCTGAAGCAAACTTGTTACTCTTACGAAACTGCCTGAATACCACCACAAAATTACCAAAATAACACCACGTGCCGCTGAAAGAAAACTTGACAAATATACTACATTACTACACCCATAATATTACCCATAATATTACCCAAAAACACCATGTCCCTTCATGAATACATCTATAATATTACCCAAAAAACACCATGTCCCTTTATGAAAGAAAACTTGACGTTACTCTACTGAAACTACGGGCATACTACAGTAATAAAACCCTAAACTGTGAAACAGTAATAAAACAGATGCATACAACAAATTTTACCAACTCCGAGGGATATGTTCGTCGCAACTAAACTAAGCTGAAAATCTTGTTCTCGAATATATTTTGAGATTCCAACTCACTCGTCGACTTGATCAGATATATTTTGTGCGAACGGTAGCATGCTTTAGCTTTAGGTTAGAATCAAATTCCAACTCCTCAGGTCCACGACAAGGTAGGTCAGACAAAAAAAGAAGTCTCCACATCCTAAAGATAATGAAGACAAAATAAGCCTTTATACTTTGGCGGAGAAATAAAGCGCGAAAAATGTAACTTTTTTCAGTCGGGGCCTCAATCGGGTCGGGTCGGGTCGGGTCGGCAGAAATGAGTTTAAATTTTTTTCAAATTAGCCATGGTAAGTTCCAGAATACACGTGTCGAAATTTTATTGACATCCGGACGCGCTGGGTCGTCATCCGCAATAAAAATTACATCATTCAAGCGTGAGAAGAAATTTCTCCATCCTCTTTCGAGCGTCCTGTCACTCGATCGCAAGACCTCATCTACTCTCTTCATTTCGACTGCACGATGATGGCAAGAGAACCCTCAACTTCTCTTCTATCTTCGTTTGCAAGGCCATTTCTTTCTCCGAATCGTTTGAGCCGCAAGGAATTTCTTCCTCCTCCGATGATTTGAACTGCGAAAAGCTTCAGTCGGTAAACCTAAATCTCTATTTCTTCATTTGCTTGCACATAATGGTTCACAATTCTTCTTATATATCTCTAATGTGTGAATCGCATATTCTGGGGCTTGGATTGGCTTTAAGATCCTCGATCTTCCACTTTGCTCTTATCTGTATACACTTTCTGAATGTTTTTGTCTTTAATTTGAATGTTTGAATCATAGCATATAGTTTCATTAAATGATTTGCAAGAACTCTAGCTTTTCCTTTGGATTACTTTTTCAAGCTATCAAGTATTGGATTCTCGGTTTCTTTCAACAATTGCAGATGATAATCTTTGGAGATTAATGTTGAATTGTGTTTGACTAAGAACATTTATGGTTGTCTTTAAACTATATGTTTTAAATGCTATTAATGTTTGGAAACAGTGTTGTGATGTTTGCTTGTGATTTATATGATCATAACTTGGTATTTGAATCAGATTTGGGAATGGGATGTGAAAGATTTTTAGTTCTGGCCATTTGGGATCGATATTCGATAAAAATTGTTATTATAACCATCTGAATATTGTAACAATTACTAAGGGATGATTATTTGGTGTTCATATATGTTTAGAATTCATTTAATATAATTCTAACTTCTCATAGATTTTGATAAATGCTGTTAAAACTGAGCTAACTGAATAAATTCTTTATTCTTGTTAAAGTATCTTGGGAATGTTGTCCAAATTTCAGTAAAATCAAGAGATGGTCAAATCTTGCTACTAGAATATTACATTAAATTTATTTAAAATTTGCTTGAATCTTTATACATCTTTTCAAGGAAATACTCATATGCTGATGATCTTCTTCCTTTTAGAGTTTGCAAAGAATGAGCATTGAATTGTTTTTCTATATAATCCTATGCGGACCATTCCTATTTTGTGCTATTGCTATTTCAATATTTGGGAAACCATGATGTATAGTGTATGGCTCTTGATTGCAAGATGTTTTAATTGGGAAGATTTACATACATACCACTCAATTCCTTTAGTATTTTTATATTTGACCCTTGAATTTAAAATGAAGTTACAAATTTTGTAATTCCTAAGCATTTAGTATTTACATAACTAGTACCTGAATGTATATGTGTGGCTATATTAATTTGTTGTAATCAAATGTATTTGTCTTCCAAACATTCAAATGTAATAGCATATGTGCAGTTTGTTCTAGTTTTGGATATATATGCAGAATTCTCAGCCCTTTGACATATTTGCATGGATAATGTTTAAAGTGAAATGTTTATATATTGAATCTCTTAATTTTCTCATTTATATACTTGCATAGTGCTTAAATTTTAATGAAAAACTTTGTAATTATCTATATATTTACATACTTAGCACTTAAAATCATACGAATAATTTCAGATTTTTTTATTAACCTTGTATTTGCCTGTTGAAGAACTAAAGTTTATTTTTATTACACAACATCTTACTTAAGCATGCAAAACTATGTTGATGGTATCTTTGACATGATGTGGAAGTTTATATGGCGACAATATGAAAAGCAAAGTGTTGGTGTGGTGTGGATATTACAAGCATGAGAAGGTTCTGTTGTATTATTAGGTGTATTTCAACGAGTATCTGTTAATGGCTTACATGAGCATATCCCAGTTTCATCAAGTATTTTGGTCGTATGTTGTGATGAGTTATATTCAAATTCACTTTGCATAAACTTGCTCTATAGTTTGAACAATTCATGAGAAGCAGCTACTTGAGATAGCTTGGAATACAAAATGTACGTTCTATTACTTGCTTATTTATCACATTTGATTATATGTGTTTTGTTTGAACATACGATAATGATATTCCTCTTTTATCTGTCACATTTTTTATATGTGAAAAGAGAACCCTATAATAGATTTTGAAGGTCATATGTCTCGGGTGATGACATCCAATGCATAATTCAATTTTATCATATAAAGAACCCTAGGGTAGCGAACGTAGGACATATACTTAAGGTAGAAAATTGTGCATGTGTAATTTATTCTTATCTTATAAGAAACCTTAGGGTAGAAAAAGTATGACATGTGTAGATTGAGACCTTCTAACATGTGACTAACACATTCATTTGACAAAGATAATTTTAGTAACTCTTAAACCCTATAACAAAATTCATTAACTAAAAAAAACTCAATTAAATAAATTACAAGTATTTGAAACTTTAAATCATTAACTCAAAACATTCAATAAGACCTTATAAAATCATAAATTACATTGAAAAAAATAAAAAATGAATCAATATAAAAATCAGAAACAACAAATTCATGAATTTTTTTTTTATGAATATTAAAAAAAAAAATTCTTGTAAAACCTAAAATCAAATGAAGTTCTTCAAAAAAAAAAAATCAAATTATTCTTTATAAATATAAAATAAAAATTCTTCTAATTTTTTCTGCAAAATTCCAATTGAAACAAAATTTTCATAAAACAATTAAATAAATTAATAAAAATGAATGAATTGAACAAGTCAAGAAGAATCGAAATAAAAATAAAAAGTCTTTCGTTAAACAAATTTGAATAAAATTTAAACCAATAATTTATCAAACATAACTCCTAAAAATTTTGAATGAATATTAGAACGATCGAAGAATTGTGGTGGTCATTTGGAATTCAATTATGAATGACCCTATGAAAACTCTGAGGGTTTCATAAATCCTTTAAACTTAACTAAAATAATTTTTTTTAACCAAATGTTAAAGAAGTTTAAATTTAATCACTCTAAAATCAAAAAATCAAAAAATCAAAATAAAATAAAGTGATAAATAAACTCTGTTAAGAAGTTGCAAACAACTAAAATTTTTTAACAACTTAAAATTTAAAAGACAGTAAAACTTAAAGTGAAATCGCTATTGAACCAACATCGCCGAGCACAACTTTAACACTTTCTACTAAGGTATTTAGACAATGCAACTCATAATTGCTGACAAGAGTCTTTTAGTCAAGAGTAGGTTTGACTACCTATCTTGGCTAAGTAGGTCTAGAAACATGCGTCCCGAGACGATGGAAAGTCGTGAGTATCTTGACTGGGTTGTCTCAAATAAAAATATAAATAATTTCTTCTTATTTCAGTTTAAACCTCTAGATGTCAGAGAGTTGATAGATTGTGATTGCTATGTCAGGTTTACTATCGTTGATATTCCCATATAACAAGAGATAAAGTTGACTGGGCAATTGTCATATTGAATTAACATAGAACTACCATAGATATTCAGAATAATATTGTACGAGCTCATTAAGAAAATAAAATGCCAGATTTTTTTTTCCACTTGGTCTTATCCATGAAGGATTCAATCTATAGGATGCTAGTGGCAAAGATGAAGACATTACTTTTTTGGTGATGAGTATGACTCTGGCAATGCATTTGAAGAAGAAATTCCGATTACATTCTTTAATCACTCTTCTACATGTAGTGCGTATTATTGTGTTTTATGTTCAATAAGGACAATATTTTCTTAGTTTATTACATAGTTTTTTGTTATGTGTGGTGGGGTGGGTAACGTGGAGCACAACGTTATTTGTCAAAGAAGACTATAAGAGAGGACACCACCACCCCCAGCTCGCCCCCATCTGCTACCTCCACCCCCACACTCACCCCTACCTCCACCCGGGCTGTAGAGGGGATGAGTTCGGTCAAGGCCCACACATCATTTATTGGGTGAGTCACGAGGCGATAACTACCACATTGAACTTGTCGGGAACACGAGTATTTTATGATATTGAAAATAATCTTTTTATTTTTTTAATTGAACAGAAAAGTAACAATTTGTTGTTTCCCGGTTTACTATCTTTGATATTCCCATAGAACAAAAGATAAAGTTGACTAGACAATTGTCATATCGAGTTAACATAGAACTACCATAGATATTCAAAATAATATTGTACGAGCTCATTAAGAAAATAAAATGCCAGATTTTTTTTTCCACTTGATCTTATCCACGAAGGATTCAATCTATAGGATGCTAGTGGCGAAGACGAAGACATTACTTTTTTGGTGATGAGTATGACTCTGGCAATGCATTTGAAGAAGAAATTCCGATTACATTCTTTAATCACTCTTCTACATGTAGTGCGTATTATTGTGTTTTATGTTCAATACGGACAATATTTTCTTAGTTTATTACATAGTTTTTTGTTATGTGTGGTGGGGTGGGGAATGTGGAGCACAACGTTATTTGTCAAAGAAGACTATAAGGAGAGGCCACCACCACCCCCACCTCGCCCCCATCTGCTACCTCCACCCCCACACTCACCCCTACCTCCACCCGGGCTGTAGAGGGGATGAGTTCGGTCAAGGCCCACACATCATTTATTGGGTGAGTCGCGAGCGATAACTACCACATTGAACTTGTCGGGAACACGAGTATTTTATTATATTGAAAATAATCTTTTTATTTTTTTAATTGAATAGAAAAGTAACAATTTGTTGTTTCCAGGTTCTACATAACCCCCCCCCCCCCACACGTGTTATTCACTCTATTAGGGATATCATCCGGAGCAAGTATGACTCAGCGTGCTTGTTCTAGATGAACATCTCAGATCTTTGGTTCCAGGAGTTTGCAGTAGATATCTATCAAAATAATCTTAAGTTGTGTTTATATTTTTATCAATCTAACATAATCCATGTGATTTTGTATAAACAATTCTTCTGGCGCTTTGAGCATGAAGCATATTTCTGATGCAACTTCGAGCGCAAGGGTAGTGAAGGCCTACAGAACATGTTCAACATTATTTAAAAATCGCGGCCAGCGTCCTTTGTCGCTCATAGAGGATGCTTTTGCCTCTTTGCTCAGGGCCTGCATTTCTCCGGAGCACCTAAAGAAGAGAGAGCAGGTGAAGCAGAATCAATGCTATGACTATGGAGGCTTGGGGGCCTCCAAGCACACTGATGGGACACTCCCTTACACAGAATACAAGAGGCTGGTAAGAATTTATTTCAGCTTTAAATTTTACTATAAACTGGTCATATATTCTGTCTATTTCATTATATTGACAAACAGTGCAGTAGGTATGAGAGCCCTCTGCTACAGATGTAAACAAACACACTCATAGAAGGCAGTTGGACCAGTCGTGGATCGACAATAGATCCTATATAAAGCAGGTAATTCATGAGTTAAACTAGTTTGATTTTTATTCACGGCAGCTCCAATTATATGTAACTAATTTTTTTTTGCAGGAGAGATTGTAACAGCTGAAGGAGAGCCAATCTAAAATGCCAGACTGTCTTACGATCTGAGATCGTGATCCATTCGAGTACGACTGGTGGAGAGAGGCTGCTGGAGGGAAGAAAATGGACGATTGTACTGGCTCGGGTCTTAGGCGTACGCCTACAATGCTTGCCCCTCCCCCCCACCCCCCCTACTAGTGCATCTGTGGCTTCTACTTTTATTGCAGAGGAGGACGTCTCCAGGTTGCTGCTGAGGTGGAGACTCGCTTCAATTAGATGGAGGTCAGAGTTGAGGGCCAATATGATTGAGTTAGATTGCATTTTGACAGCGTGTGAAACAGTGGGAGAAACTACCATTGAAGGAGGAGGATGAGGATGATAAGAAGGCAGAGGAGGTTTAGCATAGATTTTTTTTTCATTTTTTTTGTATATAATTTTGATGAACATTTAAGCAGACACTTTCTTATTGAATTGTGATATATATGTATATATATATATATATATAAAGACCTAGGGCCTATTTTATTAACATAAAATGGTTACAGAGGATTTGAGAATAGGGCTCAATAGATGAAGTCCTACCGCTACGATACAAATTAAACATAAGGATACAAATGACAGAAAAGGAAATTGCAAATAACAGTGGCTAAGAACGAAATTGCCATGGTAGTGCTCTCGCTCTGGTTCTTGGCGATCCAGAAAGTAATCTCTTAAGTGCTAATCCATTGCCAGGGGTAACCAAGATATCATCAATTAAGTCTCCAAGAATACACCCAGACTTCTTCTTTTGTTGAGAATAAACTTTTCAATCTTCTTCTTCTCATACCTTCTCATATTCTTCTCCTTCATCATCTTCTTCTGAGGATGGATCCTTCTGAGTCATAGAAGAAACCCTAGGTGCAACGATGGGTATCACTTGGGGGTGTCATCTTATTCAACTGAATTTTTGAATATACCGGTCGGACTCCACAACATTAGTGGCCACAGAAACATAATAAGGAGAAAAAGGAGGAGCTTCCTTTTCCACCTTCGAAGTTTTAGCCACTGAGGTATTCTTAATTTGCTCCACCTCTACAACAGGTGAATCAGACGAGGGTGAAGGGGTAACAACAGTAACCAGTTCATTAACTTGTCTAAGACCAACTTCAGAAGGTTCCTGCTCTTCAAGTGATACAGAAGGAGGGGCAGTGTGCTCCTCCGACGTCGCAGCAAACAACACCGCAGAACTTTGCACGAGCCTGTGAGAAGGTAGAAGTCACAGCAGAGAACACCCGTGCTCGTGCGCTCCTGAGCGGAAGACGATTGAGTGTCATATCGAAGATATGGAGATGACGAAGATGACTCGCCGAAACAAGGCGAAGTTGTGCGAGACACCGTCGAGCGTTGGTACCACTGGGAATCACCTCCACCAAGATTGTCAGATCGCCATGGAAACCGAACCCTATATATATATATATAATGGGAAATGGAGCCGTTGGAGGAGCTGGTGTTCGAGGAGGTAGGCTGCGGCGATCTTGGAGGTCTTGCTCTATAAAGCTTCGATCTTCGCTTCTCTGCTGGTATACTCCTTCCATCTCCGTTTTTCTGCTCAGTAGTTCTCTTTACTTGGATCTAGGTTTTTTCGCTTTCTTTCTATCGTGATCTGTTGTTTTCTTGCAGTTTGGGTGTTTTGGTTGGGGATTCTGATTATTCCGTCCGGATCTCACTTGATTTGGTTTGGATTTTCATTTTTTACTCCTGATTCGCTGCTTTTCCTGATCCTGTTGTTCCTTCCTTTAGGTTTGCAGGGATTGCGATTTTTCTTTTTGTGTTAGGGCTTTTGGTTTTTTTTTTGTTTGATTTGGGGCTTCTCTGTTTCTTAGGTTAGATCTTGTTTCTTCTTTTTTTTGTGGTAAGTTTTTTAGTCTTTGCTTGGATTTGATTTTCATGGGGTTAATTTTCGGGTTTCCTTGTGTTTTCCTTGATTAGATTTATTCCGTAGGTTTTTCCTTTGTCGCTGTTCTGGGTCTTCACTGGGTTTTTGATCGGCAGTTGGATGTTTGAGATTGCTGAGCTTGAATTTTCTGCCTTCGTTTTGTTTGGATCTCGCTGCTCCTTTCTATGTGCTCTTGTTTAGGTTTGGTTCTGTGGTTCTGTGGTTCTGAGGTTCTCGTGGTTATGGCGAGATCCTACGCGGATGCGCTTGGCGGGACTGGGGGTTCCTCTGGGATGACGTTTCTTTTCTTCCCTCAATCGTTCCATGATGCTTTAGCTCGTGGTGGCGATAATTTGTTCATTAGGAAAGCAGGACGTAAGAATGGGAAGCCCGCGATCTTTATTTCGGACGCGGAGAATGTGTTTCTTGCGTCTTCCTTTGGATTAGCGTTGGTAGGAAAGTGTTTGTACAACCACCCGAAACTGGAATTGATTAGGAAGGAGTTCAAACTTATGAAATTAGTTGGCTCCTAGAATGTTGGGCGTTTGGATGGTAGACATAGTCTAATTCAAGTCTCCAATGAGGAGGATTACACACGGTTGTTTGCTCGTCGAATTTTGTGAATTGACAATTAGATTATGAAAATTTTAAAATGGTCAGCTGACTTTGATCCGCGCGCAGAACCTCCTACTATTCTGGTTTGGATTCGGTTGCCCGCGTTGAAAACTCATCACTTCAAGGCTGAATTTGTGTTCTCATTGTATCGATTTTTGGAAAATCCTTACAAGTCGATACACCTATGTTTGATGGTTCCAAACCTTCTACAGCCAGGATCCTTGTAAAATGTGCATAACGCAATCATTCTCCGATGAGATGTGGATAGGTTCTGCACACAACGGGTGTTGGTTACAACCTATCTTTGAGCGACACCCTCTATATTGCTCCAACTGTAGGATGTTTGGGCACTCTGCTGCTCAATGTCATCATTTACACCCTGAGCTCAAGTACGTTATTAAAGAGAGATCTCTCCCTAGTAATAAGCATCATAATCCTTTGGAGCTTATGCCTCCTGAAGGGGATGGTTTTGGGGATAATCTTGGGGGAGAGGGTGAGGTAGATAAGGTTCTACCGAGATTCCTAATCATGGACAGGAATTCCACCTCCACCTGTAGCCCCTGCCCCTCCACCTTCTCCTATTGTTGTTGTTGATGAAACTATGCAAGTTACTCCTTCTTTGCCTATGATTGACACGGTGGACACTAATACTGTAACAGATCCTACCCCGATGATGCGGGATGGCTGCCACCCAGCGCCTCCCGAAGTTACTGTCGAAAAGGCATCTTTAGGAATCTTAACTCGTCATCGTTAATCCCCCCAATTTAATGCAGAATCTCTCCAAAGAGGCCACTATTTCATGAGCAACAGAATGGATCATTTAAAAGTCTAAAAAGAAGAAAAAAATTCAAGACTACTAATGAGCTCATGCAGCTGAAGGATTCTAATATTTTACAGGAAGGAGATTCATTATCTGAGGATAATCAATTAAGCAGTCAGCCTAGATCTTCTAAGAAGGCTGGCTTAAGACAATATATTTAACATCATTGTTTGGAGTATTAGTGGAGTGCGAACTGAACTCTGCCTCCCTTAATAGGTTAAAGCATTTATGTAAGGTTCATAAAATTTGCATCTTTGCTATTTTGGAGCCTTTGGTCTCTGTACATAAAGATCAAATTATGAGGAAATTCAAATCTTATCTTCACTTTTGCAATGTTAGTAACAAAATCTGGTTATTTTGGAAAAGGGATATTACTCTTCAGGTTGCTTAAGATGACAACCAGTTCATGCTTGCTTCCTTCCAATACGAGGAATTCAAAGGGTGGGCTACCTTTATATATGCTAGCTCTATGCTTCAACACAAATATTCTCTATGGGCTAAATTAATTCAGTTGGGGGATTCCATTTCTGATACTTTGTTTGTAAGCGGTGATTTTAACATGATTATGAGCCCCCAGGAGAGAAGGGGAGGCAGGTCAGTTGATCTTTCTCTAATTAACAAGTTTTGTGATGCAGTTTCTGAGGCTAATCTATTCGATCTTGGATTCTCTGGTTCTCCATACACGTGGAGAAGGGGTTTTTTAGCACAGGTTGGATTGGTTCTTTGGTAACCACAGGTTTCTGGAGTATTTTACTCTGGCTAGAGTACATCATTTGAATTTTGTTGCCTCTGAACATTATCCCATACTTCTCACTTTGGACTTCCATATCAAAAATACGTCTTACAAATTTCATTTTTTTTTAACGTGTGGACATCTCATGATTCTTTTATGCAGTAATTCATCAAAATTAGAGGCTTCCTATGGCGAGGAAACCTTGGTACCACCTTTGGCAGTTACATAAGAAAGTGGCTATGGATCTGAAGAAGTGGAATTTTGATGTCTTCGGTGACGTCCATAAGTTTGTCATGATTGCTCAAAAGACTGTGGATAATCTAGAAGCTCGACTGGATTCTCAGCCTCATTTGTTTGATGATGTGGCTAAAGCCCATACTTCCCTTCTTGAAGCGATTAATGCAGAGGAAGCTTTCCTCCAACAAAAGGCTCGAGATGTTCTTATCTCTAATGGGGACAGAAATTCCAAATATTTTCATGCCTCTATCAAACACAAACACAATATCAATACCATTATGAAGATTAAATCAACTCAAGGAGTTTATCTTACTGAGGCTCGGACTATTGGGAAAAGTGTCATTCAATACTTCTCCAACTTGTTTACTAATGATAGAGAGGTGGATCCTATTGATCCCACCTTCTTTGAGAAGGAGAGGGAGTGCACTGAGGCTTTGAATCTTGTGGAAGTGCCTAATGAGCAAGAGATCTTCAATGCCCTCAAAGATATTAATGGTAACAAGGCTCACGGGCTGGATAGTTTCACTTCCACTTTCTATATTACTTGCTGGGGAATCTTTAAGAAAGATGTAGTCTCTGCTATTCAAAATTTTTTTTCTGGGAGAGGATCCTTGTAGGTATTTTTCTGCGGCTCTTATTGTGCTTATCCCAAAAACTAACGACAAGCTCAATTGGGACAATTATAGACCTATCTCGCTGACAACTGTTATGTCCAAAGTCATCAGTAATATTTTGGTAGCTATGATTCAATCCCACCTCCCCACTCTTATTTCTTCCAATTAGTTAGCATTTGTTAAGGAAAGGAATATCACTGATAATATCCTTCGTGCTCGGAAGATGATTGAGGACATATATAGGAAGAGCAGGGCTGCCAACATGGTGGTTAAGCTTGATCTCAAGAAAGCCTATGTCACAATTAATTGGACCTTCATTTTATCTGTTTTGAGAGCTAGGGACTTCCAGGCCCAATTTTATCAACTTATTAAACGGTAGTTGACAAAATGCGCAGGAACGCTTATTTGCTCGTGAATGTGGACTCTTATGGATTCTTCAAAGCTAAGAGGGGTATTAGACAAGGGGATCCCTTGTCCCCCACTATATTTATCTTGGCTTTTGATTATTTCTCTTGGCTGATCGATTTTGAGTAGGAATGCCACTCCTATTTGCAATTTCATCATACGTTTAAAATTCTTATTAGCCACTTGGCTTATGCAGATGATGTGATTCTTTTTTCTAAAGCTACGAAGCCTGCCATCATAAAACTAATGAAAATTATTCACACATTTCAAGACAACTCTGGGTTGAAATTTAATGCTACTAAATATCAGATCTTCTTTGGCATCACTGCTGACACTCGAATCTCTAATTGGGTTATCGATTATATGGGCTTTGCAATGGCTTTCCTATCTCTGAAATACCTTGGGGGTGAACCTCCTTAGAGGGAGGACAAAGCAGATCCAGTTAGATGATGATGTGTTCAAAATTAAAAGGCGGATTGAGGAGTGGAGGAATGTGTTCCTCTCTAATGGGGGAAGGATTACCTTGCTCAAGGGTGTGTTGAATAACATTCCTTTATATGCACTGCAGGTGTTGAACATGAAAAAAAGCACTCAACAAAGTTTGGAACGTCTTTTTAACAAATTTATGTGGGCTAGAGATAGGGGGTCCAAAATTTGTACTTCTTGGTATAAGATTTGTATGCCCCTTTCTTCTGGGGGGTTGGGATTTCGAAGGATGGATCATATTGCACAGATCAACATGTGCAGATTGTGGTATAAATTCAAAAAGGGAGATTCTCTGTGGGCTAATTACATGCTTTATAAGTATTATAATAGAAACCATCCTGCCTTGGTTAAGGTCAAGAAAGGGGATTATAGAGTGTGGAAATCTAAGCTGAGGATCCGTGACATTGCAACTAAGGTTATGTTCTGGGATCTGGGGGAAGGAAGGATATACTTTTGGCATGATCAATGGGGTTTCTTCTCTCCTAATGAGATCAATTGTGTTGATGGCTGCCTTGAATATGGGTATGCTTGAGAATCTTGTTGGAGACGCTGCACCCAGGGTTGCTACTTTGCCTATTTTCCCCCAAAACAAAGATGCGCCTGTGTGGAAATTTAACCCCACTCTCTCGGTTACTAAAGCGTTTTACTCTCACCTTCACTTTTACCCTATATGGGAATGGGGAAAAACTATCTGGAAAAATTCTATCCCTCCCTCTATTTCCTTTTTTCTGTGGAGGTTCTTCTTCTCTCTATTACCCCTGGATGATATTCTTAAGATGAAAGGTTTGTGCCTAGCATCTATGTGTTCTTTGTGTAGTGCTAGGGAAGACATGATCTCACATGTTTTTTATGAATGTCCTTTTACTGTTAAGGTGTGGAGGTTAATTGGACTCTTCTTTGGAGTTTGTTGGCCCCCAATATTTGATATCTCTGCTTTACACCTGGCTTGGAGGGATTCCCCTTTATTTCACCCGAAAGCTGCCTATTTCCTAGTAATTGTGCTTTGGTTTATTTGGAATGCACGTAATAGCTTTAAACATGGTCAGCATCCCCTCCCCGTCCTTAATTGCCACTTATATAATCTCCCATTTCTCTCATGTCCGAAGAAATTTTGTTAGGGACGGCTTAACGACTCATGAGAATGCACCTTCTTTGGTCTTGCGGTCCCCTCCTATGAAGCATTGGGTTAAGACAAATGTTGATGGGAGTTGGACTTCTCTTGCGGCCGGGGTTGGTGGGGTGATTAGGGACCACGAGGGCAAGGTGGACTATTTTTTTGCTTCCCCTGTGATGGCAGCTGATCCGGTGGAAACATAATACTGGGCCATCTTTCTTGCACTAAAAACTGGTACTCATTTTAATATCACTCAACTACTCATTGAAACGAATTCCATATATGTCTTTGAGGTTCTTAATAGGAGATCACTTCCTTCCTGGAATGTTATTCCACTTCTTCACAGAATTTGGTAGCACATTTCTATGCGCACCATATTAATATGTGTATGAGCTTTATTTACAGGGAAGGGAATGCCCTTTCTGATTGGTTAGCTAAGTGGGCTAAAAATAATATTATGGTTGGGTTAAATCCCTTTGGTCCAATTAAACTTTTGCTTCATGATGACTCGTTGGGCATTCCATACATCAGGCGGGCAAGGAATTGATGCGCTCTCTCTGGAACCTTTCCAAATGCTTGCTCAGAAGTTTTTTTCGGTTGGCTGGGTGCTGCTAATACTCTTATTCATTCTTTGTCGAACGAACAGGGGGAGTTACTTGGCCTGTGCCTCTCTTTCCTGGCTCTTGTGCTTGAACTCATTGACTCTCTTCATACTTACGGCTCCTTTTGGTGACGTTAGAAGATACTTTCTTTGGATCTTAGTGTTTTTGCAGGTATGGGAACTGGGAGCATGTCTGCAACTGGAGCACACCGTCCAGATCTACTAACTCGCTTATTTGCTTCTCTGCATGCATATGCTTATTTTTTGGGGTGTCACTCGGGACACTCGACGTTGCAAGCAATTGGGTTTTGTTCTCTAATATTGTTGGACGGGCGTTCTCATTTTCTCTTTGATGTACATGTTCTAATCGGTATGTTTCTCTGTTTTTTGGAATACTGCTTGCACATGTATTTTGGTTATACCATTCCATTACTGTTTTGTTTTCTTTCTTTGGTGTGGAGTTTTATTGTGGAGAAGGGAACTCCTAGGACTCTAATGTATTTCTTTTTACTTTTAGATGGGGTTCCCATTTCCCTCCCTCATTTTTTAACTTTGATTATATTAACATATAGGGAGCCACGAGCAGCTCTTTCAACTAATATATATATATATATATATATATATATATATATATATATATATATATATATATTAAATGCAGTTCATTTATTTAGTTGTTTGATTGGATAATTTACTATTCAAATGCGATTTTAGTCTGTAAAATATTTGGATTAGTTAAGCTGTGTTGTGATTGCAAGTGTGAAAATCATAAATATCAAAGGTGATTTTTTATTTGTTTTATGCTACAGGTTTATGACAACTTATCGTTATTTATGCGAAATTATTCCATTTATCGTCCCATAACCGACGGCATAAACCTCTAGTTATATTAGCACCGCCTTATCGACTAGTATTCGATGGATAATACTTCGATAAATATTGACAGCTTCCTGATGGTCCTCTCGTTGGTTAAAATACCGACACACTCTCTGCACCTAACCGACAGATCACCTGCATCGTAAAAACGACGACTGTAAAGCTTTTCAAAAGGTTAATTAGTCACTAATTTCCGACGATTAGTTTTGTTGGCTATCATAAACTCACAAAAACCAACGGTTTCATTGTGCCATCTGAGTTATTCAAAAGCGAGGATCAAAATGTGTCGGAGATATGTCGGTAAAACAAACCTGTTGGAAATCCCATTGGTTTAAATATTACCGACAGGGTTTTAGTTACAACCTTAACAACCTCGATATTCTGTCGAAAATTTAAAAGGTAACAATTAATTTGTTGTTACGGATTGAGACCGCTAGATATTACCACATTACCTTAGTGAATGTGATTCAAAAGAACTTGCCTAATTTGACTGGATTTTCCCTTTTCATGGGATACTTGCCCAACCCATCCTGATCCAAGAAGTGAAATATTGCTTCGTTGGCTGTTGGTCATGCTAGAAAGAAAGCCTAAGGGACTTGCTCATTTCTTGGGCTCTAATGTGTTACGTTATACTACAGAGAAAAAAATATATATTTTTTCATATACTTAATTATTTCTCCCATATGGCTTTCCTTTTAGCATCAAAAAATCTATAAATAAAAGCTAAAATCTATAAATAAAAGCTTAAGAGAAGAAATCTTGTTATATACGGAGAACGATGTTGTTACATAGGAGATTCTTTTATTTTTTTTGGCACACGTATCGTGTTATTACACATAATATTTTTTAAGTGAAAATACATATAAAGGTACAATAGGTACGTACTTTCTAAAGTAAACAGACTACTTGAGAGCTTCTAAAATATCTCATTATGCCTTCACTTATTTTGCTCTCTACTTTCTTCCTCTCCATTCATTTGAACTCACAAAGTTTGTTAGCAAGTTTCAGTCTCATCTATGAAATAATTTATAATACTCACTCATAAAAAATATTGCAAAAATATAAGTTGGCTGGTAGTTATTTCTACTGAAACAACAAGACCTCCGTGCGAGATTCTATTAACAAATGATACAAGTAGATCCATATAAAGGCTTAGAGCGATATTCAAACTCAAATTATATTAATGATGCATCATTTTGAAGTGAACGTAATAGAAATTGGACTCCGAACACTAATAACTTTATCTGAAGAAACCCATACGAGATAACCCTCTGCATAATTCGTGGTGGAGTTCCTTTCATCTCTGCTAAACTCAACTGTATATGCCAATTCTTCCCCACTCTTTGAAAAGCTCAGCGACGTCGGCGATACAACCACAGCAACACCAGTCGGTGGAACAATCTCTACCGTATAGCTCGAGCTCCCTTTGCTCACATTTATAACCTTTCTGCTTACATTTCTACTGTATCCTGACCTCATTTCCACTGAGAATGATGGATAATTGAGATCCACATCGTAGATGGGTTCTATTGTTGAACAGTTCACAATTCGACGTGCCACCGCAGTTACCTGATGATTTATTTGGATTGAAGTCTCATTAAATAGCAAAAAATATTGCTTATTCAGGCAGAACATAAAAATTCTGCAACATGGATTATAAATGTTGTGCAAAGCTGATTTTTTAAAAATGCTTGAAAATTAGTTTAAAATATACTGTCCAAATTAATTAGAATTATTTTTTTTTAATTTTAAATGTGATTTCGATTTTTTCAATATATGAACATTAAATCAACACTTTTATTAACTCTTCTCTAATAAATTAATTCCTCAATCACATTATTATATAAAAGCATAAAAATTAATATTTATTCCCGCTTTTTTTTAAATAATTAATGAGCCCTAGTTATGAAATTGTAATCGTGTAATTTATTCATTTTTGTTTTGGCACCCCTACCTGAGCATCGCTGTAGTTCAGCCCGCACATATACGCGATGTAGTCGCTCGGCTGTATCTCATAAACAAAGCCTGGGTTGTTCGCTTTACTCGGATTCACATGACCTGCTCCCCTAGCAAACAGGTCCGCGTTCTTCAATTGCTCGTCCTGGATCGGCTGCCCGGCTTTATTCTCGTTATCAGCTGTCGTTATAATAGCCGATCTGATGGCCGCCGGCGACCATGTCGGATTCGCCTTCTTCAACAACGCAGCTATTCCGCTTAAATGTGGGGTCGACATGGACGTCCCAGAAATCACATTAAAAATTGCCGGCGAGTTGATTGGGCCGATCGGCAGAGCTGGCCAACCCGCTATGACATTAACCCCGGGACCGATGATGTCTGGCTTCAGAATGCCCTTACTGTGAAAGCTGGGACCGCGGGAGGAGAAACTTGCCATAGTTGGCGCGGGGTGGTTACTAAGGCCGATGAGGGTGCCGCCGGGAATGATGGTTGCGGTCGGCGATGTCGTGGAGTTTATGTAAGATTTGATCTTTGTGGCGGCGGGGTAGCCAACATGTGAAGCGGGGATGACGTGGGCGTCGGCAACGGTGGTGTAGCCGTCTGTTTCGGCAGCTGCAAGTATCATGGCGGCGCCGCCAGCACCTTTGACGGCGGCACCTTGCTCTACTCGGGGCATATTGCCGCCACGGTCGCAGATAACGATCTTGCCGCTTACGTTCATTTTAAAGGAGTGGTCGAAGCAGAACTTTTCCTCTAAACTACCTGTAAAGTATATTAAATTTATCAATTATCACAGTAGTACAAGAGTATCAGAGCATAAATTAAAATCAATTAAAAAAAAGAAAATAATCATAAATAATACATTATGAAAACTACTAATTTTCTGTATGTTAAACAATTAAATTTTAGAGGAAACAAATTATAAAATTTACAAATACAGTTAAAAATGTCAACAATTAATTTTGTTCTCCTAAGGATTATTATCTTAGGTCGAGAACCATATTAAAATCATTTGATGGAAAAGAAATTGTTATGCTAGTTTGATAAAAAATTACGATTTTTTTTCCCTTAGGAAATCAAAGTACATAAGTAAAAATGATAATAAAATAATTTTATTTTTTTATTAGAAAATTGATGGGAAGTTAATAATGAAAAATTATTAATTTATCAATATTTTCTATAATTATAATTTGTATTTTTTATTTAAATTAAAATTTTTTTAAAAAGTTTAAAATATAATTTTACTGCATTCCTCAAATTCCCTCTAAAATGACACCCAAACGTAACTTCTTTTTAAACTGCTAATGGTCTCGTCTCCATAAAAGTTTAATTTGGTCAGAATTATTTATTTAATGTATAAAACTATTTCTTTGGTAGGTACGCACTAAAAAATATTATTTTTTTGGTAGAATTCTTTGCCCATGAACTGCTTTATTTTGAAATACATACAAGAAGAAAAAAATAATAAAGAAGAGGAGTGTTTAGGAGAAATTATTTGGTACGAAGAACGTAAGCAGCGCTGCGTGCATAATAAGCCTCAATAACTTTCATTTCAGAGTTATTAGAGGGTTATTAGCAGGTTATGAGTATTAATTCCAACAACTTAATAGCCCTTAATAACTTTCCCGAGTTCTATTTCAGTGTTATTCATATATTATTATGTATATTGCAGGATTATTGAAAGTACATAAGCGCATGAAATAATTTTTTCATGTTTAGTGGCTTATTTCATTAAAAAGAGGTTTGGCTCGAATTGAACACCTCTATTAAAAGAACATGAGCAGAGATTTTACCGAAATTTAGATTAATTAGAAGAAAATTAAGGTAAAACAGAAAATATTTAAAATAAAAATAAAGAACATCACCTGATCTTCCTGGATATACCAAAGGCAACAATTCCCCTGCAACCGAATCCGTTTGATACAGCGACTCGCCTTCAAACTCCTCCCCATTCCCAAGCCTTACCTTCGCCTGAATCACTCTATCCATCGTGCTCGCCCCAACGGTCAGCATCCACGGAGCGTCGTTGGACAACGAACTCGGTTCTGGTCCACTGTTCCCCGCCGCCAGACTTACAAATAATCCCTTCTCAACCGCCGCGAACGTGCCGACGGCGATTGGGTCCAGATCGAACATCACCGACATGCCGCCGAGGGACAGCGAGAGCACGTCAGCCCCTTCCTCGATGGCAGCATCGATTCCAGCCAGTGTGTCTGACAGAGAGCAGCCGAACAGCGTGCATACTTTGTAGACGGCTAGATGGGCTTTCGGCGCAATGCCGACGGCTTCGCCGGCGGCGTTGCTCAGGGCGGAGGCATTGGCTACGAACGTACCAACTGCGGTGCTTGCCGTGTGCGTTCCATGCCCGATGGTGTCCAGCGGCGAGGTGGAATCGAGGACTTCGTTCCCCAGCGCCTGCGCAGTTATTATAATTATTTCTACTATTATTATCACACTGCTGAAATAGTTTACGCAGAAACATATGTAAATGGATAATTAACGCGGTTTAAAATCAGCCATACCACCGTTCCTTGCAGGAATGCCCTAGCCCCGATAAGCTTCTTGTTACAGTCAGATGCATTGAACTCACACTTACCCTTCCACTTCGCCGGCGGGGGAGACATACCATGGTCGGCAAACGATGGATGGTTGGGCAGCACCCCGGTGTCGAGGACTGCGACTATGACGCCGAGGCCAAAGTCAGAGTCATTCCAAAGCTCACCCGGCTTCACCCCCGGCGAGCTCAACAAACCGAGAAACTCGGGAGTGTGTGTGGTGGCGAGGGGAACCAGCACGTCGGCGGTGGAGCTCAAAAATCCTGGCATCTCCTTCATTGCTTCGAGCTCGGCGTCGGTGAGCCTGGCTGCGAAGCCGCTGATGGCTTTCTTGTAAGGGTAAAGAATTGGAGGAGGGGTTGATGTGTTTTGTGCAAAGAAGGAGAGATACCATGAGTATGTAGTGTGAGAGGGTGGAGGTGGATGGACGTGAATTATGTGGGTTTTGGTAGAAGCAGTGCTCTCATCGGTTAGGGTTCGGGATATGGCAGAAAAAAGAATTGACGAGAGCAAAGAAATGAAGAGAAGAAAGGTGAAGTTTTTAGCCATTTTGGGAGCTGATGGCCGAATGATTCTTTTGTGAGCTCAGGGAGGTTAGAGGCTGCTGGTTCATTCAGCGGTGAAGGAATGGTCATATTTATACTAGTTTTTTAATTTTTAAAAATTTTTAAAATTTTTAATTTTGAAATTTTGAGTTATTATTTATTATATTTATGGAGGTTGTCTTCGCTAGAAGGAATGTACATTTTTATCGAAGTTACTTTGGCGCGTAAGTTTTCTGCCTTAACTATGTTGGTCATTTATAGTTTCTTTTTGCTCTTATTAATCTAGTAATTTATTTATCAAGTTATTTTAGAATAATTTAAAATTTTATTTCAAATAATTATTTAAGTATTTGAAGCTTCAGGGTCCATTTGGGATAATTTTCTGACTACTTTGCTTTTTAGACGATAACTATAATTTTGTTTGGGGAACTATTTTCTTGTTGCTTTCTAAAAAATTCTATAAGAGAGAGCAGTTTTTTTCAAACTCACCTGTTATTGTGTGGTAGTTACCAGAAGCTGCTGTCTAAGTTTTTGAAATTAAAATAAATTTGTAATAATCACCATAATTTTTAAATATCAGCTTCTTCTACAGTAACTTCACAGTTGCTTATACAAACAGTTGCAGTTGCCCTAAACACTTCGTCTATGGCTTTTGATGTTGATCCCCACAAGGAAAAAAAAAAGTTGTTGAACATTCCTCCAATTTTGTGCAAAAAATATACCTTCAAAATTTTTAAAAATACCTAGATATTACATCCCAACCAATTCACAAGATTGTATGAATTTGCCACTAAATGCCATCAATAATTATTTAAATTTTAATTTTTCTCTTAACACTAAAACATTAATGCCTTTTGGAAGCCTCTTAGTAATTTCAGTATTAGGGAATTGTTGATCTCATTTTTGTGAGGACTCATCCCACCTATTTACACATGACCGTAGACCAGAATTGAGTTCTCTTGGGCCTCATTAGGTCAGGCCCAAGCCCTCAACCTTTGGTTGAGTAGGCTTAGGGGTTTTGACTAGATGAAAAACCCAAATTGATGCTTATAGTCTGACTGTCATCGTGGCCATTCACTTGTTTTGAGATTCGTGCTAACGATTAAGTTCTGTAATATATATATATATATATATATATATATATATATATATATATATATATATATATATATATATATATATATATATTGAAGCTCAAAGGCAAATTCATTGTTATAAAAGGAAGATATAAGGTTTAGTGAGTGGGTATAGTGAACCCACTCAAGTATATAATTACTCCAAAGAAGACTTTAAAATATATAAGTACCCAAAGAATGAAAGAGAAAGTCTCCACAAAATAATTGCACAGAGGGGGCAGACTGGGTGATGACTTCATCAATGAATCAGAGGAGTGACTGTGAATAACACCTGCGTGAATGTGGAATACCATTAACAATCATCAATAAGTCACATGATACAACCACAGATAACACATCAATGCGCGGAATACGACCTATACTAATGTCATACAAAAGATACTAATGTAAATAATACCAAAAAACTTCAAAGAGCATGCTTTGAGAATAAAGCCGAGAATAAAACCACCCATAAGCGGATACCACCAATGATAACACCTTCAGAAACGCAGAGTACCATCACTGATAACACTAAAACGTGCCGCGCTTTGATAATAAAACATGGAATAACACTGCTCGAAGGTGGGATACAACTAATGATAGCACCTTCAAAAACGTAGAGTGCCACATCGATAACACCAAATATGCTGCGCTATGAGAATAAAACCTGGAATAACACCGCTCGAATGCGGGATACCACCACCGATAGCACTAAGATGTGCCTTGAGAATAAAGCCGAGAATAATACCCCTAGAGTGTGGGATATAACCACCGAAAACACCACCACCAGAGCGCAACGTTCGTAGTACCCATATAATGCCAAGGATTCCACGATAAAATTACCCCGAATAAACACCCGCGGAATGCGATAAGAACAAGCAGTATCTTGATAACACCAAAAGTCCAATACATCCACATATAACACCCCAGATAACACCATGAGCTTCCAGTACGACCACACATAACACCCTAGATAATACCAAAGGATATTCTCCGCTGTAAAGCCCAAAATACATTCCTAATAATCCTCGCTATACAACCTCAATAATTTCCTTCCTTTGTTGGCTCCCCAATCCAGCCAAGATAAAACCATAATACAACCACGGAAAACACCCACTAAAAAAATAATTTACAACTAGAAAAGCACCCCACACTCCCTCCCCTATTGTACAACCTCAAAAACCCCACATACCCTCTGTTGATAACCAAGTAACAAGAAAATACAAACGTAAATTATCTATTTTCTAATCCATGCCCCCCTCTTATAAATATATATATTCTTTTCTAGATTGAGGCGACTGGTTGAGTGGTGATCGCGCCTTCCAAAGTAAATATCGATTAGTTGTGGCACCGGTCGAATGTAGATCTCACTCGCCGTACTAAAAGCATGCCTGCCGACTAGCTTGCCATCACAAGCTCCTACATGCGTTTTGGTCGGTTGGGATTGCATGCATTGTCCGCCAGTTGAATCTCTCGCAATAGTGTATCGATCGATTCTGATTACGTGGTCGCTTGTGACAGTATGTTGCTTTGCTTGTTTGACCGCCATCGGGGCCATTCACTTGTTTTGAGATACGTACTGATGATTTTGGTCTGTACAATACATACATACATAAATATATATATGTGTGTGTGTGTCACACATACATACAATTGATTTTTCTGAACAATTCAAAATTTCTGCAATAAGGACATAATATAAAACTTGATTTTGTAAACCCTCTTATTAATCATCGTTCTACCTATCAACATAGAAAAATAAGTAAAATAAAATGCATTCTCTTTTATATAAACCGAGAAAGTAAAAAATTATGTCGCAATTCCTTTAGAATAAATGATATTGCAGATTTGAAGTCTCCATTCCCCTTTGCGTCGGTTTAACCATCATGTGTGCCACGTGGGTGTATGCTTGTGTGTCTATATATAGAGAGAGAGAGATTCAGATTGCTTCGGGTCGTCTTTATTTGTTTTATTTTTAAAAACGAAAAAAAAAAGAGGAAAGGAAAGGATTGGACTATATCAACAAGAGAAAGGACATAAAATAACCGTGATAAAAAATAACTTTTTTATTAAAAATAAAATATTATCGTACCGTTAAAATAATATATAAGATTGCTTTCTTGTTATTATGTTTTATTAATTGCATAGTGCTGTCGTTAAGATTAATTGATCAAATAAAAAAAAGGGATTAACTGATCCACTTTGTCAAAATGCGGCACATTTTTAGTGCAACAGAGAAGATTTGACAAGAATCTTTTGCAAATTGACGAGCCTGCAAAGAAGGGGGGTAATTATGAAAAGGAAGTAATTCCGAACAGACCGCTTCTATAGAATTCAGGTTAAATTAATATTCATTCCCTAATGAAGCAAAACTATAATTTATGATTGACTTGTTATTTTTTAGGAAATTCTTACAAACATACCACCCATTTCTTATGTATTTACATATCTAAATCCTAAATTTCAACTTTTTTTATAAGTGCATGTTAGAGTTGAAGGTTCAGTTAAGGTTTTCAAATTAATTAAAATAAATTATATATGTCTACGCGTACAAGAGAATACATGATGACAGATTGATTAATTAATATTCTAGCATTGCATCAGAATTTAATACATACTAAGATAATAAAAATGATAACTAGAAATACTTGAAGATTTTTATGTGAATCCAAAAAAAGAAAAAATCATGAAGTCTGACCTATCTGAAGAAATCCACTATAAACTGGCGATTGTAGATACAGTCCCTTGCCCCATAGGCAGAAAAAGACTAAAGATCCTTTTAAGTTACAACATTGGTGCATGAAAGAACTTATGACAATGAGATTGAGAAGCTGCGGTAATGATAGTGGATAAGTGATATTGAACATCAGCTTCTTTTCCAAACTTTAGTCTTCTTCAGGATTCAAGCTCTCGATCTTTCAACCATACGGGGGTAGGGCTCTATTTAGAGAGTCAAGATTGTAAATAAGAAACGAATCCTGACCACTCATGATTAAACGTCCTACAGAGACCCCCTTGATCGGATCACATTCGATAGACATTTTAATGCTTAACGATGAAGAAATAGAGTGATAATTATTTCGTTGGATTTGTCTTGTCGATACACTCAATTTGAACAAAAGCATGACAAATTTGAAATCCATTTGATCTTTCAGTTATGCCCTATAAACATCCAAATGTGATTTTACAACTTGATTTTGGCTAGATTTGACTAGAATTAGACTGATTTTGATACCGTTCGATCCATCTTGTCGAGCAAGTTAGTTTGAGTGTACGATTGTTGAAATCGGAGTTCTAAATAACAAAAGTTTAATATATTCTGCTAAAAAAATTACCTCGAGATCGATGTCATGCCTCGAGGTTAGTGCTGAATTTTGAAAATTTATTGATGGCACTATTTTTGGGCAAGACCAATTTCTTTGCAAGAAAATATTGAAATCCGGAACACTTTATATATATATATATATATATATATATGGTTCCCGGAGCTTGCTCTGGCGACTGCAATGGCTTCTCTTTCGCTCAACTGGTTTCTTGCTTTTGGTGAGATCTTTCTCTTGTGTTTTACGTTTTTATTCTTCTCCTGGTCCCATCCATGCCGCTAGAGTGAAGTTTCGTTGAGGCGGTGCTCCAAAATCTTGCACTTCCAACCTGTTTTCAATCCTTTCATGATGTGATTCTAAATGGAGGCTATTACTCCTTCACTAAGAAGCATGGGAGGAAGAATGGTGAACCAACATTATTTCTCACTAATGTTGAAACTAACATTTTGGCCTCTGCCTACCGCTTGGTTTTAGTGGGTAAATTCTTGTATGACCATCCTAAGCTTGAGCTAATTAGAAAAGAATTTGAAGCTGTGAAATTGTTTGGTACTTAGAAGGTTGGTTAACTGGATGAACGACATATACTTATTCAACTATCTAATGATGATGATTATACTAGATTATTTTCTAGGAAATTGATTCACATTGATAACAGGGTCATGAAGGTCCTTAAATGGACTGTCAACTTTGACTATAAGGCTGAACCTCCTATAATTCCCGTCTGGATTCGTTTCCCAATACTTATATTTTATGTCTTCAATTATGAAACCCTCTTCTCTTTATCTTTTGCCTTTGGTAAACCATTAAAGATGGATAACCCTACCTTCTCTCAGTCCAAACCTTTTGAGGCCCGTGGTCTTGTTGAGAGAGACATCATACTTTCTTTAGCAGATGAAATCTGGATTGGTTTATCCCATAATGGCTACTGGCAACCAGTTGAAATTGAGAGATATTCCCCTTATTGTTCCCACTGCCACATGTTTGGCCATTCTTTTGCTAAATGCTATCATCTGCACCCTCATTTAAAATGTGATAGAGCCGCTGCTCTCCCTCCCACTAATGTGTCTACACATACGGGTGGTGTGCTTACTGAGATGGGTGGTGTGCCGGTTGTACATAAGGGGATTGATGGTGTGCCAGAATGAGCCAATATTCTCCCTCCTAATTCTCTTGCACTCGTATCTTCTCATCAGTTTACCCATGTTGCTGGGTTGACTGAACCCTCTTCTCGGGTACCCGAGAGACATAATTCTGGCTCTGGAAAGGATGATCACACTCTAGTTAATTCTATCCTAAACTCACCAACATTGGCTCTTAATTCTTAAGAAATATAATTACACAAGAGGTACTAGACAATTGTCTAACAATAGGAACCTCAAGATCACATATAATAACATTCATAGCATCAGAAGTAGTTGTTGGGAGAGCAGCATCCAAAGTAGAAAAATCAGCCGGTGTAGGAGTGTCATGAGTAATAGAAAAAGGAGCCAACTGCTCAAAATGCACTGGATCAAATTTTCCTTCGTTGCTCGATTTAGCTCCAAATTGCACCATTTTTGCTTCATTTTCTCCAAAACTTCATTTCTTGTACCTGAAACCAAAAAAATCAAAAATACCTTCCTTTAAAGAATAATATTGATGAGCCAGAAATATATTTGGTTTTTTCTATATAATTTTACTCATTCTTGGTGATATTGCACTTAAAAAAATGTATTTTTCATGTTTTGCTGCAGGTATGATGATTTTAGGTGATTGGAGCAAAAAGAAGTGAAAATGAACGAATTTGGAGAAAAAAGGAGCAAGATGAAGAAAATTGAACACTGGCGCTGCCGGCGTCCAATTCTAGAGAGTTGAAATAATTATTTGGCGGACCAGTGCCGCCGGCGCCTTATCCAGCGCTGCTGGCGCTCAAAGTCGGTGGAACTCAAATTCAATGTATTTGGAAGACTTTTTGAAGGGGGTGCTTGAAGAAACTCTTGGGGAATTCATTTCTAACTTATTTTAGACTATTTTGGACGCAAAAAGGAAGAGGAATTGAAGGGAATTGTGAGGGGTGTGTTAGAGAGAAGTAAAGAGAGTGTGTTAGGGTTTATAGAAAGTGTGTAGAAGTCTTGTATTGTGAGGGATTCTTCTCTAAGGAGTGTAGGAGAAGGAGTAAAGTGAGAGATTGCTTCTTCCTTACCATTTTAAAGAGGGAATTGAGTGTTGAAGAGAAGAGAGAAAATGATTCAAAAGAACTACAAGAGATTTGCTTGGGGAAGAGAAAGAGATAATATTTACTTTTATGTTTATATGACTTTGCTTTTATATAGATAATCCATGTTTTGTTGTATCTTCCTCATAATTTCTGAGTAGATTTCTTTGTCTTTCTTCTTGCAATGAGATGTGGTGAAGTGTTAATGTATATTTGTTGTGCCATAAAAATGTTAAAGAAATAGTGATAGTTTTCCATTTCAAACTTCATTTACTTTTCAATCTGGCCAATTGAATTATTAAAATTTGTTGTGAAACATAAAATTCAAAATTACTAAGTATTTTACAACAATAGTGGAGAACCCATTCAATGTCCATGAATGAGTTGCATGGTTCATGGGATTGAGTATAAATGAATAGGGAAATAAGTTTTAATGGGCGTCGAATTGGAGGTTTTAGAGTGACAGGCTGAAATCCCCAATTTGATCCTAGAGTTTGGTAACTAAAACTAGTGTTAGCCTTCAGGTGAAGGGAAGTGCGAGCTCTGAAGTGACAGCCAGTATCCTCCCAGCCTAACCACAGATTTAGTGACTAAGTAACCCAATCACAATTACGTAAGTAAAATTGCTTATAAAATTATGGCCAAACTTAACCCTAAATCTGATTAAGCGGCTAATTTATGATAATTAAAGATTAAAGTTTTTATAAATAAATAGAAATCGTACACTAGGGTTACTACACAAGTATATGTATCATTTCAAGTAATATACAGTTTTTTTTAAATCCCAGATATCGATCCTACGAGGACTAATAAAGTTAAAAGAAAGAAAACTATTAATTAAAATCTTTTAATTTAAAACTAATTAAAATATGCAGAATACGAAAATTGACAAGTGATAAAACAATAAACAAAGATTCTTTCCCCATACAAAATATTCCATGATTAATAAACAGTTAAAATTAGTTGAGAACTTTTTAAAATGTGGTATTGTGACAAATATGAGCATATATATCCTTTACCCTTTGGTCTAGGTTATAAAGAACATTAGCTAGTTTTTAAAGATTGGATTAGGATGTATTATTAGTAGAAAGGGACGAATTTCTAGACTCTCACTTCTAGGTTCCCCCCCAAAAGGTTGCCTATGGTCTGGCCTACTAGTGACCTATCACCTCTTTTGTAAAACCAAATTAATTGAATTTAGCTTGTCACACTAAAAAACAAAAATCAATTCTACGCCCATTAAAGATTATCTCCCTATTTATTTGCACCTCCCCTTTTAAGGAATTACTATCTACCTTTCAAAGAGAAATGTGATACATACAAGTTAAGAATTCTTAGCCTACGGTCAAATCTTAAGAATTCTCCACAGTTTTTAACAATACAAGAGGCCAATTTGTAAAGTAAATTAAGATTAGGTACAGTATCATCACAAATTTTTAGAAAAAAAAGAAATTAAGTTCTCAAATTTGATTTAAATCTGTTATTAAATCATTTCATATTCATAGGGAGAAAGAAAAGAAGACTACTCAGAAAGCATAAAAATTACACCACAAATCATATTCATATAACTCAAATCTAAAGCACTAAACTTAAGAAACAAAATATAAATACTTATCTGGAATGTAATCTAAGCAATCCATTGAAGTTTCTCTGACTCAACAGACTCTACCAGGACTTTGAATCCAGAATTCACACTGAACTCTCACTAAAATAAAGAAGAAGAAAAGAAGAAGACACTTTACTTAACAACTCTTAATTAATTATTTATTGATTAATTCTCCCTCCTCTCCCTTTCTGTAGAATGGTCCTCTATTTATAGATCTCCAGAAATGACCAGGAGTTGCTTAAGACACCTCTTCAAAATTCATCCACATTCAATGAATGTTTTAGAAAATAACTATGGCGCCTAGGCGCCAGTTTTGGCGCCTAGGCGCCAGGATCTCTGCGAATGGACGCATCCCTTCACATTTAGGTCACACCTCATCGTTTAATAACTGCTCTCCCGTGTCTATATTCATTGCATCTTGTTTATAACATGTAAGAATTTATCTAGAGTCTTCTAGATTGGTTCGAAAGCGTCAATAACCGTCCAAGAAATCTCTAGAATCAATCTGTTGTGTCTGGCGCCTAGGCGCCGTAATCAACCTCTTTGCATTTTTACTCATTTTGGCTCATTTTTGCTCTTTTTTTAACTCTTTTTCTTCATAAACTCATTTTATTGTACCAGCAACAAAAACATAAGAAATACCTTTCATTAAAGCTTAATATCCTTAAAATATTAATAAAAATTTAATATAAAATTCTATGTAATTTTAAGGCGGATCACTAAGCCTAGGATTTGTCAATGTTCTTTTCATACTTAGAAGATGGGGTACTCTGACGCGGGTAAAGAATATGAATGCTCCTATTTGAAATAATACAAATATATTGTCAATCTATATCAATCACTCCCCATAGAATCATTGCAAGAGGAAAGACACTTTTCCATATATAAACCTTTCAATTACAAAACTTAGTGTGTGTGTTAGTTAATCCTGCTTAGAAATTTAGAAGTAACCTGTAGTAAATCTAGTTATTATTATCTTTGCATTAGCATATTAAATAGTACTTGTACTTGCGTTGTGAATTGAGTGTTGGATTTCAACATCTTTGCTATATTTTGAAGAGTTTCTACTTTCCTCATGGGTTCGATAACCAGGACTCCACTAGAGCCCTGTATTACTTGAAAGATGTGTATACTTGCGTGTATGGGTGACTGCTTAAGTATTAAATTAATTTATTTGCAAAACTAAACTGAAACTATCTTTTGAATATTAAATTTTGATGTAGTTTGCATTGATAACCCGATCAAGTTTTTGGCGTCGTCGCCGGGGAAGGTATAAACGGTAACTAATCAAAATCGTAGTAGTTAAAACCTTTACTTTGTAGTTTGCAGTTGTGTGTGCTTGTTTACTTTTTGTGTGTTTTGTGTGATTTTATATGCATAGGAGTGGATCTATAGGTTTAATGCCTTACGATTCAGAGTTAAAGCGTACTATTAGAAAAATTTGAAAACAACAAAAACAATATGAAAATCTCACAAAATGGTGAATAACTAAGAAAATCGAAGAAATGAAAATGAAAATTTTCCAAGACCTTTAAGATATTATGCTAACCCAATAGTAGATGAAATTCATATAACTATTTGAAACCCTGATGTTGTTGCTAATTCATTTGAGCTTAAACCTGCTATTATCCAAATGGTACAAAATAATCAATTCAGAAGGACACCTAATGAAGATCCTAATTTACCTCTCGCTAGTTTTCTAGAACTGTGTGCTACATTTAAAAATGATGGAGTGTCGAATGATGCTATTAGATTTAGACTTTTTCCTTTTTCATTAAGGTATAAAGCCAAGGCATGGTTAAATTTGTTAGCACCTGGATCTATCAGAACTTGGGGAGAACTTTCATAAAAGTTTCTGTCAAAATATTTCCCCCATAAAAAAACTGCTAAGCTAAGAAATGATATCACATCTTTTAGTCAGTTTGAAGGGTAATCAATATATGAAGCTTGGGAATGATTTAAAGATCTTCTTAAGAAATGTCCACATTATGCTTTACCAGATTAGTTAATAATTCAGACATTTTATAATGGATTAGTGGGATCTTTAAGATCGATTATAGATGCTACTACTGGTGGATCATTGATGTCAAAACCTTTTGATGAAGCATATTTGTTAATAGAAGAGATGGCTACTAATAGTTTTTAATGGCCCTCTAAACTGGTAAATCCTAAGAGAGTAGCTAGTATTCATGATTCTGATGCTGTAACTATGATAGTCTCTCAAATTACTTCCATTTCAAAGAAAATAAATCAATATGGAATAAATTATTCTCAAGCACCCCCAGTGTTAGAGGAAAATTCAGTAGGACAAATAATAAAATCTCAGACACCTTATGAGACCTTGAATGCTATAAATAATAGACCCAACATCCTTATTTGAACTATTATAATCCTGGTTGGAAGAATCACCCGAATTTTTCAACTGGAACAATAACAATAATGCTACTGTTAACCCACAATGGGAAAACAATCCTATTAAACTAGTTGGAAATTTGAACAACAAAGGAAACACCAATTATAGACCTTCTTATCCTCCGGCTTTAATAGTAACTCACAATTTAAGGAAAAGTTGTCTACTGAAGAATTAATGTTGAACATGGGTAATCAATTACAAGCTCAACATGTTGTGATTAAGAACATTGAGAATCAATTAGAACATATTTTCACTACGCTTAATAATATACCTTCTGGAGCTCTTCCCAGCAATATTGAGATCAATCCAAAAGATCAAAACAAGGAGCAAATTAAGGCTATCAACTAAGGAGTGGAAAAAAATTAGAAATAAGAGTGCAAAAAGAAGTTAAAGTTGAGAAAGAGAAGGTGGATATTGAAAAAGATTCTAATAAGATATATCCAGACTTAGAATATCTGCTTGAACCAATGAATATTACTATTGAAAGCCACCTCCTCCGTTTCCTTAAAGATTGAAAAATAAAATAGGGATAACTGATCTACGAAATGTTTGGAAATCCTTAATAAATTAACGGTAAATATTCCCTTTATTGAAGCATTAGAGCAGATGCCTGATTATGTGAAGTTTATGAAGGATACTCTCAAAAGGAAAAGAAAGTTCACAGATCACGAGACTGTTGCACTTAGCAGAGAGTGTAGTGCAATTACTCAGAAAAAGCTTCCCTAAAAGCTTAAAGGCCTTGGTAGTTTCACTATCCCGTGTGCTATAGGTGAGAAATTTTTTGGAAGATCTTTATGTGATCTAGAAGCTAGTATTAATCTTATGCCTTTATTAACTGTCGGCATTATTTTTGGGTTATGTGTTTTATTTTGAAAAAGGGGGTCGCCTAACAGAAGTTGTCAGCGGATTTTTAATTTAATTTAAATAAATAATTTGAAAAGTAGTATTTGTTTTTGAAAATAATTTTAAGATATGAAATCAAACCGACCTCACATCCCAGATAGTTTATATAAACGAGCACCGCATCATAAGCCGTGTATCTATCTCGAAGAATAGACACACTTTGTTTGGTGATGGGGCTCGATTAAATAAACTAGAAGATTTGTGACATCTATTTGGTACTGCGAACCAATTTTATAAGCCGACAAATTCCCCGCTTAATATAAATGAATTAAGCGGGGTTTATATTACTCAGGTTCTTAAAATTCCCTATAAGGGCAAGCCCCTATAGTTAATTACATCTTAAGTGACGAGAATCACCTAAGAAAACTCTCGATAATAATCGGTAGTTACTCGCTCTCAAGAATCTCAAAGTTTAAGTTTTTAAGGGATTGAATTTTAGAATTTCAATGGATCAAATTTGGAACATTTTGTTTTGGGAATTCAAAGGAAGAAAGGTAGGAGAAATTACAGATTCGAAGCGAACTTCGGTAATTTCCCGACTATCCTATTGTTTGGCTTGAATTTAGGAAAGTCCTAATGTTTATTTAATGTTTTGATCTTGCCAATTTTAATTAATTAGGACTTATGTTCGTATGACATGATCATACAAATAGCCTCGAAGATGTGAGGGTTTATGTCGTATCGGACGACTGCCTTGGAATCCTAAGACTGGTTAGGGCTTAATTTGCAATGCAAATGCCTAACAAAAGGTTGAGGATTTATGTTGCACTAGGCAAACTACCTCGAAATCCTATGGCTTGGTTATTTAATTCTAAGAAAGTTTTGCTGAAGTAGACTTAGGTTTTGCTGATGACGATGGTTGTGCTGCCCACCATGCTCCGAGCTTCTTGTTGTTGCAGAGGGTTTAGTTTTAGAAGATTGTAATTAAAAGAAAAGAGAGGAGTTTGGTTTCAGAAATCTTAAAGTCCAAGTGTTTTTTATGTTTTAATTAAAACAACTCTTAAAGTTGATTATAACAACACCGGTTAAGATCCCACGGTTCCATCCTTCCGGCATCGTTATTTTTATCGGATTCACTTAGTCCAGATGAATTTGCTAAACTCAACTAAATGAGTTCCACACTTTCATTTAGACCGTGGGAAATTTCGTTAGCAACACGTAGGTTACATCATCCAAGGTATTCCCGATCATCCAACAAGACGTTTTAATTTAGTTATAATTGTAGTTTTGTATTCTATTTGTGATTAAATTTTGAGTTGTTTTATATTTTGAAATGTTGTGGCGGTGAATTTTATCTTGTAATGACTTTTAATTTAGTTTTGGTTTCAGTTTTAGGGACTATCCTAAAGGTGTGGGTTTTCATGCAACAGTTGCTTATCATGCAAGAAAAGTAAGTGCATTTGCAATAAAGTAAATTACAAGAACGTAAATTGCAATAAAATAAAAGCGTACCTGGAGGGTCTTCCCGTCATCCCAGGCTACACTTAAATACAATTTAGAATATTTAAGAATTTGAATCAAGTTCCTAGGAAAAGCTAAGGGAAGGGTTATGGTTTTCTACCAAGTTCCTAATCCTATAGCTAGTCATCTCCTATGACGTCCAGGTTCTTGTGTTTTGGTTTGAGGATGATTTTCTTCATCAAAGAACAATTAAGTTCAGTTGTTCCTATAAACATCCTATCGTACTGAGGAAGTGCTTAAGACGAATCTTAAAATCTTTTCAATACTTTTAGGATTATTTTAAGTCCAAGAGAATTTAATTATATAATGAATCAATTATCAATGAGTTCAAGTTCTGTTATCTTGCTTAGTGAACTAGGACATTTGAATATCCTATGAGTGAAGTAATACTTCACTTAACACTCCATTTAGGAGTTATGACAACAAGAGCTTTTGAGGGCAAATCGATGTTCAAGTGATTTGTGATTCGACTTAATTTTAATTAATGGGTTTAAGTTTGGAATAGTGTTCAAGTTGTTTTAGATTTAATTTTGAATTCTTTATGTCTTAAGTGATGTTATATTTAATTTAATTTAATTTAATTTAATTTAATTTAATTTTTAATTTAATTTGGTTTGGTTTAGTTTTAATTTTAATTTAATTTAATTTATTTAATTTAATTTTAATTTTATTTTAGCTTGATTTTATTATTTATTTATTTATTTATTTAATTTAATTTAATATAATATGTTTTAATTTAATTTAATATAATTTAATTTAATTTAATTTAATTTAATTTAATTTTTAATTTAATTTAATTTAATTTTTAATTTAATTTAATTTAATTTTTAATTTAATTTAATTTAATTTAATTTAATTTAATTTTAATTTTAATTTAAATCTTAATTTGGTTTTATTTTTAATTTTTAATTTTAATTTTAATTTTAATTTTATTTTATTTTATTATTATTATTTTTAATTATAATTTAATATTTTATTTTTTTATGCTTTAGGGATGATTTAATTTTAATTGTTATAGTATTAATTTAATTGAAATTTTAAAAGAATTTAATTTAAATGTTTTAATTTTAATTTAATTTAATGATTAAGTCTTTTAGCACTTTAAATTTTGAATTTGGATTATCATTTTAATTAGGAATTAAATATTATTGAGGTGATTAATTTAGGGATTCTTAGATTAAAGAATAAATTTCTTCCTATCAATATCCCTATTTTAATAATTCTAATTTTTCATTATTCTTCCAAATTTAAACAATTTATTTAATTAAGGTTTATTTTAATTATTTTCAAATTACTTAGTAGGTTTCTACCCTTTAAATACCTAAGTTTCAAACATCCAAAATCAACTTAATATCAAATATTTTACCCATCCTTTTAATTAAACCTAAAATTTTTAATTATAGGTTAAAATTTTAATTACCATTTTGCCCTTTATGCTTACTAATTCCATAACTCACTAAATTGAGCTTAAATGAATTTTCAATTTTTATGTGACTTCATTCATATGTCAATCAAGACATTAGAGGAGAAAATGTGATTTTTCTGTATTTAATTTATTTATATAATTATTTTTGGTGGAAAATAAGAATTTTCAAGGAAAATTTAATAACATGACCAAGGGAAAGTTCCTGTCCTTCAGAAAATTATGGGACATTCCTAATGACCAGAGGACCACTTGGACCAATTTTGGTGATTTTTTGAATTATATTATTTTTATTATAATTATTTTGAATTTTGGAGTATTAATTAATTTAAAAATAAAATAAAGTTTGAAAAATGAATTTTATATTTTTTCAAAAATCTCTATAATATCAAGGAAACTAGAGAACCAATTTTTATAATTTTCTGATTTTTCTTTGATTTATTAGAATTATTTTAGTGGAAATGCTAGAAAATACATTTTTTTAATTTTAAAATTACCTTAGGGCTTTAAAATTTAATATCTCATCATAGAGACTTAAGAAAAATATGAGGTTTGTTCCTAAGTGATTAAAATTCAAAATGTGACATTTTGGTGAATTTTATTATTTTTTTATTTTTATTATTTTTTAACTATTAAAAATATTAAAATATTCAAAAAATCAACTTTTTTGGAAAATTGAAATTTCAATTTTCTTAAATTCCCCTAATATTAGAGAGGCTCCAAAACCAATTTGGTGAATTTTTGAAAAGTATTTTGAAAGTTATGAATTTTTAATGTTTAAGTTTGGCTAAATGGCTTAATCAACCCATTTGATAGGGCTAACCAAGTCCATTTGACTTCAAACTTTTATGGTGGGTTCCTCTAATCCTAAAAGTCAGTGGAAAATTGATTTCAAGTCAATTTGATGTATGATCAACTCTAATTAATTAAAACTCCATTTTGGGTGTTTAAGCCAATTAGGGTTATTACAAGTGAGTTAACTCAAAAAACCATTTTTCCTAGGGTCTTCTGGTCATAAGAAACATCACCAAATTTTTCTAGAATTTATTTCACAACATGCTAATTATTAGAATTAAAATACTCAGAATAGTAACCTAGAATTGAAAAATCAATAACTATTCATAAGCGTGGCCTCTGACTTTGGAAAATTCAGGGAATGTTCCCAAATTCAGAGGCTTCAAAAGCCCTATGGTCTCATGCCATGGTGAATTGTATACATGCATGGAGAATTGAAAATGTGCAGAGAGTAAATAAATTATTAAAAATCAAATACTCAATAAAATTAAATGATTTCTTTTCCATATTATTCTCCTCTGTTCACTGAGCAAGAGGGTATTTTTATTTTATTTTTCTGATTTTCCTACACAAAGTTATGCATTTTTGAAGTTTAGGGAATTAAATAAATAAAAAAATACCCTAATTTCCTACTTATCCACGCGGTGCCACGCCATCCTCGGCAGCTCCGAAAGGCCACGAGTCGTCTTCTGATTCGGCGCCGCCATCCGACTCAGCGCTCCAGGGCCCCACGGTTCACATATCATCGTGCTATCCGGCTCAATCCAGACCGTCCATTTGATACACGCTCGATCCGATGGCTCCCAGTCATCGTTTACGACTGGTGTGCACCCGTGACCGTCAACCTTCTAACCTTAATTTCTCACTCGATTCTCAACAGATTTTCGTGTTCTTATGCTCTATAGATTCATCTTGAGGAGACGAACACATCCATACGGTAAACATGTATTGAAATTGACTCAAATTAAATAGAGAATCTTTGTAAACTCGGGAAGAAGAGTGAGTCCATACCTTTGCTCAGAGAAGTGAAGCTTCGATCTGAGAGTTGTGTCACCTTCGATTGAGTCTAAGCAAGCTCCAGATGAAGTCCCTTGGCCTGGTGAATTGTCTAGGTATGATTTCGACCAAGCTCGATCACAAAGCTTGGAGGCTGGAAGCAATGGCTAGCCTGGTGAGGGGGCTTTTGCTGGTAAACTTCTTCTGCGGGTCCGGTGAAGGTGTAGGACCAATCAATTTGGGGATTGGCTCACTGTGAAGAAGTGTCCTGGTTTTTATGCTGAAATTTGAACTCAAAATTGAGCTCAGCTGGAGGGAATTGGAGCTGGAATCCAGTGGGAATCAGATGCTCTATGTGTGGAGAGTGGTCTGGAATGATTTTGGTAGAGTTTCCTTAAGGTTGGTTCAGCACCTATTCCATGGCCTAGAGAGGTGGGGTTTGGGTACAAATTTTGGGTAAATCATGTTAGTGTTTTGTTTTTGGGGATGTTAAGGAAGGTTTAGAAAAGGTTTGGGGTTAATTGGAGTTGAATTGGGTTAGTTTGGGCTAAGTTTGGGTCATGGGTCCAAATTGGGCTTTAAGGTCCAAAATGAAATTGGGTTCAAATGCCAATCAAATTGGACTTAGATTTGGTCTAGATTGGTGTTGGGGATGTTGAATTGAAGTTTAGAATTGAATTGGACCAGAATTTGGGTCAATTGGGTAGGTTTGGTTTGACATTGGGTTTATTTTGGGTTAAAAATGGGTCAAATTGGGGATTCTGACAAAAGTAGAGTAAATTGACAAAATTGGCCTATGGTGTAGTTGAACAAAATGAAATTGGGAATATTTGGGATTTTCTGGAATTTTCTGGGAATTTTCTGAATTTTTGGATTTTTTGGCTAAGAGGGGCATTTTGGGTATTTGGAGGGTATTGGGAGGTATTTTTGGAATTTTTGGTATTTTTGGTTATGGATGATCAATTTGAGTAATGTGGGAATGTTTGGGATTGGTCTTGAGGAATTTTGGGTGGTTTGGAGATTTTGTGAAAAATTTGGGTAATTTCAAGGGTTTTGGGTAGGCTAGGCGGGTGTAGGGTCCCCGGGGTCAAAAATTGAAAATTTGGAAAATTGAAGATTGGGTATATGTAAGTGGAATGGAACCATTTTGGGTTGAGCCATGAAGCCATATCAAGCCCACATAAGCCATGAAGAGACTCATTTGAGGCATTCATCTATGTTGTTCCTAACCCTCTTGCCGAGGGCTTAGGGGTTAAGGACCATCAATGTGAATCACCTACATGAGTCAGCAGGTCAAGTTAGGTATGGGTGTGATTTTAGGAGGTGTGTGAAAGTGTAGTGTATAAGTGTAGTGTGTGTGTAAGTCAGCCCTCACCAGACCAGGGCCACCTGAGGTGCATCCCAAGGCGAAAGAGTCTTACGAGAACTCATCCTTTAAACTTCCACATTTGATCTCGACCCTCTAGGTGATTAGGGGTCTACAATCAAGTTTGTGGAGTTTGCAGAGAGTTAAGAAGTGGTTTGAATTTTTAAGTGGTGGGTCCCAATTCTAATCCTCTAGGATAGTCAAAGGAAAAGCCTAAGGCTAGATCCTAAGTGCTAAAGAGAGAAGAGAAGACCTCATCAAAAATGAGGTCAACATTAACTTTCAAAAGATTAGGAATATGAGAAATATCACCTATATCTGTGACTCTTCAATTGGCTGATCGTTCCATTACTTATCCGAAGGGAGTGGTGGAAGATGTGTTACTGAAAGTGGATAAATTTATTTTTCTTGTGGATTTTATTGTATTAGATATGGAGGAAGATTAAGAAATTTCAATTATTTTAGGAAGAACATTCCTTGCTACTGTGAGAGCTAAGATTAAAGTTCAAAAAGAAAAATTAACTATGAGGGTTAATGATCAAGAGGTGACCTTTCAAATTCTGAAATCTATGAAATAACCCTAGCAGAAAAAGATGATGAATGCTTTCGAATGGAAATCTACGATTATTTGAGAGATGATCATTTTAAAGAAGTGTTAGAAGAGAAAAAAGAATATAAAAATTTGTAGAGTGAGGATTAAAGTGAAACAAAAAATGATTTTGATGATAAGGAGAATGAAGAGTTAGACTATGCTCAGGAAAGATTTGAAATGTTCGATACTATGGAAAGTGGTGATAAAAATTTAATTTCATCTATCATAAGACCTCCTGAACTTGAAATGAAAATTCTTCCTAATCATTTGAAGTATCTGTTTTTAGGAGAATCATCTACCTTACCAGTCATTGTATCTTCAGATTTGAATAAACATCAAGAACAAAAATTATTATAAACTTTAAAAAGATATAAAAAGGCATTTGGTTGGACCTTATTAGATATTAATGGAATTAGTCCTTCGATTTATATGCACATAATTTTGTTGGATGAACAACATAAACCTAGAGCTGATCCTCAAAGGAGACTGAATCCAATGATGAAAGAAGTAGTTAAAAAGAAACTTTAAAATGGCTTGATGTTGGAATTATTTATCCAATTTCAGACAGTGCTTGGGTAAGTTCAATTTATTATGTTCCTAAGAAGGGAACAATGACTGTTGATGTGAATGAATGGAATGAAATTATACCAACAAGAAAAATTAATGGTTGGTGAATTTATATTGATTATAGAAAATTAAATGCTGCCACCAGGAAAGATCACTTTCCTCTTCCTTTTCTAGAGCAAATGTTGGATAGACTTGCTGGACACAAGTACTATTACTTTTCGGATGGATATACTGGTTGCCATCAAATATCCATTTCTCCTAAGGATCAAGAGAAGGCTACATTTACTAGCCCTTACAGAACTTTTGCTTTTCGAAGAATGCCCTTCGAATTATGTAATGCATCTGCACTGTTTCAAAGATGCATGATGTCTATTTTTAGTAATCTGATTAATAATGGAATAGAAGTATTCATGGATGATTTTTTTGTATTCGGAACTTCATTTGACATATGTTTGAATAATTTAAAAAAGTTTTGGAGCTTTGCAATAAAACAAATTTAGTTCTCAATTGGGAAAAATGTCAATTTATGGTTGCAAGAAGAATTGTGCTTGGGCATAAAATTTCTGAACTTGGTATGGAGGTAGACCCTGAAAAACTTTAGGTTATTCAAAAATTCCCACCTCCTACTACTGTGAGAGAGGTAAGAAGTTTCTTAGAACATGCTGGATTTTGCATGTGTTATATTAAAGATTTTTTGAAAATTACTAAACCTTTGTGCCAAATTTTAGAAAAAGATAAGAGATTTGATTTAAATGAAGAATATTTGAATGCCTTCAAACTATTAAAAAGAAAAATTAATCAATGCCTCTATAATTGTTTCACCTGATTGGGAGAAACTATTTGAACTTATGTGTGATGCCAGTGATTATACAATTGGAGTTGCTTTAGGGCAAAGGTATGATAAAATGTTCAAGGTTATTTACAATGCTAGTAAAAATCTTAATGAAGCTCAGATTAATTATATCACTACTGAAAGAGAATTATTAGCTATAGTATATGCCTATGAAAAGTTTAAATTGTATCTAATTGAAACTAAATGCATAGTGCATACTGAACATTCAACTATCAAATATTTAATGCAAAAGAAGGATGCCAAACCACGACTGATCAGATGGATAATTCTTATGCAAGAATTTGACTTTGTGATAGTTGATAAGAAAGGATCTGATAACCAAATTGCTGACCATCTATCTAGAATAGAGTATTATAAACTATCTAAATTTGAGAAGGAAATTAATGAAACCTTTTTTGATGAGCAAGTTTATACTATTATGGAAAGGAATTTGCCTTGGTATGCTGATATTGTGAATTATATTATAAGTGATATTATACCACCTGATTTAACAAGGCAAAAATAAAAGAAATTTAGATATGATGCTAAATTTAATTTTTGGGTGAGCCCTACCTATATAAATAGTGTAAGGATCTTATTATTAGAAAATGTGTACCGTATGAAGAAACTGAACAAATTATTTAAAGATGCCATGATCCTGAATTTGGAGGACATTTTGGTGTTGATAAAACTGCTTAGAAAATTTTACAATCTGGATTTTATTGACATACTCTTTTTAGGGATGTATACAAATATATAAAAACATGTGATCGATGTCAGAGAGTAAGTAATATTTTTAGAAGAAATGAAATGCTTCTAAATTTTATATTAGAAGTTCAAATCTTTGATGTATGGCGATTGGATTTTATGGGAGAATTTATTCCATCATTTGGAAATGCATATATATTGGTTGCTGTTGATTATGTCTCTAAGTTGATTGAAGCAATTACTTTACCCAGATGTGATGCTCGGAGCATTTCAAAATTTTTAATGAATAATATTTTTACAAGATATGAAATGCCGAGAGAAATCATAACTGATGGTAGATCTCATTTTAGGAATAATCAGATTCAGAGATTGGTTGAAAATATAATATTATTCATAGAATCTCTACTGCCAATCATCCCTAGACTAGTGGTTTAACGGAGGTGTCTAATCGTGAAATTAAAAGAATTTTGGAGAAAACTATAGATCTTCATAAATTAGATTGGTTTGTGAGATTAAATACTGCATTATAGGCATACAGGACTGCTTTTAAGACCCATATTAGAATGTCTCCTTATAGATTAGTATTTGGAAAGACTTGCTACTTACCTGTTGAATTGGAGCATAAAACATATTGGGTAATAAAAGAGCTGAATTTTAATTTGAAGAATGCAAGTGAGAAGAGATTTGTGCAATTGAATGAATTGGAAGAAATCATAAATGAATCATATAATAATGACAGGATTTATAAGGAAAAAATGAAATTATAGCATGATCAGAAGATACTAAGAAAGAAATTTAAACATGGATACAGGGTTTTGTTATACAATACTTGATTAAAATTATTTCCAGAAAACCTAACTCGAGGTAGATAAGACCTCTTGGTGTTATAAAAGTGAATTCTTTTGGAACTGTTGATATTGAGGATCCTAAAACTGGAAAATTATTCAAAGTTAATGGGCACAGATTAAAACCATATTTTGAAGGGTTTCGACCAAATTTTAAAGAGGTTTCAAAGTTAAGTCATCCTCAACAACTGAATGGTTTGTAGGGTTGACGACGTTAAATCAAGCTCTTTATGGAAGGCAACCCATATTTATTTTTGTTAGATTTGTGTGCTTGTTTTTAGTAGTTGTGCTTGTAGAGAGTCATATTAGAGTCCTACTTACCCTTAAATATCAAGAAAGAATGGAAAATATTGGATCGTATTGAAGAAATGTAATATTTTGGTGCATTTTTCAACACTGGCGCCACCGGTGCCCAATTCCAGAGAAGATGCACAATTTATTTCAAAAGAGTGTCGCCGGCGCCCTGCCGAGATCCAGTTAACGGTTCCTAGAGTTTCAAAAAATGATTTTTGGCAGTTTTAGGCGGGATTTCTTCCTAATAACTCCCCAAAACGTATTTTTGACTCCCCAAATTCCAGAAAAACGAAAACTTCCATTCCGAATTTGCATCCAATGGATTCCAACTCCATAGAAATTCCAAGATTTAAAGTTTTCAATCGACGAAAGTTCGTCTATTTTGAGGCACAGCTTTTATTCAATAAGGTGATGATGAAGAGAAGGATTATCAAGGAAAGAGGATTTGTAAATTGAGGTATGGATAATCCTACTACAAGAGTTGAAGAGATAATTGTGCAGAGACATTGGGAAGTGTTATGCTACACTACCGCCGCCGTTGTCACCCCTGCTGTGAAAGAATTCTATGCAAATCTTCATGGGATCAATCAAGGATTCATTTTTATTTGAGGTAGGTTTGTACCATTCACTCCTTTGAGGATAAATGACTTATTAATCATTGATAATGTGCTTATCTGCCATTATTAAAATTTTGATGCGACAAGATACAATATGAATGAAGTATATCGCTATTTGATGGACGAAGGTGATGATTGGGAGATTAGAGACAATGGATCTGTAACTTTTTCTTCTGCATCTTTAAATCTGGTGTCAAAGCCATGACATTACTTCATTGCTACAAAGTTAGTTCCAAATTTAAAAATTAGTAAAGTGACGAAGGAGAGTGCTATTTTAAATTACTGTATTCAAACTTGAAGGCCGATCGATATTGGTACAATCATCGTGAAATCTGTATTGGGATTGATCATTCATGAATTTAAATATGGGCTTGGACATCCTTCCACCATATTTCTTCTTTGCAGCCAGTCACAAGTTTCATATGAGAGTTGAGAAAAAGTGCTTCTTCCCTGGAGGCCTATTGATCCAACAAATCTTTATGACTATCAGGTAATAGGAGATGAGAGTGATATGAACCTCATTGCTGATCAACCATCTCAGAGTTCACGACCTATTCAGCCTTTCTTTCTTGAAAGTTCCAGAGTGATTCTGACAAAGATTAAGAAGTTGGAGTAAGAGGTACAAAACCTTATGAATGTTATTAATAATATCTCTGATTTATTTGATCACTTGGATTGGAGGATGAAAGAACAGTTTGATCATACTGGGAAAATTGAAGTGAATTTGATAAATCTGTTGAAGTGGAATGCCGTGATTGCTGAGGATTCATCTGATGAATTCTTGTATCATCCCTTCTACAATCTGTTTGTGCATCGTCAATCTCTGAGAGATATCAGAGAAGATGATAGTTCAGAGACTGATGAGGAGTAGTGACTCTGCTTAGTATTTAATACTTAGTATTTAGTATTTTTATACTTTGGTGTGTTTAGTGTTGACTTGCTTTACTTTGTATTATGTATTTGGACTTGTTATGCTTGAATTTTTTGTTGGTGCTTAGTTTTCAGCGTTAGAGTATCGTAATGTGTTTGTAACGCTGACTATCTGTGGCTAGATAAACTTGTTTGGTGAATGTTTATTGTATATGTTTGTAGCATGAATTTTATAGATTAAAGTGATGTTTTGTGTTGTTTGTGTAGGTTTGATGTTAGTTATAGTTGCTTACTTGATGAAATATATTCTTAAAGAGGCTATTGATGCAATGGAGGAACGTTGAAACGATCGAAATTGTGAAAAATTTTCGGACCTAAAATTGAATTGGCGCCGCCGCTGGCGTCCAAATATAGAAAGACTAAACCCCTCTAAAATCATAAATTTCACCATGGGACCCGCAAATCTAGTCATTTCCTTCATCTTCTTCCTCCAGCTTTTGCAAAAATTGGATCTAGGGCTTGCTAGATCAAGGATTTGGAGCATTTTCAAAGCTTTTTGAGAGTGGATCTAGACTTCTCTTGGTAAGAGCTTCACTTTAACTTAATTAATTTTTATTTTCACCATGGGAATTTCTCACATTGCTTGGAACCAAAATTTGGAATTTTTGAAGATATTTTGGGATTTTCCATGATGATTTAGGCTCTTGTTTACTTAGACTTGCTTTAGGAGTTTCCTACATTGTGATTTTGGAATTTATCAGATTTTATTGCAAATTTTTAGAATTCCAAATGGCTCCTAGAACAAGAAAAGGCAGGAGACAGTTGGATTTTGATGAAGATAGATTTAATAATGTTAAAGCACAATTTCATTTCAATTTTGTCCTGCATAATTAAAAGTGTATACAAGATCAGGCTTTTGAAAGTCCTGGCGGATCTATTGAGCAGTTGATTTCTGATAGAAACTGGGAAATATTTTATTATTTCACTGGTAATGCTATTATGGGTACTGTGCGAGAATTTTATGCAAATATGCCTTGGACCGAAACGGAATATGTGCTAGTTCGATGAAAAATGGTAGAATTCACCACTCAACAAATTAATTATTTTTATCAGTTACAGGGGGAGAGGTTCTGTGAATTTGTGAACTTTGATATGAGAGAACCTTTTATGAAAGAAGTGATTACTTTTCTGACTGACGGAAGAGGGGAATGTAAGAAAAAAAAACATGTGATTAATTTCCCTGCTTCTAAGTTAAATGTAGCTTTTAAAGCATGACACTATTTCATCTCTGTGAGACTACTACCCTCATATCACCACAGTGAAGTTACAAAGGATAGAGAAATTCTGAATTATTGTATTCAGACCATGAAGAAGATTAATATTGGTTCTATCATCTACAAGAACATTCGGACTATTGCTAGAGGAGAAACAACTAGTAGATTAGGACATCCTGCCCTGATTCATTCACTATGTGCACAGTCTGAAGTTAAATATGATAGTTCTGAAGAGGTAGCCATACCACTGAGACCTATTACCAAGATTATTATTCAAACTTAAGAGTCTCATGTAGTAGGAAAAGGAGAGAGTAGGAGTATTGATATTCCTACTACCAGCCATGACATTCCATCTACTTCTGAGCCACCTACACTATCTGATGTTATGGAGTAGTTGAGAATTCAGAATGCTAGTATGGATAGGCTTCATAGCAGATGGATGTATTTGAGGTTAGAGGTGATGTAAATGAAGATTACATGAGGAGTAGAGTCAAGTATGATATTGCTTATCATGATGCTCAGGTCAAATTTATGTGGGGAGAGACTAGAGTGATATTCCCTTCCTGCCCCAACTATGTTCCATACCTGATCCTGGTGATCCTGTTGATGAAGCTAGTGATGATGATTGGTAGTTCTATGATTTCTGTTTTCTGTTGTGTGTTGTAGTACCTTGTTGTATTGTTATTTGTCTTTCTGTATTTATGTAGTTTGTTGATGTATTAGTGTTAAAAAAAATGAAAATGTAATGAACTCTATGTTACTTTGTTTAGTAATTTGAATTGAGATTTGATGTTATGTTGGATGTTTATTGTTTAAATGTTTAATATTTCTTTACCCAGCAATTGTTTAATGTTATATATATCACTACTTCTAACTGTTTCATGCTTGTAGCTTAATTTTGATTAATAGCAGCATAGCTTCAGAAGATTTCAAAAACCCAGCACAAAAATGCTAGTTTTCTTTTACTCTTTACCATTTCAAATTTATTGAAAAACTTAAGTTTGGGGAAGGGTAAAAGTATTAACTCTTATTTGTTCTCAATTAATATATTTTTCAAAAAATTATTAGCATAACCTTTGGTAGTTGAACCAAACTTTACATAACTAAATTTTTAATTTCATTTAAATATTATGGTAGATTTGGATGAAAGTTATTAGTAATAAAGGTTAATTTTATAGGTTGAGATATTTAGTATGAAATGATTTGATTATAGTAGACTATTTAAAGTAAAGAAAACAGTATTTTTGAAATGTTAAGAGACTTAAAGAACTACATGTGAAGAAAGGATTGTGACATTGTGATAAATTATAAAGCAGATATATATTTATAAAGTAAGAAGGTGTTTCAGGTTTGAACTTTAGAAAGAGGACAGCGAAGTTCAAAACCATTACAGGCTATCTAGATATAATAATCCTCACATAAAAAAAAGAAGAGGAAAATAAAGTAAATAAGGATTGAAAAACAATCCCAAAACAAAAAGAAAAAGAAAAAAAGATATATGTGAGGAGAAGCTTGAGAAGATATCTAATAAAAAATTGGCTTCACTTGAATCAACCTAAAGGAAGAACTTAGTTACACTTCTGAATTAATATTTAAAGTATCAGCCTACTTTCTAATGGAGTTTACATGAGATTCTTTTTCATATAGTCTTTTAAGGCACTCTTAATATGACAAATTATGGTTTATCTTGAAATGAATAGAAACTAGAACTCTTAGACATAACTACTGAATGTTCCTATACCTATAGTTTTAACCTGAGTTACTGAACTTCTTCCTAAGAGTCTTGCCATTATATTCATTTTAAATAAAAAATCATAGTATTTTATAAGTGAGCAGTTCACTTCTTTGAGTTATATTTTTATGTAGTAAAAGTATTACTTGAGGATAAGTAATCATTAAGTTTGGGGGATTTGATGCACCAAAAATATATTAGGTTTTTGCTATATAATTTTACTCATTTTTGGTGATATTGCACTTTAAAGAAAGGTATTTTTCATCTTTTTCTACATGTATGATGATTTTAGGTGATTAGAACAAAAGAGCAAAAAGGAACGAATTTGAAGAAAAATGAAGCAAAATGAAGAAAATTGAACATTGGCGCCGCCGACGCTAGAATGGGCACCATTGGCGCTCAATTCCAGAGAGTTCAAACAATTATTTGGCGGATCAGCACCGCCAGCACCCTATCCAGCGCCGCCGGTGCCCAAAGTCGGTGGAACTCAAATTCAATATATTTGGATGACTTTTCGAAGGAGTGCTCGAAGAAATTATAGGGGAATTTGTTTCTAACTTATTTTAGACCATTTTGGACGCAAAAAAGAAGAGGAATTAAAGCGGAATTGTGAGGGGTATGTTAGAGAGAAGTGAACAGAGTGTTTTAGGATTTGTAGAAAGTGTGTAGAAGTCTTTTATTGTGAGGGATTCTTCTCTAAAGAGTGTAGGAGAATGAGTAAAGTGAGTGATTGCTTCTTCCTTACCATTCTAAAGAAGGAATTGAGTGTTAAAAAGAAGAGAGAAAAGGATGCAATGGAACTACAAGAAATTTGTTTGGGGAAACAAAATAGATAAGTTGTATTTACATTTGTGTTTGTATGACTTTGCTTTAATATATAAAATCCATGTTTTGTTGTATCTTCCTCATGAGTTATGAGTAGATTTCTTTGTCTTTCTTCTTGCAATGAGATGCGGTGAAATGTTGATGTAGATTTGATGTGCCATAAAAATGTTAAAAGAAATTGTGATGGTTTTTCGTTTCAAACTTTATTTACTTTTCGATCTGGCTAATTGAATTGTTAAAATCTTTTGTAAAACATTAAATCTGAAAGGACCAAGTTTTCTACAATAGCAGTGGAGAATCCATTCAATGTCCATGAATAATTTGCGTAGTTCATGGGAATTGAGTGCAAATAAATAGAGAAATATGGTTTAATGGGCGTCGAATTGGAGGTTTTAGAGTGACAAACTAAAATTCCAAATTTGGTCGAAAGTTTGGTAACTAAAGCTAGGGTTAGCTTTTAGGTGAAGGGAAGTGGGAGCTCTGAAGTGAGAGTCAGTATCCTCCCAGCCTAATCACGAATTTAGTGACTAAGCTTAGGATTTGCTAATGTTCTTTACATGACTTGGAAGAGGAGGTACTCTGACGATGGTAAAAAATTTGAATGCTCCTATTTGGCACAATACAATTCTATTATCAATATATATCAATCACACATCATAGAATCATTGCAAGAGGGAAGACACTTTTCCATATATAAACCTTTCAATTACAAAACTTAGTGTGTGTGTTAGTTAATCCTGCTTAGACAATTTAGAAGTAACTTTTAGTAAATCTAGTTATTGTTATCTTTGCATTAGCATATTAAATAGTAACTTGTGTTGTGAATTGAGTGTTGGATTTCAACATCTTTGCCATATTTTGAAGAGTTCCTGCCTTTCTCGTGTTGTGAAGGCCACATTTACATTATGAGGAGGGCGATCACAATCTAAGGTGAGTGCAAATAAATATGGAAATATATTTTAATGGGCATAGAAATGATATTTATAGGTTATAAGCTAGATTCTTTTATCAATTCGATCTTGAGTTTGGATCTAATGTTCCATAGTAGGTCCTATAGAGAGGGCACAATGGGCAATCTAGAAGTGAGAGGCTAGAATCTACTCAGCACTACTACATAAGTTGGAAAAAACTTAAGGTTAGCCAATGATCTTTGCTAGCACCGAGAGGGGGGTAAACAATGGGTATGCTTCTATTTGTCACAATACATCATTTTATATTTTTAATAATTGAAATCCTACACTGATAAATATGTATTTGCAAGGGGAAAGATCTTTTTAAAGCTTTCGAACTCTTTTAAACTTTATTAATCTTTAAGCTTTATTAATTTATTAAACTTTGTTCGTACTTTCTATTTAAATTTTGTTTTAATACATTGAAAGAATCTGGAAATTATTGTCTTATCATATTTATCTACAATTAGATAGAAGTTTTTTAAATAATTACTAAAAAATTGCAGCTTTCCCCATACATTAATGCAGAAGTTTTTAAAGAAAATCCTAGATTACTTGAAACAATACGTATACTTGCGTAGTACCCCTAGTGTGAAGGCTTATTATCTATTTTCTATATTATTTCGTTGATTCACACTAACTGCTAAATATAATTTGGGATAAGTTTTTGGCAATCTTTTATAGTATAGATATCTGCGTAATTACGGGTCGGGTTAAGTTTTTGGCGACGTTGCTAGGGAAGGAACGAAAGTTTTTGACTTTGAAATCTACTTGAATTGTAGAATTATTTTAGGAGAATTAAAAATTAATTTTAATTCTTTTTAATTTTCAAAAATCATAAAGACATAAAAAAATTGAAAAACTGAAAATGTAAAATATTTTCTTTGAAATATTTTAAGTATTCTTTTTTCAAATTTTACTTTAAGTATGTGTAGCTTTTTATCTAGAGGTTTAGTGTTTTATGATTCTGAATTAGAATTGACGATAAGAAAATTTAGGAAAGAAAGATGACTTTACAATTTTCAAGAAATGGCAAATATAACACTTAACAATATTAAAAATCAATATGCTAAACAAAGACATCATAATTTACAAAGTCCTTTAAGGTGCTATTGACCGGTGCTGCTACAAGCGTTAATATTCAAAAGGTAGTTTCATGTCAGTTTCACAATAAGAACAATTTAATAATTAAGCAGCTACTCGTATACGCAAGTACACATATTGTTCAAATAATACAGTGCTCTAGTGGAGTCCTGGTAATTGATCTCATGAGGAAGGTTGTAACTACTTAAAGTATAGTGTAGGAATGAAATTCAATACTCAATTTACAATGCAAGTTTAGGAAATATTAAAGTTGCTAGTGTAACGTTGGCTAAAAGCTAAGTTAACTAAAGTTACTTTCTAAATTTTTTTACAGAATTAACTAGCACAAATGAAGTTTTGTAATGAAAGGTTCAAATGGAAAGTCATCTTTCCCCTTACAATGATACTATGATGAGTGAATGATATAGATTGATAAAGTTTTGTATTGTGTCAAATAGCAGCATTCATATTCTTTACCCTCTTTAGATTACCCCTTATTCAGAGTTATGTAAAGAATATTGGCAAATCATAGGCTTAGTCCCTAAATTCATGGTTAGGCTGAGAGGATACTGGCTGTCACTTTAGAGCACCCAGTTCCCTTCACCTGAAGGCTGACTTTAGCTTTAGTTACCAAACTCTAAGACCAAATTGGGGATTTCAACCTATCACCCTAAAATCTCCTATTCGACGCCCATCAAACCACATTTCCCTATTGATTTGCACTCAACCCCCATGAACTACGTAACTCATTCATGTAAATTGAATGAATTCTCCACTTTTGTTATCAAACACTTAGTTATCTCATATTGAATATTTTACAACAATTTTTAACAATTCAATTGGCCAGATCAAAAATTAAATGAAGTACAAAGTGAAAAATCATCACAAATTCTTAACATTTAAATGACACATCAAATCTGCATCACCACTTCACAACATCTCATTGCAAGGAGAAAGACAAAGAAATCTACTTAGAATTCATGAGAAATATATGACATGGATTTTATATATAAAAGCAAAGTCATACAAACCACAAAAAGTAAATACAACATATCTCAAATTCTTCCCCAAACAAATCTCTTGAAGTTCCTTTGAATCATTTTCTCTCTTCAAAACAACACTCAATTCTCTCTTTAGAATAGTAAGGAAGAAGCAAATTCTCACTTTCCTCCCTCTCCTATGATTTTTAGAGAGGAATCCCTCACAAAACAAGACTTTTACACATGTTAACACTTACACACTCACTCTCAAAAACCCTAACACACTTTACTCACACCAAAAAACTCCTCTCCCTCTCTTCTCTCCTGAATTGGGCATCCATAACTGTCTAAAATAGCTTAGAAATGAATTCCCCAAGAGTTTCCTCAAGCAACCCTTAAAAAATCATCCAAATGCATTGAATTTGGTCTCCACCGACGTTGGGCACCATCGATGATGGATAAGGTGCCTTCGACGCCCTATTGCCGATTTAATTCTGAACTCTTTGGATTTGGGTACCGGCAGCGCCCATTCTGGCGCCAGTAAGCTAATTTCCTCATTTTGCCTCTTTTTGCTCCAAATTCATTCATTTTCATTTCCTTTTGCTCCCTCCTTTAAAGTGCAATATCATGAAAAATAAGTATAGTTTATATATATGAAAACTAACATACTTTTGGTGCATCAAAATCCCCCAAACTTAACCATTACTTGTCCTCAAGTAATCATTTTACTACATGCAAATATAACTCATAGTAGTGAACTTTCACTTTAAGAATACATTAATTTTGAATTAAATGGATATAATAGTAAGATTCTTAAAAAGATATTCAACAACTCAGGTTAAAACTATAGGTATAAGAACTTTTAGTAGTCAAGTCTAAGAGTTCTAGTTTCTTATTTATTTCAAGAATAACCATAATTTGTCACATTAAGAGTGCTTTGAAGGATTATATGAACAAGAATCTCATGCAAACTCTATTAGAAAGTAGGCTAATACTTTAAATACAAATTCAAAAATGTAACAAAGCTCTCCCTTTAGGTTGATTCAAGTGAAACCAATTTTTGATTAGGCATCTCCTTAAGCTTCTCCTCACATATATTTTGTTTCCTTTTCTCTTTTTTTTTTCTTATTTTTTTTGGGATTGTTTTTCAATCCTTTTTCATTTTTTCTTATGAGGATTATTATATTTAGATAGCCTTTTATAATTTTTAACTTCACTCTCCTCTTCTTAAAGTTAGAACTTGACACACCTCTTTACTTTATAGATATATATTAGCTTTATGATTCATCATAGAGTCACAAGTTTTTCTTCTCACATAAATCTCTAGGTCCCATAACATTTCAAAAATGTAGTTTCCTTTACCTTAAATAGTCAACTAAAGTCCAATCCTCTTATACTAAATATCTTAACCCCATAAATTTATCCTTTATGACTAAAAACGTTCATTCAAATCCATAATGATATTTAAATGAAATAAAAAATTTAGTTATCTAAAGTTAGGTTTAACTACTAAAAGTTATGTTAACAACTTTTGAAAATATATTAATTGAGAACAAAAAAGAGTTAATATTCTAATCCCCCCAAAACTTAAGTTTTTCATTAGATATAAATTTGTAAAGGTAAGGAGTAAAACAGAAAGAAAACTAACTTTATTGTGCTGGGATTCTGAAATATTTTGAAGCTATGCTGGTATCAATAAAAAAATTAAGCTAGCAAGCATGAAATAGTTAGAAGCAGTGTTATATATGTAATATTTGAAGATTTTCAGGGTGAAGAAATATTAAAGACTTAAACTTTAAACATTCAACATAAGCATCATAGTTTCAATCTGAATTACTAAACAAGCAACATAGAGTTCATTATATTCTTCTTACTAACATAAGTGCATTTACGAGTTACATTGATGACAAAGAATCATATAACTAACACATTGAAGTACTATACAAAAATCAAAATAGAAATCACATAACTATCAATCATCATCAACAACTTCTTCAACCTCATCTGCATAATTAGGTCGGTAAGGAACATAGCTGGGGCAAGTAGGAAATATCACACCAGTGTCTCCCCTCATGAATCTTACCTGAGCATCATGGTAGGCTATATCATAATCAACTCTCCTCCTCTGATAATCATCATTAGCGTTGTTCCGAGCTTTTAATCCATCAACTCTGCTATGGAGTCTCTCAATACAAGCATTTTGAATCATTAACTGCTCCATTATGTCAGACAAAGTAGGTGCCTCAGAAGTAGAAGGTACATCCTGGCTAGTAGAAGGAATATCAGTACTCTTACTTCCTTCTCTCCATCCCACATGAGCCTCATAAGTATGAATATTAGCCTTGGTAATAGGCTTCAATGAATGGACTAGCTCCTCATTGCTATCAAATTCTACTCCAGACTGTACACATATTGCACTAGCTCCTCATGTCTTAATCCACTAGTAGTTTCTCCTCTTGCAATAGTCTGGATACTCTTATAGATAATAGCCCCAAAATCTATATCTTTCATGTCCTGAATGCACTAGTTTAAAATAGCTCTGTCTCTAGTAACTTCACTGTGATGGTAAGAAGGTAATAATCTTGCTGAGATGAAATAATATCAGACCTTGGATGCTACATTCAACATGGGAGCAGCGAAGTTAATCCTTTGTCTTTGCTTTATCTTCCATTCCCCTTTTCCATCAGTAAGAAAAGAAATCACTTCATTCAGTCTAACATCCATAGTACCAAAACTCTCATATTCACAGTATCGTGTTCTTCCTAACTGGTAAAAAGTATTAATACGATCAAAAGAAAATTTTACCATTTTCCCTCGCACAAGCACATATTCATTTTTAGTCCATGGAAAATTTGCATAAAATTCTCAAACTATACCCATTATTGCATCAGCAGCAAAATAACAAAATATCTCCCATTTTCTATCAACAATTAATTGTTCTACCATTCTGCCCAGATTTTCAAAAGCTCGACCTTGAATACACTTCTTATTTTAAAGGGTCGAATTAAAACGAAATTGTGCTTTAGTACTTACAAATCTATCCTCATCAAAATTCATTTTCCTTTTCCCTTTGACTTTGGAGCCATATCAAAATTTTCTAAAAATATGCAAGAAAAATCCAATAAATTCCAAAATCACAATGTAGAAGACTCCAAAAGCAAATCTTAGTTAAGTAAGAACTTCTATCACCATGGATAATCTCAAAGCAACATCAAAAATTCCAAATTTCGGATATATATATTGTGGGAGATTTTCATAGTGAAAATAAAAAATACTTAGTTTAGAGTAGAGCTCTTACTAAGAGAAGACAAGATCTACACTTTATTAAACCTTGAAATCGCTTCAAATTCGCATTCTAGCAAGTCCAAGATCTATATTCAGCATTGACTTAAAATTGAAGATGATGGAAAGGGCAAAAATGGCGGATCCCAGGGCAAAAAATTGTAATTATAAGAAAATCTGGGCAGTTTCTGGTTTCGGGCGCCGTTGGCGCTGGATAGGGCATCGTTGGCGCTCTATTTAATTTAAATGCCCAAACTCTCTTTATTTGGGTGCTGTTGGCATCAGTTCAAATTCTAGGTCCATAATGTTTTTGCAATTTCAATCATTTCAAAGTTACGTCATTATTAATTAGCCTTTTAGGCATCTTTTTCATCAATTAAGCAAGTAACTAACATCAATTTCACACAAACGACACAAAACATCACTTTAATATATTAAATCCACATTACAAACATACACATTTAAGCACTTAGTATATAAGTTCTTCAAGCCATATAACATAGAGATTCAGCTTTGCAAGCACACTACAATACTCTAATGCTGATAACTAATCATAAACACAAATTCCAAGCATAATAAGTCTAAACACAAATTACATAGTCAATCAAACCAACTACTAAGCACACCAAAGCATAATAAAATATAAACACGAAATACTAAATATAAGGTAGAGTCACTACTCATCATTAGTCTCAGAACTATCATCTCCATTGATATCTCCCATGGATTGATGATGCACGAACAAATTATAAAAGGGACGATAAGGGAATTCATCAATTGAATCCTATGCAATCACAACTTTTTCCTTCATCAAATTTACCAAACTATCTTTAATTCATCCAGTTTGATCAAATTGCTCTTTCATCCTTCAATCCAAGTGATCGAATAAATCAGAAATATTGTTAATAGGATTCATCAAATTATGAACCTCTTTCTCCAATTTCTAGGTCTTCTTCAAAATCACTTGTAAACATTTAAGAAGGGTTGAATATGTTGTGAAATCTGAGATGGTTGATCTGCAATAATGCTCATATCATTTTGATCTCCAATTGCTTAACAGTCAAATAGGTTATTTGGGTCCAAGGGCTACCAAGGAAGAAGCACATTTTCTCATCTTTCATATGGCACTTGTGACTGGCTGCAAAGAAGTAATATGGTGGAAGGATGTTCAAGCCCATATTTAAATCCATGAACAATCAATCTCAATATAAATTTGACAATTATAGTGCCAATATCGACAGGCCTTCTGTTTGAATACAATAGTTCAATATTGCACTTTCCTTTGTCATCTTACTAATTTTCATAGTAGGGAGTAACTTCAAAGATATAGAGAAATGTCATTGCTTCGACACCAGATATAAAAATGTAGTAGAGAAACTTACATATCTGTTGTCTCTTATCTCCCAATCTTTACTTTCATCTGTCAGGTACCGATAAATCACATTCATGTTGCCTTTCATTGCATCAAAATTTGTATAATGGCAGATAGTCACACTTTCAATCATAAACAAGTCATTAATCTTTGAAGGAGTGAATCGTACAAACCTGCCACACACATAAAAGAATCATTAGTTAATTCCATGAAGATTTGCATAAAACTCTTTCACAATAGAAACGACTACAACGACAGTAGTATAGCATAACACTTTCCAATGCCTCTGCATAATAATTTCTTCTACTCGAGTACTTGGAGAATTGTCGGCATATTTTTAGGTTTGTATTGTACTTTAGAAAAAGGGGTCGCCTAACAGAAATTGTCGGCGAATTTTTAATTTAATTTAAATAAATAATTTGAAAAGTAGTATTTGATTTTGAAAATAATTTTAAGTTTAAAAGTTTTAAGATATGAAATCAAACCGATCTCACATCCCAAATAATTTATATAAACGAGCACCACACCACAAACCGTGTATCTATCCCGAAGAACAGACTCACTGCTTGATGATGAGACTCGGTTAAATAAACTAGAAGATTTGTGACATACGTTTAGTCTGCGAACCAATTTTATAAGCCGACAAGTTCCCTCGCTTAATATAAAGGAATTAAGCGGGGTTTATATTACTCGGGTTCTTAAAGTTCCCTATAAGGGCAAGCCCCTATTGTTAATTACGTCTTAAATGATGGGAATCATTTAAGAAAACTCTCGATAATGATTAGTGGTTTTGCTCTCAAGAATTTCAAAGTTTAAAGTTTTCAAAGGATTGAATTTTGGAATTTCAATAGGGAATGGATCAAATTTGGAACAGTTAATTTCAGGAGTTCAAAGGAAGAAAAGTAGGAGAAGCTGAGGATCCAAGAAGAATCTTGACAACTTCTCAAACTATCCTATTGTTTGGTTTCAATTTGGGAATTTATTTAATGTTTCAATCCTACCAATTTTAATTGATTAGGACTTATATTTGTATGACATGATCATACAAATAGCCTTGAAGATGTGAGGGTTTATGTCGTACCAAACAACTACCTCGGAGTCCTAAGACCAGTTAGGGCTTAATTTACATAACATGATTATGCAAATGTCTGATGAAGAGTTGAGGATTTATGTTGCACTAGGAGAACTACCTCGAAGTCCTATGGCTTTGTTATTTAACTCTAAGAAAGGCTTTACTGAAGTAGATCTGAGTTTTGCTGATGACGATGGTCGTGCTGCCCAGTGTGCTTCAAGCTCCTTATTGTTGTAGAGGTTTAGTTTTAGAAGTCATAAATCAGGAGATGAGAGAAGTGTTTTGGTTTAGAGAAAATCTTAAAATCCAAGTATTTTTAATATTTTAATTAAAACAAATCTTAAAGTTGTTTGAACAGAACCGATTAAGATCCCACGGTTCCGTCATCCCGGCACCGTTATTTTCATTGGATTCACTTAGTCCAGATGAATTTGCTAAACTCAACTGAATTAGTTCCACACTTTCATTTAGACCGTGGGAAATCCCGTTAGCAACACGTGGGTTACATCATCCGAGGGATTCTCGATAATCCAACGAGACGTTTTAATTTTAGTTACAATTATAGTTTTGTTGTTCTGTTTGTGATTAAATTTTGAGTTATTTTTATATTTTGGAATGTTGTGGCGGTGAATTTTATCTTGCAATAAATTTTAATTTAGTTTTGGTTTCAGTTTAGGGACTATCCTAAAGGTTTTGGTTTTCATGCAACAGTTTTATTTATCATGCAAGAAAAAGTAAAGTACAATGCATGTAAGTAAATTGCAACAAAGTAAATTTCAATAAAATAAAAGCGTACCCGGAGGATCTTCCCGTCATCCCAAGCTGCACTTAAAACACATGTTTAGGCATTTAAATATTTCAACAAATACCTAGGTAAAGCTAAGGAAAGGGTTTTGGTTGTCTACCAAATTCCTAATCCTATAACTAGTCATGTCCTATAACGTCTAGGTTCTTGGTTTGGTTTAAAGATGATTTTCTTCATCAAAGAACAACTAGATTCAATTATTCTTCTAAAACATCCCGTCATAATGAGGAAGTGTTTAGGATGAGTCCTAAACATCTTTTCAATATTTCTGGGATTGTTTTGAGTCCAAGTAAATTTAGTTGCACAGGTGAATTAATCATTCAGGGGTTTAGTTAAACTTTATCTCTTGCTCAGTGAACTAGGACATTTGAATATCCTATAAGTGAAGTAACACTTCACTTGATACTTCATTTAAGATTTATAATAATAAGAGCTTTAAAAGGCAAATCAATTTATTAGGTATTTTAATGATTTAAACTTAATGATTTAATTTCAATTTTGACTTAATTATAAAAATTAGTTTAAGTTTGGAATAGTGTTCAAGTTATTTTAGATTTAATTCTTAATGATTTCATTTAGGTTTGTTGTTAAATGATTTTGATTTAATTTAATTCAATTTAATTTTAATTTAATTAATTTTTATTTTAATTTAATTTGATTTGATTTTAATTTAAATTTAATTTAAATTTAATTTAATTTAATTTAATTTAATTTAATTTAATTTAATTTTAACTTTAATTTAATTTAATATAATTTAATTTTAATTTAATTTTAATTTTAATTTAATTTTAATTTACTTTAATTTAGTTCAGTTTAATTTTAATTTAATTTTAATTTAATTTAATTTTTAATTTAGTTTAAATTTAATTTTTATTTAATTTTAGTTTAATTTTAGTTTTAATTATTAATTTGGATTATTATTTTAATTTTTTAATTAAGAATTAAGTATTATTGAAGTGATTTATTTAGGGATTTTTAAATTAAAGAATAAATATCCTCTTAATAATATCCCTACTTTAATAATTCCAATTTCTATTATTCTTCAAAAATTTCAATTAATTAATTAATTAAAGTTTTATTTTAATTATATTTGAAATGATTAGCAGCTTTCTACCCTCAATCATTTAAGTTTCAATCATCCAAAATCAGTTTAAAATCAAATATTTTACCCTCCCCTTTTTGATTAATCCTAAAATTTTAATTAAGGGTTGAAATTTTTTATTACCCTTTTGCCCTTCAAGCTTAATAATTCTATAACTCACTAAACTAAGCTCAAATGAAATTGAAATTTTTATGTAACCTCACTCACATGTCAATTAATACATTAGAGGAGAAAATGTGATTTTTCTGTATTTAATTTATTTATGTAATTATTTTTAATGAAAAATAGGGGTTTTCAAGGAAAATTCAATAACATGACCAAGGAAATGTTTATGTCCTTAAAAAAATTATGGGATGTTCCTAATGACTAGAGGACCATTTGGACCAATTTTGGTGATTTTTTTGAATTATATTTTATTTATTAGAATTACTTTGAGTTTTGAGGTATTAATTAATTTTAAAATAAAATTAAAGTTGAGAAATAGGTTTTATATTTTTCAAAAATCTCTCTGATATCAGGGAAGTCAAAGAACAACATTTATATATATTTTTTTTCTTTGATTTATTAGAATTAATTTAGTGGAAATGTTAAAGAAAATCATTTTTTTAATTCAAAAATTGTTTTTGGCCTTTAAAATTCAATATCTTACCTCTAGAGACTTAGGAAAAATATTTGGTTTGTTCCTAAGTGATTAGAATTCAAAATGTGACATTTTGGTGATTTTTAATATTTTTATGATTTTTATTATTTTTTAATTATTAAAAATATTAAAATAATGATAAAAATTAACTTTTTTAGAAAATTACAATTTTAATTTTCCTAAGTTCTTCTGATATCAGAGAAGCTCCAAAACCATTTTTGTGAATTTTTGAAAAGTATTTTGTGAGTTATGAATTTTTAAAGTTTAATTTTATCTAGTTTTCTTAAGAGGCTTAATCAAACCATTTGGTGAGGTTAATCAAATCCAAATGACATCAAATTTTTATGTGATGTTCCTCTGATGCTAAAGATCAATGGAGAATTGTTTTCAAGTTAATTTAATGTGTAGTTAACCATAATTAATTAAAGTTCAATTTTGGGTGTTTAGGCCAATTAGGGTTGTTCCATGTGAATTAATTCAAAACCTATTTTTCTTAGGTTCCTCTAGTCATAAAAAACATCACCAAATTTTCTTAGAATTTATTTCTCAACATGCTAATTATTGGGATTAAAATACTCAAAAGAGTAACATGCAATTGAAAAATCAATAACTTCTCATAGGGATGATCTCTGACCTTGGAAAATTCAGGGAATGTTCCCAAGTTTAGAGGCTTCAAAAGCCCTATGGTCTCACGTCATGGTGAATTGTCTATGCAAACGGAGAATTAAAACAATGCAGAGAGTAAATAAATGATTAAAAATAAAATACTTGATGAAATGACTTGATTTCTTTTCCACATTATTCTCCTCTGTTCACTGAGCAAGTGGGTATTTTTATTTTATTTTTATGATTTTTCTACACAAAGTTATGAATTTTTGAAGTTATGGTAATTAAATAAATAGAAAATAGCCCTAATTTCCTACTTATCCACGCGGCGCCACGCAATCCTCGGCAGCTCCGAAAGGCCACGCGGCGTGCTTCGATTCTTCGCAACCATCTGAGTCAGCTGCCACGGGGCCTGCGGTTCACGTACCATCTCCTGGTCCGACGCCATCTGAGCCGTCCACTCGATACACGCGCGATCCAACGGCTCCCGGTCATCGTCTACGACTGGTGTGCACTCGTGACCGTCCACACTAAAACCCTAAGATTTCACTCGATTCTCAATGGATTTTTATGTTCTTATTCTCTATGGATTCTTCTTGAAGAGACGAACATATCCATACGGTTTATGTGGCATGAAATTAACCCAATCAAAATAGAGAATGTTCAGAAGCTCGGGAAGAAGAGAGAGCTCATACCTTTGCTCAGAGAAGTGAAGCTTCGAGCCGAGAGTTGTATCACCTTCGATCGAGTCCAAGCAAGCTCTGGATGAAGTCTCCGGCCCTGGGAATTGCTGGACCCGATTTCCACCAGACCTGATTTCAACCTTTAGAGGCTAGAACAAATGGGTGGCCTGGAGAAGGGGCTTTCACTGAGGAACTCCTTCTCTTGGTCTTGCAGGTGTGGGAGAGTTTAATTTGATTTTTGTGGAGGATTTGAAAGTGTCATGTTCTGGCCTGAGAATTGAGCTCCAAAATTGAGCTCAATCAGTGGGAATTAGGGGAGGAGGACAGTGGGGATCAAATGCTCTTGGCTAGGGGAAGCTTTGTGAGGAGTTTGGAGGGATTTTGTGAAGGTCGATTTTAGCCAACCTTTTGGCCGAGAGGGGTTGGCTGGCTTAAATAGCCATGGCCATGGCCTCTCAGGGGAAGTTAGGGGCTGGGATCAGCTGCTCTGGTGAGAAGAAGAATAACTACAATGGCCATTTTGAGTGGGGCATCTCAGCCATGGGGAATTGCAATTTTTGGTTGATTTGGACCTCTCGGCCTGGTGTTTTCCAGCGACTGTGGTGGCCGGCCGGCCAAGGTCAGGTCACTGTTGTGATCAGGAGGATCAGTGCTTGAGGTTTGTGAGTTCAATTATCAAATGACATGTGTAAAGAGGATGAATTGAAATGGAAAGGGGAAGAGGTGATTTTGGCTTGTTTTGGGTTAACCCATGTATTTGGGCTTGTTTCACCTCCCCATGGCCTGATTTTGGGCTGAGGAGGTCAGGTGGGTCAGGCTCACATGTGTGGTGAAGTCCACATCCAAACATATTTGGATTAATTTTGGGTTAAGGGTAATCATGGTTAAGGCTAATGACCTTAAGGGAATCTAGAAAGAGCTTCCTCCATTTGCCCAATGTGGTATGGTCACATGTCAAACCTTTCTTGGCTCCACATGGGGCTTAAGGATGGCTTCATGGCTCTTATATGGCTTGGGAAAAGTTAGCTTGGTTTCATGAAGTAGGTTTTAGGAATTTTGGTATTTTGGTGTGAAATTTGGATGGTTTGTCATATGGCTTAGTTTAGAAAAGTTTGATTATTGATTTAGAATTTAGGGATGATTTTAATTAATGAAATGATGAATAGAGTGTCATATGGGCTTTAGCATGAAGTTTGGGCTTTTAAAATTTGGTAAAAGTGGGCTTTTAAAATGGTTTTAGGGGAATGGGTTTTTTATGTTTCAAAATGGGCTTTTAGATAAAAAAATATATTTGTAAAGGGCCATGCCCAATAAATGTTGAGTTTAGTTTAAGGATATGTCATGAGTGATTTAAAACAAATTTGGAGTGATTTGAGATTGAATTGGATTGAATTTGGGTTTATTTGATAAAGGGGCTAAGGTGGACCAAATTGGGCTAACTTAGGCTAGGGTTTGGCTAATGTTGAAATTGATGTAAAATTTATGTTGAGAAATGTTTAGGGGAATGCTATGAAGAGTTTTTCAACTTTGGTTGGGGTTCAATCTTGGGATTTGGGCCTATTTGGGTTAGGTTTGGGTTTAGGTCAATTTAAGGGGTTTTGGGTTTGGGTTGAATTTAAGGTGGGTTTGGGTTCAATTTTTGGGCAAATTTTGTTAGTGTTTTGTTTATGGAGATGTTAGGGAAGGTTTAGAAAATATTTTGGGTCAATTGGAGTTGAATTGGGTTGGTTTGGGCTAAGTTTGGGTTATGGGTCAAAATTGGGCTTTTAGCTTAAAAATGAAATTGGATTGAAATATCAATCAAATTGGGCTTGGATTTAATCTAGATTGATATTGGGGATATTGAATTGAAGTTTAGGATTGAATTGGACCAAAATTGAGGTCAATTGGGGTGATTTGGTTTGACATTGAGTTCATTTGGGTTTAAACTGGGCTAAATTGGGGGTTTTGGTAAAAGTGGGGTACATTTGCAAAATTGGCCCATGGTGTAGTTGAACAAAATGAAATTGGAAATATTTAGGATTTGTTGGAATTTTTTTGGGAATTTTTGGAATTTTTGGATTTTTGGGTCAAGAGGGGCATTTTGGTAATTTGGAGGGTGTTGGGGGTATTTTTGGAAATTTTGGTATTTTTGGTTGTAAATGATCAATTTTATTGGTGGGGAAATGTTTAAGGTTAATTTTGGAAAAGTTTTGGGTGATTTGGAAATTTTGGTGGTTTTGGGTAGTTTCAAGGGCTTTTAGTAGGTTTGGTGGGTCCGGGGCCCCGGGGGTCAAAAATTGAAATTTTGGAAAAAAGCAAGTTGAGCAAGTGTGAGTGAAATGGAATCATTTTGGTTGAGCCATGAAGCCATATTAAGCCCCTAGGAGCCGTGAGAGGACTCGTTTGAGGCATTCACTATGTTGTTCCTAACCCTCTTAGCCAGGGGCTTAGGGGTTAAGGACCATCCATGTGAATTACCTACATGAGTCAGGAAGTCAAGTTGGGTGAGAGTTGTGGTTTTAGGAATTGGAATGTGTGTGAGAGTGTAGTGTATGTGCAAGTCAAACTTCACTGCGACCAGGCCACCCAGGGTATTCCTAAGGCCAATTAGTCCTATAGGGAACTCATCCTTTAAACCTCCACATTTGATCTCAACCCTCTAGGTGATTAGGGGTTTACAATCAAGCTTGTGGGGTTTGCAGGGAGTTAAGAAGTGGTTGAGTTTCTAAAGGGGTAGGTTCCATCTCAGTCCTCTAAGATAGTCAAAGAAAAAGCCTAAAGCTAGATCCTAAGTACTAAAGAGGGAAGAGAAGACCTCATAAAAAATGAGGTCAACAAGAATTCAAACCTCGATTTACAAAGCCTCTTTCCTTGATAATCCTTCTCTTCACCAGCACTTTGTTGAACAATTACTGCGCCTTGAAACTGGTGAACTTTCATCAGCTGAAAACTCTAAATCTTAGAGTTTCTACGGAGTTGAAATCCATCAGATGCAAATTTGGAATGAATCCTTTCATTTTTCTAGAGTTCAGAGGTTCAAAAATGAGTTTGGGAAGTTATAAAGACAAAAATTCTGCCTAAAACCGCCAAAAACCACAATTTAAAACTCTAAAAATCATCCCCTGTTCATCGACGTCGTCGACGCTCAAACTCTAAATTTTGGCCATGGTCTCTGGAAATAGGTGCGGCGGCCCATTTTGGCGTCGTCGGCGCCAGAGTTCAAAAATGCACCAAACTTCATTTTGGTCCAAAGTATTCCAAATCTTTGATACGATCCATTAATTTTCATTCTTTATGATGTTTATGAGTGAGTTGGACTCAAATATGATTAAAAAAGTAAAATTTACACAAACAAACTAATATAATAAAGATAAATATGGGTTGCCTCCCACAAAGCACTTAGTTTAACGTCGCTAGCCCGACAAACATTCAATTATTCAGGATGACTTAACATTAAAACCTCTTTAAAACTTTGTCAATACCCATCATAATAAGGTTTTAATCTATGATCATTAACTTTAATTATTTTTCCAATTTCAGGATCCTCAATATTAATAGCTCCAAATGGAAAAACTTTTAAAACAGTTAGGGGTCCTATCCACCTGGACTTCAGTTTTGCAGGAAATAATTTTAATCTTGTATTATATAACGAAACTTTCTGTCCAGGATCAAATTTCTTTCTTATAATCTTGCGATCATGCCATATTTTTATTTTTCTCCTTGTAAATTCTATCATTACCATAAGATTCATTTCTAATTTCTTCCAATTCATTTAATTGCACCAATCTCTTCTCACCTGGATTCTTTAAATTGAAATTTAACTATTTTATTGCCCAATATGCTTTATGCTTCAATTTTACAGGTAAGTGGCAAGTCTTACAAAATATTAATCTTTAAGGAGACATTTCTAATGGGGTCTTGTAATCAGTCCTATATGCCCATAATGCAGTATCTAATCAATACACCAGTCTAATATATGAAGATTCACAGTTTTCTCCAAGATTCATTTAATCTCACGATTAGACACTTGTTCTAAACCACTAGTTTGTGGATGATAAGCAGTAGAAATTCTATAAATAATATTATATTTTCCACCAGTTTTTGAATCAGATTATTCCTAAATTGAGATCCGTCATCGGTAAAGTTCACTTTCGGCATTCCATACCTTGTAAAAATATTATTCATTAAAAATTTTAAAACAGTTCAAGCATCACATCTTGGTAAACCAATTACGATCCATTTTGATCATATTCGACAATAGCCAATATATATAAATTTTCAAATGAAGGAGTCAATGGTCTTAAAAAATCCAATCTCCAAACATCAAAGATCTCAACTTCTCATGTAAAATTTAGAGGCATTTTATTTCTTCTAGAAATATTACATACTCTCTGATATTGATCACATGATTTAATAAATCTATAACCCTAAAGAGAGTAAACCAATAAAATCCAAATTGCAAAATCTTATATGCAGTTTTATCAGTTCAAAAATGTCTTCCAAATTTTGAATCATGACATCTATGAATTATTGGTTTAATCTCTTCATATGTCACACATTTTCTAATAATAAGATCCTTACATTATTTATATAGGTATGGTTCATCCTAAAAATAAAATTTAGCATCGTATATAAATTTCTTTTGTTGTTGCAAATTTAAATCAGGTGGCAAAATATCACTCACAAGATAATTCACAATATCAACATACCAAGGTAAGTTTCTTTTCTTAATGTTATAAAGTTGTTCATCAGGGAAAGTTTCTATAATTTCCTTCTCAAATTCAGATGGTTTATATTCTTCCAATGTAGCAAATGATCATCAATTTGATTAACTATTCTTTTTCTATTACCTATCACAAAATCAAATTCTTGCATTAAAATTATCCATCTGATTAATCTTGGTTTGACATCCTTCTTTTGCATTAAATATTTGATAGCTGAATAGTCCGTATGCACTATACATTTAGTTCCTATCAAATTTGATCTAAATGTTTCAAAAGCATACACAATAACTAATAATTCTCTTTATGTAGTGGTATAATTAATTTGAGTTTCATTAAGATTTATAAGCATAGTAAATAACCTTAAATATTTTATCATACATTTGCCCTAAAGCAACTCTAATCGCATAATCACTAGCATCACACATAAGTTCAAATGGTTTCTGCTAATCAGATGGAACAATTATTGAGGGAGTGATTAATTTTTCTTTTAATAGTTCAAAGGAATTTAAACATTCTTCATTAAAATCAAATTTCTTTTTCTTTTCTAAAAGTTGGCATAGAGGTTTAGTAATTTTCAAAAAATCTTTAATATAACGCCTGTAAAACCCAAAGACATCCTACGAAACTTCTTACCCGTCTCACTGTAGTAGGAGGTGGTAATTTCTCAATAATCTGAATTTTTGTAGGGTCTACTTCCAAACCATATTCAGATATTTTATGCCCAAGTACAATTCCTCTTGCAACCATAAATTGACATTTTTCCCAATTTAGAACTAAACTTATTCTTTTGGAAAGCTCCAAAATTTTTTCTAAATTATTTAAACATATGACAAATGAAGTTCCAAATATAGAGAAATCATCCATAATTACTTCTGTTCCATCATCGACCAGATTACTGAAAATAGACATCATACATCTTTGAAATGTTGCAGGAGCATTACATAATCCAAAGGGCATTCTTCGAAAAGAAAAAGTTCCATATGGGCTAGTAAATATAGTATTTTCTTGATCGTCAGGAGCAATTGGTATTTGGCGATAACCACTATATCCATCCAAAAAGCAATAGTACTTATTGCCAACTAGTCTATCCAACATTTGATCTAGAAAAGGTAGAGGAAAGTGATATTTCCTAGTGGTGGCATTTAATTTTCTATAATTAATACAAAATTGCTAACCAGTGACTTATCTTGTTTGCATAATTTCATTTGATTCTTTCACATCAACTGTCACTCCTCCTTTCTTAGGGACACAATGAATTGAACTTATCTAATCACTGTCTGATATAGGATAAATAATTCCAGCATCAAGCCATTTTAAAATTTCCTTCTTTACTACTTCTTTCATCATTAGATTTAGTCTTCTTTGCAGATCAACTATAGGAATATTATGTTCATCTAACAAAATTCTATGCATGCAGATCAAAGGACTAATTCCTTTAATATCAGCTAATGTACAACCAAAAGCCTTTTTGTATCTTTTTAATGTTTCCAATAGTTTTTGTTCTTTATATTCATTTAAATCTGAAGATACAATGACTGGTAAGGTATATAATTCTCCTAAAAACATATATTTAAAAATGATCTGTAAGAATTTTTATTTCAAGTTTAGGAGATTTTAAGATAGATGGAATTAAACTTTTATTATCACTTTCTGGAGTATCCAACATTTCAAATCTTTCCTGAACATAATCTAAGTCTTAATTCTTCATATCATCAAAATCATCTTCTATTACACTTTCATCGTTATTAAAAACTTCATTTTATATTTTCTCTTCAAACATTTCTTTAAAATGATCATCTCTCAAAGAATCACAAATTTCCATTAGAAAGCATTCATCATCTTTTTTTGTTGAGGGATATTTCATGGATTTCAAAATATTAAATGTCACCTCTTGATCATTAACTCTCATAGTTAATTCTCCTTTTTGAACATCAATCATAGCTCTTCCAGTAGCAAGGAATGGTCTTCCTAAAATAATAAGAATTTCTTTATCTTCCTCCATATCTAAAACAATAAAATCCACAAGAAAAATAAATTTATCATCCTTAACTAATACATCTTCTACAACTCCTTTAGGATAAATAACAGAATGATCAGCTAACTGAAGAGTTACAGAAGTAGGTGAAATTTCTCCTATTCCTAATCTTTTGAAAGTTGATAAAGGCATTAAGTTAATATTGGCTCCTAAATCACATAAGGCTCTTCCAAAAAATTTCTCACCTATAGCACAATGAATAGTGAAACTACCAGGATCTTTAAGTTTTTTGGGAAGCTTTTTCTGAATAATATCACTACACTCTTAACTAAGTGTAACAGTCTCATGATCTATGAAATTCCTTTTCTTTTTAAGAATATCTTTCACAGACTTTGCATAATCAGACATCTGTTCTAAGGCTTCAACAGAAGGAATATTTGCTGTTAATTTCTTAAGGATTTCTAAAAATTTGGAAAATCGATTATCTCTATTTTGTACTTTTAATCTTTGAGGAAACGGAGGAGGTGGCTTTTCTATAGTAATTTTCATTGGTTCAAGTAGATATTCTAAGTCTGGATAAATTTTATCATTACCTTTTTCGATTTCCACATTCTCTTTCTCAGTTTCCATTTCTTTTTGCACTCTTGTTTCAAATTCTTTTCCACTTCTTAATTGTAGAGCCTTAATTTACTCTTTATTTTGATCTTTTGGATTGATCTCAACATTACTGAGAAGTGTTCTTGAAGGTTTATTATTAAGCGCAGTGAAAATATGTCATAATTGATTTTCAATGTTTTTAGTTGCAACTCCCTGAGTTTGTAATTGATTACCTTAAGTTTATAATTAATTACCCATATTTAAGATTAATTCTTCCATCAACAATTTCTTTTCCTTAAATTGTGAGTTGCTATTAAAACTTGGAGGATAAGAAAGTCGATAGTTTGTGTTTCCCTAGTTGTTTAAATTTCCTACTGGGTTCACTGAATTTTTCCCCCATTGCGGGTTAACAACAACATTGTTATTATTATTTCAGTTTATGTTTAGGTGGTTCTTCCAACCAAGATTATAATAATTCGAATAAGGATTGTTGGGTCTATTATTTATAGCATTTAAGGTCTCATAGGATGTTTGAGATTTTATTATCTGTCATAATGAGTTTTCCTCTAACACTGGGGTTTTTTGAGAATAGTTCATTCCGTATTGATATTTTCTTTGAAAGGGCAGCAATTTGAGAGGCTATCATAGTTATAGCATCAGAATCATGAATAATAGCTACTCTCTTAGGATTTACCCGTTCATAGGGCCATCGAAAATTTTTAGTAGCCATCTCTTCTATTAAAGAATATGCTTCATCAAAAGGTTTAGATGTTAATGATCCACAACCATCAGCATCTATAATTGATCTAACAGATCCTACTGATCCATTATAAAATGTTTAAATTATTAACCAATCTGGTAAAACATGATGTGGACATTTCCTGAGGAGATCTTTAAATCTTTTCCAAGCTTCATATATTGATTCCCCTTTAAACTAACCAAATGATGTAATATCATTTCTAAGCTTAGTAGTTTTCGATGGAAGAATATTTTTTGACAGAAACTTTTGTGAAATTTCTCTCCTAGTTTTGATAGATCCATGTGTTAACGAATTTAACCACGCCTTAGCTTTATCACCTAATGAAAAAGGTAAAAAGTCTAAGTCTCACAACATCATTCGACACTCCATCATATTTAAATGTAGCACATAATTCCAAAAAACTAGCAAGATGTAAATTAGGATCTTCATTAGGTGTTCCTCCAAATTGATTATTTTGTACTATTTGGATAACAGCTGGTTTAAGCTCAAATGAATGAGCAACAACATAAGGATTATGAATAATTAAGTGAATGTCATCTGCAGTTGGGTTAGCATAATCTCTTAAAGGTCTTGATTTATGTTCATTTTGATTATTAAAATTATTTGCCATTTTGTGAGGATTTTCAGATTTTTTTTGGTTTTTTTTTGTTTTCGAATTTTTCTAATATTACGCTCTAATTCCGAATCGTAAGGCACTAAACCTATGGATCTAATAGTACACATATAAAATCACACTAAACATACGTAAAAGTAAGCAAGCACACACAATTGCAAATTATAAAGTAAAGGTTTTCAAACACTACAAATTTGACAGTTAGCGTTTTATACCGTCCCTAGCAACGGTGCCAAAAACTTGACCAATGCTGTTATAAGCTTTAATATTCAAAAAGTAGTTTCAGTTCAGTTTCACAATAAGATCAATTTAATAATTAAGCAGCCATTCGTATACGCAAGTACACATATCGTTCAAGTTATATAGGGCTCTAGTGGAGTCCTGGTTACCGATCCTACAAGGAAGGTTGGAACTACTCAAAGTATAACATAAGAATGAAATTCAATACTCAATTCATAATGCAAGTTGAGGAAATATTAAAGTTGCTAGTGTAACGATGACTAAAAGCTAAGTTAACTAAAGATACTTTCTAAATTTTTAAACATTATTAAGTAACACAAAAAAAGTTTTGTAATGAAAGGTTCAAATATGTAAATGCATCTTTCCCCTTACAATGATATTATGATGAGTGAATAATATAAATTGATAAATTTTTGTATTATGCAAAATAGGAGCATTCATATTCTTTACCCTCTTTAAAGTACCCCCTCTTCAGATTTATGTAAAGAGCATTGGCAAATCATAGGTTTAGTCTCAAAATCCATGGTTAGGCTGGGAGGATACTGGCTGTCACTTCAGAGATCCCACTTCCTTTCACCTGAAGGCTAACCCTAGCTTTACTTACCAAACTTTAGGACCAAATTGGGGATTTCAACCTGTCACCCTAAATTCTCCAATTCGAAGCCCATCAAACCATATTTCCTTATTTATTTACACTCAACCCCCATGAAATACGTAATTCATTCATGGACATTGAATAAATTCTCCACTTTTGTTGTCGAAAACTTAGTCCTCTCAGATTGAATGTTTCACAACAAGTTTAAACAATTCAATTGGCAAGATCGAAAAGTAAATGAAGTACAAAGTAAAAAATCATCACAATTTCTTAACACTTCAATGACACATCAAATCTACATCACCATTTCCCCACATCTCATTGTCAGGAGAAAGACCAAGAAATCTACTCAGAATTCACGAGGAAGATATGAAATAACATGGATTATATATAAAAAAGCTAAGTCATACAAACCACAAAATAGTAAATACAACTTATCTCAATTTTTTCCTCAAGCAAATCCCTTGAAGTTCCTTTGAATCCTTTTCTCTCTTCACAAGAAAACTCAATTCCCTCTTTAGAATAGTAAGGTAGAAGCAAACTCTCACTTTCCTGCCTTTTCTACACTCTTTAGAGAAGAATCCCTCACAAAATAAGACTTCTACACACTTTAACACACTTACACACTCACTCTCCAAAACCCTAACACACTTTACTCACATTAAAAGACTCCTCTCTCTCTTCTCTTGAATTGGGCTTTCATAACTGTCTAAAATAGTTTAGAAATGAATTTCCCAAGAGTTTTCTCGACTAACCTTTCAAAAATTGTCCAAATGCATTGAATTTAGTCTCCACCAACTTTGGGCACTGTCGGTGCCCTATTGCCGATTTAATTATGAACTCTCTGAATTTGGGCGCCGGCGGTGCCCATTCTAGCGTCGTCGTGTCAGTAAGCTGATTTCATTATTTTGCCTCTTTTTGCTCTAAATTCGTTTCTTTTCGCTTTCTTTTGCTCCAAACACCTAAAATCATTAAAGATGAAAAATACCCTCCTTTAAAGTACAATATCACCAAAAATGAGTATAATTTATATGTATGAAAACTAACATACTTTTGGTGCATAAACTATGCAAACCCTACATCAGATTAAATTCTCTTAAGTATAGAAACCCCTACCGTAGAAAATAACTCGTTTGAACTTAAACCTGCAATTATACAAATGGTATAAAACAATCCGTTTGGAAGAACATCATCTAATGATCTAAATTTACATTTGACATGTCTTTTAGAACTATGGGCTACATTTAAATATGATAACATATCAAACGATGTTGTCAGGATTAGAATATCTACCTTTTTCATTAAGAGATAAAGCTAAAATGTGGTTGAATTCATCAGCACCTGAATCTACTAGAACTTGGGGGGATTTAGCATAAATCTTTTCGGCTAAGTACATTCCTCCTTCAAAAACTACTACGCTTAGAAATGATATTACTTCTTTTACTTAATATGAGGAGAGTCAATATAAGAAGCTTGTGAATGATTCAAGGAACACGTTAGAGAGTGTGCACACCATGCTTACCATAATGATTAATCTTTCAAACATTTTATAATGGTTAGTAAGATCCCTTAGATCTATCATAGATGCTGTTGCCGAAGGTTCATTAATGTCAAAATCATTTAATGAAGCTTATTCATTAATTGAACACATGGCTACGAATAATTTTCAATGGCCTTCAGAAAGGGTAAATCTAAATAACGTAGCTAGTCTTCATGATAACGATGCTATTACAATGATTGTATCTCAAGTTGCTTCATTATTTAGGAAAATAGACCAAATTGGAATGATTTTTTCTCCAACACTTCATGTGATTGAAGAAAATTCATTAGGACAAATGATTGATTGATTCTTGAACCTCATTAGAAACTTTAAATGTTAATAATAATAGACCCAATAACCCGTATTCTATCTATTACAACCCAGGTTAAAAAAGCAATCCTAATTTAAACTAGGGCAACAATTCTAGTGGTGGAAATCAATAATAGGGAATAATCAAGTAAACCCATTGGAAAACTGGAACAATCAGGATAGTTCTAACTATAGACCTACATATCCTCCTAGATTTAGTAATGACCAAAAATTAAGGAGAAGAAGTTGTCTATAGAAGAAGTTTTGTTACTTATGGGAAATCAATTACGAAGTCAAAGTGTTGCTATTCGAAACATTGAATATTTGTTTTTTCCTTATATTGATGGATAACTAGTATAAGTCTAAGGTCTAGGTGGCTAGGGCGATGACGAGATTGATTATGTGTGTTAAATGAGGGATAAGAAAGGAAAATTTTAGAAAAGTATCTCCTACCTTAAGGAAATTCAATGAATGGAGAGGACAAGGACCGATGATACTATTCTCTGACTCTTTATAAGATCATTGCCCCCGACATTTTTAGTTTACAAGTAGTCCTAGCTTGATTTAAAGTAATTAGCTTGTGATCTACACTACTTTACAAAATATTTACAAAAATAGAACAAATTTTTTTTGCTTGTTAAAGTGAATTCTGCACAAAAAATTAAACAACAACTTTTCTTAAAAATTAAGAAGTTTTGACGAAAACTTAGAAAGGTCTACGGTTAGTCACTTGGATCGAGGTTAAGGACAGCTCTCTGTAGGTTATCGGGCTGGTAGCTCTTATTCAAGGTTGAGAAGTACATAGTCTAGCTCTGAGCCCCCACCTTTACCAATGTGTTATACCTTGTCCTGATCTTCATATGTGACTACGGGTTCTGGTTTACTTGCTCGTATTTTTCTTACAACTTGTTTTTGCTACTTCAGTGCACTAGACGTTCATGCTTTCTTTTTCAGCAATTTAATTAAATTTCTTGCAAATAATATGCTTTATGATAATAATCATGCAGTGGTAGCGGAGGCTCAGATATACATTTACATCTTTTGTACCACAATTTTATTATTTATTTTATAACATTTTCTACTTGTGTTTATTTACTTTACATGTAAAACTAGAACCAAACCAAATTTAAAAACAATAAAATACATTTTCAAAAATATATATACACTGTTAACCTAGTGAACACACTTAAATCACTCATTTTTCGGTTTACGAGGATCCCTCAGACAAGTAACATACGGTTGCTAATGAGAATTCTCCGGTCTAAATAAGCTTAACAACTTGTTTAGACTGATTAAACTAAAAAAAGTCATGCTTGAATGAGGGAACTGTGAGATCCTAACCGGTGTCACTCTAATTAAATTAGAATTCACCAAATAAAACACTTAAACAACAATAAAAACAGTAAAAACCCAAAAATTGAAACATAAACTATGAAACCATGGAACCTTAAACCTTGGAACTGCTATTTCAACGAGGAGCTTGGAGAAAAAACTATGGATAACACGACGATGACATATAAAAGAACATATTTGAGAGAGCAAATAGATCTACATCAGCTAATCATTCTTTAGAATTAAAAACAAGCGATAGAACTTCGAGGTAGTATGTATAGCAAGGCGTAAATCCTCAACCTATCTTTATGTCTTTGAACAATCATGTTGTACAACATAAGCCCTAAATTGTTCTTTGTTTCAAGGTTGTCGTTTGGTATGACATAAACCCTCACATGTTTCTACGCCATTTGCATGATCAGGATAATGTGAATATAGGCCTTAAATAATAAAAAATGACAGGATTAAACATTAAATAACATCATCTCCTTGAAACTGAAGTCAAACCATATGATAGCTTGGGAAGTCACCGAAGTTCTCCTCAGGATCTAGGACATCCTCTACCTTTCTTCCATTGGTTCTACAATAGTTATTCCTACTTGATCTTTCCCATTTAATTTTCCATGTTCGACCTTGAAAACCCTAAACGTTAAATTTATGAAGACAAATACATCTGCTCTAAATTGAGAGTTTCTTAGGTGACTTCGGTTGTTTAAGATATAATTAACTATAAGGGCTCACATTTATAGAAAACTATAGAACCCAGATAATATAAACCCCATCTAATCTTTTATATTAGATAGGGGAACATGTCGATCAACATAAAGGTTCACAAACCAAAACAGATGTCATACGTTCTTTAGTTTATTTAATCGAGCCACACTATCAAGTAATACGTCTACACCTCAGGATAGGTGCATCACTTGTGGTGTTGGGCTCGATTATTTAAACTATTAAATATATGAGGTCGGTTCGGTCTTGTATTTTCAAAATTAAAATGATACTTTTTAAAATTACACACACACACACACACACACACACATTAAATTAAAATTTATTTTCTCAGCAACCGACAAACTTCCAATTTGGTCACCGACAATGGCCATTTAGAAAGTTTCGCAAGTCCATTGGTGGTGGGATTGTCCTTCCCACAAATGGTCCAAACAGATGGGTGTTAGAGAATTCACAATGGTAGAGTAATGAATTATCATTTTACCGTTGCACGAGAATCTAACACACACTCAAATGATAAGGTGACAGGTAGAAACACCAAATACTCTTACATGGAAAATCCAAAATTGAAAAAAAAACCAGAGGCCTAGTATAATTAATATAATTCACTATGGTTCAGTGGTTACATGTGTAGCCATTTGTCCCACAAGCGGGAAGGGTTTCATAGTTTCTTGAATTGCATTAGTCGTGTGCAATAGAGCTCGAGGTCCAAAGTTTGGGAGCGATTGTAGTTGGGAGTGGTTGTCGAGACTTTTGTACACTTTCTTTAGCATACATGATGGCACGACGTTCGACGTCATGCGCTGGTTCACAAAGTTCTTTGTAAATCAGTGATGTTAAAAATTACTTTGCACATTCCTCAATATAAGTCTTGACTATCAACATAGCTTCATTAAAACGAGGGAGGTTGACTGTGGTTGATGGTGATTGATGAGCGGCGTTCGATAGTTGTCGCAGCTATAGAAGCGAGTGATATTCCTTAAACGTTCGGTGTTGAACACGAGACTTCGGCTACTCCTCTAAATTCTAGTCTTTCACTTGCTCTATTTTTAGAGTCTGAAAAAAAAAAAAAACAATCTTACAAAAAAGGAAAAAAATTGTACCACTCTTGTTTGAACAACATTTTGTGGACATTTAAGTGCTTAAATATTGTTGGGCTTGAGTGATCTTGGGTGTGTTGGATTCGTCTCATCGAGATTCTCGATTCGACACTAAGCTTGTCAGATTTGTAATAATTGGGTACCAAAATATTTTAAAAATATATTTATAGCACGATTTGGGCATTATTTGACTCAGATAAGAAAAATTTTGGTGCATTGTGTGCATCTCGTACTGTCGGTCAATTTGATAGTAAGTTTGCTAAAATCAAAGCTCTGGATAAATTTTAATTAAAGTTTGAACCTTTCTTTCTCACAAAGTTGATTTTGAGATTTCTGTCTCATCTCAAGCTTTGTTCTGAAAGATGACAATTTTTTTATGCGTATTATTTGTAATAAATAAATAATTAAGGGTGCTCCATCAAAGCAGTGCTTCTTCTTGAGTGAAAGATTAAATTATTTATTTTTAAACTTTATGATTTTGTTGATAAGGTTAATGTGATATATTAGCGAAATCGGTTCGGGGTCAAACTGCTCCTCTAAACCCAAAGTGGAAGGGAATAGGGCAAAGCGATATTTGAGGGTCAATACTAATAATTCAAGAGTGTCAAAAGACCAAATTGATCTTTAATATAAGTAAAAATTCTATTTGAGGCAGGGTAATTGCCCAGGGACGCTATACCTGAGTCCGACCCTGATGTGATGCTCCACGAAAGTAGTACTTCAACTCCACCAAAGTAGTCGTTCGACTTGCAATACAAAGATATTGATGGTTGATTCGCTTAAAGAAATTGGTTTTTCGGAATGTAACCTCACAAGTTTTTGAAAAGAGTTTAGACATGAATAAAATTATAGCATACATATGCTCAATGACCAGATCTTGTATGAAGGAATTATAATATCAATTTTGGGCATGATAAGTGCTCAATCCTGGGACTACTATCATACTATTTTTGAAAAATGTAGTAAGAATATGTGCACGGATAACATTCAATTTTTGTTTATACTATCATCTAAGTAATATTTAAGCTTGATTTGTGTTCTGATAAAAAATCATAATATTTGATACTCTCAAATGTTGGAACATGATTCACGCAAGAGCCGAACATAGTTCCAGAATCTATTTTAACAAGTATCGAAGCATACTCTACACTTCTCCAATTGTATTAGATCTCCATCAAAACGATACACCATGAAAATGTCAAATAAATAGTACCATTGCATGCATAAATCGTCAATAAATTAAACAATATCAGACTTCACCTATATGCTCTCCATTAGACAAAGAAGCAAAATAGTAAGTTCTAAGCACAAGTACAAAGAGCATCATATTATAGAACAGGATATTAAGTATATAGTAGGGGACATTTTCATCAGAATTTGATTTTGACATTATCATTTAAGAAAATGAAATACCAAAACAATGAACCGATCACATCTAGACAAAGTATATCATTTCTCGTCCATTATTGTTTAAAAGAATTTAGTAAAGATAATATGCTACATTTTTTAGATGTGAAGTAGGGCTTAGTAAATTATTTCAATAATTGATCAGCTGATGATACATTTTAAAATATTTCCATTTATTTATCCCTAAAGGCCAAATAATAGTCCAAAATAGAAGTCATTTTCTTATGATAAAAAATGTAAGTATTATGAGAAAAATCGTGGCCTATCAACGTGACGCGAAAGCAATTTCGTCGCATTTTATGTTAAGAAAAACAATAACTTTTTGTTGCTTACGGTGACAACGATGGCTGCTGTTGGTGCAAACTTAATAAATTAATATTTATAATCATAATTGAACTTATTTAAGATATAATTTCCTACTATATTTTGAATCACCGTGCAGCTTACGAACGGATACAATTTGTTATTTGGATTTGATTTATTAAACATAGTTTGGAACAGCAACATCATTTTTCTACTATTATCTTTTAAGATAATTACATATAGGGCATTTAAAATATTATTATTTACAAATCAGGTACCCTCTCGATTTTTTAAAATATGAAACTGATGCATTTATGCCATCAAACTATTGTGAATTTGATACAAATTAAAAATATTGGTTGGGATTTTACCATGATCTTTAATATTTGAGTGAGAATTCGCCTTAACAAGTCATAATAGGAAAATCATAAAAATATCTATATTATTATTTTCAAGATAAAATATGTCCAGAAATTTATTTTGAATAAAATTTCCCCATCTATCACAAACAAGTCAACACTCTTTGTCGAATATTTAAATAAATTTTCGAAGATGGAAGCTTCTATCTTCACAATATCTCCATATTTGGCAATAGTAGAATTTATTGGTGAAAGATATGGCAAAGTACTATGATAATGATCTCTTTATTCATCGTCTATTAAGAAGCTAGCGATGTCATAATTTTTTAGCCTCCAATACCTTGTTGTCCATATAAACCTAAAACATAAAAGGCTGTTAGAAATTACAATACCTATTATCAACTTGCTAGAACCATCATCAAACAACCTCTGAACCATTTCCATGTCATTTGAAAATTTTCCAATCATAATTGGCGAACAAAGATATCTGTGGTTTCATGGCTTTTCAAATGTAACATAGTTTGCAGATTATTTTATCGCATTTGATTATGCAATTATAAGCAGAGATTAATCATAATGGAAGATATTTGATTATGGCTCGAGAGTTTGATATGCATTGATTATGAATCAAGGGATTTAAGGAATTTGTCGAATGCATATGATTTCAAAGGCGGTTTGATAATGCTTCAATTATGTGTGAATAATGATTGATCAAAATTTTTGTTGGTTCGATTATGGTTTGTTCTATTTTGCCCTTATTGTCTTCTTGGTGTCATCTTATTTTGTTTGTTTTGTTACTTATGTAGATGCCTCTCTCTATTTTTTTTAGTGTTCTTATAATATTTGGGCTCGTTCTAATAATGGCGAAGTTATTAAAAAGATTATTATGTAATTTAAGGTTAATAGCCTTCTTATCATTGCTTGAACATACTAATTTGAATACCTCTACAAGTATTTTAAATTGTACTTCTCCGAGGCATTTATTTATTAATTATTATTATAGTTGGTCAGCAATAATGAAAGTGAGGATTTTTCTATTATTTTTTATATTAGAGGCAAGGCATAATACTTTTTATTGTTGAGTATAAATTAATCACTAGATTAAGGTTTAGGGAATAGTCATCTGAGGTGAAATTCAACATAATTAGTTGAGTAGATCATTCAATAACTAACTATATAAATGAAAAAGAAAAAAAAGGCAATAATTCTTTATTTCAAAGAGTAGTCTCGGGATGCAAATAGGACCATTTATGTATAAATTTATTTAATAACATGAATCCATAAAATCATTTATTATCCAAGTATAAATTTTAAATCTTTGCATATGTTTTTTATTTTAGTATTCCTTCTTTATATTCTGGATTACCATTTGTTGTATCATGGAGACTGATATATCTCTTAAAAGTCACAGTTGGATTGCACTCTTTGATAAGTTTTTTATGCTGTATCATTTAAAATGTACTATGCTGTATCATGGGTATTATATTATTTTAAAGAATCTTCAGTATTATTAGAAGTAACTCTGTTGTATTAACCATTAAGACTTCTACATTACAAATAATGGCTGAATTATTTTTAAACCATTTTCAGACTAACGTAAATCCATGTTTGTATCTAGCTCAAACTTTCTTTGATACAAATTAAAAGCTATTTAATTTTTGACGGAATATGGCTGAAACAAAATTTGAATATGAATTGAATAAGGTTTGAGCATTGTTTAAATAATGTTTTAAGTAAGGATTAATTTGGATCCAACCTTATTAGAATCATATTTAAACTATGCTTAAAGATTACTCTAGAACCAATGTAGATAGTGATGGACTTTAAATAACTATTTTTAGTCAATATCAAGGGTTTTTGGCTCGAAACAAATTTCAGACATATTTTTTTCATAAAACAGATAGCATACATACTTCACAATCTATTTTTATTATGGGTTATATAAGTCAAAAATCACTTTTCGAAATGTTTTTAATTTTTCCAATGCACTTTATATTCATACTTTTATTTAACTTATGCCTGTTCACTTGTGCTAAATTTGTTAGTAGGTAGAATATTGCATATCCATCTTCTATTCCAAACATTGCTCGAGTCAAGTAACTTGAATTATATTGTCAACTATCTACTTTGCGGGGGAACCAGACACAAGAATTTTCAAATATCTCACCTGTGATCTAATATGATATAAAAGAATAGTATATCAACCTAGGGGTATGAAAATACTATCCTACGATGGATCCAATCATGAAGTGATTTTATTCACTACTATGTGGAGCTACAAACCAGAAGACTTAATTGAATTAAATTTATTTTAATTATGGGGTCTGATATCTCTAAAGAGATAAATCTATGCAGTTTTCTGAAAAAGTTCTCTTGCTTAAAATAATAGATTTATTTTAATTATGGGGTCCGATATCTCTAAAGAGACAAATCTATGCAGTTTTATGAAAAAGGAACTCTTGCTTAATATAATAGTTAATATAATAGTTATTTATTTTTGGCTTATCACTAAGGTAGATTTTAATATAATTATTTGGCGTTTTAAACAGGATCCCGAACATGAAATACTATTAATTGTGGGAAGCAAACAGACAAAGAGTAGCCAGCATACAAGATATGAGGAGGCCTTGTATTTACTCCAGTTTATCCTATTATTGAGATTTATATTTTAGAAAGTGAAGTTAAAATTTTAATTTAAGTTGCATAAATTGTTTAGAAAGTCAGGACTTATATTCAATAGAATGAGCTATGAAAAATATTAGGAGATGTTAGTCTCATATCAAGGCCCAAAGGAGCAACACAGAACCAAAACTATGATGAGTACTACTTATAAGGTATAGACTCAAACCTCTTCTAAAAGGTAAGACTTAAGGGTCACACTCCCACTAAGAAATGAAACTCAGTCCGACCCTTGAACTTATATATCTAGAAAGGGCTACCAGCTAACATTTTCTACGAGTAAAATCCATGATAATAATAACATGTTCGAAAGGAGGGGGTAGACAATTGTTATTTTGAAACGTTTGAACTTTCAACTTGATCTTAAAGATTGATGCACTCGAGCAGACACATGTTCAGCTAATGTAAATATATTCATATTTTAATAATTAATATTTTTATTATTTTTACTCATCATTATGTCATCTTGGCTAAGGCAACTGAACGATGAATGCTTAATCTAGTTTGATTTGACTAATCAAAGAAAGATTTTATTAATTCATTCTTTTTAATGATAATTATTACTTTGAATATGTAACTTACTCCATGAAAGGTGATATTCAAATAAAAAATAATACATGCATAAGAGGGCTTAAGGCCAAGACGAGTACGAAAGGCATGCTCATCCCTAAATGGTGGTGATCCTCTCAAGCCAGATCCCTCCTACAGTGCAATTCGTAAAAGACTCCGAAAAATAATGAGAAGTAATAATATGACGAGTAAATATGCATATTGTTTGCCTAATCATTAGATCATCAATTGATTTTAATTTTTGCTTCTTAGTAATTATATGCATATAAATGCAATTACTAAGTTTTCATACATGTGTGCACACACACACACACACATATATATATATATATATATATATATATATATATATATATATATATATATATTTAGGGGAAAGAGCACTTAGAGCTCCCTACGCGTTGATAAGAAAAAAAATCAGTACAAAGGTTGAGGAGGCAGATCCCCAACTAAAAGAAATAGAAAAGTACAGTACCCACTCACCCCTAGGGGTTCCTCCTCCAGCGTTACCACATGCAAAAAAGTTCTCCAAAAAACCAAAACGAGATTGACCCATACAAAAGAAAAAAAAGCAACAGAAAAATATCATGAAACTACCAAAATGCAGAAGCTGAGAACATATGAAAAGTATATTGAAGGAAAGTAAAATGCAGGGCGCAAACATCAGATTATAACTGAGTTGCATCAGCAGAAAAACCCCAGATGAGCAGAGCTGTGATCCTGTAAGTCCAGCAACGAAGACAAAATCCCACAGTTGAGCAGAGCTGTGATCCCGTAAGTGCAGCAACGAAGAAAACAAAGAAATAGGATAACCATTCTTTAACAGAAAAACACAGCGTAAAGATGAGACAGCCAATTCCAGTTGCAGAAGCCTCAGGTATCAGAAAACAAAAGAAAATTGTATGGTTAGGATCTAATATAGGGGATATCAAGCATATCACTATTGAGCAGTGTGAGAAGGTGCCTAGGTGGTGTAGTTCCAATCATAGGAGTCTCTGTGAATGTTTTTGCTAACCAATCAGCAGGGGAGTTGCCCTCCCTGTAAATAAAACCAAATTGGACCTGCAAATGATTCCGAGCAATAATGTTCCAAACTCTTAGACAGAGATAAGTGAGATCCCAAGGAATGGGGGCAGTTTTAGTGAGCATTGCATATAAAATAGAAGAATCTGTTTCAATATATAAATGAGAGAAATGAAAAGAAACAGCTGTAGTTAAGGCAAAAAATAAAGCCCAAGTTTCTTCCATAAGAGGGCAATCAGCAATAACTGGAGAAGAAAAATAGCAGAGTAGACGGCCACGGTGGTTTCTGAAAACACCCCCCGTTCCATCTTTAGTTTAAGTCCAACTTCCATCAAAATTCACTTTGACCCAACCCAAAGGAGGGGGCAGCCATTTAACCAAAACAGGTTGCCGGCGCCCAATTGGGAGAGTGACAGCAGAGAAAAGCCTTGTAGTTCTATGAAAATAGGCTAATATGTAAGATAAAGCGATAAAAGGGGAAATTGCTGCATCCTCAAATTTATAGTTGTTTCTAGCAATCCAAAGGAACCAAAAGACAACAAGAGGGAAGGACAATAATTTTTTCCCAAATGGGTTGACCTGCCGCCAGCAATTAATGTATGCTCTAATGGAGGTGTTAGTACCCCACATCAAACCAAAGTGTTCACCAAATTGCTGCCAAACAGTCTTAGCAAAAGCACATTTAAAGAAAAGATGGTTAAAATTCTCTTCGCTCGTCTACGTGATGGGGCAAATAGAGGCCATCTTTAACCCCTTTAGTTTAAGTATGTCATCTAAAGGAAGAAGAGAGAAAAAGAGTCTCGACAGAAAGAAAGAAATGGATGGGGTAAAAGCAAGTTGCAAAATTAAAGAACTCCAACACCAACTAGGAAAAGGATGCAACTGGTTATATAGCATTTTACTGGCAGAAAAGTGTAGTGGTTTCTTCCACATAGGCGTGTCCTTTTGATTGTGTAAAGGAATAGTGTTTATTTTCATAGCCAAATCATCACCAACAATTTCTCTTAGCTTAGTAACATTCCAGTCCCCATTAGAAATAAAATCAGAAAGAAGGAGAGAGTCAAAAACTTGTTGATGTTGGAGATTTTTAAGGATAGCTACTCCCCAATCTTCGATCCGAAGGAAACATTTCCCTCCCCTACATCCCGAGAAATGAAATTTGTCTGCGAGTATCACGAGCTCTAATCGAGCTTTCCATAAGTTAGAATCCCCAACTTTCCAATCGACAAGTGAAGCATGTATATTAGAACAATATTTATTGTGCATGAATTTTACCCAGAGGGAATTGGCCATTCGAAGCTTATACCATAACTCGCACATATTAATTTCAACAGCATGTTGTAAAGCTTTAAAGCCCAGCCCACTAGAATACTTTGGCTTACATAGCTTTTGCCAAGTGAGCCAATGTTTTTTTGCCCCACCATTCTCCCAAAGAAACTTATTGAAAATTTTTTCCAAAGAAGATCAATGTAGATTTCTTAGCATTGAAAACTTGAAGTTCATAGAGAGGAATACTTTGAAGAACACTAGCAAGCGGTGGTGATTCTTCCCCCATTGGAAAGATATACATTTCTCCAAGTCATCAATCTTGGCTCTGATTTTATGAATAACCTCATCCATTTGTGTTTGCTTACAACGTCCTCTCAATAGATTTACACCAAGGTACTTAAGAGGCAATTGAGAAAGTTTAAAATAGGTAAAAGTAGCAGCCCAAGTAGAGATGTGAAGTTTAACTTGTTTCCCAAAGAATAATTGACATTTAGCTTTATTGAAAGTAAGACCAGAAGCATATTGAAAATTGTCCAACACTTTAAGTATAGCATTTACAGCAGGTTTAGAGGCATTAGTAAAAATAATTGCATCATCTGCATAAGCTAAATGGGACACCAAAAAGTTTGCTCTGTGCATGTAAATAGTGTGTTTATGTAGACTCTGATAGGAATGGAGAAGTCTAGAAAGATAATCAAAAGCAATTATAAAAATTGTGGGGGTAAAGAGGGTCCCCTTGTTTAATAACTCTCAGAGCATTGAAAAAACCATAAGAAGTTCCATTGACCAACACACTATAGTAGTTACAACATAACCAGCATTTGATTAAAGAGCAGAAGCTAGCAGAAAAACCTCTAGCAGTGAAAATATGCATAATAAAATCCCAACTTATAGTATCAAAAGATTTTTTGATATCAAGTTTGATGATAAGATTACCTCCCCTACATTTCCTTTCGAGCTCCTCGATTAATTTTTGAGCTAACAAAATATTATCAGAAATCTCCCTTCCTTTAATAAAAGCAGATTGCTGAGGAGATATAAGGAAGGAGAGATGTGGCTGCAGCCGAGATACTAGAATCTTACTTATAATTTTTGAGACTACAGTTGTGAGAGAAGTTGGTCTAAAATTGTGCCAATGTGATTTATCACTTTTTTTTGGAATAAGAACTATCTTAGCAGCAGTAAAATACTTACAGGGGTCCTCCCCAAGAAAGAAACTCTGAATAACAGAAATGATATCGACCTTAATGATGTCCCAACAATGTATATAGAAGGTAAAGGAGAATCCGTCAGGGCCATTGGCCTTATTAGAGTTGATGTCTTTAAGTGCAATGTAAATTTCTTCACCAGTAGGAACCTCAGAGAGCTTTAAGGAAGCAACCCGCAAGACATCCTCAGCAAAAAGAGTGGCATCAACAGGAGAGACCTGCACTGTTTCAGTGTAGATCTTAGTAAAATAATCGACATCATTAGCACCTATTAGAGCAGGATCAGTTAAAGTTACTCCCTCAGGGGTGAAAACTTTAAGAATAGTATTGGAATTAATTCTATTCTTAATAGTGTCATGAAAGAACTTAGTGTTTCTGTCTCCACCTAAGAAGTGCATATCATGAGCTTTCTGACGTAGGAAATCTTCCTCCAGACCGATGTCAGCAAGTAACTGTTGATGAGCATGAGTAAGAGAAGGAAGAAGTGAAGGATTTAAATGCACCCGTGCCTCCAAATCATCTACCACTCTTTGGGAAACCTTTACCTTAGTGTGCACATTACCAAAAACCTCAACATTCCACTTTTTTAGACCAGCTGCAACAATTTTATGAAGTTGCCATAAAACATACTAAGAATTTCCACATCTACTAGGCTGCCAGAGTTGCTTAACCATGTTAAGAAAAGAGGCATGTGTGGTCCAAACATTTAGAAATTTAAAAGAAATTTGGGCAGGTTTATTTTGAAAAGCTAAAGTAAGTAAAATGGGATTATGATCAGAAGTAGCATAACTCAAGTGTTGTACTCTAGTAATGTGAAAATGGTTGAGGAAAAGAGCGTTCCCAAAATATATGTCCAGACGTTGATACAGAAAACCCCTTCTCCAGGTGAAAGGGGAGCCAGTGAAACCCAAGTCAAAGAGGCCAGCAAGGGAGATACTATCACAAAAGCGATTAGTAAGAGTATTATCCAGCCTAGCACCACCCTTTTTCTCATTAGAGGACATAACCTTATTGAAATCTCCTCCAACAATCCAATTATCAATAATAGTCTCTCCCATGACAATAAGCTTATTCCACATTTGAATTTTATCAGTAAATAAAGTGCTAGCATAAACAAAAGTGATCCAGCTAGTATATTCATCTTTAGAGTAAGATGCTAAGACAAATTGATTGTCATCCTCAATCACATCTAGGTGAATGTTTCGTCTCCAAAATACCCAAATCTTATTATTTTTATTACAGTAATTGAAGAAATTTTTGAAAGAAGCTAATACTTTGTCTTTATGCACAGTTACCATAGGTTCCAGAATAGCAAAAAGACTAACTTTATAAACCCTGCAAAGATGTTTAAGACGCTTTAGGGAGGCAGAATCACCAACCCCCCTAATATTCCATGTTAAAATATTAAACATGGTGCCTTTGCCCTCCCCTCCTAGTTGACCTAGGGGGAGGGGGTAAGAGATCTCCATTAGAATAAGAGGGTTCAGCTACAAAAGACTCGGTTGTATTAGGTAATTTTTCTAGAGAATTTTTTTTTTCTCTTGCTAGATTTCTGAATCTGCCACTCTGTATCAATTGCAGCAGTAGCAGAAACAACAGGCTCAAAATCAGAAGTCCCAGTAAAACCTGGAGGAATGGACGAGCTGCTTTCAGATAACACTAGGAGAGGGGAGGGTGGGGAAATAATGGGGTCCCCAGCAGGGATAAGAGGAGCAATGAAAAGGGGAGGTGAGGCCTCCGTAGTAATCAAAGGTTCAGCAACAGAAACCAAAGTGTTGGTGTGGTTGGCAGCATCAGGAATGGGAAAAGTGGTGGTTTCAACTTCAGCATTATCAGAAATTTGAGGAACTGGTTCAGAAGGAGCAATAGAAGGTAGAGGAACTGGTGAAACAAAGATTTCTTGTGGCAACAACAGCCAAAACAGGAGCAGGGTTAACCGTAAGTAAAGGAGGAGGGACAACTGTAGGAGGTTCAGGGGGAGTTACAACAGGAAGGGGAGAGGAATTTTATCTTGGCCTCAAGTGGGGATGTAGCCTGTAGCAAATAGAAGGGGAATGACCAAACATTGCACAATGAGTACAATACGGTGGATGTGGTCCCATTACCACACTCTGCCAATAACCCTTGTGATTGGAACCAATCCAAATTTCATCAGAATAAGGTTGTGTGATATATCTTTCTACCAAAACACAAGCATCAGAGGGACGAGTGCCTTCAAAAGTAGGATTATCAATACGTAAAGGTTTACCAAAACCCTGTGCAAGTGAGAATAGAATCTCATAATGAAATAGATGAAATTTTAGCCCTGGAAATTTAATCCAAACCGGTATAATCGGGGATTCAGCCTTGGGGTCAAAATCTACTGACCATTTAAGAATTTTCATGATATGATTTTCTATTTTAAGCACTTTTCGAGCAAATATATTAGTGTAATCCACTTCATTAGAAAGTTGGATAAGTATATGACGTCCGTCAAGTAGACCAATCTTCCACTCTCCAGATAGTTTATAGGAGTCAAATGCCTTCCGAATAAGCTCCATCTTAGGATGACCATACATAAACTTACTAATAAGCGCTAGTCGACAAGAAGAGGCCAGAACATTAGTTTCGTCATCTGTCAAAAATAAAGTCGGCTTGCCATTCTTGCGACATAACTTCTTAATAAAAGAATGTTTACCACCAGATTCCAAAGTATCATGAAAAGATTGAGGAAAGAAACATGAATGCTTGTTAGGGTTAGAGAGAGTGCCCCCTGAAACCATATCAGCATAGTTCCTAGCCATAATAAAGGCGAAGAAAAGGAGGAAAGATTGCAGAGAAGCAAAATGAAAAGATCTCACCGGCGTCAGAAGGAGATAGGCTAGATCGCCGCGAAAACGCCATGGATGCCAGAGCAGCTTGCCCTAACCCTAGCCGTCGCCATTTTTTCATTCAAATGGATGATAATATATATATATATATATATATGTATATATATATATATATATATATATATATATATATATATATATATATATATATATATATATTGATTTGAGTTTTGATTTTATTTCAGGTTATGAATTTGATATTTAAGAATATAGTTTCAGTAGAGAATGATTTTATCCTAAGAGCCCAATAAAAATCCTACGTGAGCCTCCAAGCACATAGATATAGAATCAAACTTATAAAATACATGCTAGTTCCAATGCACTCATAAGTAAATAATACATACATAAATAAAGAAAGCACAATAAATTAAAATACATAACAAACGCTTAGTGCGGCCAAGTACCATGGTACTCTCGGAAGAAAAGTAAAGGGTGTCCGAGCTCTTGCCTATATTAAGCCCAGTGTTTCCGTAAAACTATGGTTACTCATAAGTACTTCTTCTCGGACTCCAACTACTTATTCAATCATCATATATAGTTGAGTCATTCAGATATCACCGGGCAGTTCATCCTCAATCATCCCATTCCCATAAGCCCTAACTTAGTTTTATTAAAGACATATAAAAAGAAAAAAAACCTAATAAACCTGCAAAATAGATGTTTGCATAATATTACATAACCAGAGCACAAACATAATCAAAGTAATTCATATTGACTTAGCACCATCAAGTACCAAGCCCCTTCTCCTACTTAGCTATGCTTATGTAGTGGCATAAATATAACACAAAAATTACCAGTAGAAAAAATAAATATATTTGTTTAAATTATCTATAATCATATGCCCCCTTTTATTTTGCATTACTATAAACACTTATAAAGAATACTATTAATCTAATAAATTTCACTGTAACATCTAGTATATGCATACAACAACAGTCCAAAGTGTCCATCTACAAAGGCAAAACCACAGACTAAAACTTTTTTAATTAAAGCGTGAAATTACAATAAAGAAAACATAGATAATTCACCATCGAAATATACTAAACCAGGTTAGCGGCCTAACAAGCAATTTAAAAGTGTGGTTAGTGTCAATATGATATTTTTCTTTGAGTTATGATTTGACTTCCAAATCACCTTTATAACCATTGGATGATTTATACTAAAAATGCTCAATACAAAGATCTTACAAAGAAATATTAGGTGCTAAAATCATTTAGCATAAAAAATAAATATATTAATTATAGAGATACAAGTTGCTCGATTGAATATGTTTCTCACTCACAATTATAAAAAGTACTTCTTATTCACACTTCACACCACACATATTACACTTATCATCTAAATACCTCTTTGTGTGACTTCCAAAACTTTTAGATTTCAAATTTTACAAACTAGTTTTAATTAAAAATAAGGAAAAATAACACATGCAAATATCAATTAATTGAGACCACTCCTTTAAATCTTTTAGAAAAAGAATAACCTTTTTATTGTTTAATTATAGAAAATTTCATCGCGAATACTCTAAATTGAATAAAAGTTTCGCCAATAAATCACGTGAACAGAAAAGAGTTTATGACATTCAAAACATTTTCTATTAAATCATTTAAAATAAGTTTGAAATAATAAACTCATTAATAAAAGTAATAATTCATAGAAAATTGAAAATAAACATAAAATGACTTAGAAAACTTTTAGGTCATTTAGCACTCAATTAAAAATATCTATGTAAAATTTCAAAGATTTAAATTTTTTAACAAAAAATGTAGAAAAAAAGTCAAATAATTGTAAAAAAAAATTAAAAATTTAAAAATCCATAAAATTTTTACAAAAAGCATTTGAGCTCAATAAAAATTCTTAAAGCAATTTTTTTCTCAATTTGAACTTATTTAAGTCAAAATATACAAATACCTAATATCATAAAAAAATGGAACTAATTTAAATTATAAAACTCTTAAAATTTTGTATATGCAGCTTTATAAGATCTATAATCACTTTTTTAAGTGGTTTATAACATCATACAAACATTAATAATATTAAACACTTACATATGCTTCATAAGCAAATATAAAGAATTTAATTCAAGTAATAAATCAAATCAAACTCATTAAATTAAAAAATTCAAGAATTCAAAATAAAAAACATCTCTTGGTTAAAATTTGAACAAACAAATCAAACTTTAAAAATTGAACAATAAAGCTTGGTTTGGTCTTTCTTACTTTACATTCACTATCTTTAGGTGTCATACAACACTAACTTAAGTTTTAGGATTAGGCCATGGTAAGTTTGATGTTTTTATGTGATGCTTATTTTGTTTTATCTTTTTAAATATTGTTAGGATGATTAAATAGCTTTATTCTTTTATGCATTGTATTTCCTTTGCATATTATTCTAGGTTGTCATAGTTTTCTTGACATTATTCTCGACTGACATAGTAAGCTTAAAATGTGCTGAGTTTATTGTGCAAGGCTATTGTAGTAACCTAGGGTGTTGTAGTACACCTAGGCAAATGTTGTAAATGTGGGTTACTTTTCCAATATTGTTTTTCTTTTCTAGAGGTGAAATATCTTTAATAGTTGTTCAACTATTGACATATAAATTATCTAAGGGAAGATGAACATGAAGGCTAAGGATGAACCTCATGCACTCTTATAAAGTTAGTATTATTTACATGTTTAATCCCTCACAATATTTAATAATCTTTCCAATGCTGCCCAGAAAGTTATCAAGATTGTTAATGATCTTATTATAATTCAATAAAACCTTTATCTTCTTACATGCTTGCCTTTGGCCATTTTTTGTACGTACATCCATTCCCCACTGACTCCCCTTCAAATGATGATTCACCTGACAAAGAAATGCTGGCCTTAGAAGAATAAGACAAATTTGCTAGGATTTCTATTTCAATGCTACTTCATCAAATAAGAAAAATGTCAACTCATAATTATTTTTCCAGACAAAGTCAGACTAGGATTAATCTTCATCACCTACAAAAGCTCTGTACATATAATGAAGTAGAATATGAAACTCTAATTATAGGTCTAGAGTTAAAATTTTTAAAGGAAATTCAAAAGAAAAAAATATTTGGAGTTTCATAGTTAGTAATCAACCGGATGACTGGAACATAAAAATCTTAAACGACGACTCCATCAATATCACCAATACAACATGAATCTACTTAAACAAATATCAAATCTCACTTTGTACCGAATACCACATAGTAGAAATGCTATCGTGGATGCTTTATAAGGCTAGATAAAGAGAAAACTTTCTTGAAAGAAGAGTATATACAGATTGAGGTTAAGGGTTGTTGGGTCCTTTCACCAACTAACATGAATTAAGTTTCCAGACACAAGATTGAAGATCAGATCGCTATCTCCATAGTCGGGAATAGATAGATTGGAGACAACCATCAATAGACTACTTACAAGAAGGCAAACTACGTTAAGAGAATACCTTAGCTCATCAAGTAAAGTTAAGAGCATTATCCTACACTCTTATAAATGACACATTGTACTGAAGATATTTTGATTGTGCGTCAAGGCCAGAAGGTTGTTTAATAAGAACACTCCAAAGTGTGTGGTGCTCGCCAATTTGGCCCCAAGTTGAAAGCAATGATAAATGAATTGGATATTTTTATCTAAACATGATTAATGAATATATGGAGAGTGCACAACACTATGATTAGTACAAAGTGTACATTAGTCTTACATGAAGAACCACATGCACTACATGACATAATTTTCTCATCGCCATTTGAGTGTCGAGATGTAGTTATCATGGAACCTATTGATCCCATTTCTTTGAATGTAGATTGGTTTATGCTAATAGCGACTGATTAATTACCAAAGTGGGCAAAATCCATTCCTCTAAATAAAGTGAAAGCTTATCATGTATAAGGTTATTTATGAATCATATCTTATATTAGTTTGGCATATCTCGTTGAATAATATTTGATGATGGCCCAACTTCAAAAGCTCCAAATAAATAACTTTTCATGGTGACAACATTGACTAACAATACTGAATAATATATTATTATAAGTGAATGGATTAGTTGATGCTATCAATAAGATCCTAGTTCAAATCTTAAAGAAGAAAATTAATAATAGTAAGTGGCAGTGGCATAAGTAATTGGTGGAAGATTTATGGGCTTAGAGAACCACAAATAGAACCCTAACACATTAACTTATATGCTTTAGTGTAAGTGAACAAAACCAAATATTATAATCTAACTCAATCCAAACCATTCGCTTAGATTTATTTGTCTGAACATGTAATCAAATTAGAAGTAAAATTTTCATTGCCAAAAATTACTTGGTGGGGTTTTTCTTTTTTAGTATCCACTGTAGATCTTAAAAAAATTTCTATCTTAATTATTAGAAATAAAATTCAAAGAATTATAAACAATTTTGAAGGATAGAAATGTTACCTTAAAATAAATTTAATCACTCTAAACAGGAAAATGTAAAAGATTAATAGGCAAAGGAAATCAAGTGTATTTTACCTTTCCTTATGGGTGTAAGATAAAGTTCATTTTATTTTATTATATTTTACTATGGTGTCTTAATGAGAGAAAGCCCTTGCACTTAATTACAGTTATGGCTTAAGAGTATAATTATAATTAAAATATTGACTTATATCATGTAAAATTATTCAATAAGTGTTTGTAAGAAGATTAATATTTAAGAATCGAATCATAAAACTCATAATTTTGAAAATATGTGTGGAATTAAACTATTGGTATAGTTTGATTTGGATTGATTCACTTGAGCTTAAGGCTTAAGTTGGTTAGTTTTAAATTCATTTGATGGTTTGATTTAAATTAATTTCGGTTTGTTTTTAGTTATGCAAGTTGTTTCTTTGAAGTGTGTTTGCAATGTTTTGAAGATTGTTTGAAGATACTTGACTTGGTTTCAGGATGCTTACGTTTTTCATTCTATGTCTATTTGTTTACTTATTAAAAGTTTTTTTAGGTCATTTGAAAAAAATTTAATAATGTTATTTAAAAATTATTTTTTTTAATTTATGGTTTATTTAATTTATTTAGAAGCTATTTAAGTTTGGTTTGAGGTGCTTAAAGTTTCTCTTGTAATTGTTTGATATTTTTTAAAGGTTATTGAACTTATTTAAAGTTTATTAGAGTTGATTAACATTTTTTGATGTTGGATTTAGTTGGTTAAAGTTTGGTAAATATTTCTAAAGTTGATTAAGGTTTGTTATGTTTTTGTTAAATTTTAAAACTTTAATTAAAATTTATTAAAGTTAATTAGAGTTTGACTAAGGTTGTTTAAAATTTATCAAATTGATGACGTTTAATTAGGGTTTTGACTAAGGTTGTTTAAAATTTATCAAATTGATGACGTTTAATTAAGGTTTATTAAAAATTGTAAATTTTGATGAACTTAACTATGATTTATTAAAAATTGTAGACGTTGATGAAATATAGTTAATTTGGTTATTATAATCCAAAAATTGCAAAGAATAATTTCACACAGTAAATAATGATCATTTTAACCCTCTTTTAAAAATTTGAAGCTTATTTGAAATGTATTTTATAGTAAAGTCTATTTTTCAATTTAACACGTGATTTTTGCATTAGAACAATTATAATGAATAAGTTATAATTAGGCAAATTATGAAAATTACTTTTAAGTATTTTTTGTGATCAAGGGAACCTAAGAATATTAAAGTTGGTATTAAAATAAATAGTTCATTTTTGAGCTACTTTTTAAATTAATAAAATTAAAAAAAAATTAAAAATTACAAAAATTTAAAATGCACCAAAATATTCCTTATTGTTCCTTGATCATTTAGGATCCTTTAAAATATTTTTCCTATTTTTTTTAAGTAGCTATGTGTTTTTAAAATGCTAAAATTGTTTTTTTTTTAATTTTTCATTAAAATAATTACAATAAAGAAAATAAAAATTATAAAAATGAAAAGTTTATTTCTTTGAGTTCTTTGAACTTAGAGAGATTTAATAAAAATATAAAAAGTGATTTTTGAAATTAATTTATATTTTCTAGTTAATTAATCACTAAAATCAATAAATAGTTATAATAATTAAAATATAATTCAAAAAATCATAAAATTTGGTCTATGTGGTCCTTTGACCTAGATAAACCTCTAATAATTTTCCATGAATAGAAAACTTACATGGAATAATTAAATGAATTAATGATGAAAATCTTTATTTTTGAATAAAATAATTACCAAAAACTAAATAAAAATAAAAAAATCATAATTTCTTCTCCGATATTTTAATTAACCCATGAGTAGGGTAACTATGAAATTTCAAAATCATTTGAGTTGTATTTGATGAATTATGAAGTGGAGAGCCTTAAGGGCAAAATGGTAATTTTGAGATTTTGATACCCTAATTAAATTTTTAGGTTAAGCCAAAGGGTAAATGGGTACTTTTGATAATAAACTCTTTTGGATGTTTGAAATATAATGGGTTAAAAGTGATAAACCAACTTGTCCTCTTTTTCATAATAAAGGTAAAAGTGTAATTTTATAAATTATTAAGTTTTAGAAGCTAGCTTGATTGGATGACACTAAGGTAGTGGGCTTTAAGCTAGGAAGATAATAATTTATTTATTTGAAGCCCCTAATTAGTAATTAGATGATATGTGTGAGCATTTAATGAGGATTGATTTTCATTTAATTTAACATTTTGATTATTGCAAATTTTCCGTAAAGATTGAATTTAAAGGCTTAGTAGTGAGCTAGGCTTGATATTTAAACTTGTCTAATAATGATTGGAAAAGAGAAACATGACCAATTAATGAATACCTTTAAACACTACGAGCCCAACCTTCACCATGGGTATAAAATTTTTAACGAATTGAGCTTGCCCTTAAGGGCACCACCCCACATAATTCTTAAGTAAGACATCAAATGAATACTTAATGAACCTGCTCATGGGTTTATCAAAACATCAAGGTTCATTAAGTACAGGTTAAAACATTATCACTAAACCTTAATTGCGGATGAATGATTTATCAACATACTAAGTTCAGAAGATCTCGAAACGATTCAAAGAATTTTAAAAGTTGTTCAGGGTTGTTCCTTAAGCACTTTTTTGACCTTTTGGGTGTTTTGGAGGAAATTGAACTTATTTTGCTTCGATGAAGAAAATCGTCCTTGAAATCTTTTGGGACCCACCAAGTTAGCCTCGAAACCCATTAATTCACCTTAATCAATATAAATACCCTAAGTTTTTCTCTTTGGTAAGGGAAAATTTGTATAATTACAGGGTTAGTCATTTTGATCGAGGTGAGGATTGTGTCCTGTAGGTTGTCGGGTTGGTAGCTCTTACTTGAGAGCAGAAAGTACATAGCCAGATTTGAGCCCCCACCTTTACCGATGGCTTATACCTAGTCTTGGTTTTCTATATGTGACTACGTGTTTTTCATGTTCGTGTCTCTTGTGACGTACATTTTTACTTTTCTCTTACTGAATTTTTCTTGCTCCGCTTATTTACTTTCCTACAATTTATTTAAATTTCCAACAAATTTTATTATACTTTATGGACTAACCATGCAATGGTAGCAAAAGCCCAGGTACACTTTTACAGTTCAGTTACAATACATTACTTTTCAATACATTTCATTTATCTGAAATTTAATTTACCATGCATACCTGTAGGACTAACAAACATAACAAAAATGTGCTTTTCAAAAATTAAACATACATGCCCTTAAGTAAATCCTTTTGGATTACAGGAATCACTCAGATGAGATAACCTACGGTTACTAATGAGATAATGAATGTAACTACTTGTTTAGACTAACAGTCTGTTTGGCGCAATTCAGAATTTCACTATTGCGCTGCCTCTAGAAAGCAATCATGGGAAGTTGATTGCGTGTTTGGTGTACATGTTGAAAACAGATGTGAGGTAGCTGTTTCTGAAAAAATGACTTTTTACCCCTGCTTTATAAAACCGTAATAAATTTTTATTTTTAAATATTAAATTTAAAATATATCTAAATAAATAAAAGTAAATATATATCTGAAGTAAATTTAAGTATTTTCTATATTATTAATTATGAAAACAGAATATTTGGAACCAAAAAATTCAGGAATAATAGAATACAAGTATAAAAAAATACTTGGAACCAAATCATGATTGCTTGACCAAGTTGATTTGCTCGAACAACAAAGCATTGTAGATTATTACAAAATAAAAAAAACACTTCCATCTTTGTAATCAAAATCGAATAGCATGCTACATTACCAATCTAGCATTTTAAGCATGTATCTCCTACTTTCATTATTTCAACAATTAATATGATAAACTTTTAACATATCCCAATAGTTTGAGTCTGGCATTATGAATCCTTTTCAATCAACACCACCAGAGAAATGAATACGTTTATAAATGTCATTGAAGAAAACCGTTACAATAGTCAACAAAGAACTAAAAATTAGCTGCATTACATAACATGTAAAAATTTTGTTTGAAAGGAAGTCACCAAAATAATGGAACAAAAAAAAGTCGCATATCCTCAGAGCTATCTCGCAACAAAGAAAACATCTGAGAAACATGTCTTGGTACTGCAGAAACGACATCACTAGTTGCTTGGCCGCCTTCACAAGAACTCTGGGTATGCTCGGGTGTAAAAGATACTCTGAAAAAAATCTCAAAACAATCAATGATGACCCTGTGGGTAGGTTGGCAAATAGTTAGCCTAAGTGTCTGCCTGTGCAGTACAACAGGCGCTATTGGCCATGGAGAATGTCCAACCAGTTCTGCATGTTATAAATCTATGCATGAAAATATGTATTTTACATTTAGAAAGAAGACTGGAATTTTTTGTTGTGTTACAAGATTCAAGTGTTATGCACATAATTATTAATGTTTAGGTGTTTGTTATGTAAATACATAATATTAATGTGGTATGTACGTAAATGCCCCATTATTAAAATCTGAAGAAACTTACCACATCAAGAAATAATACACTCATCTGCCTCTCATCCACGACAACATTAGCTACTATAGCTGCTCGTGAATTTGGTCCTCTAGAAGTCGCCACCATAATCTCAGTATCTAATTCCAGCCCAAATCAAGAAAAAAATTCATGCGGATGTGAAAGCAAGCAAGTTATGAAGTTAATTTGAGCCATTTGGTTATTTCCCCTACAAAATTATTTATTGGATTAGCTTTTCCATAGACGGAACATGCAGATTAATCTAAGTAATCATGCATGCATATTCACAAGGCTGCAGATAAATAATGTAAGGTCGTGTAAATTGTTACTCTAAAAGTACTGCATATCTGTCTAATTTCTTTTTGACTTTATATCAGACTTTTAGCGCACACTACATTCACCGTAGATTCTCTTCTAGCTGGGCTTCTAGGGTGGACTATTTTGTAAGACTGCCTTGTAGAAACTACCAAGTACAATGAAAAATATTCTATAAATTCCTTCCCAGATTTTTTTTCCTCTGTCCGTGTCACTGCAACTAGCTCTGATGAGTGAGACATCTTGTGTAATAATAAGAAAATTAAAATGGACAAAAGGTTTAAGAGATTAAGATGTTATAATTTAGATAATGATTGAGTAAATATTATTAGATGTTAAGGTGATATTAAGGTGTAACAGGTTTACATATCTTGGATCTATCAAGTTGAAGGTTCATCATATAACTTGCTAAGTTAAGACTACAACAGAAACAGCAACAAACCTTTATCTCGCTAAGTTAAAGACTGATGTTAATTTAGCAGGCCAAAATAAAGAAACACGTTTTCTATAATTAAGGAAATCTCCTCACCAATTACTCACCACAATTTCATCACAAAGAAACTGCTGCAGAGAAGGATCATTCGTCCACACAATAGTCAAAATAAAGGTTCCGATGTGTTTGAAGCAGAGTTCAAATTTTCTTCAGAAGGAATACCTTCACGAAAGAAAGCCTTCCAATAATCAGGAAAAGGAGACCAAGAATTTGGTCGGATAGTGTAGATGCATGAAATGCCAAATCTAGTTTTCATCAAATATCAATTGGATAGTTGATTCTTTACCAATCTCATCAGTTACACCACCAAAAACAAAAAATAAATAAATAAAAAAAACACTAAAAATTGTAGGCCCAAAATCAAAGTAAACAAACTAGTATAAAATAATTTCCCGCTTATCTAGCCTTCTAGTCATAAACCACACGGCATAAAGTAATGCATTAAATCCAACAAACTTATCCACCAAAATCAATGAATCGTGCAGTATATCCATCAAACAGAAATCATATGTAACCCACCCAAGCCTATTGGTTGCTAACTTGAACTTGCCACCAGAAGGTCACAGATTCAAGGCATTACATATACATGTGTAAGTTTATAATTAAACTCGCTGAAAATACATAAACAAAAGAAAGCTAAAAAGGGGTGCTACCTTTATCTTGGGTTGGGGATTTAGTAATGCCATCAATTCAATCAGATAAGCTAGTCTCTGACGCTAGCAAATAAAACAAAATATTAGAAATGTATGCATGTATATTTCCAAACAAAAGAAGGTGTCCACTGTAGCCCCAGCATGCATCATAGCATTTGCATAGATGGTAGCACTGTGACAAACAAGGATAAACTGGGCTGGCAAAATATGCATTTTCTACATTATCATTTGTCTTGAGGTAAATTTGAATAAACTTCCTTTCTAAGAACTCTTAGCAAAAGAAAGAGAAAGCAAAGTACACTAATGCTAAATGTAGGAGAAAAGTGACACAAAAAACTGATAACTATCCATCTTCATACAACTGCACAAAGTTAAATATAAATTGCCCTTAAGATCTGCAATCTAACTCCATCTTGAACACAAAATTCTTAAATAAAATATTTCTCCATAACATCATAAGAGACACATTCTAATTTCGGCCTAATTTGAGCTTAATTTTGCTGATATGGATTATAGTTTGCAATTTATTCTTAAAGAATTATGTTTGAGTTGAAATGAACAGAAAAACACTACAAACAATCTTAACTAAGGATATATATGAATTGGTCATCAAATGTTGAACCTTTGAGAATACTAATTTACTTCTATCTACAAGTGTAAAGTAAGTTAAATTTAAATTAACAAATGTTTGTATGTTTCTTACAATTAAAATGAGCTATTAAAATTTACGAACACTAAATTGTTATTATGATATCATGGATAGAGAGAATTTTGCTTTAACATTAGCAAACCAAATCATTCCCACATAGGTAATGCCCACATTAGGATATTAAATTCTGAAACGTAAATCTTATTTTAAAAATTAGATATGTCCAAAACTGCCTTCTACTAACGCAGCTGTAATTTCTTCCCTTAACTCCGCCATTTCTCTTACACCTTCCCCTTCTCTAGTACAGATTGTGGAATGATCAGTCTCAGATTGCTCCACGGAATGCCCAATGTGGTACTCAAATGCTTCTGGAGGAACATACTCCTCATCGATGTCAGCCATATGAAAGTCAATGTTGGTGCGGGAGAGGTGCGGCCGAATATAATTGTGTAGCTCCATCATGGCTATCACAATCTGGACCTGTTTTGGAAACTGGTAAGATGACATATCGCGAAGTATCACCCATTTCTTCTTCCAAATGCCGAAAGTCCTCTCAATGACACCACGTAAGGAGGAATGTCTTTTGCTGCCCCGTGTAACATTGCTGGCTCGCTCGAAATCAGGTAAATGATATCTTGTATCAGAGAAGGGTTTGAGATACCCTCGCTGCAATGGATAACCAACATCTACTAAATAATATTTCCCTAGAATGCATTGTAGGTTCAGTATGATGTTTAAAATGATTAACCAAAGAATTCGGGACTGCAACATACCGTGTGGAGGGTGTGCGAAGTTGCAGTGAGCATTCTGCGTAGCACTCTTCAAAATTCTGCTGTCGCGAGCACTACCCTCCCAACCTGGCATGATGAACGTAAAGCACATGTTAACGTCACAGACAGCCGTGACATTTTGTGTAGGGGATCCACAACGCCCGATAAATGCAATCTTTTCATCATTTGTAACTCTCACATCAACAAGGGTTCCATCTATTGCTCCAATGCAATCCTATACAAATACTTTTGAGTTACTAATGTTCAGTATTTATATTTAAAATTGAATGCTAAAAATTATAAATATTACTTTAAAGAACGGCATGTAACGTGCATCACGTTGAATCTCTATAGGAGTTTGTGCGAACGTTGGATCTGTTGGTTTTATGATTTGTTTTGATAGGCTCACAAGTGCATTTAGACCCACAGAGAAATATCTGCTGATCGTCTCAGATAAGTGTTGGAATCATTCCATTGAACCACGCATTGACTCATTTTGGGATAATATGTAGAGAGTCATTGCCTACACCTCACGTTGTGTTATCCTCAATGACCCATGAAGACCATGAAATCCACAAAGTTCTATTAGAATATCTGTAAATACCTCCTGCTTCATGCGGAACATGTGCTGAATCTGGTTGGATGTCCAGCAAGCATTTCCCTACCCATTTGTCACCAAAATAAGAAGATGTGAAGCACGGAGAGCGATCAATGTACTTATTGTAGTACTTAAAGATCAAGGAGATTGTTGCATATCTTCGTCTCCATCTTTCTTTGTCTGAATCCATGATGATGTATATTGTACTAGTGTTGATAAAAATTAAATGGAATTAATAAATCACGAGGAAAACATGCCCCAAGCATTTATAAAAGATGAAAATGTTAGCTTAAGAATAGCAAATAAGCATATCATTAGAAAGTAGAATAACGAAGTAAGAGTGTATCACACAACAACAAATGAACTAAAACAATCTCCCACTCAACAATAAATAAGAAAAAAATTCAATCAATTTTCCCCACGGGCATAAAAATGTCGTAGATATGCCACCCTTTTTTTTGGCAATTGTTTTATAGAAATCTCTATGGCACGAATCTAGAAGAAGTTCTACAGCAAAAAAGTATAGGTCATGATCCTCTGAAATTTCATCATCTTCATCAAGAAGTTCCACGACCTCTTTAATGGAATTTTCCTGAACTGTGTACGGGGCATCTTTGGAGGTACCCACAAGATGTGATATTTGGTTTCTGAGATAAGCAGCACCACCATTTTTTCTACCATCAACACAATGACGCTTAGAAAAGTTTGTGCTCTGTATTTCCGAGATTTCTGGGTTGTCGAGATCGGGTGAATCACAAGATAGGTTGACGGCCACATTCTCAGGGGTACCACAAAACCCTGTCTGGCTTTGAGCACATGCATATTTGCCTGTTGCGACGACACCCTCAAACATCCGGTCCAACTTCTCTTCTAACTCGGGTTCAATGCCACAACTTTTGTACTTCTTTGCTGCGGGCACCATCTGAAAAATCATATTAAACAGTTAAAACAGTATTAAAAATAAAGTGACTAAATTATACGAAATAAAAATTTGCTCACCGCATGTCTTTCAGCCCACCACGCCTCCAAAGCATCAATGGTTCGTTTCACCGGATCCCAACCCAAGCCCGTTGATCCTCCCTTCAATTCCTTCTAAATTTTTCACTTTTTTTTAGTTGATCCCACTTGTTCTTCATTTGCAACATGTCATACATCCTACCCGTACTTTTCTTGAAATTTGCAATAATACGTTGCCACCCTTCCTTATTAAAATGGGTTGTAGGCCTATTTCCCAGTTCAATCTCTTTAAGACAGAGGTCACAAAATAATAATTTTGTTTCTTTTTCCCATATTGCCGGTGTACCACTATCTTTGGTCTTATTAGCCATTATATTGCTAAAATAAAATAAATTATTGTAACATAACAATAACACAGGTAAAAAAAAATATATGAAAGGTGAGGAATTACTAAAATCAAAGACCCAATAAAAATAAATGAGCAAAAAAACATTTGCAATAGTGACATTTTTTATGTGATGTTAACGATATAAATGCGATGCATGTAAATATAAAACTTCAGATATAAAATATGTATAAGAATTGTATGGTATAATATGCAAATGAGTCAAAAACAACTTACCTGGTTTTAGCTGAAAACACTTACCTTTGTCACTCCCAAGTATTTTTTTAAAGAGAGGCAAGCGAATTAAAATACTACTTTATTTGGACCTTGTTTCATACTTCAATTCCTCTTTTTTTTTTTTTAAATTATACCATACAAATTTTCACTTTCCAATTGAAATGCCTCTGAGTTACATGCAAGCATTAAATCATCATTTTAAAGCTAATCCCTTTTCTTTTCTCATTCAAACCTATTATAACCAATGTATCTATGTCCGATAATGTGTTGTTGGTAAGGCCCAACGTGAGCTTTGCCAAGAAAACATTGTTGCCCGTTTGGTGGCCATACTAGTCTTTAAAAAGAAAAATTAGTGCTCTCTTTAAAAAAAAAAATACAACAATATGGAGTTATGCATGTAATCTTATAGAGCAATAGGAAAGAATCCCAAGCATAAAAATAAGAATTCAATGTCCACCCACTAGCAAAACTAATCCCTTGGCGTGGATCCAAGGCAAAGGTAATCCAAAATTTGTGAGATATTATAAGAGAATAAATCATATGCTAATGACTTTATCCATATTTTCATGAGTAAGGAAAGGTGGCATAGCTAAAAGAAAAATTGAACAAGTTTAAGAATTAAGTTGCAAAACAACAAAGAAATCCATGACCAACAAATCTCTAGCCATATATGTCACAAATCAGAGGAGAAGGTTCAGATTTTACCTGACTTACCAGGGCTTGGAGTAAAATGAAGAGGTATGAAGCGGGGAAGGCGCAATCCGGGAGGGAACCAGACAGGAAGCCTGCTGTGCATGAGGAGGAAGAGGCGAGGGTTTCGATGAGGGCCTTCGGTGCGGGTCAGACGAGCGGGATCGGGTGGCTTTGGTTCACAGAAGGGAGGAGTTGAGTGGGAGACTTTGTTGCAGGTAGAGTCGAGCTAGAGGAAGATGGCGAGCCTTTGAGCGGGGTCGAGAGGCTAGAGGCTTGCTGTGCGTGGGTCGTGAGGGAGGGGAGAGCCGAACGCACTGTTCGGCGTTCTTGTCCCTGAGATGGGGAGAGCGGCGTCGGTGCAGGCATGAGAGGTTGTGGGATCGAGAGATGTCAGGGGGTTCAAATGGAAGTGTTTCGGGTGTAGAGAGGAAGGGCTCGAGCAGGCTGAGGGTTAGAGGCTAGCGAATCGAGCAGTGGAGGTGTGGGTGTTCGCGCAAGAAGGAAGGAGGGCGAGTGAGGCTGCGGCGAGCGGGAGAGCTGAGCGGAGAGTTCTGTGTCAAGGAGTAGGGCTTTTGCTCGCGTGCGATAAGGAAGCAGGAGAGGGTGAGACGAGGCGCGCAACAGAGGTCGATTAAACTCCGCCTAGCCGCTGTGCTATGAAAATATTATATAGTGTTCGTTTTAGCTCGAACTAATGGAAGATGAACGAATGGCAAATGAACGAACGACAGAAGACGAAGGAAGACGAACGAATGAATGGAAGACGAGCAGAAGACAAAGAAGACAAGACGAATGAAATGAACATTTGAGATGATGAATGAACGAACGCTAGATAAGCATGGGGAGAGGAGCAGAGCTTTCGCGTAACAACCCGAACGAAACCTTCGATTGAAGGGGCAACATGGTAAAAAAGAATTGCGGAACGCGGGCCGCGGGGTGGATTTCGTGGCCCACTTTTTGCGAAAACTTAACAGGACGGTGGCCGCGAAGCTCTTGCGCCACTCCCCCAAATAGCGCATCTACGCAATGATTTGTCGCGAAACTCTGGAGTCGCGGGCCCAAACAAACCCTATGTCAATCTGAAAGAAAATAGTGGTGCCAAAATGAGGGAACCGTTTGATCCTAACAGGTGTCGCTCTAATTAAATTAAAATTTCCTGAAATAAAAATAAAAGTAAAATTGAAACCAAAATCAAAACAACAACAATAAAATATTAACACATATGGTAAAACCATTTGAACCTTAAGCCTTAGGATTGCTACCTCGATGAGGAGCTTGAAGCTAACTCCGTGGGTAGCACAACGAGGACCTGCAGAAGGAACTCTTCAAGAGAGCAAACCATTCTACAACAATAAATCTTTTCCTTAGTATAAATAACAGTTCATAGGACTTTGAGTTTGTCTGCCAAGTGCGACATCAATCCTCATCTTATCTTTAGGCCTTTGCACAACCCTTTTGTGCCGTTTCAGCTCCAACACATCTTAGGATTCTGAGGTCATTGTTCGGTACGGCGTAAATCCTCCTATCTTTCAAGCTATTTGTATGATCGGTATCATACAAATGTAAGCCCTAATTAATAAAATTGGTAGAATGAAAAATTAAATAATTTCTTTTTGAAACTGAAGCCAAACCATAGTATAGTTTCGGAAGTCACCGAGGTTCTCATCAGAATCTGTGACATCTCCTTACTTTTCTTTCTTTAGATTTTATAATAACTATTCCAAATTTGATTCATTTCCCATTTGAAATTCCAATGTCCAACCTTGAGAACCCTAAAATTTGGAATTCATGAAGACATTACCTCTGATCTAAATTGAGAGTTTTCCTAGATGACTTCAGTTGTCTATAATGTAATTAACTATATGGGCTTGCCTTTATAAGAAACATGAAGGACCCAGCTTAGTATAAAACCTATCTAATCTTTCATATTAGATATAGGAACTTGTCAATCAACATAAATGTTTCGCAGATCAAAATGTATGTCATAATTTATGTATTTTATTTAATTTAGCCTCATTATCAAAAAGTGTGTCTATTCTTTGGGGTAGATGCATGGCTTGCAATGTAGTGCTCGTTTATATAAACTATTCAATATATGAGATCGACTCGGTCTTGTATTTTTCAAAATTAAAATATTAATTTTCAAAATTATATCTATGTTAAATTAAATATATTTTAAAGCGGGCGATAGGATTTCTGTTTTAGTGACCCAGAACTTCTGTTGAATCCGCTAGAGACATTTTTTTCTCTCCATTATGATCAAAAGATTTTTTTCTTCATACATCGGTAATGTGTCTTTGTCCCTCATGGTCCAGATTACCCTTCTTTTGTTGACATCTTTGCCCATTCCTTTCTAGAAGAAGTATAGTCGACTCCTTTCAATCCCAAGACTATCTGTTTAATCATCTTTATGCAGAGGGGTTCATGAATCCTTAGGGATTTTCCTTTTTGTGTTAGATCGGGCCTCTAATATGTGTGTTTGTGAATTAGTTTCACCAAAGTATGTTGCACTATGAAGAGGGTCCCACACTGGGTCCTGAACTTAACCTTTACTTCGGTTCTTTCGAGGTCGATTTGTTTTTGCAAGTTGAGTCGAATCTGTGCTTTCCTAATTTCACTTAAATCTCAAAATCATTTAAAACTCATTAAATTATTGATAAGCAACAAACTTTTAATGCACACCTTAAATTTGAAAAAAAAATAAAAGAAAGCATAATGAAATACGAAAAGATATACCTAGTTCACAGAGTAACCTTCGTTAATTTGTATTGTTTGCACTATGATTACAAGGATTAGGCCATCGCTAACCCTTAGAACTTTTTGTCGACAGTTACGATGTCATCCCCAACTTTGAACTTCTCTTGTGACTTTTCTGCCAGCCGAGAAGCTCATCTCATGACGCCAATGATTAAGTTTGGATCTGGGTTCAGTGAGTTTGAGATGGTGCTCAATAAAGCCCCGTTCATCGTTGTTAAAGTTGCCGCTCTAGAGGATCAAGATCCATCCTCTGAGTATATCTAAACTATTCAAAAAACTTTGATGCGCCTCCGACGTGTGCTGTTTTTTTGTGTTTTATTTTTGTAAGTACGAGCACCCACTAGAGGTTCTACGCAAGTACACTTATTGTTCGAGTAATATAGGACTTCAGTGGAGTCCCGTTTATCGATCCCACAGGGAAGCAAGGAAAGAGGTCCTTAGTTAAATTCTAGTCTACTACTATTAGCCCTTAGTTTGGAAGGTTAATTTTAAGTGGTTTTTATAACAAGTATTCCTAAAGGTAAGTCTTAAGTTTAAAACAACTAATAACTACTCCTAAAGAAAAATATTAATTCTAAAGATAACCCTTTCTGGATGAATTGGTTCGGTAAATTTTGAGAGAATAAAATCTACTATTTTTGTGTAGTGAATTGGATAATGCATAGGAATGAGATGCATTAAATATTGTATGTACAAAATAGGAGCATCCTATTCTTCACCCTCTTCCGAGTGCATAAAGAACATTGGCTAATCCAGAGTTTGGTCCCTAAATCCGTGGTTAGCCTGGGAGGATACTGGCTCTCACTCCATAGCTCCCACTTCCCCGTGCCTGAGAGCTAACATCTCACTTTAGTTTCTAAACACTTGGACCAAATTGAGGATTTTATGTTGTCACCCTAAAATCTCTAATGCGACGGCTATCAAAGTATATTTCCCTATTTATTTGCACTCAACCCCCCATGAACTACTCGCTCATCCATGGAATTTGAATGTGGTTCCACTTTGTTGAGAATTACACCACCATCTTGGGTCTTAATGCAATTACAACAAATTTTAACACTACCACGAGTTCATATTGTAATGTAAATGAAGTGCAAGTAAAAGCCATCACATTTATAATTAAAACCACTTCTAACATGTATCCCAAAATCCTAAACATGAATACTACTCATTACAAAGGAAAATTAAAATGAAAAACAATGACATAATCTTCTTATGTCACTATTTCCAAACAAGAAGAAGGAGTAAGAAAGACACATCACAAAACATGAAGAAAACACAACGAAAAACTTCATTTCATCAAAGAAAATCCATTATATAAGTGTTTACAAAATCATAAGATAATGAAGAGCACAATACTTAGCATTTCCCCCTTGAAAGAAAGATGAAAATATCTCCCACAAAATCTCCCGCTGATCCATGCAATGCTAGTACATTCCCTTACATATTCTTTCAAAATCCTCTCTCCAATCTCTCCAAAAAAGTAGAAATCTATATTTCTACTCATATTCTAAGATCTCTAAACATTGTCCACGTTTTCCCACTCACACACACCACTTTTTTTGACATAAAATCACTCTATTATAGTGTAGGGACGAATTTCCCAAGAGTTGCCTAAAGAAACCTTCTATAAATCATTCAAATTCAATGTATATGGGCAAATAACCGTCTTGGCGCCGTCGATGCCCATTCTGCCACCTTCGGTGCTACAACATAGCTTTGCTCGAACTTCATTTTAACTATGTTTCTCCCCATTTTTGTTGTGTTGTGTTCCTAACATCTTCACCTACAATATAAGCATAAAACAACCTTTCTTTAAAGTTTAATTTTATTCAAAAACATGTGAGAAGTGTAAAAGAGATTAAGCATAGAAAGACATATCGAAATGCGTCAGGTCAGAATTTTCTTTCTTGTTCATTTTTGCTCCAATTGCACCATTTTTGCTTCTTTTTCTCCAAAAGTCTATTTCTTGTACCTAAAACTAAAAACATGCAAAAGAACTTCCTTTAAAGTGTAATATCATTAAAATTAATTATATAATGTGTATGAAAAATCAAGCATTTTTTAGGTGTGTCAGACTTCCCTTCCTTCAGGAAGATGAAAGTGAATGCCACAACTCCCACCAAGTCCGTCGTTCTAGTATCCGCTAAATCTGTCGCTCCTATGATGAGGAGAGTCATCACACCCTCTGCTACTGGATTTGGCATTACCGCTCATACCGTTTCGTCTGCTAAAGTGAATGAGATTCTGCTTGAAGTTTAGTTAATAGGCTTGCTGCCCCACCATCTGTATTAAGATTTGGTTCTACTTCGAAGGTTTCATCACTGATTAAGTCACAGAATAGTGTTGACCTCACTTTTAGTTGAGTTTTAGTCTCTCCTTAGATAGCCTAGGGTCTAGCCATAGGATTCTCTTAGTGACTTTCTTTGAAGATTAGCAATGGAACCCTACCACACAGAAATTCCACATGCTTATTTCCCTCACTTGGAATTTTCATATGATTAAGGCCTAACCTCCAGTTTTTTGGAGGAAGAGACCAAGCGTAAGGAAATGCAAGTATGATTCCTATAGGTAGTCAGACCTTAGGATAAACCCTGGGAGATTTGGAACACATTCACACACTTACACATCACATTTCGTAATTACAATTCTAAACCAAACACATCCCATTTTGATCCCTTAACTCTTTGGAATCTCACGTGGATATTTTCACCAAACCATATGCCTATGGCTAAGGTGACCAGGACTAACACATAGAGGACTAAACAGAGTCACTTCTGATCCGTAACTCAAATAACTTGACATTCCAAATTAAATTCCAAAATCCTACCAATTCTTCAATTTTGACCCAAATACCCCTAAACCCCAAAAACTCCACAAAATTTCCAAAATCTCTCTAAATTGCCGAAAATCCCAGAAATCATTCTGAAATACCCCCCACCACTCAAATTGACCAAAATTACCTAAATTTACCAAAATTTCCAAAATTGGCCCAAATTACCAAATTGCCCCTAAAAAGGTCCCCAAAACCAAAAACTGCACAAAATCACCCAAGCTCTTCAAAAATCATTCCTGAGTGTTCCCCTCATCAAATTGAAAAGTTTGACTGTAAACATGTCATACCTCCGAGCAACCGGTGGGCCCCTCGCAACCAAAGAAATCGATACTTGAAAAACGTTCCTAGGTTCGTAAAATCGTCCGTATTGGTAAGAAATGCCCCCTGGATAATCCCATTTGACTCCAAATTTAATTTTGTACTTCCCCGAGCCTATAATTTAGCTTTTTGATCACTTACCCCAAAAATCCCCAAAATTACCAAAATGTCCTTTATAGCCCAAAATTCCGAAAATTCCAAAAAATTCCAAAAATTCCCAATTTCATTTTCTTAAAGTACATTGTAGCCCAATTTTGTCATTTTAACCCGATTTCGTCAAAAGCCCCAAAATTGATGTTTCTGACCCGATCGTCGAAGAGGTTGCCCAAACTACCTCGGATCACCAAAAGAACTGCGTCGTTGCTGTCGGCGCCCAAGGTCAATTTTTCATATTTTGATCCTTTTTGCTCCAAATTTGCTCCTTTTTGCATACTTCAGAAAAAAATCGAAAATACCTTTCTTTAAAGTTCAATATCGTCAAAATCAGTATAAAATTGGCATGAAAATCTTAATCTTTTTTATTTTGGTCAAAATCCCCCAAACTTAACTATTGCTTGCCCTCAAGTAATCTTTTGTACTACATAAAAGTTATGATTCATTGTGGTAAAGTTTTAATTCAGAAGTACTATAATTTTGATTTAAATAAATATTATAGTAAGAAATCTTTGAAAGATTTTCAAATAATTAGATTAAACTGCAGGTAATAAGGCTATCTAGTCATCAAGTTTAAGAGTTCTAGTTTTTTATTCATTTCAAGAATGATTATTTGTTGCAATATTAATTCACTCAGACTATTCAGAAGATAGGAAATTCATGAAGAGACTATAAGTAAGAAACTAATCATAAATATAAGTTCAAAAATGTTTTTAGTTTTCCTTTTAGGTTAATCCAAGTGAAGCCAATTTTTGATAAGACATATCCTCAAGCTTCTCCTCACTTATTTTCTTTTCATTTTCTTTTTTTTCCTTTTCAGGGATTATTTTTCAATCATTTTTCTTTTTCTTTCTTTTTCTTTTTTTCAAGTGAGGATTACTATATCTGGATAGCCTGTTAATAATTTTGAACTTCACTCTTCTTTTCCTAAATTTGAAACTTTTAAACATTCTTTACCTTATATGTACTTCATAGTTTTTACATTATTGAATCCCAAGCTTTTCTTTCTCAACTAAATTCCTAAGATTCTTAATATCTCAAAATATAGTTTTCTTTACTTTAAATAGTTAACTATAGTCTTATCCCCTTATACTAAATATCTTAATCTACAAAATTAATTTTCATTATAAAAAATATTTCTTTGAATATTTTACAATATTTAGATAAAATCTAAATATAGTTATCGGAATTAAATTTTATCACAAAAATCATATTAATTATTTTTGAAAATATGTTATTTGAGAACATATAATAATTAAGATTTTTCTTCCCTCCTCCAAACTTAAAGTTTTCTATAAATAGAAATAGTAAATGGTGGAAAGAAAAATTATAAATATAAAATTCATACCTTTGCACTTTAAGCATTTTTGTCTTTTTGAAATTTGCAGGTTCTTCTCAAAATTTCTAACTTTAACTGATCTGTAATATTAAAATCCTTTCTACACACATAACAGTTTAGAATTTGCTGGGGTAATAAAATTTTAAAACAAGTATATAAAACTAAACATCAAATGAAAACAACTAACTACACCACATAGGACATATGCATTTCACAACACACAACAAACAATTTACTATTTTAAACTAAACAGTTAACAATTACAAATATTCATCATAGATATCACAAATATCCAAAAATAAAAATGCAAACTACCAAACTAACACATATTACAGAAAATAAAGCATAGTCCACAGTATACAATGCATATCATAGTTCATCAAACAAAACTAGAAACAAACAAATACATCACATTACATCTAAAATCTCAATCATCAAATTCCCATACAACGTCCTCATCACCCTGGTTAGCAGGAGGATTGGGTTGATACTGAGTATACTGGGGCACTCTGGAAAAGTCACATCTGATTCTCCTCGGTAGTATCTAGCCTGAACATCATAATAAGCCATCTCAAAATCTGAATGCCTCTGAATATACTCATTATCATGGTCATGTCTTCTCTCTAGCCCTTCAATCCTGTGATCAATTCTATCCATTTTTTCATCCAACTGTTCAAAACTTTTCCTCTGCAGGGTCATGGCATTCATCAGATCATACAAAGTAGGGGGACTAGAAGCAGGAGGGTCATAGCTAGTAGAAGGAACATCTCTACTAGTTGAAGGTTTTTTACTCCTACTCCCTTACCTCCATTCCTCATGGGATGCATAAGTCTTTATATTTCCTTTACTAAGAGGTTTCATAGGATAAACCCATTCCTCATTATCTCTTGCTTCAAATCCAGATAGTTGACAAAGTGCATAATTGAGGCCAGGAAGCCCTAATTATCCACTTGTCTCACTCTTCGTAGTAGCCATAATATTCTTATAGATTATTCTCCCCACATTAATGCTTATGTTGTTCTGAATACATAAATTCAGAACTGCTCTCTCTCTAGAGACTTCACTATGATGGTAAGTCAGTAGCAGAGTCGAACAGATGAAATAATGTCATGCCTTAGCAGTGGCATTCAACATAGACAATGGAAAATTAATCCATTCACGATTTTTAATTTTCTAAACACCTTTCCCATCAGTGAGAAATTTGATAACATCGTTTAACGGACCTTCCAATGTTCCAAATGTTTCAAACTCTCTAGAAAATTAGTCATGAAGCTCGTAAAAAGTGTTAATGCGATTAACACTAAATTCAACAGAAAATCCCCTTACTTGGGCTGGTACATTCTCAAGTTTAGTCAGATTGGAGTAGAACTCTCTAACAACTTCAATTGTATAACCGAAGTTCTCCCATCCTCTCTTTTTTATTACTCTTTCTACCACTCCTCAAGGATTTTCGAAAACTCTATATTGTATACACTTTTTACTTTGGTAGACTGAATTGTACCTCGATTGTGCCTTCGCATTAACGAATCGAGTTTCGTCAAATTTGAGTCTTCTCTTTTGTCTTGGAGTCATAGTTCGATCTATCAAATCACAAAAATTCCAAACTAATCTCCAAAATAACAATACAATGACTTCTAAAGGGAGTTTAAAACAATCTAAATCAATTTCCATGAATTCCTTCCAAGTCTTTTCTCCACATTTTCAATTTTTCCAAAATTTCTTAATGTGAAAGAAATTCATGGTGAAAATAAAAAATTTTTACATAAGAGTGAAGCTCTTTCCAAGGGAAGATGAAATCCGGTGTTAAATTTTATTGAAATCTCTCTAAATCTAAGATCTCTCAAGCCCTAGGTCGACTTTTTAGGTAAAAAGGGAAAGAAGATGATGAATAATGGCATTTGACTGGTCAAAATTACGGTAAATAGGTAATTTTCGCGATCACTCCATCGGCGGGCTCTATTGAATTAATTCCTATTCTTCTCGGGAAAATTACGTCGTCGGCGGCCTCGAGCGTGTCGTCGACAAGATTCTCAAAAATTGATCATTTTCAAATTTTTGCGATTTCGATTAATTTTAAACCTCGTTGTCATCCGTTCGATCCTTTTTATCATATATTTTAAGTGATTAAGTGATGTATTAACACAAATAAATGTTCACACAACAAAACATCACATCTATATATTAAATCAAAGTATTTGCTACACACAATACATAACACACATAAGTAGGTATTCTTTCAACCTAAATCCATCTATTCAGCGTCGCAATCCAAACCACAACACTCAAAATGTTGAAAACAAACCTTTCAAACTTAATCTCATCTATACTGAGATTAAAAAGCAAACTAAAGAAATCAAACACACACACAAACATACAAACATTGTTCAAATCAAACACAACATAATCAAGTCTACTACTCTTCAAAACTAATGCTGGTCTCTACTCTGATATCTCCCATTGCTTGAATGTGGACGAACAGGTTGGAAAAAGGTTGGAATGGGAATTCTTCAGTTGAATCTTCATCAATCAATCCCATCTTTTTCATCAATCGCACCAAACTCGCTTCGAATTGCCCAGTATGATCAAAATATTCTTTCATTCTCCAATCAATGTGATCAAAAAATCAGACATGTTGCTAACTGTACTCATTAAGTTTTGTACATGATTCTCCAGATTCTTGATTTTATGCAAGAGCATCGGTATCTTGTTTGCTACTAAAGGTTGAACTGGAATAGAATTCTGTGATGCTTGATCCATAATCAAGCCTACATCACTCTCTCCATCATTGGCTGGGAACATCTGGATTGGGTCTAATGGTTTCCAGGGTAGCAGTATCTTCTCCAAAGCTTCGTACGACACTTGAAACAAACTGCAAATCGAGAAAATTGTGGAAGGATGTCCAAGCCCTTGGGATGATCCTTGAACGATCAGGCCAAAAATAGACTTCACAATAATCGATCAAATATCAATGGGCCATCCCATTTGAATGCAGTAGTTCAAAATTGCACTTTCTTTCATGACCTTGCCAATTTTCATCATCGGAAATAACTTTGCAGAGATAAAAAAGTGTCAATCTTTTGAAATGGGATTTAAAAGTGTTACAAAGAAACTGATAAACCCGTTCTCTCTAATTTTCCAGTCATCAGTTTCGTCCGTCAAATATTGGTATATTTCATTCATCTTTTCTCTTGTCAGCACAAAATTCAAATAATAATAGACTGGAACATTCTCAAGCATATATAACTCATTAATTCTTCCAAAATTGAATGTAATTCACCTACCTCGCACACAGATGCTTCTTTGGTTAATTCCATGTAAATTAGCATAGAATTCTTTAACCACTGGAACAATTACTGCGGAAGTAGTGTAGCAAAAAATTTCTCATCTTCTCCGCACAATCATTTCTTTAATTGGTGACGAAGGATTGCTTTGTCCTCTATTGACAAATCCTCTTTCTTTAATCAATTTTTTCTTCAAGATTACCTCGTTGAAAAGTCGTTGCACTTCCGCACTGACAAACTTTCTCCGGTTGTACACTCAAAATCTTGGGTTATCAATCGAATTGGAAGCCATTTGAGAGAAATTTGAGAGAGTATCCATTCATTTTTTTGGAGTTTGGAGTGTTTAGGAACCATCCATAGGAGTTTATAGAAGGTAAATTCGCTAAAAACCGCCAAAAATCGTCGTTTTGAACACGAAAAACTGCCTACTCGCCGATCCCGCTGTTGGTGGCCTCGAAGTCGCCGTTGGCAAGCCTTATGAAATTAAACATCAGAGCTCTCGGGAAAAACCTGTCGTCGATGGCATTGATGTGCCGTGGGCGCCCTAGGCAAAAATTTGCATAAAAACGCCGTAGTCCAATACGTTCCAAATTTTCTCTATGGATTCAGATTCTATGAATATCAAAGGGTAAATAAAAGTAGTAGGACTTAATATAACTAAAAATTAACAATAATTTCAAACAAACACATAACTATTAAAGATAACTATGGGCTGCCTCCCATAAAGTGTTTGGTTTAACGTCGTCAGCCCGACCTATTCAGGTGTTATACAGGTTGACGGAGCATTAAAACCTCTTTAAAATTTTGTCTTTTACCTTCAAAATATGGTTTTAATCTATCTCAATTTACTTTAAATCTATTCCCAGTCTTAGGATCTTCAATTTCAACTGCTCCATAAGTAAAAACTTGAGTCATAGTAAAGGGTCCTAACCAACGAGACTTCAATTTCCCAGGAAATAATTTCAGCCTTGTTTTGTAGAGCAAAACTTCTTATCCTGGTTCAAATTTCTTTCGGTTAATCTTCCAATCATGTCTTAACTCCAGTTGTTCCTTATAAATTATGTTGTTATTGTAAGATTCATTTCTTAATTCTTTTAATTCATTCAATTGCAGCATTCTCTTCTCACCAGCCTTTTTCAAATTATAATTGAATTCTTTAATTGCCCAAAATGCTTTATGCTCCAATTCTACTGGTAAATGACAGGTTTTTCCATATATAAGCCTGTAAGGAGTCATACCAATAGGAGTTTTATAAGCAGTCCTGTATGCCCACAATGCAGTATCCAGTCTCGCAGACCAATCTACTATATTAGGATTTACAGTCTTTTCTAAAATTTGTTTGATCTCAAGATTAGAATCTTCAGCTAAACTACTAGTTTGAGGATGATAGGCAGTAGAGAATTTATGAACAATACTAAACTTTTCTGCCAATCTTTGAATGTATTTATTCCTAAAATGGGATCCTTCGTCAGTGATAATCACTCTCTGCATTCTGTATCTTGTGAAAATGTTTTTCATTAAGAATCTTGAAACACTTTTAGCATCAGAACAAGGTAAAGCTTGTGCTTCAATCCACTTTGATACATAATCAACCACAATCAAAATATATTAGTTCCCAAATGAAGGAATAAATGGTCTCATGAAATCTAATCCCCAAACATAAAAAATCTCAACTTCTAATATGAAATTTAGAGGCATTTCGTTTCTTCTAGATATATTACCTACTTGTTGGCATCTATCACATGTTTTGATATATCTGTTAACATCTCTAAAAAGAGTAGGCTAATAAAATCCATCATGTAAAATATTATATGCAATTTTATCAATCCCAAAATATCTTCCAAAATTAGAATCATGACATTTTTGAATAATCTGTTCAATTTCTTCATAAGGCACACATCTCCTAATAATAAGGTCATTACATTGTTTATATAAATATGGTTCATCCCAAAAATATGATTTTGAATCATGAACAAATTTTCTTTGTTGCTGCAATGTTAGCATGGGTGGCAAAATATCACTTACTAAATAATTTACTATATCAACATACCAAGGTATTTTCCATTCATTAATATTATAAAGTTGTTCATCAGGGAAACTGTCTATTATTTCTTTGTCGGTGTCAGATAATTCATTATATTCTAGTGTCGACAAATGATCAACAATTTGATTTTTAGTTCCTTTTCTATCAATCACCACAAAATCAAATTCTTGCATTAAAAGTACCTAGCTAATTAATCTTGATTTAGTATGCTTCTTTTGCATCAGATATTTAATAACAGAATGATCAATATGCACAATACATTTAGTTCCAATTAAATATGATCTAAATTTATCAAAAGCATACACAATAGCTAGTAACTCTTTTTCAGTAACTGTATAGTTCATTTGAGCGTCATTAAGAGTTCTACTAGCGTAGTATATAACCTTAAAATTTTTGTCATATCTTTGACCAAGAACAGCTCCAATAGCATAAGCACTAGCATCACACATTAATTTGAATAGTTTCTCCCAGTCAGATGAAACTATTACAGGTGGTGTGATTAGATTTTCCTTTAATAATTCAAAGGCATTCGAACAGTCTTCAGTAAATTCAAACTTCTTATCTTTTTCTAAAAGTTGGCATAGAGGTTTTGTAATTTTTGAAAAATCTTTAATATAGCGTCTGTAGAAACCAAAGATGTCTAAAAAAACTTCTTACCCCTCTCACTGTAGTAGGAGGTGGCAATTTAGCTATTTTTTGAATTTTTGCAGGGTCTACTTCCATGCCGTTTTCTGAAATTCTATATCCTAATACAATTCCTCCTGCAACCATAAATTGACATTTCTCCCAATTTAGAACTAAGTTAATTTTTTCTCATAGCTCCAAAACTTTTTCAAGATGATTTAAGCATGCATTAAATGATGTTCCAAACACAGAGAAATCATCCATAAATACTTCTATTCCATTATCTATTAATTTACTAAAAATAGACATCATACATCTCTGGAATATTGCAGATGCATTACATTGTCTGAAAGGCATTTTTATAAAAGCAAAAGTTCCATAAGGACTAGTAAAAGTTGTTTTCTCTTGATCCTCAGCAGCAATAGGTATCTGATGGTAACCAGTATATCCATCCAGAAAATAGTAGTACGTGTGTCCAGCAAGTCTATCCAACATTTGGTCTAGGAAAGGAAGAGGAAAGTGATCTTTCCGGGTAGCAGCATTTAAGTTTTGATAGTCAATACAAATACATCATCCAGATACTTGTCTGATAGGTATTAATTCATTATTTTCATTTTCTCCAACAGTGACTCCTCCTTTCTTGGGAACTCAATGAATTGGACTTACCCAAGTATTATCCGAAATATGATATATAATTCCAGCATCTAACCATTTTAAAATCTCCTTTTTATCTACTTCTTTCATTATAGGGTTCAGTCTCCTTTGAGGGTCAATTCTTGGTTTATGTTCTTCATTTAATAAAATTCTGTGCATACAAATTGAAGGACTAATTCCTTTATCAGTTAAAGTCCTACCAAAAACTCTTTTGTATTTTTTTAATTTATCCATTAATTTTTGTTCTTAAGTCTGAGGATACAATTACTGGTATTGTTGAAAACTCTCCTAAAAATACATACTTTAAATGATTTGGAAGATTTTTTTAATTCAAGTTCAAGGGGTTTTACAACTGATGGAATTAATTTTTCATTTTTTGGTGCAGTTGAATTGAGCGTTTCATATTTTTCCTGAATATAATCAACTTCTTCACTTTCAATTTCTTCTTAATTATTTTTCTCTATATCTTCTTTTTCTTCATAATTTTCTTTGAAATATTTTTTTCTTAAATAATCACATATATCCATTCTAAAACATTCATCATATTTTTCTATTGATGGATATTTCATTGACTTTGAGATGTTAAAGGTTACTTCTTGATCATTTACTCTATTAGTCAATTCTCCTTTTTGAACTTCTATCATTGCTCTTCCTGTATCTAGGAAAAGTCTTCCTAAAATGATTGGAATTTCTTTATCTTCTTCCATATCTAGAATGATAAATTCCATAAGAAAAATAAATTTATCAACCTTAACCAAAACATCTTCTGCAACTCCCTCAATATGTGTAATAGATTGATTAGCTAACTGTAGAGTTATAGAAGTTGGTCATATCTCTCCAATTTCTAATCTTTTAAAAGTTGATAGAGGCATCAAATTTATGCTAGCTCCCAAATCACATAATGCTCACCCATAAAATTTTTCACCAATAGCACACGGGATAGTGAAACTACCAGGATCTTTAAGTTTTCTAGGAAGTTTTCTCTGAATTATAAAGACTACACTCTTCACTGTGTGCAAAAGTCTCATGATCTAGTAACTTCCTCTTTTTGTTGAGTATATCCTTAATAAATTTAACATAATCAGGCATTTGTTCTAAAGCTTCAACAAAATGAATATTTATTGACAATTTTTTTCAAAATGTTTAAGAATTTAGCAAAGCTTTTTCCTTTATCTTGTTGCTTTAGTCTTTGAGGAAATGGTAGAGGTGGTTTTCAACAGTAATTTTCATAGGTTTCAGAGGTAAATCAGGATACAAACTTTTGTTTTCTCCTTCGGTTTCTTCTTTTTCCTTTTCAACTACAGTTTCTTTTTGAACTCTTGTTTCCAACTTTTTTCCACTTCTTAATTGAATAGCTTTGATTTTTTCTTTTTCTTGATCTTTAGGATTTACTTCAACATTGCTAGGTAAAGTTCCAATAGGTCTATTACTTAATGTAAAAGCAATTTGCCTTAATTGGTTTTCTATGTTTTTATAGCATTTCCTTGATTTTGTAATTGATTACCCATATTCAAAAATAATTATTCCATAGACAACTTCTTTTCCTTAAATTGTGAATTATTATAAAAACCTGGTGGATTAGAAGGTCTATAATTGGAATTACCTTGATGGTTTATATTACCTAATGGGTTTACAAGATTGTTCCCCACTGATGATTAACATTATTATTTTGATTATTCCAATTAAAGTTTGGATGATTCTTCCAACCTGGATTATAATAGTTTGAATAAAGATTATTTTGTTTATTATTTATTACATTTATAGTTTCATATGAAGATTGAGCATCTACTAGTTGTCCTAATGAATTTTCTTCTAACACTGGAGGTGTTTGAGAATGATTCATTTTGTATTGATCTATTTTCTTTGAAAGAGCAGCAATTTGAGAAACTATCATAGTTAAAGCATCAGAGTCATAAATACTGGCTACTCTCTTAGGATTTACCCTTTCAGCAGGCCATTGAAAATTATTAGTAGTCATTTCTTCTATTAACGCATAGGCTTCTTCAAAAGGTTTAGACATTAGTGATCCACCAGCAGCAGCATCAATTATAGATCTATAAGATCCTACTAATCCATTATAAAATATTTGAAAAATTAACCAATCTGGTAAAGTATGATGTGGAAATTTCCTAAGAAGTTCTTTAAATCTCTCTCAAGATTCATATATCAATTCTCCCTTATACTGACTGAAAGATGTGATATCGTTTGTAAGCTTAGCAGTCTTAGATGGTGGAAAATATTTCGATAAGAATTTTTGCGAAAGTTATCCCCAAGTTATAATAGATCCAGGTGCTAACGAATTTAACCAAGCCTTAGACTTATCCCTTAACGAAAAAGGAAAGAGTCTAAGTTTGATAGCATCATTAGACACTCTATCATACTTAAAAGTAGCACAAAGTTCTAAGAAACTTGCAAGACGTAAAATAGGATCTTCATTTGAAGTTCCACCAAATTGATTGTTTCGTACCATTTGGATAATTGCAGGTTTAAGCTCAAATGAATTAGCGGCTACATCAGGATTTTGGATAGTTAAATGAATTTCATCTAATGTAGGGTTAGCATAATCTCTTAAAGGTCTTGATTGATGTTCATTTTCTATTCTTTGGTTGTTTACATTATTTTCCATTATTTCAGAATTTATAGGTTCTTTTCTCAATTTTTTAATTCTCCTAACAGTGCATTCTAATTCTGAATCATAGGGTATAAGATTTTTAGAACCAAATTTGAGCATACAATCGAAATCAGTACACAACAAAACAGTTAACTAAATAAGTTGCAATTCTATAAAGGTTTTCTAACAGTCCTAAATTGTCGTCCGTTACTCTAATTATGTTATATTCTTATAAAAAATAAAATATTCCCCGACAACGGCGCCAAAAACTTGATCCGCTATTTTAAATATACTTATATATCAAAGAATTCGACACCACTATTAAAAGATATAAATCCTCAGCAACAGTGCCAAAAACTTGATGAGGAGCGTAATTTTAATTTTAATAACAATTAAATATTATAATCTTTTGATCGCAGAGTTACCTTTAAACGCAAGTATACGTATCACTCAAGTAATACAGGGCTCTAGTGGAGTCCTAGATATCGATCCCACAGGGAATATATTAAAGCCTACGGACTAGGATTATATAAACCAATTAAAAATCACAACTAAATCTAATTGCCTATCTGTCACTAATACGTAATTGACAACAATATGAAATTTGTATTTAAACTAGTTTTACTAACAATTTACTAATACTACTAAAGTTAAGTTCAAATATATAATAGCAAGATTCTTTCTCTTTTACTAAGATATTTAAGTGAAGCGATAATTAGAATTAGTTTTTATATGTGTTGTGCCAAATAAGAGCATACCTATTCTTTACCCTTTGGTCCAGGTATAAAGAACATTGACTAATCCTATGTTTGATTACTGAATTTGTGGCTAGGCTGGGAGGATACCGTCTCTCACTTCGGAGCTCCCACTTTCCCCTCACCTGAGGGCTAACAATCTAAACTTTAGCACCCAAATGATAGGACCGAATTAAGAATTTTAGCCTGTCACTCTAAAATCTCCAATTCTACGCCCGATTAATATTATTTCCCTATTTATTTGCACTTCTCATTTCAATGATTTACCCGTCTACCTTTCAAAGAGAGTTGTGATACATACTTGTTAAGAATTCTTAGCCCATGGTCAGATCATAAGAATTCTTCACAGATTTTAACAATATAAATGGCCAATTTGTATAGTAAAGTAAGTTTAGGTATAGTATCATCACAACTTCTTTATAATTTGTTTAATAGGCTAATTCATTTAATCATTTCGCAAAAACATCAAAACAAGGAGAAAGACAAGACAACTACTCAGAATTTATGGAAAGGATGCAATAAAACTTAGATTTCATATAATAAAGTAAAGTTCTACACATTATAGTAAATAAACACAACTTATCTCAATTTCCTTCCCAAGCAAACTCCTTGAAGTTCTTCTAAATCTCTTCTTTTCTTTACAACACACAGAATTCTCCTCCAAAACAGCAATGCAAAAGAGATCTCTCACTTCCCTTCAACTCTTACAATCCCTCGAAAAATTCCTCATAAAATCTCTATTTGAACTCACTACTCACTAAAATAACAACACTAATGACTCACTAATAGACTCTTTAGAACACTTTGGACTCACTAGTAATCACATAAGTGACCACTATTTTGGCCTAATTTGGTTCTTTTAAAGTTGTAGAAGAGTCTTTAAGGGTTTTGAAGGCACCCCTTCGAAAATCATCCACATTCGACGTATTTCTGGAAAGAACCGTTGATCCCGCCATCGGCGGCCTCGAGCTCGCCGTCGGCGGCCTTCTAGAAATAGTACTTTTAAACTGGCCCCACCGTCGGCGGCCTCGATCCCCACCGTCAGCGGCCTCGATCCCCACCGTCAGCGGCCTTCCTTGGAATTAATTTTGAACTCTCGGGAAAATCACGCCGTCGGCGCCATCAACCTCGTCGTCGGCGCCCTAGGTCAATTTTTCATATTTTGATCCTTTTTGCTCCAAATTCGCTACTTTTTTCATATTTTCGTTCCTTTGTCCTTAAAGCTTCATACCTGCAGAAAAACACCAAAAATACCTTTCTTTAAAGTGCAATATCATCAAAATCAATATAAAATAGGCATTAAAATCTTAACCTTTTTTCCTTGGTCAGATACTTTCATTTGGGATTGGTTTATATCAACTTCATGCTTTCCAAAAGTAAAAATCTGCATCTATGTGATCATTTGGAACTTGTTTAGATTGATCCCATGCTTTCCAAAAGTAAAAATCTGCACCTATGTGCTAATGCAGAATTGTTTTATATCAATCATATGCTTACCAAAATGCAAATTCTGCACTCATGTGATTATTTGGAACTTATTTATATCAATCATATGCTTGCTAAAATGTAAAATCTGCACTAATAGGATCATTTGGAAATGGTTTAGATCAATCTTATGCTTGCCAAAATGAAAAATCTGCACTTATCTCTTTGTTTGAGGTTGGTTTAGATCAATCTTATGTGGCCAAAAATGAAAAATCCGCACTTACCTATTTTTTTGGGGTTGGTTTAGATCAATCCTATGTTACCATAAAATGAAAATTTACATTGCTATTTTTGTTTGGAGTTGGTTTTAAACCTCTCCTTACTGCCCCTATGTCAAAAATATCATTGTTGGACTTGTCATAAGTTGGTTTAAATCATTTTCTAGTTTCCTTCATTTAAAATTCACTTTGGTAAGCATGATTGATATTGTTTTTCAAGAGAGGAAAAGCTATTTGGTGTTTACAAAGGAATGAGACGTGGTAGGGTTATATTTTGAAACAGGAGGGGTTTGCCTCCTCTCTTCTTTATGTTAATTAGTTCACTACATTTAAATTTGTGGAAGCTCTCTTTAATGCATGATTGAATACTTAATGGAGTGTAGCATGGTACTTATCCTTTCTCTTAACAAAGGTGGGGTTTTCTTTGCTTTAAAAACAAAGGGGGAAAGATGTGTAGGCATATTTTTAAGTTATGTGTATTATTTTAAAAATGGGGTCGCCTAACAGAAATTGTCGGCGAATTTTAGATTTTAATTTTAATTTAAATATATATATGGTTTAGAAAGTAGTATTTGATTTTGAAAATAATTTTAAGATATGAAATCAAACCGATCTCACATCCCAGATAGTTTATATAAATGAGCATCGCATCATAAACTGTGTATCTATCCCGAAGAATAGACACACTGTTTGATGATGGGGCTCGGTTAAATAAACTAGGAGATTTGTGACATCCGTTTGGTCTGCGAACCAATTTTATAAGCCGACAAATTCCCTTGCTTAATATAAATGAATTAAGCAGGGTTTATATTACCTGGGTTCTTAAAGTTCCCTATAAGGGCAAGCCCCTATAGTTAATTACATCTTAAATGATGGGAATCACTTAAGAAAACTCTCGATAATAATCAATAATTCTGCTCTCAAGAATCTCAAAGTTTAAGTTTTCAAGGGATTGAATTTTAGAATTTCAATAGGGAATGGATCAAGTTTGGAACATTTTGTTTTGGGAATTCAAAGAAAGAAAGGTAGGAGAAATTACAGATTCGAAGCGAACTTCGGAAATTTTCCGACTATCCTATTGTTTGGCTTGAATTTAGGAAAATCCTAATGTTTATTTAATGTTTTGATCTTGCCAATTTTAATTAATTAGGACTTATATTCGTATGACATGATCATACAAATAGCCTCGAAGATGTGAGGGTTTATGTCATATCGAACGGCTACCTCGGAGTCCTAAGACCGGTTAGGGCTTAATTTGCAATGCAAATGCCTAACAAGAGGTTGAGGATTTATGTTGCACTAAGTAAACTACCTCGAAGTCCTATGGTTTGGTTATTTAATTCTAAGAAAGTTTTGCTGAAGTAGACTCGAGTTTTGTCGATGACGATGGTCGTGCTGCCCACCATGCTCCGAGCTCCTTGTTGTTGCATAGGGTTAGTTTTAGAAGATTGTAATCAAAAGAGAAGAGAAGAGTTTGGTTTTAGAAATCTTAAAGTCCAGGTGTTTTTAATGTTTTAATTAAAACAAATCTTAAAGTTGAATATAACAACACCGGTTAAGATCCCACGGTTCCATCCTTCCGACATCGTTATTTTTATCGGATTCCCTTAGTCCAGATGAATTTGCTAACCTCAACTAAATGAGTTCCACACTTTCATTTAGACCGTGGGAAATTCCGTTAGCAACACGTAGGTTACATCATCCAAGGTATTCCCGATCATCCAACAAGACGTTTTAATTTAGTTGTAATTGTAGTTTTGTGTTCTATTTGTGATTAAATTTTGATTTATTTTATATTTTGAAATGTTGTGGCGGTGAATTTTATCTTGTAATGACTTTTAATTTAGTTTTGGTTTCAGTTTTAGGGAATATCCTAAAGGTGTGGGTTTTCATGCAACAGTTGTTTATCATGCAAGAAAAAGTAAAGTACATTTGCAATAAAGTAAATTGCAATAAAATAAATGCGTACCTGGAGGGTCTTCCCGTCATCCCAAGCTGCACTTAAAACACATATTAAGGCATTTAAATATTTCATCAAGTACCTAGGTAAAGCTAAGGGAAAGGTTTTGGTTGTCTACCAAAGTCCTAATCCTATAGCTAGTCATCTCCTATGACGTCTAGGTTCTTGTGTTTTGGTTTGAGGATGATTTTCTTCATCAAAGAACAATTAAGTTCAATTGTTCTTATAAACATCCTATCATATTGAGGAAGTTCTTAAGACGAATCTTAAACATCTTTTCAATACCTCTAGGATTGTTTTAAGTCCAAGAGAATTTAATTATACAAAATGAATTAATCATCCAAGAGTTCAAGTTTTGTTATCTTGCTCAGTGAACTAGGACATTTGAATATCCCATGAGTGAAGTAATACTTCACTTAACACTCCATTTAGGAGTTATGACAACATGAGCTTTTGAGGGCAAATTAATGTTCAAGTGATTTGTGATTTAATTTAATTTCAATTAATGGGTTTAAGTTTGGAATAGTGTTCAAGTTGTTTTAGATTTATTTTGAATTCTTTATCTTTGGTGATGTTATATTTAATTCAATTTAATTTAATTTTAGTTTAATTTAATTTGGTTTAGTTTTACTTTCAATTTAATTGTATTTAATTTAATTTAGTTTAATATATTTTAATTTAATTTAATTTAATTTAATTTAATATGTTTTAATTTAATTTTATTTTATTTAATTTAATATGTTTTAATTTAATTTAAATTCAATTTAAATTTTTAATTTTAATTTAGTATTTTATATCTCTCTTTTTTTATATATATTTTAAAGATGATTTAATTTAATTGTTAAAGTATTAATTTAATTGAAATTTTGGAAGGATTTAATTTAAATTTTTTAATCTTTAATTTAATTTAATGATTAAGTCTTTTAATATTTTAAATCTTGAATTTGGATTATCATTTTAATTAGGAATTAAATGTTATTGAGGTGATTAATTTAGGGATTTCTTAGATTAAAGAATAAATCTCTTCCTAATAATATCTCTCTTTTAATAATTCCAATTTTTTTTAGTATTCTTCCAAGTTTAATTAATCATTTAATTAAGGTTTATTTTAATTATTTTCAAATTATTAGGTAGGTTTCTACCCTTTAACTACCTAAGTTTCAAACATCCAAAATCAACTTAGTATCAAATATTTTACCCACCCTTTCAATTAAACCTAAAATTTTTAATTATAGGTTACAATTTTAATTACCATTTTTGCCCCTTAAACTTACTAATTTCATAACTCACTAAATTGAGCTTAAATGAATTTGAAATTTTTATGTGACTTCACTCATATATCAATCAAGACATTAGAGGAGAAAATGTGATTTTTCTGTATTTAATTTATTTATGTAATTATTTTTTGTGGAAAATAAGGATTTTCAAGGAAAATTTAATAATATGACCAAGGGAAAGTTTCTGTCCTTAAGAAAATTATGGGACATTCCTAATGACCAGAGGACCACTTGGAACAATTTTGGTTATTTTTTGAATTATATTATTTTTATTATAATTATTCTGAATTTTGGAGTATTAATTAATTTAAAAATAAATTAATGGTTGAAAAATGAATTTTATATTTTTCAAAAATCTCTCTGATATCAAGGAAACCAGAGAACCAATTTACATAATTTTCTGATTTTTCTTTGATTTATTAGAAAATACATTTTTTTTATTTTAAAATTACCTTAGGGCTTTAAAATTTGATATCTCATTATAGAGACTTAAGAAAAATATCGGGTTTGTTCCTAAGTGATTAAAATTCAAAATGTGACATTTTGCTGAATTTTATTATTTTTGTAATTTTTATTATTTTTAATTATTAAAAATATTAAAATAATGCAAAAAATTAACTTTTTAGAAAATTGCAATTTTAATTTTCTTAAATTCCCTCGATATCGGAGAGGCACCAAAACCGATTTGGTGAATTTTTGAAAAGTATTTTGAAAGTTATGAATTTTTGAAGTTTAAGTTTGGCTAAATGGCTTAATCAACCCATTTGATAGGGCTAACCAAGTTCAATTGACTTCAAACTTTTATGGTGAGTTCCTCTGATCCTAAAGGTCAGTGGAGAATTGATTTCAAGTCAATTTTATGTAATATTAGCTCTAATTAATTAAGGTTCCAATTTGGGTGTTTAAGCCAATTAGGGTTATTCTAAGTGAGTTAACTCAAAACCTATTTTCCTAGGGTCCTCTGGTCATAAGAAACCTCTCCAAATTTTCTTAGAATTTATTTCACAACATGCTAATTATTGGAATTAAAATACTCAGAATAATGACCTAGAATTGAAAACTCAATAACTCTTCATAGGGATGGCCTCTGACTTTGGAAAATTCAGAGAATGTCCCCAAATTCAGAGGCTTCAAAAGCCCTATGGTCTCATACCATGGTGAATTGTATACATGCATGGAGAATTAAAAATGTGCAGAGAGTAAATAAATTATTAAAAATCAAATACTCAATGAAATTAAATGATTTCTTTTCCACATTATTCTCCTCTCGTTCACCGAGCAAGAGGGTATTTTTATTTTATTTTTAGGATTTTCCTGCACAGAGTTATGAATTTTCTAAGTTCTGGTAATTAAATAAATAAGAAAAATCCTATTTTTCTACTTAAGTGACGCGGCGCCAGCTCAACCTAGGCATCTCCGAAACGCCGCGTGTCGCGCTGCCATTTGACGCCGCCACTTGAGTCAGTAGCCCGGGTCCCGCCTTCCACGTATCATCCACTGATCCGACCCGATCTGAGTCTTCCGTCCGCGCGTGTATTGAATGGACGGCATCCGTTCATCGTCCCCAAGCCTCCTAGCCCGAGAACCGTCCATCTTCTAGGCTTAAGATCTCACTCGATACTTGACCAAATTAAAAGTTCTTATGCTCTATGGATTCGTCTCGAGAAGATGAACACATCATACAGTTTATGTGGCATGAAATTGACTCAATAAAAATGGAGAATGCTCAGAAGCTCGGGAAGAAGAGTGAGACCATACCTTTGCTCAGAGAAGTGTGGCTTCGATCTGAGGGTTGTGTCACCTTCGATTGAGTCCAAGAAAGCTCCAGATTAAGTCTCCTGGCCTGTTGAATTGTCCAGGTATGATTTTGACCAAGCCCGATTTTAACCTTTGGAGTCTGGAACAGATGGGTGGCCTGGAGAGGGGGCTTTCACTGGAGAACTCCTTCTCTTGGTCTTGTGCAGGTGTGGGTGAGTTTAATTTGACTTTGGTGGATGATTTGGGAGTGTCCTGTTCTGGCCTGAGAATTGAGCTTCAAAATTGAACTCAATTAGTGGGGATTAGGAAAAGAGAACAGTGGGGATTAAATGCTCTAGGTGTGGGGGAGAGTATGGAGTGATTTTGGCAGAGTTTCCTTAAGGTTGGTTCAGCACGTCCTCATGGCCGAGAGGGGTGAGGTTTAAATAGGAGAGGCTGGAGGGCCTCCCAGGGGGGTTTAAGGCTTGGGATCACCTGCTCCATGCAAGAGAAGAACAGCCATGGTGGCCACTAGACTTGGGGCAGCTTAGCAAGGGGGAATTTCAATGTTGGCTCACATGTGAGCTTTCGGCCATGGTGTTTTCCGGCGGCCTGGTGGCTGGCCGGCCAGGCATGGGTCACCCTCAGGTTCAGGTGGGTCAGGGTTGGGGCTTTGTGTAGGCAATGGACCAATGCCATGTGTAAAGGACTTGAATTAAAATGGAATGGAGATAAGGTCACTTTGGGTTCAAATGGGTCAAACCACCATTTTGGGCTTGGTGCACCCTTCCAAGTTCTGGTTTTGGGCTGGGAGGATCATGTGAGTCAACCTAATAAAGGTAGTGAAGTCCACATCAAGGATTAGGTGGCAAAGTATGGTTTAGAGTGTATAATGTTTAAGGTAAAAAGGGTATCCCCTCTCTTGCCATTAATGGCTTGGTGAGGTGGAAAGTAGATTCCATGGCTCTCATGGCTGGCTCCCATGTGGCTTATGCATGGCTTCATGACTCCATTTGGCTTGGGAAAAGTTTAGTCAACTTTCATGAGGAAGGGTGTTGGAATTTTTTATGGATTTAAGGAGAATTGTCATAAGGCTTGATTTGGATTGGTTTAATGATGATCTTGAAACTTAGGGGTGATTTTGATTAAATGGATGATGAGGGGAAGTGTCATGTGGGCTTTGGATGAATTTTGGGCCTTTTGAAGTCATTTTTTATGGGCTTTTAGGAAGGCTAAAGGGGATGGGCCTTTAGGTTTAAGAATGAATTCATGGATGGGAATTTTGTAGAAGTTTGGGCCAAATAATTGTTGGGTTTGATTTAGGAATATGTCATGAGTGATTTGAAATGAGTTTGGAGTGATTTGGGTTTGAATTGGGTTGGATTTAGGCCTCTCTGGTAAATGGGCCAATGTAGGTCAAATTGGGCTAACTTGGGCCAATGTTGGGCTAGGGTTGAAATTGATGTAAAATTAATGTTGGGAAATATTTATGGGAGTGTTTTAAAGAGGTTTTGACTTTGGTTGGGTTTTGATTTTGGGGTTTGGGCTTATTTGGGTTAGGTTTGGGTTTAGGTCAAAATTGGGTTTTTTGGTTTTGGGTTGAATTTGAGTGGGGTTTGGGTCCAAATTTTGGGCAAATTATGTTAGTTTTTTGTTTTTGGGGATGTTAGGGAAGGTTTAGAAAAGGTTTTGGGTTAATTGGAGTTGAATTGGGTTAGTTTGGGCTAAGTTTGGGTCATGGGTCCAAATTAGGCTTTAAGGTCAAAAGTGAAATTGGATTCAAATGTCAATCAAATTGTAATTGGATTTGGTCTAGATTGATATTGTAGATATTAAATTGAAGTTTAGAATTGAATTGGACCAGAATTTGGGTCAGTTGGGTAGGTTTGGTTTGACATTAGGTTCACTTTGGGTTAAAATGGGTTAAATTGGGGATTTTGACAGAAGTGGGGTAAATTGACAAAATTGGCCCATGGTGTAGTTGGACAAAATGAAATTGGGAATATTTGGGATTTTCTGGAATTTTCTGGGAATTTTCTGAATTTTTGGATTTTTTGGAAAAGAGGGGCTTTTTTGGGTATTTGGAGAGTATTGGGGGGTATTTTTGGAATTTTTGGTATTTTTGGCTATGGATGATCAATTTGAGTGGAGGGAAATGTTTAGGAATGATTTTGGGGAATTTTGGGTAATTTAGGTGACTTTGCAAATTTTGGGTAGTTTCAAGGGCATTTGATAGGTTTGGTGGGTCTGGGGTCCCGGGGGTCAAAAATTGAAGATTGGGTAAATATAAGTGGAATGAAATCATTTTGGTTGAGCCATGAAGGCATATCAAGCCCACATGAGCCATGAAGGGACTCATTTGAGGCATTCACTATGTTGTTCCTAACCCTCTTAGCCAAGGGCTTAGGGGTTAAGCACCATCCATGTGAATCACCTCCATGAGTCGGGAGGTCAAGTTGGGTATGGGTGTGGTTTTAGGAGGTGTGTGAAAGTGTAGTGTATAAGTGTAGTGTGTGTGTAAGTCAGCCCTCACCGCGACCGGAGCCACCTGAGGCGGTCCTAGGGGCCAAAGAGTCCTATAGGAACTCATCCTTTAAACTTCCACATTTGATTTCGACCCTCACAGGTGATTAGGGGTCTACAATCAAGTTTGTGGAGTTTGCAGGGAGTTAAGAGGTGTTTTTGAAATTCTAAAAGGTGAGTTCCACTTCTAGTCCTCTAAGATAGTCAAAGGAAAAGCCTAAGGCTAGATCCTAAGTACTAAAGAGAGAAGAGAAGAGCTCATCAAAAATGAGGTCAACAAGATGCAATATGAGAAAAGAGAATAAAAGAAAAGAAAAGAAAAGAAGAAAAAAGAAAAGAAAAGAAAGAAAAAGAGAAAAGAGAAGGGAAGAAGGTTGAGTAGAGAGATTAAGGGACATGTTACAGTTTCTCCATCCTTGCTCCTTTATGCTTGCTACACTTTATTTATGAATTTTTTCATTTTTTGGATTCTATTGTTGGTATGAAATGGGTTGGTAAGCTCTATGATGGAATGGTTATGTGGCTAAGAACTTACAGTGATGCATTCTTATGATATTCTATTTGTTATGTTGCATACGTGGATGAGCTTGAATTTGTGGAAAAACATATGAAACAGGGGAAGTGCTGCCGGATTTTTCTCTTAAATTCGCTTTTGCCTTTCTCTTTATGCCATGAGATTGCCTGGTTTTGGCCCCTTATGGGCTCGTTTTTGGCCTTATGGAGGCTCGGTTTTGGCCTTATGGGCTCGGTTTTCCCGTCTATTTTTGAACCTAATTATAGCCTAGTTTCTATCTTTAAATGGTTTAGTTTTGAGGGCTTTCTCTTACCTTTTTCTTGAGGGTTCGATATTCTCTTTTGCTACTCCTATTCTTAGCCTTATGATGGCCCGGCTTAGTGCTTTGTGTGGCTCAGCCTCACGGCCTGATGGGCCCATTTTTTTTCTTTCTTTAAGTTTGGTTAGGATCTCATTCGCTAAGATTTTAAAAATCTAAAAGTTTCATTCTTCAAAGTCTTAAATCACATTTGAAATGACCCTTTTTCATAATATCGGGGTTTGGAAGTAGCTTTCATTCAGTTTTGAGGGCCAATCCGCCTCCTTTGCAACCTCATTTTAGGCGGGTCATTCTCTCCTCTCTCTCTTCCTTGTCTCCATCTTTTGCTTCTTCTTGCTTCTTGACCCGAGTCTTGCGCTTATGTACGAGACATAAGTGAACACGTATAGCCTTTTACTATATATGGGACCATCAAGCAGGGTTGTAAGTAGGATGGTTAGGGAGGATGATGATGACAATGCATAGAAGAGGGATACGAGGGATTTCTAGAATAGTGTCTCCTGACTCGGAGGAGGAAGGAATTTATGATACTATTCACCCACCCTTGGGGTATCTGCCACTATCACCCTTAGGTTGCTAGCAGTCCTAATTCGATTAGGATAGTCAACCTGTGGATCACACTGTTTTACAAAATATACAAATACATTTTAAAATACAAAACTACCCCCAACTACAAAACAGCTTTTTACCCATAAATTTGTACTTGCATGCAATCCAAATTGAAATGAATGAAAAAATTTAGAAAGATCCATGGTTTATTTTTCAGGTCAAGCTAGGACTGCCCTCTGTAGGATGATGTTCTGGTAGTCAGCACTTATGGTTGGGATATATAGCACAACTCTGAGTCCTCCGTGCTATCGTGCTTACTGTCTTTCCGGACTTGTAGTCCATTTCTCCGTGGTTTTCTACTAGTTTTTCTACGATTTTTCTATAGTCCTGGTTTCCGATGTCTTTCCATTAAATCTTCTACGAATCGTTTGTTTCGACTTTTTCTACACACTTTTACATTTTCACACACACATCAGCACATACTTGCTCTATTTATGTGCTACTGTTGTTTTACTGTACTACATACACCGCTACTACTATTTCTTCTCTAGTACACTTTATCTTTTGTGCTTTACTGTACATTTACTTTATTACAAATCATGATACTTGCCTGTGAAAATTAAAATAACCTCACAACATTTAAAATATAAAATAACTCAAAATTTAATTACAAACAAAATAAACTTGCAACTTCAACTAAACTAAAATGTCTCATTGAATGACCGGGATTCCTTCTGAGAAGGTAACCTACGTGTTGCCAACGAGATCTCCCACAGTCTGGATGAAAGTATGGAACTCATTAAGTTAGGTTTAATAAATTCATCCGGACTAAGCGAATCCGATGAAAATGGTGAAACAGAAATGAGGAAACCATGGGATCCTAACCGATGTCGTCATAACCAACTTAAACATTTGTTTTAAAACACTAGCCACCTCAATTTTAAACATTTCTAAAACAAGATACTTCTCTCATCTCTTCAATTTGACACTTCTTTAAACTGCACCTACTACGACGAGGATCTTGGAGCATGCATTGCGGGCAACACGGCCATCTTCAACAGCAAAACTCCTTAGAAATTAAATAACAAGTCATAGAACTTCGAGGTAGTCCACCTGGTGAGACATAAACCCTCACCTTCTCTTTTAGGCCTTTGCATAACCATGCTGTGCAATATAAGCCTTAACCCACTTTAGGATTCCAAGGTTATCGTTTGGTACGACGTAAATCTTCTCTTCTTCCATGTCATTTTCATAATCAAATATTATGCAAATGTAATTCCTATAATTAATTGGTAGGATTGAAATTTGAATAAATTTATTTCTAAAATTTGAAGCCCAACAGTAGGATAGTCTGGAATGTCACCGGGGTTTACTCGGATCCATGCCATCCCATACTCCTCTTTCCTTTGGTTCCCGAAATAAATGATCCACCTTCTGTCTTTCTCATTTCCTATACACACCTATTTGAAAACCCTAACCCTTGGAATTCAAGAAGATAGATACCTCTGATCTAAATCAAGAGTTCTCTCAGGTGACTTTGATCATTTGAGGGGTAATTAACTATAGGGGCTTGCCTCTATAGGGAGCTTTAAATACCAGACTAATATAAAACCTATTTAATCATTCTTTACTAAATAGGGGAACTTGTCAGTCAATATAAAGGTTCGTAGACCATAACGGATGTCATGAATTTTGTAGTTTATTTGATCGAGCGATATCATCAAGTGGTGTGTCTATTCTTCGGTATAGATGCAGTAGTTGCGATATAATGCTTGTTCATTTAAACTTCTAAATAAATTAGATACATTCATTCTCATTTTTCAAATCTAAAATTTTATTTGTAAAAATCAATATATATATTTATTAAATTAAATCAAAATCCCTAATCCATAAAAACAATTTAACGACCGACTAATAGGAACCACAACCATAGAATTCTGAGGATCGTCAGGGCCCAAGCTACCAAGTGAGATATTACTGAAGAGATTCCTCACCAGGAGGAACTCGGTGCACTGTAGACCTCTCTTCCCCTTTAAGGGAGTAGGTTTCACCCGTTAACAGACACTAGTGGAGATAAGAGCCTCCATAAGATTTTTGTTACTCTACCACTACATCATGTTTATGGTGATGAGAGGGAGAAGCCCACTCCCATCACCCGAGTTTGTACCATTTTTCATAAGTTAGCCAATATACAAGGGTGTTCAGTTGCTGATTTACTTAAGAGAATAGGCTACGTAGTGTCGTCGAGAATGAAGAATGAGATTTTAAAGAAAGATAGACCTGCTCGATAGTCACAGAGATCAGTTGGGGTACTGCTAGTCCGTCTTCTTGCAAGAATCTGTTTTGGAGTTTGTGTCAATACTGTTACCACTATTGCAGTTGTTACCACTTTCGTCTCGAAACCCACAGGTTGTAGACCAGCCAAGTCTCATCTGGGTCTTAGAATATCACATGCTTTTTTTCGAGGAGAATTCCTGAAAGAGGGATAAAGGTAAAAGATCATTTGCCAATGTACATGGTCTACACTTTAGGGAGCACACTTCTTCCCGACACTTTGATGTCACCACCGAGTCATCACCCCTCAAGGCTTTAATACCCAGGAAGAAAGTGTGGTTACCTAAATTCGCTGTACCGGTACTTTCAGAGAGGCTAGGGGAGCATGTCCGTGAGATGGATCGTGAGTCTGATGCTTCAGCTACCGCTACCGCTGTTGCCTCTGAGTCTGTTGTAGAAAAGAACGAGGTTTAATAAAATTCTACCAATCTTAAGTTGGTCAAAGAGAACTTAGTTGATAATAAAGTACGGAGGATCCAAGAAACCATTTTAGAGTTAGCCAAAGAATGAGGTTTTTATGTTGATGATGAAGCTCACTACCTTTCAGATTACATGAATGAGAAGTTCATGGAAATCAACGTCGTCGAGACAAGAGCCACAGCATTTTTGTGCAATGCTCCACTTTCTACAGAGGAGAACGCCGTAGAAGAGTTTCACAAGGCCATTCAGTTAAGGTATGAACAGATCAATTGGATGGAGAAGAAAATGGACGAGATGGTTGCTGCCATGACAGAAATGGTTACAGAACACAGACAGTCACAGTCACGATAGGTAGCGTCACAAGAGGTGAATCAACCAGAGATCATACATATTACCAACGAAAGGAAGGAGGCCGCTTCTGCTAATGGAGATGAGCCGTTAATGAAAGATTCAATTCAAAATTTTGTACTGAAAAAGTATATCAAGCAGTTGATCGAGCCGCAAGTGAGGGAAGCCCTAGCCCAATCAAATGGTGGTGCATCAATTGCAAAAGGTAGACCTTACCTAGAGAACTTTGATGTCTTACCATACCTCAAGGGCTTTGTGCCACCAAATTTCAAGACTTTCAATGGGATAGGGAATCCCCTCCAACATATTGTGCACTTTCGGACAAGTTGTTGCAATGCTGGGGGTAACGAGGCTCTCATGTTCTATCAGTTCATCAGCATCTTTCTAGGATTTTCATTTGACTGTTACGCGAAATTGCCCAACGGATCAGTCAAACATTTTTCAACGGCTCCTAATCATCGTCCCCAATTGACCTAACCCGTAAACTGTTCACCCACTAAACCTAAGATCTCAGCCTAAACTCAATCAAATCACTTCGGGTTTGTTTCTATGGACTTATCTGACCTAGAAGAACCCATGTATACAGTTAACATAGCCTGAAATCAACTCAATGTGCATGGAGAATCAAAATAGGCTCGGGAAGAAGGCGATGTTCAATACCTTGGTCTGAGAGGGGATGCCTCAATTAGATGGTTGTGGAAGCTTTAGGGAGGTCCAACGAGCTTACATATGAAGTCCCAAGCTCTGGTGAAATGCCTAAACCTGAATTCAATCAAGGCCAATTTCAGGTGTTAACCAAGCTCTAGGTTGGAGGGGGTCTGTGTTGGGGTTTTTGTGAGAGATCTTCTTCTTTCAGTGTGTGGATGTTGTAAGGTCAGTCAATTTGGATTTTATGCACTATGGAGCTATCGATAAATTTGTCCTGGTTTCGACTGAAAAATTGGTCTGAGAAATTGGCTTAGGGCAGAGGGCTTGGGTGGCTAAGGACAGTGGGTCTGAATTCAGGAGGTCTGGAGAAGCTCTATTCAGATTTTGCAAGAGTTTCCCCAGGGTTTCAGGCACACTCCCCTTTGTCCATGAAGAGGTGATTTTATAGGCATGGCCAATGGGTGGAGCTCAAGGCCAATGTGGGTGCTTTAGGATGCTGAGGTGGAGAGCTGTGCGACACAAGTGGCCTATTGGTGTGGGACATCTAGGCTAGATCAAATTAGGTTTGATTTCATGTGGAGTGGCTCTCAGTTTAGGCTCGTCCGGCGACTAGGTCAGCCTGCAAGTCCTGAGCTGGTGGTCAGGCGGTTAGGTGAGCCAGTGCGGAGGTTTAATGGTGGCTAGCTTAAATGGTTGATGGCTAATGGCAAATCTCCGCTTAGTATAGCCATTAAAGGGAAGAGATCCCCTAATTTGAGGAACCCTAGGTCTATTGCTCCACTAGGTTGGACTAAATGGATCTAGACCAGTCCCTAGGGTCCAAATGGTGGCTGTAGCGAGCTTATTTTGGTCAGTTTGGCTAGGTTTGGTCACATTGGGTCATAGGTTCAATTTTGGGGACTTTGGGCTCAAGTTGGACTAGGTTGGGTTCAGGCTTGGGTTAAGTCTAATTGATTGTTCAAAATGATTTTCATGATTTTCATAAATGTTTTAGAAGAGGACTCGAGTTGTTTTAAATTGATTTGGGAGGTGACTTTAGGGGAATTTTGGTATTTGGTCAAAATTAGGGATTTTTTGTTTGAGTTAAAATTGAGCTTGAAATTGGGTTGAATTAGACTTGAATTTGGTTTAGAATGAGAATATGGATGATGAATTTTAGTTTAGGATTGAAATTGATGGCGATTGGGATCAATTGGGTGGACATTGGTGGTGGTTTGGGCATTTTGGGCCTTAAGGGGCAATTTGGGGCTTTTGGTCAAATGGGTCAATTTTGTCAAATTATGTCCAGTGAAATGGTTCAAATTGATTTTGGAGACATTTGGTATGATTTTGGAATTTTTAGGATTTTTTGGAATTTTTGAATTTGGAGGGGTATTTTGGTCATTTAAGGGGTATTTTAGTCATTTTGATAAATTTGAGGAGTTTTGGGTATTTTGAGTGGTAAGGAATGTTTTGGGATGATTTTTGAGAAAATTGGCTAATTTAGATATTTTGGGATTTTGGTCAAAATTAGGGTTTAGGGGCAATTTGGTAATTTGGTGGAGTTTTAGGGGTAAGGGGTCAAAGTTAGAATTTTTGGTAAAATTGAAGTTAAATGAGAATGGTAACCCATTTGAACCTGGGACCAAGAGAAATCACACTTTGGCTTCAATGTTGGTTCTAACCCAAACCCTAGCGTAGGGTCAAGCGCTTAAGGAACCACCCACATCAGTTTCCAAAAGGGTAGGGGATCAAGTGTGAGGAAGTGAGTGTAAGTGTGTTTGCTCCAGACCAACTAGGTTTAGTCCTAAGGCTTGACCATCCTATAGGGAACTCCTCTTGAGCTTCCTTATGCTTGATCTCATCCTCCAAAGTATTTAGATGTTAGGCTTTAAGCATTCGAAAACTCCAAGTGAAGCAAGAAGTGTTTTTAATTTCTATGAGGGAAGGGTCTCATCACTAGACTTCTAAGATAGTCACCAAAAGAGTCATATGGCTAGACCCCAAGCTATTCTAAAGAAAGACTAGACCTCAACCAAATTTAGATCAACAGTATGAATTGAGGATCACTGGGGATCGAAATCGAGGTTAGATTGGTTTGGGTCAGTTACGTCACTACTAGAAACAGTTAAAACATAGCCAAAATCATCACCCTTATAATCATAAGACCCCGGTGGGGCATAGAGAAAACTATATAGAGTTAACGGTTCGAGGGATTTCTCCCCAAAATCTGAGACAACCAATCTAATAGAGGCAGCCCCTATCTTAGACTTAGCGCTATCAATCCTTGGCTCATCTACGATCTCCTTCTTAATGATCTTCAGTTGTGGTGGCTTCTCCTGCGTGATCACCATCGTTTGCTTGTCAGGTCGCAGACTCTAAATGGCAGCTTATTCTGAAGCAGACTGAATCTGATCCAGGATCTTCTTGGAGGATCTCGTCCAAACTGTACTCCATCCATCCACCTCTATGTACAGACCTATCAAACTAATAGGCTCGATCGAAATCATATTTATTGAACCTCTTTGAGGATCTTTTAAATATTCTTTCAAAATCATTATGTTCCCTTCCTTGAAATTCCTATTGAGCCAATCCTTCATGCTAAAGCAATTCTCTATTGTGTGTCCGAGTAGTATGTGGTAGGGGCAGTAGTTAGGCTAATCTTTCTTATCCATTCCTCCAGCTTCTTAGGCTCCGGCAATTTGAACTCAAGCTTCTTCAGCAAACTTTGAAACATCTTTGCCACAGCTTAATCCTTGAAGGAGTAGATTTTGTTCAATCGATCTGAGATCGTCGGACCCTATCTACCATCTGTCTTGTACGACCCTTGCTAAAAGGACTACTGATGGGCCTAACTGTACTATTGGCCATACTGTTGTCTCTGAGCATATTGTTGTAGAAGCTAACCATATTATACCAGTTATCGATAACCCTGACGAGGCTGCTCGGTCAGAGTCTTCATATGCTTCTTGCCTTTGTCGACCGCTGCTACTGTTCCAGACTTCTTTTCAAATGTCTTAACTTGCCTAGGCTTTTCCTGCTTCTCCAAAGGCTCCATGTGCTTGACTTCCTTTTGTAGGTTGTTAGATTTTCTGAGCAACTTCTCGAATGACTTAGGCTTCGTTTGGGGGACGGTACCCCTGCGGCGCGGCGAGTAAAAGCAGCACGGCTAGTAAAAGCGGCACCGTATTTTTTTTTTCGTTTGTTTTCCAACTTCGCAGCACAGCGACCGCGAAGTTTGTTGGAAGCCAACCGCGGGATATACCCCGCGGCCCAGCTTTTGCACCTCACATACGAGAAATTGCCCCTGGAGAGATTTTTGTGCGAGGGTGGGGGCGTTGGTTAGGGAGATGGAGGGGAAGGCGACGGAGAGGGCAGACTTGCATGAAAGAGAAGATCGAAAGGCTGCGAGAGAACCACCCCAAGATCCGCTGTCGTCTCTGCTTACACCCAAGCACATATCACTAATCGCAACTCGGCTCTCAACAGTAGATTTGGCATCTACGATATGCCATCGACGAAGCAGATGATGTTCTGGATGACTTTGAGTACATGAAGCTTGAAGAAGAACAACAGCAGCTGAACATGGAGGAAACAAAAGTGCGTTCTTCATTCACTAGTTGGAACCTGCTCGCCAACTTTGAAGAGTCTGCGAACGAGCTCTCAAAATTGGTTCCTACTTGGAGAGACTGGAGGCAGTTGTGAAGAAACTTGATAAAGTTTCAGTTGACTTTAGTAGTTTCCTTTATCTCATTCAAAACTCAAAGTAGAAGCAGCAGGAGCTGGAGCTTCAGTTGTGCAAAGATCGTGAAACAGGACTTGCCTAAAAATGATGAAGAAGAATAACAGTGCCAGGGAAAGAGCTCGTTCAGGTTTCAGGTCTCCTGCTCTTGTTGATTTGCCTCTTGGGTCTTTGATTTATGCTCTCAAAGATTAGATTTTTTTTCCTTTTTTCTTTGATAGGTGATCCATAAAAAAATACCCATTTTTATGCCTTGATTTTTATCAAATTTTTAAGAATATTATGCTTTAATGAAAGGTATTTTTGTGTTTTTGGATATAGGTGATGGAAAAATGTTCAAAAAGGAAAAAATGTAAAAAAGGAGCAAAAATGAGCAAAAATGGAGCCAAAATGCAAAATTGTCAAAATTATTGGTCTGGCGCCTAGGTGCCAGAATCCGGAGCCTAAGCGCCAGGTCGATAAGGAATCTGTCAAGATTTTTGACTAATTTTGGACGGTTATTTTGACGGTGTTAGCGGTTACTAGATCTTCTAGAAGACTGGCAGTTGTTCCTGGTTTATAGGACATGTGATATAATGTATTTGGACACTTGGAAAGGGTTTTAATCGCGAAGAGGTGCGATCCAAAGTAAAGAGGTGCGAAGAACTGGACGCAGAGCCCGACGCCTAGGGGCCAGATGCCGGCGCCTAGGCGCCAGACACACCTTCTAGAAGATTCATTGAATGTGGACACATTTTGAAGAGGTGCCTTAAGGCAACCCTTGAAGCCTATAAATAGGAGGTACTCCTTCAGAAAAAATCGCCCACCGATCTAGAGCCCCATCTAGAGAGAGAATTAGAGAGATACTTTAGGGCCACATTTTACTATCCTTCATAAATTAGTTAGTTATTTTATTTAGAGTTTGTATTGAGAGTTTAAAGAGTTAGTGCTTTTGAAGTTTATTTGCTTTGGAGTCAGAAGAATTCAGAGGTTCAGTAGGAGAAACACTTGAGATAAGTATTTGTAATTTTATTCAAAGTTTCATTATCATGTTTTGTTGTTTAAATTCAATGATATTTTAAAAACTATTTATATTTTAAAACATTTTGATGATATTAATACCTGATCTTAATTTACTATTTAAATTGGCCATTTAAATTGTTAAAATCTGTTGAAGAGTTTTGATACTTAGAAGGAGATGAATTCTTAACTAGTAGATATCACATGAATCCTTGGGTTGTCGAAGGCCTTGTGCGGGTTATTCAAGGTGAAGTGCAAATAAATAGGAAGATATTATATAATGGGCGTAAAATTAATAAGTTTTAGAGTGACAGACTAAATTCTTGTGATTTGGTTTATAGATAAGGAAATGGTCACTAGTAGGGCCGACCATAGCCACCCTTGGACATCTAGTACTGTGAGTCTAGATTAACCCATTCTACTAACAATACATTCGGACCTGATTTATAGGCTAGCCAATGTTCTTTACACATGGATCAAAGGGTAAAGAATATGAATGCTTCTATTTGGCACAATACCATAAATTTATATTCTCCACGAATATTATCATTATCTTAGAAAATCTTGGATTAATTGAAAGGAAGAAAGTTGTTTTCTTATTGTTATTTACATCAATCATTTCATTACTGCTTTATTATTGCATCTAGTAAATTAAAAATATCGAATTTATAACTATAAAAGAAAAACTTTAAAATAAAATTAAAATATTTAAAAATCCATAACTCACTCCTCGTGGGATCGATACTGGGGTCTTTGTTTCAAAGCCCTATATTACTTGATATGATACGTATACTTGCGTAGTACCCCTTGTGTGTAAAATATTTTTGATAAAATTATATTTATATACACTAGCCGCTATTATTATCTATTACATATATTTGAAAGCATTAATTATTATATTTGTCCTCAGCGGATTACGGGTCAAGTTTTTGGCACCGTTGTCGGGGATTGAATTTTTAGTATGCATATATTTAGCGTGGGTTAAGTTTTTGGCGACGTTGCCCGGGGAGGAGTAGAGGCAAATTTTTTAGATTTTAAATATTTTTATTTTATTTTATTCATTTTCTTTTATTGTAAAAAATATAAAATACCAAAAAAATAATAAAAAAAATATTTAAAATAAAAAAAAATTTTACTAATAAATATAGATTTTATTTCTTGCTAATTTAGTTTTTATGCGTAGTGCTAGATCTGAAGGATTATTACCTTTAGATTCTGAATTAGAAAGAACTGTTAAAAGAATTAAAAAAGGAAAAAAATCTAATGAAATCCAAGAGATGGCTAATTTACATAACAATTTACAAAATCCAATTGAAATTAATGAACAAAATGTTTACAAACCATTAAGGGATTATGCTAACCCTATAGTTGATAAACTTCATAGTAGTATTCAAATACCTAGTGTAGATGCTAATTCTTTTGAGATTAAACCATCTATCATTCAAATGATTCAAAATAATCAATTTGGAGGAACACCAAATGAGGATCCAAATTTACACCTTGCTAGTTTTTTAGAACTTTGTGCTACCTTTAATTATAACAATTTTTCTGATGATGCTATTAGACTTAGACTCTTTCCTTTTTCTTTAAGAGATAAAACAAAGATGTGGTTGAACTCATTAGCAACAGGTTCTATTAAAACATGGGCTGAAATGACACAAAAATTCCTTGCTAAATATTTTCCTCCTTCTAAAACTGCTAAATTAAGAAATGATATTACTTCATTTAGTCAATTTGGTCGGGAGACAATTTATGAAACTTGGGAAAGATTTAAAGAACTATTAAGAAAATGTCCTCATCATGCTTTACCTGATTGGTTAATTATTCAAACATTTTATAATGGTTTAATTGGATCACTAAAATCAATTATTGATGTTGTTGCTTTGGAGGTTCTTTAATGTCTAAATCATTTGAAGAAGCTTATACTTTAATTGAAGAAATGGCTAACAATAATTTTCAATGGCCTTACGAAAGGATTAATCCTAAAAGAATGTGAAGTATTCAAGATAACGAAGTCTTTTCTATCTTAGCTTCACAAGTAGCTGCAATATCTAAGAAATTAGATAATTTTGCCATCAACATATCACATGACAACTCATCTAATATTGAAGATTCTCAAACTATTGAAACTTTACAAGCTATTGCTAGTAAAAATAATCCGTATTCAAATTATTATAATCCTTGATGGAAAAATCACCCTAATTTTAACTGGAATAATCAACAACAACAATGAGGTAATAATCAATCCCATCCAACTAAAAATTGGAATAATCAAGTAAATTCAAATTATAAACCACCTAGATTTAATAATTAACAGAAAAAGTTATCAATAAAAGAATTAATTTTACAAATAAGTAATCAATTACAAAATCAAAATACTGTTATTGGTAATATTGAGAATCAAATGGGACAAATCACTAATTTAATTAATTACATACCTCCAGGAACATTTCCTAGTAATGTTGAAATTAATCCAAAAGAAACTGGAGAAGAACATGAATATGTTAAAGCTGTACAACTTAGAAGGGGAAAGGAATTTAATGAAAGAATGCAGAATGAAATTGAAAAGAGATTGAGGTTGAAGAGATTGAAAAAAATAAAGAAACTCCTTCTCCTAATCAAGATCAAACTAATTTTTCTATTAATGTGGAAGTTGAAAAACCACCACCACCTTTTCCTCAAAGATTAAAACAGCAGAAGATTGATCATCAATTTTCTAAGTTCTTTGAAATTTTTAAGAAACTTACTTATAAACATACCTTTTGCTTGAAGCTTTGGAACAGATGCCAACTTATGCAAAATTTATGAAGGATATATTAAGTAAGAAACGAAAATTTGAAGCCTTTGAAACTGTTCCATTAAGTGAAGAATGTAGTGCAATAATTCAAAAGAAACTACCTCAGAAACTTAAAGATCTTGGAAGTTTTACTATACCTTGTGCCATTGGAGAAAAATTTTGTGGAAAAGTTTTATGTGATTTAGGAGCAAGTATTAATCTCATGTCATTTCTATTTATCGAAGGTTGAATTTAGGAGAGATTACTCCCACCACTGTAACCCTTCAGTTAGCTGATAGATCCATCACTTACCCTAAAGGAGTTATAGAGGATATACTTGTTAAAGTAGATAAATTTATCTTCCCTGTGGATTTCGTTGTACTTGATATGGGAGAAGATAAAGAAATACCAATTATTTTAGGGAGACCTTTTCTAGCTACCGGACGAGCTATGATTGATGTGCAAAAAGGAGAATTAACTATGAGAGTTAATCATCAAGAGATTAAATTCAATGTTCTTAAATCGATGAAGTACCCTGACAAAGAAAAATGCTATCGAATGGATATTTTTGATTTTATAATTGAAAAACACTGTTGAGAAAAATGTAAAATCATTCTTGAAGAAGAAATTGAATTTTTAACTCATGAAAATGAAGAACTAAAAGAAAAAAAATTACTTAAAGAAACTCATTATATTAAAGATAACTGGGAAACTTTATACATAACTCAAAATGATATACTTTTACCCTCAATTAAAAAGCCCCTGAACTGGAATTAAAAATGTTACCATCACATTTAAAGTATGCGTTTCTTGGAAATTGATTAACTTTACCTGTTATTATTTCTTCTAAGCTAAGTTTAGATAAAGAAGAAACATTACTAAGATTGTTAAAGAATTATAAGAAAGCTTTTGGTTGGACTATTGCTGATATAAGAGGAATAAGCCCTTCCATTTGTATGCATAGAATTTTAATGGAAGATAATTTTAAACTTACTATTGAACCGCAAAGAAGATTAAATCCTATCTTGAAAGAGGTTGTTAAAAAAGAAATTTTAAAATGGTTAGATGCTGGAATTATTTATTCTATTTCGAATAGCCAATGGGTAAGTCCTATTCATTGTGTTCTAAAGAAAGGAGGAGTAACTGTCACTCTCAATGATAAAAATGAACTAATTCCTAGAAGACAAGTTACTGGATGGCGAACTTGTATTGATTATCAGAAGTTAAATGACGCCACTAGAAATAATCATTTTCCTTTACCTTTCTTGGATCAAATGCTTGACAAATTAGCTGGACACTCATATTTCTGTTTTCTGGATAGATATTCTGGTTATCATCAATTACTTATCACTCCTGAGAACCAAGAGAAAACAACATTTACAAGTCCTTATGGAACATTTGCCTTTAGAAGAATGTCTTTTGGTTTATGTAATGCACCTACAACTTTTCAAATATGTATGATGTCAATATTTTGTGATTTGATTGACAAAGGAATTGAAGTATTCATGGACGATTTTTTAGTTTTTGGAACTTCTTTTGAATCTTGTTTGGAAAATATTTCCAAAGTTCTGAAAAGATGTGAAGAAACAAATTTAGTTCTTAACTGGGAAAAATGTCAATTTATGGTCACAGAAGGCATTATACTTGGTCATAAAGTTTCACAAAAAGGGATGGAAGTTGATCAAGCAAAAATAAAAATTATTGCTAAACTGCAACCCCCTACTACTGTTACTGATGTGAGAAGTTTTCTAGGTCATGCTGGATTTTATAGAAGATATATAAAGGATTTTTCTAAAATTGCTAAATCTCTTTGTCATTGATTGGAAAGAGAAGCTAAATTTGAATTTAATGAAGACTGTGTTAATGTTTTCAATATTTTAAAAGAAAAATTAATAACTGCACCTATAATTATTGCATCTAATTGGAATAAACCTTTTGAATTAATGTGTGATGCAGGTGATTTAGCAATTGGAGCTGTATTAGGACAAAAATATGAGAAAATTTTCAAAGTTATATATTATGCTAGTAAAACTCTTACTGAAACTCAAAGAAATTACACTACTACTGAGAAAGAGCTTTTAGCTATAGTATATGCCTTTGATAAATTTAGACTTTATCTTCTTGTTACCAAATGCATAGTTCATACTGATCATTCCGCTATTAAATATTTAATGTTGAAAAAAGATGCTACACCTAGACTGATAAGATGGGTTTTACTTCTACAAGAATTTGATTTTCAAATAGTGGATAAAAAATGAACGAACAACCAAATTGCTGATCATTTATCTAGAATTAAGAATGATGTTATTACTGAAGAAAATATAAATGAGAAATTTCCTTATGAACATTTGTATGTTATTCAAGGATGCCAAACACCTTGGTATGCAGATATAGCTAACTAATTAGTTAGCAATATTTTACCTTATGGATTGGATAACAAATTTATTAAGAAATTTAAAAATGATTCTAAATCTTATATTTAGGAAGATCCTCATTTATTTAAATTAGGAAGAGATTCTGTAATTCGTAGATGCGTACCTTATGAAGAAACTTATGCTATTATTAAAAAATGTCATGATTCCGAATTTGGAGGACACTTTGGAGTAGATAAAACTGCATTTAAAATTTTAAATTCAGGATTTTATTGGCCAACCTTATTTAAAGATGTGAGACATTATGTGAAAACATGTGATTGATGTCAAAGGATGGGAAATATATCCAAAAAAGATGAAATGCCTTTAAACTATATATTGGAAGTTGAAATTTTCGATATATGGGGTTTAGACTTTATGGGACCATTTGTACCATCATCTAGAAAGATTTATATTTTATTAGCGGTTGATTACGTTTCAAAGTGGATTGAAGTTGTAGCTTTACCTAGCTGTGATTCCAAAAATGTTTCAAAATTTTTAAAGAAGATGATTTTTTCAAGATTGGAATGCCTAAGGTAATTATCACAGATGGTGGAAGTCATTTTAGAAATATAAGAATTCAATCATTATTGGAAAATTTTGGAATCAAACACAGAATTGCAACTTCATATCACCCACAAACAAGTGGAATGACTGAAGTATCAAACAGAGAAATTAAAAGAATTTTAGAGAAGACTATTAATCCTAAAAGAACTGATTGGGTTGGTAGAATTGATTCTACATTATGGGCTTATAGAACAGCTTATAAGACATCAATCGAAATGTCACCTTACCTGTTAGTTTATGGTAAACATTGTCACTTACGTGTTGAACTTGAACATAAATCTTATTGGGCGATAAAGGAGTTTAATTTTGATTTGAATTCTGCAGGAGAAAAACAATTATTGTAATTAAATGAGATGGATGAAATAAGAAATGAATCATATGAAAATGCAAGGATTTGAAAAGAGAAAATGAAAATATTATATGATAAAAAGATTTCAGGAAAAATATTTGAGCTTGGACAAGAAGTATTATTATTTAATACTCGTTTAAGACTTTTCCTGGAAAATTAAGATCAAAATGGATATGACCGTATATAATTGAAAAAGTATACCATTATGGAGCTGTGGATATTAAAGATCCCAAAACGGGAAAATTTTTTAAAGTTAATGGATTAAGACTAAAGCCTTATTTGGGAGATATTAAAAAGATTTATAAAGAGGCTTATGAGTTGAGTCTACCTGATTAAAAACTTAATTAGGTCGGGCTGACGACGTTAAACCAAGCGCTTTGTGGGAGGTAACCCATAGTTATTCATTGTTTTGTGTGTTTTTACATTTTTAATATAAGGTTATGCCTTGGTCTGGTTTAATTTCATATTACTTTAGAAAATTTGATGCTAACAAGTCTTTATTGACTTAAGCTGAAAATTATCTCGAAATATATAAAGCTTAGACATTGGATCACTCTATTTCATATATGAGTAAAAAGGAGATCAAGTTAACCTTCATTATGATTGCTTATAATTTGTGCTACTGAGTCTATATTGATCTTACCATTCTAAATTACCTATTTTGGAGAATGAAACTTTGAAATTTGACGTTAGGCGAAACGGAGTCGAACATGGTTCCGACGCATAGGCGCCAGATTTGGCTCCTAAGCGCCAGAGTAAACTATTTGTCGATGGGTCAGACGCCTAGGCGCCAGATTTGGCGCCTAAGCGCCATAGTTACTGGATCATCTCAAAACCAAAAATCTTCTATTTTTCACACGATTTTCTCTTATAAATTACCCTATCTTCATCCTCAATCCCTATGCAATCATTATTTCAACCCATACACTCCATTCTTGAGAGATTAGAGAGGATTTTTGAAGAAATGGAGAGGAGAAATCTTGGAGAAGAGGCTAGAGACAAGGTCTCAAAGGATCCTCAACCCTACTTCAATGGTTTCATCGCTGTAAGTTTGAAGAAAATTTCTAGTCGTCTAGATAAGTTTGAAGCAGAATTTAAAAGCATTGGAGATCGCCTTCATGAGATGTTTCATCAAATTGAACATCTGGAATGGCAGGCAAAACTTCAATTTGATCATCTAGTGGCTTATCAAGATGCTCAAGTGGAGACATATGCGAAGAACAATTGGTTCGACAAGAAAACAACTACGGATTTTCCGAGGGCGTTAGCATTTTTTCCAAGTGGGCTGAATAGTTATCCTTGCCAAGATAATGGGAATTAGATAGTGATGTGGTGAGATTGTGATTTATCTAGTGTGTCGTTGTATCGATTTAGTGAATCGATTGTGTTTGTTTGTGTGTTTGCTTTCATGTTCAATGTGTGTTGTATTTGCTTTCAAATTTGTGTTGTTTGATCGTTGTTAGAACTTGAATCATGTTATGATACTTATCTGAATCATATTGAGCCCAAAATTGAAAATCATGAATGGAATTAGAAGAGTTTGATTTAAACTTGTGTTTAATTGGTGGATTTAATTTTTAATTTTTAAAATTTTTGGAAAATATTTTGGAAGATGAAACTGAAGCAATACTCTTATATGAGTAATTAGAAGTTTAATTTATGAATTTCAGTGGAAAATAAAATTTTTAAAGTGATTTTTTTTGGAAAGGCGAGTCTGGCGCCTAGGCGCCAGAATTCGGCGCCTAGGCACCAGTTCGGCCTGCTTACCCGAAAATCACCATTTGAACCCCCATTAGCCATTTTTGATTCCTACGCTTCATCTCCTTCCTCTTTTTCACGAAAACGCACCTTCTAAATCCATTTTGAGGTCAAAATATCAAGATTTTGAGCCCGAAATCACTTGATTTCTTCATCTCAAGGTCAGATCTAGACTCTAATCTATTTATTTTTTATTTTCACCATAGTTTTTCCTATTTTTTTCTAAAAACCGAAATTTTGAGAAAAATTTTGATTTTTAGTATTTCTTCATGAATTTTTAAACTCATTTTCAGTTTCTTAGGCTTAAATAGAGTTTAAATCTTTGATTCCTGAATTTATTTGTGTTTTCTTCCACGTTTAAATGGCACCGAAATCTAAGCGAGGAAAGGCACGAGAAAATTTTGACAGTAGCAAGTTCGCGACTGTGGCAGCGCTTTTTCGATATCACGAATTTACGACGTCCAAAAAATTTATCTCAAAGCGAAGCTTTTACAATCCCGATGAAATGATCGAGAACATGATAATTGCGTACAACTGGCAACGATTCTTTTATTTCACTGTTATTGCTGTTATTCCAATCGTACGCGAATTTTACGCTAACTTTTTGGATGCGGAAGACTACGAAGTCTTCGTCAGAGGTGTTGGAGTAGGATTTACTCCGGAAAGGATCAATGTTTTTATGGACCGCCACCTACCATCGAGTGCCACTATTCTGGATTATCTCAATCTGAGGGAGATCTTGAGATGATTATTGCTTATTTGACTGACGGCACTGGAGCTTGGAAGATCCGAAACGATAAACGGGTAAATTTCAAATCTTCTAAGTTAAATGGTATTTCAAAGGCATGGTATTAGTTTATTTCTGCAAGACTTATACCTTCCAACAACCTGAGCGAAGTGACTAGATATCGAGCTATCTTAAACTACTGCATTCAGGAGAGGAAGCGGATAGATGTCGGCAGTATTGTTTATGATTCTGTGGAGTCTACTGCTATATCCAGTACTTCTGTAGGACTAGGATTCACATCTCTGATTTATAGTTTATGTGTGAACAATGGAGTCACTGCTGATATTTCTGAGGAGAAGCTGAATTCTACCAAGCCAATTGGGCAGGAGAGTGTTAGTATCTATGATCGTCTTCGTGGGAAGAGATCTACAGCCCCTTCTACTTCTGCACCTACTCCATGTAGAGCTTCAACTTCCACACTTTCTACTTCTACTGCTGAGCCACCGTCTAGTTTTTGGGAATCGATGCATGATCAATTTCTGGAGCAGCAGAATGAGTTATTTCTAACTCACTGCAGAGTTAATACTATGGATAAGAAAATTGATCACCTATCTGATTACACCCGGAGGAAGAGTGAGTATGATGTCGAGTATTCGAGTCTTTAGTTAGATTCTTGAAGGATGAGCATGATATTCGGCTTCAACTCCGTCTAGATTTTCACCATAAGTTGATCCTAAGGATGTGGAGTTTTCTTTTGGTGATGATGATGACGAGGCTACAGACAGTGATTAGTAGCCTGATTTACCTCTGAGATGTGCTGAGTTTGTTGTTAGTTTAGTTTTTGTTAGCTAGTACTGATTATTGTTTGTTTTTTGCTAGTTTAGATTTATTTATGAGACTTTGTATGAATTGTTTGATATTGAGACTGCTTTAGATATTTAGTTGCAGACTGAAATTTGAATAAATTTGTGTTTATTTTTGTTTCAGCCTACTGCTTAGTATTCTAGAATAGTTAATAATGTTATTCTATTGCTGTTAGTAATATAGTTATTTAATTCAACTACTGCTATATATTTTTTTTAAAAAAAAATAAATAAAATTTGAGTCTGCTTACTTTTATATGCTTCATTATTTCTGTAATATTCATAAAAAACATGTCTAGAAGTAAATTATATTTCTTTCTAGAATTTTTTTTACATGCTCATAAAATTCCTTTTTAAATTATACTTTTCTTTCTCTCATACTTTATTTTTTTTATGATATACCAAAACTTAAGTTTGAGGGAAGGAAAATACATGCAAATTTAAATTTTATTTGTCCTTAATAAACTAATATTTTCTAAAAAAAATCTTAACATAACATAAGGAATGAAGAAACTCTTTAAGATCACTTAAATTTTTGAAATTATAAATAATTTAGTGGACTTAACCAAAATTTTAATAACTTTGATTTATTTTAAGAATAGAATTATTTAATTTAAAGAAGAATAAGACTAAGGAATTTTTTTATTCATAATTGAAATAATTGAATTTTAGAAGTATTAAGAAATCAAAAATTATAACTTGAAAAAGAAAAGATTGAAAGTTTTTTTGAAATTCTATTCATGTTATAATAATTAAGTGAAAATGTAAAAGTTTGAAAATATAAGTTAATGATAGTGAAGTTCAAAATCATTAACAGGCTATCCAGATATAGTAATCCTCACTGTTAAAAAAAAAGAAGAAGAAAAGAAAAAAGGAGGAGAAGCTTGAGGATATGCCTAATCAAAAATTGGCTTCACTTGAATTATCTTATATGAAGAAAACTAGTTACATACTTTACTTAATTTTTATGCACGAATCTTTATTTAGGAAAGACTTTTCATGAAAATATTTTTCTTGTAAATAATCTATGTGATCTTAATATAATATACTTCTATTATTTTTGAAATGAATGAAAAATTTTTGAAGTCTTATGATTTGGTAGTTGAATATTCTTTAAATTCTTAAAATTAAACTTAGTTAGTGAAATTTGGTTAATAATTTACTAAGGCCTTTATAAGATTAAAAATTACAAGGAGTCTTAAATATTTATCTTTCATTCCAAATGTTATACATTTTATATAGTAAAAAGGGTTGCTTGAGGACAACTAACGTTTAAGTTTGGGGGATTTTGATCCATAAAAAAATACCCACTTTTATGTCTTGATATTTATCAAATTTTTAAGGATATTATGCTTTAATGAAAGATATTTTTGTGTTTTTGGATATAGGTGATGGAAAAATGTTCAAGAAGGAAAAAAAGTGAAATAGGAGCAAAAAGGAGCAAAAATGGAGCCAAAATGCAAAATTGTCAAAATTATTGGTCCGGCGCCTAAGCGCCAGGTCGATACGGGATATGTCAAGATTTTTGACTACTTTTGGACGGTTATTTTGACGGTTTTAGTGGTTATTGAACCTTCTAGAAGACTGACAGTTGTTCCTGGTTTATAAGACATGTGATACAATGTATTTGGACGCTTGGAAACGGTTTTAATCGCGAAGAGGTACGATCCAAAGTGAAGAGGTGCGAAGAATTGGAAGCAGAGTCCGGCGCCTAGGGGCCAGATGCCGGCGCCTAGGCGCCAGACACACCTTCTAGAAGATTCATTGAATGTGGACACATTTTGAAGAGGTTCCTTGAGGCAACCCTTGAAGCCTATAAATAGGAGGGTACTCCTTCAGAAAAAATCACCCCCCTATTTAGAGCCCCATCTAGAGAGAGAATTAGAGAGATACTTTAGGGCCACATTTTACTATCCTTCATAAATTAGTTAGTTATTTCATTTGGAGTTTGTATTGAGAGTTTAAAGAGTTGGTGCTTTTGAAGTTTATTTGCTTTGGAGTCAGAAGAATTCAGAGGTTCGATAGGAGAAACACTTGAGATAAGTATTTGTAATTTTATTCAAAGTTTCATTATCATGTTTTGTTGTTTAAATTTAATGTATTCTGAGTAGTTAGTTTACTTTCTCCTTTCAATCATGAAAAGATAAATAAGATAATATAAAAGTCGTTGGAGAATTAAAAACTATTTATATTTTAAAACATTGTGATGATATTAATACTGGATCTTAATTTACTATTTAAATTGGTCATTTAAATTGTTAAAATCTGTTGAAGAGTTTTGATACCTAGAAGGAAATGAATTCTTAACTAGTAGATATCACATGAATCCTTGGGTAGTCGAAGGCCTTGTGCGGGTTATTCAAGGTGAAGTGCAAATAAATAGGAAGATATTATATAATGGGCATAAAATTGATAATTTTTTAGAGTGACAGACTAAATTCTTGTGATTTGGTTTATAGAGAAGGAAATGGTCACTAGTAGGGCCGACCATAGCCACCCTTGGACATCTAGTAGTGTGAGTCTAGATTAACCTATTCTACTAACAATACATCCGGACTTGATCTATAAGCTAGCCAATGTTCTTTACACATGGATCGAAAGGGTAAAGAATATGAATGCTTCTATTTGGCACAATACCATAAATTTATATTCTCCATGAATATTATCATTATCTTAGAAAATCTTGGATTAATTGAAAGGAAGAAAGTTGTTTTCTTATTGCTTATTTACATCAATCATTTCATTACTGCTTTATTATTGCATCTAGTAAAATAAAAATATCGAATTTATAACTATAAAAGAAATACTTTAAAATAAAATTAAAATATTTAAAAATCCATAACTCACTCCTCGTGGGATCGATACTGGGGTCTTTGTTTCGAAGCCCTATATTACTTGATACAATACGTATACTTGTGTAGTACCCCTAGTGTGTAAAATATTTTCGATAAAATTATATTTATATATACTAGCCGCTATTATTATCTATTACATATATTTGAAAGCATTAATTATTATATTTGTCATCAGCGGATTACGAGTCAAGTTTTTGACATCATTGCCGGGAATTGAATTTTTAGTACGTATATATTTAGCGTGGGTCAAAGAGTTGTGAATCAATTGTTATTGGAGTTTGCATCATAAATTTTACCTGCTCAGGTTGCATTACTTAGAAATAAAACATATGATGTGTTGAGATGGTGGGAATAAGGAGCTGAGGTTATAAGGCTTGGGAGTAATATGGTGTGTAAAGATGGTGAAAAAACAATTCGAAAGGTGTAGATTGTTTGAGAGAGCATAAAAGAGGGAAAATTCCATTGCAAACAGTGATGAAATTGAACGGGTAAATTCTAGAATACAAGAGAGGATGTAAATGAAAATAAAACAGCAAAACACTCAGTGATATAGTTCATAATTCTTTATGCATGAATCTTGATGGACTATATAACTTACATTCATTCTTCTTGACTCTTAAAATTCTAATCTTGCATATTGGTTCTTTAGCTTTTTATAAATCGTGTCTTTTGAACTTCCCTTCATGAATCTTGATTTGACCCTCGAACAATGGTAAAAAAAATGATTTGAACCTGAGTTAGGTTGCAACTTCCACGGCCGAACATTACATGAATGATCTAAGGTTGGATAAATTTGAATCTTTTGATTAAAACCATGGATAAATTGGATGGTATGTATGTAAATGCCCTTAAAACTAAAGGAATACTCTATGGTGTAAACAAAGAGTTCAAGCAAGCTCCTTACCAAGGTGTAAACAAATTGGTATTGGTATTCTGCAATTTCTAGTTATGTTGTTGTTGTTGTAATACAATCAGGTTCTCTACCAAGGTGTAATACAACTTTGTAAATCTTCTTTTTCATGCAAAAAAAAGATCATACCAAAGTATTATGAATATTCATATGAAAGTTTGGGTGTTAGTTATGTAAATACATATGAAGTTGATGGTATGCATGTTAATATTCCCTTGCCAAAGAGATGAGAGCCATTTTTTTTCTCTAACTCATCGCCCCCTACAGATTTTCCATTTTTTCATTGCAGAATCATCCTTCTTATGGTTTCTGAATTTCCATTTTGCAGTCGAATGAAGCCTCATGAAGATTTATATGTATCCAGTCAATTTTTATGCATTTACACTTCCAACATCAGAATTCCAATTCTTACATGGCTACCACATAATCCCTATGCATATATACGTCCAAAACCTGAACTTCACATTTACATAAATACCATTTGATTATTATCTATCTACATATTTAACACCAAAAATTCACATTTTGATACCTTCTGTTAGATTCTTGTACATTTACATACTTAACACCTACGGAAGATTTACATTCATACAAATCAATGTTGAAATTATATATAAATTATATATATATATATATATAGATTATGTATTTACCTGTTTAACAGCTATGTTCTTTAATATTCATGAATACATATCGTATAATTCCTATGCATTTATATGATTTATACCTGGACTTAAATTTACATACATATCATATAATTCCCATGCGTTTACATGATTAACACCTGGACTTCAATTCACGTACTTACTACCTAATTCCTATGCAGTTACACCTCCAAAACCTAAACTTCAATTTACATCCATACCATCCATTTCTCATGAATTTCCACGTTTAATTGCAAAATTTTTTTATTTACGTGCATATAATTCAATTGAAAGTTTGTATTTCTCATGTATTTCCTTGTTTAATTGCAAAATTTCTTTATTTACATCTCAATCAGTATTTCTATAAATGCTCTTAATAAAGTTCATTTGATTAGTGTTTAAACTATTTTTTTCCTTTTTTGTTCTAGCTTGAATACAAGAGAGAAGACTGAAGGATTTGGTGAAGAAGCACTCTGAATTCATTAGCTATCCCATCTACTTGAATCTGTTGGGTTGCTGAATAATTTATGCTTCATGTTCGTACCGGCTGAGGATTTTAATAATGCTTCCAATAGAGTTGAAAGTGACATTTGTAGTCCTCATTGTTTTGATATAAATTGTTATTTTTCAATGTTCATTCAATGAGTATTTTTGGATTGCTTCAGAATTTCATTCTCCTTTTAGTTAGTTGGATATGTTTTCTTGCTAAATTATTTCCACTCAAAGTTTTGAGTAATGCGTATTTTGGAGTAGTATTAGGGCTTGTGGAGTCTCACTATTTTGCTCGAGATTCTGCTCCTTTTTTGTTGTTAGCATTTGTGATCTTTTTGCTAAAAATTTTCAAGTTGTTGGAGAATATTTGGGATCGATTCTCGTATCTTTAATTGTTTTTGCTGGAGAATTCATTTTTTCAATCTCATTTCCATCTCAATTTTTTGTTGCGAACAATTTGTTAGTTTAAATTATTTAGTAATTTCGTCGTACTTTTATGTCATTGATGGATGCTCAATTCAGTTGAGTGAATCACACATTTACATATAAATTAGTTTGATTAGTTTTTTGCAATTTTGGCATAGTTGGAATTTAGTTATTTTTTTCTTTTTGTACCGCTGTTGAATGTTCTGTATACTGATGCCAGAGGACGATTTAAATCTAAAATCATTGCTTTGTTTTACTGAGTTTCACAATTTAATTCATTAATATATATTTAAATAATATGTAAATTCATTAATGGAAAATATATAAATAATTTGTGAACATGAACGAGATTAATTTTTGCTTCTGCAGTTTCTAAAATACAGCTGTTACAGTCTTCTTTTAAACAGTTTTACTCAACAGGGGTAAATTGGTCATTTTCTCAGAAACAATTGCACTTCATTAATTTTCGCACGATACTGCACTAACGAGACAATCAACTTTTCCTGCAGCTTACTTCCTCGCGATAGCTTTTTGGGAGCGATGCAATGCGGCTAGAAAAGATGAGAAGCTGCAGTTGCGCCAAACAGACCCTTAATGGTGAGTCCTTTAAGCATGAAAACTAACATACCGTGGATACACTTAAGTAGGATCTCAGTTGCATGTTGTTCCTGCAACTGAAGCTCGCACTTCATGCTTAAGTTTCTCCACCTCAAAATATAGTCCATCAAGGTTTCGTTGGGCTTCTGTCTCTCCACCATGCAATCTCCTATGGTGACATGATGCTGAGCACTAGCAAACCTCGTCACGAACAAGTTCTTATTGAATGGACGACGCTGATGCAATCAGACAAGGAGATGGTGTATAAAGCACGAGTCGTATGGCCGGTGACTCAGTTGGCTGCGTCAAATTGTGGTGCGACGCGTGTGCCTTCGGAGACGTCGTAGGATGACACGGCGCTGACTGTGTTAAGTAGGAAATTATGGATTTTTTATTTATTTTAATAACCCAAACTTAGAAGAACTATAGCTTGGTATAAAAAAATCAGAAAAATAAAAGAAAAATATCCACTTGCTCGGTGAACAGAGGAGAATTATGTGGAAATGGTTTGGTGTTTATTTGATACTTATTTATTTTTAATTAATTAAATACAATATTACATGTTTTAAATATATTTTGACATTAACATTTTACAATGGCTTGAACTTTGGGGGTCTTATTCTCTCTAGCATGAGGAGCCTTCCCTGATTTTTCCAGGGTTAAAGAGGATCTATATGTGGAGAACCTTAACTTTCAAGTCAGATATCGCTATTTTCATATAAAATTTATAATAATTAAAATATTAATTAGAAAAATGCAAAGTAATATTTGGTAGTTTCACTGTGACCAGAGAACTAGAGGAAAAATATAAATTTGGTTTAAATCACTGAAACTCATCCTAATTGTAATTAACTCATTAAAATGAAATGAAATTAAATTGGACAAAATGTAAAAGTAAATGGCATAAAAATCATTTTCCACTGTATTTTAATGTTAAGGGAACTAACCATAAAAATTTCAAGTTAATTGGAGTTAATTAGCCACTAAATTGAATTTTCTAAGTGAAATGACATTTTAAACATTAAAAATAACTATAATAGTTAGAATACAACTACAAAAAAAATCACCAAATTGATTTTGGGAGTTTTCTATGATTAGAGGAACATAAGAAAATTAAAGTTGAAATTAAATTAAAATTTTCATCTTTCTAAGTCTTTTTTGAATTATTAAAATTTATTAAAAATTATTAAAAATAATTGAATAAAAATCAAAAAAATATCAAAATTCATCAAAATGTTACATTTGCTCTTCTGATCATCTGGGAACCAAAAAAATAATTTGTATAATTTTCTAAGTAAAGATATTAATTTTAAAGGGTTAAAAATCATTAAGCCTAAAAATTGATTCTTCTTAATTTCTCACTGAAATAATTCTAACAATTAAAATATAAGTCACAAAAATATAAAATTTGTTTCGTTGGGTTCCAGGACCTTAGAAAGATTTATGAAAAATATTAAACTTAATTTTCAACATAAGTAATATTTTATATTTAGTTAACACTCCAGAATTTAAAATAATTGTAATAATTAAAATAAAAAATATAAAATCATGATAATTGGTCTAAGTGGTTTACTGGTCTATGTAAACCTCCAATAATTTTCTTAAGAATAAATAATTTGTTTTGATTAAGTTATTGAATTAACTTTGAAAATCCACATTTTTAATGTAAATAATTATATAAATTAAATTAAAATTAGAAAAATCACATTTTCTCATCTGATATTTTAATTGACTCATGAGTAGAGTAATATAAAAATTTCAAAGTCATTTGAATTACACTTAATAAATTATGGGGTGATAAGCTTTATAGGGGTAAAATTGTAATTAAAGAATTTGAGCCTTAATTAAATATTTAGGACTAATCCAAGGGGAAATGGGTAATGAATGATCATAATTGGAATATTTAGATGATTACAATGCAATGGATTTAAATGGTATAAACTAATTTTACCTTTGTCACAGAAAAGATAAATTTGTAATTTCTTTAATTATTTTAATTTAGAAGATAATCAAAATTAAATGATCCTAGGGTTAGGGGTTTGAATTTGGAAGTTAATAATCCACTAACCTAATACCTTTAATTGGTGTTTAATGACAATTCAATACTTTGATAAGAATCATAATCGTATAAGTTAACATTTTCATAAACTTGCAAATATACCATTGAGTCTTAAGGGCTTGGTAGTGAGCTCAGTTTAATCAAATTTGACTAATAAATATTAGAAAAGATGATTAAATTAAATTTGAACATATTTGAAACACTACAAGCCCAATTTAAAAATCAAATCGGCTAATTTTCTTGATAAATCAATTTTCCCCTAAGGGCCTTCACTCACATAATTCACAAATGGAATTTCAAGTGATGATTACCCCATTCTTAAGGTTGATCAAAACATCAGTTCATTGAGCACAAGGATATAAATAGGGATGAGTCATCAAGCAACATAATAAGTTTGAATGAACTCGACACTTTTCAAAAGATTGTGAGATGTCTGGGGCCCGGTCCCTGGACCTTTCTCATAACCTTTTGGATAACTTAAATGACTATTAAACTTATTATGTCTTGCTTGAAAAATCATCTATACATTTAAACATATAAGATCCACTAGGTTATGATATAGGACTCGATAAGCCCATGACAAACCTATATATAGGCTTGCTCAGCTTTTCTTACAAGCATATTTTAATTCCTACAAAAATTATATATATGGATTGCAAGGCTAAACTTTCGGGTGAAAAAATGAGAAGAAATGTCAGGTACGCTTCTATGTTAATGCACTACCTTTTCTAGTTATGAATTTGCCTGTTAAACAAGTTATGGATCATTAAATGAACGTGAAGACCTATCTTATAGGACTCTAAAATGGATGTTACAGGTGAACTGACCTTAATTTTAGGTATAATGCTTTAGGTCAAGATGTATATTTCATCATCCCAATTTCAATGATATACTTTGACTATAGACCATAAAAATAACTGGAGGTCTTCTTAGTAGTCATATCAATGAATTAAGTAGAAAGTTGTACTATTAAAAGGGTTAGGGTTTCTTCATTATTAACCATGGGTTAGTTCATTCTAAAATACCTCTATAGTTCAAGGGAGTAGACTATTTTCTTAGAGTTTTGCGACTTTAATTCTATCTATTGAGTACCTAGTAATGTAACTTAGGTTTCTAGACTGGACAACATTGGGAGGTGTGTTGACATGGGTTTTTGTCTTCATTAGCTACTCTAGGATTCACACCTTGGATCTAACTTAAGTAGTGGAAATGAAAATTAAAGTTGGTCAATTTTAGTTTTTCTAAGATTTTACTATTTAGTTGGAAATTTATTTGATTCTTGTTTGTTAGTTATGGTGGCAAATCAATTTTTTTCTAAGGATTTGAAGTTTCATTTTTTTTAAGCTGTCAGTGGGTGTTAAAAAACCAAAGTTCTTCTAAGATTTAATTTAGTTTTCTATCCTAAGGGTTCTTGTTCCTCACTCATAGGTATTAATTTATGTGGTTGAGGCTTATATTCAGAATATTGAAACTTAAACCTTCCAATCAGATACTCTTCATATTTAAGGATCACTTGTATTCTCTCTAAAAATGTTTTATTTTTATTCAAAGAGGATTTACTGGAAAGATGATTTTGTCTTTCAAAAAAGTGTAAACGATACAATTTTACTTATATATAAACTAATTTGATTGAGAATGCCTCAGGACTTATATACTCATAAGTCAAGACTATGAAATCACATATTTCTAGGGAGAACTTGTTCATTCTTTTTCTATTTCCTAAGCTCAAGAGGAGCTTTCAATTTATTATTTTAAATATTTCCTTTTTAGTAGAATTGATTTTGAGTTTGAAAATGTATTTTGCATAGTTTAAAAGGTTGAAATGGTTTTAATTTCAAAAGTCTTTAAATATTGAAAGGTTTTATTTCATTTTTTATACTTTGAATTTTGAAAGGTCTATTAACTTTGAATTTTAAATGAGCTTTGAATTTTAAAGATGATTTTTAATCATAAGAGCTATGAAATTTTGAAAATATCTTTGAACTTCTAAAAATAGCATTAGATTTTTGAATAGATCAATTGACTCCTGCTTTTTAGAAAGAAACATTGAATTTTGAATTTTCAAAAAAGCTTTGATTTTTTATTCTTTTAACAGACTTAAATTTGAAAATCATGAAAGGATTCCTTGTAGAGATATCCTTCGAGCTTGAGCTCTTCTAAAATTCAAAATTAAGAATTTTAGAGAAAATTTAGTTGATATAGAGAAGCACTTAGTTTGGGATGAGTTATTTTGTATTATAAAAATATATCATTTTAAAGCATATTTAATTTTTAAATATATAAAAATATACTTTTTAATTAATCAAGATTGCTCTTTTACTTAACCTAGGAAGCTTAGTAATTCCTCATATACATTCATCAACCCCATATACTAGTTAACGTAAATCAACATCTAGTTGAGCTTCCTAATATTCTAACCTGCATAAAAGAAATAAATCCATCCAACCTGCATGAAAAGTAAAGACAACATTCAATCATGCATACAAACACGCGTACATCATAACAACATGTAAATTACATAATAATGCAATCACAGATCTCATATCCACATATTTTTTATTTTCTTTTAGTTTTTGTGCATGTACTTACACAGCACTTCATATTACATGAATTTATGAACTAGACATGAATTAACCTACATGAAAAGTGACAATATATATGTTCCATTTACATGAGGTAAACTCATTGAGCTTTATGAACTAGACATGAATTAACCTACATGAAAAGTTTATGTATCCTACTCACCTATATATACTTTATTTATGTTCACATACATGCATATATGTGCGCGCACACACACAGAAATATATATGTACTTATATTTAGACATGAACATACATACACACATATGTAAATATCTATATATACTTAAACTCATACATGCATATATACATACATATGTACCTTTATTATATGCTCATAGCATGCTTTTTTCTTTTCCTTTCTAATTCTTGACTAAAGTGAACATAATTTGAGTTGCTTGAGTTTGGGTTATGGTTTGATTGGATCGATTGATTATACAATGAATTATTAAAGTATTCAAGTATATAATGGGTGATTCAATTATTATACCAGTTAATCAGACGTTTTCTGTTAATTGACAATTTTAATGAATTAATTAAATGTTTATGCATTAATTAAATATTTTATTAATTAATTATTTGATGATTTAACTAAATATTTTAATGTTTTAATTCAAGGGTTGATTGATTAATTATTTTCATTATTTAATTAAAGTTTTATGAATTAACTATTTTAATTGGTTGGTTAAGTATTTAGTGGTTTAATTATTAAATATATTAATTACTTTTTTTGAGAATTATTGATTTATTTTTGTATTAATTGATTGTTTTAAAAATTAAGGTTTTGATTGATGAATCAATTTTCTTAATTAATTTGGTTAAAATGTTTATGATTATATAAAAAACTTATGATTTTATTAAAATTTTAATCTAGTTAATTAAAAAATTAATCAATTCATTAACTCATGTTTTAATTAAGTTGTTTAAAGTTTTAATTAATTAAATATATTTTTTAAGATTTATTTAAATAATTAAAGTTTTAATTATGCTATTATTGACCAAATTAAATAATTAATGTTTTAATTGAATTATTATTAATCTAATTTATTAATAGTGGCTAAATTAGGTGAGTTTATTACTTAATTAAGTGGTTATAAATTAATAAAATTAATATATCTATCTTTTAAGTAATTAGTGACTTAATTAATAAGCTTATGAGTTAATAAGTGAACTAGTAGTTTAATTAGGATGTTTTAATTCTTGTCAAGGGTAATTAGTAGGGTTAAGGCTCAATTTAGGGTGATTATGGGAGAATAATTTTCAGAGGAAATTAAAATGTTCTAGCTTTAAATTAAATATAATTAAGGAGTTAAAATCATGTTCTAAGGCTAATTATGGTTCCTAGGTTCGGTCAAGGGGAAGAACTCATGTTTTGCTCAAAATTTGCAATGGTTTAGTGCCTAAATTTCTCATTTTGGATAGAATTAAGGTACAATCAAACATCAAACTTGGATGGAATGATTTACGAAAATGAAAGTAGGGAAAACATATCTTTGAATTATTTAGCTTGGATAATGAGTGACTAATGGCTTGGATTTTTGGAGGGTGAAATTTGGCTTAGGGATGGAAAGGAGTTTTAGACTTTTTGCCTTGGGAGAGGAGGAAGTGGGGAGAAACATTTCAAAAATTGATTGGAATGAGGATAATGGATCATGGCTAGGAGTATGGTGGAGGTTAAGGTGGAGCTTTTGGGGGAAGGGTAGTTAAGGGGAGAATGGGGGGCTAGGATTAGATGTGGGGTTAAGTGATAGAATGAATGGCTTGGATGTTAGATGAGGCGGGGGAGAGAAGGGAGGAGTGGGGCGTGAGGAAGAGGTGGTTCAATAGGATTGAGGGTGGTGGATTAGTGAGGTGTCCATGTGAGGAGGGTCAAATGGAAGATTAAAGGGTGGAAACCAAAGGACATGAGTGTAATTTTTTAATAAAATCGGTATTTTGGTAATATGTGAAAGTTAGTTAGAATATCTATGGAAAAATACGAGCAAAGATTATTTTGAAGAGGACAAACAAGAAATTCAATAGTTGAAAATGTTTCAAATAGAAGACCTCTTGCTCAAGTTATTAGCATTTGAAGTGGCACTATAGGAGAAGAGGAAAATAGCGTCTGAAATTTTCTTCGAAAATTTATCACGCATATATTTTCGTTAGATTTTGCAATGGATATGTGGCGCCAATTATTTTATGTTATCTGCGACGGAATTTATATAAAATTAGCCTCTGAATATTCGGCACCAAGGAAAACTAAATTTGCACTGATATTGGAGCAGATCTGGATGCAAATTTGTGTGACACAAAAGCTTTACTTAATATCGTCAAAAAAATCCTTTGCAAATCTATGCAAAATCTGACATATTAAATCTAAAAAATTTGTCCCGCACTTTGTATTTTATTTTCCTTCTTCATGCCACCTATTCTTATTCCCTCCCGCAGCACTCGCCCCAATATGTCGCACCCTCTCTTCCTCGACTGAAACCCTCGCACCCCACCTTCCATACTCTCTCCCGACACCCTAGCTCGACAACGTTGACCGAGTTCTAGGGTCGCCATTTGACCTAGCTAGAGTGACAAGGAGGGATTACACATGAAGAGACCATAGAACGAAACTCCCATATTTCTCATCTTTCTGGTCCGCTCCTACTGAAAGCTTTGAGGAAGGTATGTTTATGTTTATTTGTGTAAGAAATAAAAATTGTTTTAAATTTTGAGGGAGTTTGAGCAGCTCCGAGAGAGGCACTTAGCCACTCGGGCCTAGACTTCCACCAACAATAGTGATAGTTATTCTACCACTGCTCAATCCGAGCTTTGGACTCTTGCGGTGGGGAAGAAGAAGAGGGATAGAGTTTATGACCTTGGTGAGAAGGGCATAAACTTCGAAGTCGAGATCTCCTGTGGTATAGTTCTGAGTTTACTAAGATTTTCACAGTCAGATCAAGAGGCACTTGTCAGGCAGATCATCGCAATAAAAGAAGAGCTCTGCCAGTTGCGTTAACAGATGCTAGAAGGCCAACATCAGGACGAGGACTCTATAGCACGCATGGCGGAGACTTTAGCAGATCATCGGGGCAAGTGACCGATAATAGCCTTAGAGGAGGAGGAGGAGGATGAGGGAGATGATGAGTAGTATGTTTTTATGTTTTCTTTTATTTCGGTTTTACTTTTAACATTTACTGTGGATTTGTTAGTTAATTTTATTATTCTTATTTGGGACAATGTGTATCAGTATTTTATTTTTCATTATTGATATGTATTTGAGCTTTGATATAAGTTGATATGGCTAGATAACATGTGGTTGAGATGTGTACATTTTATTGCGTGCAGTTTGTGGAAATATAATTGCTCTTTTATATTTTTCTTTATACAACAGGTTTGTGTCCAATTTGCATATGGTTTACGTCGAATAATCTGACGCTAAATCAACAATCATATTTCACGTTCTTGAATATTATCGCCCGCAAATTAAATGATTATTCGACCAATAATGTTATCGTTCGATATTTTATAAATCAAGGTTTGACGCACATATATTCTAAACAAATCTGATGATAATACGATACAAACATGACGCAAATACTTTACGTCGAAATAAATCGATGCAAAATGAACAGAATTAACACTGTCGATCTTTGATTTGCCTGTCGAAAAAAATATATGTAGATCGGTGTATCATCAGATTTGCCTTTGATTTCTATTTGACTTTGTCGACGCAAATTTGGTTAATTTCTCTAGTGTGGCTAGGTGGTTGAGAGATGGGTAAAAAGTGGTTAGGAGTTTGTTATGGACAAAAGTTTGACATAGGCCCATTTCATAGAGAATAATGCAAGGAATTCTAGGGTCTAAGTGATTTTGGCAAATTCAAGCTCCATGTAAAGTCAAAATGAGCCCAAACCCATAGGAGAGAGAAAATGTGGGTTTTGAGTTAGAATATTTAATGAATATTATTAGTCAAAATTGTGTATATTTGAATTTAAAATAACTTTAGTTAAATTCCCACATTAAATTGAAGTCTTTTTGAAGTAGTTATTCTTATATTATTTTTTTTATTATGAAAATTATCATTTTCTTTCTCTTGATTATCATCGGCTCAATAAGTTTCTAAACGAAGTCAGATTTTGGCGTGGAGGAACTCATTTTAATGGTTTTGAAAATACAGAGGTAATGACAAAGTTTGTTTTTTAAAAATAACGATTCGTTGAAAAAAATTACATTAGACCACTTTTCTTGGATGGAAACTTAAAGTATATAATTTCACTACCAAACAGGTTTTCCTGATTTTCATATATGATTGTGAAGATCATGTAACTTATATAATGTAATTTGGATCATTAGATTGGTCTGTGGGGAAATATAATAAATTTATGGTTTGTGATGATAATTTTGATGCGTGAAAATTTGAATTGAAAAGTTTTAATTAAAAATTATTTCAAATAATCATGAAACTTCTTTGCATGATTGAGCGATAATAAGTCTCATACATCTTTCAAAACGAAGACTTGAGTCCTACAATGATCTCGAGAGAGAAAACAATGATCATAGTGTTTTAATGATTAAGACTATTTTTAGTGTTATCTTTGATTTTGATTAAAACTGATTATGTTTGAAGATTGCTTTGATTAATTTCAATTTTTATTAAGTTAAATTTAATTTTCTTAACATAGGGTTTGCTCAAGATGAAACTCAAGTAAAAACCAATTAAATTTAACCCAAGAAAATATGATAGACCAAAGATGAGATCAAAATTTACTTTTAAGCCAAATATTGAAGGGGCATTTATATACATACCACCCAATTCCCATGAATTTGCATATCTAACATCTAAACATTGCATTCCACATTTAAGAAACCCAATTCTTTCCTATCACATAGAATACCACCATTTAACTTAAAAAAGTGAAATGCATGCATAGATAATGTGGCATGTATGTAAAAATTGAAGTTTCGATATTCGATATGTAAATACATAAGAATTTTGTATGTCGATATTTCAAAATTGAAATACAGTTTTTGAAGACGTTGGTAACATTGGTTGTACATAAAAGGTTCATTTCAAAATGTGCAGATATGTAAATACATAGGAATTGAGTCTTTTCTAAGTAATTCTTCAATGAAAAAAAAGTAAAAGGAATTTACATACATCAAATGAAAAATATTTATGGCATTTACATACAAACTTACATATCACAAACGTTTATATCGCATAAAAAATATCATTATTTTAAAGTAAAAAAAAAAACTTATCTCCTGTAGGTAAGGTAGTATGCACTTAAGCTTAGGTCTTAGATATGTAAATACATAGGATATGAGTGGTTTGTATGTAAATATTCACTAAATTCATCTTATGCAGAATGATCAAAGCAGATTTCTTAAACCGTACCTAACCTTACTCCAAATCCTAATCCTAATCTATAGGAGTATTTACATATATACCCGCACAATTCTTTTGTATGTGCATATCTAGCACCTAAATGTTAATATTTACATTCATAACACTTTAATCTTAAACTTCATATGAAAAATATCTCCACTAATTCTTCAAAAGTCAGATGCGCCCCTTTATGCTTAATTTTAATCAAGGCTTTACAAATGTAAAAAATTCAAACTTTCGGAGTTTGATTTGTAAATTCATAAGAATTGTGTGGTACATATGTAAATTTTCCTGACATAAACTTACGAGAACCTTAAACGCTAAATATGAAAATATGTAAGATAACCTTACAACAAATACATATCCAACACATTTTCCTTCACTTCCGAATTTTTTTAAAAAAGATTCAAAATTCAATATCAATGAATTTCAATGTTGAGTTCTCCCAAAAATATTTGTACGAAATGTATAATAAAATTTACCTTATATTTGATGAGAAAGTCGAGTACAAGGTTCCCCTAGGTATTTGGATCAAGCGAGTTAGAGTTGGTGATGTCGTCGACTGAGAGAGAGAGAGAGCGTGCAAAGGAAGAAGAAATGAGGGTTTACATTTTTTATTGAAATATAGAATAGAAAATCATCAAAAATGTCATTCTAAAATTTTTTTCAACTAAATTTCAACCGAAAATCAATCCCCGCTAAGTAATTTATGAATCGGTCGAAAAATTTAATTTTTCAAGTAAAAAACTCATACAATGCATCAATCGCTTATGTGTCGTTGATTTTTAATGTGATGGTACAGTCGAAGACAAGTTAATGATGAACAAATTAGTAGTCCATTAATTTCTTAACCGTATATTTTATGTCGGCAATCCGACCACATATTTTGTCAAAAACAGAAAATGCAACAACAACAACTACTACTGTACAAAAAAGGGCAAGCCTTTCCAACTAAGAGGGAACGACTACATTGATCATTTTCTCCTGTGTCCTATTGAGTGTCATATTATCATTTCTATTATGGGCTACCTTTACCTTATTTAACATAAGTCAAATCTAAAATATCTACTCTAGATGTGACCAAACAATCTGAAGTGACTCTCTATAATTCTATCTTCCAATGAAGCTACTCCAATAAATCCTTTCACGGTTATATTCATTTCTTATTTTGTCTCTGTATATAAAACCACACATCCACCTAAGCACTCTCTTCTTATTAACATTAACAAAATTTTATGCCTCCCTTTTATAGGCTAATATTATTTTGTAAATAATAAGCATAAAATTTTTGCTAGTTTTTTTTGTTGATTTAGACAAGTTTTATCATAAAGAGGGAACTAAGTTTAAATATAACATAAAGGCTCACACAAATGAAAAATATGAAGAAGTGCTCTTCCTCATCCTAGAGGGAATCGTCTAAACACAAATTTACAGGCCAAAAGTAGTATTGTTCTGATTTCAATGTAACTTCTAGCACAAGTAAACTTACATTGTTAAGACATGTTGACTCTGATCTAGAGTTTACTCGCACACGTTAAAGGATTCAACTAATTTAACTGGTCTCACATTTGTATAGGATACTCACCCAACCTAACTTATGTGAGTGAGTACAAATATTTAGCTCAGTTGGTAAACGAACATACTTGAAAGGAATTATGAGAAACTCTATCCTCTTGTGGACTTCCAAGTGTCATGTTCTTGACCCCTTGACAACATTATTGTTAAATGTAAAAGTGTATTCATACACTTATTAATTTCTCTTATTTGGTTTTCTTTGGATTGTCTAAATAACAATAAATGTGGGGTCATGAAAAAATGAACATTTACAGTTTTTACACTTTGTTCTAAAGTAAAAATTATATGAAAAGTCTCTCGAGAAATCTCTCATCTCTGTCACTAATTCCTGTCTCTACTTTCCTACCCTTTATTGATTAGATTTCATAAATTTTATTAGTAAGTTTGTCCACTAACAAATTTGTATCAAAGAAGTAATATATATACATATATAGATATAATATATATATATATATATATATATATATATATATATATATATATAAGTTTGTATGTATATCATCAGTGAATATGGAGGAGGGCTCTAGCGACGGCGATGGCGACTCTAGGGTTTGCTTTCTCTTCTGATTTCCTTCGCGCTTTTGGCTCTGGAGGCTCTATCGTGGCTATTTTTTGGCATTGGGGTGGTCCTTCTTCCTCTCCCTGTTTTCGGGAGATGCTGGTGAGATCACTCCGATTTTCTCATCGTTTCTTGTTGTCTTCCTTTTTTTGGCGATGGCTAGGAATTGTGTCGAAACAGTTTCGTCTAGTTTGAAATCGGGTGCTAAGAGACATTCTTGCTTCTTCTCGCAAGCTTTCCACGTTGCTCTTGAGCTAGGTGGGGGGATTACCCCTTCATCAAGAAACTAGGTCACAAAAATGATAAACATGTCCTATTTTTAACTGATGAGGAAACAAACATGCTTCTTCCTGCCGTTTTGCTTTGGTTGGAAAGTTTTTATATGGTCACCCCAAGCTTGATCTCATTCGTAAGGATTTTGACCTCCTTAAATTATCTGGTTCTTGGAAGATAGGTTCGTTGGACGGGAGGCGTATTCTAATACAGTTTTTTAATGATGTCGATTATACCACTGTTTTTGCTCGTAAAATTGAAAATTGACAACTGAATCATGAAGATTCTCAAATGGAGTGCTGATTTTGTTCCAAAAGGCCGAATCTTACATCATCCCGGTTTGGGTAAAATTTCCAGGGATCAAGTATCATCTTTTTAATTATGAAATCATCTTCTCTCTTGCTAAAGCTTTCGACAAACCTCTAAGGGTAGATAATCCTACTCTAGAGGTCATCAATCCTTCTGATGCCTTCTAGTGAAAAGAGATGTTACACAACCTTATCCCGATGAGGTTTGGATTGGCCCCCAGCATAAGGGATACTGGCAGAAGGTAGTCATGGGGAATCACCCCCCTTATTGTTCTCACTGTGCCATGTTTGGCCATACTTTAAAAATTTGTTATAGGCTGCATCCCAACTTGCGACCTCCCCTTGTTGAAAGGCCTCTGAACATTACTAAGTTACCACAAAATTTGCACCCTGTTAATGTTGACCCATATCCTTCTTTGGATAATCCCATTGCTGATCCTCTTCATTTAGCTGGATCTCGTATTCACGCTATTTCTCCTCCGTTTCCTCTTTCTGATGTTCATGAGCCTGTCCCCTCTGTTACTAATGTTGAAACTACCATTGTAAATTTACCCAATAGTGAGGTCATTGAGTCAATTCCCGCTATCCCCCCACCCCCAATGTTACTGATGGTATCTCTGATACACTTGTTCCTTTATCTCCATCTTCTTCAGTTCTTTACCCACTTCTTATGTTGAACCCACTCTTTGGCTGATCCCCCCTTTGTTATTTCTCATGAGGTTTTACCTCCACCTAGCTCTTCTGATTTGGTTGGTATTGCACCTGTGGCTTTATCAGATTCCGGGATTGTCCTGTCACCTGCTATTGGTGATACTTTTATTGGCTCTTCTAGACAACTCACCGAGAACATATCTAAATCCTTGTTGAATGCTGCATATGATGCCTCTGCTGTTCTTGAATCTGAATGTCTCATTCAAAAATCAAAAAGGAAAAAAGGGAAAAAGAAAAACATTAAAAATTTGTACATGTTTGGAGATCCTATTAGCACTGATCATTCTCTTTTTGATGGAGACCACTTACCCCCTAGGTTTACTAGGAAAGGTGGGTTAGGACATCATGTTTAATATTTTGGTTTGGAACATTAGGGGAGTTGCTGACCCTCTCTCCCTTAGGTGTCTTAAATATTTATGTAGGGTTCACAAGTTTGGTATGTTTGTTATTTTGGAACCTATGGTTTCTACACACAAGGACAAGGTTATTTCCTCCTTTAAGCATTTTTCTCATTTCAGTAATGTCAATAATAAAATCTTGATTTTTTAGAGTAGGCACATTCAGTTAGACATAATTGACGATGATAACCAATATGTTTTACTAAACTTTACCTTGGAGGCTTGTACTGTTGGGTTACTTTTTGTTTATGTCGGTTCTTTACTGCAGAAATAATTTTTGCTTTGGCAAAAACTAATTACTATGGGGGATGCTATTTCTGAGAATTGGTTAGTTGGAGGGATTTTAATATGATTATGTCTTCTTCGGAGAGGAAGGTGGTTCCTGAGTGGATATTTCTATCATCAACCGTTTCTGTGATAGTATTTATCAGGCATGTTTGATTTAGGGTTTACTGGTTCTCCTTTCACCTAGAGAAGGTGATTACTGTTTCAAAGGCTTGATAGATTTTTTGGTAACTCAAATTTCTTTTCTTACTATCATATATCTTGAGTGCAACATTTGAGTTATGCCACCTCTGATCACAACCCTCTCTTGTTGATTTTGGCTTTTCAAGATAAACCTGTTATTTCTCATTTCAAATTTCTTAATGTTTGGATTACTCACCACTCTTTTCTAAGTTTTATCAAGCAGCTTTGGGAACCTATTACGTGTGGTAACTCCTGGTATATATTGTGGCAATTACATAAATAAGTGGCCGCTGGTTTGAGAAAATGGAACTATGATGTTTTTGGTAACCTTCATACTAAAGTTATTGATTCTCACAAGCTTGTCAATGATTTGAAGGATCGGGTATGCTTGGATCCTTCTCTTGCACCTGAATTATCACAAGCTCATATTACTCTTCTTGCTCATCTCTCCTTGGAGGAAGATCTCTTGCGGCAGAAGGCACATGATATGCAATTTTTGAATAGGGACAAGAACACAAAATACTTTCATGCTTCTATTAAAAATAGAATTAACCACAATTCTATGCTTAAACTTATCACTACTGATGGGGCGATTCTAACCACTGATGAGGATATTGGCTTAAATGTTGTTGAGCATTCCACACAATTTTTTTCTAACACTGTACAGGTTTCCCCTATTGCTGTAGATCTCTTTACCCAGGATAAGGATCTGGTTGCCTATCTCTTCCTCACTGATATCCCCTACGGGAGGAAATCCTTACTGCTGTCAAAGACATTAATGCTAATAAAGCTCCAAGACCTGATGGTTTCTCTTCTGCCTTCTATGTTCTCTGTTGGGACATTGTTAAAATTGAGGTAATAACTGTTATTCAATGCTTTTTCAAGGAGAGGATCCCTGTAAGTATTTTACTGCTGCAATGATTATGCTAATTCCTAAATCTCGAGATAAGACTCACTGGCATAACTTCAGACCTATCTCTCTCACTACTGTTATCTCTAAGATTATTAACGAGTTAATTGTTGCTAGATTGGAGCCACACCTGCCTTTACTTATTTCTTTTCAGTAGTATACTTTTATTAAGGGGAGAGTGATTATTGATAACATTTTCTAGCACAGGAACTCATTGAGTATTTAGACAGGAAGTGTAGGGGTGGAAATTTGATCCTCAAGCTTGACATTAAAAAAGCTTTTTATACTATTAGTTGGGATTTCATTATCAATATTTTTCAAGCTTGACGTTTCAATACCAAATTTTGCATTTTGATTAAAAGGTAGTTGCAAAATGAATTTTATAGTGTCTTGGTCAATGGTGGATCTTATGGTTTTTTTCTGCTAACAGGGGTATCAAACAAGGGGATCCTTTCTCCCCCACTATCTTCATTATTGCCTTTGATTAACTTCTAGGCTTTTAAATCATTTCCAATTATTTCACCCACACTCACAATACACTCATAAAGCAAAATTTTTAGTTAGCAAATTGGCTTATGCTGACGATTTTATTGTATTTTCTAATGCTTCCAAGCTTGTTGTTAAAAAGGTTTTGAAAGTTTTGGATGATTTTGAGCTTTCCTCTAGTCTATACTTAAGCAAGCATAAATGTCAGATTTTTGTTGGGAAACATATTCCACATTCTCATACCAATTGGGTTTCTGATTACACTAGGTATAAACTCTCTTCTTTACCTCTCAAATATCTTGGCATTAATTTACATAAAGGAAGGAGGAAGTAAATTCAGATGGACGAGGTTATTGATAAAATCAAGCGAAAGATTGATGATTGGAGAAATTTTTTCTTTTTCGATGGTGACAGACTAACTCTTCTCTCCATTGTTCTTCAGACCATTCCCTTATATGCCTTACAGGTTTTTAATGCTAAAAAGAGTTCTTTTAAATTACTTAAAAATCTGTTTAACGGGTTTCTTGGGAGGGTAATGGAGCTAAATGTCATTGGCTCACCTGGCATAAACTTTGCAAACATAAGATGATTGGTGGCCTAGGTTTCAAAGCCCATAAACATGTGGTTGAAGTAAAAATGTGTAAGTTGTGGTGTAAATTCAGAAGGGGTGATTCTCTATGGGCATCTTTTGTGCATCAAAAATACTATCTCAATTCCCACCCCTCCATGGTTACCTAAAAGAAGAGGGTTACAAAAATTTGGAAGGCTATTCTAAAGGCTAGAGATGTTGCTAGCAATTTTTTTTTGGATCTCGTGGAAGGCCACATTTCCTTCTGGAATGATTTTTGGGGCATGCCACATCTTAAGGAGCAACATCACCACCCTCCTTTTGATAATCTTTTGGTTTCATATATTTTGGATGGTGAGGCTTGGGATTTAAATAAGCTGAGAGAGTTGATAGGGGATGATTATGCTATGATAGTTAATCAAATCCCCTTGCAGCCAATTGTTAAGGATTCTCCTATTTGGAAAAAAGGGCCCTCAATCTCTGTTAGTAAAATGTTCTATACTGAGTTGCATACCTATTCTAAGTGGCATTGGGGGCCTCTCATTTGACATCAAATTTTTACACTTCTATCTCTTTCTTACTCTGGCGGCTTTTGTCCTCCTTGCTTCTTATAGATGACATTTTAAAACTAAAAGATTTGAGGTTGGCTTCTATTTGTCTTCTTTGCAAAAGGGATGAAGCAGTTTTCTCCCATATTTTCTTTAAATGCTCTTTTCCTTGTGATGTCTGGAACCTGCTTAGTCATCACTTTGGGGTACTATGGCCTACTACATGTAATGTTGGCCTTTATATTAAAGTCTGGAAACATGCTACTTGTTTTGGGGAGAAGTTTTTTTCTTTCTTTTTTGTGGTTCACTGGTTTCTTTGGACTACAAGAAATAGTTTCAAATTTAATGAAAAACATCCTGCCCCCCACATAACCTTTTCCTATGTTTTGGCTTACTTTGGTAGGGCCTCTAATGCTTTTCCTTTTCAACCTGCTATCCCTAAGAGGTTGAGGAGGCCTATCTTGGTCAACTGGCAGCCTCCACACTTGGGGGTGGGTGACGGTTAATATTGATGGTAGCTAGAATGGGGTATGTTTAGGTGTTGGTGGTGTCTTTAGGGATCCACTGGGTCACCCTATTTATTATTTTGTCTCCCCTGTTACTGCTAAAGCTCCTTTTCATGCTGAGACCTGAGCTCTTTTTTTTTATATCCTCAATCCTATTAAATTTTAAACTTCTTTTGATTGAAACTGATTCCCTTTTGTTGATTAAGATTTTCACCATGCTTACTCCCCCTCCATGGGACCTTACCTATATGTTTAGACGGATTTGGAATACCATTTCCCAGCACCAACTACAGGTGTAATTGAGCTTTATTTACAAGGAGTGCAACTCCCTAGCGGACTGGTTAGCAAAGCATGCCCAAGAGGTTCCAATGGTGGGAATTATTCCACCATGCCGTCTTCGTCTGTTGCTAACTGAAGACATGTTGGGCATCCCCTATATTCGATAACTCTGATGGTTTTTGGTTGTTTTATGATGACCTTTGGACTGTTTATTTGTTGCTGCCTCTTTGGAAGTTTCTTGCCGGGTTTGCTGTTACGTATTATCTCTGCATTCTCTTAGTTGTATGTTGCAGGATTTCCGCCTGGTCTCTTTATTTGGGAAAACACTCTGTTTGGGTTTGCTGTTTGACTTTTACTGCTGGAACTATTTTATGGCTACTGGTTGTTTGTTGGATTGGTGATGACTTTAATGCTCAAAGAGCACTAATCTAAGCAACTACAACGTGTGATTTAGACTACTATTTCAGGTACTTGCGGTTTTGCTGTATTATTGTTTCTTCATTCATACTGAAGCTGCATTGACTTTTGAAGACTGCAAATTGGTCTCCTCTCTCTCTATTTTAGTTCACATGTAATTTTTTGGTATAATTTTTGTGGGTTTATTGTGATACATGTCTTTTGGAGTTCTTTTTTGTGTGGAGTTGTTAATGTGGAAAGAGGAACCTCTAGGGCTAATATGTACTTTTTTGGTTTTTTAGACGATGATCCTCTTTCCCTCCGTCATTTTGTATTTTTTTGAATTATATTAACATGTAGGGAGCCACGAGCGGCTCCTTTTCCATATATATATATATATATATATATATATATATATAAGGAGCTAAATCAGCTCCTAGCATGTTAATAATGCAAAACAAGAGTACATAGTGGGGGAGGGGAGGGTAGACCCAAACACAATGGGTAAACCTGCCACAGTACAACTCACACTATGGCAAAAGAGTAAAAATCAGACCCTACAGGTAAACCCCTTCTCAACAAAAGAATATATATATATATATATATATATATATATATATATATATATATATATATATATATATATATATATATATACTTAAAATTTTTGCGTATTACTTTCATGACTGGCTGTGTTTCTCCTTGTTTGCTACTTTATTTGCTCTTGTATTTAAAATCTGGCTCCTGTTTATATATTCAACTATAGTTATGATATAAGCTTTATATGGAGAGGCTTGCCTTTTATCACTTCCTGCCAATTAAATGTTTGTTTTAAATTTTGGAACGTGAATTCCTTTTAAATTTATCCATGTTTAATGTGTCGCCTGGTTTACATTTGGTTTGGGATCTCTTGTGGATTGGAATATTACAAATCGTCGCCTGTTTTGGTTTTCATTTGAACACCAGAATTTTCTTTTCTAGTTTCAGTTTGTTTCAAGCTGGGGTCATCGGATGGGGTATTTCATTTATGTCCTGCTATAATATTATTCCTAAAGCTGTTGCAAATTATTTTCTGCTTCCGATTTTTGGGTTTATGCTTCTCTACAAGTTTCGGTGGGTTGGCGGTATTGCACACAAGCTTCGATTTTTGCTTTATTTGCTCTTTCTGTTGTCACTACAGGATTTGGCTTCCTACGAGATTCTTGCTCAATGGATATTATTCGATTGTTGCTCGATATTCCATACTTCTTGGACGGCCAATATCTCACTTTCGAAGGGGATATTTCTTGGACATCTGACGAAGGGTCGAGGTGAAGGTTTTGCTTGCGGCCAGGTTCTCAGTATGATCTGCATGTGGCTCGCTTCATTTTAGGGGATAATTACTTTCTCTCATACTCCTTTTTGGCCTTTTTTGCTTCGAGTATTCTTGTTTTGGTGTGTTTATCTTTTATTTTCTCAGTCAACTTGTAATCTGGGAGGAGGAACTCTTACCGGTGCGTTTTATTGTACTTTTGCTTTTTTAACTAAGGATCCACCTCCCCTCCCAATTTTATACAATTTTATAATATTAACCCGTAGAGAATCACGAGTCACTCTTTCCTTATATATATATATATATATATATATATATATATATATATATATATATATATATATATATATATATATATATATATATATATTAAGGCGTAATTTTTCCGACTTAAAAAACATGATCTCAAATTGAAATTTTATTATTGAAGGATACTAGATACAAATATAAAATTGTAATAGATATTGGACTACGAATATTAGTAACCACCGTAAGAGTCATTGATTACTCCTTATGATTACTCCTTATCAAAGCGAGATATTCATTTTGAAGTGAATGTAATAGAAATTGAACTACGAACACTAGTAGTTTTATCTAAAGAAACCCACACGAGATAACCGTCTGCATAATTCACAGTGGAGTTCTTTCCATCCCTGCTAAACTCAATTGTATATGTCAATTCTTCCCCACTATTCGAAAAGCTCAATAACGTCGGTGATACAACCACTGATACTCCAAACGGTGGAATAATCTCCACCGTATAGTTTGAGCTCCCTTCTCCCACATTTGTAGCCTTTCTACTCACCTTTCTACTATATCCTGGACTCATCTCAACTGAGAAAGATGGATAGTTCAGATCCACATCATAGATTGGCTCCAATGTTGAACAGTTCACAATCCGACGAGCCACCGCAGTTACCTGAGGATTTGGTTGACATGAATTCATTAGTCATTGGACAAAATTGCTTATTGTTTACGAAGGTTGTGCAAAGCTGATTGTTTTAACGTGCATTTTTACTAAAAGGTTTATTGGAAAAATCAAATTTTCAAGAAAATATTGATTTTATTTTCGTGTTTAGAATAAATGTTTACGCTATGTATATAGAGATAGGGAGAAAGATATTTATGCACATACATATAGCAATCAAGTGAGCCATGGTTATTATTTATTCTCATTTTGGAAACCATACCTGAGCATCGCTGTAGTTCAATCCGCACATATACGCAATGTACTCAATGGGCTTTATGTCATAAACAAAGCCTGGTCTGTTCGCTTTATTTGGGTTGACATGACCTGCTCCCCTAGCAAACAGGTCCGCATTCTTCAACTGCTCGTCTTGGATCGGTTGCCCGACCGTGTTCTCATTACTGGCAGTCGTCATGATAGCCGATCTGATGGCCGCCGGCGACCATGAAGGATTCGCCTTCTTCAACAACGCAGCTATCCCGCTTAAATGGGGCGTCGACATGGACGTCCCAGAAATAACATTAAAAATTGCCGGCGAGTTGACCGGGCCAATAGGCAAAGCTGGCCATCCGGCAAGTACGCTAACGCCGGGACCTATGATGTCTGGCTTCAGTATCCCTTTGCTTTGAAGACTCGGACCGCGGGAGGAGAAGCTGGGGATCCTCGGTGCCGGGTGGTTATTAAGTCCAATGAGGGTGCCATAGGGAATGATGGTGGCAGTCGGTGAATCGGTGGAGTTTATGTAAGATTTGATCTTTGTGGCAGCCACGAAGCTAACGTGTGAAGTGGGGATGACGTGAGCATCGGCAACAGTGGTGTAGCCGTCTAAATTGACTGCAGCGAGAATCATGCCGGCGCCGCCAGCAGCTTTGACGGCGGCACCTTGCCGTATTCGGGAAACGCCGTTCTTTCGATCGCATATAACGATCTTACCCTTTATGTCCAAGTTGAAGGAGTTGTTGAGACAGAATTTTACGTCAAGGTTACCTGCGGAAAAAGCATTTTCTTTTAAATACTTCAATCTCATAATTAACTGAAAATGTATTAAATATGCATGCGAAAATATTTAAAAATTATAACAGTTAAAGTTGTTTATCCAAAGATTAATGCTAGGGCGAGACTTAGAGCCACTAAGTATGCACTCTTGTTTTAGAATTATGTTCCCTTCCTGCTTTTCAACTATCCATGACATCAGGATTAAAGATAATCTTGAAAAGGTTATGGAAATTTGTCAAACTTGAGATTGTTGTGTGTTATTTAATCAAACCAAAATCAACACGCAAACCTCTCAATTTTAATTTATTTATTCATCTATCTGATCGACTTTGATTTTTACATATATGTATATATCACATTATCTATGCATTAAAATATATATTTTCACTCTTCAAAAAATAAAAGAGTTATTTTTTATGTCATATTATTTTTATTTTTTTGTATGGAGTCCAAAGAAAATTTTTTAGGAAAATAAGATGATTAATTAATTTTATTGATATGATAATTATAATTTGTATTAATTACTTTTAAACTTAATTTTTACTAGATTTTTTAATATAAAATAAGTCTGCATTCCTTAAATTCCCTCAAGGAAAAGTGATCCTATGGAAATAATGATGTATTCGCTCCTGCTATAACTTCTAAATTGACCGCCAACCTTAAATTCCACTTAAAATGCAAGTATTTCAGCATTGTCACCATTGCAAATAAATTAAAAAGTTGATAGAATACACAATAAGAGGTCCAATCCTCAATTGATTGGTGTAATTATATAGAATGAATCCCAAGCACTTTATTTTTAAATATAAAAGAAAGTTATTTTTAAGAAGATTCAAAACATATGAGAAAAAGAAAAAAAGTCAATTTACTGATTGTAAATATGGAAATTTTGGCTTAGAAATTTAAATTTATTCGAATTTTGTGGTATATTTGTAAATTTTCGAAATTTATGATGATAATAATTTTGGAGCAAACAGTAATTACGTAATTAAAGAAGAATGAAAGTTTACCTGATCCATCTGGATAAACCAACGGCAATAATTCCCCTGCAATGGAGTCCGTTTGATAAAGCGACTCTCCTTCAAACTCCTCACCATTCCCGAGCTTTACCTTCGTCTGAATCACTCTATCCATCGTGCTCGCCCCAACCGTCAATATCCACGGCGCCTCGTTGGACAAGGAACTCGGTCCGGGTCCTTCATTCCCTGCGGCCAAGCTTACAAATAATCCCTTCTCAACCGCCGCAAAAGTGCCCACAGCGAGTGGGTCAACGTTGAACAACAACGACCCGCCGCCGAGGGACAGCGAGAGCACGTCCGCTCCTTCTTCTATGGCGGCATCGATTCCGGCGAGTACGTCTGACCCAGCACAAAAACCCGAATTCGGGCATACTTTGTAGACGGCAAGATGAGCATTTGGAGCCATGCCGACGGCTACGCCGGCGGCGTTGCCGAGGGCGGAGGCATTGGCGACAAAGTTACCAACAGCGGTGCTTGCCGTATGCGTTCCATGGCCGTCAGTATCCAGCGGCGATGTGGCGTTGAGGATTTCCTGGCCCAGCGCCTGCACCGTCGTGACATGTCGCAACTCAAATAGGCATTTTAACAGCTTTAAATATCATTTTTTTCATATAATTTACGGGCGGGACAAAATATGCAACCTCAGAAATTAAGAGTATTATTTCAGATTTATTTTTGTGTTATGTATATTTTCCTAATATTTATATATATAAACTATTTGATTATCTTAGCCGTCCAAAAATTTTTTCAGCTGGTTCGACTTCTGTACAGAAATATTTTTTCGCAACAATATTTTTGAATGATTTGATTAACGCGTATTAGAATCACACATACCTGGGCTCCTTTGAGGAATACCCTAGCCCCGATAAGCTTGTTATTACATTCGGAAGCAATGAACTCACACTTCCCTTTCCACTTCGCCGGCGGCGGAGTAATTCCGTTGTCTTTAAAAGAAGGATGGTTAGGCAGCACCCCAGAATCGACGACTGCGACGATGACGCCGCGACCAAAGTCGGAATCCTTCCAAAGCCCCTGCGGGCTAACTGCCGATGAGCAGGACAAACCAAGAAATTCGGGTGTGTGTGTTGTGGCGAGAGGAATGAGAAAGTCAGCCGTGGCGCCCAGAAAACCCGGCTTCTCTTTCATAGCTTCAAGCTCGGCATCGGTGAGGCGGGCTGCGAAGCCGCTGATGCTATTCTTGTAATAGTAGAGAATGGGAGGAGAGGAAGATGCTGTTTCTATGAAGAAAGAGGAATACCATGATTGTGCAGTATGGGAATCTGGCGGTGGCTGCACCTGAATTATGTAGATTTTGGTAGAAATAGTGCTCTCATTAGCTAGATTTCTGGCTAAGGCAGGAAGAAGAACCGGAGAGAGCAAAGAGATAAGGAAAAGAAAGAGAAAATTTTTGGCCATTTTTTGCAGCATTCTGCAGAATATTGTTTCTGCTCCCAAGTCAAAAAATTTACAAGCTGCGGTTCATTCATCGGAGGAGTGTTCTTATTTATAGAAGTTACCTTCCCAATTAATTTTTCCGCGTTTATATATATATATATATATGCCGGCATATATATTCAAATAAATTATGGGTTGGTATGCAACCTTTCTTCTACGACTTTGTTACATTAGTAATTTTGTTGAATTTGAATTTGTCTATGTTTAAGGGAGTGGACAGTTCGATTTTGAGCCGATTCAGGGCTGGCTCGTAATGATATCGAAATTTTTTTAATTGGATCGTGGATCGATCCTACTAAATTTGGATCAGATCTGATGTGGATTGATCCATTTTTCGAGTAGGCTTGAATTATAAATGTGCCAACTCGAATGTCATTTTTGGCTCGTGAGCTAGATGGGTCTGGGTCGAACCTGACTTTGCCCGCCCAGCTAGCCCACCAACAAAAAATATATTTTTTTATGAAAAGAGCAATTTCAAAACCCTGTCACGCTGCTCAAGTAAAAAATCCCTTACCAACCAAGCTGGCAATGTGTTGTGCATGTAAAACTAAAAGTTTAGGGGTTAAATATGTAAATACATAAGAACTTATTTTGATCCCAATTGGAGCCAAGGATGCACCGAAATTGAATCAAAAAAATTTGATCCATTAATTTGGCTTGTAACTCAGCTCGAATGATTTAATCCAATTTTGATCTGAGCTATAATTCGGCCAGATTTTCAAGCAATTTACGATCTTTGAGCCAATTTTACTGCCCTATCTGTGCGTCACACCCAAGAAATAGATCATAAGATTATCGAGAGAGAGAGAGGGAGAGAGGGAGAGAGAGTGTGTGCGCGGACATAATATTGAAGTAATAAATAGTAAAATGAATTTTTGATTCACCCCTTCTCGAGAAATAGCCCCCATATTTATTAGAGAGGGGGTACAATGTGTGTAACTATGTCTTTGTTCCTAATTTAATGGGGGTTTTACCTGATATTTTAGGTATTACAAAAGTATAAGAATTTGATTCAGTTACCATACTAATTATTGGTCGGGATCAATGGATTCTGGCTTGGCAAGAACCAGTCGTTTGACTATGCAAGGTTGGGGTTACCAGTTGACTTTTGATGGTCTTCGATTTAGAAGAACATGGCCCAGTTAGCTTGATTTTATTGATGGGCTGCACTAATTCAACTAGGTGACAAACTCCAGTCAATATGATGAGACTAGGTAATTGCAAATAGTGAATCACTGCAATCTGACAGGTAGTTCGCCTCTTAAGAATAGAGTCCTTTGTGGTGTTCTTAATGTATATCGTTGTGGATCATCAACCTTTTTCACTTAGCTTGATTGATCTTGATCTTCAGTTCAGACGGTCTGCAACAGGTCGACTTTGGGTTCTAGTTTATGTAACCTGCACTTGGTCAAACGAGCCATTTGATCATCTGCTAACGAGTATTTTAGTCTCCCACTAGCGGGTCTCTAGGTACTCTAGTGGTGGGCCTTCTTAGTTGTAAATCTTCTTCTTTTAGTCCATTGGATCTCATTGAGATTCATGTTGAGGCATTTCTGATGTACATCTTTTGGTTATCTGATTCTCTTACTTCTAGAAAAGTGATAGTTGCGATAAAAATAAGAAAATTAAATGCATAAAATATATTCATTTATTTTGTAACCAATAAATTAATAATTGTACTATCTGCAATTCTTTGCCCATGATCCTTATAAGCAAGGTATTGTTTTTTTACTTTGGTCATCACATTTTCTTTTGTGTTTGCACATCTCATTCGATCGGCCTTAAGTACACGTTCATGATGAACAGTAAGTAAGAATCCTTCAGGCACCTTGCTAAGTAATGAGATAAAAAGGAAGCCCATTCGATTGCTCCCACAGTGAACTTTCACCCAGGTGAACAAGCCTTAAGAGTGGGAAGAGGCCCAATTAGAATAAGAGACTTAAGGGAGGATGTCAGGAGGAAAATAGAAGAAATATGTAGCCCACTAGAAATGGTGGATGGAGGAGTTGAAGGATGAAGTGGGATCTTCTACTCAGTCACAAGAATTCTATTGGAAAAAGAGCGGATGGAGGGAAGTATGTTGAGCAACCTAACCATTAGAACATCGACCTCTCAACTAGGTGCTTCTATCTATTTGGTTAATTCTTTTGCGAGGGAAGCAACAGTTGGCATCAATTTTTGATGTCACGACGTAAAGGATGTCTGAACGATTAACTCAGGACTAGATGTTCTTATTCATTCATGGTGTTCCATTGCTCTAGATGTCTATATATTGTATGTGTTTAAGGAATAAAGCCAGTGTCGTCAATGACTCGACTTACTCAAAAGAGCCCGCCCATCTTTAAGAATGAGTGTCCTTAATTGGCACAAATCATTGGTGCATCTTATATTTAATGTCCATCTAGGTATGATAGGATCAAATATCATTCATCCGAGGGTTCTATGGCTAAGAAGACACATAAAAAAGGCTCCTCATCAAATGGAACAAAGGGTAGACTGGGTGCACCCAAGCCTAAACTAGGCATACCCGCACTGAAGATGGCCATTTGGGTGAAGAAAATTTAGAGAGTGACGTACCCATGCTTAAAATTGGGTTCACCCACATCAAATTGGGAGCACCAGTGCCAAAACCAGGCTCAACCACTTTAACCTTCAGGCGCACCCGCACTATACCTTTGATCAGAGCTAACACACCAGCGCCATACTCCAACACAACAAGCCAAATATTTTGACGTTTTCTCCTGTTGAAGTGGTTGGCTTCCCATTGGGCATGCATGAAATTTTATGGCCTAATGAGAGGCTTTACATGGCTTCCACCTCTCAGAGAGACAACGGAAGGATTTCACTTGGAATAGCCATCATTTTTTTATGTTCGGGAGGGAAAATTCCCTCTATTTTCCTTCCCTCATTGAGGGGTAAGTGACCAATCTGAAAATAAGGAGAGGAGAATTATTTTCTTAGTGGAGAGCTTATTGGAGAGCAAGAGAGCTGCGAGAGAAGGTCCCTGATTAAAAGGCTTTGTCTCTTCCTTTTAACCTCTTTACTCCATTATTAGCATTACTATGTACTACTTCATTCTCTTCTTCGTTTTATCCTTCCAGTCATTTCTTCTTAAGCGTGTGAGAGAGTGAGGATTATTGGATGACTCCTTTCATAAGAAAAGATTCATCTACATTAGGGAGAAGTGAAAAGAGATCAATCTCTCCTAAAAAAGAGAGCGTCATCCCCACAATGGTAGGAGCAAGGACAAGAAATGAAAACACTTCATTAAATGCCACGAAGGTGAAAATGCTATAATAAACTCTTGCATTTTCCTTTCTCAGAGCCCATAAGGTCTGGTTGATAGAGATTTAAGGACCTAGGTTTTGTGTTAGAGGAAAAACTCCTTAGGTTAGGAAGCTTTCGCTACTCCTAAATCCCTATGAATCTTAAGTGCTTCCTCCAAAACATAGCACATCAACCTAATTAGTCTGGAAACTAGTAACCATGTGGCTATTTCGACCTCTTCATCTATTGATGAATGGGATGGAGCCAATCTAATTTAGAAAACAAAAAAAAACTTTGTTTCTCATTCACTAGATCATGAAAGCTATGTTCGTAGAGTAGCTTTCATTTGGTGAAGTCAGAATGTCATGGGAAAGCATTTACATGTCAGATATTTAGAGGTATACCCTCCATTACAAAATGTAATAGAAATGTAACTATGACTTCAACAGCCCTAGGATCTTAATGAGATCGTTAGGAAGGATATGATTTATCATCAATCATATGCTGTCATTTGACTCATGTTGCATAGCACGGCTTATTTGAAATTTGCATCAAAATTCACATTTTTGTATATGGATACGATTGGTTGTCGCCTCCGGATCAACCCGATCTCTTATCGCGTTGACTTGATCAATCAGATACCATCAGTTTAAGTGATCAATTGATCAAAACTTAATTAATATGTTGCATTGTCACATGTGTTTTGAATTATTAGCATTCATATACATTCTTACAGTGGCACTAGCACTAATGTGTGCCTACGAGCATGTGCCCTCATATGCTGGTTACTAGTAGTTGTGTTCTTCCAGCTTGGGCACAATACCCCACATCTTGGCTTGTTGACATCCCTGCAAGTGATTAAGCACTCTCACACACTTGTGTGTTTTATTTTCCATAGCTTCTTGTATTCTCATGTTTTGTGTGCTCATAGTCAGCATGTGTGTTGTTTTCCTACACACTCAATTCATTGAATGCTGTAGGAGAGAAACGACTGTTACAACTGAATGAAATGGAAGAGATAAGAAACGAGTCCTATGAAAATGAAAAGATTTATAAGGCAAAAAAATAAAGAAATTGCATGATAAAAATATTTTAAGAAAAATATTTGAGCCTGGACAAGAAGTATTTTTATTTAATACTCGTTTAAGACTTTTTCCTGGAAAATTAAGATCTAAATGGATGGGACCATTTATAATTAAGAAAGTATACCCTTATGGAGCTGTGGATATTAAAGATCCCAAGACGAGAAAAATATTTAAAGTCAACGGATTAAGACTGAAGCCTTATATGGAAGAAATGAAACCGATTTACAAGGACGCTTACGAGCTGAGTCTACCCGATTAAAATAACTGATTAGGTCAAGCTGACTACGTTAAACCAAGCGCTTTGTGGGAGGCAACCCATATATTATCATTGTGATTGTTTGTGAATTGAATTTATCTCAATCGATATGTGTGTGTTGATCACACCATTTTAATAGACCTATTTTAAGACCGAAACTTTGTAAATTTGACGATAGGCGAAATGGAGACGAACATGGTTCCGGCGCCTAGGTGCCTAAACATCGCGCCTAAGCGCCAACATAACCTGTGTATCGATGGTCCGGCGCATAGGCGCCAGATTTCGGCACCTAAGCGCCCCATTTACAGGTTCGTGCAAAAACCGAAAATGCAAAAACCGAAAATCTTCAGTTTTTCACACAAATTCTTCCTATTAACTACCCTATCTTCGTCCCCAATCCCTAAGCAACCCTAATTTCATACATCACAACACATTTTGGAAGAGAAAAGAGAAGTTTAGAAGCAATTGAGAGAGGAGGTCATGGCAATGAGTTAAGAGATAAGTCTTCTAAAGATCCTCAACCTTATTTCAATGGTTATATTGCAGTAAGTTTGGAGAAATTATTCAGTCGACTAGATAAGATTGAGGCGAAATTGCTAAGCGTTGGAAATCGTCTACATGAGATGTATCACCAAATCAAGCACTTGGAATGACAGACGAAGCTTCAATTCGATCATATGGCAGCCTTTCAAGATTCTCAAGTGACGATGTATGCGAAGAACAAATGGATTGACGAGAAGACGACCTTGGAATTTCCAAGGCCGTTAGTTTTCTACCCATGCGGGCCTAACAATCATCATTGCGAGAGGGATGGAAATTCAAAGTTTGGAGAAGAATATATAGTTGGTGTGTTCTAGGTGTGATCGAGTCATGTTTTAGTGAGTCGAATATTTAGTTTGTGTGTTTGCTTTCAATGTTCAAAGTGTGTTGTTTGATTGTGAATTTTTTTTGAAATAGTGATGTTCGTGTTATTTATTAAGAGTTGAACCTTGTTATAATACTTTTCTGTAATTTCTTAAGCTTGGAATGGAAAAATTTGAAATGGAATTGGAGGAGTTTGATTATATCTTGTGTTTGAATGTTGGATCTATTTTATCATTTAAATTATTTGTGGAAATGTTTGGAAGTTAGAAATTGGAGTAATACTCTCATGTGAGTAATTAGAAGTCGAATTTGATAAGTTTTGGTGAAAATACAATTTTTAAATCAAATTTTTGGGAAGACGAGTCTGGCGCCTAAAAGCTAGAATTCGGCGTCTAAGCGCCAGAATTCGGCGCCTAAGCGCCATAATTTGGCGCCTAGGTGCCAGTTTGGTCTGAACTCGAAATTCGGGCTTTTAAACCAACCAACACCATTAACGATGCCTAGGCTCCTTCTTCCTCCATTTTTTGTGAAATACATACCTAAGGATCCATTTCTAGGTCAGATTTTTGAGTTTTTGAGCTTGGAATCACTCGATTTCTTCATCTCGAGGTCAGATCTACCTTCTAATCCTTTTATTTTTGATTTTCACCATGGAGTTTTCAACTTTTGAGCAAAACCGAAAATTTTGATTTTTGGAGTTTAATCCATAGATTTGAAGCTTTATTTAAGTTCTTAAAACTTAAATAAGTTTATTCCTTTGATCCTTTAATTTATTTTCTCATTTTCTTTCTCTTACGTTTAGATGGCTACGAAATCTAAGTGAGGGAAATAACGAGAAAATTTCAATCGCAACAAATTCGCTTCTGCCGCAGTACATTTTTGTTACAATAATTTGCTACGATGAGAAAATTTATCTCGGAGAGGAGTTTCTACAATCCTGGTGGAATGATTGAAGATGTGATCGTTGCACTGAACTGGAAATGATTCTGTTACTTCACTGCTGTTGCTGTGATCCCCGTCGTCAGGGAATTTTATGCTAATTTTATGGATGCCGAAGATTACGAGATCATCATGAGAGGAGTTAGAGTAGGATTTACTCCTGAAAGAATCATCATTTTCTACGGCCTGCGACTGATCATTGAGTGCTACTATTTTGGATTATCTTCATCTGAGGGAGATTTGGAGATGATTATTGCATATTTGACTGACGGTACTGGAGCTTGGAAGATCCGGAACGAGAAACGGGTAAATTTTTCATCTTCTAAGTTAAATGGTGTTTCTAAGTCCATGCATTACTTTATTTCTACTCGCCTCCTTCCATCCAACCATTTGAGTGAGCTCACAAAGAACAGAGCTATCCTCAACTACTGCATACAGGAGATGAAGCCAATTGATGTCGGGAGTATTATTTATGATTCTATGGAGGCCACTGCTCGTTCCAGCACTTCTGTGGGATTGGGATTCCCATCTCTAATTTATTCTCTGTGAGAAAGTGCTAGAGTTGTTGCTGAGCTTTCAGAGGAGAAGCTCAAGTCAACCAAGCTCATTAAACGGGACAGTGTTAGTATTTATGATTGACTTTGAGGTTAGAGTTCTACTGCATCCTCTAGTTCATTACCTACTTCAGGAAGACCTTCTAATTCTCGACCCTCTACTTCAGCTGTTGAGCCACCATCTAGTTTTTGGGAAAATATGCATGATAAATTTATAGAGCAGCAGAAAATGTTACTTTTAACTCATTTTAGAGTGGATACAATAGATAGAAAAGTAGATCATCTTTCTGAGTACACCCAGAGGAAGAGTGATTTTGATGCAGAGTATTCTGAGACTCTTGTTAGTTTCCTTAAGGGTTATCATTCAGTTCAGTTCCCGACCTGCCCTCGATTCTCACCATATGATTATCGCCAGAATAAGAATGTAGATTTTTCTTTTGATAATGATGAGGATGAGGAGACAACTAGTGATGAGTAGATTTCTAGGATTGAGCAGTTGTGTTATTTATGTTATGTTTTGTTAGTGTGTTAGTTTTGGATGTATATGATGATTTGTTTTTATGTTTGATTGTTGACCTCATTTTTGATGAGGTCTTCCTTTCTTCTTTTTAGTGCTTAGAATCTAGCCTTAGGCTTTTCCTTTGACTATCTTAGAGGACTAGAATTGGGACCCACCTTTTAGAAATTCAAACCACTTCTTAACTCCCTGCAAACTCCACAAATTTGACTATAGACCCCTAATCACCTAGAGGGTTGAAATCAAATGTGGAAGTTTAAAGGATGAGTTCCTATAGAACTCTTTGGCCTTAGGACTTACCACCGGTGGCCCGGTGCAGTGAGGGGCTGACTTACACTACACCTACACACTACACTCCCACACACCTCCTAAAACTACACCCATACCCAACTTGACCTCCGACTCATGTAGGTGATTCACATGGATGGTCCTTAACCCACTGAGCCCTTGGCTAGAGGGTTAGGAACAACATAGTGAATGCCTCAAATGAGTCCTCTCATGGCTCATATGGGCTTGAAATGACTTCATGGCTCAACCAAAATGACTTATTTCCACTTACATCCACCCAATCTTCAATTTCCCAAATTTTTAATTTTTGACCCCCGGGACCCTACACCTACTAAACCTACCCAAAACCTCGAAATTACCCAAATTTTTGCAAAATTTCCAAATTACCTAAAATTCTTCAAAACTATTCCCAAACATTTCTACACCACTCAAATTGACCATCTATATCCAAAAATACCAAAAATTCCAAGAAAACCTCCCAATACCCTCCAAATACCCAAAATACCCTTCTTGACCCAAAAATCCAAAAATTCAGAAAATTCCCAGAAAATTCCAGAAAATCCTAAATATTCCCAATTTCATTTTGTCCAACTACACCATGGGCCAATTTTGTCAATTTACCCTACTTTTGTCAAAACCCCCAAATTGACCCATTTTAACCCAAAGTGAACCCAATGTCAAACCAAACCTACCCAATTGACCCCAATTTTGGTTCAATTCAATTCTAAACTTCAATTCAACATCCCTAATACCAATTTAGACCAAATCCAAGTCCAATTTGATTGACATTTGGATCCAATTCCACTTTTGACCTTAAGGCCCATTTTTTGACCTAAGCCCAAACTTAACCCAAACTCACCCAATTCAACTCCAATTAACCTCAAATCTTTTCTAAATCTTCCTTAACATTCCCACAAACAAAAACCTAACATGATTTGCCCAAAATTTAGACCCAAACCCTACTCAAACTCAACCCAAGGTTAAAAGGCCCATTTTTGACCTAAGCCCAAACCTAACCCAAATTCAACCCAATTCAAATCCAAATCACCCCCAATTTTTTTCAAATCACTCATGACACATCTATGAGCTAAACCCAACAATTATTTGGCCCAACCTCTTTACAAAATTCCCATCCATAAATTCATTTTTAAACTTAAGGGCCCATTCCTTAAACCACTTTAAAAGCCCATTTCCTTCAAAATTCAAAAGCCCAAATCTACCCTAAAGCCCACATGACATCTCCATTTGTCATCTATTTAATTAAATCCATTACCTAAGTCCTAAAATCATCATTGAATTATTCCAAATGAAGCTTCATCCAAATTCCCATTAAATTACCAAAAATTTCTTAAAACCCATTTTTATGAAATTGACTCAACTTTCCCCAAGCCAAAGACAAGCCATGCAAGCCATTGACAAGCCACATGAAGCCATGGGAGGCTTGACATGTGACCATGCCATTAATGGTAAAAGGAGGGGCTCCTTTCCTAATCTTTCATTAAGCCTTTTTTACCTTAAGCATGTCACACACTAAACCATGTTTAGCCACCTCATCGTGGATAGAGACCACACCACTCTCTCTTGGGCGACCCAGCTGATCCTCTCGGCCCAAAATCGAGGCCATGGGGAGGTGAACCAAGCCCAAAAGGTGGGTTGACCCATTTGGACCCAAAATAGGCTCATCCCCCATTCCATTTCAATCCAACTCCTTTACACATGGCATTTGCCGATTGCCTACACTAAACCCCAGCCACGACCCACCTGACCAAGATGGTGACCATTGCTCGGCCGGCCGGCCACCGGGCCGCCGGAAAACACCATGGCCGAGAGTTCACATGTGAGCCAACATTGAAATTCTCACTTGCTGAGCTGCCCCATCCCCAGTGGCTACCATGGCTGATCTTCTCCTCACCAGAGCAGCTGATCCCAAGCCCTAACTCCCCCTGGGAGGCCTTCCACCCTCTCCTATTTAAACCCCTCACCCTCTCGGCCAAAGGGTGCTGAACAAAAAACCTTAAGGAAACTCGCCAAAATCACTCCGGATCACTCTCCACACATAGAGCACCGGATCCCCACTCGAATTCCAGCCCGATTCCTCGGTGAGCCCGATTTTGAGCTCGAACTTTAACCCAAAACCGGGACACTTCTCCACGGTGAGCCAATTCCCAAATTGATTGGCTCTACACCTTCACCGGACCAAGAGAAGGTGTCCACCATCAAAAGCCCCATCTCCAAGCCACCCGGTTGCTCCGACCTCCAAGCTTTGTGATCGGGCTTGGTCGAAATCATATCCGAGCGATTCACCGGACCGGGAGACTTCATGCGGAGCTTGCTAGGACCCGATCGAAGGCGCAACAACTCTCGGATTGAAGCCACACTTCTCGAGCCAAGGTATGAGCTAACTCTTCATCCCGAGCTTCGAAGATTCTCCATTTTAAATGCCTTAGTTTCGATGCATGTTAACCGTATGGATGCATTCGTCTCTTCGAGACGAATCCATAGAGTATAGGAACGTAAAAATCCATTGAGAATCGAGTGAGATCTTAGGGATTTAGTGTGGACGGCTCTCGGGTGAGTACACTTGGGGACGATGAACGGATGCGCGTCCATTCAATACACGCGCGGACGAGCGGCTCGGATGGCGTCGGACCGGGAAACGGTGCGAGAACCGCGGGGCCGGGCCGCCGACTCGGATGGCGGCGCCCGATCACGGCGCGACACGTACCCCTTCGGAGCTGCCGATGTTTCGTTGGCGCCGCGTGGATAAGTAGATAATTAGGGTATTTAATGTATTTATTAAATATCGAAACTTCAAAAATCCATATCTTTGTGTAGAAAAATCACAAAAATAAAATAAAAATACCCTCTTGCTCGGTGAACGAGAGGAGAATAATGTGGAAAAGAAATCATTTAATTTCATCAAGTATTTTATTTTTTATAATTTATTTACTCTCTGCATACATTTAATTCTCCATGCATGTATACAATTCACCATGGCATGAGACCATAGGGCTTTTGAAGCCTCTGAACTTGGGAACATTCACTGAATTTTCCAAGGTCAGAGGCCATCTCTGTGAAAATTTATTTATTTTTCAAATGCATGTTGTTGTTTTGAGTATTTTAATTCCAAAAATTAGCATGTTGTGAAATAAATTCTAGGAAAATTTGGTTATGTTCCTTATGACCGAGAGAACCCTAGGAAAAATAGATTTTGGCTTAGTTCATTCGGAACAACTCTAATTGGCTTAAACACCCAAAATAGGTCTTTAATTAATTAGAGTTAACCAAACATCAAATTGACTTGAAATCAATTCTCCACTGACCTTTAGGATCAGAGGAATCCACCATAAAAATTTGAGGTCAATTGGACTTGGTTAGCCCCACTAATTGGGTTGATTAAGTCACTTAGCCATTTTAAACTTTAAAAATTCATAACTTTTAAAATACTTTTCAAAAATTCACCAAATTGGTTTTGGAGCCTCTCTGATATCAAGGGAACCTAAGAAAATTAAAATTTCAATTTTCTAAAAAAGTTGATTTTTAATAATATTTTAATATTTTTAATAATTAAAAAATAATAAAAATCACAAAAATAATAAAATTCACCAAATGTCACATTTTGAATTCTAATCACTTAGGAACAAATCCCACATTTTTCCTAGGTCTATTTAGTGAGATATTGAATTTTAAAACCCTAGGGTAATTTTAAAATTAAAAAAAAATGTATTTTCTAGCATTTTCACTAAAATAATTATAATAAATCATAGAAAAATCAGAAAATTGCAAAATTTGTTTCTCTGGTTTCCTTGATATCAGAGAGATTTTTGAAAAATATAAAATCCATTTTTCAACATTTATTTTATTTTTAAATTAATTAATTCTCCAAAACTTAAAATAATTATAATAAAAATAATATAATTCAAAAAATCACCAAAATTGGTCCAAGTGCTTCTCTGGTCATTAGGAATGTCCCCTAATTTTCTTAAGGACAGAAACTTTCCCTTGGTCATGTTATCAAATTTTCCTTGAAAATCTCCATTTTCCACCAAAAATAATTATATAAATAAATTAAATACAAAAAAATCACATTTTCTCCTCTCATGTCTTTATTGACATATGAGTGAAGTCACATAAAAATTTCAAATTCATTTAAGTTCAATTTAGTGAGTTATGAAATTATTAAGCTTAAGGGGTAAAATGGTAATTAAACTTTCAACCCTTAATTAAAACTTTAGGTCTAATAAAAGAAAATCAACAAGTAAAATATTTGATTTTAATCTGGTTTGGATGATTGAAATTTAAATAATCAAAGGGTAGAAACTCATTAAACTTTTTTTTTTAAATGATTAAACTTTAATCAAATAATAGATTAAATTTGGAAGAATAATAAAATTGGAATTATTAAAATAAGGGATATTTATTAGGAAGAGATTTATTCTTTAATTTAAAAATCCCTAAATTAATCATCTCATTAATGTTCAACTTTTAATTAAAATGATAATTCAAATTCAAAATATTAAAAGACTTAATTAAATTATTAAACTCTTTTGAAATTTTAATTAAAATTAAAAATAAAGTAAATTAAAGATAAATTAAATTAAGATTAAATTAAATTTAATAATTAAATTAAATTAAATTAAAACAAATTAAATTAAATTAAACTAAATTAAATAATTAAATTAAATTAAATTAAATCAAATTAAATTAAATTAAATAAAACAATTAAAATTAAATTAAATTAAATTAAATTTAATAATTAAATTAAATTAAAATTTAATAATTAAATTAAATTAAATTAAATAATAAAATTAAATTAAATTAAATTAATTAAATTAAATTAAATTAAATTAATTAAATTAAATTAAATAATTAAATTAAATTAAATCAAATCAAATTAATTAAATACCAAATCAAATTAAATTGAACTATGTTAAATTAAATCAAATTCAATTCAATTAAATTAAATTAAATATAAAACAACTTGAACACTATTCCAAATTTAAACCCTTCAACTTAAATCAAATCATTTGAATACTAATTTACCCTTGAAAGTTTTAGTTATCATAACTCCTAAACAGAACATTAAATGAAATGTTACTTCACTTATAGGATATTCAAATATCCTAGTTCACTGAGCAAGATAACAATAAAACTTGAAATTCTTAGACGATTAATTCATTTGTATAATTAAATTCATTTGGACTTAAAACAATCCTAGAAATATTGAAAAGATGTTTAAGATTCTTCTTAAGCACTTCCTCAATATGATAGGATATTTATAAGAACAATTGGACTTAATTGTTCTTTGATGAAGAAAATTGTCCTCAAACAAAAACACAAAGAACCTAGACGTCATAGGAGATGACTAGCTATAGGATTAGAAATTTGGTAGAAAACCATAACCTTTCCCTTAGCTTTACCTAGGAACTTGCTTAAATATTCTAATTGTGTTTTAAGTGTAGCTTGGGATGACGGGAAGACCCTCCAGGTACGCTTTTATTTTATTGCAATTTACTTTCTTGCAATTTACTTTACTGCATCGCACTTACTTTTTCTTGCATGATAAACAACTGTTGCATGAAAACCCACACCTTTAGGATAGACCCTAAAACTGAAACCAAATTAAGTTAAAAGTCATTGCAAGATAAAATTCACCGCCACAACATTTCAAAATATAAAACAACTCAAAATTTAATCACAAACGAACACAAAACTACAATTGCAACTAAATTAAAACGTCCCGTTGGATGATCGGGAATACCTCGGATGATGTAACCTACGTGTTGCTAACGGGATTTCCCACGGTCTAAATGAAAGTGTGGAACTCATTCAGGTTGAGTTTAGCAAATTCATCTGGACTAAGTGAATCCGATAAAAATAATGATGCCGGAAGGATGGAACCGTGGGATCTTAACCGGTGTCGTTATAATCAACTTTAAGATTTGTTTTAATCAAAATACAAGAACACTTGGAAAATTAAGACTTCTCTAAACCAAAACACTTTTCTCATCTCCTGATTTATGATTTCTAAAACTAAACCTCTGCTACAACAAGGAGCTTGGAGCATGGTGGGCAGCACGGCCATCGTCGTCAGCAAAACTTGAACCTACTTCAGCAAAACTTTCCTAGAATTAAATAACCAAGCCATAGGACTTCGAGGTAGTTTGCCTAGTGCAACATAAATCCTCACCCTTTTCGTTAGGCACTTGCATAATCATTTTATGCAAATTAAGCCCTAACCGGTCTTAGGATTCCGAGGTAGTCGTCCGATACGACAATAAACCCTCACATCTTCTAGGCTATTTGTTTGATTTTATCATACAAATATAAGCCCCAATTAATTAAAATTGGCAAGATTGAAATACTAAATAAACATTAGGACTTTCCTAAATTCAAGCCAAACAATAGGATAGTCGGGAAATTACCGAAGTTCACTTCGAATCAGTGATTTCTCCTACCTTTCTTCCTTTGGATTCACAAAATAAAATGTCCCAAAATTTGATCCATTCCCTATTGAAACTCCAAAATTCAATCTTTGAAAACCTTAAACTCGAAATTCTTGAGAGCGGAATTATTGATTATTATCGAGAGTTTTCTTAAGTGATTCCCGTCACTTAAGATGTAATTAACTATAGGGGCTTGCCCTTATAGGGAATTTTAAAGAACCCGAGTAATATAAACCCCGTTTAATACTTTCATATTAAGCGAGGGAATTTGTCGGCTTATAAAATTGGTTCGCGGACCAAACGGATGTCACAAAACTTCTAGTTTATTTGATCGAGCCCCACCATCAAGCGAGTGTGTCTATCCTTAGGGATAGATACACGGTTTGTGGTGCGGTGCTCGTTTATATAAACTATTTGGAATGTGAGATCGGTTTAATCTCATATCTTAAAACTTTCAAATTTAAAAATTGTTTTCAAAGCCAAATACTACTTTCTAAATTATATATATATTTAAATCAAATTTAAAATTTAAATTCGCCGACAATTTCTGTTAGGCGACCCCTTTTCAAAATATCACACAACCTAAAAATAGTGCCGACATTGATACACTGTGATGTTAGTGTACTTTTGATGTTTAGAGTGTATTGGTTCTGAAACACTTATTGTTGTACTGATGATTGTTGGATTGTTAGAGTTTATTTTTGTAATGAGATATTTTGTTTCTGTTTTAGTACAATGATCAGTACACCTGTTTAGTTTAGTTATTTTTGTTTAAAATTAAAAAAAAATTTTGTAAAAATTGATCCTGCTTTCTAAAATTTTTCTATATATGCTTAAACAATTCTTTTATATTCTAGATTATTTTTCATATACTTAGAAAAATTCCTGGTGGAAATATGCTATTCTTTCTCTCATGCTTTAGAAATTTTCATGATTCATGTTTATACCAAAACTGAAGTTTGGGGGAAGGGAAAATACTTTGAAATTTAAATATTATTTATCCTTAATTACTAATATTTTCTTTAAAAATATTAACATAACATAAGGAATGAAAAATTTATTTAAGATTACTTAAATTTTTGAATTTATAAATAATTTAGTAAATTTAACTAAAATTATAATAATTTTGATTGATTTTAAGAATTAAATTATTTAACTTAAAGAATAATAAGATTAAATTTTTTTCTATTTATAGTAAAAAAAATGTATTTTTGAAATACTAAGGAATCAAGATTATTACTTGGAAAACAAAAAAATTAAATAAATTTTTAAAAATACTTATTAAAATGTTATATTTATTAAGTTAAAATGTATAAGTTTTTAAATATAAGTTAAGGATAGTGAAGTTCAAAATCATTAACAGGCTATCCAGATATAGTAATCCTCACAAATTACAAATTATAAAAAAAAGGGGATTGAAAAATATCCTTAAAAAGAAAAAAAGAAAAAGAAAAAAAGAAGAAGAAAAGAGCCAAAAAAAAGGAAATGTGAGGAGAAGCTTGAGGAGATGCCTAATCAAAAATTGGCTTCACTTGAATTATCTTATAGGAAGAAAACTAATTACATTTTTAACTTAATTTTTATTTACAAGCATCCTTGCTAAAAAAGTTTTCATGAAAGTCTCTTTCTTGTAAATTTTCTATGTGACCTTAATATGTTAAATTAAAATTATTCTTGAAATAAATGAAAATTTTAAAGTCTTATAATTTGGTAGTTAGGTATTCTTTAAATTCTTAAAATTAACCTTAATTAGTGAAATTTGGTTAATGCTTTACTAGAGCATTTATAAAACAAAAAATTACAAGGAATCTTAAATATTTAAACTTCATTCCAGATGTTATACATTTTAAGTAATAAAAAGGGTTACTTGAGGACAAGTAACATTTAAGTTTGGGGGAATTTGATCCACTTAAAAGTACCTATTTTTATGCCTTATTTATGATTTAATTTTTAAGGATATTATGCTTTAATGAAAGATATTTTTATGTTTTTGGATATAGGTGATGTAAAAAAGAGTTTAAGAAGGAAAAATGAGCAAAAAGGAGCAAAAATAGAGCTAAAAAAGTAAAGTTGCCAATATTATAGGTCTGACGCTTAGGCGCAAGAATCTGGCGCCTAGGCGCCAGTTCGATACTGAAGCAGTTGAGATTTTTGACAACTTTTGGCAGTTATTTTAACGGTGTTAAGCGGTTATCAGACCTTCTAGAAAACTGGAAGTTACTCCTAATATATAGGACATGTGATACAATGCATCTGGACACATGAAAACAGTTTTAATCTCGAAGAGATGCGATCCAAAGTAAAGGGCTGTGAAGCTCTCGTCACAGAGTCCGGCACCTAGGCACCACAGTTACTTTCTAGAAGATTCATTGAATTTGGACTAATTTTGAAGAGGTGCCTTAAGCAACCCCTGGTCATTTTTGAAGCTCTATAAATAGGAGACATTTCTATAGAAAAGAGAGCTCTCCCGTGCCTGGAAATAGTTTTAGAGAGCCACCAAATACTTTTAGTGAGTTAATTATAGTTTATTTTAGTTACTTTTAGTGTTACTACTCAATTCCTTGAGTAGTAAGTGATAGTTTGTAAGAGTTGGTGCTGTTGAAGTCTTTTACTTTGCATTGGAGTTAGTAGGAGTCAAAGGATCACTTGAAAGAACATTCCAGATAAGTATTTGTAACTTGGTTCAAAGTTTTATAAATATGTTTTGTTGTGTGAATTCAATGTGTTCTAAGTAGTTACTTTTCTTTCTCCTTTCAACCATGAAAAGATAATAAAGATAATTAGATTTTTTTGGAGAACTTTAACTTAATTTAAAAAATTATTGGGATGATATTCATACCTGATCTTAATTTACTTTTTAAATTGGCTATTTAAATTGTTAAAATTTGTTGAAGAATTCTGAGACCTATCTGGAGATGAGTTCTTAACTAGTAGATATCACATGAATCTTGGGGTAATCGAAGGCCATGTGCAGGTTATTCAAATTGAAGTGCAAATAAATAAGAAAATATTATTTATTGGGTGTAGAATTAATTAGTTTTTAGAGTGACAAACTAAATTCTATTAATTTGGTTTATAGAAAGGGAACATGTCACTAGTAGGGCCGATCATTGCCACCCTTGGACATCTAGAAGTGTGAGTCTAGATTAACCCATTCTACTAATAATACATCCTGAACCAATCTATAGATTAGCCAATGTTCTTTATACTATCGAGAGAAGGTAAATAATAAGAATGCTTCTATTTGGCGCAATACCATAATTTCAAGTTCTCCACGAATGATAGTTTTTCTGAAAACTCTTGGATTAGTTGAAAAGGAGAAAGTTGTTTTATTTATACTTGCATTAACCTTTACTTTATTGCTACTTTACTTGCATTTAGTAGAAATTTCATAAAACTTACAATCTGATTTTTAAAAAGAAATAAAAATTATAATTACTTTTAATTTGAAAATCTATTAAATTCTAAAAATTAATCTTCCCTGTGGGATCGATAACCAGGACTCCAATAGAATCATGTATTACTGGATATGATACGTACACTTGCGTAGTACCTCTGGTGTCCAAAATATTTTCTAAAATTTTATATTTATTTTTACATACTACCCTTTGAAATATAAATTATAGGAAAAATTTTAGGCATAGTTCCGGGTCAAGGTATAAATAGGCGTTGCGCCTCGAAACTGACGAACTTTCTAGGTTGAAAACTTGAAATCTTGAAGTTTCCATCGAGTCAGAATTCATTTGGACAAGAATATGGATCTTTCTCTTCATTCCTTTGGAAGTTACTACGTCTAGGGGCGGTTTTTGGGAGTTCTAATGGAGGATTTACCACTTAGAATCGCCAAAACTCGAAGAGAAACTGTTTTTTGAACAGCGGCGCTGTTCGACACTAATAACAGCACTGTTCCACACTGATAACAGCGTCGTTCGGCGCTAGTTCAAAATTTGCCAAACTTCACTTCGATCAAATTCCTTCCAAATTTTAATTTGATTCATTTTTTAAATGTTGTTAATGATATTTAAGGAAAATAAGACTTAATTAAGTAACAAACAAACACAATTAACACATCAAACAAAGCAAAAACTCCATAACTGTGGGTTGCCTCCCACAAAGAACTTGGTTTAACACCGTCAGTCCGACATAAATTTCAGTTATTCAAGTTGATCCAACATTAAAACCTCATTAAAATTAGGTCTATTGCCTTCAAGCTATGGTTTTAATCGTTGGCCATTAACTTTAAATATTCTTCCAGATTTAGGGTCTTCGATAATCAGAGCTCCAAACCGATATATTTTTATGACATTGAAAGGTCTTGTCCATGTAGATTTCAATTTCCTAGGAAATAATTTCAATCTTGTATTGTATAATAAAACTTTTTGTTCTTATTTAAATTCTTTTTTGACAATCTTCCAATCATGTCATATTTTTCTTCTTTCCTTATATATTCTACCATTATCATATGATTCGTTTCCAATTTCTTTTAATTCATTCAATTGCAACAGTCTCTTCTCACCAACATCTTTTAAACTAAAATTAAATTTCTTTATCGCCTAATATGCTTTATATTCTAATTCAACTTGCAAGTGACAGGTTTTTTCAAAGATTAATCTTTAAAGGAATTTCTTATAGAAGTTTTATAAGCAGTTATGTATGCCCATAATGCAGTATCAAATCTTGCAGACCAATCCAAATTCTCAGGATTAATGACTTTCTCAAAAATTCATTTAATTTCATGATTAGATACCTCTGCTAAACCATTAGATTTGGGATGATAAGCTGTAGAGATTCTATGCATAATATTATATTTTTTCACCAATCTCTAAATCAGATTATTCTTAAAATAGGATCCTCCATCAGTGATAATTACTCTGGGCATTCCATATCTTATGAAAATATTTTTCATCAAAAACCTTAAGACACTTCTAGCATTACACCTAGGTAAAGCTATTGCCTCAATCCATTTTGGAACATAATCAACAACAATCAGTATATATAACTTTCTAAATAAAGGTATAAATGGTCCTATAAAATCTAATCCCCATGCATCACAAATTTCAACTTCCATAGTAAAATTAAGAGGTTTCATTTCTTCTGGATATATTGCCTATTTTCTGAAATTGGTCACAAATTTTGATAAATCTATAAACATCTCTGAAAAGTGTAGGCCAATAAAATCCAGATTGCAAAATCTTATGTTCACTTCTATAAATTCCAAAATTTCATCCAAATTTAGAATCATGACATTCTCGAATAATTCTTTTAGTTTCTTTATAAGGCACACATCTCCTAATAATAAGATCTTTACATTGCTTGTACAGATAAGGATCGTCCCAGAAATAAAATTTAACATATTACTTAAATTTTTTCTGTTGTTGCATCATTAAATCAGGTGGTGAAATATTACTAACGATGTAGTTCACAATGTCAGCATACCACGGTAGATTTCCTTCAATAATATTATATTAATGCTCATCAGGAAAAGTTTTAGTAATTTCCTTTTCAAAGTCATCCAAATTAGGTTGTTCTTGTCAAGATAAATGATCAGCTATTTGATTATCAACCCCTTTTCTATTATTAATCTCAAAATCAAATTCTTGCTTTAAAAGCATCCATCGAATCAGTATTGGTTTTGAGTCCTTCTTTTGCATTAAATATTTAATAACAGAATGATCAATATGCACTATACACTTAGCTCCAATTAAGTAAGATCTAAATTTTTCAAAGGCATACACAATAGCTAATAACTCTCATTCATTAGTAGTGTAATTAATTTGAGCAGCAGTAAGAGTCTTATTAGTGTAGTATATAACATTAAACATTTTGTCACGTCTTTGCCCTAAAACAACTCTAATAGCATAATCGCTAGCATCACACATTAATTCAAATGGTTTCTCCCAGTCAGGTGAAACTATTATAGGTGCAGAGATTAATTTTTCCTTTAATTGAAAGATAAAATTCACTCAAGTATACAAAACCCTGTCGTAGAAGTTGAATCATTTGAAGTAAATCCAGCAATTATCCAACTAGTGCAAAATAATCAGTTTGGGGGAACTCATTCGGATGATCCCTATTTACACTTATCTAGTTTTCTGGAACTTTGTGCTACATTTTGTTATAACAACATGTCAGATGATGTTGTTAGGCAAAGGCTTTTTCCTTTCTCACTAAGGGATAAAGCTAAAATGTAGTTATACTCATTAGCACCTAGCTCTATTAAAAATTGGGAGGAGTTAATTCAACAATTCCTAGCTAAGTATTTTCCACCTTCAAGGACTACTAAACTTAGAAATGATATTATCTCATTTTGTCAATATGATGGGGAATCAATATACGAAGCCTGAGAAAGATTTAAGGAACTCTTAAGAAAATGTCCACATCTAGCTCTGCCAGATTGGTTAATCATTCAAACTTTTTATAATGGGTTAGTAGGATCCCTTAGGTCCATTATTGATGTTGCTATTAGTGGTTCATTAATGTCAAAACCATTTCATGAAGCGTATCCATTAATTGAATAAACGTCTACAAATGAATTTCAATTGCCCTCTACAAGGGTAATCCTTAAAAAACTAGCTAGTGTTCATGATACAGATGCGATTGCAATTCTTGCATCTCAGGTTGCTGCAATATCAAGGAAGTTGGACCAATTGGAATGAACTGGCCTCAATTTACTTCTGTAAGTGAGGAAAGTTCATTATGGCATATGATTGATTCCAACTTATCATATGAAACTTTAAATACTATAAACAAACTGTATTCTAACTTTACAACCCAGGTTGGAAGAACCATCCTAACTTTAACTGGAATCATACTACTGGGGGTAGAAACCAACAATGGGAAAATAATCATGCAAATCCTAATAGAAGTTGGAATAATTAGGGGAACACAAGCTATAGACCTTCATATCAACCGGAATCTAACAATGTTCAAAAATTTGATGATAAGAATATGTCTATAGAAGAAGTGGTATTACAAATGAGAAACCAATTACAAAGTCAAAATGCTGCGATTAGAAACATAGAGAATCAACTAGGACAAATTGCTAATTCACATAGCAATAGACCCCAAGGAACACTTCCTAGCAACACTGAGACCAAACCGAAAGAGGACAATAATGAACAAGAAGAAGTTGTCTAATTAAGAAGCGGAAGAGAGATAGAGGATGTGGTTAGAAAAGAGAAAGAAGTTGTGAGAGAAACAAAGGAAACAAAAAGACATGTAGAACATGTTTTTAAGGATCTAGAAAAATAAATATCTCCAACTAAAATCAATTTGGAAAGACCACCACCTCTATTTCCTCAAAGACTTAGACATCATGAGTTGAAAATGTTATTTAAAGAAGACTGTATGTAAGTTCAGGAGAGGTGTGAAATGATGGACGCTACCAAAAATAATGAACTTTTAATTCCATCTGTTCAAAAATCTCATGAATGTAAGATAGATGAACCCCATAAATATTTAAATCCCACATATTTATGGAATTCATCTACACCTATCTTCAGATTTGACTCAATCACAAGAAAAACTTGAACTGAATGATGAACAAGAAAATGTTATTGAACTAAGACTTGGAAGATAATTTAAGGATATATTTCAAAAGAACATTGAGTTGACAAAAGAGGATAAGGATATTGAAAGACAAATGGAAGAAATTCTTATGAAATTAGAAGAACCTATTTCCTCAACTAAGAAAGATATAGAAAGACAACCTCCACCATTCACTCAGTACCAAGGGGAAGAATTGGAAGATAAATTGAAACAGAAGAGTAACATAGAAGAAATTGATCCAAAATCTGAATTATCTAGAGAGAAACTGATCCAAACTTTAGGAGATGATGAATTATCTTATAGAGATCCATTTCTTATAAATTTCAATGATGCTATTAATATGCAGATTGAGAAAATCATTAGAAGAATATTAGATCTAGAGAGAAATATGAGGAACAATATTATGACTCAATCTAAAAAGGTAGAGCTGAATGAAAAATTAAAATTTGAGGATTTGTAGGAATCCCTGGATCTGAAAATGATTGGGCGATTGTTCGAGGATTACTTAAATAGATTTTTGATCTAGAAGGAATCATTTTTCAGGCTGGCGATGTTAAAATAAGAGCTTTATGGGAAGCAACCTATAATTATCAGTGTACTTTCATTTAGTATGCCTGAGAATCGTGATAGTTAGTGTCGTATTGAGTTTGCTTTAGTGTGGATTGTTCAGTTTGATTGATGATTGGTAATGTTTGGATTGTTAGTGGTTTGATTTAATCTTTGTGTGTCATGAGGGAGGTGATTCCTTAACTTCTTATTATGGTTACATTTATATGTTCTCTTGTAGTAGTTGGATTGATGAGTCTATTATGACTCAGGTCTCACCGGACTTGAGTTTTATAAGTGATATAATGAATTCGAACAATGACAGATCCATCTCAATGTTGTTACTTCCTTTCTCTAACTTTGTTTTCATTTGATAGAAATCACGAACCTATTTGATGAGTAACATATGGATGATTTACACTATAATTTATAACTGTTAGAGGTGCTTAATTAAAGAGATTAGATGATGCCTGAGATTGGTGCCTAGGAGCCGATATAACAGGGTTAATCTTATCTTTGGGATTATCATCTATAAAATAATTTAGAATGTACATAATTTATTAGTGTAGTGATTTCGTTAGAAATTGGATGTAAGTTAATGAGATCTGATGAGTTAATGGAAGGATTGACCTCATTTATCATATTTGTTTGTTTGTGTGCTACAAATTTATATAAGATTTGAAGAACATTTTTATATTCTTATGCTGATACCTGCTGTGCTAGTTAGACTTTTGTTTAGTCAATTTCATTCTGGCTTGCATAGTTTAGATTTACTTTCTGCTGCCTATTGTTCTGTCCTGATTAATAATTATATATGTTATTGATAGATATTTGTGGTAGATAGAATTTATGAACTATTTTTCTTCCTGCTTATATTTTCTGTACTAAATGTTATATATGTTAACAATTAAGTATGGGGATAGGAAGAAAAATAAAATTTTAAACTGATTATACTTTCTTTTAGTTTAATATTATTGCAAGCATGTTTTAGGCTAGCTTTACTTTCTCATGCAGTCATTCTATCCTAATTATGCATGTATATGAATTTGATAGAATGTTGTAGTAGTTAGTAGATTTAACCTTTACTTTTTCTTCCTACTACATTTTATGAAATTATATGCAAATTATTTAAAAGTTCAAGTTTGGGGGGAAGAAAATTTTTAAACTTACATTTATTTGTCCTCAGTAGCCCATATTAATTTAATGTTACTTTTAAAATGACTTGTGGCATGTGGTGTTATCTTTAGGTCACTATAATTTTTATTTTAAGAATGTTAGAAAAATAACTTAGTTGAAATCCTATGTGATGAAACTGTTCTAGAGTTAAGATATTTTGTAAGAAACATTAGGAAAATGATTTTACTATTTATGGCAGAAAGGAGTTGAATATTTGAAAAGCTAAGATTCTTAGATTTACACTTATTGAGAATTGAGCCTTTTTTGAAGTCTTTTTCAAACTAATACTTACACTTTTAAAAAGTAAGGGAATGTTCTGAGTTTTGGACTTTAGAAAGGGGATAGTGAAATTCAAAATTATTAAAGGTCTACCCATATATAATAATCCTTACTTTAAAAAAAGAAAAAAAATTGATTGAAAATGATCCCGAAAGAAACAAAAGAAAAGAAAAAAAAAGAGAAAAAGAAAAAGAAAAAAATAAAAAATGAAAAGAAAATATGTGAGGAGAAGCTAGAGGAGAAACCTAATCAAAACTTGGTTTCACTTGAATCTTTTTAAATGGAAAGACTTAAAATCATTCCTAAGACTATTCTTATTTCAAAAGGTATTGGTTAAAGGTATAAATAAGGTATTGAAAGTTCGTTTGTATATTTTCTTTGAATTTTTAGTTTCACAAGTTCTAATAACTTTTGAAATAAATAGAAAATCAGGATTCCAAAGTTGAATATGAGACACTCTTACACTCTAGTCCTAGGTTGATTTGCTAGAATTCCTCCTATGTTACACTATAAAATTTCTAAGATAAAACTATAGAGAACTCTATTGAAACCCACAACCACAATTCAACATATTTAGTTTTTAAAGTTATAGTGATACTTGAGGATAAGTAATAGTTAAGTTTGGAGGAGTTGATAATGCTTGATTTTACATGTATATTTTATGCTTTATTTTAATGATATTGCACTTTAAAGGAAAATATTTTGCATTTTTTTGGTGTTGGGAACAAGAAATTGACTATTGGAGAAAAAGAAGAAAAAATGGTGCAATTTGGAGTAAAAACGAGCAAGAAAGCAAATTTTGGCCTAACACACTTCAATAAGTCTTTCTATGCTTATTCTCTTTTACACAACTTGCATATTTTTGAATGAGATTACAATTTAATGAAAGGTTGTTTTTATGCTTATCTTGTACGTAATGATGTTAGGAATGCAATTCAACTAAAATTGGGCAAAACAGAGCTGAAACAGAGCTAAACGGAGCGAAATGGTGATGTTGCGTAGACCGACCGGTGCAGGCAGCGCCCAAATCGAGAGATGCACTATAATATAGCACCGACAACGCCCTATTTAGTGATGGCGATGACCTATTCAGAGACAGCGGTGCCCAAGACAGTTTGGACTCGATTTTGGGCGGTTATGGGCCATATTCATTGAATCTACACGCTTTTTGGAAGGTTTCTTGAAGTGCCTCTTAGAAAATTGCATCCCTACACTAGACTAGAATGATTTTTATGACAAAAATGTGGTAGAAGTTAGAAAAAACATGGAGAATAATTAGAGATCTTAGAATAGGATTAGAAATGTAGATTTCTACCGTGATGGAGAGATTAGTGAGGGGATTTTGAGAGAATCTGTAAGGGTTGGTACTAGCATTGTATGGATAAGCGGGAGATTTTGTGGGAGAGATTTTCATCTTTCTTTCAAGGGGAAAAAACTACGTATTGTGTTCTTTACTATCTTATTATTTTGTAAACACTTATTTTGTGGATTTGATTTGATGAAATGAAGTTTTCCGTTGTATTTTCCTCGTGCTTTGCGATTTCTTTCTCGTACTCTTTCTTCATGTTTAGAAATAGTGGCATAAGAAGATTATTCCATTGTTTTTATTCTACTTTTCTTTTGCAATGGGTAGGATTCATGTTTAGGATCTTGGGGTGCATGCTAGAAGAAGTTTTAATTATAAATATGATGGGTTTTACTTAGAATTCATTTACATTACAAAAGAGCTCGTTGTAGTGCTAAAATTCATTCTAATTGCGTTGTGATCCGAAAGGGCGGTGCAATTCTCAACAATGTGTAACCACATTTAAATTCCATGGATGGTAATATTTATGGGGGTTGAGAGCAAATAAATAGGGAAATATACTTTGATGGGCGTAGAATTGGAGATTTTAGGGTGACAGACTAAAATCCCCAATTCGGTCCTAGTGTTTAGAAACTAAAGTGAGAGTTAGCCTTCAAGCGAAGGGAAGTGGGAGCTCTGGAGTAAGAGCCGGTATCCTCCCAGCCTAACCACAAGTTTAGGGACTAAACATAGGATTAACCAAAGTTATTTATGCACTCGGACGAGGGTAAAGAATAGGTTGGTTCCTATTTAGCACATACAATATTTAATGCATCTCATTCCTTTACATTATCCAATTCACTACATAAGAATTGTAGATTTTATTATCTCAAAATTCACAAAACCAATTTTTCCAGAAAGAGTTATCTCTAGAAGTAATATTTTCATTTAGGAATAGTTATTATCCTTACATATAATCATCTGCATTTAGGAGTAGTTGGTAGATAAAACACCATTTTAATTGACATTCCAATCTAAGGCTAATAGTAGTAGACTAGAATTTGACTAAGGACCTCTTACCTCACTTACCTGTGGGATCGATAATCGGGACTCTGCTTGAGCCCTGTATTACTTGAACGATAGCTATACTTGTGTAGAACCTCTAGTGTGTGCACTTACTTACGAACATAAAAACAAGCAGAAAAATAGCACACGTCCGAGGCTTATCAGTCCTATTTATTTATTTTAAGAGATGCCTTCTTTTAATAAATATGATAAGTTTAGTTGTCCTATAAAGTGTCCAAAAAACTTGTGAGAAGGTCTAGGGAATACCTAAATATATCACAACCTTTTTGAACTTTCTTGATTTCATTTGGATTTATCATAATTACTAGATGACTCATCTATTTTATACCCTTATGCTCAATGAGCTAATGTTTTAATTATCCCAAAGGATGGGGTAGATATCACTTGACATTTATATTTCAAAATTATGTATGTGGGGCCTTCAGAGGCAATTTAATTTATGAAAGAATTCAACAAATTTTGATGGGCTTGTAGTTTTTAAAATGTATTTTAAAATTAATTGTGTATTCTTTTCTAAACCTCATTAGTCTAATTTCAATTAAGCCTAGCTCACTACTAAGCCCTTAAGACTTTAATGGGTATATTTTGTGATCTTAAAAAAGTTAAGTTATATTGTTTTGATTGTTATTAAATTCATGAATTATCACTACTTTATCATCAACTAGGGGTATTAGATTAGTAGATTATTGACTTCCAAATTCAACCCCTAACCTTAAGGATCACTAAATTTAATTTTCATCCAAATTAATGTGATTAATTGAATTAAGAGCTCAATTTTAAGTGACAAAAAAATGAGATGGGTTTCTACCATTCATCCCTTCTTTTGTTTCAACCATCCAAACATCTTTATTAAGATCATCCATTATCCATTTCCCACTTTAATTAAGCCTAAATATTAATTAAGGTTAAATTCTTCAAAATTACAACTTTGCCCCTAAGGCCTTAACACTCCATAATTAATCAAATTTAATTCAAATGACTTCAAAATTTTTACACTACCCCACTCAAGGGTTAATTAAAGCATTGGAGGAAAAAATGTTATTATTCTTAATTTATTTTAATTTATATAATTATTTTTATGCAAAATAAAGATTTTCAAATAAAATTCAATAGCTTAATCAAAACACATCATTTATTCTTAAGAAAATTATTGGAGGTTCACTAAGACCAGATGACCAATTGGACTAAATTTCATAGTTTTTTGAATTTTAATTTAATTATTATAATTATTCTAAATTTGGGAGTATTAATTAAATATAAAATATTATTTAATTAGAAAATTAAGTTTTATATTTTTCTTAAATCTCTCTGAGGTTAGGGAACCCCGAGGACCAAAGTTTATTTTTTTTATTTATATTTTAACTATTAGAGTTATTTTAGTGAGAAATTAAGGAAATTTAATTTTTTTAGCCTTTAACAATAATTTAATATCTTTACTTAGAGGGTTAGGAAAATTATTCCAATTATTCCTAAGAGATTATGAGGTAATTTAGAACATTTCCATCAATTTTATTAATTTTATGAATTTTATTAATTTTTAATTACTTAAATTTTAAAATAATGCTTAAAAATAGAAAATTTATTTTAATTACAATTTTATTTTTACAAAATTCCCCTGGTCATAAAGAACTCCCAAAACTAATTTCATAATTTTTTAACTTTTATTTTATTTATTATAGTTATTTTAATGACAAAAATGATATTTAACTTAGAAAATCAAGTTAGGTGACCAAATCAATTCCAAATGACTTCAAACTTTTTATGGTAGTCCTTCTGACCCTGAACCACAGTGGAGAATCACTTTCAAGCCATTTACATTTACACTTTGTTCTATTTAATTTTTCTTAGGTTTTAGAATTTTATAGCAATTAGAGTTATACTTAATGAGTTAAACCATGTTTACATTTTTCCTGTGTTCCTCTGGTCATAGTGAACCTACGAAAATTTACTTTGCATTTTTCTGATCAATATTTTGATTATTATAATTTTTATATCAAAATAAACATTATTACTTAAAAAAAAGATATTCTCATAGAGATTACCCCTGACCTTGTGAAAATTAGGAAAGATCCCTAATGTCATAGAGAAAAATAGACTCAAATTTCAAGTCATGGTGAAATAAACATGCACATGAAGAATCAAAAGACTCTAGAATGTATGTAATTAATTAATAATCAAATACTCTTCAAATAAACATGAAACCGTTTTCACATTGTCCTCCTCTGTTCACTGAGCAAGTGAGTATTTTTATTTTATTTTTATGATTTTTCTACACTAATTTATGAATTTCTGAAGTTCTGCAAATCAAATAAATCCATTAAATCTTTAATTTTCTACTTAAGTGACGCGGCGCCAGTGCAACCTTAGCAGCTCTGAAAGACCACGCGGTGCTACTTAGTTCGACGTCGCCATCTGATTGAGCTGCCATGTGTCCCCACTTTATGCATCGTGATCTCGACCGACTCCATCCTAGCCGTTCAAGCAAAATAAGCGTGATTTAACGGCTGTGTGTCATCATCTTCACCTGGTTCATCCCGAGCACCGTCCACCTTCTATCCTAAAGAACTCAAGCTAGACTCAACCAAATTGCATGAGGTTTGTTTCTATGGACTCATCTGACCTAGATAAATTTATCTATATGGCTAACCTTACCCGAAATTGACCCAATGTGCATGGAGAATCAAAACAAGCTCGGGAGGGTGGTTGACTTTTGAAATTTGCCAAAATTTATGAACTCAGATTTATATATATTTAGTTATCTATTGAGTCAGAAAATTAAACACAAGATATAGTGCTCTAATGGAATCCTGATTATCGATCCCATGAGGAGGTATTTAAATCTATGATGGAGCACATAAATCACTACACGAATCACAACATAATTGCAGTAATCACTAATAATAAAAAGATGAATAAACAGTTGCTGTTACTAATTCTACCAAAATATGTTCTAACTTCCTAACACAACTAACTAACACAAGACTGAATTTATAAAAAAAGTTCAAATGTAAGAAAGAATCCTCCTCCTCTCCAATAATAATGTGATTATTTAGTGACATAGATCAGTGATGCAATAGTATTATGCCAAATAGGAGCATTCCTATTCCTTACCCTCTTCCGAGCAATATAAAGAACATTGGCTAATCTAAAGTTCAATCCCCAAATCTGTGGTTAGGCTGGGAGTATATAGGTTGTCGTTATGGAGCTCCCACTTCCCTTCGCCTGAAGTTTAACTCTCACTTTGGTTTCCAAACCCTAGGGCCAAATTGGGGAATTTAGTCTGTCACTTTAAAATCTTCAATCTAAGCCCATAAAAATATATTTCGTTATTTATTTGCACCCAACCCCCATGAACTCATCACTCATTCATGGACATTGAATGTGACCTTCACTTTTACTGTGGAACTCATAATCTTTTCGGAACATATGTTTCACAACAAGTCTTAACAATTCAATTAGCCAGATCAAAAAGTAAATGAGCACAAAGTGAAAAGGTCATCACAGATTCTCCATAATAAATTTGCACATTATTTCCATATCACAACATCAACACGTCACATGAAAAGGAGGAAGAAAAAGAAATCTATTCAACACTCATGAGGAAAAGATGACAAAATATTGATTATATATATAAAAGCAACGTCATACAGACAGAGTAGAAAAAACACAACTTATCTTAAACTGTTCCCCAAGTGAACCTCAAGGAATTCCTTTGACTCCTCTTTTTTCTTCACAACAACACACAAATACATTGAATCTGATTTGAATCGCGATAGGGCGCGGTCCGACACAGGATAGGGCACCGTCCGGCACTATTTTCTGCCTTCTGGTGAAAAATCTCTAGATTTGGACGTAGTCCAACGCTGGTGACAGCGCCGTTCAGCGCTCCAGGCCAACAGTGTTTTTTTTTGCCTCATTTTGCTCCAAATTTGCTCCTTTTTTATTTGTTTTTGCTTCCTTTTTCTCCAAAGGCCTAAAATGTTTCTACCTGCGTGAAATCATGAAAAATACACTTTTTTAAAGTGCAATCATCAAAAATAAGAATGAAATAGACATTAAAAAGCAATCAATTTTTTTTGGATCATGATCCCCCAAACTTAAATATGACTTGTCCTCAAGTAATTTAGTTAATACATAAAATAATGATTCACTGTAGTGAACTTTCTTTTTAGAATACCATGATATTAACTTAGATAAATACAGTAGTTAAATTTTCAGAAAGATCTTTGAATAATTCAAGTAAATTCTGCAGGTGTAAGGTACATACGGTCATCAAGTCTAAGAGTTCTAGCCTTCTATTCATTTCAACAGTGACTATAGATTGTCCTATTAAAGCACTTAAAATGATTACATGAAAAGAAGTTTATGAGAACACTACTAGTAAAGATAGTAATCCATACATATAAGTTCAGAAAAGTAATTAATTTATCCCCTTTAGGTAGATCCAAGTGAAGCCAATTTTTTATTAGGCTTCTCAAGCTTCTCCTCACTTTTTCTTTTTTTTTCTTTTCTTTTTCTATTTTCTTTTTTTTTTCTTTTACTTTTTTGCTTTTTCAAGTGAGGATTACTATATCTGGATAGCCTTTCGTAATTTTGAACTTCACCCTTCTCACCCTAAATTTGGAACTTACCACAATCATTTACCTTATATGAATTTCTTTAGCTTATTATTTATTCATCATGGAGTCCCAATCCTTTCCTTTCACATAAAGTTTTAAAATTCTTAATATTTCAAACATACAATTTTTCTTCTTTGAATAGTTGACTATACTTCAATTCTCTTATACCAAATATCTTATCCTACAAAATTACTTTTCATTACCAAAAAATTTCATTGAAGTCCACTAAAGTACACAAATAAAATCAAAATACAGTTATCTGAATTTGAGCTCTATCACAGGAAATCATGTTAATAATTTGAAAATATTTTTAAATGAGAACAACTAACAGTTAATTCTTTCCCTCCCCCAAACTTAAATTTTTGAATATCAATAAAATTAGCATAGGTAGAAAGAAAAGATCTAAACATATATGTAACTCATACCTCAATATTTTGGGCTTTTCCATGCCTTTGAGTTTAGGCAGGTCTTCTTTATAAATCTTGAACAGTAGGCCTGAAATAATTAAGAGCATTTCTACACACAAATATATGTTAAAAATTTGCAAGGTGAAGAAGTTTGCAATCTTAAAACATAAAACATCAACTAAACACATAACACATTAACATCCAACTATTACAATCACATATTAAACTAATAAACTATATGCATGCAAACTCCACAATCACATGTCGGCATTATTTTTAGGTTGGTGTGTTTTTTTTTGAAAAGGGGGTCACCTAACAAAAATTGTGCGGCGAATTTTTAAGATTTTAAATTTAGTTTAAATATATATGATTTGAAAAGTAGCATTTGATTTTGAAAATAATTTTAAGTTTGAAAATTTTAAGATATGGAATCAAACTGATTTCACATCCCAAATAGTTCACATAAACGAGCACCGCACCACAAACCGTGTATCTATCCCGAAAAATAGACACACTGCTTGATAATGGGGCTCGATTAAATAAACTAAAAGATTTGTGATATCCGTTTGGTCTGCGAACTAATTTTATAAGCCGACAAATTCCCCTGCTTAATATGAAAACATTAAACAGGGTTTATATTACCTGGGTTATTTAAAATTCCCTATAAGGGCAAGCCCCTATAGTTAATTACATCTTATGTGACGGGAATCACCTAAGAAAACTCTCGATAATAATCAATAATTCTACTCTCAAGAATTTCAAAGTTTAAGTTTTCAAGGGATTGAATTTTGGAATTTAAATAGGGAATGGATCGAGTTTGGAACATTTTGTTTTGGGAATTCAAAGGAAGAAAAGTAGGAGAAATTATAGATTCGAAGCGAACTTCGGTAATTTCCCAACTATCCTATTATTTGGCTTGGATTTAGGAAAGTCCTAATATTTATTTAATATTTTGATCTTGCCAATTTTAATTAATTAGGACTTATATTCATATGATAGAATCATACAAATAGCCTGGAAGATGTGAGGGTTTATGTCGTATCGGACGACTACCTCGGAATCCTAAGACCGATTAGGGCTTGATTTGCTATGCAAATGCCTAACGAAGAGTTGAGGATTTATGTTGCACTAGGCAAACTGCCTCGAAGTCCTATGGCTTAGTTGTTTAATTCTAGGAATGTTTTACTGAAGTAGACTCAGGTTTTGCTGATGACGATGGGCGTGCTGCCCACCATGCTCCGAGCTCCTTGTTGCAGAGGTTTAGTTTTAGAAGTCATAAATCAGGAGATGAGAAAAGTGTTCTGGTTTAGAGAAATCTTAATTTCCAAGTATTTTTATGTTTTATTTAAAACAAATCTTAAAGTTGATTATAACAACACCGGTTAAGATCCCACGGTTCCATCCTTCCGGCATCGTTATTTTTATCGGATTCACTTAGTCCAGATGAATTTGCTAAACTCAACTAAATGAGTTCCACACTTTCTTTTAGACCGTGGGAAATCCCGTTAGCAACACGTAGGTTACATCATCCGAGGTATTCCCGATCATCCAACAAGACGTTTTAATTTAGTTGTAGTTGTAGTTTTGTATTCGTTTGTGATTAAATTTTGAGTTGTTTTATATTTTGAAATGTTGTGGCGGTGAATTTTATCTTGCAATGACTTTTAACTTAGTTTTGGTTTAAGTTTTAGGGACTATCCTAAAGGTGTGGGTTTTCATGCAACGGTTGTTTATCATGCGATAAAAGTAAGTGCGATGCGATTAAATAAATTGCAATAAGGTAAATTGCAATAAAATAAAAGCGTACCTGCAGGGTCTTCCCGTCATCCCGAGCTGCACTTAAAACACAATTAGAATATTTAAGCAAGTTCCTAGGTAAGGCTAAGGGAAGGGTTATGGTTTTCTACCAAATTCCTAATCCTATAGCTCGTCATTTCCTATGACGTCTAGGTTCTTGTGTTTTGGTTTGAGGACGATTTTCTTCATCAAAGAACAATTAAGTTCAATTGTTCTTGTAAATATCCTATCATATTGAGGAAGTGCTTAAGAAGAATCTTAAACATCTTTTCAATATAGATAGGATTGTTTTAAGTCCAAATGAATTTAATCATACGAATGAATTAATCGTCCGGGAATTCAAGTTTTGTTATCTTGCTTAGTGAACTAGGACATTTGAATATCCTATATGTGAAGTAGCATTTCATTTAACGTTCTGTTTAAGAGTTATGATAACCAAAGTTTTCGAGGGCAAATTGGTGTTCAAATGGTTTGTGATTTGGTTTAATTTCAGTTATCGGATTTAAATTTGGAATAGTGTTCAAGTAGCTTTATATTTAATTTTGAATTTCTTTATGTCTTAGGTGATGTTATTTAATTCAATTTAATTTAACTTTAATTTAATTTAATTTGGTTTAGTTTTAATTTTAATTTAATTTTAATAATTTTTTTTAATTTTAATTTTAATTTTAATTTTATTTGATTTTTAATTTAATTTAATTTAATTTATTTAATTTAATATGTTTTAATTTAATTTAATTTAATTTAATTTAATTTAATTATTTTTAATTTAATTTGATTTTAATTTAATTTTATTAAATTAAATTTAATTTATTTGATTTAATTTAATTTAATTTATTCAATTTTTTTTTTAATTTTAGCTTAATTGAAAATTAAAAAAAAGGTTTAATGATTTAACTTTTTAATCTAATTTTAATGATTAAATCCTTTAATATTTTAAAACATAAATTTGAATTATCATTTTAATTAGGAATTAAATATTATTGATATGATTAATTTAGGGATTTTTAAATTAAAGAATAAATCTCTTCCTAATAATGTCCCTATTTTAATAATTCCAATTTTATTATTCTTCCAAATTTAATCAATTATTTAATTAAAGTTTATTTCAATTATCTTAAATTGTTTAGTAGGTTTCTACCCTTTAATTATTTAAATTTCAATCATCCAAGTCAGATTAAGATTAAATATTTTACTTGTTAATTTTATTAAACTTAAAGTTTTAATTAAGGGTTAAAATTTTAATTACCATTTTGCCCTTCAAGCTTAATAATTTCATAACTCACTAAATTGAGCTTAAATAAACTTGAAATTTTTATGTGACTTCACTCATATGCCAATAAAGACATAAGAGGAGAAAATGTAATTTTTCTATATTTAATTTATTTATGTAATTATTTTTGGTGGAAAATAGGAATTTCCAAGAAAAATTTAATAATATGACCAAGGGAAAGTTTCTGTCCTTAAGAAAATTATGGGACATTTCTAATGACCAGAGGACCACTTGGACTAATTTTGGTGATTTTTTGAATTATATTCTTTTTATTATAATTATTTTGTGTTTTGGAGTATTAATTAATTTAAAAATAAAATAAAGGTTGAAAAATAAATTTTATATTTTTCAAAAATCTCTCTGATATCAAGGAAATTAGAGAATTATTTTTTAAAATTTTCTGATTTTTCTTTGATTTATTAGAATTATTTTAGTGAAAATGCTAGAAAATACATTTTTTTTAATTTTAAAATTACCCTAGGGCTTTAAAATTTAATATCTCATTAAATAGACCTAAGAAAAATATGGGATTTATTCCTAAGTGATTAAAATTCAAAATGTGACATTTTGGTGAATTTTATTATTTTTATGATTTTTATTATTTTTTAATTATTAAAATATTAAGATAATGCAAAAAATAAAATTTTTTAGAAAATTGAAATTTTAATTTTTCTAAATTCCCCTGATATCAGAGAGGCCCCAAAACCAATTTGGTGAATTTTTGAAAGGTATTTTGAAAGTTATGAATTTTTAAAGTTTAAAATGGCTAAATGGCTTAATCAACCCATTTAGTAGGGCTAACCAAGTCCAATTGACTTCAAATTTTTTTGGTGGGTTCCTCTGATCCTAAAGGTCAGTGGAGAATTGATTTCAAGTCAATTTGATGTATGGTTAGCTCTAATTAATTAAGGAGCTATTTTGGGTGTTTAAGCCAATTAGGGTTATTTCCAATAAACTAATCCAAAATCTATTTTTCCTAGGGTCCTCTGGTCATAAGAGACATCACCAAATTTTCCTAGAATTTATTTTACAACATGCTAATTATTGGAATTAAAATACTTAAAACAGCAACATGAATTTGAAAAATCAATAACTTCTCATAGGGATGGCCTCTGACTTTGGAAAATTCAGGGAATGTTCCCAAATTCGGAGGCTTCAAAAGCCCTATGGTCTCATGCCATGGTGAATTTCCTATATGCATGGAGAATTAAAACAATGCGAAGGGAAATAAATCATTAAAAATAAAATACTTGATGAAATTAAATAATTTCTTTTCCACATTATTCTCGTCTGTTCACTGAGCAAGAGGGTATTTTTATTTTATTTTTTTGATTTTCCTACACAAAGTTATGGATTGTTGAAGTTTAGGGGAATTAAATAAATCAAAAATACCCTAATTTTCTATTTATCCACGCGGCACCGAGTCAAGCTCGGCAGCTCCGAAAGGCCACGCGGCGTGTTCTGGTTCGACGCGCCATCTGACTCAGCGCTTCGGGGCCCCGCTGTGTCATTCCATCTCTTGATCCGGCGCGATCCTGGCCGTCCGTCTGCGCGTTTATTAAATGAACGGCATCCGTTCATCGTCCCCAAGCGTCCTCACCCGAGAGCGCGTCCACACTAAATCCACTAATATCTCACTCAATACTCGATGGATTTTCGTGCTCTTATGCTCTATGGATTCGTCTTGAAGAGACGAATACATCTATACGGTTTATGTGGCATGAAATTGACTCAATGAAAATGGAGAATGTTCAGAAGCTCGGGAAGAAGAGTGAGGCCATACCTTTGCTCAGAGAAGTGTGGCTTCGATCTGAGGGTTGTGTCACCTTCGATTGGATCCCAGCAAGCTCCGGATGAAGTCTCACGGTCGCAGTGAATTGCCTAGGTAGGATTTCGACCACGGCCGATCACAAAGCTTGGAGGGCTGGAGCAACCTGGGTGGCCTCGGAGATGGGGCTTTCGATGGGAAACTTCTCCTCTTGGTCCAGGTGAAGGTGTAGGACCGATCGATTTGAGGATTGGCTCATCTGTGAAAAAGTGTCCTGGTTTTGGGTGAAATTTCGGTTGAGAAATTGGATTTTGTTGGTGGGGATTAGGGCAAATTGACACTGGGGATCAATCGCTCTACAGGATGGAGAAGGGTTTGGAACAATTTTGGCGAGTTTTGGCAAGGTTTGTGCAACTCTCCTCTCATGGTCGTGAGGGGGTCGGGTTTAAATAGAGGTGGCTGGAGGGCCTCACGGGGATGGCCGAGGGTTGGGATCGGCTGCTCTGGGCATGGGAGGAACAACCATGGTGGCCATTGGGCATGGGGCGGCTCGACGAGGTGGAATTCCAAAGTTTGGCTCCTCCCGAGGTCTCGGCCATTGTGTTTTCCGGCGACCCAGGCGGCTGGCCGGCAGGCATGGGTCACCCTCAGGTCCAGGTGGGTCAGGGCTGGAGGTTTGTGCAGTCAATTGGCCATGGATATGTGTAAAGGGTTTGAATCAAAAGGGTATGGGGAGAGGCTCATTTTGGGTCCAAATGGGTCAACCCACCATTTTGGGTTTGGTGCACCCTTCCATGGCTGATTTGGGCTGAGGGAGGGTCGGGTGAATCAGCTAGAAAAGGGTAGAGAAGTCACCATCCATGAATATTTTGATTAATCATGGATTAAGGTGAAGCATTAAAAGGGTTAAAACCTTTTTAAGGGGGCTTAAAAGAGGCTCCTCCTTTTGCCATTAATGGCTTGATCACATGTCAAACCTTCCATGGCTTCATGTGGCTTGTCCATGGCTTGCATGGCTTGTCTTTGGCTTGGGGAAAAGCTTGGTCAATTTCATGAAAATGGATTTTAGAAATTTTGGTAATTTGATGGGAATTTGTATGAAGCTTGATTTGGAATGGTTTAATGATGATTTTGAAACTTAGGGGTGATATCAATTAAAGGTATGATGAAAAGAAATTGCCATGTGGGCTTTAGGGCCAATTTTGGGCTTTTGTATTTGGTGGAAATGAGCTTTTAGAATGGTTTAGGAAAGTGGGCCTTTAGGTTTGAAAACAAATTGGTGGATGTAAATTTTACAAAGGATTGGATCCCATGAGTGTTGAATTTAGTTTAAGAATGTTTCATGAATGATTTGGAATAAACTTGAAGTTTTTGGGCTAGGTTTGGGTTGGATTTGGACCTCTTTGGTGAATGGGCCAATGTAGGTCAAATTGGGCTAACATGGGCCAATGTTGGGCTAGGGTTGAAATTGATGTAAAATAAGTGTTGAGAAATGTTTATGGAAGTGTTTCAAAGAGGTTTTGGCTTTGGTTGGGTTTTGATTTTGGGATTTGGGCTTACTTGGGTTAGGTTTGGGTTTAGGTTAAGATTGGGCCTTTTAGCTTTGGGTTGAATTTGAGTGGGGTTTGGGTCTAAATTTTGGGCAAATCATGTTATTGTTTTGCTTGTGGGAATGTTAAGGAAGATTTAGAAAATATTTGGGGTTAATTGGAGTTGAATTGGGTGAGTTTGGGTTAGGTTTGGGTCATGGGTCCAAATTGGGGGTTTTAACAAAAGTAGGGTAAATTGACAAAATTGGCCCATGGTGTAGTTGAACAAAATGAAATTGGGAATATTTAGGATTTTTTGGAATTTTCTGGGAATTTTCTGAATTTTTGAATTTTTGGGTCAAGAGGGGTATTTTGGGTATTTGGAGGGTATTGGGAGGTATTTTTGGAATTTTTGGTATTTTTGGGTATGGATGATCAATTTGAGTGATGTGGAAATGTTTGGGATTGGCTTTGAGGAATTCTGGGTGATTTGGAAATTTTGGAGGATTTCAAGGGTTTTGGGTAGGCTAGGCGGGTGTAGGGTCCCGAGGGTCAAAAATTGAAAATTTGGAAAATTGAAGATTGGGTAAATGTAAGTGGAATGAAACCATTTTGGTTGAGCCATGAAGCCATATCAAGCGCACATGAGCCATGCAGGGACTCATTTGAGGCATCCACTATGTTGTTCCTAACCCTCTTGCGCGAGGGCTTAGGGGTTAAGGACCATCCATATGAATCACCTTCATGAGTCAGGAGGTCAAGTTAGGTATGGGTGTGGTTTTAGGAGGTGTGTGAAAGTGTAGTGTATAAATGTAGTGTGTGTGTAAGACAGCCCCTTCACTAGACCAGGCCACCCAGGGCAGTCCTAAGGCTAAAGAGTCCTATAGGAACTCATCCTTTAAACTTCCACATTTGATTTCAACCCTCTAGGTGATTAGGGGTCTATAGTCAAGTTTGTAGAGTTTGCAGGGAGTTAAGAAGTGGTTTGAATTTCTAAGTGGTGGGTCCCAATTCTAGTCCTCTAAGACAGTCGAAGGAAAAGCCTAAGGCTAGATCCTAAGTACTAAGAAGAAGAGAAGACCTCATCAAAAATGAGGTCAACAAATGGACCCCCAATAGGTGTGGTGAGCTAACCAAGCACACCGCGCGTATTGGCATTGACCGAAGAGATCAACAAAACCAACACAGATGTCCAAGTGAAAAACTTAGGACAAAGTAGAAGAGTTTTCGCTGGGGAGTGTCAAGTATATCTCTGAGACTGGAGATTCCTGAACTCTCGCTGGGGGAAGGAAAAGGAGGTGAATCCCAAATCACATGAATTGGGGGAATTTCAATTTGGATTTTATTTTGTTTCAGTTTAAGTTTTGATGTGTGAGCTTAGATTTTAGTTTGAGTTTTAATTTAGATTGAAGTTTTGTTAAGATTAATTTGAAGGAATTCGAACTTGAAATGAAGATTGGAATTTTGTGGTTTTAGATGTAACATCTTCAACCTCAGAAGAAAATTAAATTGATTGGATTGAATCATCACAATGAGGAGAGATCTCAGAGCAATGCGGTATTGGATGTAAAATCCTTAACCTCAAGAGTTTGATTTTGATGTATTTCATTGCAATAGGGAGAGAACCTAAAGCAATGCGGTATCAGATGTAAAAATCCTTAACCTCAAGAGTTTGATTTTGATGTATTTCATTGCGATAGGGAAGGAATCCTAAAGCAATGCAGTATCGGATGTAAAATCCTCAATTTCAAGAGTTTGATTTTGATGTATTTCATTGCGATAGGGAATGAATCCTAAAGCAATACAGTATCGGATGTAAAATCCTCAACTTCAAAAGTTTGATTTTGATGTATTTCATTGCGATAGGGAAGGAATCCTAAAGCAATGCAGTATCGGATGTAAAATCCTCAACTCCAAAAGTTTGAATTTTGATGTATTTCATTGCGATAGGGAAGGAATCCTAAAGCAATGCAGTATCGGATGTAAAATCCTCAACTCCAAAAGTTTGAATTTTGATATATTTCATTGCAATAGGGAAAAGATTCTAAAGCAATGCAGTTTCGGATGTAAAATCCTCAACCCCAAGAATTTGATTTTTGATGTATTTCATTGCAATAGGGAGAGAACCTAAAGCAATGCGGTATCGGATGTAAAATCCTTAACCCCAAAAGTTTGATTTGGATGTATTTCATTGCGATAGGGAAAGAATCCTAAAGCAATGCAGTATCGGATGTAAAATCCTCAACTCCAAAAGTTTGATTTTGATGTATTTCATTGCGATAGGGAAAGAATCCTAAAACAATGCAGTCTCGGATGTAAAATCCTCAACTCCAAAAGTTTGATTTTGATGTATTTCATTGCGATAGGGAAAGAATCCTAAAGCAATGCAGTCTCGGATGTAAAATCCTCAACCCCAAAAATTTGATTTTGCAAAGATTTGTAGTGTTGATTTGAGAAGTGTGAAATTTGGTGTTTCGAGAATTTCATGAAAGTTGTAAAAGACTTTCATGAAGGAAATAGATTAGGAGGGAATATGTAGATGTTACATACCCCGTTCAAAAAAAGTTGATCGGAAGTCACTGGTTTGGATTTTATATAATTCCTCGCCATCAGATTCGATCCGTGTCAATGGAATCAACCGCTTCCATCCTAGACAAGGGAGAGAGTAGAACAGATTGGATTTCAGATTTAGAAGGTTGAGTTTGAACTCGATTGAAATTTGATTTGGAATCTGGAAAGTTGAATTTGAATTTTATTGAGATTGGATTTGAAATTTGGAAGATTGAATTTGAAATTTGATTGAGATTTGATTTGAAATCTGGAAAGATTGAATTTGAAGTTTGGAAAGATTGAATTTGAATTTTATTTAAAATTTGATTTGAAATTTGTGTTCATTTTGTCTGTCCTTTAACGATTCAAATTTATTTTATCGTTTATTTAATGTTCATGTGAATTTGGAGTTCATCATTTTTAGATTTTTAAGGAAAGTTTTCTTTTTATTCTTTTTTATTTCTTTTCTGTTCTTTGTTCGAAGTTCATTTAACTTTAATGGCGTTTCCCAGTCAATTTGCACAAAAGAGGTGAAGGCCAAAAATGTGACATGGTCACTTTCATTCCAATCATGTCGAAGATACATCATACAACTTGATCTGGAATACATCTCATACAATCAATGTAGACTCAAAACGGACTATGTATGATCTTTGTTGATCCATCTAAAAAAGTATCTGTCAGAAATCCATGTCTGAATGGTGAGGTACATGGTCAATAACATCACCTTCCAAGCCATCCTTGGCAAGGATGCCGGCGGGATGTACGTTGGAGGTGTGATATTTTCCATGCAACTCACAGCTCGTAAGGCCGGAAATTCTCTAGCTCCGGGTCTGGCTGGAAGTGGTAAGGTGTCTTCCTGTCGTCCATCCTTCTGAAAGTAACTGAGATCCGCTTCACCGGTACTCCCGGTATGCAATGTTTAGCGACATCCGCTCCGTTTCCCTTCGGTATCATGACGGAACCTACCGGTAATGGTATCTTCACCGGCCCTCGGAACTCACACGGGCCTCGCTATACGGAGGTCGGATCCGAACATGATGTTACACTCGTTCGGGAAAGAGACCGTGCGAAAGGTCGATAAAGTCGTGGTGATCTATGTGCGGGGGTATGCAGTCACCCTGCTTGTAAATGTTAATAATGCAGCTATTGGGTATGCAATCTGCTGGCAGTACCCTCCATGTTATCAACCTCTTTACCATTCTCTTGATGACTAATGGCATCAGATCCACTTGGCCATGATGGAGTATTCCCGGTGGGTTTCCCTTCCTGTCTTCCGCGAAGTTGTAACAGCATCCGAATTGTATTGTAATTCTACCTTTCCCTGGCATCCATCTCCGGGGTTCTGAGTAGGTGTTTTCTCTTTGGCGGCCCGCTCGGCCCATTCTTTTTAAATCCCGGATGCAATCCACGATTTTTTGTTGTTCATATTCTGAGAATACGTTTGTATGTAGCTCGAGGCGTTCTAGTATATTGATCCTTCTGCCTCTGATTCTCTCGAAGTATTCAAAAATTTTCTTTTCGACATTCTGCATTCTTTCCAGCTCGTATTCCGGAATAATCTGCAAATGGCGGGGCCTGGTGACATATTGTGGGATATACGGCTCAATCCCTTCACGTTCTCCTGCATACCTCGGCTCCTCGGGGATGATGTCCATCGGGACATCCTCCGGGGTTGCTTCTGCAACAAGGTTATGCATTACTGGTGGTTCTATCTGGTGGCGTGGTAGCCTTCTTTCTTCTGATCTCTATGAGATTTCCACAGTCCCTTCGTTATCCTAGGAGCTGGCCTCCTTTCTTCGGTACACAGTGAGTCGGCGTCCTTGAAGTGTATGTCTTGGCAGTAGCAACTGCCTCGTCGCGCTGGTCCGCTGCTAGTTTGGTTAACATCTTACGTATACGACGATTCTTATTTCTTCTTTGCGTTGCTGTGAGAGTAGCTCTTCGAACTTCCTGAATCTCGTGGGCGCGGCGGCAAGCTGCCCTCTGCCGTAGCGACTACGGACTTGATTTTCTTGTCTTCTTCGACATTTGCTTTCCTTTTCTTCTTCGTTGGATTGGTGGCTTGGGCCACCCACTTTCATCACTTGTACGCCGGGCGGTTCCTCTCGGTCAGCTGGGATCCGGTCACTTTCCTCGTACTTGTAGGCTCGTCGGTGCGAAGTCCGAGTCAATCTCGATTATCACTCCATCTTTCACCCTCTTTTCATCGAGTGCAAGGCTTACGCCATTTCTAAAGTTCGGGACCGACCGCCCGTTCGACATTTCCCTGCGAAAATACAAGGAAAAGGATCAGGGGCTGTACTAAGAACAAGAACATTAAGAAAATGTTTATTAAAGACATTTTTTTATATATTTTTATTTCTAAAATTAACAGGAATGAAGTGGGATAAGATCAGGAAAGAGATTTTGATTTGGAAAAGAAAACAAGGAAAACTTTATTATCATGATTTTATTTATTTTAGCACATTTTTTTTTATTTTTTGGTTTCGGACCCAGTCATAAGTAATTACTTCTCCCGTGCTTCTAAGGATGAAGAATTCATTCCTTCGAAACATCAGGTAGCGTAATACTTTTTCAAGTATCTTCCATTGATCGGAAGCATATGTCGTTCTCCTTGGCAATTCACTAGTGGTAGAAGCCTCTTGAGTATCTTGCCTCGACCACGAACGGTCCTTCCCGAGTGGGTTCAAATTTTCCTCCTATCTTGCGGTGTGCGAGGATAGGTCTTTTGAGAACGAGAACTAAGTCACCAACTTTGAAGGTTCTTGGGCGGACCAGTTTGTCATGGGCTTGAACCATCTTAGCTTGGTATAATTCTAAATTCTGCTGCGTTGCAAGTCTTTTCCCTTCCATGCTTTCTAATTCCTCTAGTCGTAATTTGGCGTTCTCTTCTGTCGTGATTTTGTTTGCAATCGCAGATTCTAAGTGAAGGAAGGCTGAACCTCTAAAGGTAACACTTGCCTCGGACCCATACACCGAGCTTAAGGTGTAGCTTGAGTAGGAGTTCTGAAGGTTGTCCGGTAGGCCCATAAGGCTTCTAATAACTTCTCGTGCCAATTTCTCTTATTATCGTCCAAAGTTTTCTTTAAGATTTGAACGAGAGTTTTATTAAAATCCTTAGCAAGGCCGTTTGCTCTTGGATAGTAAATTGTTGAATATCGCCAGTCGATTCTGTGTCTCCTGACAAAGTTGTTGATTTGTGTGCTTCTGAATGCTGACCCATTATACGAGATGATTCGCGCGGCACTCCGAAACGGTAGACAACTTGGTTCTTGAAAAGCGTAGCACGTGGTGTGCTTTTACTTCTCTAAGTGGAGCCGCCTGCCCACTTGGAAAAGTAATCTGTAGCCGCAAGAATGAAGCGATGTCCTTTTGAAGATGGTGGTTCTATTGGACCCACTATATCTGTGCCCCAACATTCAAATGGCCACGATGCAATTGTCGGATGTAACACATTTGGAGGTTGGTGTAGAACCACTCCGTGCACTTGGCATTGATGACAGCTCTTGGCGATTTTCATGCAGTCGGTCATCATTGAGGGCCAGTAGTACCCTAGTCTTTTAATTTTCATTTTCATCTTCGGACCCGTCGGTGAGCGCCACGAGTCCTGAATGCACCTCTTTAACAATTTCACGGGCCTCGGACCCGCTTAGGCACCTTAGCCACATTTGATCGAAAGACCTTACGTACGATGTGTTGTTTATTAATGCGTAGGACGAGTTCTTTTCTTGATCGATGGGCTAGCGACCTATCGTCCGGTAGTTTTCCTGTTTGCGGGTAGTCCATTAATGGTCGTCGCCGATCCTGCGTGTTTTCTATCACTGCTTGTATGCTGATTCTTCTTCTTTTTTTGATTTGTGTATTGTGTACATGTCGAGTCGTGACGGGACTCGACGTCCGTGAGCCGACACTTCCACTGATTCATCTTGCAAACAGGCAAACTCTTTTGCGAGGCGAGCTAACGCATCTGCTAAAGCATTTTCTTTTCTGGGAATTTTATAGATTGTCACATTCGGAATCTGTTCCAACAGATGTATGGCATACTGGAAGTATTGCTCGAGTCTTGGCTTTAAAATTCGCACTCTGTCCGGCGATCCGTTGAATGATTAACTGCGAATCCCTATAGATGTTGATGTCCGTTATCCCCATTTGAATAGCTAATTCCGAGTCCTATTATGAGGGCTTCATATTACGCTTCGTTATTTGTACACGGCTCCGTCGAGTGGTAGGAGTATCTCAACATCCCCGTTCCGGTGTTATAAAGATTAATCCGATCCTCGCCTTACCGGGCACTATCACTTGCGATTCTTCGTCTTTGTGTGCTGAAGATGCTCCGTCGAAATATAATTCCCAACGTCGATCATCGGGGTCTTCTAGGCTCATTATTTGTTCATCCGGCGGATCATCATTGAGAGGAGATTCTGCCGGCAAAGGGTGTGCTGCGAGGAAATCTACTAAGACTTGTCCCTTTACGGCACGAAGAGGCACGAAAGTTATATCGAATTGCAATAATATTATTGACAATCTGGCAAGTCTTCCAGAAAGCGTCGGACGAGTCATCAAGTATTGCAATAGATTAAACTTCGAAATCTGGTTGACCTTATGAGAAAGCATGTAGTGCCTGAGCTTTTGAGCGGCGAAGAGATCAGGGCCAAACAATGCTTTTCAATTGCGGGATACCTTATTTCCGTCGGAAGTAAACGACGGCTTAAGTAATAAAGAGCATTATCTTTACCCTCATCATTGACTCAGGCTAACGAGGCTCCGAGAGAGTCGTCTAAAGCCGCGGTATAAAGTATCGACGGTCTACACGAGGCTCAGGTCTGCTAAGACGGGAGGTGTCATTAAATATTGTTTAATGTCCTCGAAGGCCCTACGGCATTTTTCTTCCCGAATAAATTTGGCGTCCTTTTTAACTAATGCCGAGAAAGGCTGACACCTACCTGACAAGTTTGAGATAAAGCATCGAAGATATGCCAACTTCCCTTGAAAAGATCGTAGTTGTTTTAAGGTTTTGGGAGGCGGCATTTCTAAGATAGCTTTAATCTTTTCCGGGTCGATTTCAATTCCATGATGTCGGACAACGAATCCTAAGAATTTCCCGGAGGTGACGCCGAAGGCGCATTTTAAGGGATTCATCTTAAGGTTAAATTGTCTTAATCGTTCGAAAACAATTCTCAAATCATACAGGTGGTTGTCCTTTACTTTGCTTTTGATGACCACATCGTCCACGTATCATTCGACTTGATTGTGGATGAGATCATCGAAAATTCTTGTCATCGCTCTTTGGTATGTTGCTCCTGCGTTCTTCAGTCCGAATGGCATCACTGTGTAGCAATATACTCCGATCGGCGTTCGAATGCTTGTAAGCTTTTCATCTTCCGGAGCCATTTTTATCTGGTTGTATCCCGAAGATCCATCCATGAATGAGAATATCTCGTGTGTCGAAGCGATGTCGATCATTAATTTTGGGATCGGTAGAGGGAATTCATCTTTTGGACATGCCTTGTTTAAATCTCCGAAGTCCACACAAATTCGATCCGACCATTCTTCTTTACGGCGGCACCACATTGGCTAACCAAGTCGGGTATTGTTCTTCACGGACAAATTTAGCGTCTATTAGCTTTTTAACTTCGAGTTATGACTTGTTGTTCAATTTCTAGACGCATTCTTACGGGACCTTGTCCGGCCGGGACGAAGTAGGATCCACTCCTAGCTTATGGATTGCGACCTCCGGAGCTAAACCCGGCATCTCATCGTAGTTCCAAGCAAAACGAGTCTTTAAATTCCATTAATAACTTGATTATTTCTTCGGAGTCTTCTTTATTGAGTAAGGAGCTAACAAAGGTAGGTCTAGGCTCTTCGCTAGTACCTAAGTTAACTTCCGTTAACTCATCTATTGTAGATTTAATTTCTTCTTCGAATTCGGTGGAGCATCTCCGATTTGTAAATCTTCAAATTCTTCGTAGTTTCCATGCGGCTTTCATTAGATACGCAAGTGACAACCGGACAAAATTCGGTATCGTCGACCGATCCTACGTGCCGAATACGAGACCATGCTTTGAATTAGGTGGACGACCGGAGTTATTCCATAATTTTTCAAAATGTTGTGATTGGCCTTTTGTCCATTGTCGAGGTAAGAAACCACGCCGAATTAAATTTTGAACACGGGAGAGTACCACTCAAAAGGTAATTCCATTAATTCCGATGAAGTGACATCTTCAAATTGTACATTATTTTCAGTTTTGGAGGAAGGAGCACCACGGTAGAATTTGATTGGCTTTGCATCGTCACTACGTACCTCTTTGACCACCATACCCTCGATCTTATTAGAATGGGTCGGGGTCAGGGTCATAGTATGTACATAGTGGTTATTCTTCTCGTACATCGATTTGTATTCTTCGTTCTTCTCATCTTCGAGAGAGTTCTTGAATTGCGGCTTCTTCCGACTTATTGTCGCTGCTTCTTGTTTGATCTCTTTTTCTTCTTCAGAACTGTCTTCCCAATCAACATTGATGACTGGTTTCCTATGTCCAACTGTCCTAACGTCTCTACCACGACCTCGTCCCCGGCCTCGAACTCGGATGCGAGTTGTGGAGAAACCTTCACCATCTCGCCGTAAGGGAGTGGTGAGTGACTGTTGGACTAGAACTTCAGGTTCTTCGTCATCCCGAATTTCTTTTGCTTCATTCGTTATGGTATCTCTGGAGAAGATTGTTTTCTTCGGAGGTGCATAATAAGCTGCATCTTCATGGATTCCAATTTCATGTACGGAGAATGGTTGTAAGTCACCTTTGATGCCATTGTTCCCCTCCATCGTAGTATTTGATGCAACGATGTAGAGATGATGGTACCATCCTGTTTTCATGTATCCATGGTCGGCCCGAGTAGAGCGTTGAACGACGTTTCGAATCAATTATGTGAAATTTTGCGGTTGTCTTTGCTAAGTCACCGGTCTTCATTAGTAGTGTTATTGATCCGAGAGCTTTTTCTCCTTTCTGGTTGAATCCTCTTAATAACATTTTGTCGGCTTCGAGCTTGCGAGCATCAATTTCCAAGTATGCTAGTGTTCGAAGACTCATTATATTGATTGATGCTCCTAGATCCACCAATACTTTGGAGAGTGTAAACTTCCCGATTATGACTCGAAATATACAACGGTCGGTTGTGGTCTGTCGTCCCAGTAGTAGATCATTGTCAGTGAAGGTAACACCTCGTTGTTCCTTTAACGAACAAACCTCATCTAAGGAATCTCCGGCCATTTGAGCTAAGCAAATTTCTGGATCAAGTAAGGCCTTGATCAGAGCTTCTCTCATCTCCTTTGATAAGATGAGGGCGTCGTAGATGCTCAGTTTGGCCGGTAGTTTCCTAAGATGGGCTAGCACGTTGTAGTCCACTTTATTTCCGTGTGTTTCGATTTCTTCTCGAATGGGTACTTCTTCTGTCGGGGTTGGTTCTTCCTGAACAACCACCTGTTTTCCTTTGTCCTTTGGACCCATTTTTAGAGGTAGAACTCTTCCACTTCTTAAGTTGACTTCTGTAATTTCTTCTGACTCTAGTGTTGAGCTTGCTGGTGTTTCTTTCTGAATCAGAATGACAAGTTCTTCTGGATTAGCCTCGGAGTCTGAAGGCTCTAACTCTATTGTGACTGGAGCTCCTCGAAACTCGCAGATAGATTCGTTGCTTGTTGAACTCTCGTAGCCTCTTTGATGGATATCTTCTTCGTCATTTTGATCGTTGAGATTGTGTATGATTTGAGAATTGTCATTTGTATCGAAATCGATGTTCGAATTGTCGCTAGTTACGTAATCGTTAGAAACAGTCAAAATGTAGCCAACGCCATCACCCTTCTCATTATAAGATCCCACCGGAGTGAGCAAATAATCATACGAGTCGAGAGGTTCGAGGGATTTCTCCCCGAATCGGAAACAACTATCCTAGGATAAGCGGCCCCTAGTCCAGCCTTAGGAGCCTCGGTCCTCTCTTCTTCGTCGATTTTCTTCTTCTCTTCGATCGTCTCTGTTGAGGTGGTTCTTTTATCGCAAGTGATAGTGCCGACTTGACAGGTTTCGAACTCTGAATTGAAGCTCGCACCGAAGCGGTTTGGATGCTGTCTAAAATATTTTTCGAAGACCTTGTCCAAGCGGTAGTCCATCCATCATCAGTTGTATAGGGATCTATCAGAACAATGAGATCAGTCGAGACAACATTGACGGAACCTCCTTTCTGGGGTTCCTTCATGTACTCCTTCGGGATTGTTATATTCCCTTTCCGAAGGTTTTCGTTGAGCCAACTCTTGAAGGTAATGCAATCTTCTATCTTGTGTCCAAGCATCCGGTGGTAAGGGCAAAAGTTGGGATCACCTTTCTTGTTGACTTCTTCTGGTCTCTTAGGCTCGGCAGTTGGAAATGCGGAGTCTTCATCGGACTACGGAACATTTTCGGCCTTGCTTCATTCTTGAATGGATATTCCCTGCTCGAAGCTCTCTTAATGTACGTTGCGGACGAGGAGGTTGTTCATACTTGTTGAGATGAGCGATAGTTGGGTCGAGGTTGTTGATAATTCTGTTGAGGTTGTCTGCGGCCGTTCGACGATATTTGTATCGGTTGCTTGCCTTTGTCGATTGCTGCAACAATCCCAGATTTCTTTTCAAAAGTTTTCACAGGATTTTGCTTGTCTGTCTTGTCGGTGAAACTTAATTGCTTCGCCTCCTCTTGCAGGCTTCCGGCCTTGCTTAACAACTTCTCGAAAGTCTTAATGGTAAATCCCTTGAGGAGAAGAGCTATCGGGCCATGAATGCTTTTAAGTAAGATGCCGACTGCATGCTGTTCTTGTAGTTGTGGTTCACATTTCATACTTAGATTCCTCCATCGAAGTATGTAATCCACCAAAGTTTCGTTCGGCTTCTGCTTTTCTACCACTAAATCACCTATAGTGATGTGGTGCTGAGCTCCGACAAATCGCTTGATGAAGAGGTTTTCTAGTTCTGAGAATGTCTTCATTGAACCATTTGGTAATTCTGCATACCAATCAAAGGAGATCCACGACGAGTCGCCGACGAAGCGTCGAAAGAGTAATGCATCGCTCCCGCCGGCATTGCAACAAGCGGCACGAAAGTGTGCAACATGCTTGTCGGGGTTCCGGTTCCATCAAAGGTCTTGAACGAGAGGTGGTACGAAGCCTTTTGGGTATTGGACGGCGTCGAATTCTTCCGGGTAAGGTCTACTCGTCCGAATGGATGTCCCGCTCTTTGATTATGCTAAGGCTTCTCGCTTTGCTTGTTCCACCAAGCTCTTGATATCCTTTTACGGAATCATACTTTGTGTTGTATCTTTCTTTAGCCGATCATCCCCGTTGACGGACGTAATCTCCTTTCCTCCGTCTACGATGTGAATGACCTCACAGGGGTGTTTCTCTTTGGGGTTGCACTTGACTGCGGAGAGTGGCTAGGGCTACGACCATCTCTTCCATCCTCTTCGCCATTTGGGCGATCGTATCGTCTCTCTCTTGAAGGCTGTTTTCTCATCACTTCCGGCTCCTCTCTTTCGCGGCTGCGGGAGCACCTTGCGAAGCCGACGAAGCTCGCGTTTCGACCATGTTGATTTCGCATACTCATCGTCCATGAATTCGATGAATCGATCTCATCTCCAAATTTCTCTTCTCTTTCTTTTGCTAATCGTCGAATATCGGTCCTCGACTTTTCCATAGCATCCTCTAGCGGCCTTTTACGTGCATCTTCGCGAGTTGTCGTGTGATAGGCTGCCGGGTTCCCTTCTCGCGAGTCCCCTTTACTTGCGGTAGCACTTTCTTCGATTCGAGTCTCCTGACGAGACTTTCCTTTTCGAGTTGTTGTTTCGATCTTAATCGTCCAGGTAGTGGGACGTCATACCATCCTTCTAGCAGCAGAAGGTCTAGGACCTGATGGCCTGTTAGCCAAATGCTGGAAGGTGGTATCCTCCCTAATCTGTAATCCTGAAACAACGATAGGCGGACTAGCCTTCATCCTTTTATTTGGCTTTTCTGTAACGATGGCGGGTTCTACTCGGGGCCTAAGACGGGATTTGACTGGCACCCGCTCTATCCTTCGTAGAATCTCCGATACGGGGCATTTCTCTTTCTTCGCTAGCTTCTAGATCACAGTTTGTAGTCGGGCAAATGGTGTGATCCTAGCCCTTTTCTTCTGTTGTCGTTGTAGTATGCTTGGTTGAGGTAATGTAGAAACAATCCCGCGGACATTTTCCTCGTCGAGTTGCGGCGGAAAGGGGTGGAATCTACTTCCTTCCAAAAAGGGTGTATCTTCGAGCAATGGTATGTATTCGGGTAGTGGTGTGTACTTAGGGATTTCGGGATTTCCTCCGGAAAGCAACTTCGGCGGCTACGGCCTTCACGGAAATCTTCCTACTTCGTTCCTTCTTTGGGTCCGTGTTAGTGATGGAATTCTCGAGCTGGACCCGATTTCAAAACAAAGGGTCTCACGGGAAGGTACGTACCCTCCACGGTAACGGGTTCACCATAGTTACGGATTTCCTTCCCCTTTAATGCGGCGAAGCCGGGGTAGGTGCGGAGACGACCCGGACCGGCGGGGGTAGCAACAACGGTCCTCCTGCGGACGGCGGTATTCCTCTCGGTTGGAATCTTTTGCGGGGGAGGAAACTCTTGGGTTGACCTAAGGTTGAACTCGATCAACGGCTTCTCGGCTTCGGATACTTTGTTTGTCGATGCGAAAAGGAAACATCGGTGATCTTGACATTTGTGTTCTCGAATCCTTGTCCAAACCGGATGATCCCATTGTCGGGCGGCTCATCCTTGTAAACGGAAAAGTCGAGTCCATTGGTGAAGGAGAAAATCGGCTTTGGGGCTTCCATTTACGGGGTAGATTCGATTGTCGGTCCCAAGTTATGCTTCTTCTCACCAGAACGAAAAGAAAGGAATCGAAAAGAGTCCGAACACATTCTTGTTCATATATTTATAAGGAGAAGTTATTTGTTAAAAGAGTCATTCATTAGAGGGTTTGTTTATTTAGAATGGAATGTTCAAAGGTGTAGAGAAGGTAAGGAATCCGATTCAGAGTTGGAAAGGAAAAGAAAGTCTTATGCAAGACTTCTCGACTCGAAGGATCACTCCTAAACTAACACCTATTGGGAGTCTACCCCACCTCAGGAATGAGGTAAAAGGATCTCGGAGCCTCTCTGTTTAGGGGTGTCTAAACAGTGGCTCCTAAATCCAAGAGAATTTTGGCTATACTCGTTCAAGGTAGAAATGAACATAGTATTCCAACGGAAAGAAGGGTTGTTTGATCCTCAAGGGACATGGATACACTACCGATGTTTGAAAGCAGAATTATCTGATTAAAATGGAGAGAGGAATTTTCCCCAGCGGAGTCGCCAGAAATTGTCGGCATTATTTTTAGGTTGGTGTGTTTTTTTTTGAAAAAGGGGTCGCCTAACAAAAATTGTGCGGCGAATTTTTAAGATTTTAAATTTAGTTTAAATATATATGATTTGAAAAGTAGCATTTGATTTTGAAAATAATTTTAAGTTTGAAAATTTTAAGATATGAAATCAAACTAATTTCACATCCCAAATAGTTCACATAAACGAGCACCGCACCACAAACCGCATATTTATCCCGAAGAATAGACACCTTTGCTTGATAATGGGGCTCGATTAAATAAACTAAAAGATTTGTGATATCCGTTTGGTGCGCGAACCAATTTTATAAGCCGACAAATTCCCCAGCTTAATATGAAAACATTAAAGAGGGTTTATATTACACAGGTTCTTTAAAATTCCCTATAAGGGCAAGCCACTATAGTTAATTACATCTTAAGTGACGGGAATCACCTAAGAAAACTCTCGATAATAATCAATAATTCTGCTCTCAAGAATTTCAAAGTTTAAGTTTTCGAGGATTGAATTTTGGAATTTCAATAGGGAATGGATCGAGTTTGGAACATTTTGTTTTGGGAATTCAAAGGAAGAAAAGTAGGAGAAATTATAGATTCGAAGTGAACTTCGGTAATTTCCCAACTATCCTATTATTTGGCTTGGATTTAGGAAAGTCCTAATATTTATTTAATGTTTTGATCTTGTCAATTATAATTAATTAGGACTTATATTTATATGATAGAATCATACAAATAGCCTGGAAGATGTGAGGGTTTATGTCGTATCGGACGACTACCTCGAAATCCTAAGACCGGTTAGGGCTTGATTTGCTATGCAAATGCCTAACGAAGAGTTGAGGATTTATGTTGCACTAGACAAACTACCTCGAAGTCCTATGGCTTAGTTGTTTAATTCTAGGAATGTTTTACTGAAGTAGACTCAGGTTTTCGTTGATGACGATGGGCGTCTTGCCCACCATGCTCCGAGCTCCTTGTTGCGGAGGTTTAGTTTTAGAAGTCATAAATCGGGAGATGAGAAAAGTGTTCTGGTTTAGAGAAATCTTAATTTCCAAGTATTTTTATGTTTTATTTAAAACAAATCTTAAAGTTGATTATAACAACACCGGTTAAGATCCCACGGTTCCATCTTTCCGGTATCGTTATTTTTATCGGATTCACTTAGTCCAGATGAATTTGTTAAACTTAACTAAATGAGTTCCACACTTTCATTTAGACCGTGGGAAATCCCGTTAGCAACACGTAGGTTACATCATCCGAGGTATTACCGATCATCTAACAAGACGTTTTAATTTAGTTGTAGTTGTAGTTTTGTATTACGTTTGTGATTAAATTTTGAGTTGTTTTATATTTTGAAATGTTGTGGCGGTGAATTTTATCTTGCAATGACTTTTAACTTAGTTTTGGTTTCGGTTTTAGGGACTATTCTAAAGGTGTGGGTTTTCATGCAACAGTTGTTTATCATGCAATAAAAGTAAGTGCGATGCGATTAAATAAATTGCAATAAGGTAAATTGTAATAAAATAAAAGCATACCTGCAGGGTCTTCCCGTCATCCCGAGCTGCACTTAAAACACAATTAGAATATTTAAGCAAGTTCCTAGGTAAGGCTAAGGGAAGGGTTATGGTTTTCTACCAAATTCCTAATCCTATAGCTAGTCATTTCCTATGACGTCTAGGTTCTTGTGTTTTGGTTTGAGGACAATTTTCTTCATCAAAGAACAATTAAGTTCAATTGTTCTTGTAAATATCCTATCATATAGAGGAAGTACTTAAGAAGAATCTTAAACATCTTTTCAATATTGATAGGATTGTTTTAAGTCCAAATGAATTTAATCATACGAATGAATTAATCGTCCGGGAATTCAAGTTTTGTTATCTTGCTCAGTGAACTAGGACATTTGAATATCCTATAAGTGAAGTAGCATTTCATTTAACGTTCTGTTTAGGAGTTCTGATAACCAAAGTTTTCGAGGGCAAATTGGTGTTCAAATGGTTTGTGATTTGGTTTAATTTCAGTTATCGGATTTAAATTTGGAATAGTGTTCAAGTTGTTTTATATTTAATTTTGAATTTCTTTATGTCTTAGGTGATGTTATTTAAATCAATTTAATTTAACTTTAATTTAATTTAATTTGGTTTAGTTTTAATTTTAATTTAATTTTAATAATTTTTTTAATTTTAATTTTTAATTTTAATTTTTAATTTTAATTTTATTTGATTTTTAATTTAATTTAATTTAATTTAATTTAATTTATTTAATTTAATATGTTTTAATTTAATTTAATTTAATTTAATTTAATTTAATTTAATTTAATTTAATTTAATTATTTTTAATTTAATTTGATTTTAATTTAATTTAATTTAATTTATTTGATTTAATTTAATTTAATTTATTTAATTTTATTTTTTTTAATTTTAGTTTAATTGAAAATTAAAAAAAAGGTTTAATGATTTAACTTTTTAATCTAATTTTAATGATTAAATCCTTTAACATTTTAAAACTTAAATTTGAATTATCATTTTAATTAGGAATTAAATATTATTGATATGATTAATTTAGGGATTTTTAAATTAAAGAATAAATCTCTTCCTAATAATGTCCCTATTTTAATAATTCCAATTTTATTATTCTTCCAAATTTAATCAATTATTTAATTAAAGTTTATTTCAATTATCTTAAATTGTTTAGTAGGTTTCTACCCTTTAATTATTTAAATTTCAATCATCCAAGTCAGATTAAGACCAAAAATTTTACTTGTTAATTTTATTAAACTTAAAGTTTTAATTAAGGGTTAAAATTTTAATTACCATTTTGCCCTTCAAGCTTAATAATTTCATAACTCACTAAATTGAGCTGAAATGAACTTGAAATTTTGATGTGACTTCACTCATATGCCAATAAAGACATAAGAGGAGAAAATGTGATTTTTCTGTATTTAATTTATTTATGTAATTATTTTTGGTGGAAAATAGGAATTTCCAAGAAAAATTTAATAATATGACCAAGGGAAAGTTTCTGTCCTTAAGAAAATTATGGGACATTCCTAATGACCAGAGGACCACTTGGACTAATTTTGGTGATTTTTTTGAATTATATTCTTTTTATTATAATTATTTTGAGTTTTGGAGTATTAATTAATTTAAAAATAAAATGAAGGTTGAAAAATAAATTTTATATTTTTCAAAACTCTCTCTGATATCAAGAAAATTAGAGAATTAATTTTTACAATTTTCTGATTTTTATTTGATTTATTAGAATTATTTTAGTGAAAATGCTAGAAAATACATTTTTTTTTAATTTTAAAATTACCCTAGGGCTTTAAAATTTAATATCTCATTAAATAGATCTAAAAAAATATGGGATTTGTTCCTAAGTGATTAAAATTCAAAATTTGACATTTTGGTGAATTTTATTATTTTTATGATTTTTATTATTTTTTAATTATTAAAATATTAAAATAATGCAAAAAATAAAATTTTTAGAAAATTGAAATTTTAATTTTCTTAAATTCCCCTGATATCGGAGAGGCCCCAAAACCAATTTGGTGAATTTTTGAAAGGTATTTTGAAAATAATGAATTTTTAAAGTTTAAAATGGCTAAATGGCTTAATCGACCCATTTAGTAGGGCTAACCAAGTCCAATTGACTTCAAATTTTTATGGTGGGTTCCTCTGATCCTAAAGGTCAGTGGAGAATTGATTTCAAGTCAATTTGATGTATGGTTAGCTCTAATTAATTAAGGAGATATTTTGGGTGTTTAAGCCAATTAGGGTTATTTCCAATAAACTAATCCAAAATCTATTTTTCCTAGGGTCCTTTGGTCATAAGAGACATCACTAAATTTTCCTAGAATTTATTTCACAACATGCTAATTATTGGAATTAAAATACTTAAAACAGCAACATGAATTTGAAAAATCAATAACTTCTCATAGGGATGGCCTCGACTTTGGAAAATTCAGGGAATGTTCCCAAATTCAGAGGCTTCAAAAGCCCTATGGTCTCATGCCATGGTGAATTTCCTATATGCATGGAGAATTAAAACAATGCAGAAGGGAAATAAATCATTAAAAATAAAATACTTGATGAAATTAAATAATTTTTTTCCACATTATTCTCCTCTATTCACTGAGCAAGAGGGTATTTTTATTTTATTTTTCCGATTTTCCTACACAAAGTTATGGATTTTTGAAGTTTAGGGGAATTAAATAAATCAAAAATACCCTAATTTTCTATTTATCCACGCGGCGCCGCGTCAACCTCGGCAGCTCCGAAAGGCCACGCGGCGTGTTCTGGTTCGACGCCGCCATCTGACTCAGCGCTCCGGGGCCCCGCTGTGTCGTTCCATCTCTTGATCCGGCGCGATCCTGGCCGTCCGTCCGCACGTGTATTAAATGAACGGAATCCGTTCATCGTCCCCAAGCATCCTCACCCGAGAGCCGTCCACACTAAATCCCTAATATCTCACTCAATACTCAATGGATTTTCGTGCTCTTATGCTCTATGGATTCGTCTTGAAGAGATGAATACATCTATACGGTTTATGTGGCATGAAATTGACTCAATGAAAATGGAGAATGTTCAGAAGCTCGGGAAGAAGGGTGAGGCCATACCTTTGCTCAGAGAAGTGTGGCTTCGATCTGAGGGTTGTGTCACCTTCGATTGGATCCCAGCAAGCTCCAGATGAAGTCTCCTGGTCTAGTGAATTGCCTAGGTAGGATTTCGACCACAGCCGATCACAAAGCTTGGAGGCTGGAGCAACTGGGTGGCCTGGAGATGGGGCTTTCAGTGGGAAACTTCTCCTCTTGGTCTGGTGAAGGTGTAGGACCAGTCAATTTGAGGATTGGCTCACTGTGACAAAGTGTCCTGGTTTTGGGTGAAATTTCAGTTGAGAAATTGGATTTTGTTGGTGGGGATTAGGGCAAATTGACACTGGGGATCAACTGCTCTAAGGTTTGTGCAACTCTCCTCTCATGGCCGTGAGGGGGTCGGGTTTAAATAGAGGTGGCTGGAGGGCCTCACGGGGATGGCCAAGGGTTGGGATCAACTGCTCTGGGCATGGGAAGAATAGCCATGGTGGCCATTGGGTATGGGGCAGCTCAGCAAGGTGGAATTCCAAAGTTTGGCTCCTCCTAAGGTCTCGACCATGGTGTTTTACGGCGACCCGGGCGGGCGGCCGGCGAGCATGGGTCACCCTCGAGTCCGGATAGGTCGGGGCTGGAGGTTTGTGCGATCAATTGGCCATGGATATGTGTAAAGGGTTTGAATCAAAAAGGTATGGGGAGAGGCTCATTTTGGGTCCAAATGGGTCAACCCACCATTTTGGGTTTGGTGCACCCTTCCATGGCTGATTTGGGCTGAGGGAGGATCAAGTGAATCAGCTAGAAAAGGGTAGAGAAGTCACCATCCATGAATATTTTGATTAATCATGGATTACGGTGAAGCATTAAAAGGGTTAAAACCTTTTTAAGGGGGCTTAAAAGAGGCTCCTCCTTTTGCCATTAATGGCTTGATCACATGTCAAACCTTCCATGGCTTCATGTGGCTTGTCCATGGTTTGCATGGCTTGTCTTTGGCTTGGGGAAAAGCTTGGTCAATTTCATGAAAATGGATTTTAGAAATTTTGGTAATTTGATGGGAATTTGTATGAAGCTTGATTTGGAATGGTTTAATGATGATTTTGAAACTTAGGGGTGATATCAATTAAAGGTATGATGAAAAGAAATTGCCATGTGGGCTTTAGGGCCAATTTTGGGCTTTTGTATTTGGTGGAAATGGGCTTTTAGAATGGTTTAGGAAAGTGGGCCTTTAGGTTTGAAAACAAATTGGTGGATGTAAATTTTACAAAGGATTGGATCCCATGAGTGTTGAATTTAATTTAAGAATGTTTCATGAATGATTTGGAATAAACTTGAAGTGTTTGGGCTAGGTTTGGGTTGGATTTGGACCTCTTTGGTGAATTGGCCATTGTAGGTCAAATTGGGCTAACATGGGCCAATGTTGGGCTAGGGTTGAAATTGATGTAAAATAAGTGTTGGAAAATGTTTATGGGAGTGTTTCAAAGAGGTTTTGGCTTTGGTTGGGTTTTGATTTTGGGGTTTGGGCTTACTTGGGTTAGGTTTGGGTTTAGGTCAAAATTGGGCCTTTTAGCTTTGGGTTGAATTTGAGTGGGGTTTGGGTCTAAATTTTGGGCAAATCATGTTAGTGTTTTGCTTGTGGGAATGTTAAGGAAGATTTAGAAAAGATTTGGGGTTAATTGGAGTTGAATTGGGTGAGTTTGGGTTAGGTTTGGGTCATGGGTCCAAATTGGGGGTTTTGACAAAAGTAGGGTAAATTGACAAAATTGGACCATGGTGTAGTTGAATAAAATGAAATTGGGAATATTTGGGATTTTCTGGAATTTTCTAGGAATTTTCTGAATTTTTGAATTTTTGGGTCAAGAGGGGTATTTTGGGTATTTGGAGGGTATTGGGAGGTATTTTTGGAATTTTTGGTATTTTTGGGTATGGATGATAAATTTGAGTGATGTGGAACTGTTTGGGATTGGTTTTGAGGAATTCTGGGTGATTTGGAAATTTTGGAGGATTTCAAGGGTTTTGGGTAGGCTAGGCGGGTGTAGGGTCCCGGGGGTCAAAATTTGAAAATTTGGAAAATTGAAGATTGGGTAAATGTAAGTGGAATGAAATCATTTTGGTTGAGCCATGAAGCCATATCAAGCCCACATGAGCCATGCAGGGACTCATTTGAGGCATCCACTATGTTGTTCCTAACCCTCTTAGCCAAGGGCTTAGGGGTTAAGGACCATCCATATGAATCACCTTCATGAGTCAGGAGGTCAAGTTAGGTATGGGTGTGGTTTTAGGAGGTGTGTGAAAGTGTAGTGTATAAATGTAGTTTGTGTGTAAGTCAGCCCCTTCACTTGACCAGGCCACCCAGGGCAGTTCTAAGGCCAAAGAGTCCTATAGGAACTCATCCTTTAAACTTCCACATTTGATTTCAACCCTCTAGGTGATTAGGGGTCTATAGTCAAGTTTGTAGAGTTTGCAGGGAGTTAAGAAGTGGTTTGAATTTCTAAGTGGTGGGTCCCAATTCTAGTCCTCTAAGATAGTCAAAGGAAAAGCCTAAGGCTAGATCCTAAGTACTAAGAAGAAGAGAAGACCTCATCAAAAATGAGGTCAACATCACATCACATCCATTACAATTCAACATATTGCAACTTAAAGTTCACAACAAATACATCTAAATACACATTACATCTCAAATACTAATCATAGTCTCAAGTACATCACAAATACATCAGAAAATACTAAATGCAATGAATATAAAATACTTTACTACCAATCATAATCTGCAGATGCTCCACTATCATCAGTTCATCAGGCTAGTATGGAGTGTACTCAGGGTGCGTAGGGAATACAACACTAGTGTCTCCTCTCAAGAATCTCATTTGTGTGTCATGATAAGCTATATCATATTCTCTCCACCGCACTTGATAATCATCATTTATCTTGTTCCTTGCTTCTAGCCCCCCTACTATAGTTTTTAACATTTCTAACTAATCCATAACATCATATAGAGTAGGTTCCCTAGATGTAGATGGTCTCTCCTGACTAGAAGAAGATACATCAGCTTTCTTACTCCATTTCCATCCTACATGAGCTTCATAAGTCTTCAGGTTTAACTTATTGGCTTCAGGGGACTGACTACCTCATCATTCTCTTCAGTTGCTACACATGACTGAATACACAAGGCATGAATCAGGCTGGGGTGTCCTAGTCCACCTGTAGTCTCTCCTTTTAATTAGTCAAAATAAATTTATGAATGATAGCCCCAATATTTATATTCTTCATGTTATGAATATAGTAAATTCAAAATATCTCTCTCTACAGTTACTTCACTGTGATGGTTGGTAGGCATAAGTCTTGCAGAAATGAAATAATGCCAGGCTTTCGATACAAGATTCAATGTAGAAAGGGGGAAGTTAACTTTTTTGCCTCTATTTAATCTTCCATTTCCCTTTTCCATCTGTCAAAAAAATCATGACCATATCAAGTGCCTCATTATTAACATGAATATTCTCATATTCACAAGAGAAAGGTTCTCTCAACTAGTAAAATGCATTTATGCGTCCGAGGGTAAACTCTACAATTTTTCCTCTAACAAGGGTATATTCACTCTCAGAATAGTGTAAATTAGCATAAAATTCTCTCATAATCCCCAACATTGCTTCAACAATAAAATAGCATAAAATCTCCCACTGACGATTCACAATTAATTCTTTGATCACCCCTCCAGGATTTTCAAAGGCTTTCTATTAAATAAACTTTTTATTACTAAGAAATATACTTAAACAGGAATAAGCCTTGAAATTAACAAATTTCCTTTCATCATACTCAAATTTTCTCTTCCCTTTTTCCATTCTTGCAGCCATTTTTCTAAAAATATCGAAATAATCCAAATCAGTCTAAAAATTGCAATTTAATAGGCTCCAAAGTAAATTTAAGTAAATAAGAACTTCAACACCATGGAAAATCTAAAAATTTCTCTAAAAATTTCGAAGCTTCGGATCTTCCTAATGTAGGAGATTTCCACGGTCAAAATAAAAAAAAATTAGTTTAAAGTGAAGCTCTTACCAAAAGAAGATGGAATCTGAACTTTTTTGGCCACAAAATCCAAATGCAAGTGAGCCTTAGGTGCGAAAATCGACCTTGGCTGGAGGTAGAAGACGATAGTTTGGATAAAATGGTGGGTCCCAAGGTTAAATCGTGAAATTTGAGAGTTTTAGGGCCTTTTGTTTGTCAGGCACGGTCCGACGCTGGTGACAGTGCCATCCAGCGCCAGTTCAAAATCTAGGCTTCCAACTTTCTTTTGCAGTTTCAATCTTTTCAAGCCCACACCGACGTCTAATTAGTTAATTTAAGCATTGAATAACATACTAACGCCATGAAAAATAATATTTTTTTATACAAAAAAAACAAAACATCACTTTGATATATATAAAATCTAAATTACAAACACACATAAATGATACTAAACTCTACACATCGTTGATGCGATTGGTTTGAATTCATGAATTCAGCACCAATACTAGGAGATATAATTCCCCAGAAACGACGCCAAAAACTTGATGTAACCAGACTTTACTTCTATATTTTTAAATGCAAGATTTTGTTAACTTCAAATTTATATATTTATAATGATTTTGTAAAGTCCAAGCATTCAACGCAAGTACACGTATCGTATCAAGTAATACAGGGCTCTAGTGGAGTCCTGGTTATCGATCTCACAAGGAGGTTTTAAGTTGAAGCAAAGTGAAAGTTTTAACAAGTTAGAATAAAGCACTAGAACTTTCTTCTAACACTACTACTACTATGCAGAAAACAGTAACAACCAACTAAACTACAATTACTTCTAATAACTTTGAAAACAAAATTAACTAACAGACACACTAAACTAAATATTTGAAAGGTTTTTGATATATGAGAAAAGTATCTTTCTTCTTGCAATGAGAATATGATGTGTTGATTGATATGAATTAATTATCTAATTTATTGTGCCAAATAGAAGCATAGAAGATTCTTTAAATTTAGAAGAGTACCACCTCCTCTAAATAAGAAAAGAACATTGACACATTCTAAGTTTAGTTATTAATTCTATAGCTAGGCTGGGAGGATACCAGCTCTCACTTCGGAGCTCCCACTCACCCTTCACCCGAAGGCTAACCTTTGATATTAGTTACTAATCTTAGAACCAATCTGGGGATTTCAGCCTATCACCTTAAAATCTCCACATTAAAGTCCTTCAGAACACATTTCCCTATTTATTTGCACGCAATTCCCATGAACTACTCAATTCATCCATGAAAATTGAATGGATCTTTCATTATTGTTGTAGGACATTAAATCCTTTCAAACTTAATGTTCAAAAACATATTTTAACATTTCAATTGGCCAGATCGAAAGTAAATTAAGTTCTAAATGAAAAACCATCACAATTTCTTCATCACAGTAAAAGCACATCAAATCCACTTCAAACCATCATCACATCTCTAAGCAAGAAGAAAGACAAAGAAGACTACTTAGAATTCATGGAGAAGATACAATAAAACATGGATTTTATATATAAAAGAAAAGACATACAAACCACAAAAGGAAATACAACTTATCTCTTTCTCTTCCCCAATGCAAAATCCTTGAAGCTCCTTTAAATCCTCTGCTCTTCCTTACAACACTTGATTCTCTCTTTTGGAATGGAAAGGAAGAAGCATTCTCTCACTTTACTCCTTCTCCTTCACACTTTAGAGAAGAATCACTCTCTTCTACACTAAACCCTAACACTAAAAACTAAGAGAAAGTAATGGAATGTAAGAGAGCACACTCTAAAACTCTCTAGATCTCCTCCTTTTCTTTTTCCTTCTTCCAAATTCAGATATTTAAGAGTTAGGGACAAAATCCCAAGAGTTTCCATAGGCATCACCTCATAATTTTGCCAAAACTCTCAAAATTTGAATTCCACCGACCTTGGGAGCCGGCGATGCCAGATAGGGTGCCGGCGGCACTTTATCGTCCATAATATTTTCTGAGCTCTCTGGATTTGGGGGCCGGCAGCGCCCATTCTGGCACCGGCTGCACCAGAATACTTTTTCCACCATTTTGCTCCTTTTCGCTCCTTTTCGCTCCGAATTCATTCCTTTTTTATTCTTTTCGCTCCAATCACCTAAAATCATCATACCTGCAACAAATCATGAAAAATACCTTTATTTAAAGTGCAATATCACCAAAAATAAGTAAAATTAGATAGCATAAACCATATATATTTTTTGTGCATCAATCGTCAAGCCACAAAACACTAAATTTCAGCATCGCTCACACTAACACTGAAAACTAAACAAGAAAGCAAATTCAAATATAACATTCAAGCAAAGCAAATTAAGTAATAATTTCAAACACATAAATGTAATAATCAAGTCTATATTCTTCCTCATAACTATCATCAACTTTTATATCTCCAATTGATTGAACGTGAACGAACAGATAGTAGAATGGACCAAAAGGGAATTTTTCAGTTGAATCCTCCTCAATTCAACCCTTTCTTCACATCAAACGTATCAGACTTCCTTTATGGTACCCAAAAGAATCAAAGTGTTCCTTCATTCTCGAATCCAAGTGATCAAAGAAGTCAGATATTTTGTTGATTGCATTCATCAGGTGTTGTATTTCTTTCTCCAATTTCTTAATCTTCTTTGAAATGATCTGTGAACTTTCAGGAAAGTAAGGAGGAATTTATGTTGAACTCTGAGATGGTTGATCTTCAATGATACTCATTTCATTCATATCTCTAACTGCCAGGTTACTATGTTTGTTCGTTGGGTCTATAGGCTTCCAGGGTAGAAGTACTCTCTCTCAATTTTCATGTGGCACTTGTGATTGACTGCAGAGGAGAAATATGGGGGAAGGATGTCCAAGCCCATGTTTTGATTCGTGCATGATCAATCCCAAAATAGATTTCATAATTATAGAACCAACATCAATAGACATCCCCATTTGAATACAATAGTTTAAGATAGCACATTCCTTAGTTACTTTACTAATTTTCATAGTTGGGAGTAATTTTGCACATATAAAAAAATGCAAGTGCTTCGACGTAGGATTTAGCAGTGTGGTCGAAAAACTCACATACTTGTTATCTCTTATCTCCCAACTATCACTTTCATCTGTCAAATATCTGTATATACCAAGCATGTTGTCTTTTGTTGAGGCAACATTTGAATAGTGGCAGATTGACACATTCTCAATCATATATAAGTCATTAATCTTCGCAGGATTAAATGTGACAAACCTACCTCGCACATAGACTGATCCTTGGTTGATTCCATGAAGGTTTGCATAAAATTCTTTCACAATAGGGACGACTATGACGGCAGTAGTGTAACATAACACTTCCCAACATCTTTGAACAATGATTTCTTCAACCGAGTAGTAGGAGAGTTCAAACCTTGATTCACGAAGCTTCGCTCCTTAATCAGCCTCTTATTTGAGATATTCTTGTTGAATATATGTTGTACTTCGAAACTGATGAACTTTCGACGGTTGAAAACTTGAAATCTTGAAGTTTTGATCGAGTCGGAATCCATTTGGATGAGATTTTGGATCTTCCTTTTTGTTTCTCTGGTGTTTTTGGTGTTTAGGGGCATTTTTTTGGGGTTAAATGGAAGAATTTCCTCCTAGAACCGGTAAAATTCAAATTTAAGAACAAAAAACCGTTTTCTGAACAGCAGCGCTGTCCGACGCTGATTCAATTTTTGTCAAACTTCCATTTTGTCTAAATTCTTTCCAATCATCAATTTGGTTCATTTTTATAATGTTGTTTATGATATTTAAGGAAGGGTAGGACTTAATTAAGTGACAATCATACAAAAAAAACACATCGAACAAACAAAACACTCAATAACTGTGGTTTTCCTCCCACAAAGAGCTTGGTTTAACATCGTCCGCTCGACATAACCTCAGGTTATTCAGGTTGATTAAACCTCTTTAAAATTAGGTCTATTGCCTTCAAAATATGGTTTTAATCTTTGTCCATTAACTTTGAATATTCTTCTAGATTTTGGGTCTTCAATAATCACAGCTCCAAATTGATAGATTTTTACGACAGTGAAAGGTCCTACTCGTCTAGATTTCAGTTTCCCAAGAAATAATTTCAATCTTGTATTGTATAATAAAATTTTTTGTCCTGGTTCAAATTCCTTTTTAACAATTTTCTGATCATGCCAAATTTTTCTTCTCTCCTTGTATATTTTATCATTATCATATGATTGATTTCTGATTTCTTCTAACTCATTCAATTGCAACAGTCTTTTCTCACCAGATCTTTCAAATTAAAATTCAATTTCTAATTCAATTATCATATGATTTATAATCTAATTCAATTTACAAGTGATAAGTCTTTCCAAAAATTAATCTATTAGGGGACATTCCTATAGAAGTTTGATAAGTAGTTCTGTATGCCCATAAAGCGGTGTCTAATCCAGCAGACCAATCTAATTTCTCAGGATTTATAGCTTTTTCTAAAATTCATTTAATTTCAAGATTAGATACCTCAGTTAAGCCATTAGTTTGGGGATGATAATCTGTAGAGATTCTATGCATAATATTATATTTTTCTACCAATCTCTGAATCAGATTATCATTAAAATGGGATCCTCCATCAGTGATAATTACTCTAGTCATTCCATTCTGGTGTCGGCGGTGCCAGAATACCTTTTCCACCATTTTGCTCCTTTTCGCTCCGAATTCGTTCCTTTTTTATTCTTTTCGCTCCAATCACCTAAAATCATCATACCTGTAACAAATCATGAAAAATACCTTTCTTTAAAGTGCAATATCATCAAAAATAAGTAAAATTTGATAGCATAAACCATATATATTTTTGGTGCATCAAAATTCCCCAAACATAAACTATTACTTGTCCTCAAGTAATCCTTTTACTACATAAAATGTAACTCTATGCAATGTACTTTTCAATTGTAAGACACTAAAATTTTCATTCAGAAGAGTATAGTGGTTAGATTTTTAGAAAAAAGTTTAGTAACTTAAGTCAAAATTACAGGCATAAGAATATTCAGTAATCAAGTCTAAGAGTTCTAGTCTTCTATTTATTTCAAGATGAACCATAATTTATCACATTAAGAGTGCATTAAAAGATTATGTGAGAAAGAAGGTCATGCAAACTTTATTAGAATGTGGGCTAGTACTTTAAATATAAATTTAGCAGCGAAATCATGTTTTCCCTTTAGGGTGATTCAAGTGAAGCCAATTTTTTTTTAGGCATCTCCTCAAGCTTCTCCTCATAAATAATTTTCTTTTCTTTTTGGGATTGTTTTTCAATCTTTCTTTTCTTTTTTTTTCTTGAGGATTACTATATCTAGATAGCCTTTAATGATTTTGAACTTCACTCTCCTTTTTCTAAAGTTCAAACTTAAGTCACCTCCTTACTTTATAGTTAGGTACAGGCTTTATTATTTTCATCAAGTTACAATCTCTTCTTAGCACACAACAATTTAAGTCCCTTAACATTTCTAAAATACAATTTTCTTTACTTTAAATATTTAACTATAATCAAATCCTTTCATACCAAATATCTTACTTCTATAAAATCAACTTTTATTACCAAAAATTTTCATCTTATCCTTCCATTATATTCAACTGAAATAAAACGTTTTAGTTATCTTACAATAAGGTTCAATTGCCTAAAGTTATGCTAATAACTTTTTTGAAAATATAACAGTTGAGAACAAATAAAAGTTTAGTATTTCTCTACCCTCCCCCAAACTTAAATTTTTTCAATGAATTTGAAATAGTTGAGAGTAAAAGAAAACTAACCTTTCTGTGCTGGGATCTTGAAATCTTCAATAGCTATATGGTATTAATCAACATTTATAACTAGAAGGCATGAAGCAATTAGTAGCAGTGATATAACAATTTTTAAATATTTTCATGGGTAAAGAGAAATTGATAGTAAACATTTAAATATCTAACAGAACACTACAACAGGAAACAAACAATGTTTAATGTTTTAGTACAACACAACAGTTCAACATGGAAAGTAAATAATACAACATTGCACAGTACAACACAAGAGAGGTACACTTCACATGAAAAGTAAATGTCCACTACTTCACATCAGTACAACACATTACAACAAGATCAACAGAAATGACAAACAAACAAACTATCTACCAGCCTCAATCACCAGGATCAGCAGCAGGGTCATCAGCAGGGTAATCAGTTGGGTCAGGTCTATATGGTGTTTTGCTGGGGCAAGTAGGACATATTACATCGGACTCCCCCCTCATAAATCTAACCTGAGCATCATAATAAGCAATATCAAACTCCACTCTCCTCTGCAGATAATCTTCATTCACATCACTCCTCGCCTCATATACTTCCATCCGACTATGGAGTCTATCTACACTAGAACTCTGTAATTTGAACTGCTCCATGATATCAGATAAAGTAGGTGACTCAAAAGTAGATGGAACATCATAACTCGTAGTAAGAATATCAGTACTCCTACGCTCAACTCTGGCTCCTACATGAGACTCATAAGTGCAGATAATATTCTTTGTAATAGGTCTCAATGGTATAGCCACTTCCTCAAAACTACTGAACTCCACTCCAAACTGAATATAGAGGGCATGAACTAAAGCAGGATGTCCTAATTCTCCATTCGTTTTGCCTGTAGTAATCGTCTGAATATTCTTGTAAATAATGGATGCAATATCAATCTTTTTCATTTTTTGTATGCAGTAGTTCAGAATCGCTCTATCTCTAGTAACTTCGCTGTGGTGATAAGATGGTAATAACCTTGCAGAAATGAAATAATGTCATACCTTTGAAGCAACATTCAATGTGGAGGTGGGGAAATTTATGAACTGTTTTTGACTTACTTTCCAGTCTCCTAGCCCGTTAGTCAAAAAAGTAATAACTTGTCTCATATTCTCCATTCCAGTGTCAAAGTTCTCGTATTCACATACGAACGGTTCCTGAGTCTGATAAAAAGCATTGATGAGTTGAGGAGTAAACTCGACCATCTTTCCTCTAACAAGCACATACTCAGTCTCAGTCCAGGGTAAATTCAAGTAAAATTCTCGAATAACTCCCATAACAGCATTCGCAGTGAAATAACAAAATCTTTCCCAGTTTCGCTCTACAATCAACTGTTCTACAGTTCTACCAGAACTATCAAAAGCTCGATCCTGGATACACTTCTTGTTGTAAATGATAAAGTTATAGTGAAATTAGGCTTTGACGTTGACCAAACTCTCTTCGTCAAAATCCAATTTCCTTTTTCCTCTTGGAGCCATGTAAATTTCTAAAATTTGCAAAAATATTCCAATAAATAAAAAATTCACAATGTATCTACTCCAAACACTATTCTAAACAAGTAAGAGCAAATTTCATCATGGAAATCTCAACATTTCTTTAAATCTCCAAAAATTCCACCATAAGCAATGTGAGAAATTTCCATGGTGAAAATCCAAAAATTCTAACTTAAAATGAAGCTCTTACCAAGAGAAGTGCATTTCTGGTGTCGAATAGCCTTAAAATCTCCTTAAATCCAAGATCTAGCAAGCCCTAAACCTTCAAAGTCACAAAAATGGAGGTAGAAGATGAAGGAAATGGAAAAATTTGCGGGTCCCAGGGCAAAAATTGTGAAATCGAGGGTTTAAAGCCAATTTCTGGGTTCGGGCGCCGGCGGCGCTCTATTTAAATAAATTAGCCAAACTCTCTGGATTTGGGCGCCGGCGGCGCCAGTCCAAAATATTTTCTGGGTCCAAAATTTTTTTCATAATTTCGATCGTTTCGACGTCCACAATGATATTTATCACTTCAATAGGCTTTTACATCATCCCATAAGTAATATATAACACATTTCAATACAAACAAGATAGAACAATATTATATATAAAAAATCCAAGTTACGTCAAACACACTAAATAAGTTCATTCTAACCAATAATTCTTAGATTTTTAGTGTAGCAAGTAATCTAGATAGGCAAGCACTAATATCTAAGCACACATTAAAAGTAATGACTTCCCAATCCAAGTTCAAATTGCAAAGCAAGTACTACTCAAACCAAACATATCTAAGCATAGCAAATCAAAACACATAACATAATAGTAGAATCCATCCAAATTACTCCAGATCAGTATTAGAACTCTCCTCTCCTCTAATATCTCTAATCGATTGCTGATGCACAAACAGGTTATAAAATGGATGAATTGGAAATTAGTCAGATGATTCTTCAGCAACAACAACATTCTTCTTCATCAAATTGACCAAGCCCATATTCATTCGATCAGTATGATCGAATTGCTCTTTCATTCTTCAATCTAGATGATCGAACAAATCAAAAATGTTGTTGATCGCATTCATAATATTCCGTACCTCTTTCTCCAATCGCTTGATCCTTTGCAATATAATTCTGGAACCTTCAGGAAAGTAGGGTTAAATCGGCTGAGAAGTCTCCGTCGGTTCATCAGTAAGTAGATTCATATCATCCTCATCTCCAACTGTCTGCTAGTCTTATAGATTGGTTGGATCAATAGGTCTCCATAGAAGAATAACCTTTTTCCAACTTTCAGATGGTACCTGTGACTGAATACATAACAGGAATATGGTGGACGGATGTCCAAGCCCATATTTCGATCTATGCACAATTAATCCAAGTACTAATTTCACAATATGATTGCCAATGTTAACCGACCTTCCAGTTTGAATGCATAAATTCAAAATGGTGCTTTCCTTGGTCTCCTTACTTATCTTCTATGTAGGAAGCAATTTTGCCGAATGAAGTAGTGCCGCTGCTTCGATACTGGATTTAGAGATGCGGATGGGAAACTTATATATCTATTCTCCCTGATTTCTCATTCCTCACGCTCATCCATCAGATACTGATACATGTCATTCATATTATCTCGAGTGGCATTAAAATTTGAATAGTGGCAAATAGGAACACTTTCAATCATGAAAAGATCGTTGATTCATGCAGGAGTGAATTGGACGAATCTACCACGCATGAATACGAACCCTTGATTGATCCCGTGAAGATTCGCCTAGAATTCTTTCATGATGGGAACAACAACGGCGGCGGTAGTGAAAGAAAGGACTTCCCAACGTTCCTACCTGCAACAAATCATGAAAAATACCTTTCTTTAAAGTACAATATCACCAAAAATAAGTAAATTAGATAGCATAAACCATATATATTTTTGGTGCATCAATCGTCAAACCACAAAACACTAAATTTCAGCATCGCTCACACTAACACTGAAAACTAAACAGGAAAGCAAATTCAAATATAACAATCAAGCAAAGAAAATTAAGTAATAAGTTCAACACATAAACACATAAACATAATAATCAAGTCTATATTCTTCCTCAGAGCTATCATCAACTCTTATATCTCCAATTGATTGAACGTGAACGAACAGATAGTAGAATGGACAAAACGGGAATTCTTCAGTTGAATCCTCCTCAATCCAACCCTTTCTTCTCATCAAACGTATCAGACTTCCTTTAAGGTACCCAGAATGATCAAAGTGTTCCTTCATTCTCGAATCCAAGTGATCAAAGAAGTAAGATATTTTGTTGCCTGCATTCATCAGGTGTTGTATTTCTTTCTCCAATTTCTTAATCTTCTTCAAAATGATCTATGAACTTTCAGGAAAGTAAGGAGGAATATATGTTGAACTCTGAGATGATTGATCTTCAATGATACTCATGTCATTCATATCTCCAACTGCCTAGTTACTATGTTTGTCTGTTGGGTCTATAGGTTTCAAGGGTAGAAGTACTCTCTCTCAATTTTCATGTGGCACTTGTGATTGACTGCAGAGGAGAAATATGGGGGAACGATGTCCAAGCCCATATTTTGATCTGTTTACGATCAATCCCAAAATAGATTTCATAATTATAGAACCAACATCAATAGGCATCCCCATTTAAATACAATAGTTCAAGATAGCACATTCATCGGTTACTTTACTAATTTTCATAGTTGGGAGTAATTTTGTACATATAAAAAAATGCAAGTGCTTCAATGTAGGATTTAATAGTGTGGTCAAAATACTCACGTACCTGTTATCTCTTGGTGTTTAGGGGCATTTTTCTGGAGTTAAATGGAAGAATTGCCTACAAGAACCGCAAAATTTCAAATTTAAGAACGAAAAATCATTTTTTGAACAGCAGCACGGTCCGACGCTGATTCAATGTTTTTCAAACTTCATTTTCTTCTAAATTCTTTCTAAAGATCAATTTGATTCATTTTTTAATGTTGTTTATGATATTTAAGGAAGGGTAGGACTTAATTAAGTGGCAATCAAACAAAAATAACACATCAAACAAACAAAACACTCAATAACTGTGGGTTGCCTCCCACAAAGCGCTTGGTTTAACATCGTCAGCACTACATAACCTCAGGTTATTCAGTTTGATCCAACATTAAAACCTCTTTAAAATTAGGTCTATTGCCTTCAAAATATGGTTTTAATCTTTGTCCATTAACTTTGAATATTCTTCTAGATTTTTGGTCTTCAATAATCACAACTCCAAATTGATAGATTTTTACGACAGTGAAAGGTCCTACTCATCTAGATTTCAGTTTCCCAGGAAATAATTCCAATCTTGCATTGTATAATAAAACTTTTTGTCCTGATTCAAATTCTTTTTTAACAATTTTTCGATCATGCCAAAATTTTCTTCTCTCCTTGTATATTTTATCATTATCATATGATTCATTTCTGATTTCTTCCAACTCATTCAATTGCAACAGTCTTTTCTCACCAGCATTTTTCAAATTAAAATTCAATTTCTCATTCAATTATCATATGCTTTATATTCTAATTTAACTGGCAAGTGATAAGTTTTTCCAAAAATTAATCTATTAGGGGACATTCCTATAGAAGTTTCATAAGGAGTTCTGTATGCAAATAAAGTGGTGTCTAATCTAGCAGACCAATCTAATTTCTTAGGATTTATGGCATTTTCTAAAATTTATTTAATTTAAAGATTTGATACCTCAGTTAAGCCATTAGTTTGGGGATGATAATTTGTAGAGATTGTATGCATAATATTATATTTTTCTACCAATCTCTGAATCAGATTATTCTTAAAATGGGATCCTCCATCAGTGATAATTACTCTAGGCATTCCATATCTTGTGAAAATATTTTTCATTAAAAACCTCGAGACACTTCTAGCATCGCACATAGGTAAATTTATTGCCTCAATCCATTTTGATACATAATCAACAACAATTAATATATATAAATTCTCAAATGAAGGTATAAATGGTCCCATAAAATATAATCCCCAAGCATCAAAAATCTCAACTTCTAAAGTAAAATTAATAGGCATTTCATTTCTTCTAGGTATATTGCTTATTCTCTGACATCGATCACAGATTTTGATAAATCTATAAATATCTCTAAAAATAGTAGGCCAACAAAATCCAGATTGTAAAATCTTATGTGTTATTCTATAAATTTTGAAATGTTCTCCGAATTCAGAATCATGACATCCTTGAATAATTTGTTCAGTTTCTTCATAAGGAACACATCTTATATTAATAAGATCTTTACATTGCTTCTATAGATAAGGATCATCCCAAAAATAAAATTTAGCATCATGTTTGAATTTCTTTCGTTCTTGCATTGTTAATTTTGGTGGTAAGATGTTACTAACGATGTAGTTTACAATATCAGCATACCACGGTATTTTGCTTCTGTAATATTATACAGCTGCTCATCAAGGAAAGTTTCGATTATTTCCTTTTCACAATCAACCAATTTAGGTTGTTCAAGTCTAGATAAATGATCAGCTATTTGGTTATCAACCCCTTTTCTATCAACGATCTCAAAATAAAATTCTTACATTAAAATATCCATCGAATTAATCTTGGTTTAGCATCTTCTTTTACATTAAATATTTAATAGCAGATTGATCAGTATGCACTATACATTTAGCTCCACTTAAGTAAGATCTAAATTTTTCAAAGGAATAAATGATAACTAATAACTCTCTTTTGTAGTAGTGTAATTAATTTGAGCATTAATAAGAGTTTTACTAGCGTAGTATATAACTTTAAACAAATTCTCGTTCTTTTGTCATAAAACCACTCCAATAGCATAATCGCTCGCATCACACATTAATTCAAAAGGTTTCTCCCAGTCAGGTGAAACTATTATAGGAGCATCAATTAATTTTTCCTTTAATAAACCGAAAGCTTTTAAGCATTCATCATTAAAATTGAACTTCTTATCTTTTTCCAAAAGTTGGCATAGAGGCTTAGTTATTTTTGAAAAATCTTTAATATATCTCCTATAGAATCCAACATGTCTTAAAAAGCTTCTTACCCCTCTCACAGTAGTTGGAGGTGGTAATTTTTCTATATTATGAATATTCAAAGGATCTACTTCTATGTCATATTTAGATAATTTATGCCCAAGCACAATTCTTCCTGCAACCATAAATTGACACTTTTCCCACTTTATGACTAAATTTCTTCTTTCGCATACCTCTAAAAATTTTTCTAAGTTGGATAGGCATGCATCAAATGAATCTCCAAATACTCATAAATCAACCATAAACACTTCTATTCCTTCATCTATTAATTTTCTAAATATGGACATCATACATCTTTGAAATTTTGTAGGTGCATTACATAATCCAAATGGCATCCTTCTAAAGCAAAAGTTCCATAAGGGCTAGTAAATGTAGTCTTCTTTTGATCCTCAGGAGCAATAGGTATTTGGTGATGACCGGTATATCCATAAACAAAATAATAATACTTGTACCCAGCAAGTCTGTCTAACATTTAGTCTAAGAAAGGTAAAGTGAAATGATCTTTTCTGGTGGTGGCATTTAATTTTCTATAATCAATACATATTCGCCAACCAGTGACTTATCTCATCGATATGATTTCATTCCGTTCATTTACATCAACAGTCACTCCTCCTTTCTTAGGAACACAATAAATTGGACTTACCTAAACACTATCAGAAATGGGATATATAATTCCATCATCTAACCACTTTAAAATCTCTTTTCTAACCACTTCTTTCATCATTGAGTTTAGTCTCCTTTGCAGATCAGCTTTAGGTTTTTGTTGTTCATGCAACAAAATTCTGTGCATACAGATCGAAGGACTGATTCCATTAATATCTATTAAGGACCAACCAAAACCCTTTTTGTATCTTTTTAAGGTATCCAGTAATTTTTGTTCTTGTTATTCATTTAAATTCGAAGATACAATGATTGGTAATGTAGATAATTCTCCTAAAAACATATACTTAAAATGATTAGGGAGAATTTTCATCTCAAGTTTAGGAGGTTTTATGATAAATGGAATTAAACTTTTATCTCCACTTTCCATAGTTTTCGATCTTTCAAATCTTTCTGAACAAATTCTAACTCTTCATTCTTCATATCATTCAAATCATCTTCACTTTTACATTCGTCCTCACATTCCAAATTCTCTTTAAACACTTCTTTATAATGATCTTCTCTCAAATAATCGCAGATTTCTATTCAAAAGCATTCATCATCCTTTTCAGCTGAAGGGTATTTCATAGATTTAAGAATATTGAAAGTCACCATTTGATCATTAACTCTCATAGTTATATATTTTTTTTTACATCGATCATAGCTCTCCTAGTAGCAAGGAATGGTCTTACCAAAATAATTGGAATTTCTTTATCTTCCTCCTTATCTAATACAATAAAGTCCACAAGAAAGATAAATTTATCCACCTTCACTAATACATCTTCCACAACTCCTTTAGGATAAGTAATAAAACGATCAGCTAATTGAAGAGTCACAAATGTAGGTGAAATTTCTCCTATTCCCAATCTTTTGAAAGTTGATAAAGGCATAAGATTAATACTAGCTCCCATATCACATAAAGCTCTTCTGAAAAATATCTCACCTGTAGCACATGGGATAGTGAAACTACCTGGGTCTTTAATTTTTCAGGAAGCTTTTTCTTAATAATTGCACTACACTCACCACTAAGTGTAACAGTCTCGTGGTCTTTGAACTTTCTTTTCTTTTTAAGAATATCCTTCATAAACTTTGCATAATCAGGCATCTGCTCTAATGCTTCCACAAAGGGAATATTAATCGTTAATTTCTTAAGGATTTCCAAAAACTTTGCAAATATGTTATCCCTATTCTATTTGTTAGACTTTGAGGAAACGGAGGAGGTGATTTTTCAATTGTAATCTCCATTGGTTCAATCAGATATTCTAAGTTTGGATATAGCTTATTTAAACCTTTTTCAATGTCCACTTCCTCTCTCTCAACTTCAACTTCTTTTTGTAATCTTGTTTCCAATTCTTTTCCACTCCTTAATTGAATAGCCTTAATTTTCTCATTTTTTGATCTTTTGGGTTGATCTCAACATTGCTAGGAAGATTTCCAGAATGTCTATTATTAAGCATAGTGAAAATATATCCCAATTGATTCTCAATGTTCTTCATCGCAACATTTTTAACTTGTAATTGATTACCCATATTCAGATTTATTTCTTTAGTAGACAACTTTTTTTCCTTAAATTGTGGGTTACTATTAAAACCAGGATGATAAGAAGGTCTATAATTAGTATTTCCTTGGTTTTTTAGATTTCTAACCAGATTAATAAATTTTTTCCCCATTGTGGGTTAACAACAACATTGTTATTATTCCAATTGAAATTTGGGTGATTCTTCCAACCAAGATTATAATAATTTGGATAAGGATTGTTGAGTATATTATTTATGGCATTCAAGGTTTCATAAGGTGTTTGAGATTCTATCATCTGTCCTATTGAATTTTCCTCTAACACTGGGGGTGTTTGAGAATAATTCATTCCATATTGATATATTTTCTTTGAAAGGGTAGAAATTTGAGAGACTATCATGAATACTAGCTACTCTTTTAGGATTTACCCGCTCAGAGGGCCATTGAAAATTATTAGTAGCCATCTCTTTTATTACCGAATATGCTTCATCAAAAGGTTTTAACATTAATGATCCACCAGCAGCAGTATCTATAATCGATCTCAAAGATCCCACTAATCCATTATTGAATTTTTGAATTATTAACCAGTCTGGTAAAGCATGATGTGGACACTTTCTCAGAAGATCTTTAAATCTTTCCCAAGCTTCATATTTAGATTCTTCATCAAACTGACTAAATAATGTGATATCATTCCTCAGCTTAGCAGCTTTTGAAAGAGGGAAATGTTTTGAAAGAATCTTTTGTGAAAGCTCTCCCCAAGTTCTGATAGTTCTAGGTGCTAACGAATTTAAACATGCTTTAGCCTTATCCCTTAATGAAAAAGGAAAAAATCTAAGCATAGCGACATCATTTGACACTCCATCGTATTTAAAGGTAGCACAGAGTTCTAGAAAACTAGCGAGATGTAAGTTAGGATCTTCATTAGGTGTTCCTCCAAATTGATTATTCTGTACCATTTCGATAATAATAGGTTTAAGCTCAAATGAATTAGCAGCAACATCAGGGATTTAGATAGTTAAGTAAATTTCATCTGCTGTTGGATTAGCATAATCTCTTAAAGGTCTTAGTATATTTTTATTTTGATTATTTTGATTGTTCAAGTTGTTCACCATTTTGTGAGGATTTTCATATTTTTTTGTTTTTTTTGAATTTTTCTAATAGTACACTCCAATTCAGAACCGTAATGCACTAAATCTATAGATCTGGTACTATGCATACAATCATAATAAGCACACTAACAATAAACAAGAACACACAATTATGACTTGTAATTTGAATTTATGTTTTCAAATACTACTGAATTAATTTTTACAGTTACCTTCCCAGTAACGACACTAAAAATTGGTGCGACTTTTTTAAATTGCCAAAATTTATGAACTCAAATTTATATATATTGATTTAGTTTTCTTTTGAGTCACACAATTAAACACAAGTATACATTTCGCTCAAGTAATACAGGCTCTAATGGAGTCCTGGTTATCGATCCCACGATTTAATTTTATAATGGAGCACAGAAATCACTACATGAATCACAGCACAATTGCAGTAATTACTAATAATTAAAAGATGAATAAACAGTTGCAGTTTCTAATTATACCAAGGTACATTCTAACTTCCTAATGCAGTTAACTAACACAAGACTAAATTTATAACAAAAGTTCCAATGTAAGAAAGAATCCTCCTCCTCTCCAATAATAATGTGATGATTTAGTGACATAGATCAGTGATGCAATAGTATTGTGCCAAATAGGAGCATTCCTATTCTTTACCCTCTTCTGAGCGATATAAAGAACATTGGCTAATCCTAAGATTAGTCCCCAAACTCATGGTTAGGCTGGGAGGATACCAGCTGTCACTACGGAGCTCCCAGTTCCCTTCGCCTGAAGGCTAACCTCACTTTGGTTTCCAAACCTTAGGACCAAATTAGGGATTTTAGTCTGTCACTCTAAAATCTCTAATTCTATGGCCATCAAAATATATTTTCCTATTTATTTGCTCCCAACCCACATGAACTATGTCACTCATTCATGGACATTGAATGTGACCTTCACTTTTGTTTTGGAACTCATAATCCTTTCGGAACATATGTTTCACAACAAGTTTTAACAATTAAATTGGTCAAATCAAAAATTAAATGAACTACGAAGTGAAAAGGTCATCACAAATTCTCCATAATAAATTGACACATCATTTCCATATCACAACATCAACACATCACATGAAAAGGAGAAAGATAAAGAAATCTACTCAAGACTCATGAGGAAAAGATGACATAAGATGGATTATATATATAAAAGCAACATCATACAAATAGAGTAAAGAAAATACAACTTATCTCAAACTTCCCAAGCAAATCTCAAGGAATTTCTTTGACTCTTCATCTTTCTTTACAACACCATACAATTCTCTCTTTAGATAAGTAAGGAAGAAGATATCTCTCACTTATCCTCTCTTCCTACACTCCTTAGAAGAGAACAGACACAAACCCTAGATTCTCTCTAATGGACTCTCTACGCTAGAACAAAGAAAAGATACTAAGAAACACTGAAGAGACTCCTTAAATTTTATTCTAAAGTAGTTTAAATTCAGCTAAAACTGACTTTCCCAAGAGTTTCCTTGAGCACCCCCCAAAACACAGCCAAATACATTAAATTTAGGTTGAATCGTGATAGGGGGTGGTCCAGCACAAGATAGGGCGCCGTCCGACACTATTTTTTGCCTTCTGATCAAAACTCTCTAGATTTTGGCGCGGTCCAGCACTGGTGATAGTGTCATTCAGCGCTCCAGGTCAGAAAGTGTTTATGCCTCATTTTGCTTCAAATTTGCTCCTTTTTGCTTCCTTTTGCTCCAAAGGCCTAAAAATATTGTACCTGCATAAAATCTTGAAAAATACCCTTCTTTAATATCATAAAAAATTGGGATGAAATAGATAATAAAAAGCTATCAAATTTTCAGTGGATCAGAGGGAGAGAGAGTTCTATACTTTTGTCTGAGAGGGGATGCCTCAATCAGATGGTTGTAGCAGCTTTGATTGGTCCCAACGAGCCTCCAAATAAAGCTTTTGCCCTAGGTGAAATGTCTAAACCCAAGTTCGACTAGACCCGATTTTAGGAGTTGATCAAATTTTGTGGTAGAGGCTCTTTGTGATGGGGCTTCTATGTAGGTTCTTCCTCTTTCAGAGTGGTGAAGTTTTGGGTGCAATTAATTTGGATTTGATGCACTATGGAGCTGTGGTGGAAAGTGTCTTAGTTTTGGCTGGAATTTTAGTGAGAAAATTAGCTTTGGATTTTTAGATTCAATGGCTGAGGATGGTGGGCTTACACTCAGGAGGTCTCTGGGAAGCTTTGGGAGCAATTTAACAGAGATTCCTTAAGAAATTTTTAGCACCCCTCTTTGGCCGTGAAGGATGGCCTTTATAGTCATGGCTGCCTGGTAGAGCTCAAGGATTGTTGGTGGGTGGGTTTATTTGCCTAGGTGGAAGGCAGATCAGCCCTAATGAGAAACCAGAGCTAGACAGCTGGTGAGTTTGGGTTTCAAAATTAAGGCAAATTGATTGACATTGGGTTCAACTTGGGGAATTGAACCATATGGTCAAAATTGGGGCTTTTCGGTTTGGGTTCAAATTAGGGTTAAATTTGGATTCAATTGAGATTAGAGATGTTGAATTAAAGTTTGGAATTGGAATTGAGGAAAATTGGGGTTGATTGGGACGACATTGGAGGTAATTTAGGCATTGTGGGCCTTATGGGGCAATTTGGTGCTTTTGGTAAAAATGGGTCAATTTGGTCAAATTGGGTTAAATAAAGTGGTTTAAATTGAATTTGGGAATATTTGGAGGTATTTTAGGAATTTTTATTAATTTTTGGAATTTTCGGAAATTTTGGTCTAGGAGGGGCATTTTGGTAATTTTGGTTAATTTGGGGTTATTTTGGGAATTTTGGTAGATTTGAGGTGCTTTGGGTATCTTGAGTGGTGAGGGATGTTTTGGGATGATTTTTGAGGAACTTTGGTAATTTTTGTTGGTTTTGAGAATTTTGGGCAAAATTGGGGTTTTAGGGGTAATTTCGTCATTTGGTAGAGTTTAGGGCTAAGGGATCAAAAATTGAGATTCATGGTAAAATTTAGAGTTGAGTGAGATTGATAACCCATTTGAGCCATGGAACAAGAGAATTACCCATTTGGATCCTCCATATACTGGTACTAACCAAACCCTTGCATGAGGTTAAGAGCTTAGGGAAACCACCCACATGAGTTTCCAAATTAGTAGGGGATCAAGTGTTGAGAAGTTTGGTTTAGGGTTGTGAGGTAGCGTGTGAGAGTGTAATGTGTAAGTGTGTGTGAGCCACTCCCAGACCACCCAGGGTAAGTCTTAAGGCTTGACCATCCTATAGGGGACTTCCCTTGAGCTCCTAATGCTTTGTCTCATCCTCCTAAGCATTTAGAGGTTTGATTTTAAGCATTTGAAAACTTCAAGTGAAGCAAAGAGGTGTTTTAATTTTCTATGGGGTGAGGGTTCCATTGCTAGTCTTCTAAGATAGTCACTAGGAAAGTTTTATAGCTAGACCCTAGGCTATTCTAAAGAGAGAGTAGACCTCAACCAAAAATGAGGTCAACAAGGAGATAAATGTGATGAGATGTGGCTTATTTACCTTTATTTATAGGTTAATATGTGTGATTAAGAACTTATGATGAAGAATATTGCAAATCAATTGACTTGGCAAAATTAGGTCTTGGCGTCTAGGCGCTGCTCACTCTGGCACCTAAGCGCCCTTATGGATAAGCAGTGCCTTGGTGTTTCTATCACAGCGGCCAGGAGCCATACCCACTGTTTGGCTATTAAACCCTAAATCGGGTGAGTTTGCTTTATTTTCGTGGATTACTTCCCTTAGCTCTTCATCGGCGCCTAGTGTGACTTTTTTAATTTGTCAAAATTTATGAACTCAGATTTAGATATATATATTGATTTAGTTTTATAACGATTCACACAATTAAACACAAGTATACGTATCACTCAAGTAATACTGGACTCTAGTGGAGTCCTGGAATATTGATCCCACAGGGAGGCTTCAATTTTATGGTGTAGCACAAAAATCACTTATTGAAGCACAATACAATTGCAAGTAAGTTTAATTCTAAAAATAAAGACAACATTTGTAGTTACTATTTCTACCAAAATAAAGTTAAACTAACACAATACTAAATTTATAACAAAGTTCAGTTGTAAAAAAGATTCTTCCTCCTTTTTAATCATAGTCTGATGATTATTGTGACATATATCAGTGATGAAAATGTATTGTGCCAAATAGCAGCATTCCTATTCTTTACCCATATTTCACCGTATAAAGAACATTGGCTAATACTAAGTTTAGTCCCCAAATCCGTGGATAGGCTGGGAGGATACTGGCTCTCACTCCAGAGCCCCCACTTCCCTTCACCTGAAGTCTAACTCTCGCTTCAGTTTTTAAACATTAGGACCAAATTGAGGATTTCAGCCTTTTACTCTGAAATATCCAATTCTACACCCAGCAAAGTATATTTCCCTATTTATTTATACTCAATCCCCATGAACTGCATCTCTCATTCATGGTCATTTAATGTGACCTTCACTTTTGTTGTGGAACTAATAATCCTTTTGGAAAATATGTTTCCCAACAAGTTTTAATAATTCAATTAACCATATAAAAAAGTAAATGAAGTTGGAAGTGAAAAGTTCATTACAAATTCTCCATAATAAATTGGCACGTCATTTCTATATCACAACACATCACATGAAAAGGAGAAAGACAAAGAAATATACTCAAGAGTCATGAGGAAAAGATGACAAAACATGGATTTTATATATAAAAACAACGTCACACAAACAGAGTAAAGTAAAGACAACTTATCTCAAACTCTTCCCCAAGTGAATCTCAAGGAATTCCTTTGAATCCTCTTCTTTCTTCACAACAACACACACTTCTCTCTTTTGAATATTAAGGTAGAAGAAATCTCTCACTTTCATTCTCCTCTCACACTCCTTAGAAGAGAAAACACAAAACTTAATTTCCTACACTAAATGGAAAGAAACACTCTCTAAACTCTAAACTCTTCTCTTCTCTTCTTCCCCTCTACTAAACTTGGCTCCATAAGTGTTTAAATTCTGCCAAAACTAAATTCCCAAGAGTTTCCTAAAGTAACCCTTCAAAATCCGACCAAATACATTGAATCTAGTTTAAAATCGAGATAGTGCGCGGTTCGGCGCTGGATAGGGCATTGTTCGGCACATTATTCCTCCAAAATGGTCGCAACTCTCTGTAAAATGGCACTATCCGGCGCTAGTGACAACGCTGTTCGGCACTGCTGACAGTGTTGTCCAGCACGGGTTCAATAAAATGTACTTTTGTCCATTTTTGCTCAAAATTTGCTTCTCTTCACTTCCTTTTGGTCCAAAGACTTCAAATCATTGTACCTGCATGAAATCATGAAAAATACCTTCCTTTAAAGTGCAATATCAACAAAAAATGTATGAAATGGATAGTAAGAAGCTACTAAAATTTCAATGGATCAAGATCCCCAAACTTAACTATTACTTGTCCTCAAATAATTTTAGTTAATACATAAAATAATGATCCACTACAATGAACTTTCTTTCTAGAATACCATAATTTTGATTTAGATAAGTACAATAGTAAAATTTTCAGAAAGATCTTTGAATAATTCAAGTAAATTCTACAAGTGTAAGGCTATCTAGTAATCAAGTCTAAGAGTTCTAGCCTTCTATTCATTTCAAAAATGACTGTAGATTGTCCTATTAAGGCACTTAAAAGGATTACATGAAAATAAGTTTATGAGAACACTACTAGTAAGGATGCTAATCCACACATATAAGTTCACGAAAGTAATTAAGTTTTTCCCTTTAGGTAGGTCCAAGTGAAGCCAATTTTTAATTAGGCATCTCCTCAAGCTTCTCCTCACTTCTCTTTTCTCTTTTTCTTTTCTTTTCTTTTCTTTTCTTTTTATTTTTATTTTATTTTATTTTAAGTGAGGATTACTATATCTAAATAGCCTTTATTGATTTTGAAATTTACCCTTCTCACCCTAAATTTGAAACTTACCACATTCTTTACCTTGTAAGCATTTATATAGCTTATTAATGATTCATCATAGGGTCTCAATCCTTTCTATCACATAAAATTTTAAGTTTCTTAATATTTTAAACATACAGTTTTTCTTACTTTGAATAGTTGACTATAGTATTATTCTCTTATACGGAATATCTTATCCTACAAAATTACTTTTCATTACCAAAAAATTTCATTCAACCTTATAAAATACTTAAATAAAATCAAAATACAGTTATTTGAAATTAAATTCTATTACAGGAAATCATGTTAATAACTTTGAAAATATTTTTTAATGAAAACAATTAATAGTTAATTTTTTCCCTCCCCCAAACTTAGATTTTTTAATATCAATACAATTTATATGGGATGAAAGAAAAAAATATAAACATATAACTCATACCTCAGTATGTTGGTCTTTTCATACCTTTACGTTTAAGCAAATTTTCTCCATAAAGTAGAATAGTAGGTCTGTAATAATTAGAAGCATTTCTATACACAAATATGGGTTAGAAATTTATAAGAAAAGTTCAAAAACATGAAACTAAACTATGCATACAACATTAACATCCAACTATTACTATCACAACTTAAACTAGCAAACCAAACAAATGAGAACTCCACTCTATCATCACATACATAACATATCAACATGAAGTTTGCTACAAATATAACCAAATATACATTACATCACAGATACTAATTAGAAAGAGTATCATGTACATCACAAACATCACACATACAAATATAAAGTACACTGAAAAATAAAAATACACAAACTACGAATCTTCATCCTCTGTAGGAGCTTCACCATCATCAGGTTCTGTAGGCTGGTATGGAGTATACTCAGTGTAAGTAGGAAAGACAGTGCTAATATCTCCCCTGAAAAATCTCATCTACCTGTCATGATAAGCTATCTCAAACTCTCTCCACTGCACTTGATAATCATCGTTTATCTTGTTCCTCACTTCTAGTCCCTCTACTCTGTTATTCAACCTTTCCAGCTGATCCATAACATCATGCAAAGAAGGCTCCCTAGATGTAGATGGTCTATTAACCACGACTTTTTGAGGTGATAAAAATGAGTGTAATTGATTAATAATAAAGTCACTTATATCAATGCAAGTATACGTATTGCTCAAGTAATACAGGGCTCTAGTGGAGTCTTGGTTATCGATCCCACAGGGAAGCGAAGATAAAAGGTCCTTAGTCAAATTCTAGTATACTACAATTACTTCCTAGTTTGGAAAGTCGATAAAAATGATGTTTTATTTAGCAACAACTCCTAAATGCAAGTGTTAAATGTAAAGATAGTAACTATCTCTAAATGCAAATATTAATTCTAAAGATAACCCTTTTTGGATGAATTGGTTTAGAGAATTTTGAGGTACTAAGAACTACAATTCTTATATAATGAAATGGATAATGCATAGAAATGAGATGCATTAAATATTATATGTGCCAAATAGGAGCAATCCTATTCTTTACCCTTTGGTCCAGGCATAAAGAACATTGACTAATCCTATGCTTGTTTACTGAATCCGTGGCTAAGCTGGGAGGATACCGGCTCTCACTTCGGAGCTCCCACGTTCCCCTCGCCTGAGACCTAACATCTCTGCTTCAGTACTCAAACATTAGGACCGTATTGGGGATTTTAGTCTGTCACTCTAAAATCTCCACTTCTACGTCCAATAATTATATTTTCCTATTTATTTGCATTCAATCCTCATGAACTTCACCATTCATGGAATTTAAATGTGGTTCGTACTTAGTTGTAGAAAGCATAACCCTCTCGGATCGTATGTTTTCACAATGAATTTTAACATTACAACAGACCTTAGTGGCAATGTAAATGAAGTACAAGTAAAAACCATCACATTTATATATAAAACTTGTTCTAGCATGTATCTAAATATCCTACACATGAATTCTACTCATTACAAAAGAAAAGTAAAAAGAAAAGAATGACATAATCTTCTAATGCCACTATTTCCAAAGAAGAAGAAAGAGTAAGAGAGATACGTCACAAAGCACGAATAAAACACAACGAAAACTTCATTCAACCAAAGCAAATCCACTAGGTAAGTGTTTACAAAAGCATATGAAAATGAAGAACAATACTTAGTTTTTTCCCTTTAAAAAAAAGATGAAGATCTCTCCCACAAAGTCTCCCGTTGATCCATGCAATGCTAATGCAGTCCCTTACAAATTCTCTCAAAATATCCTCTCCAATCTCTCCAAAAGGGTAGAAATCTACATTTATATTCCTATTCTAAGAACCCTAAACATTCTCCAACTTTTTCCTAACCTTCCTCTTTACTTTTTTAACCTTCCTCTCCTTTTTTGACCTAAATTCATTCTTTTAAAGTGTAGGGATGAAGTTTGAAGAGTTTCCACAAGAAACCTTTTAAAAAGCATCCAAATACATTGAATTTTGGCCTATAACCGCCAAAAGTCGGTTCATAATCGTCTCGGGCGCCGTCGTCATTTTTCGATCTTCTCGGGTAAATCTCGCCGTCGGCGTCCTCGAGGGCTCCTTCGGCTAGCAGACTGCCCAGCTCCACCGTTTCGCTCTGTTTGGCTCTGTTTCGTCCCGTTTCAGTTGTGTTGCGTTCCTAACAGATAGCCCTACAAAATAAGCATAAAAACAACCTTTCTTTAAAGTGTAATCTCATTTTAAAATGTGCAAGAAGTGCAAAAAAGATTAAGCATAGAAAGACTTATCAAAAGGTGTCAGGGCAGAATTTCGTTTCTTGCTCGTGTTTGCTCCAAGTTGCACCGTTTTTGTTTTTTTGCTCCAATCACCATTTCTTGTACCTAAAACAAAAAAACATACAAAATACCTTCCTTTAAAGTGTAACATTATCAAAAATGAGAAAAATTCTATAGCAAAAATCGTATATATTTTAGGCATGTCAATACCTCCAAACTTAACTGTTACTTGTCCTCGAGTAACACTATAACTTTAAAAATAAAATATTTTGACTTATGGTTGTGGGTTTCAATAGAGTTTTCTATAATTTCATCTCAGAAATATTGTAGTATAAGATAAGATAAATTCTAGCAAATCAACCTTGGACTAGAGTGCAAGAATATCTCATGTTTAACTTAGGAATCATGATTTTCTATTAACTTCAAAAGTTATTGAAAATTGTCGAACTAAAGATTCATAGAAAGTATAAAAATGGAATTTAAGCACCTTATCTATACCAATTTAACCAATACCTTTTGAAATAAGAATAAGCTTAAGATTTTTTTTAAGTCTTTTCATTTAAAAAGATTTAAGTGAAACCAATTTTTTATTAGGCTTCCCCTCAAGCTTCTCCTCACTTATTTTCTTTTCTTTCGGGATCATTTTCAATCCCCTTTTTTTCACTTTTTTTTTCTTTGTTTCGGGATCATTTTTAATCATTTTTTTTTACTTTTTTTTTATGTGAGGATTACTATATCTGGATAAGCTTTTAATAATTTTAAATTTCCCTATCCTCTCTCTAAAATCCAAAACTCAAAACTTTCCCTCACTTTTTATAAGTGTAAGTATTAGTTCGATAAAGGTTTTAAATAAAGGCTAAATTCTCATTAAGTATAAATCTAAGAATTTTAGCTTTTCAAATATTCAACTCCTTTTTACCATAAATAGCAAAATCATTTTTCCAATGTTTCCTACAAAATATCTTAACTCTAGAATAGTTTCTTCACGTAGGATTTCAACTAAGTTATTTTTTTAACATTCCTAAAATCGAAATTATAGTAACCTAAAGGTAACACCACATACCACAAGTTATTTTAAAAGTGATATCAAATTAAAGATAGGCTACGGAGGACAAATAAAGTTAAATTTTAAAATTTTTTATTCCCCCCAAACTTAAATTTTAAAATATTTTGCAATTAATTCCATAAAATGTAACAAGAAGAAAAAGTAAAAGTTGAATATACTTACTACTATAACATCCTATCAAATTCATATACATGCATAATCAGGATAAAATGAGTATAGGAGAAAGTAAATCAAACTTAAAACATGCTTGTAATAAAATTACACTAAAAGGACGTATTTTCACATCAAAATTTTATTCTTCTTCCTACCCTCAAACTTAATTTTTAACATATATAGCATTCAGTACAGAAAATATAAGCATGAAGAAAAATAATTTAGAAATTCTATCTACCACAAATGTCTATCAAAACTAATTACAAGTATTCAGTAGGACAGGACAATATGCAGCAGAAAGTAAATCTAAACTAATCATGCCATAGTGAAATTAACTAAACCAAAGTCTAACTAGCATAGCATGTATTGGCATTGAAATATAAAAATTTTCTTCAAGTCTTATATAAAATTGTAACACTAGCACAAACACACAATTCGGATACAAACACACATGATAAATGATGTCAATTCTTCCACAAACTCATCACATCTTACTAACTTACTTCCAATTTCTATCGAAATCACTACAAAAATAAATAAGGTGCATTTTAAATGGTTTTATTGATTATAATCTGAAAGATAAGATTACCCCTGAAATATTAGCTCTTAGGAACCAATCTCAGTCATCATCTAATCTTTATAATTAAGCACCTCTAACAGTTATAAAGATAATATAAGATCATCCACATGGTATTCATCAAATAGGTTCATGACTCCTACCTAATGAAAATAAAGTTGTAGAAAGGAAGTAACAAATTAAGATGAAACTATCAATGTTCGAAATTCATGATTTCTCTTGTAAAACTCAAGTCTGGGTGAGACCCAAGTCATAGTGAACTCGTTAATCCAACAAATACAAGAGATCAAGTCTAGCCATAATAAGAAGATAAGGAATCACCTCCCTTAAGACACAGACAGAGATCAGATCAAAGCACTAATAATCCAAAAATCTACCAATCATCAATCAAACTGATCAATCCACTATAAAGCAAATACAATACAACACTAACAATCATGACTCTCAAGCACACTAAATCAAAGCACACTAAAAACTATGGGTTACCTCCCATAAAGCGCTTGGTTTAACGTCGTTAGCCGGACAAATGATTCCACCTAGATCAAAATTCCAATTAAGTAATCCTCGATCAATTGTCTAATCATTTCCAGATCCAGGGATTCCAATAAAATCCTCAAATTTTAATTTTTCATTCAGCTCTTCATTTTCAGTTTGACTTATATCATAATTCCTCATATTTCTTTCTAGATCCAATATTCTTCTATTGATTTTCTAAATTTGCATATTAATATCATCCTTGAAATTTATAAGAAATGGATCTCTATAAGATAATTCAAGATCTCCCAAATTTTAGATCGGATTCTCTCTAGATAATTCAGATTCTGGATCAATATCTTCTAGGTTACTCTTCTGTTTCAAATTATCTTCCAATTCTTCCCCTCGATACTGAGTAAATGGTGGTGGTGGTCTTTCTATATCTACCTTAGTTGAGGAAATAAGTATTTCTGATTCCAAAAGAATTTCTTCCGTTGGTCTTTAAATATCCTTATCCTCTTTTCTCAACTCAAAGTTCTTTGGAAATATATTCTCAAATTCTCTTTCAAGTCTTAGTTCAATAATTTTATCTTGTTCATCAATTAATTCAGGTTTTTCTTGTGATCGAGTCACATCTAAAGATATAAAGGCTGATTGTGTAGATGAATTCCCAAAATAGATAGGCTTTAAAATTTTATGGGGTACATCCATCTTAAGCTCATGAAATTTTTCAATAGATGGAATTAAAGGTTTACTATTTTTGGTAGCGTCCATCATTTCACACCTCTCCTGAACATACATACAGTCTTCTTTAAATAACGTTTTTGAATCATCCTGAAAGTCTATTTCAATCTCATCTGTTAACTTACTCTCAAAACTTTCTTGGAAATGGTCTTTACTTTGATAATCAATTTCATATATCCAAAAACAATCATCATCTTTCTCTCATCTGGATATTTTATAGTTTTTAATACATCAAAAGTGACTTCATGGTCATTAATATTCATAGTCAACTCTCCTTTTCGCACATCTATCATAGCTTGTCCAGTAACAAGGAAAGGTCTCCCTAAAATAATTGAAATTTAATTATCTTCCTCCATATCTAATACAATAAAGTCCAAAGGAAAGATAAATTTATCCACTTTAACAAGCACGTCTTCTATAACTCCTTTTGGATAAATGATAAATCGATCAGCTAACAGAAGGGTTACAGTAGTGGGAGAAATATTGACTAAACCCAACCTTCTAAATATAGATAGAGGCATCACATTAATGCGCACTCCTAAATCACATAAAGCTTTTCCACATAATATTTTTCCAATTGCACAAGAAATTGTAAAGCTACAAAGATCTTTAAGTTTCTGAGGAAAATTTTTTTGAAGTATAGCGCTGTACTCCTCACTTAGTGCAACTATCTCGTAATCCCCAAATTTATTTTTCTTATTTAATATTTCCTTCATAAACTTTGCATAACTTGACATCTGTTCTAAAGCTTCATTGAAAGGAATATTTATCGTTAACTTCTTAAGTACTTTCATGAACTTTGAAAATTTTTTATCCAACTCATGTTGTTAAGTCTTTGAGGAAATAGAGGTAGTGGTCTTTCCAAACTGATTTTAGTTGGAGATATAATTTTTCCAGATCCTTAGAAACATGTTATTCAGGTTTTTTAGTTTCCTTTGTTGTTCTCACAACATCTTTCTCTTTTCTAGCACATCCTCTATCTCTCTTTCACTTTTTAATTGGATAGCTTCTACTTGTTCATTAGTGTTCTCTTTAAGTTTGATCTCAATGTTGCTAGGAAGTGTTCCTTGGGGTCTATTGCTAAATGAATTAGCAATTTGTCTCAGTTGATTCACTATGTTTCTAATTGCAGCATTTTGACTTTGCAACTGGTTTCCCATTTGCAATACCACTTCTTCTATAGACATCTTCTTATCCTCAAATTGTTGATCATTGTTAGAGTCTGGTGGATATGAAGGTCTATAGTTTGTGTTTCCCTGATTATTCCAACTTCCATTAGGATTTGCATGATTATTTTCCCATTTTTGGTTTCCACCATCAGTAGTATGATTCTATTTAAATTTAGGATGGTTCTCCCAACCTGGGTTATAAAAGTTAGAGTACAGTTTGTTTATGGTTTTTAAAGTATCATATGATGAGTTAGAATCAATCATATGCTCTAATGAACTTTCCTCTCTTACTGGAGTGAGTTGAAGCTGGTTCATTCCAAATTAGTCCAACTTCCTTGATATTGCGGCAACTTGAGATGCAAGAATTGTAGCTTTTTTGGTTTTGAACACTGGCTACCTTCTTAGGATTTACCATTGCAGATGGCCATTGAAATTCTTTTGTAGTCATTTTTTCAATTAACTCATACGCTTCATCAAATGGTTTTGATATTAATGATCCACCAATGGTAGCATCAATTATAGACCTAAGGGATCATACTAACCCATTATAAAAAGTTTGAATGATTAACCAATTGGGCAGAGCTTGGTGTGGACACTTTCTTAGGAGTTCCTTAAATCTTTCCCAGGCTTTGTTTATTGATTCTCCTTCATATTGAGAAAATGAGATAATATCATTTCTAAGTTTAGTAGTCCTTGAAGGTGGAAAATACTTAGCTAAGAATTTCTAAGTTAACTCCTCCCAATTTTTAATAGAGCTAGGTGATATGAGAATAATCACATTTTGGCCTTATCCATTAGTGAGAAAGGAATAAGCCTTAGTCTAACACATCGTCTGACATACTGTTATAACAAAATGTAGCACAAAGTTCTAGAAAATTTGATAAGTGTAAATAGGGATCCTCCAAAGGAGTTCCCCAAGCGATTATTCTGCACCAGTTGGATAATCTCAGGATTTATTTCAAACGAATCAGCTTCTACGACAGGATTTTGTATACTTGAGTGAATTTCATAGGATTTACATAATCCCTCAATAAAGTATGATGATTTTCCAAGTTATTATCTTGAAAGTTTTCTATTTCCATTTCTAGTTTTTTTATTACTTTTTGTATTTTTATTTTTTTCTTTATTTCAAACTTGGGATCGTAAGGTACAAGTCCTGCAGATCCTTTATTTCGAATATGTAAGACAACAAACAATACATTAACAATTAAACAAATAATAGATGAAATATATTCAACACAACAAAATATTTTCACAAACACCTTATTTTTCACACAAAATAGTTTTTTATGACACTACAGTTTTCCAAGTCTAGGCCTAATTACTTCAACTAAAATTCTCCTAAAGTTCTTACCGAAGCTTCCCCAGCAACGACGCCAAAAACTTGAGCGTGACTTTTTGAGGTGATAAAAATGAGTGTAATTGATTAATAATAAATTCACTTATATCAACGCAAGTATACGTATCGCTCAAGTAATACGAGGGCTCTAGTGGAGTCTCGGTTTATCGATCCACGGGGAAGCGAGATAAAAGGTCCTTAGTCAAATTCTAGTCTACTACAATTACTTCTTAGTTTGGAATGTCGATTAAAATGATGTTTTATTTTGCAACTACTCCTAAATGCAAGTGTTAAATGTAAAGATAGTAACTATAACTAAATGCAAATATTAATTCTAAAGATAACCCATTTTGAATGAATTAGTTTGGAGAATTTTGAGATACTAAATACTACTACTCTTATGTAATGAAATGGATAATGTATAAGAATGAGATACATTAAATATTGTATGTGCCAAATAGGAGCAATCCTATTCTTTATCCTTTGGTCTAGGCATAAAGAACATTCACTAATCCTATGCATGTTTACTGAATATGTGGCTAGGCTGGGAGGATACCGACTCTCACTTTAGAGCTTCCACTTTCCCCTCGCCTGAGGGCTAACATCTCCGCATCAGTACTCAAACAATAGGACCAAATTGGGGATTTTAGTCTATCACTCTAAAATCTCCACTTCTACGTCCAATAATTATATTTCCTTATTTATTTGCATTCAATCCCCATGAACTTCACCATTTATGGAATTTGAATGTAGTTCGTACTTAGTTGTAGAAAGCATAACCCTCTCGGATCGTATGTTTTCACAATGAATTTTAACATTACAACAAACCTTAATTGCAATGTAAATAAAGTACAATTAAAAATCATCACACTTAAATATAAAACTTCTTCTAGCATGTATCTCAACATCTGATGCGATTGGTTTGAATACATGAATTCGAAACCACTACTAGGAGATATAATTTCCCAGCAACGGCGCCAAAAACTTGATGCAACCAGACTTTACTCTAATATTTTTAAATGCAAGATTTTGTTAACTTCAAATTTATATATTTATAAAGATTTTGTAAATTCCAAGCATTCAATGCAAGTATAGGTATCGTATCAAGTAATACAGGTCTCTAGTGGAGTCCTAGTTATCGATGCCACAGGGAGGTATTAAGTTGAAGCTAAGTGAAAAATTTAACAAGTTAGAATAAAGCACTAGAACTTTCTTCTAACACTACTACTACTATGCAGAAAACAGTAACAACCAACTAAACTACAATTACTTCTAATAACTTTGAAAACAGAATTAACTAACAAACACACTATACTAAATATTTGAAAGGTTTTTGATATATGAGAAAAGTATCTTTCTTCTTGCAATGAGAATATGATGTGTGGATTGATATGGATTAATTATCTAATTTATTGTGCCAAATAGGAGCATAGATGATTCTTTACCTTTATAAGAGTACCCCCTCCTGTAAATAAGAAAAGAACATTGACATATTCTAAGTTTAGTTACTAATTCTAGGGCTAGGCTGGGAGGATACCGGCTCTCACTTCGGAGCTCCCACTCACCCTTCACCCAAAGGCTAACATTTGATATTAGTTACTAATCTTAGAACCAATCTGGGGATTTTAGCTTGTCACCCTGAAATATCCACATTGAAGTCCTTCAGAACACATTTCCCTATTTATTTGCACTTAATTCCCATGAACTACGCAATTCATCCAGGGAAATTGAATGGATCTTTCATTATTGTTGTAGGACATTAAATCATTTCAAACTTATGTTCAACAACTTATTTTAACATTTCAATTGGCCAGATCGAAAGTAGATCAAGTTTTAAATGAAAAACCATCAAAATTTCTTCATCACATTAAAAGCACATCAAATCCACATCAAACCATCATCACATCTCTAAGCAAGAAGAAAGATAAAGAAGACTACTCAAAATTCATGGAGAAGATACAATAAAACTTGGATTTTATATATAAAAGAAAAGTCATACAAACCACAAAAGGAAATACAACTTATCTCTTTCTCTTCCCTAATGCAAACTCCTTGAAGTTCCTTTGAATCCTCTTCTCTTCTTTACAACACTTGATTCACTCTTTAGAATGGAAAGGATGCAGCAATCTCTCACTTTACTCCTTCTCCTTCACTCCTTATAGAAGAATCCGTCTCTTCTAGACTAAACCCTAACACTAAAAACTGAGAGAAAGTAATGGAATGCAAAAGGGCACACTCTAAAAATCTCTAATAATCCTCTTTTTTCTTTTTTTCTCTTCCAAATTTAGTTATTTAAGAGTTAGGGATGAAATCCAATGAGTTTCCAAAGGCATCCCTTCAAAATTTAGCCAGAACTCTCAAAATTTGAATTCCACCGACCTTGGGGGCCAGCGGCACCAGATAGGGCACCGGCGGCGCTCTATCATCCATAATATTTTCTGAGCTCTCTAGATTTGGGCGCAGGCGGCGCCAGAATAACTTTTCCACCATTTTGCTCCTTTTCGCTTCTTTTTGCTCCGAATTAGTTCCTTTTTTATTCTTTTCGCTCCAATCACCTTAACACATCATACCTGCAACAAAAAATGAAAAATACTTTTCTTTAAAGTGCAATATCACAAAAAATAAGTAAAATTAGATAGCATAAACCATATATATTTTTGGTGCATCAAAATCCCCCAAACTTAAACTATTACTTGTCCTCACGTAATCACTTTACTACATAAAATGTAACTCTAGGAAATGTACTTTTCAATTGTAAGACACTAAAATTTTCATTCAAAAGAGTATAGTGGTTAGATTTTCAGAAGAAAGTTTAGTAACTTAGGTCAAAATTACAGGCATAAGAATATTCAGTAATCAAGTCTAAGAGTTCTAGTCTTCTATTTATTTCAAGATGAACCATAATTTGTCACATTAAGAGTGCCTTAAAAGATTATGTGAGAAAGGAGTTCATGCAAACTTTACTAGAATGTAGGCTAGTACTTTAAATATAAATTTAGAAGTGAAATCAAGTTTTCCCTTTAGGGTGATTCAAGTGAAGCCAATTTTTTATTAGGCATCTCCTCAAGCTTCTCCTCATAAATATTTTTCTTTCTTTTTTTCTTTTTTTTAGGATTGTTTTTCAATCCTTCTTTTCTTTTTTTTCCTTTTCTTGAGGATTACTATATTTGGATAGCCTTTAATGATTTTGAACTTCACTCGCCTTTTTCTAAAGTTTAAACATAAGTCAACTCCTTACTTTATAGTTAGGTACGGGCATTATTATTTTTCATAAAGTTACAATCTCTTCTTAACACACAACACTTTAAGTCCCTTAACATTTCTAAAATACAGTTTTATTTACTTTAAATAGTTAACTATAATCAAATCCTTTCATACCAAATATCTTACTTCTAGAAAATCAACATTTTATTACAAAAAATTTTCATCTTATCCTTCCATAATATTCAACAGAAATAAAAAGTTTTAGTTATTTTACAATGAGGTTCAACTGCCAGAAGTTATGCTAATAACTTTTTTGAAAATATAATAGTTGAGAATAAATAAAAGTTTAGTATTTCTCTACCCTCCCCCAAACTTAATTTTTTTCAATGAATTTGAAACAGTTGAGAGTAAAAGAAAACTAACCTTTACGTCGTTGGGATCTTGAAATCTTCGATAGCTATACGGTATTAATCAACATTTATAACTAGCAGGCATGAAGCAATTAGTAGCAGTGATATAACAATTTTTAAATATTTTCATTGGTGAAGAGAAATTGATAGTAAACCTCTAAACATCCAACAGAACACTACAACGGGAAACAAACAAATTTTAATGTTTTAGTACAACACAACAGTTCAACATGGAAAGTAAATAATACAACATCGCACAGTACAACACAATAGGGGTACACATCACATGAAAAGTAAATGTCCACTACATCACATCAGTACAACACATTACAACAAGATCAACAGAAATAACAAACCAACAAACTATCTACTAGTCTCCATCACCAGGATCAGCAGCAGGGTCATTAGCAGGGTCATCAGCAGGGTCATCAGTAGGGTCAGGTCTATATGGTGTATAGCTGGGGCAAGTAGGAAATATTACATCGGACTCCCCCCTCATAAATCTAACCTGAGCATCATAATAAGCAATATCAAACTCCACTCTCCTCTACAGATAATCTTCATTTACATCACTCCTCGCCTCATATACATCCTTCCGACTATGGAGTCTATCTACACTAAAACTCTGTAATCTTAACTACTCTATGATATCAGATAAAGTAGGCAGCTCAGAAGTAGATGGAACATCATGACTCGTAGTAGGAATATCAGTACTCCTACGCTCAACTCTAGCTCCCACATGAGACTCATAAGTGCGGATAATATTCTTTGTGATAGGTCTCAATGGTATAGCCACTTCCTAAGAACTGCTGAACTCCACTCTAGACTTAACACAGAGGGCATGAACTAAAGTAGGATGTCCTAATCCTCCAGTCGTTTCGCCTCTAGCAATTGTCTGAATATTCTTGTAAATAATGGATCCAATATCAACATTTTTCATTTTCTGTATGCAGTAGGTCAGAATCGCTCTATCTCTAGTAACTTCTCTATGGTGATAAGATGGTAATAACCTTGCAGAAATGAAATAATGCCATACCTTTGAAGCAACATTCAATGTGGAGGCGGGGAAATTTATCAACTGTTTTTTACTTACATTCCACACTCCTCGTCCATCAGTCAGAAAGCAATAACTTCTCTCATATTCTCCCCTCCAGTATCAAAGTTCTCGTATTCACATACGAATGGTTCTCGAGTCTGATAAAAATCAATGATGCATTGAGCAGTAAACTCAACCATCTTTCCTCTAACAAGCACATACTCAATTTCAGCCCAGGGTAAATTCGAGTAGAATTCTCGAACAACTTCCATAACAGCATTCGCAGTGAAATAATAAAATCTTTCCCAGTTTCGCTCTGCAATCAACTGTTCTACAGTTCCACCAGGACTATCAAAAGCTCGATCCTGGTTACACTTCTTGTTGTGAAGGATAGAGTTATAGCGAAATTGGGCTTTGACGTTGACTAACCTCTCTTAGTCAAAACCCAATTTGCTCTTTCCTCTTGGAGCCATGTGAATTTCTGAAATTTGCAAACATATTCCAATAGATCCAAAATTCATAATGTATCTACTCTAAACACTATTCTAAACAAGTAAGAGCAAATTTCATCATGGAAATCTCAACATTTCTTTAAATCTCCAAAAATTCCACCATAAGCAATGTGAGAAACTTCCATGGTGAAAATCTAAAAATTTTAACTTAAAGTGAAACTCTTACCAAGAGAAGTGCAAATCCGGTGTCAAATAGCCTTGAAATCTCCTTAAATACAAGATTTAGCAAGCCCTAGACCATCATTATCACGAAAATGGAGGTAGAAGATGAAGGAAATGGAAAAATTTGTGGTACCCTGGGCAAAAATCACGAAATCGAGGGTTTAAAGCCAATTTCTGGGTTTGGGCGCTGGCGGCGCTCTATTTAAATAAATTAGCTAAACTCTCTGGATTTGGACGCCGGCGGCGCCAGTCCAAAATATTTTATGGGTCCGAAAAGTTTTTCGTAATTTCAATCGTTTCGACGTTAACAATGATAATTATCACTTCAATAGGCTTTCACATCATCCCATAAGCAATAATTAACACATTTCAATACACTAACAACACACAACAATCTTATATATATAAAATCCAAGTTACATCGAACACACTAAATAAGTTCATTCGAACCAACAATTCTTAGATTTTTAGTGCAACAAGTACTCTACGATAGGCAAGCACTAATATCTAAGCACACACTTAAAGTTAACACATCCCAATCTAAGTTCAAATTGCAAAGCAAGTACTACTCAAACCAAACATACCTAAGCATAGCAAATCAAACACACAACATAATAGTAGAATCCATCCAAATTACTCTAGATCAGTATTAGAACTCTCCTCTCCTCTAATATCTACAATCGATTGCTAATGCACAAACCAGTTATAAAATGGACGAATTGGAAATTCTTCAGATGATTTTTCAGCAACGACCGCATTCTTATTCATCAAATTGACCAAGCTCATTTCCATTCGACCAGTATGATCGAATTGCTCTTTCATTCTCCAATCTAGATGATCGAACAAATCAGAAATGTTGTTGATCACATTAATAATATTTCGTACGTCTTTCTCCAATCGCTTGATCCTCTACAATATAATTCTGGAACCTTCAGAAAAGTAGGGCTGAATCGGCTGAGAAGTCTCCGTCGGTTGATCAGTAAGTAGATTCATATCATCCTCATCTCCAACTGTCTAGTAGTCGTATAGATTGGTTGGATCAATATGTCTCCATGAAAGAATAACCTTTTCCCAAGTTTCATATGGTACCTGTGACTGACTACATAACAGAAATATGGTGGACGGGTGTCTAAACCCATATTTCGATCCATGCACAATTAATCCAAGTATTTATTTCACAATAAGATTGCCAATGTGAACCAGCCTTCCAGTTTGAATGCAGAAATTCAAAATGGCACTTTCCTTGGTCACCTTACTTATCTTCAATGTAGGAAGCAATTTTACCGAAAGGAAATAGTTCCACTACTTCGATACTGGATTGAGAGATGCGGATGGGAAACTTATATTTCCATTCTCCCTGATTTACCATTCCTCACTCTCATCCGTCAGATACCGATATACGTTATTCATATTATCTCGAGTGGCTTTGAAATTTGAATAGTGGAAAATATGAATATTTTCAATCATGAATAGATCGTTGATTCGTGCATGAGTGAATTGCATGAATCTACCACGCACGGATATGAACCCTTGATTGATCCCATGAAGATTCGCATAGAATTATATCACGATGGGAAGAACAATAGCGGTGGTAGTGAAACAAAGGTCTTCCCTACATCTCTCCTTAATAATTTCTTCAGTTCTAGTTGAAGGATTGTCCATACCTCGATTAATGAATCCCCGTTCCTTGATAATTAGACTTTTCACCATCACTTTGTTGTACAAACGCTGGGCTTTAAAACTGATGAACTTCCTCCTATTGCAAACGTGAGATCGAGAGGTTTCAATGGCATAGGAATCCATAGGAACCGAATGGGTATTGGTGGTTTTCATTTTTCTGAAGTTTAGAAGTCAAAAATGGCATTTGGGGAGTTTTAAGGACGAAAATCCCGCCAAAAACCCCCAAAACTCGCATTTTGAAACTTAAAAACCGTCAGACAGATTTTCGGTGTCGGCGGCACTCAAACAGATAAGTTCAGTTGGGTATAAACAATAGGGCGCTGCCGGCGCCAGAAGTGCCGGCGACGCCAGTGGTCAAAAACTACACCGAACTTCGTTTGATCCAAAATGTTCCAATATCTCGATTTGATCCATCATTTATCATTTTTTTAATTATTTAGGAGTAATTAGGATTAGGAAACAACTATCTAAAAAGCACAACTACAATAAACAAGCAAACAGACCACAAATATACATATGGGTTGCCTTCTATAAAGCACTTGTTTTAACGTCGTCAGCCCGACGAACCATTTAGTTAATCAAGATGACTCAGCATTAAAACCTCTTTGAAATTAGGTTGAAACCCGTCAAAGTACGGCTTTAATCGAAGCCCATTAACCTTGAAAATCTTTCCAGTATTAGGATCTTTAATATCAACAGCTCCAAAAGAATAAACTTTTACAACTGTAAAAGGTTCTACCCATTTAGAATTGAGCTTTCTAGGAAATAACTTCAATCTTGTGTTGTATAATAAATTTTTTTTTCCAATTTCCAAGTTCTTTTTCAATATCTTCCGATCATGCCATAACTTCCTTTTCCCTTTATAAATCCCATCATTGTGATAAGATGCATTTCTAATCTCTTCCAATTCATTCAATTGCATAAATCTTTTTTCTCCAGCATTTTTCAAATTAAAATTTAACTCTTTTATCGCCCAATATGCTTGATGCTCCAATTCAACTAGTAAATGACAAGTCTTACCAAACACTAGTCTATAAGGAGACATTCCTATAGGGGTTTTAAAAGCAGTTTTATAAGCCCATAAAGCAGTATCTAATCGAGCAGACCAATCTAATTTATGAGTATCCACAGTTTTCTCCAAAGTTCTTTTAATTTCACGATTAGATACTTCTGCTAAACCATTAGTCTGGGTATGATAAGCAGTAGAGATTCTATGAATAATATTTTATTTCTTAATTAATCTCTTTATTTGACTATTCCTAAAATGGGATTCACCATCACTTATGATCACTCTCGGTATTCCATACCTTGTAAAAATATTTTTCTTTAAAAATTTTGAAACACTCCGAGCATCACATTTGGGTAAAGCAACAGCTTCAATCCATTTCGAGACATAATCAACAAGCAACTAATATATATATATATATATATATATATATATATATATATATCCAAATGAATGAGTAAATGGTCCCATAAAATCTAATCCTCATACATAAAAAATTTTAACTTCCAAATTATAATTTAGAGGCATTTCATTTCTTCTAGAGATATTACCTACTCTCTGGCATCGATCACATGATTTAATATATCTATAAACATCTCTAAATAGAGTAGGCCAATAAAATCCAGATTGTAAAATCTTAAAAGCAGTTTTATCAACAGCAAAGTGACCTCCAAATTCAGAATCATGACATTGTTGAATAATCCAATTTGTTTCTTCTTGTGGCACACATTTCCTAATAATCAGATCCTTACACTGTTTATATAGATAGGGCTCATCCTAAAAATAGAATTTTGCATCATATTTAAACTTTTTGAGTTGTTGCCTTGTTAAATAGGTGGTACAATATCGCTTACAATATAATTCATAATATCAGCATACCAAGTCAAATTTCTTTCCATAATAATATAAAGTTGCTCATCAGGGAAAGTTTATATAATTTCTTTTTCAAATTTCAGATAATTTATCATTTTTTATACTGGACAAATGATCAGCTATTTGGTTATCAGTTTCCTTCCTATCAACTATCATAAAATCAAATTCTTGCAGAAGAAGTATCCATCTAATGAGTCTAGGTTTTGCATCCTTCTTTTGCATTAAATATTTGATAGCTGAATGGTTTGTATGCACAATACTTTTAGTTCTAATTAAATAAGGTCTAATTTTTTCAAAAGCAAATACTATAGCTAATAATTCTATTTCAGTTGTGGTATAATTAATTTGAGCCTCACTAAAAGTTTTACTAGCATAGTAAATAACTTTGAAAACTTTATCATACATTTGCCCCAATGCTACTCCGATTTCATAATCACTAGCATCACACATAAGTTCAAATGGTTTCTCCCAATGGGGTGAAATAACTATAGGTGCAATGATTAATTTTTTTTAATAATTCGAAAGCTCTTAAGCATTCATCATTAAAATCAAACTTTCTATCATTTTCTTAAAATTGGCATAAAGGTTTAGTAATTTTAGAGAAATCTTTAATATATCGCTGTTGACCTCATTTTTGATGAGGTCTTTTCTCTTCTCTCTCCTTAGCACTTAGGATCTAGCCTTAGGCTTTCCCTTTGACTATCTTAGAGGAGTAGAAATGGGACCCACCAGTTAGAAATTTAAACACCTCTTAACTCCCTACAAACCCCATAAGTTTGATTGTAAACCCCTAAGTCACTTGGAGGGTTAAGATCAAATGTGGAGGTTTAAAGGATGAGTTCCTTATAGGACTCTTTGGCCTTAGGACTACCCCAGGTGGCACTGGTGCTAGTGGGGATTGACACCGCACACATTACACTTTCACACACATTCCAAATCCTAAAACCATTCATACCTAGTTTGACTTCCCGACTCATGTAGGTAATTCATATGGATGGACCTTAACCCTAGGCCCTTAGCTAAGAGGGTTAGAAACAACATAGTGAATGCCTCAAATGAGTCCTCTCATGGCTTTTATGGGCTTGATATGGCTTCATGGCTCAACCAAAGTGATTTCATTCTACTCAAACTTGATCAATCTTTATTTTTCCAAAATTTCAATTTTTGACCTCCGGGGCCCTACACCCACCAAACATACCAAATGTCATTGAAAATACCCAAAATTTGCAAAATTTCCTAAATTACCCAAAATTCCTCAAAAAAAATCCTAAACATTTCCACCATTCAAATTGATCATCCATAGCCAAATATACCGAAAATTCCAAAAATACCCCACAATACCCTCCAAATACCCAAAATGCCCTTTTTAACCAAAAAATCCATAAATTCCAAAAATTCCCAGAAAACTCCAGAAAATCTCAAATACTCCCAATTTCATTTTGTTCAACTACACCATAGGACAATTTTGTCAATTTAACCCACTTTTGTCAAAACCCCAAATTTGATCCATTTTTAACCCAAAGTGGACCCAATGCTAAACCAAATCAACCCCAATTGGCCCCAAATCTTTTCTAAAACCTTCCCAATATCCCCACAAACAAAACACTAACAAGATTTGCCCCAAATTTGAACCTAAACTCCACCCAAACCTAACCCAAAACCAAAATCCCCTAAATTGGCCTAAACCCAAACCTAACCCAAATGGGCCCAAATCCCAAAATCAAAGCCCAACCAAAATTGAAAACTCTTTGTAACACTCTCATAAACATTTCTCAATATTAATTTTACATCAAATCCAACATTATCCCAACCTTAAACCAAGTTAGCCCAATTTGACCCACTTTGGCCCCTTTACCAAAAAGGCCCAAATTAAGCCCAATCCAACTCCAAATTACTTCAAACCTACTCCAAATCATTCATGACACATCCCTAAACTAAACCCAACATTTGTTTGGCCCAAACTTTTAAAAAATTTCCATCCACCAATTTGTTTTCAAGCCTAAAGGCCCACTTCCTTAAGCCATTTTAAAAGTCCATCTAAAATGATTTCAAAGGGCCCAAAATCAATCCAAAGCCTACAGGACACTTTCACCTCATCATCCCTTTGATTTAAATCACCCCCAAAGTTTAAAATTCATCATTAAACTTTTCTAAACTAAGCCATGTGCCAAATTGCCCCTTAATATCCAAAATCCTTAAAACCCACTTTCATGAAACCAAGCCAAGCCATCCCTAAGCCAAATGGAGCCATGGAGCCATGGAGCCATGGAGCTATGCATAAGCCCCATGAAAGTCATGTGAGTGGTGTTCATGTTACCATACCATATTGGGCAAAAGGAGGAGCCTCTTTCTTGATTCCCTTAAAGTGATTAAACACTCCCATGTTTCCCCTAAACCATGCTTAAACTTAAATATGCTTAGATGGTGACTTTTCCCCGCTAAGCTAGCTGACTCACCTGATCTCCCTCAGCCCAAACTAGAGCTTGGAGAGGTGAACCCAACCCATTTGCATGACTTCACCCATTTGGATCCAAAATCACCCCTCTCCCCATACAACTTAAAGCTAAACTCTTTACACATGTCCATGGCTAATTGATTGCACCATTGCCAACCCCTGACCCTCCTGATCAAGATGGTGACCTAACCCTACCGGCCAGCCACCAGGGTCACCGGAAAATGCCATGGCCGAGAGCTCCATGTGAGCCAAAATTTTCAATTCTTCCTTGTTGAGTTGTCCCAGTCCAATTGAACACCATGGATGTTCTTCTCTTGTATAGAGCAGCTGATCCCAAGCCCTAACTCCCCCTGGGAGGCCCTCCAGCCATGTCTATTTAAACCCACCACCGTCTCGACCAAACAAGGTGATGAACCAGACCTAAACAAAACTTTGCCAAAATTTCTCCAGGACCTTCTCCTAACCTAGAGCAATTGATCCCACTGTTCTCCTGCCCTAAACCCCATTGATTGAGCTCAATTTTGGAACTCAATTCTTAGCCCAGAACCAGGACATCTCTGAAACTTCCACCAAAATCAAATTAAACTCACCCACACCTGCACGGGACCAAGAGAAGGAGTTCCCAGGTGGAAGCCCCCTCACCAGGCCAGCCATTCTCTCTATCGGTCAAGCTTTGAAATCGGGCTTGGTGGAAGTTGTACCTAAGCAATTCCCCAAAGCTAGAGAATTCATCTAGAGCTTCCTTGGGTGCAATTGAAGGTGCCATAACTCTCTGATTGAAGCTTCACTTCTCAGAGCCAAGGTATAGACCTCTCCTTCCTCCCGAGCTTCCAAAGATTCTCCATTTTGATTTACTTAATTTCATAGCATGTAAACCATATGGATGTGTTCGTCTCTTCAAGACGAATCCATAGAGTATAAGAACACAAAAATGCATTGAGAAATGAGAGAGTTCTTAGGGTTTTAGTGTGCACGGTCACGGGTGCACACCAGTCGTAGATGACGACCGTGCGCCGTCTGATCGAGCGTGTATCAGTTGAACGGCTCAGATTGCGTCGGATCAGTGGAAGGAGCGGAACAGTGGGATGCATGGCGGCTGACTCAAATGGCGGCGTCAAATAAGAGCGCGTCGCGTGGTCTTTCGATTTGTCGTAGGTTGACACGGCGCTGAGTCGGATAAGTAGATAAATAGGATTTTTTCTATTTATTTAAATACCGAGAACTTAGAAAATCCATATCTTTGTGTAGAAAAATCACAAAAATAAACTAAAAATACTCTCTTGCTCAGTGAACAGAGGAGAATAATGTGGAAAAGAAATCAAGTTATTTTGATGAGTATTTTATTTTTAATTAATTATTTACTCATTTCAGTATTTTGATTCTCTATTTGGATAGACAATTCACCATGGCATGAGACCATAGGGCTTTTGAAGCCTCTAATCTTCGGAACATTTCCTGAATTTTTCAAGTCAGAAGCCATCTCAATGGTAAGTTATGTATTTTTCAAGTTTATGTCACTGTTTTGGGTATTTTAATTCAATTAATTAGCATATTGCTTAGAAAATTCTAGAAAAATGCGGGAAGTTTTTTAGGACCAGAGGACCCTAGGATAATTATATTTTGAGTTAATTCATTAAGAATAACCCTAATTGGCCTAATTACTTAAAACTAAAAATTACTTAATTTGGGTTAACCACACATCAAAAGAACTTGAAAATAATTCTTCACTGATCTTTAGGATCAGAGGGACCTCACATAAAAATTTGGAATCAATTGGAAATGTTTAACCCCACTAAATGGATTAATTAAGTCACATAACTAAAATTAAACTTAAAAAATTCATAACTCCAAAAACACACTTTAAAAATTCACCAAATTAGTTTTGGAGTCTCTCTGATATCAGAGAAGCCTTAGAAAATTAAAATTAAAATTTTCTAAAAATCTTCATTTTTTCATTATATTTTAATATTTTAAATAATTAAAAATAATAAAAATCACAAAAATATTAAAAATCATAAAAATGTCATATTTTGACTCCTAATCACTTAGGAATAAACCAAATATTTTTCCCAAGTCTCAAAGTAAAGATATTGAATTTTAAATGCTTAAAACAATTTTTGAATTAAAAAATAAATTTTCCAACCTTTTCACTAAATTAATTCTAATAAATCAAAGAAAAATCAAAAAATTATAAAATTTGTTTCTTTGAATACCTTGAGGTTAGAGAAATTTAAAAAATATATAAAATCCATTTTTCAACCTCTATTGTAATTTATAATTAATTAACACTCCAAAACTCAAAATAATTATAATAAATAAAATATAATTCAAAAAATCACCAAAATTGGTCCAAGTGGTGCTCTGGTCATTAGGAACATTCCATAATTTTCCTAAGGACAGAAGCTTTACCTTGGTCATGTTGTTGAATTTCCATTGAAAATCCCTATTTTTCATTAAAATAATTATATAAATTAAATTAAATTCAGAAAAATCACATTTTCCACTCTAATGTCTTAATTGACATATGAGAAAAGTGACATAAAAACTTTAAGCCCATTTGAGCTCAACTTAGTGAGTTATGAAAGAAATAAGCCTAAAAGGGCATAAAGGTAACTAAAGGATTTTAACCCTAATTAATATTTAGGTTTAATCAAGGGGAAGGTAAAATATCTGATTTTAAAATTTTCATTAGATGATTGAAACCTAGAGAATTAAAGGGTAAAAACCCATTAATCATCTTGAAAATATTTGAAGTAAACCTTAATTAATTAAAAAATTTGAATTTTGGAAGAGTAAATTAAAATCTGGATCATTAAAATGGGGATATAATTTAGAGAGATTATAATAACTTAAACTAAAATCCCTAAATGAATCAGTCTAATAATATTTAACTTTTTACTTAAATTTAAAGTGATAATTAAAATTAATAATCAAATAATGAAAAGGAAAGTGAACTTTAATTAAATTAAAACCTAAAACATTAAATAATTTGATAATTAAATTGAAATAAATTTAAAAAAAACAAAAAAATTATTATTAATTTCAAAAATCACTTGAAAGTAAATTTAAAACAAATTTGAAACATTAAAAATTAATTTCATAAAGATAAATTCTTAATAAAAAAATAATATAATAATCCAACCAATTAAAAAGTTAATAAAAAATATTGCAATTAGATTAAAATTAAATCATTAAATTTAAATTAAATCGTTAAAGTTTAAATTAAATAATTTAAATTCCTCTTTTAATTCAAATGGTTTAAAACACTTAAGAATAAAACAACTTGAACACAATTCCAAACTTAAATTCATTAACATTTTAAAACTAAATTAAATCACCTAAAAACATTAATTCTAATTTTAAATTTTTGAAATTCTTTAATAAATTAATTTGCCCTTGAAGGCTTTCATTATTATAACGCTTAAGTAAAGCATCAAATGAAACGTCATTTTACTTATAGGATAATCAAACATCCTAATTCACTGAGCAAGAAGAAACAAACTAAACTAAATTTTTTTGGGATGATTAATTCACCTGTGCAATAAAACTCATTTGGACTCAAAAATAATCCCAAAAGTATTGAAAAGATGTTTAGGACTCGTCCTAAACACTTCCTCAATATGATGAGATGTTTTAGAAGAAAAATTGAATTTAATTGTTCTTTGATGAAGAAAATCATCCTTAAACAAAACACAAGAACCCAGACGTCATAGGAAATGACTAGCAATAGGATTAGGAATTTGATAGACAACCAGAACCTTCCCTTAGCTTTACCTAGGTACTTGTTGCAAATATTTAAATGCCTTAACATGTGTTTTAAGTGCAGCTTGGAATGACGAGAAAACCCTCCAGGTACGCTTTTATTTTATTGCAGTTTACTTTATTGCAATTTATTTATATGAGCTACAATTCACTCTTCTTGCATGTTAAACAAGATTGTTGCATGAAAACTAAAACCTTTAGGATAGCCACAAAACTAAAACCCAAAACTAAATTGAAATCAACACAAGATAAAATTCACCGCCACAACATTTCAAAATATAAAACAACTCAAAATTTAATCACAAACAGAACACAAAACTATAATTGCAATTAAATTAAAACATCTCGTTGGATAATCGGGAATACCTCGGATGATGTAACCTACGTGTTGCTAACGGGATTTCCCATGGTCTAAATGAAAGTGTGGAACTCATTCAGTTGAGTTTAACAAATTCATCTAGACTAAGTGAATCTGATGAAAATAACGGTGTCGGGATGACGGAACCATGGGATCTTAATCGGTTCTGTTTAACCAATTTTAAGATTTGTTTTAATTAAAACATTAAAGACATTTTGACATTAAGATTTCTCTAAACAAAAACACTTCTCTCATCTCTTGATTATAATTTTCTAAAACTAAACCCTTGCGACAACGACAAGGAGCTTGGAGCACGGTGGGCAGCACGACCATCTTCTTCAGCAAAACTCGGGTCCACTTCAGCAAAACCATTCTTAGAATTAAATAACCAAGCCATAGGATTTCGAGGTAGTTTCCCTAGTGCAACATAAATCCTTAACTTTTCTTCAGGCATTTGCATAACCATATTATGCAAATTTAGCCATAACCGGTCTTAGGACTCCGAGGTAGTCGTTTGGTGCGACATAAACCCTCACATCTTCGAGGCTATTTGTATAATCATATCATACAAATATAAGTCCTAACTAATTAAAATTGGCAAGATTGAAACATTAAATAAATTCTCAGATTAAAACCAAATAATAGGATAGTCTGGGAAGTTGCCAAGATTCTTCTTGGATCCTCAACTTCTCCTACATTTCTTCCATTGGACTCTTAAAATAAACTGTTCCAGATTTGAGCTAATGCCTTTTGAAATTTCCAAAATCCAATCCTTTGAAAACCTTAAACTTTGAAATTCTTGAGAGCAAAACCACTGATCATTATCGAGAGTTTTCTTAATTGATTCCCATCATTTAAGATGTAATTAACTATAGGGGCTTGCCCTTATAGGGAACTTTAAGAACCTGAGTAATATAAACCTCGCTTAATTCCTTTGTATTAAGCGAGGCAACTTATCGGCTTATAAAATTGGTTCGCAGACCAAACGGATGTCACAAATCTTCTACTTTATTTAATCGAGCCCCATCATCAAGCAGTGAGTTTATTATTCGGGATAGATACACAGTTTATGGTGCGGTGCTCGCTTATATAAACTATTTGGGATGTGAGATCGGTTTGATTTCATATCTAAAATTTTAAACTTAAAAGTCATTTTCAAAATCAAATGCTACTTTCAATATATATATATATATATATATATATATTTAAATTAAATTAAATTTAAAAATATGCCGACAACTTCTATAGGCGACCCCATTTTAAAATTAAACTTACAACCTAAAAATATGCTGACAATCGCCCGTAAAATCCAGTGTGCCCTAAGAAACTCCTCACCTCCCTCACAGTAGTGGGTGGCGGTAATCTCTCAATCACTCTAATTTTAGTAGGATCGACCTCCATACAATGTTCAGATATTTTATGCCCAAGCACAATTCCTTCTGCAACTATAAATTGACATTTCTTCCAATTCAAAACTAGATTTGTTTTCTCACAAAGCTCCAAAACTTTTGCTAAGTTTTCTAGGAAAATTTTAAATGAAGTCTCAAATACAGAGAAATCATCCATAAAAACTTTTATTCCATTATCTATCATACTACTGAAGATAGACATCATACATCTTTGAAATGTTGCAGGCGCATTACATAGTCCAAATGGAATTCTTCAAAAAGCAAAGGTTTCTGTTGACCTCATTTTTCGTGAGGTCTTTTGCTTCTCTCTTTAGTACTTAGGATCTAGCCATAGGTTTTTCCTTTGACTAATCTTAGAGGACTAGAAGTGGAACCCACCCTTTAGAAGTTCAAACACCTCTTGACTCCCTGCAAACCCCACAAGCTTGATTGTAGACCCCTAATCACCTAGAGGGTTGAATTCAAATGTGGAGGTTTGAAGGATGAGTTCCCTATAGGACTTTTTAGCCTTAGGAATATCCTGGGTGGCCTGGTCTGGTGAGGGTTGACTTGCAAATACACTACACTCTCACACACATTCCAAGTCCTAAAACCACACTCTCACCCAACTTGACTTCCTGACTCATGTAGGTAATTCATATGGATGGTCTTTAACCCCTAAGCCCCTGGCTAAGAGGGTTAGGAACAACATAGTGAATGCGTCAAATGAGTCCTCTCATGGCTCATATGGGATTAATATGGCTCCATGACTCAACCAAAGTGATTCCATTCTAATCAAATTTGATCAATCTTCATTTTTCCAAAATTTCAATTTTTGACCCCCGGGGCTCTACTCCCACTAAACCTACCAAATGCCCTTGGAAATACCCAAAATTTGCAAAATCACCAAAATTACCCAAAATTCCTCAAAATCAATCCTAAACATTTCCCCCCACTCAAATTGACCATCTTTGGCCAAAAATACCAAAATTTCCAAAAATACACTCCAATACCCTCCAAATACCCAAAATACCCTTTTACCCCAAAAATCCAAAAAATTCAAAAAATTCCCAGAAAATTCCAAAAAAATCCCAAATATTCCCAATTTCATTTTGTTCAACTACACCATGGACCAATTTTGCCAATTTACCCCACTTTGACCAAAACTCCCAATTTGACCCATTTTTAACCCAAGTGAACCCAATGTCAAACCAAACCACCCCAATTGACCTCAATTTTGGTCCAATTCAATTCTAAACTTCAATTAATTATCCATAAAATCAATTTATACTAAATCCAAGTCCAATTTGATTGACATTTGAACCTAATTTCAATTTGAAGCCTAAGGCTCATTTTTGACCCATGACCTAAACCTAACTCAAACCAATCCAATTCAACTCCAATTGGCCCCAAATCTTTTCTAAAACCTTCCTAACATCCCCATAAACAAAAAACGAACTTGATTTGCCAAAAATTTGAACCTAAACTCCACCCAAACCTAACCCAAAACCAAAATCCCTTAAATTGACCTAAGCCCAAACCTAACCCAAATGGGCCCAAATCCCAAAATTAGAGCCCAACCAAAGTTGGAAACATTTTGTGACACTCACATGAATATTTATCAATATTAATTTTACATCCAATCCAACTTTAGCCCAACCTTAACTCAAGTTAGCCCAATTTGGCCCACCTTGGCCCCTTTACCAAAAGACCCCACATTAAACCCAATTCAATTCAAAATCACTTTAAACTTGTTCCAAACCACTCATGACACATGCCTAAACCAATTGCAACATTTATTTGGCACAATGCTTTACAAAATTTTCATCCCAAATTTATTTTAAATCCAAAAGCCCACTTCCTTAAACCACTTTAAAGCCCATCCAAAACCATTCCAAAAGCCCAAAATCTACCCTGAAGCCCACATGACATTTTCATTTGTAACTCTTTTTAATCAAAACCACCCCCTATGTCAAAAATCCATCATGTTGATCAAACCAAAATAGCATCATGACAAATCCCATTAAAAGAATTCAAAATTTTCAAAATTCCAAATAACCCATTTCCATGAAATTGAGCCAAGCCATGAGCAAGCCATAGACAAGCCTTGGAGCCATGCTTAAGCCACATGGAAGCCATGAGAATCTTAGGATTGTTAACCCTCCCTAAATGGCAAAAGGAGCAGATCCTTTAAACACTCCCTAAAAGTCATTAGCTTTACCCATGTTCCACTCTAAGCCAAAATTAATCCAAATATATTTGGATGGGGACTTCTCCACTCCAAACCAGCTGACTCATCTGACCTCCCTCAGCCCAAATCAGTCCCTTGGTGGGTGCACCAAACCCAAATACATGAATTGACCAAAATCAAGCCAAAAATTACCCTTACCCCATGTGATTTTAATCAAACCTCCTTACACATGGCAATAGCCAATTGCTTGCACTAAACGCCAGCCCTGACCTCACAGGTCAAGATGGTGACCAATGCCTGGCCGGCCAGCCGCCTGGGTCACTGGAAAACACCATGGCCGAGAGCTCCATGTGAGCCAAATTTTCAATTCTCCCTGGCTGAGCTGTCCCAACCGAAATGGACACCATGGCTGTTCTTCTCCTCCCCTGAGCAGCTGATCCCAGCAACTAAACCCCCTGGGAAGCCCTCCAGCCACCTCTATTTAAACACCACCACCTCTCGGCCAAAAGAAGAGTTAAACAAAACCTTACCAAAACTCTGCCAAAATCATTCCAGACCCCTCTCCAGACATAGAGAACTTGATCCCCACTGAAATCCAAGCCCTAAAACCCTCTCTCGTGAGCTCAATTTCTGAGTTGAAAATCCACCAAAAAAACAGGACACTTCACCACAGTGAGCCAATCTCCAAATTGATTGGTCCTACACCTTCACCAGACCAAGAGGAGAAGTTCCCCAGCAAAAGCCCCCTCACCAGGCTAGCCATTGCTTCCAGCCTCCAAGCTTTGTAATCGGCCTTTGTCACTTTCATACTTGGACAATTCCACAGAGCTAGAGACTTCATCTAGAGCTTGCCTGGACTCAATCGAAGGTGACACAACTCTCAGATTGAAGCTTCACTTCTCTGAGCAAAGGTATGAACTCATTCTTCCTCCCGAGCTTCCACCAATTCTCCATTTTGTTTGGGTTTATTTCATAGCCTATAAATCGTATGGATGTGTTCGTCTCTTCAAGATGAATCCATAGAGCATAAGAACACAAAAATCCATTGAGAATCGAGTGAGATCTTAGGGTTTTAGTGTGGACGGTCACGGGTGCACACCAGTCGTAGATGATGACTAGGAGCCGTTGGATCACACGTGTATCGAGCGGACGGCCTGGATCAAGTCAGACGGCACAATGGTACATGAACCGCGGGACGCGTTGCTGCTGACTCAAGTGGCGGCGTCGAATGGGAACGCGACACGTAGGGGCTTCGGAGCTACCGAGGTTGACGCGGCGCCGCGTGGATAAGTAGATAAATCCCTATTTTCTGAATTAATTAAATACCCAGAACTTAGAAAATTCATATCCTTGCATAGAAAAATCACAAAAATAAAATAAAAATACCCTCTTGCTCAGTGAATAGAGGAGAATAATGTGGAAAAGAAATCAAGTTAATTGGATGAGTATTTTATTTTTAATAATTTATTTACTATTTTCAATGTTTTGATTCTCCATTTTCATAGACAATTCACCATGGCATGAGACCATAGGGCTTTTGAAGCCTCTGACCTTGGGAACATTCCCTGAATATTTTAAGGTTAGAGACCATCTCTGTGAAAAGTTATTGAATTTTCAAGTTTATGTCACTATTTTAGGTATTTTAATTCCAATAATTAGCATGTTATAAAATAAATTCTAGGAAAATTTGGTGATGTTTCTTAGGACTAGGGGACCCCATGAAAAATATATTTTGAGTTAATTCATTCATAATAACCTTAATTGGCCTAAACCCCTAAAATTGAATTTGAATTAATTATGGTTAACCACACATTAAATTTACTTGAAAACAATTCTCCATTACTCTTTAGGGTCCAAGGAACCTTACATAAAATTTTGAAATCAATTGGACTTTATTAGCCCCACCAAATGGATTGATTAAGCCTCATAAGCAAAATGGAACTTTAAAAATTCATAACTCCAAAAATACTTTTCAAAAATTCACAAAAATAGTTTTGGAGCTTCTCTGATATCAGGAAAGTTCAGAAAAATTAAAATTGAAATTTTCTAAAAAAGTTGATTTTTCACAATATTTTAATATTTTAATAATTAAAAAAATAATAAAAATCATAAAAATATTAAAAATCTTTAAAATGTCACATTTTGACTCCTAATCACTTAAGAACAAAACAAATATTTTTCCTAAGTCCCTAGGATAAGATATTGAATTTTAAAGGCTTAATGTAATTTTTAACATTAAAAAAATGAATTTTCAACCTTTTTCACTAAAATAATTCTAATAAATCAACGAAAAATCAGAAAATTAGAAAATTTGTTTCTATAGACTCCTTGAGGTTAGAGGAATTTATGAAAAATATAAAATCTATTTTTCAACTTTTATTTTATTTTAAAATTTATTAATACTCTAAAAATAAAAATAATTATAATAAATAAAACATAATTTAAAAAATCACAAAAATTGGTCCCAATGGTCCTCTGGTCATTAGAAACATTCAAGAATTTTCTTAAGGACAGAAACCTTTCCTTGTTCATGTTGTTGATTTTCCTTTGAAAATCCTTATTTTTAACTAAAAATAATTATATAAATAAATTAAATTCAGGAAAATCACATTTTCTCCTCTATTGTCTTAATTGACATGTGAGTAAGGCAACATAAAAATTTCAAATTCATTTGAGCTCAATTTAGTGAGTTATGAAATAAATAAGCTTATAAGGGCATAAAGGTAATTAAAAATTTTAACCCTTAATTAAAACTTTATGTTTAATCAAAATGGAGGGTAAAATATTTAATTTTAATTTTCTCTTGGATGATTGAAACTTAGGGAAATTAAGGGGTAGAAACCCATTAAACACTTTGAAAATATCAAAATGAAACTTTAATTAATTAAATAATTTAAATTTTGGAAGGAATATATTTTAAATTTGGATTATTAAAATAGGGATATTATTAAGAGGATATTTATTCTTTAATTTAAAAATCCCTAAATAAATCACTTTAACAATATTTAATACTTAATTAAAAATTAAAATTATAACCCAAATTAACAATTAAAACTAAAAATTAAAACTAAAATTAAATTAAATTAAATTTAAAATATTGAAACTAAAATTAAACTAAATTAAATTAAACTAAATTAAATTAAGTTAAATTAAAATTAAATTAAATTAAATTAAATTAAATTAAAGTAAATTAAATTAAAATCAAATTAAAATTAAATTAAAATCATTTAACAACAAACCTAAATGAAATCATTAAGAGTTAAATTAAAACATATCATTAATTTTAACACCTCTTTCCATTTAAGTAAATTTAAAACATAAACATCAATTTGAAATACTAAGATAATTGAAAATGTAAAGATTTAAATCAAATCTAAAATAATTTGAACACTATTCCAAACTTAAAATTATTAATTAAAACCTCACAATTAAATTAAAACATTTTGAATCATTAACTCAAATTTTAAATGATTAAAATCCTCGATAAACCAACTTGCCCTTAAAGGCTTTAATTATTACAACTCTTAGATAGAGTATCAAGTGAGATGTCACTTCATTCATTGGGTAATCAAATGCACTAAGTTCACCGAGCAAGAGACAAAGCTTAACCGAACCCTGGATGATCAATTCATCGATGACAATGAAATTCATTTGGACTCAAAATAATCCCGTAAATATTGAAAAGATGTTTAGGACTCGTCCTAAGCACTTCCTCAATACGATGGGATGTTTTAGAAGAAAAATTGAATTTAATTGTTCTTTGATGAAAAAATCATCCTTAAACCAAACCAACAACCTAGACGTTATAGGAGATGACTAGCAATAGGATTAGGAATTTGGTAGACAACCAAAACCCTTCCCTAGCTTTACCTAGGTATTTGTTGAAATATTTACATGCCTTAACATGTGTTTTAAGTGCAGCTTGGGATGACGGGAAGACCCTCCAGGTACGCTTTTATTGTATTTCAATTTACTTTATTGCAATTTACTTACATGTAATGTATTTTACTTTTCTTGCATGTTAAACAAGACTGTTGCATGAAAACCAAAACCTTTAAGATAGTTCCTGAACTGAAACCAAAACTAAATTAAAAGTCATTGCAAGATAAAATTCACCGCCACAACATTCCAAAATATAAAACAACTCAAAATTTAATCACAAACAGAACTATAAAACTACAATCACAACTAAATTAAAATGTCTCATTGAATGATCGGGAATACCTCGGATGATGTAACCCACGTGTTGCTAATGGGATTTCCCACGGTCTAAATGAAAGTGTGGAACTCATTCAGTTGAGTTTAGCAAATTCATCTGGACTTGTCGGCATATTTTTAGGTTGTGTGATATTTTGAAAAGGGGTCGCCTAACAGAAGTTGTCGGCGAATTTAAATTTTAAATTTAATTTAAATATATATATATAATTTAGAAAGTAGTATTTGATTTTGAAAATAATTTTAAATATGAGATTAAACCGATCTCACATCCCAAATAGTTTATATAAACGAGCACCGCACCACAAACCGTGTATCTATCCCTAAGGATAGACACACCGCTCGATGGTGGGGCTCGATCAAATAAACTAGAAGTTTTGTGACATTCGTTTGGTCCGCGAACCAATTTTATAAGCCGACAAATTCCCTCGCTTAATATGAAAGTATCAAACGGAGTTTATATTACACAGGTTCTTTAAAATTCCCTATAAGGGCAAGCCCTATAGTTAATTACATCTTAAGTGACGGGAATCACCTAAGAAAACTCTCGATAATAATCAATAATTACGCTCTCGAGAATTTCAAAGTTTAAGTTTTCGAGGATTGAATTTTGGAATTTCAATAGGGAATGGATCAAGTTTGGAACATTTTGTTTTATGAATCCAAAGGAAGAAAAGTAGGAGAAATTACGGATTCGAAGTGAACTTCGGTAACTTCCCGACTATCCTATCATTTGGCTTGAGTTTAGGAAAGTCCTAATATTTATTTAGTATTTCAATCTTGCCAATTTTTAATTAATTAGGGCTTATATTTGTATGATAGAATCAAACAAATAGCACAGAAGATATGAGGGTTTATGTCGTATCGGACGACTACCTCGGAATCCTAAGACCGGTTAGGGCTTAATTTGCAATGCAAGTGCCTAACGAAGAGTTGAGGATTTATGTTGCACTAGGCAAGCTACCTCGAAGTCTTATGCCTTTGTTGTTCAATTCTAAGAAGGTTTTGCTGAAGTAGCCTCAGGTTTTGCTGATGACGATGGTCGTGCTGCCCACCATGCTCCGAGCTCCTTGTTGTTGTAGAGGTTTAGTTTTAGAAGTCATAAATCAGGGGATGAGAAAAGTGTTTTGGTTTAGAGAAGTCTTAATTTCCAAGTGTTTTTGTATTTTAATTAAAACAAATCTTAAAGTTGATTATAACGACACGGTTAAGATCCTACGGTTCCATCCTTCCGGCATCATTATTTTTATCGGATTCACTTAGTCCGGATGAATTTGCTAAACTCAACTGAATGAGTTCCACACTTTCATTTAGACCGTGGGAAATCCCGTTAGCAACACGTAGGTTACATCATCCGAGGTATTCCCGATCATCCAACGGGACGTTTTAATTTAGTTGTAATTGTAGTTTTGTGTTACGTTTGTGATTAAATTTTGAGTTGTTTTATATTTTGAAATGTTGTGGCGGTGAATTTTATCTTGCAATAACTTTTAACTTAGTTTTGGTTTCGGTTTTAGGGACTATCCTAAAGGTGTGGGTTTTCATGCAACGAGTTGTTTTATCATGCGAAAAGTAAAGTGCATTTGCGATAAAGTAAATTGCAAGAAAGTAAATTGCAAGAAAGTAGATTGCAATAAAATAAAAGCGTACACTGGAGGGTCTTCCCGTCATCCCAAGCTGCACTTAAAACACAATTAGAATATTTAAGCAAGTTCTTAGGTAAAGCTAAGGGAAAGGTTATGGTTTTCTACCAAATTCCTAATCCTATGGCTAGTCATCTCCTATGACGTCTAGGTTCTTTGTGTTTTTGTTTGAGGACGATTTTCTTCATCGAAAGAACAATTAAATCCAATTGTTCTTATAAATATCCTATCATATTGAGGAAGTGCTTAAGAAGAATCTTAAACATCTTTTCAATATTTCTAGGATTGTTTTAAGTCCAAATGAATTTAATTATATAAATGAATCAATCGTCCGAGGTTTTCAAGTTTTGTTAACTTGCCCAGTGAATTAAGACATTTGAATATCCTATGAGTGAAGTAGCACTTCATTTAATGTTTCATTTAGGAGTTATAATAATCAAAGCTTTCGAGGGTAAATTAGTATTCAAATGATTTGGTTTAAGTTAAAGAGTTTAAATTTGGAATAATGTTCAAATTGCTTTATATTTAGTTTCTTTCTATGTTTTAGGTGATATTATATTTAATTCAATTTAATTTAATTGAGTTTTAATTTAATTTAATTTAATTTAATTTGATTTGATGTTTAATTAATTTGATTTGATTTAATTTAATTTAATTATTTAATTAAATTTAATTTAATTTAATTTAATTTAATTTAATTTAATTTAATTGTTTAATTTAATTTAATTTAATTTAATTTAATTGTTTAATTTAATTTAATTTAATTTAATTATTTAATTTAATTTAATTATTTAATTTAATTTAATTTTTTAATTTAATTTAATTTAATTATTTAATTTAATTTAATTGTTTAATTTAATTTAATTTAATTTAATTTAATTTAATTATTTAATTTAATTGTTTAATTTAATTTAATTTAATTTAATTTAATTTAATTTAATTTTAATTTAGTTTAATTTAATTTAATTTTAATTTAATTTTAATTTATAATTTTAATTGAAATTTTAAAAGAGTTTAATGATTTAATTAAGTCTTTTAATATTTTAAATTTGAGTTATCATTTTAATTAAGAGTTAAGTGTTAATGATATAATTAGTTTAGGGATTTTTTAAATTAAAGAATAAATCTCTTCCTAATAAATATCCCTTATTTTAATAATTCCAATTTTATTATTCTTCCAAATTTAATCTATTATTTAATTAAAGTTTAATCATTTTAAAAATTGTTTAATGAGTTTCTACCCTTTAATTATTTAAATTTCAATCATCCAAATCAGATTAAGATCAAATATTTTACTTGTTGATTTTCTTTTATTAAACCTAAAGTTTTAATTAAGGGTTAAAAGTTTAATTACCATTTTACCCCTTATGCTTAATAATTTCATAACTCACTAAATTGAACTCAAATGAACTTGAAATTTTTATGTGACTCCACTCATATGTCAATAAAGACATGAGAGGAGAAAATGTGATTTTTCTGTATTTAATTTATTTATATAATTATTTTTGGTGGAAAATAGAGATTTTCAAGGAAAATTTAATAACATGACCAAGGGAAAGTTTCTGTCCTTAAGAAAATTAGGGGACATTCCTAATGACCAGAGAAGCACTTGGACCAATTTTGGTGATTTTTTGAATTATATTATTTTTATTATAATTATTTTAAGTTTTGGAGTGTTAATTAATTTAAAAATAAAATAAATGTTGAAAAATGGATTTTATATTTTTCAAAGATCTCTCTGATATCAAGGAAACCAGAGAATCAAATTTTGCAATTTTTTGATTTTTCTATGATTTATTATAATTATTTTAGTGAAAATGCTAGAAAATACATTTTTTAATTTTAAAATTACCTTAAAGCTTTAAAATTTAATATCTCACTAAATAAACCTAGGAAAAATATGGGATTTGTTCCTGTGTGATTAAAATTCAAAATGTGACATTTTGGTGAATTTTATTATTTTTGTGATTTTTATTATTTTTTAATTATTAAAAATATTAAAATATTATTAAAAATCAACTTTTTTGGAAAATCGAAATTTTAATTTTCTTAGGTTCCCCTAATATCAGAGAGGCTCCAAAACCAATTTGATGGATTTTTGAAAAGTATTTTAAAAGTTATGAATTTTTAAAGTTTAAAATGGCTAAGTGGCTTAATCAACCCAATTAGTGGGGCTAACCAAGTCCGATTGACCTCAAATTTTTATGGTGGATTCCTCTGATCCTAAAGGTCAGTGGAGAATTGATTTCAAGTCAATTTGATGCCTGGTTAACTCTAATTAATTAAAGACCTATTTTGGGTGTTTAAGCCGATTAGGGTTGTTTTGAATGAACTAAGCCAAAATCTATTTTTCCTAGGGTTCTCTGGTCATAAGGAACATCACCAAATTTTCCTAGAATTTATTTCACAACATGCTATTTACTGGAATTAAAATACTCAAAACGAGTGACTCGAACTTGAAAAATCAAGAACTCTTCATAGGGATGGCCTCGACTTTGGAAAATTCATGGAATGTTCCCAAATTCGGAGGCTTCAAAGCTCTATGGTCTCATGCCATGGTGAATTGTATGCATGCATGGAGAATTAAAACAATGCAGAGAGTAAATAAATTATAAAAAATAAAATATTTGATGAAATTAAGTGATTTCTTTTCCACATTATTCTCCTCTCTTCACTGAGCAAGAGGGTATTTTTATTTTATTTTTCTGATTTTTCTACACGGAGATATGAATTTTTGAAGTTTAGGGAATTAAATAAATAAAAAAAACCCTAATTTTCTATTTATCCACGCGGCGCCAGCTCATCCTCGGCATCTCCGAAACGCCGCGTGTCGCGCTCCCATTCGACGCCGCCACCGAGTCGGCGGCTCGGGCCCCGCGGTTCTCGTACCGTCTCTCGGTCCGACGCCATCCGAGCCGTCCGTCCGCGCGTGTATTGAATGGACGGCATCCGTTCATCGTCCCCAAGTGTTCTCGCCCGAGAGCCGTCCACACTAAATCCACTAAGATCTCGCTCGATTCTCGATGGATTTTTATGTTCTTATACTCCATGGATTCGTCTTGAAGAGACGAACACATCTATACGGTTAACATGCATTGAAACTAAAGCATTTGAAATGGAGAATCTCCGGAAGCTCGGGATGAAGAGTTAGCTCATACCTTGGCTCGGAGAAGTGTGGCTTCAATCCGAGAGCTGTTGCACCTTCGATTGGGTCCCAGCGAGCTCCGGATGAAGTCTCACGGTGCAGTGAATTGTCCGGATATGATTTCGACCAAGCCCGATCACAAAGCTTGGAGGCTGGAGCAAGCCGGGTGGCACGGAGATGGGGCTTTTGATGGTGGACACCTTCCCTTGGTGCAGTGAAGGTGTAGAGCCAATCGATTTGGGAATTGGCTCAGCTGTGGAGAAGTGTCCTGGTTTTGGGTGGAATTTCGACTGCGAAATTGAGCTTACAGAGAAGAAATGGCAGGGGGATTTCACTGGGATCAAGTGCTCTAAGGGTGGAGGAGGGTCTGGAACAATTTTGGCAGAGTTTTGGCAAGGTTTATGCTTCTCTTCCTCTCATGGCCGAGAGGGGTGGAGTTTAAATAGAGCTGGCTGGGGGGCCTCCCAGGGGGAGTTGAGGCATGGGATCAGCTGCTCTGGTGAGGAGAAGAACAGCCATGGTGACCAGCTAGGGATGGGGCGGCTCGGCAAGTGAGAATTTCAATGTTGGCTCACATGTGAGCTCTCGGCCATGGTGTTTTCCGGCGGCTCGGTGGCCGGCCGGCCGAGCGATGGTCACCATCTTGGTCGGGTGGGTCGGGGCTGGAGGTTTGTGTAATCGATTGGCCATGGACATGTGTAAAGGCTTTGATCAAAGTAGAATGGGGCATGGCTAGTTTTGAGTCTAAATGGGTCAATCCACCCATTTGGGCTTGGTGCACCCTTCGAGGTGGCTTTGGATCTTGTGGGGGATCAAAGGGATCAGTTGGTTTGGCATGGAGAAGTCTCCATCCAAATATATTTGGATTAAATTTAAGTTTAGGTGAAACATGATTAAAGGTTAATGAGCTTTAGGGATTAAGGAAAGCCCCCTCTTCTTACCCAATATGGCATGGTGGAGTGTCCAAAGCTCTCATGGCTCACATGTGGCTCATGCATGGCTTCATGGCTCACCTTTGGCTTGGCAAAAAGTTTGGTCGATTTCATAAAAAAGGATTTTAAGGATTTTGGATAATTTGGTGGAAATTTGGATGAAGCTTCATTTAGAAATATTTGATCATTGGTTTAGGACTTAGGGATGATTTTAATTGAAAGTATGATGAGGGGAAATGTCATATGGGCTTTGGAAGAATTTTTGGGGTTTTGGATTTGGTGGAAGTGGGCTTTTAAAATGGTTTAAGGAATGGGCCCTTAAGTTTAAAAATGAATTTATGGATGGGGATTTTGTAAAGAGGTTGGGCCAAATAATTGTTGGGTTTAGCTCATGGATGTGTCATGAGTGATTTGAAACAAATTGGGGGTGATTTGGATTTGAATTGGGTTGAATTTGGGTTAGGTTTGGGTTTAGGTCGAAAATGGGCCTTTTAACCTTGGGTTGAGTTTGAGTGGGGTTTGGGTTCAAATTTTGGGCAAATCATGTTAGGGTTTTGTTTGTGGGAATGTTAAGGAAGATTTAGAAAAGATTTGAGGTTAATTGGAGTTGAATTGGGTGAGTTTGGGTTAAGTTTGGGTCATGGGTCCAAATTGGGCTTTAAGGCCAAAAGTGAGATTGGATCCAAATGTCAATCAAATTGGACTTGGATTTGGTCTAGATTGGTATTGGGAATGTTTAATTGAAGTTTAGAATTGAATTGGACCAGAATTTGGGTCAATTGGATAGGTTTGGTTTGACATTGGGTTCACTTTGGGTTAAAATGGGTGAAATTGGGGGTTTTGACAAAAGTAGGGTAAATTGACAAAATTGGCCCATGGTGTAGTTGGAAAAAATGAATTGGGAATATTTGGGATTTTCTGGAATTTTCTGGGAATTTTCTGAATTTTTGGATTTTTAGGTCAAGAAGGGTATTTTGGGTATTTGGAGGGTATTTGGAGGTATTTTTGGAATTTTTGGTATTTTTGGGTATGGATGATCAATTTGAGTGATGTGGAGATGTTTGAGAGTGATTTTGGAAAATTTTGGGTAATTTGGAAATTTTGCAAAAATTTGGGTAATTTGAGGTTTTGGGTAGGTTTAGTAGGTGTAGGGTCCCGGGGGTCAAAAATTGAAAATTTGGGAAATTAAAGATTGGGTGAATCTAGGTGGAAAGAAATCATTTTGGTTGAGCCATGAAGCCATTTCAAGCCCATATGAGCCATGAAAGGACTCATTTGAGGCATTCATTATGTTGTTCACTAACCCTCTTAGCGAGGGCTTAGGGGTTAAGGACCATCCATGTGAATCACCTACATGAGTCGGGGAGGTTAAGTTGGGTATGAGTGTGGTTTTAGGAAGTGTGTGGAAATGTAGTGTGTAAGTGTAGTGTGTATGTAAGTGTATGTGTAAGTCGGCCCCTTCACTGGACCGGGCCGCCCAGTGGCGGTCCTAAGGCCAAAGAGTCCTATAGGAACTCATCCTTTAAACTTCTACATTTGATTTCAACCCTCCAGGTGATTAGGGGTCTATAGTCAAGTTTGTGGAGTTTGCGGGGAGTTTAGAAGTGGTTTAAATTTCTAAAATGTGGGTCCCGATTCTAGTCCTCTAAGATAATCGAAAGGAAAAGCCTGAGGCTAGATCCTAAGCACTAAAAAGAAGAAGGGAAGACCTCATCGAAAATGAGGTCGACAAATGGACCCCCAATAGGTGTGGTGAGCGACGGAGCACACCGCGCGTATTGGTGTTGGCCGAGCGATCAACAAAACCAACACGGATGTCCAGTGACGAACTTAGGACGAAGTAGAAGAGTTTCTGCTGGGTAGTGTCGAGTATATCTGCGGAACCGGAGATTCTTGAACTCTCGGCGGGAAAGGAAAAGGAGGTGAATCCCAAATCACATGATGCGGGGAATTTCGATTTAGATTTTATTTTGTTTTAGTTTAAGTTTTGATGTGTGAGTTTAAATTTTAGTTTGGAGTTTCAATTTAGATTGAAGTTTGTCGAAAATTAATTTGAGGAAATTTGGATTTGAAATGAGAATTGGAATTTTGAGGTTTTAGATGTAACATCTTTAACCTCGAAAGAAAATTGAATTGATTAGATTGAATCGTTGCAATGAGAAGAGATCTCAGAGCAATGTGGTGTTGGATGTAAAAATCCTTAACCTCAAGAGTTTGATTTTGATGTATTTCGGTGCGATAGGAAAAGAATCCTAAAGCGATGCGAGTCTTGGATGTAAAATCCTCGACCCAAAATGTTTGAATTTGATGTATTTCGGTGCGATAGGAAAAGGATCCTAAAGCGATGCGGTCTTGGATGTAAGATCCTCGACCCAAAAGTTTGAATTTGATGTATTTCGGTGCGATAGGGAAAGAATCCTAAAGCGGTCGGTCTTGGATGTAAAATCCTCGACCCAAAATGTTTGAATTTGATGTATTTCTGTGCAATAGGGAAGAATCCTAAAGCAGTGCAGTCTTGGATGTAAAATCCTCGACCCAAAAGTTTGAATTGATGTATTTCGGTGCAATAGGGAAGAATCCTAAAGCGATGCGGTCTTGGATGTAAAATCCTCGACCCAAAAGTTTGAATTTGATGTATTTCGGTGCGATAGGGAAGAATCCTAAAGCGGTGCAGTCTTGGATGTAAAATCCTCGACCCAAAAGTTTGAATTGATGTATTTCGGTGCGATAGGGAAGAATCCTAAGCGATGCGGTCTTGGATGTAAAATCCTCGACCCAAAATGTTTGAATTTGATGTATTTCGGTCGCAATAGGGAAGAATCCTAAAGCGATGCGATCTTGGATGTAAAATCCTCGACCCAAAAGTTTGAATTGATGTATTTCGGTGCGATAGGGAAGAATCCTAAGCGAGTGCGGTCTTGGATGTAAAATCCTCGACCCAAAAGATTTGAATTTGATGTATTTCGGTGCAATAGGGAAGAATCCTAAAGCGAGTGCGGTCTTGGATGTAAAATCCTCGACCCAAAAGTTTGAATTGATGTATTTCGGTACAATAGGGAAGAATCCTAAAGCGGTGCGGTCTTGGATGTAAAATCCTCGACCCAAAAGTTTGAATTAATGTATTTCGGTGCAATAGGGAAGAATCCTAAAGCGAGTGCGGTCTTGGATGTAAAATCCTCGACCCAAAAGTTTGAATTGATGTATTTTAGTGCAATAGGGAAGAATCCTAAAGCAGTGCAGTCTTGGATGTAAAATCCTCGACCCAAAATGTTTGAATTTGATGTGTTTCAGTGCAATAGGGAAGGATCCTAAAGCGGTGCGGTCTTGGATGTAAAATCCTCGACCCAAAAGTTTGAATTGATGTATTTCGGTGCGATAGGGAAAGAATCCTAAAGCGAGTGCGGTCTTGGATGTAAAATCCTCGACCCAAAATGTTTGAATTTGATGTATTTCGGTGCGATAGGGAAAGAATCCTAAAGCGAGTGTAGTCTTGGATGTAAAATCCTCGACCCAAAAGGTTTGAACTTGATGTATTTCGGTGCAATAGGGAAAGAATCCTAAAGCAGTGCAGTCTTGGATGTAAAATCCTCGACCCAAAATGTTTGAATTTTGATTTGATTGATATTTGATTCGAGATCTGGAAGAAATTGAATTTGAATTTGATTGAGACTTGAAGCCTGGAAAGATTGAATTTGGAAATTTGGAAGGATGAGTTTGAACTCGATTGAAATTTGATTTAAGATTTGATTTGAAATTTGGAAGATCGAGTTTGAAACTTGATCGAGATTGGGTTTGAAATTTGATTGAGAATTTGACTTGGAATTTGGAAAGATCAAATTTGAAATTTGATCGAGAGTGGATTTGAAATTTGATTGAGATTTGATTTGGAATTTGGAAAGATGAATTTGAAATTTGATTGAAAATTTGAAAGGATGGAATTTGAGATTTGTGTTGATTTCATTTATCTTTTAATGATTTATTTTATTTTATCGTTTATTTAACGTTCATGTGAATTTGGTATTTGTCATTTTTCAGATTTTTTTTTAGAAAGTTTTCTTTTATTCTCTTTTTTTTTTCTTTTCTGTTCTTTGTTCGAAGTTCATTTAACTTTAATGGCGTTTCCCAATCAATTTGCACAAAAGAGGTGAAGGCCAAAAACGTGACATGGTCACTTTCATTCCAATCATGTTGAAAATACATCATACAACTCGATCCGGAATACATTTCATACAATCCATGTAGACTCGAAACGGATCGTGTATGATCTTTGTTGATTCATCCAAAGAAGCATCCGTCGAAAAATCCATGTCGAATAGTGGGGTACATGGTCAATAACATCACCTTCCAAGCCATCCTTGGCAAGGATGCCGGTATGGATGTACGTTGGAGGTGTGATATTTCTCATGTAACTCACGGCTACGTAAGGCCGGAGGTTCTCCAGCTGCGGGTCCAGTTGGAAATGGTAAGGTATCTTCTTGTCGTCCATCCTCTCGAAAGTAAGCGAGATTCGCTCCACTGGCACTCCGGTATGCAATGCTTTGCGATATCCGCTCCGTTACCCTGCGGTATCATGACGGAACCCACCGGTTAAGGTATCTTTCTTGGCCCTCGGAACTCACCGGGCTCGCTATCCGGAGGTCGGATCCGAACATGATGTTACACTCATTCGGAAAGAGACCGTGCGAGAAGGTCGACGAAGTCGTGGTGATCAATATGTGGGGGTATGCGGTCACCCTGTTTGTAGATGTTGATAATGCGGCTATTGGGTATGCGATCCGTCGGCGGTACCCTCCATGTTATCAATCTTTTTACCATTCTCTTGATGACTAATGGCATCGGATCTACTTGCCCATGACGGAGTATCCCGGTGGGTTTCCCTTTCTGTCTTCGACGAAAGTTGTAGCGAGCATCCGCATTGTATTGTGATTCTTCCTTTCCCCGGCATCCATCTTCGGGGTTCCGAGTATGTGTTTTCCCTTAGGCGGCCTGCTCGGCCCATTCTCTTCGGATCCCGGATACAATCCACGATTTGCTTGTTGTTCATACTGCGAGAATACGTCGGTATGTAGCTCGAGGCCTTCTAGTATGTTGATTCTTCTTCCTTTAATTCTCTCGAAGTATTCGAAAGTTTTCTTTTCAACATTTTGCATCCTCTCCGGCTCGTATTCCGGAATGATGCGCAGATGGCGAGGCCTTGTGACATATTGTGGGATATATGGTTCAATCCCTTCACGTTCCCCCGCATACCTCGGCTCCTCGGGGATGATGCACTGTCGGGACATCCCCGGGGTTGCTTACCGCAACAAGGTCATGCACTGCTGGTGGTTCTATCCGGTGGCGTGGTAGCCTTCTTTCTTCGATCTTACGGAGATTTCCACAGTTCTTTCGTTATCCTAGGAGGCTGGCCTCCTTTCTTCGAGTTCTCGGTGAACCGGTGTCCTTGAAATGTGTGTGCTTGGCATTAGCGATTGTCTCGTCGCGGCTGGTCCGCGGCTAGTTTTGTTAACATCTTACGGATACGGCGATTCTTATTTCTTCGTTGCGTGGGCGTGAGAGTAGCTCTTCGCACTTCTTGAATCTCGCGGGCGCGGCGGCGACAAGCTCGCCCTCTGCTGTAGTGACTACGGACTTCATTTTCTTGTCTTCTTCGGTATTTGCCTTTCTCTTCTTGTTGCTTGGATTGGTGGCTTGGGCCACCCACTTTCATCACTTGTCCGTCCGGGCAGTTCTTCTCGGTTAGCGGGACCCGGTCACTTTCCTCGTACTTGTAGGCTGTCGGTGCGAAATCCGAGTCGATCTCGATTATCGCTCCATCTTTCACCCTCTTTTCATCGAGTGCGAGGCTTACGCCATTCTTAAAGTTCAAGACCAACCGCCCGTTCGACATTTCCCTGCGAAAAGACAAGGAAAAGGATCGGGGGTCGTACTAAGAACAAGAACATTAAGAAAATGTTTATTAAAGATACATTTTTTATTATTCTTATATTTTGAAATTTAACAGGAATGAAGTAGGATAAGATGAGGGAAGAGATTTTAATTTGGAAAAGGAAACAAGGAAAACTTAATTATCATGATTTTATTTATCTTAGCACATTTTATTATTTTTTGGGTTCGGACCCAATCATAAGTAATTACTTCGCCGTGTTTCTTAGGGATGAAGAATTCATTCCTTCGAAACATCAGGTAGCGTAATACTTTTTCAAGTATCGTCTGTTGATCGGAAGCATATGTCGTTCTCCCTGGCAATTCACTAGTCGGTAGGAACCTCCCGAGTATCTTGCTTCAACCACAAATGGTCCTTCCTGAGTGGGTTCAAATTTTCCTCTATCTTGCGGTGTGCGAGAATAGGTCTCTTGAGAACGAGAACTAAGTCACCAACTTTGAAGGTTCTCGGGCGGACCCGGTTTGTCATGGGCTTGAACCATCTTAGCTTGGTATAGTTCTAAATTCGTTGCGCTGCAAGTCTTTTCCCTTCCAAGCTTTCTAATTCTTCGAGTCGTAATCCGGCGTTTTCTTCGTCGTGATCTTGTTTGCAAGCTGCGATTCGAGTGAAGGAAGCTGAACCTCTAAAGGTAACATCGCCTCGGACCCATACACCGGAGCGTAAGGTGTAGCTTGAGTAGGAGTTCGAAGGTTGTCCGGTAGGCCCATAAGGCTTCTAACAATTTCTCGTGCCAATTTCTCTTATTATCGTCCAAGGTTTTCTTTAAGATTTGAACGAGAGTTTTATTAAAAGCCTCGGCGAGACCGTTTGCTCTTGGGTAGTAAATTGTCGAGTATCGACGGTCGATTCCGTGTCTCCCGACAAAATTGTTGATTTGTGTGCTTCGAATGCTGACCCATTATACGAGATGATCTGCGCGGCACTCCGAAACGGTAGACAACTTGGTTCTTGAAAAGCGCAGCACGTGGTGTGCTTTCACTTCTCTAAGTGGAGCCGCACGCCCACTTGGAAAAGTAATGCTGTAGCCGCAAGAATGAAGCGATGTCCTTTTGAAGATGGTGGTTCTATCGGACCCACTATATCCGTGCCCCAACATTCGAATGGCCACGACGCGATTGTCGGGTGTAGCACATTTGGAGGTTGGTGTAGAACCACTCCGTGCACTTGGCATTGGTGACGGCTCTTGGCGATTTTCATGCGGTCGGTCATCATCGAGGGCCGGTAGTACCCTAGTCTCTTAATTTTCATTTTCATCTTTGGACCCGGCTGGTGAGCGCCACGGAGTCCCGAATGCACCTCTTTAACAATTTCACGGGCCTCGGACCCGCTTAGGCACCTTAGCCGCATTTGATCAAAAGACCTTCGTATAATGTGTTGTTTATTAATGCGTAGGACGAGTTCTTTTCTTGATCCGATGGGCTAGCGACCTATCGTCCGGTAGCTTTCTGTTTGCGGGTAGTCATCGATGGTCTGTCGCCGATCTTCTGTGTTTTCACGTCACTTCTTCTGCAATTGATTCTTTTTCTTTTTTCGATTTGTGTATTGTGTCTATGTCAAGTTGTGATAGGACTCGACGTCACGTGAGCCGACACTTCCATCGATTCATCTTGCAAACGAGGCAAATTCTTTTGCGAGACGGGCTAAAGCATCTCGCTAAAGCATTTTCTTTTACGGGAATTTTGTAGATCGTTACATTTGGAATGCGTTCCAACAATTGTATAGCATACTTGGAAGTATTGTTCGAGTCTTGGTTTAAAAATTCCGTATTGTCCGACAATCTGTTGAATGATTAAGCGTGAATCCCCGTAGATGTTGATGTCCGTTATCCCCATTTGAATAGTTAATTCCAGTCCGTTATGAGGGCTTCGTATTACGCTTCGTTGTTTGTACACGGTCTACGTTAAGTGGTAGGAGTATCTTAACATCCCCGCTCCGGTGTTATAAAGATTAGCCCGATTCCTGCCTTACCGGGCACTATCACTTGCGATTCTTCGTCTTTGTGTGCTGAAGATGCTCCGTCGAAATATAATTCCCAACGTCGATCATTAAGGTCTTCTAGGTTCATTATTTGTTCATCTGGCAAATCATCATTGAGAGGAGATTCTGCCGGCAAAGGGTGTGCTGCGAGGAAGTCTGCTAAGACTTGTCCCTTTACGGCACGCAGAGGCACGAAAGTTATATCGAATTGCAATAATATCATTGACCATCGCGCAAGTACGCAGGAAAGTGTTGGACGAGTCATCGAAGTATTGCAAAGGATTAAACTTCGAAATCAGAGTTGACCTTGTGAGAAAGCATGTAGTGCTCGAGCTTTTGAGCGGCGAAGATCGGGGCCAAACAATGCTTTTTCAATTGCGGGATACCTTACTTCCGTCGGAAGTAAACGACGGCTTAAGTAGTAAAGAGCATTTTCTTTACCCTCATCATTGACACAGGCTAACGGGCTCCGAGAGAGTCATCTAAAGCCGCGGTGTAAAGTATCGACGGTCTACCCGAGGCCAGGGTCGCTAAGACGGGAGGTGTCATTAAATATTGTTTAATGTCTTCGAAGGCCTTCGGCATTTCTCTTCCCAAATAAATTTGGCGTCCCTTTTAACTAGTGCCGAGAAAGGTCGACACCTACTCGACGAGGTTTGAGATAAAGCGTCGAAGATATGCCGACTTCCCTTGAAAAGATCGTAGTTGTTTTAAGGTTTTGGGAGGCGGCATTTCTAAGATAGCTTTAATCTTCTCCGGGTCGATTTCAATTCCACGATGTCGGACAACGAATCCTAAGAATTTCCCGGAGGTGACGCCGAAGGCGCATTTTAAGGGATTCATCTTAAGGTTAAATTGTCTTAATCGTTCGAAAACAATTCTCAAATCATACGAGTGGTTTTCCTTTACTTTGCTTTTGATGACGACATCGTCCACGTAGCATTCGACTTGATTGTGGATGAGATCATCAAAAATTCTTGTCATTGCTCTTTGGTAGGTTGCTCCTGCGTTCTTCGGTCCGAATGGCATCACTTTGTGTAGCAAAATACTCCGATCGGCGTTCGAATGCTTGTAAGCTTTTCATCTTCTGGAGCCATTTTTATCCGGTTGTATCCTGAAGATCCATCCATGAACGAGAATATTTCATGTGTCGAAGCAATATCGATCATCGATTCCGGAATCGGTAGAGGGAATTCATCTTTTGGACATGCCTTGTTTAAATCTCCGAAGTCCACACAAATTCGATTCGACCATTCTTCTTTCCGATCGGCACCACATTGGCTAACCGAGTCGGGTATTGTTCTTCACGGACAAATTTAGCGTCTATTAGCTTTTTAACTTCGGCTATGACTTGTTGTTCGATTTCTAGACGCATTCTTCGGGACCTTGTCGACTGGAACGAGTAGGATCTACTCCTAGCTTATGGTCGCAACCTCCGGAGCTAATCCTGGCATTTCATCGTAGCTCCAAGCAAAACGGTCTTTAAATTCCATTAATAACTTGATTATTTCTTCGGAGTCTTCTTTATTGAGTAAGGAGCTAACAAAGGTAGGTCTAGGCTCTTCGCTAGTACCTAAGTTAACTTCCGTTAACTCATCTATTGTAGATTTGATTTCTTCTTCGAATTCGGTGGAGCGTCTCCGATTTGTAAATCTTCGAGTTCGTCCGTAGTTTCCATGCAGTTTTCATTGGACTTGCAAGTGACAACCAAGCAAAATTCGGTATCGTCAGCCGACCCTACGTGCCGAATCCGAGTCCATACTTTGAATTGGGAGGACGACCGGAGTTATTCCATAACTTTTCAAAATGTTGTGATTGGCCTTTTGTCCATTGTCGAGGTAAGAAACCACGTTGAATTAAATTTTGAACACGGGGAGAGTACCACTCAAAAGGTAATTCCATTAATTCTGATGAAGTGACATCTTCGAATTGTACATTATTTTCAGTTTTGGAGGAAGAAGCACCGCGGTAGAATTTGATCGGCTTTGCACCGTCACTACGTACCTCTTTGACCTCCATACCCTCGATCTTATTAGAATGGATCGGAGTTAGGGTCATAGTATGTGCGTAGTGGTTAATCTTCTCGTACATTGATTTATATTCTTCGTTCTTTTCATCTTCGAGGAGATCTTGTATTGCGGCTTCTTTCGACTTATTGTTGCTTGCTTCTTGCTTGATTTCTTTTTCTTCTTCGGAACTATCTTCCCAATCAACATTGATGGTCGGTTTCCTCCGTCCGATTGTCCTAGTGTCTCTACCACGGCCTCGTCCCCGGCCTCGACCTCGGATGCGAGTTGTGGAGAAACCTTCACCATCTCGCCGGAAGGGAGTGGTGAGTGATCGTTGGACTAGAACTTCGGGTTCTTCATTGTCCCGAACTTTCTTTGCTTCATTTGTTACGGTATCTCTGGAGAAGATTGTTTTCTTTGGCGGTGCATAATAAGCTGCGTCTTCATGGATTCCAATCTCATGTACGGAGAATGGTTGCAAGTCACCTTTGATGCATTGTTCCCCTCCATCGTAATACTTGATGCACTGATGCAGAGATGATGGTACCATCCTGTTTTCATGTATCCATGGTCGGCCCAGTAGAGCATTGAACGACGTTTCTAATCGATTATATGAAATTTTGCGGTTGTCTTTGCTAAATCACCGGTCTTCATCGGTAGCGTTATTGACCCGAGGGCTCTTTCTCCTTTACGGTTGAATCCTCTTAATAACATTTTGTCGGCCTCGAGCTCACGAGCATCAATTTCCAAGTATGCTTAGTGTTCGAAGACTCATTATATTGATTGATGCTCCTGGATCCACCAATACTGCGGAGAGCGTAAACTTCCCGATTGTAGTCGAAATGTACAACGGTCGGTTGTGATCTGCCGTCCCAAGTAGTAGGTCATTGTCCGTGAAGGTAACACCTCGTTGTTCCTTTAACGAGCAAACCTCATCTAAGGAATCTCCGGCCATTTGAGCTAAGCAAAATTTCCGGATCAAGTAAGGCCTTGATCGAGCTTCCCTCATCTCCTTTGATAAGATGAGAGCATCGTAAATGCTCGGTTGGCCGGTAGTTTCTTAAGATGGGCTAGCACGTTGTAGTCCACTTTGTTTCCATGCGTCTCGGCTTCTTCTCGAACGGGTATCTCTTCCGCTGGGGTTGGTTCTTCTTGAACAACCACACGCTTTCCTTTGTCTTTTGGACCCATTCTTGGAGGTAGAACTTTTCCACTTCTTAGGTTGACTTCGTAATTTCTTCGAATCTAGTGTTGAGTTTGTCGGTGTCTCCTCTCGAATCGGAATGATCGGCTCTTCGGATTATCTTCCAAATCCGAAGGCTCTAACTCTATCGTAACTGGAGCTCCTCGAAACTCACAGATAGATCCGTTGCTTGTTGAACTCTCGTAGCCTCCTTGATGGATGCCTTCTTCGTCATTTTGCTCGTCGAGATCTTGTATGATTTGAGAATTGTTGTTGGTATCGAAATCGACGCCCGGATTGTCGCTAGTTACGTAATCGTTAGAAACGAGTCAAAACGTAGCCAACGCCATCACCCTTATCATTATATGATCCCACCGAAGTGAGCGAGATAATCATACAAAATCGAGAGGTTCGAGGGATTTCTCCCCGAATCGGAAACAACTATCCTAGGATAAGCGGCCCCTAGTCTAGCCTTAGGAATCTCGGTCCCCTCTTCTTCGTCGATTTTCTTCTTCTCTTCGATTGTCTCTCGTCGAGGTGGTTCTTCATCGCGAGTGATAATACCGGCTTAACGGGTCTCGAACTCCGAATTGAAGCTCGCACGAAGCGGTTCGGATGTTATCTAAAATCTTCTTCGAAGACCTTGTCCAGGCGGTAGTCCATCCATCGTCGGTTGCATAGGGATCTATCGGAATGACGGGATCGGTTGAGATAACATTGACGGAACCTCCTTTATGGGGTTCCTTCATGTACTCCTTCGGGATTGTTATATTTCCTTTCCGAAGGTTGTCATTGAGCCAACTTTTGAAGGTAATGCGGTCTTCCATCTTGTGCCCAAGCATCCGATGGTAGGGGCAAAAGTTGGGATCACCTTTCTTGTTGACTTCCTCCGGTCTTTTGGGCTCGGCAGCTGGAAATCTGGAGTTTTCATTAAGCTACGGAACATCTTTAGTACTTGCTTCATTTTTGAACGGATATTCTCTCGCTCGAAGCTCCCTCGATGTACGTTGCGGACGAGACGGTTGTTCATCTTGCGGAGACGACCGATAGTCTGGACCGGGGTTGCTTGGTAATTTTGTTGTGGTTGCTTGCGGCCGTTACGGTGGTATTTGCATCGGTTGTTTGCCTTTGTCAAGCTGCTGCAACGATCCGGATTTCTTCTCGAAGGTCTTCACCGGCTTCGCTTGTCCGTCTTGTCGGCAAAACTTAATTGCTTCGCCTCTTCTTGCAAGCTTCCGGCCTTGCTTAACAACTTCTCAAAAGTCTTAATAGTGAATCCCTTGAGGAGAAGTGCTTATCGGGCCGTGAATGCTTTTAAGCGAGATGCCGATTGCATGTTGTTCTTGCGAGTTGTGGTTCGCACTTCATGCTTAAATTTCTCCATCGAAGTATGTAATCCACTAGAGTTTCATTCGGCCTTTGTTTCTCTACCACTAAATCACCTATAGTGATGTGGTGCTGAGCTCCGACGAATCGCTTAATGAAGAGGCTCTCTAGCTACGAGAATGTCTTCACGGAACCGTTGGGTAGTCGCATACCGGTCGAAGGCGATTCCGACGGATCGCTAACGAAGCTGTCGGAAGAGTAGCGCATCGCTCCCGCCGGCATTGCAACAAGCGGCACGAAAGTGTGCAACATGCTTGTCGGGGGTTCCCGGTTCCGTCGAAGGTCTTAAACGAGAGGTGGTACGAAGCCTTTCGGGTATTGGACGGCGTCGAATTCTTACGGGTAAGGTCTACCCGTCCGAATGGATGTCCCGTTCTTCGATTGTGCTAAGGCTTCTCGCACTTGCTGCTCTACCAAGTTCTTGATATCCTTTTCGGGGATCATACTTTGTGTTGTATCCTTTTTCGGCTGGTCATCCCCAGTTGACGGATGTAATCTCCTTTCCTCCGTCTACGATGTGAATGACTTACGGGGTGTCTCTCATGTGGTTGTACTTGACTCTGGAGAGTGGCCGGAGCTACGGCCATCTCTTCCATCCTCTTCGCCATTTGAGCGATCGTGTCGTCCTTTTCTCGAAGCCGTCTCTTCATCGGTTCGGCTCCTCTCTTCTGCAGCTGCGGGAGCACCTTGAGAAGCCGATGAAGCTCGTGTCTCAACCATGTTGATTTTCGCATATTCGTTGTCCATGAATTCCGATGAGTCGATCTCATCTCCGAACTTTTCTTCTCTTTCTTTTGCCGACCGTCGGATGTCGGTTCTCGACTTTTCCATGGCATCTTCTAGCGGAGCTTTCGTGTATCTTTGCGGTTGTCATGCGATGGTTGCCGGGTCCTTTTTCACGAGTCCCCTTCATCGCGGTAGCACTTTCTTCGATTCCAGCCTCATGGCGAGACTTTCTTTCTCGAGTCGCTCGTTTCGATCTCAGCTGCCCCGTAGTGGGACGCCATACCATCCTTCAGCGGCGAAGGTCTAGGACCGGATGGTTCGTTGGCCAAATGCTTGGAAGGTGGTATCCTCCCTAATCCGTAATCCCGAGACTACGACGGGCGGGCTAGCCTTCATCCTCTTGCTTGGCTTTTCTATCATGATGGCGGGCTCTACTCGGGGCCCAAGACGGGATTTGAGCGGCACCCGCCACTATCCTTCGTAGAATTTCCGACACGGGGCGGTTTTCCTTCTTTGCTAGCTTTTCTACCAAAGTTTGCGGTCGAGCGAACGGCGTAGTTCTAGTTCTTTTCTTGCGGCTATCGTTGTAGTATGCGGGGCGTGGTAATGTGGCGAGCAATCTTTCGAACATTCTCCTCATCCTCTGCGGCGGAGAGGGGATGGAACCTGCTTCCTCCCAAAAGTGGTATGTAGTCAGGCAGTGGTGTATATTCTGGTAACGGTGTATATTCTGGCAACTCTGGAATTTCCTCCAGGAAGGCAATCTCGGCGGCTACGGCTTCCACTGGCGATCCTTCTATTTCTATTTCTTCTTTGGGTCTTTGTCGGCGACGGAATCTTCGAGCCTGGACCCGATTTCGAAGACGGAAGGTCTTACGGGAAGATCCGTACCCTCCGCGGTAACGAGTTTACCATAGTTCCGGATTTCTTTCCCCTTTGATTTGGCGAAGTCGGGGTAGGTGCGAAAACAACTAGACCGAGTGGGGGTAGTAAGAACGGTCCTCCTACGGACGGCGGTACTCCTCCTAGTCGGGACCCTTTGCGGGGAGGAAACTCTTGGGTCGACCTAAGGTTGAACTCAAGCAGTGGTTCCTCAGCTTCAGATACCTTGTTCGTCAGTGCAAAGAGGGAGACGTCGGTGACCTTGACGTTCGTGTTTTCAAATCCCTGTCCAAATCGGATGATCCCATTGTCGGGCAGCTCATCCTTATAGACAGCGAAGTCCAGTCCGTTGGTGAAGGAGAAAATCAGTTTCGGGGCTTCCATTTCTCGAGGGTAGATTCCGGTTGTCGGTCCCGAGTTGTGCTTCTTTTCTTTAAGACGAAAAGAAAGGAATTGAAAAGAGTCCGAACTCATTCTTTGTTCATGTATTTATAAGAAGGAATCATTTGTTAAAAGGGTCACTTATTAGAGGGTTTGTTTATTTAGAACGGAATGTTCAAAGGTGTAGAGAAGGTAAGGAATCCGATTCAGAGTTGGAAAGGGAAAGAAAGTCTTAAGCAAGACTTCTCGACTCGAAGGATCATTCCTAAACTAACACCTATCGGGGGTCCACCCCACCTCAGAAATGAGGTAAAAGGATCTCGGAACCTCTCTGTTTAGGGGTGTCTAAACAGTGGCTCCTAAATCCGGGAGAATGTTGGTATACTTGTTCGAGGTAGAAATGAACATAGTATTCCAACGGAAAGAAGGGTAGTTTGATCCACTAAGGACATGGATGCACTACCGATTTTTGAAAGCGAGAATTATTCGATTATAATGGAGAGAGGAATTGTCCCACAGTGAGTCGCCAAAAGTTGTCGGCATATTTTTAGGTTGTGTGATATTTTGAAAAGGGGTCGCCTAACAGAAGTTGTCGGCGAATTTAAATTTTAAATTTAATTTAAATATATATATATATATAATTTAGAAAGTAGTATTTGATTTTGAAAATAATTTTAAATATGAGATTAAACCGATCTCACATCCCAAATAGTTTATATAAACGAGCACCGCACCACAAACCGTGTATCTATCCCTAAGGATAGACACACTGCTTGATGGTGGGGCTCGATCAAATAAACTAGAAGTTTTGTGACATCCGTTTGGTACGCGAACCAATTTTATAAGCCGACAAATTCCCTGCTTAATATGAAAGTATCAAACGGGGTTTATATTACACAGGTTCTTTAAAATTCCATATAAGGGCAAGCCCCTATAGTTAATTACATCTTAAGTGACGGGAATCACCTAAGAAAACTCTCGATAATAATCAATAATTCTGCTCTCAAGAATTTTAAAGTTTAAGTTTTCAAGGATTGAATTTTGGAATTTCGATAGGGAATGGATCAAGTTTGGAACATTTTGTTTTATGAATCCAAAGGAAGAAAAGTAGGAGAAATTACGGATTCGAAGTGAACTTCGGTAACTTCCCGACTATCCTATCATTTGGCTTGAGTTTAGGAAAGTCCTAATATTTATTTAGTATTTCGATCTTGCCAATTTTAATTAATTAGGGCTTATATTTGTATGATAGAATCAAACAAATAGCTTAGAAGATATGAGGGTTTATGTCGTATCGGACGACTACCTCGGAATCTAAGACCGGTTAGGGCTTAATTTGCAATGCAAGTGCCTAACGAAGAGTTGAGGATTTATGTTGCACTAGGCAAGCTACCTCGAAGTCCTATGGCTTTGTTGTTTAATTCTAAGAAGGTTTTGCTGATGACGATGGTCGTGCTGCCCACCATGCTCCGAGCTCCTTGTTGTTGCAGAGGTTTAGTTTTAGAAGTCATAAATCAAGGGATGAGAAAAGTGTTTTGGTTTAGAGAAGTCTTAATTTCCAAGTGTTTTTGTATTTTAATTAAAACAAATCTTAAAGTTGATTATAACGACACCGGTTAAGATCCCACGGTTCCATCCTTCAGGCATCATTATTTTTATCGGATTCACTTAGTCCAGATGAATTTGCTAAACTCAACTGAATGAGTTCCACACTTTCATTTAGACCGTGGGAAATCCCGTTAGCAACACGTAGGTTACATCATCCGAGGTATTCCCGATCATCCAACAGGACGTTTTAATTTAGTTGTAATTGTAGTTTTGTGTTACTGTTTGTGATTAAATTTTGAGTTGTTTTATATTTTGAAATGTTGTGGCGGTGAATTTTATCTTGCAATAACTTTTAACTTAGTTTTGGTTTCAGTTTTAGGGACTATCCTAAAGGTGTGGGTTTTCATGCAACAGTTGTTTTATCATGCAAGAAAAGTAAAGTGCATTTGCAATAAAGTAAATTGCAAGAAAGTAAATTGCAAGAAAGTAGATTGCAATAAAATAAAAGCGTACCTGGAGGGTCTTCCCGTCATCCCAAGCTGCACTTAAAACACAATTAGAATATTTAAGCAAGTTCCTAGGTAAAGCTAAGGGAAAGGTTATGGTTTTCTACCAAATTCCTAATCCTATAGCTAGTCATCTCCTATGACGTCTAGGTTCTTTGTGTTTTTGTTTGAGGACGATTTTCTTCATCAAAGAACAATTAAATCCAATTGTTCTTATAAATATCCTATCATATTGAGGAAGTGCTTAAGAAGAATCTTAAACATCTTTTCGATATTTCTAGGATTGTTTTAAGTCCAAATGAATTTAATTATATAAATGAATCAATCGTCCGAGGTTTTCGAAGTTTTGTTAACTTGCCAGTTGAATTAAGACATTTGAATATCCTATGAGTGAAGTAGCACTTCATTTAATGTTTCATTTAGGAGTTATAATAATCAAAGCTTTCGAGGGTAAATTAGTATTCAAATGATTTGATTTAAGTTAAAGAGTTTAAATTTGGAATAGTGTTCAAGTTGCTTTATATTTAATTTCTTTTATGTCTTAGGTGATGTTATATTTAATTCAATTTAATTTAATTGAGTTTTAATTTAATTTAATTTAATTTAATTTGATTTGATGTTTAATTAATTTGATTTGATTTAATTTAATTTAATTATTTAATTTAATTTAATTTAATTTAATTTAATTTAATTTAATTTAATTTAATTGTTTAATTTAATTTAATTTAATTTAATTTAATTTAATTATTTAATTTAATTGTTTAATTTAATTTAATTTAATTTAATTATTTAATTTAATTTAATTGTTTAATTTAATTTAATTTTTTAATTTAATTTAATTTAATTATTTAATTTAATTTAATTGTTTAATTTAATTTAATTTAATTTAATTTAATTTAATTATTTAATTTAATTGTTTAATTTAATTTAATTTAATTTAATTTAATTTAATTTAATTTTAATTTAGTTTAATTTAATTTAATTTTAATTTAATTTTAATTTATAATTTTAATTGAAATTTTAAAAGAGTTTAATGATTTAATTAAGTCTTTTAATATTTTAAATTTGAGTTATCATTTTAATTAAGAGTTAAGTGTTAATGATATAATTAGTTTAGGGATTTTTTAAATTAAAGAATAAATCTCTTCCTAATAAATATCCCTTATTTTAATAATTCCAATTTTATTATTCTTCCAAATTTAATCTATTATTTAATTAAAGTTTAATCATTTTAAAAATTGTTTAATGAGTTTCTACCCTTTAATTATTTAAATTTCAATCATCCAAATCAGATTAAGATCAAATATTTTACTTGTTGATTTTCTTTTATTAAACCTAAAGTTTTAATTAAGGGTTAAAAGTTTAATTACCATTTTACCCCTTATGCTTAATAATTTCATAACTCACTAAATTGAACTCAAATGAACTTGAAATTTTTATGTGACTCCACTCATATGTCAATAAAGACATGAGAGGAGAAAATGTGATTTTTCTGTATTTAATTTATTTATATAATTATTTTTGGTGGAAAATAGAGATTTTCAAGGAAAATTTAATAACATGACCAAGGGAAAGTTTCTGTCCTTAAGAAAATTAGGGGACATTCCTAATGACCAGAGAAGCACTTGGACCAATTTTGGTGATTTTTTGAATTATATTATTTTTATTATAATTATTTTAAGTTTTGGAGTGTTAATTAATTTAAAAATAAAATAAATGTTGAAAAATGGATTTTATATTTTTCAAAGATCTCTCTGATATCAAGGAAACCAGAGAATCAAATTTTGCAATTTTCTGATTTTTCTATGATTTATTATAATTATTTTAGTGAAAATGCTAGAAAATACATTTTTTAATTTTAAAATTACCTTAAAGCTTTAAAATTTAATATCTCACTAAATAAACCTAGGAAAAATATGGGATTTGTTCCTGTGTGATTAAAATTCAAAATGTGACATTTTGGTGAATTTTATTATTTTTGTGATTTTTATTATTTTTTAATTATTAAAAATATTAAAATATTATTAAAAATCAACTTTTTTAGAAAATTGAAATTTTAATTTTCTTAGGTTCCCCTGATATCAGAGAGGCTCCAAAACCAATTTGATGGATTTTTGAAAAGTATTTTAAAAGTTATGAATTTTTAAAGTTTAAAATGGCTAAGTGGCTTAATCGACCCAATTAGTGGGGCTAACCAAGTCCAATTGACCTCAAATTTTTATGGTGGATTCCTCTGATCCTAAAGGTCAGTGGAGAATTGATTTCAAGTCAATTTGATGCCTGGTTAACTCTAATTAATTAAAGACCTATTTTGGGTGTTTAAGCCGATTAGGGTTGTTTTGAATGAACTAAGCCAAAATCTATTTTTTCTAGGGTTCTCTGGTCATAAGGAACATCACCAAATTTTCCTAGAATTTATTTCACAACATGCTATTTACTGGAATTAAAATACTCAAAACAGTGACACTGAACTTGAAAAATCAAGAACTCTTCATAGGGATGGCCTCGACTTTGGAAAATTCGGGGAATGTTCCCAAATTCGGAGGCTTCAAAAGCCCTATGGTCTCATGCCATGGTGAATTGTATGCATGCATGGAGAATTAAAACAATGCAGAGAGTAAATAAATTATAAAAAATAAAATATTTGATGAAATTAAGTGATTTCTTTTCCACATTATTCTCCTCTCTTCACCGAGCAAGAGGGTATTTTTATTTTATTTTTCTGATTTTTCTACACGGAGATATGAATTTTTGAAGTTTAGGGAATTAAATAAATAAAAAAAATCCCTAATTTTCTATTTATCCACGCGGCGCCGACTCATCCTCGGCATCTCCGAAACGCCGCGTGTCGCGCTCCCATTCGACGCCGCCACCCGAGTCGGCGGCCGGGCCCCGCGGTTCTCGTACCGTCTCTCCGGTCCGACGCCATCTCGAGCCGTCCGTCCGCGCGTGTATTGAATGGACGGCATCCGTTCATCGTCCCCGAGTGTTCTCACCCGAGAGCCGTCCACACTAAATCCCTAAGATCTCGCTCGATTCTCGATGGATTTTTATGTTCTTATACTCTATGGATTCGTCTTGAAGAGACGAACACATCTATACGGTTAACATGCATTGAAACTAAAGCATTTGAAAGGGAGAATCTCCAGAAGCTCGGGATGAAAAGTTAGCTCATACCTTGGCTCAGAGAAGTGTGGCTTCAATCTGAGAGCTGTTGCACCTTCGATTGGGTCCCAACAAGCTCCAGATGAAGTCTCTGAGTGCAGTGAATTGTCCGGATATGATTTCGACCAAGCCCGATCACAAAGCTTGGAGGCTGGAGCAAGCTGGGTGGCTCGGAGATGGGGCTTTTGATGGTGGACACCTTCCCTTGGTGCAGTGAAGGTGTAGAGCCAATCGATTTGGGAATTGGCTCAGCTGTGGAGAAGTGTCCTGGTTTTGGGTGGAATTTCGACTACGAAATTGAGCTTACGAGAGGAGAAATGGCGGGGGATTTCACTTGGGGATCAAGTGCTCTAAGGGTGGAGGAGGGTGCGGAACAATTTTGGCAGAGTTTTGGCAAGGTTTATGCTTCTCTTCCTCTCATGGCCGAGAGGGTGGAGTTTAAATAGAGCTGGTCGGGGGCCTCCGGGGGAGTTAGGGCTTGGGATCGAGCCTGCTACGGTGAGGAGAAGAACAGCCATGGTAGCCACTGGGGATGGGGCGGCTCGGCGAGTGAGAATTTCGATGTTGGCTCACATGTGAGCTCTCGGCCATGGTGTTTTCCGGCGGCTCGGTGGCCGGCCGGCCGAGACGATGGTCACCATCTTGGTCGGGTGGGTCGGGAGTGGAGGTTTAGTGCAATCAATTGGCCATGGACATGTGTAAAGGCTTTGATCCAAAGTAGAATGGGGCATGGCTAGTTTTGAGTCTAAATGGGTCAATCCACCCATTTGGGCTTGGTGCACCCTTCGAGGTGGCTTTGGATCTTGTGGGGGATCAAAGGGATCAGCTTGGTTTGGCATGGAGAAGTCTCCAGTCCAAATATATTTGGATTAAATTTAAGTTTAGGTGAAACATGATTAAGGCTAATGAGCTTTAGGGATTAAGGAAAGCCCCCCTCTTCTTACCCAATATGGCATGGTGGAGTGTCCAAAGCTCTCATGGCTCACATGTGGCTCATGCATGGCTTCATGGCTCACCTTTGGCTTGGCGAAAAGTTTGGTCGATTTCATAAAAAAGGATTTTAAGGATTTTGGATAATTTGGTGGAAATTTGGATGAAGCTTCATTTAGAAATATTTGATCATTGGTTTAGGACTTAGGGATGATTTTAATTGAAAGTATGATGAGGGGAAATGTCATATGGGCTTTGGAAGAATTTTTGGGGTTTTGGATTTGGTGGAAGTGGGCTTTTAAAATGGTTTAAGGAATGGGCCCTTAAGTTTAAAAATGAATTTATGGATGGGAATTTTGTAAAGAGGTTGGGCCAAATAATTGTTGGGTTTAGCTCATGGATGTGTCATGAGTGATTTGAAACAAATTGGGGGTGATTTGGATTTGAATTGGGTTGAATTTGGGTTAGGTTTGGGTTTAGGTCAAAAATGGGCCTTTTAACCTTGGGTTGAGTTTGAGTGGGGTTTGGGTTCAAATTTTGGGCAAATCATGTTAGGGTTTTGTTTGTGGGAATGTTAAGGAAGATTTAGAAAAGATTTGAGGTTAATTGGAGTTGAATTGGGTGAGTTTGGGTTAAGTTTGGGTCATGGGTCCAAATTGGGCTTTAAGGCCAAAAGTGAGATTGGATCCAAATGTCAATCAAATTGGACTTGGATTTGGTCTAGATTGGTATTGGGAATGTTGAATTGAAGTTTAGAATTGAATTGGACCAGAATTTGGGTCAATTGGATAGGTTTGGTTTGACATTGGGTTCACTTTGGGTTAAAATGGGTGAAATTGGGGGTTTTGACAAAAGTAGGGTAAATTGACAAAATTGGCCCATGGTGTAGTTGGACAAAATGAAATTGGGAATATTTCGGATTTTTTGGAATTTTCTGGGAATTTTCTGAATTTTTGGATTTTTAGGCTAAGAAGGGTATTTTGGGTATTTGGAGGGTATTGGGAGGTATTTTTGGAATTTTTGGTATTTTTGGGTATGGATGATCAATTTGAGTGATGTGGAGATGTTTGAGAGTGATTTTGGAAAATTTTGGGTAATTTGGAAATTTTGCAAAAATTTGGGTAATTTCAAGGGTTTTGGGTAGGTTTAGTAGGTGTAGGGTCCTGGGGGTCAAAAATTGAAAATTTGGGAAATTAAAGATTGGGTGAATCTAGGTGGAAAGAAATCATTTTGGTTGAGCCATGAAGCCATTTCAAGCCCATATGAGCCATGAAAGGACTCATTTGAGGCATTATTTATGTTGTTCACTAACCTCTTGGCGAGGGCTTAGGGGTTAAGGACCATCCATGTGAATCACCTACATGAGTCGGGAGGTTAAGTTGGGTATGGGTGTGGTTTTAGGAAGTGTGTGGAAATGTAGTGTGTAAGTGTAGTGTGTATGTAAGTGTATGTGTAAGTCGGCCCCTTCACTGGACCGAGGCCGCCGGGGCGATCCTAAGGCCGAAGAGTCCTATAGGAACTCATCCTTTAAACTTCTACATTTGATTTCAACCCTCTAGGTGATTAGGGGTCTATAGTCGAGTTTGTGGAGTTTGCGGGGAGTTTAGAAGTGGTTTAAATTTCTAAAATGTGGGTCCCGATTCTAGTCCTCTAAGATAGTCGAAGGAAAAGCTGAAGGCTAGATCCTAAGCACTAAAAAGAAGAAGGAAGACCTCATCAAAAATGAGGTCAACAAATGGACCCCCAATAGGTGTGGTGAGTGACGGAGCACACCGCGCGTATGGTGTTGACCGAAGCGATCAACAAAGCCAACACGGATGTCCAAGTGACGAACTTAGGACGAAGTAGAAGAGTTTCTGCTGGGAGTGTCGAGTATATCTGCGGAACCGGAGATTCTTGAACTCTCGTCGGGGAAAGGAAAAGGAGGTGAATCCCAAATCACATGATGCTGGGGAATTTCGATTTAGATTTTATTTTGTTTTAGTTTAAGTTTTGATGTGTGAGTTTAAATTTTAGTTTGGAGTTTCGATTTAGATTGAAGTTTGTCGAAATTAATTTGAGGAAATTTGGATTTGAAATGAGAATTGGAATTTTGAGGTTTTAGATGTAACATCTTTAACCTCGAAAGAAAATTGAATTGATTAGATTGAATCGTTGCAATGAGAAGAGATCTCAGAGCAATGTGGTGTTGGATGTAAAAATCCTTAACCTCGAGAGTTTGATTTTGATGTATTTCGGTCGTGATAGGAAAAGAATCCTAAAACGGTGCGGTCTTGGATGTAAAATCCTCGACCCAAAATGTTTGAATTTGATGTATTTCGGTACGATAGGAAAAGGATCCTAAAGCGAGTGCAGTCTTGGATGTAAGATCCTCGACCCAAAAGTTTGAATTTGATGTATTTCGGTGCGATAGGGAAAGAATCCTAAGCGAGTGCGATCTTGGATGTAAAATCCTCGACCCGAAAATGTTTGAATTTGATGTATTTCGAGTGCAATAGGGAAGAATCCTAAAGCGGTGCGATCTTGGTTGTAAAATCCTCGACCCAAAAGTTTGAATTGATGTATTTCGGTGTAATAGAGAAGAATCCTAGCAGCAGTGCGGTCTTAGATGTAAAATCCTCGACCCAAAAATTTGAATTCGATGTATTTCGAGTGCGATAGGGAAGAATCCTAAAGCGGTGCGGTCTTGGATGTAAAATCCTCGACCCAAAAGTTTGAATTTGATGTATTTCGGTGCGATAGGGAAGAATCCTAAAGCGGTGCGGTCTTGGATGTAAAATCCTCGACCCGAAAATGTTTGAATTTGATGTATTTCGGTGCGATAGGGAAGAATCCTAAAGCGGTGCGGTCTTGGATGTAAAATCCTCGACCCAAAAGTTTGAATTTGATGTATTTCGGTGCGATAGGGAAGAATCCTAAAGCGATGCGGTCTTGGATGTAAAATCCTCGACCCAAAAAATTTGAATTTGATGTATTTCGGTCTGCATAGGGAAGAATCCTAAAGCAGGTGTAGTCTTGGATGTAAAATCCTCGACCCAAAAGTTTGAATTGATGTATTTCGGTGCAATAGGAAAGAATCCTAAAGCGAGTGCGGTCTTGGATGTAAAATCCTCGACCCAAAAGTTTGAATTTAATGTATTTCGGTGCAATAGGGAAGAATCCTAAAACGGTGCGATCTTGGATGTAAAATCCTCGACCCAAAAGTTTGAATTTGATGTATTTCGGTGCAATAGGGAAAGAATCCTAAAGCGAGTGCGATCTTGGATGTAAAATCCTCGACCCAAAATGTTTGAATTTGATGTATTTCGGTGCGATAGGGAAAGAATCCTAAAGCGATGCGGTCTTGGATGTAAAATCCTCGACCCAAAAGTTTGAATTTGATGTATTTCGGTGCGATAGGAAAGAATCCTAAAGCGGTGCGGTCTTGGATGTAAAATCCTCGACCCAAAATGTTTGAATTTGATGTATTTCAGGTGCAATAGGGAAAGAATCCTAAAGCGAGTGTAGTCTTGGATGTAAAATCCTCGACCCAAAAGGTTTGAACTTGATGTATTTCGGTGCGATAGGGAAAGAATCCTAAAGCGAGTGCGAGTCTTGGATGTAAAATCCTCGACCCAAAATGTTTGAATTTTGATTTGATTGATATTTGATTCGAGATCCGGAAGAAATTGAATTTGAATTTGATTGAGACTTGAAGCACTGGAAAGATTGAATTTGGAAATTTGGAAGGATGAGTTTGAACTCGATTGAAATTTGATTTAAGATTTGATTTGAAATTTGGAAGATCAAGTTTGAAACTTGATCGAGATTGGGTTTGAAATTTGATTGAGAATTTGACTTGGAATTTGGAAAGATCAAATTTGAAATTTGATCGAGAGTGGATTTGAAATTTGATTGAGATTTGATTTGGAATTTGGAAAGATGAATTTGAAATTTGATTGAAAATTTGAAAGGATGGAATTTGAGATTTGTGTTGATTTCGTTTATCTTTTAATGATTTATTTTATTTTATCGTTTATTTAACGTTCATATGAATTTGGTATTTGTCATTTTTCAGATTTTTTTTTAGAAAGTTTTCTTTTATTCTCTTTTTTTTCTTTTCTGTTCTTTGTTCGAAGTTCATTTAACTTTAATGGCGTTTCCCAATCAATTTGCACAAAAGAGGTGAAGGCCAAAAACGTGACATGGTCACTTTCATTCCAATCATGTTGAAAATACATCATACAACTCGATCCGGAATACATTTCATACAATCCATGTAGACTCAAAACGGATCTGTGTATGATCTTTGTTGATTCATCCAAAGAAGCATACGTCGAAAAATTCATGTACGAATAGTGGGGTACATGGTCGATAACATCACCTTCCAAGCCATCCTTGGCAAGGATGCCGGTTGGATGTACGTTGGAGGTGTGATATTTCTCATGTAACTCACGGCTCGTAAGGCGGAGGTTCTCTAGCTACGGGTACGGTTGGAAATGGTAAGGTATCTTGCTTGTCGTCCATCCTCACGAAAGTAAGCGAGATTCGCTCCATTGGCACTCCTGGTATGCAATGCTTTGCGATATACTGCTCCGTTACCCTGCGGTATCATGACGGAACCCACCGGTAAAGGTATCTTCTGCGGCCCTCGGAACTCACCGGGCTCGTTATCCGGAGGTCGGATCCGAACATGATGTTACACTCATTCGAGAAAGAGGCTGTGCGAAAGGTCCGACGAAGTCGTGGTGATCAATATGTGGGGGTATGCGGTCACCTTGTTTGTAGATGTTGATAATGCGGCTATTGGGTATGCAATCTGCTGGCGATACCCTCCATGTTATCAATCTTTTTACCATTCTCTTGATGACTAATGGCATCGGATCTACTTGCCCATGACGGAGTATCCACGGTGGGTTTCCCTTTCGTCTTCGACGAAAGTTGTAGCGAGCATCCGCATTGTATTGTGATTCTTCCTTTCCACGGCATCCATCTCGGGGTTCCGAGTATGTGTTTTCCCTTAGGCGGCCTGCTCGGCCCATTCTCTTCGGATCCCGGATACAATCCACGATTCTGTTGTTGTTCATACTGCGAGAATACGTCGGTATGTAGCTCGAGGCCTTCTAGTATGTTGATTCTTCTTCCTTTAATTCTCTCGAAGTATTCGAAAGTTTTCTTTTCAACATTTTGCATCCTCTCCGGCTCGTATTCCGGAATGATCTGCGGATGGCGAGGCCTTGTGACATATTGTGGGATATATGGTTCAATCCCTTCACGTTCCCCCGCATACCTCGGCTCCTCGGGGATGATGCACGTCGGGACATCCCCGGGGTTGCTTCTGCGACAAGGTCATGCACTGTCGGTGGTTCTATCCGGTGGCGTGGTAGCCTTCTTTCTTCGATCTTCGGAGATTTCCACGGTTCTTTCGTTATCCTAGGAGTCGGCCTCCTTTCTTCGAGTTACTGGTGAACCGGTGTCCTTGAAATGTGTGTGCTGGCATTAGCGATTGTCTCGTCGCGCGGTCCGCGGCTAGTTTTGTTAACATCTTACGGATACGGCGATTCTTATTTCTTCGTTGCGTGGGCGTGAGAGTAGCTCTCCGCACTTCTTGAATCTCTGCGGGCGCGGCGCTGACAAGCTTGCCCTCTGCTGTAGTGATTACGGACTTCATTTTCTTGTCTTCTTCAGTATTTGCCTTTCTCTTCTTGCTGCTGGATTGGTGGCTTGGGCCACCCACTTTCATCACTTGTACGTCGGGCAGTTCTTCTCGGTTAGCGGGACCCGGTCACTTTCCTCGTACTCGTAGGCCTGCTGGTGCGAAATGCGAGTCGATCTCGATTATCGCTCCATCTTTCACCCTCTTTTCATCGAGTGCGAGGCTTACGCCATTCTTAAAGTTCAAGACCAACCGCCCGTTCGACATTTCCCTGCGAAAAGACAAGGAAAAGGATCAGGGGCTGTACTAAGAACAAGAACATTAAGAAAATGTTTATTAAAGATACATTTTTTATTATTCTTATATTTTGAAATTTAACGGGAATGAAGTAGGATAAGATGAGGGAAGAGATTTTGATTTGAAAAAGAAAACAAGGAAAACTTAATTATCATGATTTTATTTATCTTAGCACATTTTATTATTTTTGGGTTCGGACCCGATCATAAGTAATTACTTCGCCCGTGTTTCTTAGGGATGAAGAATTCATTCCTTCGAAACATCGGGTAGCGTAATACTTTTTCAAGTATCGTCCGTTGATCGGAAGCATATGTCGTTCTCCCCGACAATTCACTAGGCGGTAGGAACCTCCACGAGTATACTTGCTTCGACCACGAATGGTCCTTCCCAAGTGGGTTCGAATTTTCCTCCTATCTTGCGGTGTGCGAGAATAGGTCTCTTGAGAACGAGAACTAAGTCACCAACTTTGAAGGTTCTCGGGCGGACCCGGTTTGTCATGGGCTTGAACCATCTTAGCTTGGTATAGTTCTAAATTCGTTGCTGCTGCAAGTCTTTTCCCTTCCAAGCTTTCTAATTCTTCGAGTCGTAATGCGGCGTTTTCTTCGTCGTGATCTTGTTTGCAAGCTGCAATTCCGAGTGAAGGAAGGCCGAACCTCTAAAGGTAACATCGCCTCGGACCCATACACCGGAGCGTAAGGTGTAGCTTGAGTAGGAGTTACGAAGGTTGTCCGGTAGGCCCATAAGGCTTCTAACAATTTCTCGTGCCAATTTCTCTTATTATCGTCCAAGGTTTTCTTTAAGATTTGAACGAGAGTTTTATTAAAAGCCTCGGCGAGACCGTTTGCTCTTGGGTAGTAAATTGTCGAGTATCGCCGGTCGATTCCGTGTCTCACGACAAAATTGTTGATTTGTGTGCTTCGAATGCGACCCATTATACGAGATGATCTGCGCGGCACTCCGAAACGGTAGACAACTTGGTTCTTGAAAAGCCGTAGCACGTGGTGTGCTTTCACTTCTCTAAGTGGAGCCGCACGCCCACTTGGAAAAGTAATCTGTAGCCGCAAGAATGAAGCGATGTCCTTTTGAAGATGGTGGTTCTATCGGACCCACTATATACGTGCCCTGACATTCGAATGGCCGCGACGCGATTGTCGGGTGTAGCACATTTGGAGGTTGGTGTAGAACCACTCCGTGCACTTGGCATTGATGACGGCTCTTGGCGATTTTCATGCGGTCGGTCATCATCGAGGGCCGAGTAGTACCCTAGTCTCTTAATTTTCATTTTCATCTTTGGACCCGGCGGTGAGCGCCACGGAGTCCTGAATGCACCTCTTTAACAATTTCACGGGCCTCGGACCCGCTTAGGCACCTTAGCCACATTTGATCAAAAGACCTTACGTATAATGTGTTGTTTATTAATGCGTAGGACGAGTTCTTTTCTTGATCGATGGGCTAGCGACCTATCGTCCGGTAGCTTTCTCGTTTGCGGGTAGTCCATCGATGGTTGTCGCCGATCTTACGTGTTTTTACATCCTTCTTGCTGTTGATTCTTTTTCTTTTTCGATTTGTGTATTGTGTCTATGTCAAGCTGTGATAGGACTCGACGTCCAGTGAGTCGACACTTCCATCGATTCATCTTGCAAACGGGCAAATTCTTTTGCGAGACGGGCTAAAGCATCTGCTAAAGCATTTTCTTTTACGGGAATTTTGTAGATCGTTACATTTGGAATCCGTTCCAACAATTTGTATGGCATCTTGGAAGTATTGTTCGAGTCTTGGTTTAAAAATTCTGTATTGTCCGCAATCGTTGAATGATCAGCTGTGAATCCCCGTAGATGTTGATGTCCGTTATCCCCATTTGAATAGTTAATTCCGATCCCGTTATGAGGGCTTCGTATTACGCTTCGTTGTTTGTACACGGTTCCGTTAAGTGGTAGGAGTATCTTAACATCCCCGCTCCGGTGTTATAAAGATTAGCCCGATTCCTGCCTTACGGGCACTATCACTTGCGATTCTTCGTCTTTGTGTCTTGAAGATGCTCCGTCGAAATATAATTCCCAACGTCGATCATTAAGGTCTTCTAGGTTCATTATTTGTTCATCCGGCAAATCATCATTGAGAGGAGATTCCGCCGGCAAAGGGTGTCTTCGAGAGGAAGTCTGCTAAGACTTGTCCCTTTACGGCACGCGGAGGCACGAAAGTTATATCGAATTGCAATAATATCATTGACCATCCGGCAAGTCTGCAGGAAAGTGTTGGACGAGTCATCGAAGTATTGCAATGGATTAAACTTCGAAATCGGAGTTGACCTTGTGAGAAAGCATGTAGTGCTCGAGCTTTTGAGCGGCGAAGATCGGGACGAAACAATGCTTTTCGATTGCGGGATACCTTACTTCCGTCGGAAGTAAACGACGGCTTAAGTAGTAAAGAGCATTTTCTTTACCCTCATCATTGACACAGGCTAACGGGGCTCAGAGAGAGTCATCTAAAGCCGCGGTGTAAAGTATCGGCGGTCTACACGAGGCTGGGGCTGCTAAGACGGGAGGTGTCATTAAATATTGTTTAATGTCTTCGAAGGCCTTCGGCATTTCTCTTCCCAAATAAATTTGGCGTCCCTTTTAACTAGTGCTGAGAAAGGCCGACACCTACGACGAGGTTTGAGATAAAGCGTCGAAGATATGCCAACTTCCCTTGAAAAGATCGTAGTTGTTTTAAGGTTTTGGGAGGCGGCATTTCTAAGATGGCTTTAATCTTCTCCGGGTCGATTTCAATTCCACGATGTCGGACAACGAATCCTAAGAATTTCCGGAGGTGACGCCGAAGGCGCATTTTAAGGGATTCATCTTAAGGTTAAATTGTCTTAATCGTTCGAAAACAATTCTCGAATCATACGAGTGGTTTTCCTTTACTTTGCTTTTGATGACGACATCGTCCACGTAGCATTCGACTTGATTGTGGATGAGATCATCAAAAATTCTTGTCATTGCTCTTTGGTAGGTTGCTCCTGCGTTCTTCGATCCGAATGGCATCAACTGTGTAGCAAAATACTCCGATCGGCGTTACGAATGCTTGTAAGCTTTTCATCTTACGGAGCCATTTTTATCTGGTTGTATCCCGAAGATCCATCCATGAACGAGAATATTTCATGTGTCGAAGCAATATCGATCATCGGTTCTGGAATCGGTAGAGGGAATTCATCTTTTGGACATGCCTTGTTTAAATCTCCGAAGTCCACACAAATTCCGATTCGACCATTCTTCTTTCAGTGGCACCACATTGGCTAACCGAGTCGGGTATTGTTCTTCACGGACAAATTTAGCGTCTATTAGCTTTTTAACTTCGGTATGACTTGTTGTTCGATTTCTAGACGCATTCTTCGGGACCTTGTCCGTTGGAACGAGTAGGATCTACTCCTAGCTTATGGACTGCAACCTGCGGAGCTAATCTCGGCATTTCATCGTAGCTCCAAGCAAAACGGTCTTTAAATTCCATTAATAACTTGATTATTTCTTCGGAGTCTTCTTTATTGAGTAAGGAGCTAACAAAGGTAGGTCTAGGCTCTTCGCTAGTACCTAAGTTAACTTCCGTTAACTCATCATTGTAGATTTGATTTCTTCTTCGAATTACGGTGGAGCGTCTCCAATTTGTAAATCTTCGAGTTCGTACGTAGTTTCCATGCAGTTTTCATTGGACTTGCAAGTGACAACCAAGCAAAATTCGGTATCGTCGGCCGACCTCTGTCGTGCCGAATCCGAGTCCATACTTTGAATTGGGAGGACGACCGGAGTTATTCCATAACTTTTCAAAATGTTGTGATTGGCCTTTTGTCCATTGTCGAGGTAAGAAACCACGTTGAATTAAATTTTGAACACGGGGAGAGTACCACTCAAAAGGTAATTCCATTAATTCGATGAAGTGACATCTTCGAATTGTACATTATTTTCGAGTTTTGGAGGAAGAAGCACCGCGGTAGAATTTGATCGGCTTTGCACCGTCACTACGTACCTCTTTGACCTCCATACCCTCGATCTTATTAGAATGGATCGGAGTTAGGGTCATAGTATGTACGTAGTGGTTAATCTTCTCGTACATTGATTTATATTCTTCGTTCTTTTCATCTTCGAGGGAGATCTTGTATTGCGGCTTCTTTCGACTTATTGTTCTTGCTTCTTGCTTGATTTCTTTTTCTTCTTCGGAACTATCTTCCCGATCAACATTGATGGTTGGTTTCCTGCATCCGATTGTCCTAGTGTCTCTACCACGGCCTCGTCCCGGCCTCGACCTCGGATGCGAGTTGTGGAGAAACCTTCACCATCTCGCCGGAAGGGAGTGGTGAGTGAGCTGTTGGACTAGAACTTCGGGTTCTTCGTTGTCCCGAACTTTCTTTGCTTCATTTGTTACGGTATCTCTGGAGAAGATTGTTTTCTTTGGCGGTGCATAATAAGTTGCGTCTTCATGGATTCCAATCTCATGTACGGAGAATGGTTGCAAGTCACCTTTGATGCACTGTTCCCCTCCATCGTAATACTTGATGCACTGATGCAGAGATGATGGTACCATCCTGTTTTCATGTATCCATGGTCGGCCCAGTAGAGCATTGAACGACGTTTCTGAATCGATTATATGAAATTTTGCGGTTGTCTTTGCTAAATCACCGGTCTTCATCGGTAGCGTTATTGACCAGAGGGCTCTTTCTCCTTTACGGTTGAATCCTCTTAATAACATTTTGTCGGCCTCGAGCTCACGAGCATCGATTTCCAAGTATGCTTAGTGTTCGAAGACTCATTATATTGATTGATGCTCCTGGATCCACCAATACTACGGAGAGCGTAAACTTCCCGATTGTAAGCGAAATGTACAACGGTCGGTTGTGATCTGTCGTCCCAAGTAGTAGGTCATTGTCCGTGAAGGTAACACCTCGGCTTGTTCCTTTAACGAGCAAACCTCATCTAAGGAATCTCCGGCCATTTGAGCTAAGCAAATTTCCGGATCGAAGTAAGGCCTTGATCAGAGCTTCCCTCATCTCCTTTGATAAGATGAGAGCATCGTAAATGCTCAGTTTGGCCGGTAGTTTCCTAAGATGGGCTAGCACGTTGTAGTCCACTTTGTTTCCATGCGTCTCGGCTTCTTCTCGAACGGGTATCTCTTCGTCTGGGGTTGGTTCTTCTTGAACAACCACACGCTTTCCTTTGTCTTTTGGACCCATTCTTGGAGGTAGAACTTTTCCACTTCTTAGGTTGACTTCGTAATTTCTTCGAATCTAGTGTTGAGTTTGTCGGTGTCTCCTCTGAATCGGAATGAGCGGCTCTTCGGATTATCTTCCAAATCCGAAGGCTCTAACTCTATCGTAAGCTGGAGCTCCTCGAAACTCGCGAGATAGATCCGTTGCTTGTTGAACTCTCGTAGCCTCCTTGATGGATGCCTTCTTCGTCATTTTGCTCGTCGAGATCTTGTATGATTTGAGAATTGTTTTTGGTATCGAAATCGACGCCCGGATTGTCGCTAGTTACGTAATCGTTAGAAACGATCAAAACGTAGCCAACGCCATCACCCTTATCATTATATGATCCCACCGAAGTGAGCGAGATAATCATACAAAATCGAGAGGTTCGAGGGATTTCTCCCCGAATCGGAAACAACTATCCTAGGATAAGCGGCCCCAGTCCAGCCTTAGGAATCTCGGTCCCCTCTTCTTCGTCGATTTTCTTCTTCTCTTCGATTGTCTCTGTCGAGGTGGTTCTTCTATCGCAAGTGATAATACCGGCTTAACGGGTCTCGAACTACGAATTGAAGCTCGCACCGAAGCGGTTCGGATGTTATCTAAAATCTTCTTCGAAGACCTTGTCCGAGGCGGTAGTCCATCCATCGTCGGTTGCATAGGGATCCATCGGAATGACGGGATCGGTTGAGATAACATTGACGGAACCTCCTTTACGGGGTTCCTTCATGTACTCCTTCGGGATTGTTATATTTCCTTTCCGAAGGTTGTCATTGAGCCGACTTTTGAAGGTAATGCGGTCTTCTATCTTGTGCCCGAGCATCCAGGTGGTAGGGGCGAAAGTTGGGATCACCTTTCTTGTTGACTTCCTCGCGGTCTTTCGGGCTCGCGGCGTGGAAATGCAGAGTTTTCATTAAGCTACGGAACATCTTTAGTACTTGCTTCATTTTTGAACGGATATTCTCTGCTCGAAGCTCCCTCGATGTACGTTGCGGACGAGACGGTTGTTCATGCTTGCGGAGACGACTGATAGTTGGACCGGGGTTCTTTGGTAATTTTGTTGTGGTTCGTTGCGGCCGTTACGGTGGTATTTGCATCGGTTGTTTGCCTTTGTCAACTGCTTGCAACGATCCGGATTTCTTCTCGAAGGTCTTCACCGAGCTACGCTTGTCCGTCTTGTCGGCGAAACTTAATTGCTTCGCCTCTTCTTGCAAGCTTCCGGCCTTGCTTAACAACTTCTCAAAAGTCTTAATAGTGAATCCCTTGAGGAGAAGTCTTTATCGGGCCATGAATGCTTTTAAGCAAGATGCCGGCTGCATGTTGTTCTTGCGGTTGTGGTTCACACTTCATGCTTAAATTTCTCCATCGAAGTATGTAATCCACTAGAGTTTCATTCGGCCTTTGTTTCTCTACCACTAAATCACTATAGTGATGTGGTGCTGAGCTCCGACAAATCGCTTAATGAAGAGGCTCTCTAGCTACGAGAATGTCTTCACGGAACCGTTGGGTAATTACGCATACCGGTCGAAGGCGATTCACGACGGACTGGCTAACGAGCTGTCGGAAGAGTAGCGCATCGCTCCCGCCGGCATTGCAACAAGCGGCACGAAAGTGTGCGACATGCTTGTCGGGGGTTCCGGTTCCGTCGAAGGTCTTAAACGAGAGGTGGTACGAAGCCTTTCGGGTATTGGACGGCGTCGAATTCTTACGGGTAAGGTCTACCCGTCCGAATGGATGTCCCGTTCTTCGATTGTGCTAAGGCTTCTCGCTCTGCTTTGCTCTACCAAGTTCTTGATATCCTTTTCGGGGATCATACTTTGTGTTGTATCCTTTTCAGTTGGTCATCCCCATTGACGGATGTAATCTCCTTTCCTCCGTCTACGATGTGAATGACTTCGGGGTGTCTCTACATGTGGTTGTACTTGACTGCGGAGAGTGGCCGAGCTACGGCCATCTCTTCCATCCTCTTCGCCATTTGAGCGATCGTGTCGTCCTTTTACTGAAGGCTGTCTCTTCATCGGTTCCGGCTCCTCTCTTCTGCAGGCTGCGGGAGCACCTTGAGAGGCGATGAAGCTCGTGTCTCAACCATGTTGATTTACGCATATTCGTTGTCCATGAATTCCGATGAGTCGATCTCATCTCCGAACTTTTCTTCTCTTTCTTTTGCCAACCGTCGGATGTCGGTTCTCGGCTTTTCCATGGCATCTTCTAGCGGAGCTTTCGTGTATCTTTGTGGTTGTCATGCGATGGTTGCCGGGTCCCTTTTCACGAGTCCCCTTCATCGCGGTTGCACTTTCTTCGATTCCGGCCTCATGGCGAGACTTTCTTTCTCGAGGCTGCTTGTTTCGATCTCAGTCGCCCCGTAGTGGGACGCCACACCATCCTTCTAGCGACGAGAAGGTCTAGGACCGAGATGGTACGGTCGGCCAAATGCTTGGAAGGTGGTATCCTCCCTAATCACGTAATCACGATACTACGACGGGCGGGCTAGCCTTCATTCTCTTGCTTGGCTTTTCTATCATGATGGCGGGCTCTACTCGGGGCCCGAGACGGGATTTGGCGGCACCCGCCCTATCCTTCGTAGAATTTCCGACACGGGCGAGTTTTCCTTCTTTGCTTAGCTTTTCTACCAAAGTTTGCGGTCGAGCAAACGGCGTAGTTCTAGTTCTTTTCTTGCGGCTATCGTTGTAGTATGCGGGGCGTGGTAATGTGGCGGCAATCTTTCGAACATTCTCCTCATCCTCTGCGGCGGAGAGGGGATGGAACTGCTTCCTCCCGAAAGTGGTATGTAGTCGTGCGGTGGTGTATATTACGGTAACGGTGTATATTCGGCAACTGCGGAATTTCCTCCGGGAAGGCGATCTCGGCGGCTACGGCTTCCACTGGCGATCCTTCTATTTCTATTTCTTCTTTGGGTCTTTGTCGGCGACGGAATCTTCGAGCTGGACCCGATTTCGAAGACGGAAGGTCTTACGGGAAGATCCGTACCCTCCACGGTAACGGGTTTACCATAGTTCCGGATTTCTTTCCCCTTTGATTTGGCGGAAGTCGGGGTAGGTGCGAAACGACTAGACCGGTGGGGGTAGTAAGAACGGTCCTCCTGCGGACGGCGGTACTCCTCCTAGTCGGGACCCTTTGCGGGGAGGAAACTCTTGGGTCGACCTAAGGTTGAACTCGAGCGAGTGGTTCCTCGGCTTCGGATACCTTGTTCGTCGGTGCGAAGAGGAGACGTCGGTGACCTTGACGTTCGTGTTTTCAAATCCCTGTCCGAATCGGATGATCCCATTGTCGGGCGGCTCATCCTTATAGACGGCGAAGTCCGGTCCGTTGGTGAAGGAGAAAATCGGTTTCGGGGCTTCCATTTTGCGGGGTAGATTACGGTTGTCGGTCCCGAGTTGTGCTTCTTTTCTTTAAGACGAAAAGAAAGGAATTGAAAAGAGTCCGAACTCATTCTTTGTTCATGTATTTATAAGAAGGAATCATTTGTTAAAAGGGTCACTTATTAGAGGGTTTGTTTATTTAGAACGGAATGTTCGAAAGGTGTAGAGAAGGTAAGGAATCCGATTCGGAGTTGGAAAGGAAAGAAAGTCTTAAGCAAGACTTCTCGACTCGAAGGATCATTCCTAAACTAACACTATTGGGGGTCCGCCCCACCTCGAAATGAGGTAAAAGGATCTCGGAACCTCTCGTTTAGGGGTGTCTAAGCAGTGGCTCCTAAATCCGGGAGAATGTTGGCTATACTTGTTCGAGGTAGAAATGAACATAGTATTCCGACGGAAAGAAGGGTAGTTTGATCCACTAAGGACATGGATGCACTACTGGATTTTTGAAAGCGAAATTATTTGATTATAATGGAGAGAGGAATTGTCCCATCGGAGTCGCCGAAAGTTGTCGGCATTATTTTTAGGTTGTGTGATATTTTGAAAAGGGGTCGCTAACGAAGTTGTCGGCGAATTTAAATTTTAAATTTAATTTAAATATATATATATATATAATTTAGAAAGTAGTATTTGATTTTGAAAATAATTTTAAATATGAGATTAAGCCGATCTCGCATCCCAGAATAGTTTATATAAACGAGCACCGCACCACGAGCCGTGTATACATCCCTAAGGATAGACACAGCGCTTGATGGTGGGGCTCGATCAAATAAACTAGAAGTTTTGTGACATCCGTTTGGTGCAGCGAACCAATTTTATAAGCCGACAAATTCCCATGCTTAATATGAAAGTATCGAAACGGGGTTTATATTACCAGGTTCTTTAAAATTCCCTATAAGGGCAAGCCACTATAGTTAATTACATCTTAAGTGACGGGAATCACCTAAGAAAACTCTCGATAATAATCAATAGTTCTGCTCTCAAGAATTTCAAAGTTTAAGTTTTCGAGGATTGAATTTTGGAATTTCAATAGGGAATGGATCAAGTTTGGAACATTTTGTTTTATGAATCGAAAGGAAGAAAAGTAGGAGAAATTACGGATTCGAAGTGAACTTCGGTAACTTCCGACTATCCTATCATTTGGCTTGAGTTTAGGAAAGTCCTAATATTTATTTAGTATTTCGATCTTGCCAATTTTAATTAATTAGGGCTTATATTTGTATGATAGAATCAAACAAATAGCACTAGAAGATATGAGGGTTTATGTCGTATCGGACGACTACCTCGGAATCTAAGACCAGGTTAGGGCTTAATTTGCAATGCAAGTGCCTAACGAAGAGTTGAGGATTTATGTTGCACTAGGCGAAGCTACCTCGAAGTCCTATGGCTTTGTTGTTTAATTCTAAGAAGGTTTTCTTTGAAGTAGCCTCGGAGTTTCTGCGATGACGATGGTCGTCTTGCCCACCATGCTCCGAGCTCCTTGTTGTTGCGGAGGTTTAGTTTTAGAAGTCATAAATCGAGGGGATGAGAAAAGTGTTTTGGTTTAGAGAAGTCTTAATTTCCAAGTGTTTTTGTATTTTAATTAAAACAAATCTTAAAGTTGATTATAACGACACAGGTTAAGATCTCGCGGTTCCATCCTTAGGCATCATTATTTTTATCGGATTCACTTAGTCCAGGATGAATTTGCTAAACTCAGTTGAATGAGTTCCACACTTTCATTTAGGCCGTGGGAAATCCGTTAGCGACACGTAGGTTACATCATCCGAGGTATTCCCGATCATCCGACGGGACGTTTTAATTTAGTTGTAATTGTAGTTTTGTGTTACGTTTGTGATTAAATTTTGAGTTGTTTTATATTTTGAAATGTTGTGGCGGTGAATTTTATCTTGCAATAACTTTTAACTTAGTTTTGGTTTCGGTTTTAGGGACTATCCTAAAGGTGTGGGTTTTCATGCAACGAGTTGTTTTATCATGCAAGAAAAGTAAAGTGCATTTGCGATAAAGTAAATTGCAAGAAAGTAAATTGCAAGAAAGTAGATTGCAATAAAATAAAAGCGTACACTGGAGGGTCTTCCCGTCATCCCAAGCTGCACTTAAAACACAATTAGAATATTTAAGCAAGTTCTTAGGTAAAGCTAAGGGAAAGGTTATGGTTTTCTACCAAATTCCTAATCCTATAGCTAGTCATCTCTATGACGTCTAGGTTCTTTGTGTTTTTGTTTGAGGACGATTTTCTTCATCGAAGAACAATTAAATCCAATTGTTCTTATAAATATCTATCATATTGAGGAAGTGCTTAAGAAGAATCTTAAACATCTTTTCAATATTTCTAGGATTGTTTTAAGTCGAAATGAATTTAATTATATAAATGAATCAATCGTCAGAGGTTTTGAAGTTTTGTTAACTTGCCGAGTGAATTAAGACATTTGAATATCTTATGAGTGAAGTAGCACTTCATTTAATGTTTCATTTAGGAGTTATAATAATCAAAGCTTTCGAGGGTAAATTAGTATTGAAATGATTTGGTTTAAGTTAAAGGGTTTAAATTTGGAATAGTGTTGAAGTTGCTTTATATTTAATTTCTTTTATGTCTTAGGTGATGTTATATTTAATTCAATTTAATTTAATTGAGTTTTAATTTAATTTAATTTAATTTAATTTGATTTGATGTTTAATTAATTTGATTTGATTTAATTTAATTTAATTATTTAATTAAATTTAATTTAATTTAATTTAATTTAATTTAATTTAATTGTTTAATTTAATTTAATTTAATTTAATTTAATTTAATTATTTAATTTAATTGTTTAATTTAATTTAATTTAATTTAATTATTTAATTTAATTTAATTGTTTAATTTAATTTATTTTTTAATTTAATTTAATTTAATTATTTAATTTAATTTAATTGTTTAATTTAATTTAATTTAATTTAATTTAATTTAATTTAATTTAATTATTTAATTTAATTGTTTAATTTAATTTAATTTAATTTAATTTAATTTAATTTAATTTTAATTTATTTTAATTTAATTTAATTTTAATTTAATTTTAATTTATAATTTTAATTGAAATTTTAAAAGAGTTTAATGATTTAATTAAGTCTTTTAATATTTTAAATTTGAGTTATCATTTTAATTAAGAGTTAAGTGTTAATGATATAATTAGTTTAGGGATTTTTTAAATTAAAGAATAAATCTCTTCCTAATAAATATCCCTTATTTTAATAATTCGAATTTTATTATTCTTCAAATTTAATCTATTATTTAATTAAAGTTTAATCATTTTAAAAATTGTTTAATGAGTTTCTACCCTTTAATTATTTAAATTTCAATCATCCAAATCAGATTAAGATCAAATATTTTACTTGTTGATTTTCTTTTATTAAACCTAAAGTTTTAATTAAGGGTTAAAAGTTTAATTACCATTTTACCCCTTAAGCTTAATAATTTCATAACTCACTAAATTGAACTCAAATGAACTTGAAATTTTTATGTGACTCCACTCATATGTCAATAAAGACATGAGAGGAGAAAATGTGATTTTTCTGTATTTAATTTATTTATATAATTATTTTTGGTGGAAAATAGAGATTTTCAAGGAAAATTTAATAACATGACCAAGGGAAAGTTTCTGTCCTTAAGAAAATTAGGGGACATTCCTAATGACCAGAGAAGCACTTGGACCAATTTTGGTGATTTTTTGAATTATATTATTTTTATTATAATTATTTTAAGTTTTGGAGTGTTAATTAATTTAAAAATAAAATAAATGTTGAAAAATGGATTTTATATTTTTCAAAGATCTCTCTGATATCAAGGAAACCAGAGAATCAAATTTTGCAATTTTCTGATTTTTCTATGATTTATTATAATTATTTTAGTGAAAATGCTAGAAAATACATTTTTTAATTTTAAAATTACCTTAAAGCTTTAAAATTTAATATCTCACTAAATAAACCTAGGAAAAATATGGGATTTGTTCCTGTGTGATTAAAATTCAAAATGTGACATTTTGGTGAATTTTATTATTTTTGTGATTTTTATTATTTTTTAATTATTAAAAATATTAAAATATTATTAAAAATCAACTTTTTTGGAAAATTGAAATTTTAATTTTCTTAGGTTCCCTGATATCAGAGAGGCTCCAAAACCAATTTGATGGATTTTTGAAAAGTATTTTAAAAGTTATGAATTTTTAAAGTTTAAAATGGCTAAGTGGCTTAATCAGCCCGATTAGTGGGGCTAACCAAGTCAGATTGACCTCAAATTTTTATGGTGGATTCCTCTGATCCTAAAGGTCAGTGGAGAATTGATTTCAAGTCAATTTGATGCCTGGTTAACTCTAATTAATTAAAGACCTATTTTGGGTGTTTAAGCCGATTAGGGTTGTTTTGAATGAACTAAGCCGAAATCTATTTTTCTAGGGTTCTCTGGTCATAAGGAACATCACCAAATTTTCCTAGAATTTATTTCACAACATGCTATTTACTGGAATTAAAATACTCAAGACAGTGACACTGAACTTGAAAAATCAAGAACTCTTCATAGGGATGGCCTCGACTTTGGAAAATTCGGGGAATGTTCCCGAATTCGAGAGGCTTAAAAGCCTATGGTCTCATGCTATGGTGAATTGTATGCATGCATGGAGAATTAAAACAATGCGAGAGAGTAAATAAATTATAAAAAATAAAATATTTGATGAAATTAAGTGATTTCTTTTCCACATTATTCTCCTCTCTTCAGCGAGCGAGAGGGTATTTTTATTTTATTTTTCGATTTTTCTACACGAGAGATATGAATTTTTGAAGTTTAGGGAATTAAATAAATCAAAAAAATCCCTAATTTTCTATTTATCCACGCGGCGCCGGCTCATCCTCGGCATCTCCGAAACGCCGCGTGTCGCGCTCCCATTCGACGCCGCCACACGAGTCGGCGGCCGGGCCCGCGGTTCTCGTACCGTCTCCTGGTCCGACGCCATCCGAGCCGTCCGTCCGCGCGTGTATTGAATGGACGGCATCCGTTCATCGTCCCCAGTGTTCTCGCCCGAGAGCCGTCCACACTAAATCCACTAAGATCTCACTCGATTCTCAATGGATTTTTATGTTCTTATACTCTATGGATTCGTCTTGAAGAGACGAACACATCTATACGGTTAACATGCATTGAAACTAAAGCATTTGAAATGGAGAATCTCCAGAAGCTCGGGATGAAGAGTTAGCTCATACCTTGGCTCAGAGAAGTGTGGCTTCGATCTGAGAGGCTGTTGCACCTTCGATTGGGTCCCGACAAGCTCCGGATGAAGTCTCTGAGTACAGTGAATTGTACGGATATGATTTCGACCAAGCCCGATCACAAAGCTTGGAGGACTGGAGCAGTTGGGTGGCTTTGGAGATGGGGCTTTTGATGGTGGACACCTTCCCTTGGTGCAGTGAAGGTGTAGAGCCAATCAATTTGGGAATTGGCTCCTCTGTGGAGAAGTGTCCTGGTTTTGGGTGGAATTTCGACTACGAGATTGAGCTTACGAGAGGAGAAATGGCGGGGGATTTCCTTTGGGGATCGAAGTGCTCACAGGGTGGAGGAGGGTGCGGAACAATTTTGGCAGAGTTTTGGCGAGGTTTATGCTTCTCTTCCTCTCATGGCCGAGAGGGGTGGAGTTTAAATAGAGTTGGTGGGGGCCTCCGGGGGAGTTAGGGCTTGGGATCGAGCTTGCTGCGGTGAGGAGAAGAACGGCCATGGTGACCAGCTGGGGATGGGGCGGCTCGGCGAGTGAGAATTTCAATGTTGGCTCACATGTGAGCTCTCGGCCATGGTGTTTTCCGGCGGCATGGTGGCCGGCCGGCCGAGCGATGGTCACCATCTTGGTCGGGTGGGTCGGGGCTGGAGGTTTGTGCAGTCGATTGGCCATGGACATGTGTAAAGGCTTTGATCGAAGTAGAATGGGGCATGGCTAGTTTTGAGTCTAAATGGGTCAATCCACCCATTTGGGCTTGGTGCACCCTTGAGGTGGCTTTGGATCTTGTGGGGGATCAAAGGGATCAGTTTGGTTTGGCATGGAGAAGTCTCCAGTCGAATATATTTGGATTAAATTTAAGTTTAGGTGAAACATGATTAAAGTTTAATGAGCTTTAGGGATTAAGGAAAGCCCCCCTCTTCTTACCCGATATGGCATGGTGGAGTGTCCAAGCTCTCATGGCTCACATGTGGCTCATGCATGGCTTCATGGCTCACCTTTGGCTTGGCAAAAAGTTTGGTCGATTTCATAAAAAAGGATTTTAAGGATTTTGGATAATTTGGTGGAAATTTGGATGAAGCTTCATTTAGAAATATTTGATCATTGGTTTAGGACTTAGGGATGATTTTAATTGAAAGTATGATGAGGGGAAATGTCATATGGGCTTTGGAAGAATTTTTGGGGTTTTGGATTTGGTGGAAGTGGGCTTTTAAAATGGTTTAAGGAATGGGCCCTTAAGTTTAAAAATGAATTTATGGATGGGGATTTTGTAAAGAGGTTGGGCCAAATAATTGTTGGGTTTAGCTCATGGATGTGTCATGAGTGATTTGAAACAAATTGGGGGTGATTTGGATTTGAATTGGGTTGAATTTGGGTTAGGTTTGGGTTTAGGTCAAAAATGGGCCTTTTAACCTCGGGTTGAGTTTGAGTGGGGTTTGGGTTCAAATTTTGGGCAAATCATGTTAGGGTTTTGTTTGTGGGAATGTTAAGGAAGATTTAGAAAAGATTTGAGGTTAATTGGAGTTGAATTGGGTGAGTTTGGGTTAAGTTTGGGTCATGGGTCCAAATTGGGCTTTAAGGCCAAAAGTGAGATTGGATCCAAATGTCAATCAAATTGGACTTGGATTTGGTCTAGATTGGTATTGGGAATGTTGAATTGAAGTTTAGAATTGAATTGGACCAGAATTTGGGTCAATTGGATAGGTTTGGTTTGACATCGGGTTCACTTTGGGTTAAAATGGGTGAAATTGGGGGTTTTGACAAAAGTAGGGTAAATTGACAAAATTGGCCCATGGTGTAGTTGGACAAAATGAAATTGGGAATATTTGGGATTTTCTGGAATTTTCTGGGAATTTTCTGAATTTTTGGATTTTTAGGCCAAGAAGGGTATTTGGGTATTTGGAGGGTATTGGGAGGTATTTTTGGTATTTTTGGGTATGGATGATCAATTTGAGTGATGTGGAGATGTTTGAGAGTAATTTTGGAAAATTTTGGGTAATTTGGAAATTTTGCAAAAATTTGGGTAATTTCGAGGTTTTGGGTAGGTTTAGTAGGTGTAGGGTCCGGGGTCAAAATTGAAAATTTGGGAAATTAAAGATTGGGTGAATCTAGGTGGAAAGAAATCATTTTGGTTGAGCCATGAAGCCATTTCAAGCCCATATGAGCCATGAAAGGACTCATTTGAGGCATTCACTATGTTGTTCCTAACCCTCTTAGCCAAGGGCTTAGGGGTTAAGGACCATCCATGTGAATCACCTACATGAGTCGGGAGGTTAAGTTGGGTATGAGTGTGGTTTTAGGAAGTGTGTGGAAATGTAGTGTGTAAGTGTAGTGTGTATGTAAGTGTATGTGTAAGTCAGCCCCTTCACTGCACCGGGCCACCTGGGGCGGTCCTAAGCGCCAAAGAGTCCTATAGGAACTCATCCTTTAAACTTCTACATTTGATTTCAACCCTGCTAGGTGATTAGGGGTCTATAGTCAAGTTTGTGGAGTTTGCGGGGAGTTTAGAAGTAGTTTAAATTTCTAAAATGTGGGTCCCAATTCTAGTCCTCTAAGATAGTCAAAGGAAAAGCCTAAGGCTAGATCCTAAGCACTAAAAAGAAGAAGGGAAGACCTCATCAAAATGAGGTCAACAGGACTAAGTGAATTCGATGAAAATAACGGTGCTGGGATGACAGAACCGTGGGATCTTAATCGGTTCTATTTAAACAAATTTAAGATTTGTTTAAATTAAAACACTAAAAAACACTTGGATTTTAAGATTTTCTCTAAACCAAAACACTTCTCTCATCTCCTGATTTATGACTTCTAAAAATAAACCTCTGCAACAATAAAGAGCTTGGAGCATAGTGGGCAGCACGACCATCGTCGTCAGCAAAACTCGGATCTACTTCAGCTAAACTTTCCTAGAATTAAATAACCAAACCGTAAAATTTCAAGGTAGTTTGCCTAGTGCAACATAAATCCTCAACCCTTTTGTTAGGCATTTGCATAATCATGTTATGTAAATTAAGCCCTAACCGGTCATAGGATTCTGAGATAGTCGTTTAGTACGGCATAAACCCTCACATCTTCAAGACTATTTGTATGATCATGTCATGCAATTATAAGTCCTAATTAATTAAAATTGGCAGGATGGAAACATTGAATAATTCTCTCAAAATGAAGCCAAACAATAGGATTGTTTGGGAAGTTGCAAAGATTCTTCTTGGATCCTCAGCTTCTCCTACTTTTCCTCTTTTGGACTCCTGAAATGAACTGTTCCAAATTTGAGCTAATCCCTTTTGAAATTCCAAAATTTAATCCTTTGAAAACCTTAAACTTTGAAATTCTTGAGAGAAAAATCACTAATCATTATCGAGAGTTTTCTTAAATGATTCCTGTCATTTAAGATGCAATTAACTATAGGGGCTTTACCTTATAGGGAACTTTAAGAACCCAGGTAATATAAACCCTGTTTAATTTTTTTGTATTAAGCAGGGGAACTTGTCGGCTTATAAAATTAGTTCGCAGACCAAACGGATGTCACGAATCTTATAGTTTATTTAATCGAGCCCCATCGTCAAACAGTGTATCTATTCTTCGTGATAGATATACGGTTTGTGATGTGGTGCTCGTTTATATAAACTATTTGGGATGTGAGATCGGTTTGATTTCATATCTTAAAATTTTCAAGTTTAAAAATTATTTTTAAAATAAAATACTACTTTCTAAATTATATATATATTTAAATTAAATTTAAAATCTAAAATTCGCCGACAATTTCTGTTAGGCACCCCTTTTTAAAATACAACACACAATCTAAAAATATGTCGACAACTTGTGGCGACTCCGCTAAGGACTAGTTCCTCTCTCCATTTTAATCAGATGGTTTTGCTTTCATAAATCGGTAGTGAGTCCATGCCTCTTTGTGGACCAAACTACCATTCTTCAGTTGGGATACACCGTTCATTTCTATCTTGAACGAGTATAGCCAACTCCTCTCGGATTTCGGAGCCACTGTTTAGACACCCCTAAACGAAGAGGTTCTGAGATCCTTTTACCTCTTTTCCGAGGTGGGGTGGACCCCTAATAGGTGTTAGCTTAGGAGCGGTCCTTCGAGTTGAGAAGTCTTGCATAAGACTTTCTCTTCCTTTCCAATTCTAAATCGGTTCCTTTTTCTTTTCTATAACCTTTTTCCTTCAATCGCTTTGTTTCTAACAAACGAACTTCCTAATAAACAACCTCTTTTATAAATCACAAATACACTAAGATAAACGAAAATGTGTTCGAACACTTTCTTTTTTCGTCCTAAACTTTACAATGAAAGGAAGCATAATTCGGGACTGACATTCGAAATCTGCCCTGCAGAAAATGACTGCCCCAAAGCTAATCTTCTCCTTCACCAATGGAATGGACTTCGCCATTTACAAGGATGAGCTGCCCGACAATGGAATCATCCGTTTTGGACAAAAATTCGGCAACACAGATATCAAGTTTGCTGATGTCACTCTCTTCACATTAATGGACAGAGTGTCAGAAACTGAAGAGGTCGTGATTGAGTTCAACTTGAAGTCGGCTCAGGAATTCCCTCCACTGCAAAGGATTCCAACTAAATGAAGTACTACTATTCGTAGGAGGACTGTTGTCTCTATCCCAACTGGTCTGGTCATCTCTGCACCTACCCCGACATCTGGCAAACTGAAGGGGAAGGTAATCTAAGTCTGTGATGAGCCTGTTACCGTGGAGGGTACAGATTTTGCTACAATACCATCTGTTTTTGAGATTGGGTCCAGTTCAAGAATTGCACCCCTAACTCGGACTCAAAGGAGAAATAGAAGCAGAAAGATCGCAAAGAAAGCCGTAGCTGTCGAAGTTGCTTTTCTAGAAGAAATTTCTGAAGAAAGAGAAGAACTACCTGAGTATATATCTCTGTTGGAAGGGAGCAGGTTTCACCTTCTCTCTGCCGCATCAGATGAAGAGAATGTCCGTAGGATCATTGTTGCATTACCCCGACCTGCGTACTACATCAATTACAAAAGGAAAAGGGATAAGACTACGCCATTGGCTCGGCTGCAAGCTGTGATAGAAAGATTGGCAAAGAAAGAAAGATGCCCTGTGTCAGAAATCTTAAGAAGGATAGGATGGGTGCCAGCTAAATCCCACCTCGGACCGTGAATAGAGCTTGTTACTGCCACAGAGAAACCAAAGAAGAAGATAAAAGTGAGTTCACCTGTTGTTGTATCGGGTCTACAAATTAGGGAGGATACTACGTTCCAGCATATAGCAGACAGATCATCCGGTCCTAGGCTTCCGACTGCAAGAAGGATGGTATGGCGACCTACTACTGACGAGCTAAGACCCAAAAAATATCCTGAGAAGAAAAGTCTCGTCAGAAGACTTGAATCAGAAGAAAGTGCTACTACAATAAAGGGGACTCCCAGAAAGGAAGTTCAACAACTGTCACGAGACAAGCTGCGAGACCGTGCGGAAAAGGCCACTAGAGGATGCCATGGACGAGGTTAAGGACCGACATCCGACGGTTAGCAAAAGAAAGAGAAGAAAAACTAGGAGATGAAGTTGACTCATCAGAGTTCATGGATGAGGAGTATGCCGAGATCAACATGGTTGAGACATGAGCATCATCAGCTTCACAAGGTGCTCTAGCTGCTGCAGAAAGAGATGAACCGGAAGTGATGAGGGCACAGCTTCGGGAAAGAGATGACACAATTTCCCAGATGGCAAAGAGGATGGAAGAGATTGCTGCTGCCTTAGCCACTCTCCAGAGTCAGGTACAACCTCAGAAAGAGACACCCCCAGAAATTATCCATATTGCAGATGGAGGAAAAGAGATCACATCCGTCAACGGAGATGAACAACCAAAGAAAGATCCTGCACAAAGCATGATTCTAGAAAAGGACAATAAGAGCAGGTGCAAGAAGCCCTAGCACAATCCAAGAGTGGAGCATCTATTCAAACGGGTAGACCTTATCCTGAAGAGTTCGATGCAGTCCAATACCCGAAAGGCTTCGTACTACCTCTTTTTAAGACTTTTGATGCCACGGGAAACCCTCGGCAGCATGTCGCACATTTTTGTGCTAGTTGATGCAATGCCGGTGGGAGTGACGCTCTACTCTTCCTCCAGTTCGTCAACAGTTTGTCAGGGATTGCCTTCGACTGGTACGCAGAATTGCCAAACGGTTCAGTAAAGACCTTTTCAGAACTAGAGAATCTCTTCATTAAGAGGTTTGTCGGGGCTCAGCACCACATCACTATCGGTGATCTAGTGGTGGAGCAACAAAAGCCGAACGAGACTTTTGTGGATTACATACTTCGATGGAGAAATTTAAGCATGAAATGTGAACCACAGCTTCAAGAACAACATGCAGTCGGCATCCTACTTAAAAGTATCCATGGCCCGATAACACTTCTCCTTAAAGGATTTACAATCAAGACTTTCGAGAAGTTGCTTAGCAAGGCCGGGAGCTTACAAGAAGAGGCAAAGCAGTTAAGTTTCGTGGACAAGAATGATAAGCAGAAGCCCGTGAAAACATTTGAAAAGAAATTCGGAATCGTCGCGACAGTAGATAAGGGCAAGCAGCCTGTTCAGATACAGTCAGAGCGACCACAGCCCCGTTGTCAACCACCGTAATGGACTTATCAGCAACCTCAACAGATCTATCAGCAACCTCAGCAGAGCTATCAACAACCTCGTCCGAGCTATCAGTAGCCCTAACATTATGAACAACAGCTGCGTTTATCGCGTACCTTAAGAGAACTTATAAATAAAGAATATCCGTTCAAAACTGAAGCAGTAGCGAAGATGTTCCGCAGCTTAATGAAGACACTGGATTTTCAGTTGCCAGAGCCCAAGAAGCCGGAGGAAGTCAATAAGAAAGATCATCCGAACTATTGCCCTTACCACCAGATGCTCGGACACAAGATAGAGGATTGCATCACTTTCAAGAGTTGGCTTGATGACAATCTCCGAAGAGGGAACATAACGATCCCAAAGGAATACATGAAGAAACCCTAGAAAGGAGGTTCCTTCAATGTTATTTCAACGGATCCCATTGTTTCGATAGACCCTTACACGACCGATGATGGATGGAGTACCGTCTGGACAAAGTCTTCAACTAAAATTTTGGATCACATCTAGACCGCTTCGGTACGCGCTTCAACTCAGAGTTTAAAACCTGCCGAGCAGGCACTATCACTTGCGATTGAAGAACCGCCCCAGAAGAAGGAGAAGATCTTGGAAGAAATGAAGACCGAGGCTCCGAAGGGTAGACTATGGGCTGCTTATCTTAGGATGGTTGTTTCTGATTCGGGGGAGAAATCCCTCGAACCTCTGACTCTGTATGATTATTTGCTCGCTCCGACGGGATCTTATAATGATAAGGGTTATGGCGTTGGCTACGTTTTGACTGTTTCTAACGATTACATAACTAGCGATAACCGGCCTAATCCGGATCTCGATTCCAATACAAATAACAATTCTCAAATCATACACAACCTCGACGACCACGACGAAGAAGATGTTCACAAAGGAGGCTACGAAAGTTCGACAAGCGACGAGTCCATTTATGAATTCCGAGGGGCTCCGATCACAATAGAATTAGAACCATCAGACACCGAAGCAACTTCAGAAGAGCCAGTTGTTCCAATTCAAGGGGAGACACTGGCAGATTCGGCACTGGATGCAGAAGAAATAACTGAAGTAAATTTAAGAAGTGGAAAAGTTCTACCTCCGAGAATGGGTCCAAAGGATAAAGGAAAGCAGGTGGTTGCTCAGGAAGAGCCAACCCCAGCAAAAGAATTTCTCATTTGGGAAGAAACTGAGGAACATGGTAATAAAGTGGACTATAACGTGCTAGCCCATCTTAGGAAGCTACCAGCCAAACTAAGCATATACGACGCTCTGATTCTGTCAAAGGAGATGAGAGAAGCTCTGATCAAGACTCTACTTGATCCAGAGATTTGTTTAGCTCAAATGACCGGTAATTCCTTCGACGAGGTTTGCTCGTTAAAAGAACAACGAGGTGTTACCTTCATGGACAATGATCTATTACTGGGAACAGCGGATCACAACCGACCATTGTACATTTCAGTCACTATTGGAAAGTTTACGCTCTCCAGAGTGTTGGTTGATCCAGGAGCATCGACCAACATAATGAATCTTCAGATGCTAGAATATTTGGAAATTGATGCTCACGAGCTTGAAGGAGAAAAGTTGCTATTAAGAGGCTTCAATCAAAAAGGAGAAAGAGCTCTTGGATCGATAACACTACTAATGAAGACCGGTGATTTATCAAAGACAACCGCAAAATTACACATAATTGATTCTGAAACATCGTTCAACACTCTACTGGGTCGTCCATGGATCCATGAAAACTGGATGGTACCGTCATCTCTGCACCAGTGCATAAAGTATTACGATGGAAGAGAGCAGTACATCAAAGGTGATTTGCAACCGTTCTCCATGCATGAAATTGGAATTCATGAAGATGCGGCCTAATACGCGCCTCCAAAGAAAACAATCTTTTCCAGAAATACTATACCAAATGATGCAAAAGAAATTTGAGACGATGAAGAATCTGAAGTTCTAGTCCAACAGTTACTCACCACTCCCTTAGGACGAGATGGTGAAGATTTCTACAGAACTCGCACCAGAGGTCGAGGCCGGGGACGAGGACGTGGAAGAAATGTTGGAACAGTTGGACAGAAGAAACCGGTCATCGATGTTGATTGGGAGAACAGTTTTAAAGAAGAAGAAGAAATTAAGAAAGAAGCAGCGACAATAAGTCAAAAGAAACCCCAGTTCAAGATCTCTCTCGAAGATGAAAAGAATGAAGAGTATAAATCAATGTACGAGAAGATTAACCATTATGAACATACTATGACCCTGAGCCCGATCCATTCTAATAAGATCGAGGGTATGGTGGTCAAGGAAGTGCATGGTGGTGGTACTAAACCAATCAAGTTCTACCATGGTGCTTCTTCTTCCAATACTGAAAAAGATGTACAATTTGAAGATGTTACCTCTTCCTAATTAATGGAACTACCTTTTGAGTGGTACTCTCCCTGTGTTCAAAATTTGATTCAACGTGGAGTCTTACCTCGACAATGGACAAAAGGCCGATCACAACACTTTGAAAAATTATTGAATAATGTCGGTCGGCCTCCCAATTCAAAACATGGTCTCGGATTCGGCACAGTAGGATCAGTTGATGATATGGGATTTTTCTTGGTTGTCACTTGCGAACCTAATAAAGAGTGCTTGGAAGCTTCAAAAGATCTTGAGGATCTAGCAATCGGCGATGCTCCACCAGAATTCGAGGAAGAAATCAAATCTACAATAGTCGAGTTAATGGAAATTAACTTAGGTACTAGCGAAGAACCTAGGCCTACCTTTGTTAGCTCCTTACTCGATAAAGATGACTCCGAGGAAATAATCAAGCTACTAATGGAATTCAAGGACTGTTTTGCTTGGAGTTATGAAGAAATGCTAGGATTAGCTCCAGAAGTCGCAGTTCACAAGTTAGGAGTAGATCCTACTTCTGTTCCAGTCAGACAAGCTCCCAGAAGAATGCGTCTAGAAATAAATCAACAAGTAATAGCCGAAGTTAGGAAGCTAATAGACACAAACTCAATCGAAACCTCGATTTTCGTGCTGACGGCTCGCACACGGAACCATAGCAATATGAGTGTCTTTCTTAGCTAAAGTCGACGTCCCGGACGCATCGGTGTGGTCCGTTTCGTCATCCGAGGTCGTCCGGACAAGTTCGCCGACGATCGGGTCAAAAAAGTGTCGAATTGTGATGTATGTGAGTGCCGAGGTACTGGTGATTCCCCTAGGGGCTGCCCCTATTCATGTAGGAACTCGACTTCGAGTTTCACTTGTTCGGTCCTAATCAACTTAGCGCAATGCCGAGGATTTGGGACCGTTCCTGTGAGGCTCAGAGGAGTGAGGAATTGGCTCGAATTTTCTAAGTGGTGTGGTCCCGTATTAGTCCTCTAAGATAGTCAATAAGGAACTCCTAAAGCTAGATCCTAGGGTCTAAGAGGAATATCCTAAGACCTCACTAAAATGAGGTCAACACATGTCCATTTAAATCTCCTCCAATAAAAATTTTTTCTTCAAGGGGTATCGAGTGTATTAAGTCTTCTAGATCATTCCAGAATTTATCTTTAGAGCCTATATCTAAACCAACTTGAGGAGCATAAGCACTTATAATATTAAAAATATTAGTATCAATAATAATTTTAAGTGCTATAATTCTATCTCCAACTCTATTAATTTTGACAACAATATCTTTCAAACTCTTATCTATAATTACACCTACTTCATTTCTAGTACGATTCTTACCAGAATACCATAGTTTAAAACCTAAGTTATCAATCTCCTTAGTTTTTTCTCCAACCCATTTAGTACCAGTCAGAAAGAAGAATGGTCAGATCAGAATATGTGTAGACTTCAGAGATTTAAATAAAGCATGTTTAAAGGATGAATTTCCACTACCAATCCCAGAATTGATGATCGACATTGCTTCAACACATGAAATATTCTCTTTCATGGATGGATTATCAAGATATAACCAGATAAAGATGGAACCAGAAGACAAAAAGCTCACGGCATTCAGAACGCCGATCGGAGTGTATTGCTACATAGTAATGCCATTTGGACTAAAGAACACAGGAGCAACATACCAAAGAGCGATGACGAAGATTTTTGATGATCTCATTCACAACCAAGTCAAGTGTTATGTAGATGATGTGGTCATCAAAAAAAAACTAAAGGAAGATCACCTGTATGATTTGAGAATTGTTTTCGAGCGATTAAGACAATACAACCTTAAGATGAATCCATTAAAATACACCTTCGGCGTCACCTCCAGGAAATTCTTAGGATTTGTTGTCCGACATCGCGGGATTGAAATCGATCCGGAAAAGATTAAAGCTATTTTAGAAATGCCTCCTCCCAAAACTTTGAAACAACTACGATCCTTTCAAGGGAAGTTGGCATATCTTCGACGCTTTATCTCGAACTTATCAGGTAGGTGTCAGCCCTTCTCTGCATTGGTTAAAAAGGACGCCAAATTTGTTTGGGATGAGAAATGCCAGCTGGCTTTCAAGGACGTTAAACAATATTTAAAGACACCTTTTGTCTTAGCAGCCCCAGTCTCAGGTAGACCGTTGATACTTTATACCGCGGCTTTAGATGACTCCCTTGGAGCCCTTCTAGCCCAGGTCAATGACGTGGGAAAAGAAAATGCTCTCTACTACTTAAGCCGTAGTCTAATTCTGACGGAAGTAAAGTATCCTACTATTGAGAAGCACTGCTTGGCCCTGATCTTCGCCTCACAGAAGCTCAGGCATTACATACTTTCTCATAAAGTTAACCTTATTTCGATAATTAATCCGTTGCAATACTTGATGACCCGACCGACGTTTTCTGGCAGACTTGCCAGTTGGTCGATGATACTATTGTAATTTGACATAACTTTCGTTCCTCTTCGTGCCGTAATGGGACAAGTCCTAGCTGACTTCCTTGCAGCACACCCTTTACCAGCAGATTCGCCTCTCGACGACGATTTGCCTGACAAGCAGATAATGAACCTAGAAGACCCTGATGATCAATGTTGGGAACTGTACTTTGACGGTGCGTCTTCAGCACAGAAGAACAAAGAATTGCAAACGATAGTACCCGGTAAGGCAGGGATCGAACTGATCTTTATAACACCGGAGCGGGGGATGTTAAAATACTCCTACCACTTAACAGAATCGTGTACAAACAATGAGGCAGAATACGAAGCCCTTATAACCGGATTGGAATTAACAATTCAGATGGGAATAACAGACATCAACATCTACGGAGATTCTCAGTTGATCATTCAACAGGTCACCGGACAGTACAGAATTTAAAGCCAAGACTCGAGCAGTACTTTCAGTATGCCATGAAACCGTTGGAGGAAATTCCAAACATAACAATCTACAAGATTCCCAGAAGAGAAAATGCTCTCGCCGATGCGCTAGCCCGCCTTGCAAAGAAATTTGCCTGCTTACAGGATGAGTCAGTTGAAGTGTCAGTTCAAGGACGACAGGTCCTATCACAGCTCGACATGGATACAATACACAAATCAGAAAGAAAAGCAGAAGAAACAATTGCAGCAGTGACAGAAAATACAGAAGATTGGCGGCAGCCATTAATAAACTACTTGCAGACAGGAAAGCTACCAGACGATAAGTCGATAGCCCATCAAATTAAGAAAAGAACTCTGTCTTACGCATTAATAAACAATACATTATACAGAAGGTCTTTTGATCAGATGTGGCTAAGATGCCTGAGTGGGTCCGAGGCTCGTGAAATCGTTAAAGAAGTACACTCAAAACTTTGTGGCGCTTATCAGTCAGGTCCGAAAATGAAAATGAAGATTAAAAGACTAGGGTACTACTGGCCCTCAATGATGACCGACTGTATGAAAGTTGCCAAAAGTTGTCACCAGTGCCAAGTGCATGGAGTGGTTCTACATCAACCTCCAAATGTGCTACATCCGACAATTGCATCGTGGCCATTTGCGTGTTGGGGTACAAATATTGCGGGTCCGATAGAGCCACCTTCTTTAACAGGACATCACTTCATTCTTGCAGCCACAGACTACTTTTTTAAATGTGCAGAAGTAGTACCGCTCAGAGAAGTGAAGGCACACCACGTACTACAGTTTTTTAAGAACCAAGTCGTCTACCGTTTTAGGATACCGCGCAGGATCATTTCTGATAATGGGTCTGCATTCAAAAGTACAAAGATCAACAATTTTGTCAGGAGACCCGGGATCGATTGGTGCTACTCAACAATCTACTACCCAAGAGCGAACTGCTTGGCCGAGGCTTTTAATAAAACTCTCGTTCAAATTTTAAAGAAAACTTTGGACGACAATAAGAGAAATTGGCACGAGAAGTTGTTAGAAGCCTTATGGGCCTACAGGATGACTTTCAGAATGCCCATGCAGTCTACGCCTTACATCTTAGTGTACGGGTCCGAGGCTGTTCTACCCTTAGAGGTTCAGCTTCCTTCTCTCAGAATTGCAGTTGCAGAAAAGATCACTATAGAAGAAAATGCCAGACTACGACTAGAAGAATTGGAAAGCTTGGAAGGGAAAAGACTTTCAGCACAGCAGAATTTGGAACTGTATCAGGCCAAGATGATTCAGGCCCATGATAAACTGGTTCGCCCAAGAACTTTCAAAGTCTGTGACTTGGTTTTATTTCTCAGAAGACCTATTCTTGCACATCGCAGAATAGTAGGTAAATTTGAACCAACATGGGAAGGGCCATTCGTGGTCGAGACAGTCTACTCAGGAGGTTCCTACCAACTGGTGAATTGCAGTGGAGAATGACCCATGCTTCCAATCAATGGACGGTATTTAAAGAAGTATTACACAACCTGATGTTTCGAAGGGTGGCCTCTAAAATAAAATCTTATCCCTAGTAACACGGGTGAACTAATCACTTTGTGATTGAGTCCGAACCCAACACAAGATAAAATGGATGATAAAAAAATCTCATCAACAAAAATGTTAAAAAGAAAACATGGGAAATCATAATAATAAAACGTCAATCTTTCCTTTTAAATCCGTTCATTCTTGATATTTTCTCATCTCTTCCTTCTTTCTTTAAATTTAAAAGAAGTGAATAAGAATTTTTAAGTTTTTTTCTTATTGTTCTTGTTCTTAGTACAACCCCTGATCCTTTCCTTGTTTTTCACAGGGAAATGTCGAACGGGCGGTTGGTTCTAAACTTTAGAAATGGCGTGAGTCTAGCACTTGATGAAAAGAGGGTGAGGGATGGAGCAGTGATAGAGATTGACTCAGACTTCACACCAGCCGGCTTACAATATGAAGAAAATGATTGGATCCCAGTTGATCGAGAAGAACTTCACAGCCAGACAGTGATGAAAATGGGTGGCCCGAACCACCAATCCAGCAACAAGAAAAGAAAAGCAAACGCCGCGCATGCAACCGGAGAAGATAGGAAAATTAAGTCCGTGGTTGCCACAACAGAGGGTAGGCTTGTCAGTGCTGTACCCGCAGAAATTCAAGGGGTAAGGAGAGCTACTCTCACTACTACCCAGAGAAGAAATAAGAATCATCACATTCGCCAAATGCAAACTAAGTTAGCAGAAGATCAACATAAACAGACAGTGGATACCATTAGTGCAAATGCTCCAAGGAGACCGGTTCGTCAGGAACCAGAAAGAAGAAAGTCAATTCCAAGAAGGTCGGAACAGATAAAAGAAATACCAAGAAAAGCAGAAATAGAGTCAATACCTCGACGCCGAGCATACGTACAGGATCTGAAGAGCCTTGTTGCGAAAGCATCCCCGGAGGATGTCCCTACGGAGACTATCCCCGAGGAGCCGAGACATGCAGAAGAACGTGCTGGGGTTGAGCCATACATCTCGTAGTATGTTACTAGACACTGAGGACTTCAGATAATCCCGGAATACGAGCTGGAGAAAATGCAGCAAGTCGAGAAGAAAACCTTTGAATACTTTGAAAGTATTAGAGACAAGAGGGTCAACATCTTGGAAGGCCTCGAGCTGCATACATATGTTTTCTCAGATTATGAGCAACAACAAATTGTAGATTGCATCCTTGAATTGCACAAAATAGGTCGAGCTGGCCGCCTGAGAGAAAATACATATTCAGAACCCCGAAGGTGAATGCCAAGAAAAGGAAGAGTTACAATCCAATGCGGATGTTGCTACAATTTTGCCACAGACAGAAAAGGAAATCCACCAGGGATACTCCGTCGTAGTGAGGTGGATCTGATGCCAAGAATCATTAAGAGGATGGTGAAAAGGATGATAACATGGAGGGTATTGCTTGCATATTGCATACCCAACAGCTGCATTATCAACATCTACAAGGAAGGTGACTGCATACCTCCGCATATAGACCATCATGACTTTGTTAGACCATTCTGCACAGTGTCATTCCTCAGCCAGTGCAACATCATGTTCGGATCTGACCTCCGGATTGCAGGCCCCGGTGAGTTCCGAGGGCCGGTGGAGATACCACTACGGGTAGGTTCCGTCCTGGTGTTAAAATGAAACAGAGTAGACGTTGCGAAGCATTGCATTCCAGGAGTGCTTGTGGAGCGGAGCTCAGTTACTTTTAGAAGAATGGATGACAGAAAAATGCCTTACCACTTTCAACCAGATCCAGAATTGGAGAGTCTCCGACCCTACGAGCTGTGAGTTACATGAGAAATAGCACACCTCCAATGCACATCCATGCGGCATTCCTGCCAAGGATGGCTTGGAAGGTGATGTTATGGCCCATGTTTCTTACTATTCAGACATGGATTTTTGACAGATACTTTTGAATGGATCAGCAAGAAGTTTACACAGCCCGTTTTGAATTTGCATGGATTATATGAGACATTAAATTTCTGAGGAAAATGTCATCATGACTAGATCAAGTTGTATGATGTACTTTCAGCAAGTTGGAATGAAAACGACTACGTCATATTTTGCCTTCACCTCTTTTTGTGCAAATTGATTGGGAAACGCCATTAGAGTTAAATGAACTTTGAACGAAGAACAGAAAAGAAAAGAAAATAAATGAGAACTTTTCCTAATCTGAATATTAAAATGAACTTCAAATTCACATGAACACTAAATAAACAACAAAAATAAAAGAATGGGATCGTTAAAGGAAAAACAAAATGAATCTAAATCTCAAATTGAATTCCGATCTGAATCCTCTGATTCAAACCTTTCAGTTCTTTCCTCAATCGAAATATGTTTGAAACTCTTTTGAAATTTGAATATCTTCCTCGACTTATTACTAAGTCAAGTCTTTTCAGCATGGTACACTTACCAGCTTCTTTCAATTCTCTTTCTTCTATGTTTTAGAGGATCGACTAGTTCTATCGACACGGAGCCACGAACTTTGTTCGATTTGGTTCTGATGGCATGGGATTGGGTCCCTCTTCATGCAGATAAATCTTCGAGATTGGAACCAGTTTCCATTTCTCATTAAATTTTAATTCTAATTTCCGAGACTGGTACCTAAATTCCAGTTCTCTTCCTTCGAGGTCGGTACCTAAATTCCGACTCTCATTCGAGATCGATACTTAAATTCGATTCTCTTTCGAATTGATACCTAAATTTCAATTCTAAATTTCCAAGACTGGTACCTAAATTCCAGTTCTCTTCCATCGAGGTCGGTACCTAAATTCCGACTCTCATTCGAGATCGATACCTAAATTTCGATTCTCTTTCGAATTGATACATAAATTTCAATTCTAAATTCCGAGACTGGTACCTAAATTCTAGTTCTCTTCGTTCGAGGTCGGTACCTAAATTCTAACTCTCATTCGAGATCGATACCTAAATTTTGATTCTCTTTCGAATTGATACCTAAATTTCAATTCTAAATTCCGAGACTAGTACCTAAATTCCAGTTCTCTTCCTTCGAGGTCGGTACCTAAATTCCGACTCTCATTAGAGATCGATACTTAAATTTTGATTCTCTTTCGAATTGATACCTAAATTTCAATTCTAAATTTTCGAGACTGGTACCTAAATTCCAGTTCTATTCCTTCGACGTTGGTACCTAAATTCCGACTCTCATTCGAGATCGATACCTAAATTTCGATTCTCTTTTGAATTGATACCTAAATTTCAATTCTAAATTTTCGAGAATGGTACCTAAATTCCAGTTCTCTTCTTTCGAGGTCGGTACCTAAATTCTGACTCTCATTCGAGATCGATACCTAAATTTCGATTTTCATTCGAATTAATACCTAAATTTTAATTCTAAATTTCCGAGACTGGTACCTAAATTTCAGTTCTCTCCTTCCGAGATCGATACCTAAATTTCGATTCTCTTTCGAATTGATGCCTAAATTTCAATTCTAAATTTTCGAGACTGGTACCTAAATTCCAGTTCTCTTCCTTCGAGGTTGGTACCTAAATTCTGACTCTCATTCGAGATCGATACCTAAATTTTGATTCTCTTTCGAATTGATAACTAAATTTCAATTCTAAATTTCTGAGACTGGTACCTAAATTCCAGTTCTCTTCCTTCGAGGTCGGTACCTAAATTCCGACTCTCATTCGAGATCGATACCTAAATTTCGATTCTCTTTCGAATTGATACCTAAATTTCAATTCTAAATTTCGAGACTGGTACCTAAATTCCAGTTCTCTTCCTTCGGGGTCGGTACATAAATTCTGACTCTCACTCGAGATCGATACTTAAATTTCGATTCTCTTTCGAATTGATACCTAAATTTCAATTCTAAATTTCCGAGACTGGTACCTAAATTCCAGTTCTCTTCTTTCGAGGTTGGTACCTAAATTCCGACTCTCACTCGAGATCGATACTTAAATTTCGATTCTCTTTCGAATAGATTCCTAAATTTCAATTCTAAATTTCTGAGACTGGTACCTAAATTCAAGTTCTCTTCCTTCGAGGTCGGTACCTAAATTCTGTCTCTCTTTCGAGATTGATACCTAAATTTTGATTCTCTTGCGAATTGATACCTAAATTTCAATTTTAAACTTCCGAGACTGGTACCTAAATTCCAGTTCTCTTCCTTCAAGGTCGGTACCTAAATTCCGACTCTCATTCGAGATTGATACCTAAATTTTGATTCTCTTTCGAATTGATACCTAAATTTCAATTCTAAATTTCCGAGACTGGTACCTAAATTCCAGTTATCTTCCTTCGAGGTCGGTACCTAAATTCTGACTCTCACTCGAGATCGATACTTAAATTTCGATTCTCTTTCGAATTGATGCCTAAATTTCTGAGACTGGTACCTAAATTCCAGTTCTCTTCCTTCGAGGTCGGTACCTAAATTCCAACTCTCATTCGAGATCGATACCTAAATTTCGATTCTCTTTCAGGTTTGATACCTAAATTCCAAATCTCACTCTCTCGAGATCAGTACCTAAATTCTGATTCTCATCCTTTTTCTTCGTCGATACTTAAACTCTGATTCTCACTCCGAGGCTGGTACCTAAATTCCAGTTCTCTTCACAATCCCGAGGTTGAAACCTAGGTTTCAATTCTCATTTCAAATCCAAATTTGAAATCCAAAATTTCCTTAAATTGATTTTAAATTAAACTCCAAATCGAAATCCAAACTCACACATTGAAACTTGAAATTTAAAAGTAAACTGAAATCTAAATTGAATTCCCCAGATCTTGTGATTTGGAGTTCACCTCCTTTTCCATTCCCCAGCGAGAGTTCAGGGATCTCCAGTCTTGGAAATATACCTGATACTCCCCAGCAGAAATTCTTCTACTCTGTCCTAAGTGTGTCACTTAGACATCTGTGTTGGTTTTGTTGATCTCTTCGGTCAACGCCAATACGCGCGGTGTGCTCCGTCAGCACACCACACCTATTGGGGGTTCATTTGTTGACCTCATTTTTGGTGAGGTCTTTTGGTTCTCTCTTTAGTACTTAGGATCTAGCCATAGGCTTTTCCTTTGACTAATCTTAGAGGACTAGAAGTGGAACCCACCCTTTAGAAGTTCAAACACCTCTTGACTCCCTGCAAACTCCACAAGCTTGATTGTAGACCCCTAATCACCTAGAGGGTTGATGTCAAATGTGGAGGTTTGAAGGATGAGTTCCCTATAAGACTTTTTGGCCTTAGGAATGTCCTGGGTGGCCTGGTCTGGTGAGGGTTGACTTGCACATACACTACACTCTCACACACATTCCAAGTCCTAAAACCACACTCTCACCCAACTTGACTTCCCGACTCATGTAGGTAATTCATATGGATGGTCCTTAACCCCTAAGCCCCTGGCTAAGAGGGTTAGAAACAACATAGTGAATGCCTCAAATGAGTCCTCTCATGGCTCACATGGGCTTAATAGGGCTTCATGGATCAACCAAAGTGATTCCATTCTACTCAAATTTGATCAATCTTCATTTTTCCAAAATTTCAATTTTTGAACCCCGGGGCCCTACACCCACTAAACCTACCAAATGCCCCTGGAACTACCCAAAATTTGCAAAATCACCTAAATTACCCAAAATTCCTCAAAATCAATCCTAAATATTTCCCCCCACTCAAATTGACCATCTTTGGCCAAAAATACCAAAATTTTCAAAAATACCCCCCAATACCCTCTAAATACCCAAAATGCCCTTTTACCCAAAAATCCAAAAAATTCAAAAAATTCCCAAAAAATTCCAGAAAATTACAAATATTCCCAATTTCATTTTGTTCAACTACGCCATGGACCAATTTTGCCAATTTACCCCACTTTTACCAAAACCCCCAATTTGACCCATTTTTAACCCAAGTGAACCCAATGTCAAACCAAACCACCCCAATTGACCTCAATTTTGGTCCAATTCAATTCTAAACTTCCATTAAATATCCTTAACATCAATTTAGACCAAATACAAGTCCAATTTGATTGACATTTGAGCATAATTTAAATTTGAAGCCTAAGGCCAAATTTTGACCCATGACCTAAACCTAGCTCAAACCAATCCAATTCAACTCTAATTGGCCCCAAATCTTTTCTAAAACCTTCCTAACATCCCCATAAACAAAACACTAACTTGATTTGCCCAAAATTTGAACCTAAACTGCACCTAAACCTAACCCAAAACCAAAATCCCTTAAATTGACCTAAGCCCAAACCTAACCCAAATGGGCCCAAATCCCAAAATTAGAGCCCAACCAAAGTTGGAAACTCTTTGTGACACTCCCATGAACATTTCTCAATATTAATTTTACATAAAATACAACTTTAGCTCAATCTTAACCCAAGTTAGCCCAATTTGGCCCACCTTGGCCCCTTTACCAAAAGACCCCACATTAAACCCAATTCAATTCAAAATCACTTTAAACTTGTTCCAAACCACTCATAACACATGCCTAAAAAAATTGAAACATTTATTTGGAACAATCCTTTACAAAATTTTCATCCCAAAGTTATTTTAAATCCAAAATCCCACTTCCTTAAAGCACTTTAAAAGCCCATCCAAAACCATTCCAAAAGCCCAAAATCTACCCCAAAGCCCACATAACATTTTCATTTGTCATTCTTTTTAATCAAAACCACCCCCTATGTCCAAAATCCATCATGTTGATCAAACCAAAATGGCATCATGACAAATCCCATTAAAAGTATTCAAAATTTTCAAAATTCCAAATAACCAATTTCCATGAAATTGAGCCAAGCCATGAGCAAGCCATAGACAAGCCTTGGAGCCATGCTTAAGCCACGTGGAAACCATGAGAATCTTAGGATTATCAACCCTCCCTAAATAGCAAAAGGAGGAGATCCTTTAAACACTCCCTAAAAGTCATTAGCTATACCCATGTTCCACCCTAACCCAAAATTAATCCAAATATATTTGGATGGGGACTTCTCCACTCTAAACCAGCTGACTCATCTGACCTCCCTCAGCCCAAATCAGTCCCTTGGTGGGTGCACCAAACCCAAATACATTAATTGACCAAAATCAAGCCAAAATGACCCTTACCCCATGCGATTTTAATCAAACCTCCTTACACATGGCAATAGCTAATTGCTTGCACCAAACCACAGCCCTGACCTCACTGGTCAAGATGGTGACCAATGCCTGGCCGGCCAGCCGCCTGGATCCCGGAAAACACCATGGCCGGGAGCTCCATGTGAGCCAAAATTTTCAATTCTCCCTGGCTGACCTGTCCCAACCCAAATGGACACCATGGCTGTTCTTCTCCTCCCCTGAGCAGCTGATCCCAGCCTCCAAACCCCCCTGGAAAGCCCTCCAGCCACCTCTATTTAAACACCACCACCTCTCGGCTGAAAAGAAGAGTTGAACAAAACCTTACCAAAACTCTGCCAAAATCATTCCAGACCCCTCTCCAAACATAGAGAACTTGATCCCCACTGAAATCCAACCTCTAAAACCCTCTCTCGCGAGCTCAATTTCCGAGTTGAAAATCCACCCAAAATATAGGACACTTCACCACAGTGAGCCAATCTCCAAATTGATTGGTCCTACACCTTCACCGTACTAAGAGGAGAAGTTCCCAGCAAAAGCCCCCTCACTAGAGCCGACCATCGATTCCAGCCTCCAAGCTTTGTGATCGGCCTTGGACACTTTCATACTTAAACAATTCCCCAGAGCTAGAGACTTCATCTGGAGCTTGCCTGGACTCAATCAAAGGTGACACAACTCTCATATCAAAGCTTCACTTCTCTGAGGAACGGTATGAACTCATTCTTCCTCCCGAGCTTCCAGCAATTCTCCATTTTGTTTGGGTTAACTTCATAGCCTATAAACTGTATAGATGTGTTCGTCTCTTCAAGATGAATCCATAGAGCATAAGAACATAAAAATCCATTGAGAATAGAGTGAGATCTTAGGGTTTTAGTGTGGACGGTCACGGGTGCACACCAGTCGTAGACGATGACCAGGAGCTGTTGGATCGCGCGTGTATCGAGTGGACGGCCGAGATTAAGTCAGACGGTGTAATGGTACATGAACCGCGGGACGCGTGGCTGCTGACTCAAGTGGCGGCGTCGAATGGGAGCGCGACACGTAGGGGCTTCGGAGCTACCGAGGTTGACGCGGTGCCGCGTGGATAAGTAGATAAATCCCTATTTTTTGAATTAATTAAATACCCAGAACTTAGAAAATTCATATCTTTGTATAGAAAAATAAAAAAAATAAAATAAAAATACACTCTTGCTCAGTGAATAGAGGAGAATAATGTGGAAAAGAAATCTTGTTAATTGGATGAGTATTTGATTTTTAATAATTTATTTACTGTTCTCAATATTTTGATTCTCCATTTTCATAGACAATTCACCATGGCATGAGACCATAGGGCTTTTGAAGCCTCTGATCTTACAAACATTCCCTGAATTTTTCAAGGTCAGAGGCCATCTCTGTGAAAAGTTATTGAATTTTCAAGTTCATGTCACTGTTTTAGGTATTTTAATTCTAATAATTAGCATGTTGTAAAATAAATTCTAGGAAAATTTGTTGATGTTTCTTAGGACCAGGGAACCCCATGAAAAATATATTTTAAATTAATTCATTCATAATAAACTTAATTGGTCAAACCCCTAAAATTGAATTTGAATTAATTAGGGTTAACCACACATTAAATTGACTTGAAAATAATTCTCGTTTACTCTTTAGGATTAGAGGAACCTTACATAAAATTTTGAAATCAATTGGACTTGATTAGCCCCACCAAATGGATTGATTAAGCCTCATAAGCAAAATAGAACTTTAAAAATTCATAACTCCAAAAATACTTTTCAAAAATTCACAAAAATGGTTTCGGAGCTTCTCTGATATTAGGGGAGTTCAGGAAAATTAAAATTAGAATTTTCTAAAAAAGTTGATTTTTCACAATATTTTAATATTTTAATAATTAAAAAAATAATAAAAATCATAAAAATATTAAAAATCATAAAAATGTCACATTTTGACTCCTAATCACTTAAGAATAAACCAAATATTTTTCCTAAGTCCCTAGGATAAGATATTGAATTTTAAAGGCTTAATGTAATTTTTAACATTAAAAAAATGAATTTTCAACCTTTTTCACTAAAATAATTCTAATAAATCAAAGAAAAATCAAAAAATTATAAAATTTGTTTCTTTGGACTCCTTGAGGTTAGAGGAATTTAACAAAAATATAAAATCCATTTTTTAACTTTTATTTTATTTTAAAATTAATTATTACTCGAAAAATAAAAATAATTATAATAAATAAAATATAATTCAAAAAATCACACAAATTGGTTCAAGTGGTCCTCTAGTCATTAGGAACATACCATAATTTTTTTAAGGACAGAAACCTTTCCTTGGTCATGTTGTTGAATTTCCTTTGAAAATCATTATTTTTCACTAAACATAATTATATAAATAAATTAAATTCAGAAAAATCACATTTTCTCCTCTAATGTCTTAATTGACATGTGAGTGAGGTGACATAAAAATTTTAAATTCATTTGAGCTCAATTTAGTGTGTTATGAAATAAATAAGCTTAAAAGGGCATAAAGGTAATTAAAAATTTTAACCCTTAATTAAAACTTTAGGTTCAATCAAAATGGAGGGTAAAATATTTAATTTTAATTTTCTCTTGGAAGATTGAAACTTAGGGAAATTAAGGGGTAGAAACCCATTAAACACTTTGAAAATATCAAAATGAAACTTTAATTAATTAAATAATTTAAATTTTGGAAGGAATATATTTTAAAATTAGATTATTAAAATAGGGATATTATTAAGAGGATATTTATTCTTTAATTTAAAAATCCCTAAATAAATCACTTTAACAATATTTAATTATTAATTAAAAATTAAAATAATAACCCAAATTAACAATTAAAACTGAAAATTAAAACTAAAATTAAATTAAATTAATTTAAAATATTGAAACTAAAATTAAATTAAATTAAATTAAATTAAATTAAATTAAATTAAATTAAATTAAATTAAATTAAATTAAATTAAAATTAAATTAAAATCATTTAACAACAAACCTAAATGAAATAATTAAGAGCTAAAATTAAAACATATCAATAATTTCAACACCTCTTTCTATTTAAGTAAATTTAAAACATAAACATCAATTTGAAATACTAAAATAATTAAAAATGTAAAGATTTAAATCAAATCTAAAATAATTTGAACACTATTCCAAACTTAAAATTATTAATTAAAACCTCACAATTAAATTAAAACATTTTGAATCATTAACTCAAACTTTAAATGATTAAAATCCTCGATAAACCAACTTGCCCTTAAAGGCTTTAATTATTATAACTCTTAGATAGAGTATCAAGTGAGATGTCACTTCATTCATCGGGTAATCAAATACCTAAGTTCACTGAGCAAGAGGCAAAGCTTAACCAAACCCTTGGATGATCAATTCAGCAGTACAATGAAATTCATTTGGACTCAAAATAATCCCAGAAATATTGGAAAGATGTTTAGGCCTCGTCCTAAGCACTTCCTCAATACGACGGGATGTTTTAGAAGAACAATTGAATTGAATTTTTCTTTGATGAAAAAAATCATCCTTAAACCAAACCAACAACTTAGACGTTATAAGAGATGACTAGCAATAGGATTAGGAATTTGGTAGACAACCAAAACCCTTCCCTTAGCTTTACCTAGGTATTTGTTGAAATATTTAAATGCCTTAACATGTGTTTTAAGTGCAGCTCGGGATGACGAGAAGACCCTCCAGGTACGCTTTTATTTTATTGCAATTTACTTTATTGCAATTTACTTACATGCATTGTATTTTACTTTTCTTGCATGTTAAACAAGGCTGTTGCATGAAAACCAAAACCTTTAGGATAGTCCCTGAACTGAAACCAAAACTAAATTAAAAGTCTTTGCAAGATAAAATTCACCGCCACAACATTCCAAAATATAAAACAACTCAAAATTTAATCACAAACAGAACAACAAAACTACAATCACAACTTAATTAAAACGTCTCATTGAATGATCGGGAATACCTCGGATGATGTAACCCACGTGTTGCTAACGGGATTTCCCACGGTCTAAATGAAGGTGTGGAACTCATTCAGTTGAGTTTAGCAAATTCATCTGGACTAAGTGAATTCGATGAAAATAATAGATGACGGAACCGTGGGATCTTAATCGGTTCTGTTTAAAAATCTTTAAGATTTGTTTTAATTAAAACACTAAAAACACTTGGATTTTAAGATTTTCTCTAAACCAAAACACTTCTCTCATCTCCTAATTTATGACTTCTAAAACTAAACCTCTGCAACAATAAAGAGCTTGGAGCATAGTGGCCAGCATGGCCATCGTCGTCAGCAAAACTCGGATCTACTTCAGCTAAACTTTCCTAGAATTAAACAACCAAACCGTAGGATTTCGAGGTAGTTTGCCTAGTACAACATAAATCCTCAACTCTTTTTTTAGGCATTTGCATAATCATGTTATATAAATTAAGCCCTAACCGATCTTAGGATTCCGAGGTAGTCGTTTAGTACGGCATAAACCCTCACATCTTCAAGGCTATTTGTATGATCATGTCATGCAAATATAAGTCCTAATTAATTAAAATTGGCAGGATGGAAACATTGAATAATTCTCTCAAAATGAAGCCAAACAATAGGATAGTTTGGGAAGTTGCCAAGATTCTTCTTGGATCCTCAGCTTCTCCTACTTTTCTTCCTTTGGACTCCTGAAATGAACTGTTCCAAATTTGAGCTAATCCCTTTTGAAATTCCAAAATTTAATCCTTTGAAAACCTTAAACTTTGAAATTATTGAGAGCAAAACCACTAATCATTATCGAGAGTTTTCTTAAATGATTCCCGTCATTTAAAATGTAATTAACTATAGGGGCTTGCCCTTATAGGGAACTTTAAGAACCCAGGCAATATAAACCCTGTTTAATTTCTTTGTATTAAGCAGGGGAACTTGTCGGCTTATAAAATTGGTTCGCAGACCAAACGGATGTCACAAATCTTCTAGTTTATTTAATCGAGCCCCATTCTCAAACAGTGTGTCTATTCTTCTGGATAGATATACAGTTTGTGATGTGGTGCTCCTTTATATAAACTATTTGGGATGTGAGATCGGTTTGATTTCGTATCTTAAAATTTTAAAGTTTAAATTTTTTTTTAAATCAAATACTACTTTCTATATTATTATATATATATATATATATATATAAATTAAATAAAAATCTAAATTTTGCCGACAATTTACGTTAGGCGACCCCTTTTTAAAATACAACACAATATAAAAATATGCCGACAGTTCCATAGGGGATAGTAAATGTTATCTTTTCTTGATCCTCAAGAGCAATAGGTATTTGGTCGTAACCAGTATACCCTTCCAGAAAATAGTAGTACTTGTGTCCAGCAAGTCATCTAGCATTGGATCGAGAAAAGGAAGAGGAAAGTTATCTTTTCTGGTGGCGGCATTTAATTTCCTATAGTCAATACAAATTCGCCGTCCATTAATTTGTCTTATGGTTATAATTTCATTATTTTCATTCACTTTAACAGTCACTCCTCCCTTTTTTTGTTACACAATGTATTGGACTTATCCAAGCACTATCCAAAATAGGATAAATAATTCCAGCATCCAATCATTTTAAAATCTCTTTCTTAACTACGTTTTTCATTATCGGGTTCAGTCTCCTTTGCGGATCAACTCTTGGTTTATGTTCTTCATTAAATAAAATTCTGTGCATACAAATCGAAGGACTAATTCCCTTAATACGTGTCAAAGTCCATCTAAAAGCTTTCTTGTATCTTTTTAAAGTTTCCAATAGTTTCTGTTCTTGGTATTCGTTTAGTTCCGAAGATACAATAACAGGCAAAGTAGATGATTCTCCTAAAAACATATACTTTAAATGATTAGGGAGAATTTTCATCTCAAGTTCAGGAGGTTTTATGATAGATGGAATTAATCTTTTATCTCCACCTTCCATAGTATCTAATATTTCGAATCTCTCCTAAACATACTCCAATTCTTCATTCTTTTCATTATCTGAATTTTCTTCATCTTCACTTTCTTCTTCAAACATATTTTTATATTCTTCTTCTTTTTCAAATATATTCTTGAAATGATCGTTTCTCAAGAAATCACAGACCTCCAATCTAAAACATTCATTATCTTTTTTCATTGAGGGATACTTCATAGATTTTAAAATATTAAAGGTCACCTCTTGATCATTAACTCTCATAGTTAATTCTCCTTTTTTTGAACATCAATTACCGCTCTTCCAGTAGCAAGAAATGGTCTTCCCAAAATGATTGGAATTTCTTTATCTTCCTTCATATCAAGTACAATACTGTCAACATGAAAGATAAATTTATCCACTTTTACTAACACATCTTCCACCACTCCTTTAGGGTAAGTAATGGAACGATCGGCCAACTGAAGAGTCATAGATGTAGGAGAGATTTCTCCTATTCCCAACCTTTTGAAAGTTAATAAAGGCATCAGATTAATACTCGCTCCCAGATCACAAGAGCCTTTCCAAAAAAAATTTCACCTATAGCACACGAAATAGTGAAACTACCAGGATCTTTATGTTTTTTAGGAAGCTTCTTCTGAATTATTGCACTACACACTCCACTAAGTGCAACAGTTTTATGATATGTAAACTTTCATTTCTTTCTCAAAATATCCTTCATAAACTGAGCATAGTCAGACATCTGTTCTAATACTTCAACAAAAGGAATATTTATCGTTAATTTCTTAAGGATCTCCAAAAATTTTCTAAATCTATCTCTGTTTTGTTTCTTTAATCTTTGAGAAAATGGAGGTGGTGGTTTTTTGACAGTTATCTTCATTGGTCAAGAGGATAATCCAAGTCTGGATAAATCTTGTTTGAACCTTTTTCAATTTCCACCTTCTCCTTTTCTATTTCAACTTCTTTTTGCACTCTAGCTTCCAATTCTTTTCCACTCCTTAATTTAATAACCTTAAGTTGTTCCTTGTTTTAATCTTTTGGATTGATCTCCAATTTGCTTGGAAGTGTTCCAGAAGGACTATTATTAAGTACAGTGAAAATATGTCCTAATTGATTTTCAATATTTTTCATAGCAACACCTTGAGCTTGTAATTAATTTTTCATATTCAGAATCATTTCTTCGGTAGACAACTTATTATCCTTAAATCATGGGTTACTATTGAATCCAAGGGGATAAGATGGTCTAAAATTAGGATTTGCTTGATTGTTCGAATTTCCAATTAGATTCATAGAATTGTTAGCCCAGTGCGGGTTAACATTAGCATTGTTATTATTCCAATTGAAATTTGGGTGATTCTTCCAACTAGGATTATAATAATTTAAATAAGGATTATTAGGTCTATTAATAACATTTAATGTCTCGTAAGGTGTTTGAGATTCTGTTATCCGTCCAAATGAATTTTCCTCTAACACTGGGGGTGGTTGAGAATAATTCATTCCATATTGATCTATTTTTTTAGAAAGGGCTACAATTTGAGAAACTACCATAGTCATCATATCTGAATCATGAACACTAGCTACTCTCTTAGGATTTACCCATTCAGAGGGCCATTGAAAATTATTAGTAGCCATTTCTTCAACTAATGCTTATGCCTCATCAAAAGTTTTTGACATTAATAATCCACCAGCAGCAACATCTATAATAGATCTTAATGATCCCACTAATCTATTATAAAATATTTGAATTATTAACCAATCTGGTAAAGCATGATGTGGGCACTTCCTAAGAAGATCTTTAAATCTCTCCCAAGCTTCATATAATGACTCTCATTCAAACTGACAAAAAGATGTTATATCATTTCTTAGTTTAGCAGTCTTTGTTGTAGGGAAATATTTTGATAGAAAATTTTGAGATAATTCTCCCCAAGTTCTAATAGATCTAGGTGCTAACGAGTTTAACCACGCCTTAGCTTTATCCCTTAACTAGAAAGGAAAAAGTCTAAGTCTGACAGCGTCACTAGACACTCCATCGTATTTAAAAGTAGCACACAGTTCTAAAAAACTTGCGAGATGTAAATTTGGATCCCCATTAGGTGTTCCAGCGAATTGATTATTTTGTACCATTTGGATAATAACAAGTTTAAGTTTAAATGAATTAGGAGCAACATCAAGATTTTGAATAGTTATATGAATTTCATCTGCTGTTGGGTTAGCATAATCTCTTAAAGATCTTGGCAAATTTCCAACATCATTTCTTTGATTATCTTAAATATTTGCCATTTTGGAAGGATTTTCAATTTGTTTTTGTTGTTTTCTAATTTTTCCAACAGTATGCTCTAACTCTGAATAGTAAGGCACTGAACCTATAGATCCACTACTACGCATATACAATCACACAAAAACTTTTTTTTTACTTTGAATTCGTTACCTCCTCAGCAACGGTGCCAAAAACTTGATGCGATTGGGTTGAATAGACAAATTCGACACCACTACTAGGAGATATAATTCCCCAGCAACGGCGCCAAAAACTTGATGCAACCAGACTTTACTTCAATATTTTTAAATGCAAGATTTTGTTAACTTCAAATTTATATATTTATAATGATTTTGTAAAGTCAAAGCATTCAACTCAAGTATACGTATCGTATCAAGTAATACAAGGCTCTAGTGGAGTACTGGTTATCGATCCCACAGTGAGGTTTTAAGTTGAAGCAAAGTGAAAGTTTTAACAAGTTAGAATAAAGCACTAGAACTTTATTCTAACACTACTACTACAATGCAGAAAACAGTAACAACCAACTAAACTTCAATTACTTCTAATAACTTTGAAAACAGAATTAACTAATAGACACACTAAACTTAATATTTGAAAGGTTTTTGATATATGAGAAAAGTATCTTTCTTCTTGCAATGAGAATATGATGTGTGGACTGATATGGATTAATTATCTAATTTATTGTGTCAAATAGGAGCATAGATGATTCTTTACCTTTAGAAGAGTACCCCCTCCTCTAAATAAGAAAAGAACATTGACATATTCTAAGTTTAGTTACTAATTCTAGGGCTAGGCTGGGAGGATACCGGCTCTCACTTCGGAGCTCCCACTCACCCTTCACCCGAAGGCTAACCTTTGATATTAGTTACTAATCTTAGAACCAATCTGGAGATTTCAGCCTGTCACCCTGAAATCTCCACATTGAAGTCCTTCATAACACATTTCCCTATTTATTTGCACGTAATTTTCATGAATTATGCAATTTATCCATGAAAATTGAATTGATCTTTCATTATTGTTGTAGGACAATAAATTCTTTCAAACTTAATGTTCAACAACATATTTTAACATTTCAATTGGCCAGATCGAAAGTAAATTAAGTTCTAATTGAAAAACCATCACAATTTCTTCATCACATTAAAGACACATCAAATCCACTTCAAACCATCATCACATCTCTAAGCAAGAAGAAAGACAAAGAAGACTACTCAGAATTCATAGAGAAGATACAATAAAACATGAATTTTATATATAAAAGAAAAGTCATACAAACCACAAAAGGAAATACAATTTATCTCTTTCTCTTCCCTAATGTAAACTCCTTTAAGTTCCTTTGAATCCTCTTCTCTTCTTTAAACACTTGATTCTCTCTTTAGAATGGAAAGGAATAAGCAATCTCTCACTTTACTCCTTCTCCTTCAATCCTTAGAGAAGAATCCCTCTCTTCTACACAAAACCCTAACACTAAAAACTAAGAGAAAGTAATGGAATGCAAGAGAGCACACTCTAAAACTCTCTAAACTCCTCTTTTTTTCTTTTTTCCTCGTCCAAATTCAGTTATTTAAGAGTTAGGGATGAAATCCCAAGAGTTTCCATTGGCATCCCTTCAAAATTTTGCTAAAACTCTCAAAATTTGAATTCCACCGACCTTTGCGTCGGCGGCGCCAGACAAGGCGTCGGCGGCGCTCTATTATCCATAATATTTTCTGAGCTCTCTGGACTTGGGCGCCGGCGGCACCAGAATAACTTTTCCACCATTTTGCTCCCTTTCGCTCCTTTTAGCTCAGAATTCATTTCTCTTTTATTATTTTCGCTCCAATCACCTAAAATCATCATACCTGCAACAAATCATGAAAACACCTTTCTTTAAGGTGCAATTTCACCAAAAATAAGTAAAACTAGATAGCATAAACCATATATATTTTTGGTGCATCAACATCCTACACATGAATTCTACTCATTACAAAAGAAAAGTAAAATGAAAAGAATAGCATAATCTTCTCATGCCACTATTTCCAAAGAAGAGGAAAGAGTAAGAGAGATACATCACAATGCATGAAGAAAACACAACGGAAACTTCATTTATACAAAGCAAATCCACTAGGTAAGTGTATACAAAATCATAAGATAATGAAGAACAATACTTAGTTTTTTCCCTTTAAGAGAAAGATGAAGATCTCTCCCATAAAGTCTCCCGTCGATCCATGCAATGCTAGTGCAATCTCTTACAAATTCTCTCAAAATCTCCTCTCCAATCTCTCTAAAAGGGCAGAAATCTACATTTCTACTCCTATTCTAAGAATCCTAAACATTCTCCAAGTTTTTCCTAACCTTCCTCTCTACTTTTCTAACCTTCCTCTCCTTTTTTTTGACCTAAATTCGTTCTTTTAAAGTGTAGGGATGAAGTTTGAAGAGTTGCCACAAGAAAACTTTCAAAAAGCGTCCAAATACATTAAATTTCGACCCATAACCGCTAAAAGTCAGTTTATAGTCATCTCAGGCACCGTTGGCAGGCTCTAGGGCGCTGTCGGCGAGCTTTTCTGTCATTTTTTGGTCTTCTCGGGTAAATCTCAACTCCCTCAAGGGCGCCTTTGGCGAGCAGACTGCGCAGCTCCACCGTTTCACTCTATTTCGCTCTGTTTTAACTCTGTTTCGCCCCGTTTCAGTTGCGTTGCGTTCCAACAGATATCCCTAAAAAATAAACATAAAAACAACCTTTCTTTAAATGTAATCTCATTTAAAAATATGCAAGAAGTATAAAATAGATTAAGCATCGAAAGACTTATCGAAAGCTGTCAGGGCAGAATTTCATTTCTTGGTCGTTTATGCTCTAAATTGCACCGTTTTTGTTTCTTTTTGCTCCAATCACTATTTCTTGTACCTAAAACTAAAAAAATATACAAAATACCTTCCTTTAAAGTGTAATATCATCAAATATGAGAAAAATTTTATAGCAAAAACCGTATATATTTTAAGCATGTCATCTGTCATGACTAGAAGAAGGCTCATCAACTTTCTTACTCCACTTCCAACTTACATGGGCTTCATATGTTTTCAAATTCAACTTACTAATGGGCATCAGGGGTTGGATCACCTCATCATTATCTTCAATCACTACACTTGACTGAATACATAAAGCATGAATCAGGCTGGGGTGTCCTAGTCCACCTGTAGTCTTTCCTATTGAACTTGTCAAAATACTTTTATGAACAATAGCCCTAATATTTATATTCTTCATGTTCGAAATGCAGTAATTCAGAACAGCTCTATCAACAGTAACCTCGCTATGATGGTTGGTAAGGCAAAAGTCTTGCAGAAATGAAATAGTGTCAGCCTATTGACACAGGATTCAAAGTAGAAAGGGGAAAGTTAATTTTTAGCCTTTATTTAATTTTCTACTTCCCTTTTCCATCTGTCAAAAAGTTTACAATCATATCCAATGCTTCATTCGTAATAGGAAAGTTTTTGTATTCACAAGAAAAAGGTGCTCTTAACTGATAAAATGCATTTATGCTGGCAGGGGTGAATTCAACCATTTAGCCTCTAAGCAGAATGTATTCACTCTCATAAAAATACAGATTTGCATAAAAATCTCTAATAATACCAAGCATCGCTTCAGCAGTGAAATAGCAGAAAATCTCTCATTGCTGATTTGCAATAAGTTCTTGCAGCATACTTCCAGGATTTTTAAAGGCTCTCTCTTCAATACATTTCTTATTGCTAAGAAATGTACTAAAGCGAGATTAAACCTTGAAATTCACAAATTTGTTTTCATCATACTCAAATTTCCTCTTCCCATTTGAAATTCTTAGAGCAATTTGTCTAAAACACCAAATTTATCCAAACTAATTTTAAGATTGCAATGTAATGGACTCCTAGATAAATTTAAAAAGATAAGAACTCAAAATACATGAAAAATCTCCAAAGTTTCTCCAAAAGCTTCAAAATTTTAAATCTTCCTAATGTAGGAGATTTCCACAGTCAAAATCAAAAATTTTTAGGTTAAAGTGTAGCTCTTACCAAGAGATGATGAAATCCAAACTTTTCTGGCCATGAAATTGCTTCAAATGTAAATGCTAGTGAGCCCTAGGTGCAAAAATAATCCTTGGTTAGAGGTAGAACACGATGGTTTGGGAAAAAATGGCGGGTCCCAGGGTTAAATTGTGAAAATTTGGAGTTTCAGGCCTTTTTCCCTGTTGAACACTGTTCGGCGCTAGAGGAAGCGCCGTTCGGCGTATTTTTCTGCTCTAACGGTCAAACTCTCTATCTTTTGGCGCGGTCCGGCGCTAGTGACAGCGCCGTTTGGCGCCAGTTCAAAAACTTGGCTTCCGACTTTCTTTTGCAGTTTCGATCTTTTGAAGCCCGCTCCGACGTCTAATTAGTATAATTAAGCATTGAATAACATCCCAAAGCCATGGAAATTAATATATTTTAACACAAACAACACAAAACATCACTTTCATATATAAAATCCAAATGTCTGACACATGCACACAACACTACATATTACACATCTTCAAGCTATATAATTTTAAATTCAGCATCGCACACAACCACAACACAATAACGCTGAAAACTAAACAAGAAAACATGTCTAAATATAACATCCAAACAAAGCAAAACAAAGCAATCAATTCAAATACACAAACACATAAATAAAATAAGTAAGTCTTCATTCTTCCTCAGAACTATCATTAATTCTAAGATCTCCAATTGATTGAGCATGAACAAATAGATTGTAGGATGGACAAAGCGGGAATTCTTCAGTAGAATCCTCTTCAATCCAACCTTTCTTTATCATCAATTGCATTAACTTCCTTCAAGATATCCAGAATGATCAAAGTGCTCCTTCATTCTCCAATCAAGATGATTAAAGAAATCAGATAGATTGTTGATTGCATTCATTAGGTATTGTACTTCCTTCTCAAATTTCTTAATTTTCTTCAAGATAATCTGTGAACTTTTAGGAAAGTAAGGAGGAATAGGTGTTGACCTTTGAGGTGGTTGATCTTCAATGATGCTCATGTTATTCATATCACTAATTGCCTGGTTACTTTATGCATCTGTTGGGTCTATAGGCTTCCAAGGTAGAAGTACTCTTTTCCAGTTCTCATATGGCACTTGTGATTGACTGCATAGAAGAAATATGGTGGAAGAATGTCCAAGCCCATACTTAGATCCGTGAACGATCATCCCAAAAAAGATTTGACAATTATCGAACCAACATCAATAGACATCCCCATTTGAATACAGTAGCTCAAAATAGCACACTCCTTAGTCCCTTTACTGATTTTCATAGTCGAGCGCAATTTTGCACATATGAAATAATGTAAGTGTTTTAACGTAGGATTTAACAGTGCGGTTGAAAAACTTACATACCTGCTATCTCTTATCTCACATTCATTGCTTTCATCTTTTAGAAATATGTATATATCATTCATATTGTTCTTCATCGGGCAAAATTGGAATAGTGGCAGTTTGACACATTCTCAATCTTGTATAAATCATTAATTTTTGAAGGAGTAAATGTGACAAACCTACCTCGCACATAGACTGATCCTTGGTTGATTCCATGAAGATTTGCATAAAACTCCTTCACAACCGGTAGTAGTATAACATAAGACTTCCCAATGTCTCTGAACAATAATTTCATCAATTTTAGTCGTAGTAGAATTCGTACCTCGATTTACAAAGCCTAGCTCTTTAATCAATCTCATTTTTGAGATATTTTTGTTGAATAGACGCTGCGCCTCAAAACTGAAAAACTCTCTACGGTTGAAAATTTGAAATCTTAAAGTTTCAATCAAGTCGGAATCTATTTGGACAAGAATTTGGATCTTCCTCATCGTTCCTTTGGAAGTTACTGCATCTAGGGGTGATTTTTGGGAGTTCTAATGGAGGATTTACCACCTAGAACCGCCAAAACTTGAATTTAAAGATGAGAAACGGTTTTCTGAACAGCGGCGCTATTCGGTGCCGATAACAGCGTCGTTCGGCGCTAGTTCAAAATTTGCCAAACTTCACTTCGTTCAAATTTTTCCAAATTTTGATTCAATTCATTTCTTAAATATTGTTAATGATTTTTAAGGAAGAATAAGACTTAATCATGTAACAAACAAATACAAATAACACATCAAACAAAGCAAACACTCCATAATTGTGGGTTCCATCCCATAAAACGCTTGGTTTAACATCGTCAGCCCGGCATAACTTTAAGTTATTCAGGTTGATCCAACATTAAAACCACTTTAAAATTAGGTCTATTTCCTTCAAAATATGGTTTTAATCTTTGATCATTAACTTTGAATATTCTTTTAGATTTAGGGTCTTCGATAATCACAGCTCCAAAGTGATATATTTTTATGACAATGAAAGGTCATGTCCATCTAGATTTCAGTTTCCCAGGAAATAACTTCAATCTTGTATTGTATAATAAAACTTTTTGTCCTGATTTAAATTCCTTTTTGACAATCTTCCGATCATGCCATGTTTTTCTTCTTTCCTTATATATTCTATCATTATCATATGATTTGTTTCTAATTTCTTCCAATTCATTCAAATACAACAGTCTCTTCTCACCAACATCTTTCAAATTAAAATTCAATTTCTTTATCGCCCAATATGCTTTATAATCTAATTCAACTGGCAAGTGACAGGTTTTTCCAAAGATTAATCTGTATGGGGACATTCCTATAGAAGTTTTATAAGCAGTTCTGTATGCCTAAAAAACAGTATCTAATCTAGCAGACCAATCGATTAATGACTTTCTCCAAAATTCATTTAATTTCACGATTAGATACCTCTGTTAAACCATTAGTTTGGGGATGATAACATGTAGAGATTCTATGCATAATATTATATTTTTCCACCAATCTCTGAATCAGATTATTCTTAATATGAGATCCTCTATCAGTGATAATTACTCTAGTATTCCATATATTGCGAAAATATTTTCATCAATAACCTCGAAAAACTTCTAGCATCACACCTAGGTAAAGCTATTGCCCCAATCCATTTTGAAACATAATCAACAGCAATCGTATATATAAATTTCCAAATGAAGGTATAAATTGTCCCATAAAATCTAATCCCCATGCATAAAAAATTTCAACTTCCAGAGTAAAATTAAGAGACATTTCATTTCTTCTAGATATATTTCCTATTCTCTGACATCGATCACAAGTTTTGACAAATCTATAAACATCTCTATAAAGTGTACGCCATTAAAATCCAGATTGCAAAATCTTATGTACAGTTCTATCAATTCCAAAATGTCCTCCAAATTCAGAATCATGATATTCTCGAATAATTCTTTCAATTTAATAATAAGATTTTTACATTGCTTGTACAGATAAGGATCATCCCAGAAATAAATTTTAGCTTCATGCTTAAATTTTTCTGCTGTTGCATAATTAAATTAGGTGGTAAAATATTACTAACGATATAGTTCACAATATCACCATACTACGGTAGATTTCCTTCAATAATATTATATAATTGCTCATCAGGAAAAGTTTCAGTAATTTCTTTTTCAAAGTCATCCAAATTATGTTGTTCAAGTCTAGATAAATGATCAGTTATTTGATTATCGACCCATTTGCTATTAACGCTCTCAAAATCAAATTCTTGCATTATAATTATTCATCGAATCAGTCTTAGTTTGGCATCCTTCTTTTGCATTAAATATTTAATAGCAGAATGATCAGTATGCACTAAACACTTAGCTCCAATTAAGTAAGATCTAAATTTTACAAAGGCATACACAATCGCTAATAACTCTCTTATAGTAGTGTAATTAATTTGAGCATCAGTAAGAGTCTTGCTAGCGTAGTATATAACTTTAAACATTTTGTCATGTCTTTACCCTAAAACAACTCCAATAGCATAATCACTAGCATAACACATTAATTCAAATGGTTTCTCCCAATTAGGTGAAACTATTATAGGTGCAACTATTAATTTTTCCTTTAATAGATCGAAAGTTTTTAAGCATTCATCATTAAAATCAAACTTTCTATCTTTCTCTAAAAGTTGGCATAGAGGCTTAGTGATTTTAGAAAAGTATTTGATTTATCCCCTGTAGAATCCTATATGTCCCAAAAAGCTTCTTACCCCTGTCACAGCTGTTGGAGGTGTTAACTTTTCTATAATTTGAATCTTCGCGGGATCTACTTCCATGCCATATTCATATATTTTATGCTCAAGCACAACTCCTCCTACAACCATAAATTGACACTTTTCCCAGATTAGGACTAAATTTATTCTTTCTCATACCTCTAAAACTTTTTCTAAGTTGCATAGGCACGCATCAAATGATTCTCCAAATACCGAGAAATCATCCATAAACACTTTTATTTCATCATCAATTAATTTGCTAAATATGGACGTATCTTTAAAATGTTGCAGGTTCATTACATAATCCAAAGGGCATCTTTCTAAAAGCAAATTTCCATAAGGGCTAGTAAATGTAGTCTTCTCTTGATCCTCAGAAGTAATAGGTATTTGGTGATAACCAGTATATTCATCTTGAAAACAATATTACTTGTGTCTAGCAAGTTTCTTTAGCATTTGGTCTAAAAATGGTAAAGGAAAGTGATCTTTTCTGGTGGTGGCATTTAATTTTCTAAAATCGATACATATTCGCCAACCAGTGACTTGTTTTGTCGGTATAATTTCATTTCATTCATTTACGTCAACAGTCACGCCTCCTTTCTTAAGAACACAAAGAAATGGGCTTACCCAAACACTATCAGAAATAGGATATATAATTCCAGCTTTTAACGACTTTAAAATCTCTTTTTTAACCATTTCTTTCATTATTGGGTCAAATCTCCTTTGTGGATCAACTCTATGTTTGTGTTGTTCATCCAACAAAATTCTGTAAATACAAATCGATGAACTGATTCTTTTAATATCAGCTATGGACTAACTAAAAGCCTTTTTGTATCTTTTTAAGGTGTCCAATAATTTTTATTCTTGATATTCATTTAAATCCAAAGATAAAATGACTAGTAAAGTAGATAATTCTCCTAAAAACTTATACTTTATATGATTAGGGAGAATTTTTAGCTCAAGTTCAGGGAGTTTAATGAAAGATGAAGTTAAAATTTGATCTCAATTTTCCATATTATCCAATCTTTCAAATTTTTCCTGAATAAATTCTAACTTTTCATTCTTCAAATCATCAAAATCATCTTCATTTTCACTTTCAAATTCATCCTCACATTCCACATTTTCTTCAAATACTTCTCTAAAATGTTCTACTCTCAAATAATCACAGATTTCCATTCGAATGCACTCATCATCTTTTTCAGTTGAAGGGTATTTCATAGATTTCAGAATATTGAAAGTTACCTCTTGGTCATTAACTCTCATAGTTAATTCTCTTTTTTTAACATCAATCATAGCTCTCCCAGTAGCAAGGAATGGTCTTCCCAAAATAATTGGAATTTATTTATCTTCCTCTATATCTAATATAATAAATTCTGCAGGAAAGATAAATTTATCCACCTTTACTAATACATCTTCCATAACTCCTCTAGGATAAGTGATAGAACAATCAGCCAGTTGAAGAGTCACAAATGTAGGTGAAATTTCTCCTATTCCCAATCTTTTGAAAGTTGATAAAGGCATAAGATTAAAACTAGCTCCAAGATCACATAAAGCTCTTCCAAAAAACTTCTCTCCAATAACACATGGGATAGTAAAACTACCTGGGTCTTTAAGTTTTTCAGGAAGCTTCTTCTGAATAATTGCACTACACTCACCACTAAGTGAAACAGTCTCGTGGTCTTTAAACTTTTTTTCTTTTTAAGAATATCCTTCGTAAACTTTGCATAATCAGGCATCTGCTATAATGCTTCAACAAAGGGAATATTAATCGTTAATTTCTTAAGAATTTCCAAAAACTTTGCAAATCTGTTATCCCTGTTTTGTTTCTTCAGTCTTTGAGGAAAAGGAGGAGGTGGTTTTTTAACATTTATCTTAATTGGTTCTAGCGGATATTCGTCTAGATATATGTTATTAGAAATTTTCTCAATTTTCACTTCCTCTCTTTCAACTTCGACTTCTTTTTAAACTCTTTGTTCCAATTCTTTTCTACTTATTAATTAAATAGCCTTAAATTGCTCTTTGTTTTGATCTTTTGGATTGATCTCAACATTGCTAGGAAGATTTCCAGAAGGTTTATTATTAAGCACAGTAAAGATATGTCCCAATTGATTCTCAGTGTTCTTCATTGCAGCGTTTTGAGCTTGAATTTTATTACCCATATACAGAATCATTTCTTTAATAGACAACTTCTTTTCTTTAAATTGTTGATTACTATTAAAACCAGTAAGATAAGAACGTCTATAATTGGTATTTACTTGGTTGTTCAAATTTCCAACTAGATTCATAGGATTATTTTCCCATTGTGGGTTAACAACAGCATTGGTGCTATTCCAATTGAAGTTCGGGTGATTCCTCCAACTAGGATCATAATAATTCGAATAAGGATTATTGACTTTGTTATTTATGGCATTCAATGTTTCATAAGACCTTTGAGAGTCTATCATCTGTCCTAATGAATTTTCTTCTAACACTGGGGGTGTTGGAGAATAATTCATTCCATATTGATCTATTTTCTTGGAAAGTGCAGCAATTTTAGAGACTATCATAGTTATCCCATCAGAATCATGAATAATGGCTATTTTCTTAAGATTTACCCGCTCAGAGGGCCATTGAAAATTAGTAGTAGCCATCTCTTCAATTAACGAATATGCCTCATCAAAAGGTTTTGACATTAATGATCCACTAGTAGCAGCATCGATAATCGATTTCAAAGATCCTAGTAATCCATTATAAAAGGTTTGAATTATTAACCAGTCTGGTAAAACATGTTGTGGACACTTCCTCAAAAGATCTTTAAATCTTTCCCAAGCTTCATATATGGATTCTCCATCAAACTGACTAAAAGATGTGATATCATTCCTTAGCCTAGCAGTTTTAGAAGGAGGAAACTATTTTGACAGAAACTTTTGCGAAAGCTCTCCCCAAGTTCTGATAGATCTAGGTGCTAACGAATTTAACCACGCCTTAGCTTTATCCCTTAGTGAAAAAGGAAAAAGTCTAAGCCTAACAGCATCATTTGACACTTCATCGTATTTAAAAGTAGCACACAGTTCTAGAAAATTAGCGAGATGTAAGTTAGGATCTTCATTAGGTGTTCCTCCAAATTGATTATTCTGTACCATTTGGATAATAACAGGTTTAAGCTCAAATGAATTAGCAGCAACATCATGATTTTGGTTAGTTAAGTGAATTTCATCTGCTGATGGATTAGCATAATCTCTTAAAGGTCTTGGTATATTTTCATTTTGATTATTTAAATTGTTTGCCATCTTGTGAGGATTTGCATATTTTTTTTGTTGTTTTCGAATATTTCTAATATTACGCTTTAATTCAGAATCGTAAGACACTAAACCTATAGACCCGATACTATGCATACAAACACAATAAGCACAATAACAATAAACAGACACACACAATTATGACTTGCAATTCATATATAAGATTTCAAATACTACAAAATTAAATTTTAATAGTTACCTTTTTTACCGTACCTCCCCGAAAATGGTGCCAAAAACTTGGTGTGACATTTTTAATTTGCTAAAATTTATGAACTCGGATTTATATATATATATATATATATATATATATATATATATATATATATTGATTTAGTTTTATAATGAGTCACACAATTAAATGCAAGTATATGTATCACTCAAGTAATACAATGCTCTAGAGGAGTCCTGGAATATTGATCCCACAGTGAGGCATCAATTTTATTGCGTAGCACAAAAATCACTTATTGAATCACAGCACAATTGCAAGTAAGTTTAATTCTTAAAAAAAAAGACAACAGTTGTAGTTACTATTTCTTCCAAAATAAAGTTAAACTGACACAATACTAAATTTATAACAAAGCTATGTTGCAAGAAAGAGTCTTCCTACTTTCCAATCAAAATGTGATGATTATTGTGACATAGAGCAGTGATGCAAATGTATTGTGCCAAATAGGAGCATTCATATTCTTAACTCATATTTCAGCGTATAAAGAAGATTGGCTAATCCTAAGTTTAGTCCCCAAATCCGTGGTTAGGCTGGAAGGATAATGGCTCTCACTCCAAAGCTCCCACTTCCCTTCACCTAAAGGCTAACTCTCACTTCAGTTTCTAAACATTAGGACCAAATTGAGGATTTCAGCCTGTCACTCTGAAATCTCCAATTCTACACCCATCAAAGTATATTTCCCTATTTATTTGCACTCAATCCCCATGAACTGCATCTCTCATTCATGGACATTGAATGTGACCTTCACTTTTGTTGTGGAACTCATAATCCTTTTGGAAAATATGTTTCCCAATAAGTTTTAACAATTCAATTGGCCAGATCAAAAAATAAATGAAGTTCAAAGTGAAAAGGTCATCACAAATTCTCCATAATAAATCAGCACATCATTTTCATATCACAACATCAACACATCACATAAAAAGGAGAAGGAAAAAGGAATCTACTCAAGACTCAAGACGAAAAGATGACAAAACATGGATTTTATTTGTAAAAACAATATCATACAAATAGAGTAAAGTAAAGACAACTTATCTCAAACTCTTCCCCAAGCGAATCTCAAGGAATTCCTTTGACTCCTCTTCTTTCTTCACAACACACACTTCTCTCTTTAGAATAGTAAGAAAGAAGAAATCTCTCACTTTCCCTCTCCTCTCACACTCCTTAGAAGAGAAAACACAAAACCTAATTTCCTACACTAAATGGAAAGAAACACTCTCTACACTCTAAAATCTTTTCTTCTCTTCTTCCCCCCTTCTAAACTTGGCTCCAAAAGTGTTTAAAATCTGCCAAAACTGAATTACCAAGAGTTTCCTAAAGCAACCCTTCAAAATTTGGCCAAATATATTGAATCTAGTATAAAATCGGGATAGGGCGCGGTTCGGCGCTGGATAGGGCGTCGTTTGACACATTATTCTGCCAAAATTGTCTCCACTCTCTATAAAATGACATTGTCCGGCGCTAGCTCAATCCTTACTCCTTGTGATTTTCATCACTTATTACTCTTCTATGGCTCCTACAACCAATGGTGGCAAATCAAAATCTTCGCTTGACAAGAAGAAATTTGGAAGCTCTAAAGCTTAGGAGCTTTACAACAAGTTCTTGAAATCGAGGAAGTTAATTGTGGAACATGGATTTGTCAGCCCTGAGGTGCATTTGAGAGTATGACTATGACTAGGGATTGGAAAAATCTTTGTTAGAATACTAGTGCAGCAGTGATTTCAGTTGTTTTATGCCGATCTCTCTGAGGCTTTTGATGATTCAGTCTTTGTGAGAGAGAAACATGTGGACATCTCTCCTTCCCATATAAATGGTTAATTTTCTTAGGAGATGCACCAGATAGTTTCTACTCTCATTTAACTCCTGTAGATATCATTAGATTTTTAGCTAATTGTAGGGGGTTTAGAAAATTATAAATGATCATAAAATCAAGTTTCCTTCGTCTAAGCTCAATGCAAACTCGAAGGCTTGGTAGTACTTCATTTCTTCCAAGATACTTTCCTCTACCAATTTAAGTGAGGTCACCAGCGATATATCCTCTTTAAATTTCTGCATCAAAACTAGGAAATCTATAAATATAGGGTCTCTCATCCACCATTCTAGAGTTAATACAACAATGAAGGATCTACTATTAGTTTGTGGCACCCATCTACCATCTTCTTGTTATGCAAAATTCAGGTGTTTATTTTCGGAGTTGGGAGGAGAAGCTTAAGCCATTGAAGCTTATCTCTAAGAGCAACTTAAATCTATATGATAAACAAGATATTTTTGGTAGTGTGGCTAGTTCTTCTGGGCCCTATACTTTTTAGTCCCAGCCTTGTCCTTCCACTAATCTAGCTTCTATGTCAGAAAGATTAGGTAAAATTGAGGATAATATTACTAATATTCAAATGATAGTTTATGATTTGGCTAACTACATTTCACATATGGATTGTCAAAACAAAACCCAATGTGATCAGTTTATTAGTTTTGTACTAGACGAATCTGTGGATTGAAGGATATATAATTGTATTGAGTTCTCAGTGTATTCTTCTTATAAGCCCTAATGGAGGAGGAAGAAGAGGCTGATGATGATGATGAAGAAGAAGAAGAATAAGAAGAAGAAGAAGATGATGATGATGATGTGGATGAGGAGTAGTTTTATTTTCTTTTATGTGGGTGCTTAAGATGTTATTTTATTTATTGTTATTACTGTCGATGTACTTTTATTTGAAAAGTATAGATTTTTTTAGTGGAACTTATTTTTTATTTGTCTATTGTAATATTCAGACTTTTTAGTTTAATTTAAATTGATATCTTGTTTAGTTTATATTTACATGCTATTTCATATATGTTCATTCTTGTTTATACATTTTGATCTTAGTGATAGACACATGTGAAAGGAAGAATTTATGTACTATATTCTCCCCATTTACATTCACATTTTATATTGTTGATATCTTTACAATTATGTTTGTGTCCAGGGTGAGGGACGGGGGGAAGAATGATCATTTAAATCTTAAACTTAATTATTCTCCTTAAATTGAGTATTAATTACTATGTTTAATCAACTTGAGGATTTTGGGATTAAATTTGAAACTTTCACAATATTGATAACGAAAAAATTATAGTTTATTCATTTTATACATTATTTAAATTAGGTTAGACTAGTGTTGAGCTAATTTTATAGTTCGACATATAGAAAAATGATTTAACATTTGTACTTTTAAAAAATTTTACTTATTTGCTAAATTTGTTGCGCTTAGATATATACTTCACAGGAATCGAGCCTCCATATAATTATATTTTCATCTAATACTTCTTAATTTTTTTAAAAAGTTAAAAAGAAGAGGAATGTAGAGTGTTTAATTTAAAGAGATGATCATAGAATTAAAAACTATTTCAAGGCCTATCTAGATATAGCAATCCTCATAAAGTTATGTTAAGGATTGAAACATTCATTCTGAAGAAAGAAAAAAAAAATATAAATGAAAATATAGAATTAGGGAAAACTTGAGAAGAAGCCTTATAAAAATTGGTTTCACTAGATACTTCATAAATTTTCAACTCCACTATATTTTAGTTTATTGATGTTTAGGAAGTATTAGTAAACTTTTAAAATGTAGTGCTTAAACTTTATATATTTACCATCTAATATACCCTAGTACTAGACTAGTTTACTGGAGTTATTATATTTTCATTACTATGAATCTCCTTATGCATAATTTTTAAAAAATTTTATGTAACCCTGTCCCTCAAATTAACTAATTTGGCATTTAAATTATAGTGTTACTTTAGGACAAGTAATCTTTAAGTTTAGGGGATTTTTATGCATAGAAAAAATGCTTAAATTCCTTTACAGTATACAAATTATTATGAATAAGATTGCACTTTAAAGAAATGTATTTTCATGTTCTCTTACAGGTACAACAGTTGTTGGAAATGGAGCAATGTGGAGGAGACTTAGAGCTGACAAGCATGCAAAAAACTGGTGTTTACAATCCAATCTCAGCCTGACAACCTAAGAGGTTAGGGTTTAGATCCCAAACATTTTTTGCCTAGGTGTCGCAATACTGATGCTTAGGTACCATCAGACCCATGGGAGCCTTGGCAGCCAAGCCCATTTTACAAATCGAGAGAATTGCGTCTAGGCTCTTAGGGGTTGGCACCAGCAATGTTTGAGGTAGCTTTAAGCAGTTTGACCACCTGTCATGGGAAGTTGTGCAGACAGTTAAGGGAGGTTAATATGCTTTATGTTTTATTCAATATAATGTCTATGTATGGGAGGAAGAATGGATTGATGAAAGTGAGGGTTAGGTTGAGTATTTTGGGGAGAATTGATTGGTAAAGTAAGGAGGAGGATGTGTGTGATGTAGAGTTTTGTTCCTTCTTCATCTTGAGCTGAGGATAAGGAAAGAGTTTAAGAGCAGTAGCTAGGGAAGCATTTGTTGGAGCAGCTTCAGGTTGTTGTAAAGGAGAGGAAGATAAGTGAATGTGTATTTCATTTGTTGTATTTCTTTAAACACATCATTTATTGGAATTCTCTTATTTTCAAATTAAGCTTTATGATATGTTCTTCATGTTTTATGAGTAGTACTCCTTACCTTACCTCGTGATGATTGGGAAGGATGTGTAGGACTACAAAATGTTTTCAAAATTATTCTTTAATTACTTAACTTGATGATTAGACTTCAGTTCTTTGTTAACTTTTCATTCTTGCCAAGTGAAATGTTAAAATGTGTTGTGAACCATAATGACACATGAGAGCTATGGTAGAACAACTAGGTTAGTTATGTTGAACTGTGGAGTATAGGTGAATATAGAGAGATTCAAATATTTAGGAAATATTCTTTGACTGGTTCAAAAAGGGATTTAAGAAATAAAAGTCGTTTTAACCAATCCTACTAAAAGTCGGGTATCAAACTTATTGACTAAAGAGGTAAGAGTAAACAAATCAACCTACTAACATCAGAATAGACATTTCTAAAATCATTCCACCAAAAATTCTAAAAGAAATAAAGAAATAGTGCTCATATATCTATCCTTTCATAACTTCCCTTAATTGATCAGGAAGGAAATAGATGCTTCTAACTTATCTGGCATGGTTTTCGAGATTTATTTGATCATATTGCTTCGAATGGTTTGTGGAACTGTTGGTTTCCTGGTTTCCATTTGTTGTGATGCTTTTAGAGTTTGTTCTGGGGGCACATTTCACTTTTGATGTGAAACATTTTGCAGAACAATGTTGGATAAAACAAAATAAAAGGCTCAACTGATTACCAATGGTGAATTAAAAAAGCAGCCCTACAACTTTGACACAAATACTGCATAATCCTTAGGCCTAATGTACGCAAATGATGTTCCTGTATGGAGCCCTTTTTGATATTATGGCCTTGATTCTAAGCTCTACATTTAAATCCTTTCTACCATGTTTGTGGTCTCTTCAAGTATTTTTTCTTTACATGCTAAAAGATGTTCTTCCAACACCATTTTTTATTTATTAATATATCAGATGGGTAAAAAAAAGGAAAAGTGGTATATCTGCTATTTGAAAAGGGGATATGAAGAAGATTTTTTATGATTTATGTTTTATGGGAGGTAGAAAATGGCAATAGACCAGCCACAATTCAATAAAGAAGGTTGGCAAAAAATCACGAAACATTTTCAAAAAAGAATCGGTAGACTATACGACAAAAACTCAATTGACAAAAAATGGGATCAACCTAAAAAAGATTGAAAGTTGAGGATGGAGCTGAAGATAGGAACTATTGGTTTAGGGTGAGACCCTGTTACAAAAATAGTTGATGCATTAGAGGAGAGGTGACGAGAAAATTTCAGTAAGTAGAAAATATTACATTCACCAGTAATTATTTTAAAATTTATATTTCTTAAAAATCAAACTTATCAGTTGTAGGCCTTGTAGAACACAAAAATATTTAGAGTAGCTCGCATTAACTCGAAGCTAGGGGAGAAGCTAGATACTATGTTCCTCGGTGTTGTTGCAATAGGCTTCAAAGATTGAGCTGCAACATAGAAGCCCACCTAGAATTTGGATGAGCTCGAATGTGCTCATTCTAATGAGTTCCAAGAGGAACAACTATAGCAAAGAGAGCCGGGGGAGCTGAGTAAGTTTAAATGTCTTGCACCGTCGACACGAAAAGAAAAAAAGAAAGATTTAAGCTGGTTGGTGCGGCTCACTAATCCAAGCAATCTAATAGTTGGTGACAAACTGCACCAGTATCACATCTAGTACCCGCACAACTATGCATCCATACCCGACAATGACGAATGTTTTTAAGTTATTGTACTTTTTTTCAGGGTTGACATGCTCGTCTACTTATTTTCTGTAAAACTTCCTGAGGACCGAAATAAGCAAAAAGTTTTGTTTGCACTGCTATATTACAAATTAATTTGTCGTTTGCTTCTACATAATAGGATGTATAGCATAAAGCAGTAGTTTTATTTACAAAATTTTAAATTTTATCTGAATAAATAAAAGGATAATATAAAATTTTAGTGAAATCAAAACGTATTATTTAATTCAATTTTAATGAATTTAACCATTCAAGCCATCTGTCGATTTTGTTTAACGTCAAATTATACTTTAAATCAAACACCAAACTAAAACAACAAAATTAAAAATTAAAAAATTTTAATTTTAGTTGGACAAATATATATATATATATATATATATATATATATATATATATATATATATATATATATATATATTTAGTGGAATCAAATCGTATAATTTAACTCAGTTTGATGAATTTAAAAACCAATCAACAACTTTTACTTCAAACTAAACACCAAATGAAAATAACAAAATGATAATTCAAGAAGTTTTAAATTTTTGTTGGATAAAAGAAAGATAATATAAAATTTAAGTGAAAACTTATAATTTAATTCAATTTTGTTGAATTTGAATACCAACAAGCCATTTGTGGACTTCCTCTAACAAGTTTTACTATGTGAGAAGTAATTATCAAATATTTTAGATTCGTCCTAAAGCTTCTCTAATCACTATAATCCCATGGTTCTTCCCTTACATAAACTACGCCTTTTTATATAGGAGAGTTTTTCTTATAAAATATATATGAGTGATGATTATATATAGATCTTTAGGCATCTGTTATTATTATTATTTATCTTATTCTAAGATGGACATAAATAAAATTATCTTTGTTGTGTTAAATCTTCGGCGTCACATTTCACCATCCTTCTCCTCCGAAGTTCATGGGGTCACACCTTTCAGTTTATCCGGCCCCAACCTAGAGCTTGTTCCAAGGCCAGTTTGCTTGTGGAGCAAATAACCATTTATCCAGCAAGCCAACTTGGCATGCCAATGTAACTCGAGGTGAGACTAGCAAACCCATCTTGTTTAAGCCTATTCAGGTGCATATTTAGTTACCTTTGTTCGACTCGACTGCTCTCATTCGGTTGCCCATACTTGACTGCTCCTATTCGTTATCATACTCAACTGGTCATATACAACTGCTCCTCGTCCTGGTCCTCAATTGGATCAATTTAGCTATATTTTAGCCATACATTTTAAAAGTCAATATCAAAGATATATAAATACAGTAAAATTATATGGCATGTATGTGCCATCGTTAAAATGAAAGTCTCCGCTTCGTGAAATTGTGACATTTTTTCGTGTGGGATACATTTGGAGAGAATCATTCGCCAATAGAAGCGCCAAAGTATAATACAGATTTGACTGCTTCCATCCCAAAGCAGGTTAAGCTAAGAGTCAATACCAACTTAATACAGACAAATCAACAACGAAGCCAAAGTATAATTGATGGAGCTCTTGTTTGTTTCATCAACCTACCCCAAATGATAAGCACTTGCTTGGTTGTAATTCTTGATAATGGCGTTGACACGTTCCGTGCTGGTTGACGTGCCATATGCATTTTCCTGCTACTTCGACAGTCTATTATGAAGAAACGGATAAGGTTTTCCCAAAAAAGAAAACAAAGAAACGGTTATGGTCGGCAGTTACTCGAAAGAATATATCTAATTTTGTAATGAACGGATGAGAGTTCAAAGCAGGCTAATTATAGAAGAAAGATATATTTACAAATTCAAATCATAGAATTTATTATTTATTACCCTCCAACAAATTTTCATCACCCGGTACAGATCTCGAAGTTATTTTTTATCAAAGAACATTCAAATTTCAATTAAAAGTCTACCAAAATTCTTATTACAGCAAAATTACAATCAAACTGACCGGCTCCACAAGCAAAAAATTTTTTGCCGGACTCTAGACGTAGCTTTACATGCGGACTCCAGTAATATACCATAATGAGTGCTATATCGGGCCCACCTAAAAAAATATTCGTGGGGATTATTGGAGTGGAACCACGACCTTCAATAACCCCGAAATAGCCCCGAAATAATCCTGAAACAAGCTCTGCGGTATTATTTCGGGGTTACTAAAGTGGAATATATGATTTTTTCTTCAAACACCGAAATAACCTCCGTGGTGTTATTTCAAGGTTATGGAAGTGGAATAACCTTGAAAATTTCCGAAATAACCCTAAAATAACCTCCGTGGTTTGAATTAGAAAATATGGATTTCTCTTCAATACCCCTGAAATAACCTCCGCGGGATTATTTCGCGGTTCCACTCATTGCAATAACCCCATAGTAACCTCATAACAACCACGTAATAACCTCTCTTTTTCACTTCAATAACCCCACAATAACCTCCGAGATGTAGCACATGTGACGATATATTACTATAAGTCCTCATGTAGAGTCAAAAAATTTTTCCCTCGACAAGGCAGATTCAATGGTACCAAAATTTGTCCTATCCGAACCAAATCAAACCTCGGTCCAGCCATTGAAATGCTTTTGGAAGCTTTTCTAGAATATTTTAAAAGGTCAAACTAATGTTGAATCAAGCAAGCTTATAATTGAATCGAGCGTCTCGGTAAGACGAATCCAAAGAGCCCATGATCACTCAATTATGATATCATTAAGACACTCAAATGTCCTCAAATGTTGTCCAATCGTGGGAATCTCTGAGTTGTCTAATCAAAGTAGTTTTGATTTCTTCATTAATTTCAACCGAGACTGTAAATGGAGTCTCACCCCTCTCTTGAAAAGGGGGAGAGCTGGAAGCCTAAAGAAGAGTAAAGTTTGGAGAAAGAGCTGAAGTTCAACGTTACTTCTTCTTCGACGATTTATCGACCACCAGTCACTGACCACCACCAACCATGGGCGACCACCACTTGTCAGCTGTTGCTAATTACCATCGTCGCCGCCAACATTTGACGATAGAGCACACTACGAAGCAACCTACGACGTGACAACTAAATTTTACATACAAATAATACATAATTTTTTTGCAGTACATAAACTTCAAATTTTACATAAAGACCATGCAATTCTTATTTATTACATGTCTGACATTAAAGTCTAATTTTTACGTCCACACCACACAATTCTTATGTATTACATATCTACAACCTAAACTTCAATATTGACATACATTCCACACAAATTATATACATTATATATCCAAACATCAATAATTACATACACTGAAGTCTAATGTATTACATATCTAACAACCAAACATCAATCTATTCGTACAAAATACACAATTCTTATGTATTACATACATACAAACCACACAATTTTTATGCATTACATATCTGCAACCAAAACTTTAATTTTGACATACATTCCACTCAATTTTTATGTACTACATATGTAACACCTATACTTCAATTTCCACATACATTCAACTCAATTCTTATTTATTACACATCTAACACTCAAACTTTAATCTTCACATACAAACCAAACTATTTTTACGTATTACATACATAAAAATCACACAATTCTAATGCATTACACCTCTAACACAAAAGCTTCAATTTCTATATACTGACCACAAAATTTTTATGCATTACATATATATACATGCCACCCAATTCCTATGCAAAACATAACTAATAATGTCGGTCACCAAATTAGAAAATTATGGGCCACCCGAATGGAATCCCCTCGGTAGTTTTGAAAATGTAGTTTAATTTAATGTATGTATATAATTTTGAAAAGTAGTATTTAAATTTTGAAAATATGAAACTGAACAGATCTCATATATTTATTAGTTTAAATAATCGAGCACAACACCACAAGTAATGTACCTATCAAGAAAAATAGACAAATTACTTGATAGTGGAGCTCGATTAAATGAACTATTGAATATATTATATTCTTTTTAGTCTACGAATCTTTTTTATGTTGACAGACAAGTTCTTCTATTTAATATAGAAATTTAAATAGGGTTTATATTAAGTTGGGTTCCAAAGTTCCCTATATAGGCAAGCCCCTATAGTTAATTATATTTTAAGTGACCCAAGCCACCTAAGAATATTCTCAATTCATATTAGTGGTTTTGCCTTCAAGAATTTTAAAAATTAAATTTTCATGATTGGACAAAAGAAATATCAAAAGGGGAAAGATCAAATAGAAACAATTATTTTTAGAATCCAAAGAGAGAAAACTAGGGGATATTGTGAATCTTGAGGAGAACCTCGGTGAGTTCTCGGACTATCCTATGGTTTGAATTAAAATTTGAAGTTATTGACCGTGACTTTTTATATACTTAAAAATATAAGAATTTGACACCACTACTAGAAGATCTAAATCACCAGTAATAGCGTCAAAAACTTGATGCGACTTTTTGAGGTGATGAAAATGAGTGTAATTAATTAGTAACAAAGTCACTTATATCAACGCAAGTATACGTATCGCTTCAAGTAATATAGAGTTTTCTTTAAAAACCCCAGTATCGATCCCACGAGGAAGTGAAGTAAGAAGTTTTTAGTCAAATTCTAGTTTACTACTAATAGTGGAATGTCGATTAAACTTGTGTTTTATCTAGCAACTACTGCTAAATACACGTGTTAAATATAAAGATAGTAACTATAACTAAATGCAAATACTAATTCTAAAGATAACCCTTTTTGGACTTGGTTCGGAGAACTTTGAGATACTAAAAACTACTATTCTTATGTAATGAAATGGATAATGTATAGGAATGAGATGCATTTAATATTGTATGTGCCAAATAGGAGCATACCTATTTTTTACCCTTTGGTCCAGGTATAAAGAACATTGACTAATCCTATGCTTAGTTACTGAATCTGCGGCTAGGATGGGAGGATACCGGCTCTCACTTCGGAGCTTCACGTTCCCCTCGCCTGATGGCTAACAATCTACACTTCAGCACCCAAACGATAGAATCAAATTGAGGATTTTAGCTTGTCACTCTAAAATCTCCAATTCTACGTCTGATTAATATTATTTCCCTATTTATTTGCACTTCTCTTTTCAAGGATTTACCCGTCTACCTTTCAAAGAGAAATGTGACACATACTAGTTAAGAATCCTTAGCCTACTGTCAGATCTTAAGAATTCGTCACAAATTTTAACAATACAAATGATCAATTCGTATAGTAAAGTATGTTTAGGTATAGTATCATCACATTTATATATAAAACTTCTTCTAGCATGTATCTCAACATCCTACACATGAATTATACTCATTACAAAAGAAAAGTAAAAGGAAAAGAATGACATAATTTTCTCATGCTACTATTTCTAAAGATGAAAAAAGAGTAAGAGAGATACGTCACAAAGCACGAATAAAACACAAAGAAAACTTCATTTAACCAAAGAAAATCTATGTAAATGTTTACAAAATCATAAGATAATGAAGAACAATACTTAGTATTTTTCTCTTTGAAAGAAAGATGAAGATCTCTCCCACAAAGTCTCCCGTCGATCCATGCAATGCTAGTGCAATCACTTACAAATTCTTTCAAAATCTCCTCTCCAATCTCTCCAAAAGGGTATAAATCAACATTTCTACTCTTAATCTAAGAATCCTAAACATTCTCCAAGTTTTTCCTAACATTCCTCTCTTGTTTCTCCATAATTTTCTAACCTAAATTTGCCATTTTAAATAGTATGGACTAATTTCTAAGAGTTCCCTTAAGCACCCCTTCGAAAAAGCGTCCAAATACGTTGAATTTCGGCCCAAAATAGCCAAAAGTCAGTCCATAGTCGTCTGGGGCGCTGTCGGAGGGTTCGAGGCCACTGTTGACTAGTTTTTAGTCATTTTCAGCCTTCTAGGGAAAATCCCGCCGTCGGCGCCCTCGAGGGCGCCGTCGGCGAGCAGACTGCTGCGCAGCTCCACCGTCTCGCTCCGTTTGGCTCTGTTTTAACTCTGATTCGCCCTGTTTTAGTTTTGTTGCTTTCCTAACAGATAGCCCTACAAAATAAACATAAAAACAACCTTTCTTTGAAGTGTAATCTCATTCAAAAATATGCAAGAAGTGTAAAAGAGATTAAGCATCGAAAGACTTATCGAAAGGTGTCAAGCCAAAATTTGCTTTCTTGCTCGTTTTTGCTCCAAATTGCACCATTTTTGCTTCTTTTTCTCCAAAAGTCATTTCTTGTACCTAAAACAAAAAAAAACATACAAAATATCTTCCTTTTAAAGTGTAATATCACAAAAAATGAGTGAAATCATTTAACAAAAAGCATATATTTTTTAGGTGGGTCAAAATCCCCGAAACTTAACTGCTACTTGTCCTCAAGTAACACTTTAACTTTAAAAAACAAATATATTGACTTGTAGTTGTGTGTTTCAATAGAGTTTCCTATAATTTCATCTCAGAAATATTATAGTATAACATAGGAGAAATTCTAGCAAATCAACCTAGGACTAGAGTGTAATAATATCTTATATTCAACTTAGGAATTCTGATTTATTTATCTACTTCAAAAGTTATTGAAAATTGTCAAACTGAATTTAAACACCTTATCTATACCAATTTAACCAATACCTTTTGAAATAATAATAAGCTTAGAATTATTTTTAAGTCTTTTAATTTAAAAAGATTCAAGTGAAACCAATTTTTGATTAGGCTTCTCCTCAAGCTTCTCCTAACTTATTTTCTTTTCATTTTTTTTTCTTTTCTATTGGGATCATTTTCAATCCCCTTTTTTTCACTTTTTTTGTTTCTTTCGGGATCATTTTTAATCCTTTTTTTTTACTTTTTTATGTGAGGATTACTATATCTGGATAGGCCTTTAATAATTTTGAATTTCACTATCCTCTCTCTAAAATCCAAAACTCAAAACTTTCCCTCACTTTTTATAAGTGTAAGTATTAGTTTGAAAAAGGTTTTCAATAAAGGTTCAATTCTCATTAAGTATAAATCTATGAATTTTAGCTTTTCAAATATTCAACTCCTTTCTACCATAAATAGAAAAATCATTTTCCCAATGTTTCCAACAAAATATCTTAACTCTAGAACAGTTTCTTCACATAGGATTTCAAGTAAGTTATTTTTCTAACATTCCTAAAATCAAAATTATAGTAACCTAAAGGTAACACCACATACCACAAGTCATTTTAAAAATGATATCAAATTAAATATAGGCTACTGAGAACAAATAAAGTTACATTTTAAAATTTTTTTCTACCCCCCAAACTTAAATTTTAAAATATTTTGCAATTAATTCCATATAATATTATAGGAAGAAAAAAATAAAGGATGAATCTACTTACTACTACAACATCCTATCAAATTCATATACATGCATAATCAAGATAGAATTACTATAGGAGGAAGTAACTCCAGCCTAAAACATGCTTACAATAAAATTACACTAAAAAGAAGTATTTTCACATTAAAATTTTATTTTTCTTCCTACCCCCAAACTTAATTTTTAACATATATAGCATTCAATACAAAAAATATAAGCAGGAAGAAAATAGTTCAGAAATTCTCTCTACCACACATGTCTATCAAAAACATTTACAAGTATTCATTAGGACAGAACAATATGCAGCAAAAAGTAAATCTAAACTAAACATGTCAGAATGAAATTAACTAAACCAAAGTCTAACTAGCATAACATGTATTAGCAAGGGAATATAAAAATGTTCTTCAAGTCTTATATAAAATTGTAACACTAGCACAAACACACAATTCAAATACAAACACATATAATAAATGAGGTCAATTCTTCCATAAACTCATCACATCTTACTAACTTACCTCCAATTTCTAACGGAATCACTACATTAGTAAATTAGGTACTTTCAAATGATTTAATAGATTATAATCCCAAAGACAAGATTATCCCTGATAAATTGGTTTCCAAACACCAATCTCATGCATCATCTAATCACTTTAATTAAGCACCTTTAACAGTTACATATTGTAGTGTAAGATCATCCTAATGGTATTCATCAAATAGGTTCGCGACTCCTACCTAATGAAAATAAAGTTGTAGAAAGGAAGTAACAAATTAAGATGTAACTATCAATGTTCGAAATTCATGATTTCTCTTGTAAAACTCAAGTCTGGGTGAGACCCAAGTCATAGTGAACTCGTTAATCCAACTACTACAAGAGAACAAGCAAGTCTAACCATAATAAGAAGTTAAGGAATCACCTCCCTCATGACACACAAAGATCAAACTACTAACAATCCAAAAATCTACCAACAACAATCAAACTTATCAATCCATAATGACACATAAAGATCAAGTCAATCCACTCTAAAGTAAATACAATACAACACTAATAATCATGACTCTCAAGCACACTAAATCAAAGCACACTGATAACTATGAGTTGCCTCTCATAAAGCAATTGGTTTTACGTCGTTAGCCCAACAAATGATTCCACATGAATCAAAATTCCAATTAAGTAATCCTCGATCAATCGCCCAATCATTTTCAGATCCAGGGATTCCTATAAAATCCTTAAATTTTAATTTTTCATTCAGCTCTTCATTTTCAGTTTGATTTATATCATAATTCCTTATTTTTCTTTCTAGATCCAATATTCTTCTATTGATTTTCTCAATCCACATATTAATATCATCCTTGAAAGTTATAAGAGATGGATCTCTATAAGATAACTCAAGATCTCCAAAATTTTGGATCGGATTCTCTTTAGATAATTCATATTCAGGATCAAATTCTTCCATGTCACTCTTCTGTTTCAAGTTATCTTCCAATTCTTCCCCTTTATAATTATTAAATGATGGAGGATCGATCTTAGTTGATGATATAGGTTTTTCAAATTCCTTAGGAATTTCTTCCAATGGTCTTCCAAAATCTTTATCCTCTTTTCTCAACTCAAAGTTCTTTTGAATTTTATCCTCAAATTCTCTTCCATGTCTTAGTTCAATAATTTTATCTTGTTCATCATTCAATTCAGGTTTTTCTTGTGATTGAGTCACATCTAAAGATATACAGTTTAGTTGTATAGATGAATTCCCTAAATAGATAGGCTTTAAAATTGTATGGGGTACATCCATCTTAAGTTCATGAGATTTTTCAACAGATAGAATTAAATGTTACTATTTTTGGTAGTGTCCATCATTTCACACATCTATTGAACATACATACAGTCTTCTTTAAATAACATTTTCGAATCATCATGAAAGTCTATTTCAATCTCATCTGTTAACTTACTCTCAAAACACTTTTGGAAATGGTCTTTACTTAGATAATCAATTTCATCTATCCAAAAACAATCATCATCTTTTCTCTCAGCTGGATATTTCATAGTCTTTAATACATCAAAAGTGACTTCATGGTCATTAATATTCATAATCAACTTTCCTTTTTGCAGATTTATCATAGCTTGTCCAGTAACAAAAAAAGGTCTCTCTAAAATAATTGGAATTTATTTATCTTCCTCCATATCTAATACAATAAAGTCCAAAGGAAAGATAAATTTATCCACTTTAATAAGCATGCATTCTATAACTTCTTTTGGATAAAAGATAGATCAATCAGCTAGTATAAGGGTTACAGTAGTGGGAGAAATATCGACTAAACCTAACCTTCTAAATATAGATAGAGGCATCACATTAATGCTCACTCCTAAATCATATAAAGCTTATCCACATAATCTTTTTCCAATTTCACAAGGAATTGTAAAGCTACAAGAATCTTTAAGTTTCCGAGAAAAATTTTTCTGAAGTATAGCGCTGCACTCCTCACTTAGTGCAACTGTCTCGTAATTCCCAAATTTCCTTTTCTTGTTTAATATCTCCTTCATAAACTTTGCATAACTTGGCATCAGTTTCAAAGCTTCAGTGAAATGAATTATTATCGTTAATTTTTTAAGTACTTTCATGAACTTCGAAAATTTTTTTAGCCAACTCGTGCTGTCTAAGTCTTTGAGAAAATGGAGGTGGTGGTTTTTTCAAACTGATTTTAGTTGGAGATATTAATTTTTCCAGATCCTTAGAAATATGTTCTTCAGGTCGTTTAGTTTCCTATGTTTCTCTCACATCTTTCTCTTTTCTAACTGCATCCTCTATCTCTCTTCCACTGTTTAATTGGACAGCTTCTACTTTTTTATTAGTGTTCTCTTTAGGATTGATCTCAATGTTGCTAGGAAGTGTTCCTTGGGGTCTATTGCTAAGTGAATTAGCAATTTGTCCCAGTTTATTCTCTATGTTTCTAATCGCAGCATTTTGACTTTGCAACTGGTTTCTCATTTGTAATATCACTTATTCTATAAACATCTTCTTATCCACGTATTGTTGATGATTGTTAGAGTCCGGTGGATATGAAGGTCTATAGTTTGTGTTCCCCTGATTATTCCAACTTTCATTAGGATTTGCATGATTATTTTCTCATTTTTGGTTTCCACCATCAGTAGTATGATTCCAGTTAAATTTAGGATGGTTCTCCCAACCTGGGTTGTAAAAGTTAGAGTACGGGCTGTTTATGGTATTTAAAGCATCATATGATAAGTTAGAATCAATTATATGCCCTAATGAACTTTCTTCACTTACAGGAGTAAATTGAGGTTGGTTCATTCCAAATTGGTCCAACTTTCTTGATATAGCAGCAACCTGAGATGTAAGAATAGCAATCGCATCTGTATCATGAATACTAGCTACATTTTTATGATTTACCCTTGCAGAGGGCCATTGAAATTCATTTGTAGTCATTTCTTCAATTAATGCATACGCTTCATCAAATGGTTTTGACATTAATGATCCACCAGCGGCAGCATCAATTATAGATCTAAGGGATCCTACTAACCCATTACAAAAAGTTTGAATGATTAGCCAATTGGGCAGAGCATGGTGTGGACACTTTCTTAGGTGTTCCTTAAATCTTTCCCAGGCTTCGTATATTGACTCCCCTTCATACTGACAAAATGATATAATATTGTTTTTAAGTTTAGTAGTCCTTAAAGGTGGAAAATACTTAGTTAGGAATTTCTGAGTTAACTCCTCCCAATTTTTAATAGAGTCAGGTGCTAATGAGTATAACCACATTTTAGCCTTATCCCTTTGTGAAAAAGGAAAAAGCCTTAGTCTAACAGCATCGTCTGATATACCGTTATAACGAAATATAGCACAAAGTTCTATAAAATTTGATAAGTGTAAATATGGATCCTCTAAAGTAGTTCCCACAAACTGATTGTTCTGCACCAGTTGGATAATCTCAGGATTTATTTCAAACGAATCAGTTTCTACGATAGGATTTTGTATACTTGAGTGAAATTCATTTGTCGTAGGATTTAGGTAATCCCTCAATGAAGTATGATGATTTTCTACGTTATTATCTTGAAAGTTTTACATTTCCATTTCTAGTTTTTCGAGTCCTTTCTCTATTTTTATTTTTTTATTTTTTTCAAACTCGGGATCACAAGGCACAAGTCCTGCAGATCCTTTGTTTCGTATGCATAACACAACAAAACAATTCATTAACAATTAAAAAAATAATAGATGAAATATATTCAACACAACAAAATATTTTCACGAACACCTTATTTTTCATAGAAATAATTTTTTTCTTTTTTTCACAACACTTTTTCATATAAAATACTTTTCACACAAACACAGTTTTACAACACTATAGTTTTTCAAGTCTAAGCCTAATTATTTTAACTAAAATTCTCCTAAAGTTCTTACCGAAGTTGCCCCGGCAACGGCGCCAAAAACTTGACCTCGACTTTTTATATAATTAAAAATATAAGAATTTGACACCACTACTAGAAGATCTAAATCCCGAGCAATAGCGCCAAAAACTTGATGGGACTTTTTGAGGTGATGAAAATGAGTGCAATTAATTGGTAACAAAGTTACTTATATCAACGTAAGTATACGTATCGCTTCAAGTAATATAGTGTTTTCTTTAAAAACCCTAGTATCGATCCCACGAGGAAGTGAAGTAAGAGATCTTTAGTCAAATTCTAGTCTACTAGCAATAGTCTTTAGTTTGGAATGTCCATTAAAATTGTGTTTTATCAAGCAACTACTCCTAAATACAAGTGTTAAATGTAAAGATAATAACTATAACTGAATGCAAATATTAATTCTAAAGATATCCCTTTTTGAATGAATTAGTTTGGAGAATTTTGAGATACTAAAAACTACTATTCTTATGTAATGAAATGGATAATATATAGGAATGAGATGCATTAAATATTGTATGTGCCAAATAGGAGCATACCTATTCTTTACCTTTTGGTCCAAGTAAAAAGAACATTGACTAATCTAATGCTTGGTTATTGAATCTGCGGCTAGGCTGGGAGGATACCGGCTCTCACTTAGGAGCTCCTACGTTCCCCGTGCCTGAGGGCTAACAATCTACACTTCAGCACCCAAACGATAGGACCAAATTGATGATTTTAGCCTGTCACTCTAAAATATCTAATTATACGCCCGATTAATATTATTTCCCTATTTATTTGAACTTCTCCTTTCAAGGATTTACCCATCTTCCTTTCAAAGAGAAATGTGATACGTACTAGTTAAGAATCCTTAGCCCACGGTCAGATCTTAAGAATTCTTCACAGATTTTAACAATACAAATGACCAATTCTTATAGTAAAGTAAGTTCAGGTATAATATCATCACATTTATATATAAAACTTCTTCTAGCATGTATCTCAACATCCTACATATGAATTATACTCATTACAAAAGAAAAGTAAAAGAAAAAAAAATGGCATAATCTTCTCATGCCATTATTTCCAAAGAAGAAGAAAGAGTAAGAGATATACGTCACAAAGCATGAAGAAAACACAAAGGAAACTTCATTTAACCAAAGAAAATCTACTAGGTAAGTGTTTACAAAATCATAAGATAATGAAGAACAACACTTAGCTTTTTCCCTTTGAAAGAAAGATGAAGATCTCTCCCACAAAGTCTCTCGCCCATCTATGCAATGCTAGTGCAATCCCTTACATATTCTCTCAAAATCTCCTCTCCAATCTCTCCAAAAGGGTAGAAATAAACATTTCTACTCTTAATCTAAGAATCCTAAACATTCTCCGAGTTTTCCTAACACTCCTCTCTTATTTCTCCTTAATTTTCTAACCTAAATTCTCAATTTTAAAGAGTATAGGCAAATTTCTAAGAGTTCTCTTAAGCACCCCTTCGAAAAAGTGTCCAAATACGTTGAATTTCGGCCCAAAACCACCAAAAGTCAGTACACAGTAGTCCGGGGCGCTGTCGGTGAGCTTTTCGGACATTTTTCGGCCTTCTCATGAAAATCCCGCCGTCGGCGCCCTCGAGGGCGCCATCAGCGAGCAGACTGCTACGCAGCTCCACTGTTTCGCTCCATTAGACTCCGTTTTAGCTCCGATTCGCCCCATTTCAGTTGCGTTGCATTCCTAATAGATAGCCTTACAAAATAAGCATAAAAATAACTTTTCTTTAAAGTGTAATCTCATTCAAAAATATGCAAGAAGTGTAGAAGAGATTAAGCATTGAAAGACTTATCGAAAGGTGTCAAGCCAAAATTTGCTTTCTTGCTCGTTTTTGCTCCAAATTGCACCGTTTTTGTTTCTTTTTCTCCAAAAGTCATTTCTTGAACCTAAAACCAAATAACATACAAAATATCATCTTTTTAAAGTGTAATATCACAAAAAATGAGTAAAATCATTTAGCAAAAAACATATATTTTTTAGGCGGGTCAGTGATCTTATTAGATGTTTTATCCTCCCAATTTTATTATGTAAGGCTTACGTTTGCATGATACCGATCATAAAAATATCCTAGAATCCTATGACGAGTTAGCACTAATATTGCATGAACGGTAACCTTGGAATCCTATGACGAGTTAGCACTAATATTGCACAACATGATTGTGCAAACACCTAAAGATAAATTGATGATTTATGTCACACTAAGCAGACTACATCGAAGTCCTATGACTTGTTATTTAATTCTAAAAGGAGGTATTTTGCTGTTGTAGACTTCTTTGTTCTGTCAAAGTTCTGCAAGTCCTCATCGTGCTGTCTACAGTATTTGCTCCAAGCTCCTCGTTGAAGTAGAAGCCCTAAGTCTAAAGTTCAAATGGTTTTATCTTTTATGTCTCAATGTTCTGGTTCGTTGTTGTTGTTGTCGTTCAAGTCTCTTATTTGGAAAATTTTTACTTTAATTAGAGCAACACCGGTTAGGATCCCTCAGTTCCCTCATTTCATAACTATTATTTTCTCTCAGATTTACTTAGTCTAAATAAGTTAAGCTCGTTTAAACCAGGGAAATCTCGTTAGCAATCTTAGGTTACTTCTTCCGAGGGATTCCCATAATCTGAAAGGAATGATTTAAGAGCGTTCATTAGGTTTAAAAGTGTATGTTTAATTTTGAAAATGGGTTTTATTATTTGTTGACTTAAAAATGTTTAAGTTTTTTAACTAAATTTTGAAAATTTTGTTTTGATTTTTCTTTGAAAATGTCTCAATGCATTATATATTGAAGCAGTAATAAATTGAAGAAATAAAGTGACCGTAAATAAACTATAAATACGCACCTATCATCTTCTCGCTGCGCCCGCTAAAATGTTAGCATTCATAAGCATATTTATATTGTAATGTAGGAACAACTACCAAGTAGCAGTGAATCCTTAATGGTTTAAGTTCAAAAGAAACTCTAATTCATAACTTGATGGGCCCCTAAAAGTTTCTAGGGTGATCTTCTTTAACAAAGCATAATAAGTTCTATAGCCCTTCAAAAAAAATAATATTCAAAAGACTATAAGAGTGTTCAAGGTATAACCCTGAACAACTTTTAAGAAACTTCTTCAGGTTCACATGAACTTATTATGTTGTTGAATAATTCACCCCGAGGTTCATTGGGTTTGTCTTGTGCTCAGTTTTCATACCTCAATTAACCCATGAGAGATGGTGAAGGCAAATTTGATCTTGTAGTGTTTAAAGGAAATTTAACCATGATTTATCCTTCAACTAAACCTCAAGTATCTTCAACTTAAACTTAGCTCACTACAAAGCTCTTATGATACCAGAGATAAATGTGTAAATTAGGAAAAGTCATATTAAGAAGATTCAATTAAAAGATTAACCTATGACTCAACCATTGGTCTGGATCATTAAATTAGTGGATTATTGACTTCCTAATTTATGTCTCAAACATTTAAATCATTAAAGTCAATTTCATCTCTCAATGTTCAACAATTTGAATAATTATACTTTTACCCTTATGTTTTAAAAAAGGAGGTTAATTGGTTTCTACCTCTTACCCCTGTGTTTCAATCACCTTAGAGCATTGCTTAGGCTCAAATAATACCCTTTAAACCCTTAGCTTACCCAATATTTGTATTAAGGGGTGCAAACATGGAAATTACAATTTTACCGCTAAGACTCCTATCTTCATAAAACATCTAAATTAATTCCTATGAGCTTGAAGATTTTGTTGACCTATCTCTCATGGGTTGATTGAAATATCAGAGAGGAAATCATATTTTTCTAATCCTTATTTTATTTTTTTTATTATTTTAATCCAAAAATAGGAATTTCCAAAGTTAATTCATTTTATTAAACAAAGTAAAATTTCTGTCTTTTGGAAAATTATTGGAGGTTCACCTAGGTGAGAGGACAACTTTTGTTAAATTTCATGAATTTTTGAATTATATTTAAATTTTTATAATTATTTATTTATTATGAGAATTAATTAAATAGAAAACTACATTTTATTTTGAAAAATTAATTATATATTTTTCATTGATCTCTCTGACTTCCAGGAACTCATAGAAAATTGTTTTGTATTCTTCTCATATCTATTTTAATTTTTATAATTATTTTAATGGAGAAGAAAATACAATTTATGCATCTTAAAATTCATAACTTTATTTAAAAAAATAGGAAAAATTTTTCTAATTGATCCCAAGTTGTTAAGGGACGATTAAAAACATTTTCATGCCTTTTTGTATTTTTTTTATTTTTAATTATTTTTAATCATTTTTATTTTTTAAAATTTAAAAGATAAGTCAAAATTAAAGTTTTAATTTTAATTTTGTTTTATTTTTCTAGGGTGTCCCTGATTACAAGGATCACTCCAAACCATTTTTTATAATTTTCTTAATTATATTTTATTTATAATAATTATTTTTGTGCAAAAATCTTATTTTCTTTGAAAAAATCAATTTTGATGGTTAAATCAATATATTAATTTAAAATTGTTACAGAGAAATAAATTCATTTCCTTCATTGTGAATCAGTTTTTATGATTTTTTTTAAATTATCTTTTATTTTTTTAATTAATTTTTTTATGGGTTTTAGTGATTTAAATCAAGAAATTAAATTTTAAAAGCATTTAAACTTAAGTTTCATTTTTCTTAACTTCTCTAACCACAGTGAACTTACCAAAGCAAACCTTACATTTTTCTGATTTTTATTTTAATTTATATAATTATTTTAATTAAAAGGTTGACTTAACTTTTGAAATTAGGGTTTATCATGATAGAAATGTTCTCTGTCATTGTAAAAATCACAGGACACCCCTAATAACAGAGAGAAAAAACCTACAAAATTTCACATTATTTCCATTAATATTTAATTAGTTATGAATTAATGAAATTTTAATGTATTTAATTAATTTAAAAATAAATATAAGTCAAATAATTTTTGTTGTTGGTCCACATGATTCTCCTCATTTCGCTTAGCCAATGGGTATTTTTATTTTATTTTTATGATTTTCCTACACCAAGTTATGAATTTTCTAAGTTTTCTGAATTATATAAATTAAAAATGGGTTATTTTCCTACTTATCCACATCGGCGCCACGTCCTTGCTTGGCAGATCCGAAAGACCATATAACGCATTCCCATTTGACCTACCTTTTGTGTCAGCCACCACGCGTCCCACCTTTACTGCCTCATCTATTAGTCCGGCATAATCTGGTCCATCCGTCCGATACACATGCGATCAGACGGTACCTAGTCTTCATCCCCAACTGGTGTAACATGTAAACCGTTCTTTTTCTAAACCTAATTTCTCTCTAGATTCTTAACCAAATCATGCAGCGTTTTCCTACACCATCATCTATTAGAGATGAACGTATTTATACGGTTGGTTGGGTAAGAAATACAATTTTGCTTCATAAAGGCTTAATTCGAGCTCAAAATTGGGGAAAATGGTCCGCATGTTGGTCCAAGAGGTGTAGCCTCAATTGGAATGGCTCTACACATTCGTTGTGGTATGGCAAACCTCCTCTAAGTGTTACTTTAAGCTGGGGTTGGGGCTGTGTAAGACTTCCTTCAACAGGTGGCACGACTAAGGTAGAAATCTAGTACAGAGAGCTCTATTGATGGGGATTTCAGTGGGGAAATTCCTCTCTTGCTCTGGTGAAGCTCAAGAGTCAATCATGTTGGGGTAATTTATTGAGTTTCTGAGATGGCAATGAAAAGCCTTGGATTTCAGGTCTGGAATTAGGGCTAACCAGAGGGAATTAGGGTAGGAGAATGGTGGGGATTAACTTCTCTAGATTACTAGAGGGATTGAAGAAATTTTTCCTGAGTTTGTTTAAGGTTTGTGCACACTTCCTTACTTGGTCATTAGGGGCAAAATTGAGATTTTGTTCAAATTTGGTCAGTTTGGTCAAATTGGGGCCATTAGGTCGATTGGATTGGTTTTGGGGAGGTTTGGAATCATTCGGGAGTTTTTTGGGAATTTTTTGGATATAAAGCGCAATTTGGTAATTTTGCAAAATTAGGGGTATTTTGGGAATTTTGGGGAAAGACATGGTCTTTTGGTCAATTTGGATAGTTTGGAGTTATTTGTCATGATTTTTTGAGAGGATTTAAGGATTTGGGCAATTTTTGGAAATTTGGAGTTTCGGGGCATTTTAGTAATACTGGTGAATTTTGGCAAAATTGGGAATTTTATGTGGATTTAGGGTTTGGGGGTATTTAGTCATGGGCCTTAACTACTCTTAACCATGTTGGGACCAAGCCTAACCAAATGACAATCGCTTTATGAACCTTCACATATTGATCCTAGTCATCTCAATCAAAACCAGAGGCTTGGGGCTATCCATGTGAGTTTCTTAAAGGGTAAAGGAGGTTGGTTTAATGGGTGTGATTTGGGGTTTTGGGAAAAGTGGGAAGTTGAGATGTGCTAGAGTGTATGAAACACCAAGCCCTAGCCACCTATGGTTGTCTTAAGTACAACAGTTCTATGGGGACTCATTCTTTTTAGGGTGAACATTATTTGACCTCAACATTCCAGGTCTTGGAAGTTCATTATCATTCATGTGGGTTCCAAAAAGAGCAAGGAAGTGGTTTGAATTTCTATGTAGGTGGGCTGCATCTCTAGTCTTCTAGGATAGTCATAAGAAAAGTCCTAGGGTTAGATCCTAAGCACTAAGAGGAAGGAAAGACCTCACCAAAATTGAGGTCAACAAACACCTAAACTTCAATCTCTACATACAAACCACACAATTCTTATGCATTACATATCTAACACCTAAAATTCAATTTATGCATACATGCAAATCAATTAATTATTATGTATTACATATCCAACCCTAAACTTCAATTTTTACATGCAAACCATACAATTCTCATGCATTACATGTTTTACACCGAACCAAAATTTCGTCTATGCATACAAACAACACAATTCTAATGTATTATATATCTAACCCTAAACATTACAAACAAACCACACAATTCTTATGCATTTCGTATCTAATAACTAAACTTTAATTTCTACATACAAACCACACAATTCCTATATATTCTAACACCTCTTTAATAATTGGGAACAAATCAAAAAAATTTTATGCATTACATATCCTACACCTAAACTTCAATTTCAACATAAAATTTACACTATTCTTAGGTATTACATATCTAACCCTTAACATCAATATTTACATACAAACCTCACAATTTTTGTGCATTATATATCATACACCTAAACTTCAATTTCTACTCAGCATATATAGCACACGATTCTTGTGTATTACATATCTATCCCTAAACTTTAATCTTTATATACAAACTATACAATTTTTTTGCATTACGTAGCTAACACATAAACTTCATTCTCTACATGCAAATCACACATTTTTTTATATGACATATTTAACACACAAGCTCCAATATTTACATACAAACCACAAAAATTTTTTGCATTTTATATCTTACACCTGAACTACCATTTCTGCATACAAACCACACAATTCTCAAGTATTACATATCTATACCTAAACTTCAATTTTTACATATAAACCACATAATTCTTATGTATTGTATTAAAACTTAAATATTTACTTACAAATCACACAATTTTTATGCAATACATATATAACAACTAAACCTCATTCTACAAATACAAACCGCACAATTCATTTTTATTGCATTTCTAACACCTAAACTTCAATTTTTACATACAAACCATACAATTATCATGTATTACATATGTTATACCAAAACTTAAATGTTTACATAAAATAAAAAAAAACTTAAACCTAGAAAATGAACGGAGGGGAGACCCAACAGAGAAGAGTTCATTACCTAAAGGTCAGTGATGAAGAATGTTTGCCAAAGCAACGATTTTGCCTGTGCAAATACGCCTCACGCTAGATGCTATGTGGAAAAGATTGGTCGCTAGAGTTGCCAGAGCTCTAGGCAATCAAACAATTAAAAGCAGGAATGAGGCTCCGCCACACAGGAATAGAATTTTCAGGCACGTGCCTCAGCTTCGCATCAGCCGGTGTCGACATAAACTATTTATTGTCTAATATACTGTTCGATTCATCAATGCTATTAAATAATTATATTACATTGACAACAAATCTACTCAAAGCTTGATGCCAACACAGTATGCATTGAAATATTTAGTGTACAGTTTGCTGCAAATATTTTGCATCGATAGAGGACGAACCAAATAATGTCGCTAATCAGTATCGATGCAACACAAATACAAATATGAAGCTAAAGTTTGCGTCAAAAATCATCTGACGCTAACCATCCAGGTTCCAGTAGTGACATATTTTAATAAGTATCAACTCAAGTTTGATTTTTTTTTTTCTTTTCTTTTTTGTGCTATACGTTAGATCCCAATGAAAATCATTTGATCAAACGTACATAAATAATATTTCAAGTAAAAAGTGCCCACATATGCTTTTGACCAATGAATGAAGAAATAACACCATATGGCAAATAAACTCAAATAAATATAAGGTTTTAATAACAATAGAGAGTTGCGAAGTCCGAAGTGATGTCTTATTATATTGCATTGGGTATATAAGTAGCCAGACGGAATTTTGCTTCAGCGTGCAATTTCAGATGCTCATAAGATGAAATGTTCTAACTTCGTAATAATCACTTACTTTTTCAATTTTGGTTGAATTTTTCTTTCGAAGGCCGTAATCTTTCACTACTAAAATAGTAAGCGGATCAAATTTTTAATAAAACCAGCAAAATAGGATATGCTTAGGGGTCTCAAATATTAAACAGAGCATCGCAGAATATTTCAATGTTCGATGGGCCCACGCTATATCTTTGAGTATTTCTTTTCTTATCTCTTTGGAACAAATTGTCGTAAAAAATTGAAATCATTTTTATTTGCATAAATTGTAAATATTTAGGGAGAAACTGTAATTTGCGTATCAACGTGACGCAATTGCAATTTTACTGCAAATAACGTTATGATCAACGTATGGTCGTGCATCTTGACACGTAAAACAGTTTGTTATTTTGATTTGATTTTCTAAATGTCTGTTTGAATTGCAAAATTAATATTTGTCTATCTTTTGTTCTTTTGTTTGGTATGAGTATAACATTTATTTTATATGAATAATAAACCCAAAAAATTTATTTTGCTAAAATATCCTCGCATATTACAAGTAGGAGTCATAACCCTTGCAGAATATTTTTGAGATCTTTCAAATATAGGAGTTTCTCATGTCTTCATCTTCATAGCACATTCTCCATTTTTATGATCGATCATTATTTTGATTATGGTTTAGTTTATTTCACCCCTATTACCTCTTTAAAGTTAAATTATTTTGGGTTTTTTTTCTAATTATGTAGTTGTCTTGTCTAATCCATCTTATAGTCCCATTATAATGCTTGAGTTGGATATAAAATTGTGATTGTTATAAAGAAGATTGTTATGAAGTATAAACAGTCCAACTTGCTAATTTACATGTAAATTATGCACTAAACAACCCATGGATTTTAAGATGCACATATCCTAAGGCATGAAGATTTAGCATGGCCACAAACTAACAATAGGAGGTTTCCTTTTTCATGGAATATAAGACGAGGCATGTAAGCACATGGGTTTCCGTTATCATGGAATTTAAAACGAAACATTTAAGCACATTGGATTCTTAAAAGATGAAATAAACCGCAACATAAACAATGTGTACGCAACATATACTGCCACATAACCAATGTACATGCAACATACATCACCACGTAACCAAGATACACACAACATATATCATCACATAATCAATTTTTTCATTGCATAAAACAGAAGTATAAGGATTTTTGGTACATAGGCTAAGGGTGAGAGAAATGGTGAGGGTTTTGGTGGATTTTTTGGTAGGCTAAGGGTGAGCTAGATGATGAGGGGTTGGTGGGCTTTCAGGTAGGCTAAGGTGATGGAAATGGTGAAGAGAAATTTCATAGTGTGTTGACCTCACTTTTGATGAGGTCTAGTCTTCTTCTCTTAGGAGCCTAGGATATTGCCATATGACTATTCTGTTGACTATCCTAGATGACTAGTGATGGAACATACCTCCCTTAGAAAATCAAACCATTTATTTGTTCTCTCTGAAGTTTCACATGTATGGTTATAATCTATAGCACTTAGAAGGTTAGAACTAATATGATGAAGCTCAATGAGAGTCCTCATAGGACTTGCAAGCCTTATGGTAGCCCTAGGTGGCTTGGCCTTAGTCTCACTTACACATAAGCTCATCACAATTCCTCACACATCCTAAAGCCCTATAGATCACTTACACTTGACCTTTTCCCACCTCTTTTGGAAACCCATGTGGTGGCCCGAAGCCCTTAGACTTTGGCTATGAGGGCTAGGACAAACATGTGGAGGATCCAAAATGAGCTCTCAGGTGGGTCTTGTAGCCTCTGGGGGGATTCCATTGTTTTCATGGTCACCATGTCCAACCAATTCAACTACACTAAAACACCCCACTTTGAACTTCTACCCCTAAATTTCCCTAAAATTAAAAAATGTCCCTAAAACCTAAAATTCCCAAAATTGCCCAAACTCTGAATTTCTTCACCAAAAATCATGTTGAAGCACTTCAAACAATTCAATTTGCTCAAATTTACCACAAAATCCCTAAATTTACCAAAAATACCCATACACCACCCAAAATTACCAAAATAACCCTATTGTTAAAAAATTTGCCAAAATCTTCAAATTCATCCCAAACTCCACAAAAACCAATTCTAACCATCGAATGTTCCCAAATGCGCCAAAAATCCCCTAAATCCATAAAATTGGCGAAAATTCTCAAATTACCCCTAAATCTCTAAAGTCCCCAAATCATCACTAATTTCCTTCAAATTAATTTCAGACTCACTGATGCGATGCGACTTTAATTAAGCCTTAAAATACAAGATTTTGATACCACTTTTTAGAAGATTTAATTCCTGACAAATGGCTTCAGAAACTTGATGTGCGAGGTTTAATTTTATAATTTTATTAGATTTAATTATTGTAAAAGTCACAATTTTAAGCGCAAGTATACGTATCGTTCAAGTAATACAGGGCTCTAGTGTAGTACTGGTTATCGATCCCACAGGGATAATAAAAAAAAAGTAAAAATATATAAAAATAATATTATTAAATTTTCTTAAGCAAATTATATATACTTTTTTATTATTTTATATATATATTCAAATTTAATTAACAAATAACTTTTACTAAAAGAAAGTAAGCAATAAGCAGGAAAGTAAAGTAAGCAGTAATTCAATGCAATTATAAAAACGACTTTCTCCTTTTTCAACTAATCCAAGAATTATAGATTAATTATCTTTTGTAGGGAATTAAGATTATAGTATTGTGCCAAATAGAAACATTCCTATTCTTTACCCTTTGGTCCAGGTGCAAAGAACATTGACTAATCTATAGTTAGGCTCAGGATGCGTTATTAGTAGAATGGGTTAATCTAGGCTCATACTACTGGATGTCCAAGGGTGGCTATGGTCGGCCATACCAGTGACCCATTACCTTTCTATAAACAAATTATTAGATTTTAGTCTGTCACTCTAAAAATTAATTAATTCTACAACCAATAAATAATATCTTCCTATTTATTTGCACTTCACCTTAAATAATTTGCGTAAAGCCTTCGCTTACCTTAAGGATTCATGTGATATCTACTAGTTAAGAATTTATCTCCGGATAGGTCTCAAAATTCTTCAATAGGTTTTAATAAATTAAATGGCCAATTTAAAAAGTAAACTAAGATCAGGTATTAATATCATCACAATATTTGAAAATATTTTATATTTAATTCTCCTACGAAATTTAATTAATTAATAATCTTTTCATAGTTGAAAGTAGAAAGATAACTAACTACTCAGAACTCATTAAAATAACACAACAAAACATATTTATAAAACCTTGAACCAAAGTACAAATACTTATCTGAAGTGTTCCTTCAAGAGCTCCGCTGACTTCTACTGACTCCAACGCAATAATGAAAGACTCCAACAGCAATTACACACAATAAACACTCAAAATAAACTCACTAGATACAAAATAAAGTGGCACTCTAAGTATAGAAGAGACTAAATTAATCTAGATTAGGCTAAAATGGGTATTTGTACTAAGAGGGGGGGGGGGTTTGGTGCGATTTTCTCTGAGAATGGGCTCCTATTTATAGAGCTTTGAATTTGACCAGGGGTTGCTTAAGGTACCTCTTCAAAATTCGTCCAAATTCAATGTATCTTCTAGAAGGTAACCGTCACAAGGTCATTCGCACCTCTTCACTTTGGGTCGCACCTCTTCGCGATCCAGACCGTTTCCTTGTGTCCAAATACATTGTATCACATGTCCTATATATTAGAAGTAACTTTCAGTCTTCTGGAAGCTCCAATAACCGCTTAACATCCTCAAAATAACTGCCCAAAGTCATCAAAAAAAACTTAACAGCGTCTGTATCGAGCTGGCACTTAGACGCCAGACTTTGGCGCCTAGGCGCCAGTTCAATAATTCCAAAAATTGCTCCATAAGCTCCATTTTGGCTCCTTTTTGCTCTTTTTTTCCTTCTTGGGCTCTTTTTAATCATCTACATCCAAAACATGAAAATACCTTTCATTAAAGCTTAATATCCTTAAGAATTGAATCATAAATAAGGCTTAAAATGGGTATTTTTTATGTGGATCAAATTCCCCCATACTTAAACGTTACTTGTCCTCAAGTAACCCTTTTAATTACATAAACTAAATAATATTTGAAATGAAGTTAAAATATTTAAGATTCCTTATAGTTTTTAGTTTTATAAATACTTTAGCAAATCATTAACCAAATTTCACTAATTAAGTTTAATTTTAAGAATTAAAACATATTTAACTACCAAATCATAAGACTTCCAATTTTTCATTTATTTCAAGAATAATTGTAGTTATCATATCAATGTCACATAGAATATTAACAAGAAAAAGATTTTCATGAAATATATTTCTAGTAAAAATATATGTACATAGAAATTATGTTAAAAATGTAATCAGTTTTCTTACTATAAGATAATTCAAGTGAAGCTAATTTTTAATTAGGCATTTCCTCAAGTTTCTCCTCACCCTTTTTTTTAAGTGAGGATTACTATTATTGGATAGCCAGTTAATGATTTTGAACTTCACTATTCTTAACTTATTTTCAAAAACTTATACATTTTTACTTAATAAATATGACATTAATATTTTTCCAAACTTATTTAAATCTTTTCTTTTTCAAGCAATAATTTTGATTCCTTACTATTTTAAAAATACAATTCTCTTTACTATAAATAGAAAAATTTTCATCTTATTATTCTTTAAGCTAAATAATTCTATTCTTAAAATCAACCAAAATTTTTGAAATTTTAGTTAAGTTTACTGAATTATTTATAAATTCAAAAATTTAGGTATTCTTAAATAGATTTTTCATTCCTTATGTTATGTTAATATATTTTTAAAGAAAATATTAGTTCTTTAAGGACAAATAATATTTAAATTTGATAAATATTTTCCCTCCCCCAAACTTCAGCTTCAGTATAAATATGAATTATGAAATTTTCTAAAGCATGAGAGAAAGAAATAAATATGAATTAATCTAAGTATAACAATGATGTAGTAAGGAAAAACTAGACTCTACTTCTACACATGTTTCAATATGAATATAACAGAAATGATTAAGCATATATAGAAAAGTTTTGCAGAGTAGGAGTTAATTTCTATAAATTATTCTTTCTTTCCTTTTTTTTATATTTTTTAACATGCAAATTATTAACTATTCATGAACATTATACAGTAGGCTGAAAATGAAATAAAATTATAAAAAAATTCATTCACATCTCAGTCTTAAACACAGATCAGATAATCTAAAAAAAGTTTTAACATAAAAGTTCACAAATAACAACAATAAATAACATCACACAAAAACAAGATAATACTCTAAAAACAGAATCAACAATCTCTAGAGATAAATCAAGTTGCTAATCACTATCTGTAGCTTCATCATCATCATCACCAAAAGAGAACTCCATATCCTTAGGATCAACATAGGGTGAAAATTTGAAACAAGTAAGGAACTGAACATCATGCTCACCCTTCAAAAATCTCACTAAAGACTCTGAATATTTAGCATCATAATCACTCTTTCTTTGTGTATACTCAGAAAGATGATCAATCTTGTTGTCTATGGTATCAACTCTGCAGTGAGTTAAGAATAACTCATGCTGCTGCTCTATGAACTGATCATGCATATTTTCCCAAAATGGAGATGATGACTCAGCAGAAGTAGATGGTCTAGAAGTAGAAGCTCTACCTGAAGTAGGTAATGAACCAGTAGGTGCAGTAGAACTCTTACCTCGCAGTCGGTCATAAATGCTGACACTCTCTCTTTCTATAGGCTTCGTCGACTTAAGCTTTTCCTCAGAAAGCTCAGCAACTACTCCAGCACTTTGACAAAGAGAATAGATCAGTGATGGAAAACCAAGTCCAATAGATGTGCTAGAACGAGCAGTAGCTTCCACAAAATCATAAATAATGCTCCCTACATCAATAGACTTCTTCTCTTGAATACAGAAGTTTAGAATAGCTCTATCTTTGGTAACTTCACTCAGATGATTGGATGGAAGGAGACGAGCAGAAATAAAGTAATGCCATGCCTTGGAAACACCATTAAGCTTAGAAGATGAAAAATTTACCCTTTTTCCATTCTGAATCTTCCAGGCTCCAGTACTATCAGTCAGGTAGACAATGACCATGTCCAAATCTTCCTCGGATGGAGATAAACCTGAGTAATAACACTCAATGTTTGGCGCCAGGCCATAGAAAATGTTGATACATTCAGGGGTGAATCCTACTCCAACTCCTCAAACGAAAATCTCGTATTCCTTTGTATCCACGAAATTAGCATAAAACTCTCTAACCACCGGGATAACGACAACAACAGTGAAATAGCAAAATCGTTACCAGTTGAGTGCAATGATTGTCTCCTCAATTCTTCCTCCAGGAACATAGAAACTTCGCTCTGAGATAAACTTTCGAGTCGTAGTAAAATCATTATATCGGAAGTGTTCAGCTGCAGTGACAAACTTGCTACGATCAAAGTTTTCTCGTTCCTTTCCTCTCTTAGATTTGGTTGTCATCTAAACGTGAAAGAAAAATGTGAAATAAATTCAACGGATCTAGGAAAATAAACTAATTTAAGCTTTTCAAAATTGAAATAGCTTAAACACCCATGAATTTGATCATAAAAAATCAAAATTTTTCTCAAAATTTTGATTTTTCTTGATGAGAGCAAAATCCATGGTAAAAATAAAAAATAATGAGTTTAGAATGTAGATCTGACCTCGAGATGAAGAAATCGGGTGATTTCATGCCCAAAAACTTGCAAATCCAGCTCTAAATGGGATCTCTAGGTGGTATTTTCATGAAAATACTGTGGAGAAGGAAGCTTAGGTGTCAAAAATGGCGTGTGGGGGGGGGGTTTAAGAAGATGAGTTTTCGGGTTCAGGCCGAACCGGTGCCTAGGTGCCATACTAGCCTTTCCAAAAAATTCGATTTAAATTAAATATTTTCCACAAAATCTTATCAAATTTGACTCCTAATTACACTTATGAAAGTATTAATCCATTTTATAACCTCCAAATATTTTCACAGTCAATTTATAATAAAAGCATAGATCCACATAAATGTATCCAAATTCTTCAATTCAAAATCCTAATATCCATTCCAAATTCAACAATCTTCAGTACAAGACTTGTATCAAGGTTCATCGTTTTATAAATAACACAATCAACAACATATTAAAAGCAAACATTCAAATCCAACAACACACATTGAATAATTTAAGCAAATACACACTTTAGATATTCAACACACTAAAACAAAACTCAATCACACCTAAAACACACATAGAATCTAATTAACACCGATCTTCAATTTTCATCTCTTTCACAATGAAGTTCGCTAGGACCGAAGGGATAGAACACCAACACCCTTGGAAATTCCAAAGCTGTCTTTTCATCAATCCATTTGTTCTTCGTGTACATTTCTACATGAGCGTCTTGATAGGCAACCATGTGATCAGATTGAAGTTTGTTTTGTCATTCCAAATGTTTGTATTGGTGGTACATCTCACGGAGATGATTACCAATACTTTGAAGTTCCGCTTTAATCTTATCCATTCGACTAAACATTTTCTCCAAACTAACAGCAATAAAACCACTAAATTAAGGCTAAGGATCTTTAGTAGATTTGTCTCTTACCTCATTTCCATGATTTCCTCTATCCATGGCCTCCAAATCCTTCATAACACCTCTAAAATGAATTGCTCTGGTCGAAATTAGTGTGTCTATGGGATTGGGGACGAAAAATAGGCTATAAATAAAGAGATTTCATGTGAAAATTGAAGAAATTCAGTTTTTCCACGATCTGTAACCGCGGCGCTTAGGCGCCGGAATCTGGCACCTAGGCGCCGGATTCATCGATATGCCAGTTATTCTTGCGCTTAGGCGCCAACTTTTAGCGCCTAAGCGCCGGAACCTCGATATACTCCGATTCTCCTATTATCAAATTTTGCAAAGTTTCGGTCGTAAAAATAGGTATAATGATCAACACACAAACACAATTACGAAAAATTCAAATCACAAAAAATCACAAACGAAGATTAACTTGATCTCCTTTTTACTCACATTTGTCATGGAGTGGTCCAAGTCTAATTTCTATATACTTCAAGAAAATATTTAGCTTAAGCTAATACAGACTTGTTAGCCTTCTATTTCCAGAAGTTATATACAAATTTAGTCAAGACCAAGGCTTAACCTTACAACGATAATTAAACTCAAACTAATAAATATGGGTTGCCTCCCACAAAGAGCTTGGTTTAACGTCGTCAGCCTGAGCTAATTAATTGAATTAATCGGGTAGACTCAGTTCATAAGCCTCTTTGTAATTTAATTTCATTTTTCCCATATAAGGCTTTAGTCTTAATCCGTGAACATTAAATACTTTTCTAGTTTTGGGATCTTTAATATCCACAGCTCCATAATGGTATAATTTCTCAATTATAAATGGTCCCATCCATTTAGATTTTAATTTTCAAGGGAAAAGTTTTAAATGAGCATTAAATAATAATACTTCTTCTCCAGGCTCGAATATTTTCCTTGAAATCATTTTGTCATGTAATTTCTTCATTCTATCCTTATAAATTTTTGCATTTTCATAAGACTCATTTCTTATCTCTTCCATTTCATTTAATTATAATAATCATTTTTCTCCTGCAGTATTCAAATTATAATTGAACTCCTTTATTGCCCAATAAGCTTTATGCTCTTGTTCAACAGGAAAGTGACAATGTTTACTATAAATTAACCGATAAGGTGACATTTTGATAGGTGTCTTATAAGTTGTTCTATACGCCCATAATGCAGAATCAAGTCTATCAACCCAGTCAGTTATTTTAGGATTAACAGTCTTTTCCAATATTCTTTTAATTTCTCTGTTTGATACTTCAGCCATTCCACTTGTTTGAGGATGATAAGCAGTTACAATTCTATGCTTAATTCGAATTTTTCCGGCTACGATTGAATTCTTATATTTCTAAAATGACTTCCACCATACGTGATAATTATCCTAGGCATTCCAAATCTTGTAAAAATCATTTTCTTTAAAAATTTTGAAACACTTTTGGAATCACAGTTCGGTAAAGCTATAGCTTTGATCCACTTTAAAACATAATCCACTGCTAATAAAATATAAATCTTTCCAGATGATGGTACGAAAGGTCCCATAAAGTCTAAACCTCATACATCAAAAATTTTGATTTCTAGTATAAAATATAGAGGCATTTCATCTTTTCTGGAAATATTTCCCATTCTTTAACATCGATCACAATTTTTCACATAATGTCCAACATCTTTAAATAAAGTAGGCCAATAAAATCCATAATTTAAAATTTTAAATGCAGTTTTATCCACTCCATAGTGTCCTCCAATTCAGAGTCGTGACATTTTTGAATAATAGCAAAAGTTTCTTCATAAGGTACACATCTTCGAATCACAAAATCTCTTCCTATTTTAAATAAATGAGGATCTTCCCAAATATATGATTTACAATCATTCTTGAATTTCTTAATATATTTACTATTCAACACATATGGTAAAATATTGCTAACGAAGTAGTTAACTATATCTGCATACCACGGTAATTGTAATCCTTGAATGACATATAATTGCTCATCTGAGAATTTTTCATTTATAATTTCTTCATAAATCTTCTCATTATTGTTTTTGATTCTTGATAAATGATCAGCAATTTGTTTATCAGTCCCTCTTCTGTTTACTATTTCAAAATCAAATTCTTGCAAAAGTAAAACCCATCTGATCAATCTAGGTTTAGAATCCTTTTTAGATATTAAATACTTAATAGCAGAATGATCAATATGTACGATACATTTTGTTCCAAGAAGATATGGTCTAAATTTATCAAAGGCATATACTATTGCTAACAGCTCTTTTTCAGTAGTTGTGTAATTTATTTGAGTTTCATTAAGAGTTTTGTTAGCATCGTATATAACTTTAAAAATCTTCTCATATTTTTCTCCTAATACAGCTCTGATTGCATAATCACTTGCATCACACATTAATTCAAAAGGTTTATTCCAATCAGGTGCAACAATGACAGATGCAGTGATTAACTTTTCTTTTAGAATATTGAACGCATTCAGACAATCTTCATTGAATTCAAATTTAGTTTCTTTTTCTAATAAATGGCAAGCAACTTTAGAAAAATCCTTTATATATCTCCTACAAAATCTAGCATGACCCAGAAAAATTCTTACATTAGTAACGGTAGTAGGTGATCATAATTCAGCAATAATTTTCACTTTTGCTTGATCAACTTCCATCCCTATTTGTGAAACTTTATGTCCAAGTAAAATGCCTTCTGTAACCATAAATTGATATTTTTTCCAGTTTAGAACTAAATTTGTTTCTTCACATCTCTTCAAAATTTTTGTTATATTTTCCAAGCAAGATTCAAAAGAAGTTCCAAAAACTGAAAAATCGTCCATGAATACTTCAATTCCTTTTATCTATCAAATCACAGAATATTGACTTCATACATCGTTGAAAAGTTGCAGGTGCATTGCATAAACCGAAAGACATTCTTCTAAAGGCAAATGTTCCATAAGGACTAGTAAATGTTGTCTTTTCTTGATCCTTAGGAGCAACAGATAATTGATGATAACCAAAATATCCATCCAGAAAACAATAATATGAATGTGCAGCAAGTTTATCCAACATTTGATCCAAGAAAGGTAAAGGAAAATGATCATTTCTAGTGACATTGTTTAATTTTCGATAATCAATGTAAATTTGCCATCCAGTAACTTGCCTTGTTGGAATTAATTCATTTTTTTCATTAACAATGACAGTTACTCCTCCATTCTTTGAAACACAATGAATAGGACTTACCCATTGGCTATCCGAAATAGGATAAATAATTCCAGCATCAAACTATTTCAAAATTTCATTCTTAACAACCTCTTTCATAATTAGATTTAATCTTCTTTGAGGTTCAATAGTAGGTTTACAATTTTCTTCCATTAAAATCCTATGCATACAGATTGAAGGGCTTATTCCTTTTATGTCTGCAATAGTCCAACCAAAAGCTTTCTTATAATTCTTTAGAACTCTAATTAATTATTCTTCTTGATCTTTGCTTAGTTTTGAAGATATAATTACAGGAAAAGTTAATGAATCTCTGAGAAATACATACTTTAAATGCGCAAGTAACATTTTAAATTCTAGTTTAGGGGCTTTTTCAATTGAGGGTAATAATATCTCATTTGTAGTTGTGTCTAAAATTTTCCAATTTTCATGAATATAATGAGCTTCTTCTGATGAATTATCTTCATTTAATAACTCATTATATAACATAGATTCTTTATTTTTATTATCAAAAATGACCTTAAAACTTTCTTGGTAATGCTTCTCAATCATATAAAAAAAATATCCATCCGATAACATTTTTCTTTTTCAGGATACCTCATTGATTTCAGAACATTGAATGTTATCTCTTGATCATTAACTCTCATTGTTAATTCTCTTTTTTGCACATCATTCATTGCTCGACCTGTAGATAGAAAAGGTCTTCCTAAAATGATAGGCATTTCAATATCTTCTTGCATATCTAGAACAATGAAATCTACAAGGAAGATAAATTTATCTACCTTAACAAACACATTCTCTATAACGCCTTTAGGATAAGTGATTGATCGATCAGCTAACTGAAGATTTACAGTGGTAGGAGAGATCTCTCCTAAATCTAATGTTCGAAAGATTGAAAAAGACATGAGATTAATACTAGCTCCTAAATCACATAAGCTTTTCCACAGAATTGTTCTCCAATAACACATGGTATAGTGAAACTTCCAGTATCTTTAAGTTTCTGAGGTAATTTCTTTTGGATAATTGCACTACATTCTTCACTTAATGCAACAGTTTCATAAGCTTCAAATTTTCTCTTCTTACTTAAAATATCCTTCATTAATTTTGCATAGCTTGGTGTCGACATATTTTTAGGTTTGTGTGTTGTATTTTGAAAAGGGGTCTCCTAACAGAAATTGTCGGCAAATTTTAAATTTTAAATTTAATTTAAATATATATAGTTTTAGAAAGAAGCATTTGATTTTGAAAATAACTTTAAGTTTGAAAATTTTAAGATATGAAATCAAACCGATCTCACATCCCGAATAGTTTATATAAACGAGCACCGCATCATAAACCGTGTATCTATTCCGAAGAGTATACACATTGCTTGATGATGGGGCTTGATTAAATAAACTAGAAGATTTGTGACATGTGTTTGGTTTGTGAACCAACTTTATAAGCCGACAAGTTCCCCTGTTTAATATAAAGAAATTAAACAGGGTTTATATTACCTGGGTTCTTAAAGTTCTCTATAAGGGCAAGCCCCTATAGTTAATTACATCTTAAATGACAAGAATCATTTAAGAAAACTCTCGATAATGATCAATGGTTTTGCTCTCAAGAATTTTAAAGTTTAAGGTTTTCAAAGGATTGGATTTTGGAAATTTCAAAAGGGGTTAGCTCAAATTTGGAACAATTTATTTTAAGAGTCCAATGGAAAAGAGGTAGGAGAAGCTGAGGATCCAAAAAGAATCTTGGAAACTTCCCAAACTATCCTATTATTTGAATTCAATTTGGGAGTTTTTTTAATGTTATAATCCTGCCAGTTTTAATTAATTAAGACTTATATTCGTATGATATGATCATACGAATAGTTTGGAAGATGTGAGGGTTTGTGTCGTATCGAACGACTACCTCTAATTCGTAAGACTGGTTAGAGCTTAATTTGCATAACATGATTATGCAAATGCCTAACAAAAAGTTGAGGATTTATGTTGCACTAGGCAAACTACCTCGGAATCCTATGGCTTGGTTATTTAAAACTAGGAAAGGTTTTGCTGATGTAGATTCCAGTTTTGCTGACGACGATGGCCTTGCTGCCCACTATGCTCCAAGCTCCTTGTCGTTATAGAGGTTTAGTTTTAGAAAGTGAAAATTAGGAGATGAGAGAAGTGTTTTGGTTTAGAAAAGTCTTAAAGTCCAAATGTCTTTAATGTTTTATTAAGGGAATCTTAAAGTTAATTATAACAACACCAGTTAAGATCCCACGGTTCCATCATTCAGGCACCGTTATTTTTATCGGATTCACTTAGTCCAAATGAATTTGCTAAACTCAACTGAATGAGTTCCACACTTTCATTCAGACTGTGGGAAATACCGTTAGCAACACGTGGGTTACGTCATCCGAGGTATTCCCGATCATCCAACGAGACGTTTTAATTTAGTTGCAATTGTAGTTTTGTGGTTCTGTTTGTGATTAAATTTTGAGTTGTTTTATATTTTGAATGTTGTGGCGGTGAATTTTATCTTATTGTGACTTTTAATTTAGTTTTGGGTTTCAGTTTTGTGGCTATCCTAAAGGTTTCAGTTTTCATGCAGGGTGACATTCTTGTTTAACATGCAAGAAAAGTGAAGTACAATGCAGGTAAGTAAATTGCAATAAAATAAAAGCGTACCTGGAGGGTCTTCCCGTCATTCCAAGCTACACATAAAACACATGTTTAGAGCATTTATGTATTTGCAAGAAACACCTAGGTAAAGCTAAGGGAAGGTTTTGGTTGTCTACCAAAGTCCTAATCCTATTGGTAGTCAATCCCTATGACGTCTAGGTTCTTTTGTGTTTTGTTAAGGATGATTTTCTTCATCAAAGAACAATTAAGTTTAGTTGTTCTTCTAAAACATCTCATCATATCGAGAAAGTGCTTAGGATGAGTCCTAAACATCTTTTCAATACTTCTGAGATTATTTTGAGTCCAAATGGATTTTATTGTACTGGTGAATTAACCATCCAAGAATTTAGTTAAATTTTGCTTCTTGCTCAGTGAATTAGGATGTTTGATTATCCTATGAGTGGAGTGACATTTCACTTAATGCTCCATTTAAGAGTTATGATAACGAAAGCCTTTAAGGGCAAATTAGTTTATTAAATATTTTAATGATTTAAAATTGGAATTGATGATTTAAAGTGGTTTAATTTTGTTATGAAATTTTAATAATTTTAAGTTTGGAATAGTGTTCAAGTTGTTTTAATTTAATTAAATCTTTACATTTTAAATGATCTAAATGTGTTAGATTAATTTGAGTTGAAAGAGGTGTTTAGATTATTCAATTTAGATTTTAATGATTTAATTTTAATTTAATTGAAATATTTTAGGTTAATTTTTAATTGGTTTGATTTTTATTTATGAATTATTTTCAAGGTTTATTTTGGATTTTTCAAGTTTGTTTTAGATTTGCTTAATAATTTTTAATGTTTTAAATTTATTTCAATTTAATTATCAAGTTATTCAATGTTTTAAGTTTTAATTTAGTAAGGGTTATTCTTTTTCTCTTAATAATTTAATTTATTAATTTCAATTATCACTTTAAATTTTATTAAAAGCTAAATTTTATTAAAGTGATTCATTTAGGGATTTTAACTTAAGTGATTATAGTCTCCCAAAATTATATCCCCATTTTAATAATTTCAATTAATTTTCTAAAATTTAAATTATTTAGTTAATTAAGGTTTCATTTTTTTATTATTATTAGAAATGATTAATGGGTTCCTACCCTTTTATTTCCCAAAGTTTCAACCATCTAAGAGAAAATTAAGATCAAATATTTTACCCTCCATTTTGATTAAACCTAAAGTTTTAATTAGGGGTTAAAATTCTTAATTACCATTATGCCCTTCTAAGCCTAATTATTTCATAACTCATCAAATTGAGCTCAAATGAGCTTGAAATTTTTATGTCACTTCATTCGCAGAGTCAATTAAGACATTAGAGGAGAAAATGTGATTTTTCTATTTTTAATTTACTTTATATAATTATTTTAATGAAAAATAGGGATTTTCAATGGAAATTCAACAACATGACCAATGTAAGGTTTACGTCCTTAAGAAAATTATGGGATGTCCCTATTGACTAGCGGACCACTTGGATCAATTTTAGTGATTTTTTTTAAATTATATTTTATTTATTATGATTATTTTCGGTTTTGGAGTGTTAATTAATTATAAAATAAAATTAAAGTTGAAAAATGGATTTTATATTTTTTCATAAATCTCTCTAACTCAAGGAGTTCAGAGAAACAAATTTTATATTTTTCTGATTTTTCTTTGATTTATTAGAATTAATTTAGTGAAAATGTAAGAAAATTCATTTTTTAATATTAAAAATTGTTTTAAGCCTTTAAAATTAAATATCTTAACCTAGAGACCTAGGAAAAATATTTGGTTTGTCCCTAAGTGATTAGGAAGAAAAATATGACATTTTTATGATTTTTAATATTTTTAAAATTTTTATTATTTTTTAATTATTAAAATATTAAAATAAGGTAGAAAATTAAAATTTTTGAAAAATTCCAATTTTAATCTTCTTAGACTCTTTTGATTTCAGAGAAGTCCTAAAAATAATTTGGTAAATTTTTCAAATGTATTTTTGGAGTTATGAATTTTAAAAATTTAATTTTGGTCATGTGACTTAATTAGCCCATTTAGCGGGGCTAATCACCTCAAATTGATCTCAAATTTTTATGTGAGGTCCCTTTGATCCTAAAGACCAGTGAAGAATTTTTTTCAAGTTATTTTGATGTATGGTTAACCCAAATTAATTAAAATTCAGTTTTGAGTATTTAGGCCAATTAGGGTTATTCTTAATGAATTAACTCAAAATCATTTTTCCTGGGGTCCTCTGGTTCTAAGATACCTCCCCAAATTTTCCTAGAATTTATTGAACAACATGCTAATTATGGGAATTAAAATTTTAAAACAGAGACATAAACTTGAAAAATACATAACTTGCCATAGAGATGGCCCCTGACCTTGGAAAATCCAGAGAATGTTCCAAAAAATAGATGCCACAAAAGCCCTATGGTCACATGCCATGGTGAATTGTATGCATGTATGGAGAATTAAAATACTGAAAATAATAAATAATTAATTAAAAATGTTCACTAAGCAAGAGGGTATTTTGATTTTATTTTTGTGATTTTTCTACACAAAGTTATGGATTTTCTAAGTTCTGGGTATTTAATTAATTTCAGAAAATAGGCATTTTTCTACTTATCCACGCGGCCTCGCGCTTCCATTCGATGCTGTCACCTGAGTCAGCTACCACGCATCCCACGGTCCCACTCCGTCTTCTGATCCGACGCGATCTGCACCATCTATTCGATACGCGGTCGATCCAATGACGACTGGTCATCGTCTCCGACTGGTGTGTCCTGAGAGCCGTCCACACTCAAACCCTAAGATCTCTCTCATTTCTCAACGTATTTTTGTGTTCTTATGCTCTATGGATTTGTCTTGATGAGACGAACACATCCATACGGTTTACATGTTATGAAATTGATTCAAATGGAATGGGGAATTCATAGAAGCTCGGGAAGGAGAAGTGATCCATACCTTGGCTCTGAGAAGTGAAGCTTCAATCAGAGAGTTGTGGAACCTTCGATTGTACCCAAGGAAGCTCCAAATGAAGTCTCTGGCTCTGGGGAATTGCCTAGGTACAAAAGTGACCAAGGCCGATTTCAAACCTTGGACTCTGGAAGCAATGGCTAGCCTGGTGAGGGGGCTTTTGCTGGGGAACTTCTTCTCTACCTCTGGTGAAGGTGTGGGAGAAGTTAATTTGGATTTGGTGGAGTTTCAAGGGATGTCCTATTCTGGCCTAAGAATTGAGCTCCAAAATTGAGCTCAATCAGTGGAAATTAGGGCAGGAAGACAGTGGAGATGAGTTGCTCTAGGTTAGGGGAAGCTCTGTGAAGAGTTTGGTGAGGTTCTTTAAAGGTTGATTTCAGCCAACCTTTTGGTAGAGAGGAATGGCTGGTTTAAATAGACATGGTTAGGGGCTTCCCATGGGCAATTGAGGGCTGGGATTTGCTGCTTAGGGGAGTAGAGGAAGAGCTGTGGTGGCCAATTAGGATGGGGCAGCTTAGCAGGTGAAATTTGAATTTTTTAATCCATTTAGACCTCTCGGCTATGGCATTTTCCGGCGGCCTGGTGGTTGGCAGGCCAGGGTCAAGTCACTGTTTTGAGCAGGGAGGTCAGTGCTTGCGACTTGTGAGCTCAATTGTCCAATGCCATGTGTAAAGGGGCTGAATTGAAGTGGAATGGAGAAAGGCTTATTTTGGGTCCTATTTGGTCAACCCATAGTTTTAGGCATTGTGCACTACCCAAGGATTGGTTTTAGGCTGAAAAGTTTCCTTTGTGTCAGCCAAGAGAAGGCGGTGAGGTCTCCATCAAAATTGTTTAAGCTAATTTTGGCTTAGGGTGTAGCATAAATAAGGTTAAAAAGGCTTAATGAAGGCTTAGGAAAGGCTCCCCTCTTCTTGCCATAAATAACTAGGTGAGGTGTCAAAACTCTCATGGCTTCATATGGCTTGTAAATGGCTCACATTTGGCTTGGAAAAGGTTGGCTTGTTTCATGAAAAAGGGTTTTAGGCATTTTTGATGAATTTTTGGGAGATTGTCATGTGCCTTGATTTAGAATGATTTGATGATCAATTAGAACTTTAGGGATGATATCAATTAAAAGGTTGATGAGAGGAAACTTCATGTGGGCTTTGGAATAAGTCTTGGGCTTTTTGAAATCATTTTGGATGGGCTTTTAAAATGGTTTAAGGAAGTGGGCTTTTGGGTTTTGAAATAAATTGATGGATGAAAATTGGTGAAGGGCTGTGTCAAATAAATGTTGGGATTGGTTTAGGAATGTACCATGAATAATTTGCAACAAGTTTGGGGTGATTTTGAATTGAATTGGGTTCAATTTAGGCTTTTTGGTAATGAGGCCAAAGTGGATCAAATTGGGCTAACTTGGGTTAAGGTTGGACCAATGTTGGGTTTGATGTAAAATTAATGTTGAAAAATATTTATGGGGGTGTGACAAAGAGTTTTCAACTTTGGTTGGGCTTTGATTTTGGGATTTGTACCTTTTTGGGTTCATGATTGGTTTAGGCCAAATTAGGGATTTTTTATTTGGGTTATGTTTGGGTTCAATTTTGGTGCAAATCATGTTAGTGTTTTGTTTGTGGGGATGTTAGGAAGGTTTAGGAAAAAATTTTGGGTTAATTGGAGTTAAGTTGGGTTGGTTTGGGTTAAGTTTAGGTCATTGGCCAAAATTGGGCTTTAAGCTTGAAATTGAAATTGGATCCACATGTTGATGAAATTGGGTTTGGATTTAGTCTAAATTGATATTGGGGATATTGAATTGAAGCTTAGAATTGAATTGGATCAAAATTATGGTCAATTGGGTTGGTTTGGTGGGACATTGAGTTCACTTAGGTTAAAAAAATAGGTCAAATTGGGGGTTTTAGTAAAAGTGGGCCAAATTGACAAAATTGGCTTATGGTGCAGTTGAACAAACTGAAATTGAGAATATTTGGGATTTTTTTTTGGAATTTTTTGGGAATTTTCTGAATTTTTGGAATTTTTGGGTTAAAAGGGTATTTTGGGTATTTGGAGGGTATTGAGGGGTATTTTTTGAAATTTTGGTATATTTGGTCATGGATGATCAATTTGAGTGGGGGGAAATGTTTAGGATTGATTTTGAGGAATTTTGGGTAATTTAGGCAATTTTGCAAAATTTTGAGCATTTCAAATGCATTTGGTTGGCTTGGTGGGTTTAGGGCCCCGGGGGTCAAAAATTGAAATTTGGAAAAATGAATATTGATCAAGTGTGAGTGAAATGAAATCATTTTGGTTGAGCCATGAAGCCATATTAAGCTCACAAGAGCCATGAGAGGACTCATTTTAGACATTCACTATGTTGTTCCTAACCCTCTTAGCCCGGGGCCTAGGGGTCAAGGTCCATCCATATGAGTTACCCACTTGAGTCAGGGAGTCAAATTGGTTTAAGGTAGTTTTAGGGTTTGGAATGTGTGTGTGGGAGTGTGGTGTGTGCAAGCTTACCCTCACCAGACCAGGCCACCCAGGGGTAATCCTAAGGCCAAAGAGTCCTATAGGAAACTCATCCTTTAAACCTCCACATTTGATTTTAACCCTCCAAGTGGCTTAGGGGTTACAATCAAACTTGTGGGGTTTGAAGGGAGCCAAGAAGTGTTTAAATTTCTAAGTGATGGGTCCCATTTCTAGTCCTCTAAGATAGTCAAAGAGAAGCCCTATGGCTAGATCCTAAGTTCTAAGAAGAGAGAAGGAAAATACGTCATCAAAAATGAGGTCAACACTTGGCATTTGCTCCAAAGCTTCAGGAAAACGAATGTTGATGGTAAGTTTCTAAAAAAATTTAAAGAACATAGAAAATTGATGGTCAAGCTTCTGCTGTTTAAGTCTTTGAGGAAAAGGTGGTTGTGGTCTTTCAATTTCCATTTCAGTAGATACAACAGTATGATCTTTACTTGGAGAAATGATATATTTAGGTTTTCAATCTCTTCAACTTTTTTCTCTTTTTCAATCACATTCCATGTTTTCTATATTAATTCTTTTCCACTTCTAAGTTGTATAGCTTTTGCTTGTTCTTGTTCTTTTCCATATCATTTAGGATTAACTTCGACATTGCTAGGCAGTGTTCCTTGAGGTCTGTAATTAATGAAATTAGCAATTTGACCCATATGATTCTCAATATTACGAATAACAGTGTTCTGAATTTGTAACTGATTGCTAATTTGTAAGATCAATTCTTCTACAAACAACTTTTTCTGCTGATTGTTATAACTAGGAGGATAAGTTGGTCTATAGTTTGAATTTCCTTGATTGTTCCAATTTGGATTTGTTTGATTTCCATTTCTCCAATTAAAATTAGGATGATTTTTCCAACCAGGATTATAATCATTAGAATAAGGATTATTAGTTTTACTAGCAATAGATTGCAAAGTTTCCATTATTTGAGAATCATCAGAATTTGCAGCATTTTCATTATTCACATGAGATATATTAATAGCAAAATTATCTAATTTCTTAGATATCGCAACCACTTGTGAAGCTAAAATAGAAAAGACTTCATTATCATTCTCATTCAAATCTGTTGAAAATACATCATATAACTTGATCCAAAACATGATGATATTTTCCTCAAAAATTCAGTATCTCATACAATCCTCATAAATCCAAAATGGATTGTGTAAGATTCTTATTGATTCTTCCAAAAATATTTGTCAAAATCCATGTCTGAATAGTAAGATACATGGACAATAACATCACCTTCCAAGCCACCCTTGGCAGGAATGTCGTACGAAAGTGCATTGGAGGTGTGCTATTTCCTATGTAACTCACAGCTAGTAGGGCCGGAGACTCTCTAACTCTGGATCTGGCTAAAAATGAAAAGGTATCTTACTGTCCTCCATCCTTCTGAAGGTGACGGAGATTTGCTCAACAGGCACTCCTGGGATGCAGTGTTTTGCTATGTCTGCTCCATTTCCTTTTAATACCATGACGGAACCTACCGGTAGTGGTATTTCCTCTGGCCCTCGAAATTTTCCGGGGCCCGCTATCCGAAGGTCAGATCCGAACATGATATTACACTAGTTGACAAAAGAGACTGTGCAGAAAGGTCTGACAAAGTCATGATGGTCTATGTGTGGAGGTATGCAGTCGCCCTCCTTGTAAATGTTAATGATGCAGCTGTTGGGTATGCAATCTGCAGGCAATACCCTCCATGTCACCATCATTTTTACCATTCTTTTAATAATTCTTGGCATCAAATCCACCTCACTTTGAAGGAGTACCCCTGGTGGATTTCCTTTTCTGTCTTCTGCGACGTTGTAGCAACATCCGCACTGGATAGTAACTCTTCCTTTTCCTGCCATCCATCTTCACGGCTCCGAATAGGTTTTCTCCCTCAGACGACCAGCTCGGCCCATTTTCTGAAGCTCGATAATGTAGTCCACAATCTGCTGTTGTTCGTAATCTGAGAACACATCCGTATGCAGCTCAAGGCCTTCCAAGATGTTGACCCTCTTGCCTTGAATTCTCTCGAAGTATTCAAAAGTTTTCTTTTTAACTTGCTATAATTTCTCCAACTCATATTCCGGGATTATCTGAAGTCCTCTGGGTCTGGTAACATACTGTGGGATGTATGGTTCAACCCTAGCACGCTCTCCTGCATGTCTTGGCTCCTCGGGGATAGTCTCCGTCGGGACATCCTCCGGGTTGCTTTCGCAACAAGACTCTTTAAAACTGGTAGCTCTGTCTGGCGTCATGGTACTATCCCTGTTTCTATTTTCCTCAGGATTTCTTTCATCCTTTCTGCTGTTCTTGGAATTGACTTCCTCCTTTCTGGCTCCTGACGAACCAATCTCTTTTAAGTATTTGTACTGACGGTAGCGACTGTCTCTTCACACTGATCTGCTGCCAGTTTAGTCAGCATCTTGCTAATGCGACAATTCTTGTTTCTTTGTTGAGTAGGAGTGAGAGTAGCTCTCCTCACCTCTTGAATTTCTGTAGGCACGGCGCTGACAAGTCTGCCCTCTGCTGTTGCAACCATGGACTTAACCTTCTTGTCTTCTCCCATTGCATGAGCGGTGTTTGCTTTTCTTTTCCTGCTAGTAGACGGCTGACTTGGGCCACCCAATTTCATCACTGTATGACTGCGGAGCTCTTCCCGATCAATCGGAGTCCAATCAGTTTCTTCATATTGTAGCCCGGCTGGTGTGAAATCATAGTCAATCTCAATCACTACTCCATCTTTCATCCTCTTTTCATCGAGTGCTAGACTCACGCCATTTTTAAAGTTCTGAAAGAACCGCGCGTTCGATATTTCCCTGTGAAAAACAAGAAAAAGGATCAGGGGCTGTACTAAGAACAAGAACAATAAGAAAACATTTATTAATGAAAAATTTTATTTACTTCTTTTAAATTTTAAAGAGAGTAGGAAGAGATGAGGAAAGATCAGGAATGAGCTAATTTAAAAGAAAATATCAAAATTTTATCATTTCACATGTTTTCTTTTTAACACATTTTTTGTTAATGATTTTTTTTATCTTATCATCCATTTTTTTATATTTTGGGTTCGGACCCAGTTACAAGTGATTACTGCGCCCGAGTTTCTAGGAATGGGAATTCATTCTTCGAAACATTAGGTCGCGTAATACTTCTTCAAATATTGTCCATTAATTGGAAGCATAGGTCGTTCTCCACGACAGTTAAAAAGCTGGTAGGAACCCCCTGAGTAGACTGTCTCGACCAAGAACGGCCCCTTCCCAAGTTGGTTCAAATTTACCTCCTATCTTGCGGTGTGCAAGGATAGGTCTTCTGAGTACTAGAACTAAATCACCGACTTTGAATGTCCTTGGGCAGACCAATATCATGGGTCTGGATCATCTTGGCTTGATACAGTTCCAAATTTTGCTGCGCTGAAAGTCATTTCCCTTCTAAGCTTTCCAATTCTTCTAGTAGTAATTTGGCATTTTCTTCTGTAGTGATCTTGTTCGCAACTACAATTCTGAGTGACGGAAGCTGAACCTCTAAGGGTAAAATGGCCTTGGACCCGTACACTAAGGCGTAAGGCGTAGACTGGGTAGGAGTTCTGAAAGTCGTTTTGTAGGCCCATAAAGCTTCTAACAACTTCTCATGCCAATTTCTTTTGTTGTCATCCAAAATTTTCTTTAATATTTGGATGAGAGTTTTATTAAAAGCTTCGGCCAAGCCATTTACTCTTGGGTAGTAAATCGTCGAATAGCGCCAGTCGATCCCGTGTCTCCTGACAAAATTGTTGACCTTCGTACTCTTGAACACGGACCCATTATCTAAAATGATTCTTTTTGGTACCCTGAAACGGTAGACAACTTGATTCTTGAAGAACTGTAGTACGTGATGTGCTTTCACTTCTCTGAGCGGTACTGCTTCTGCCGATTTGGAAAAGTAATCTGTAGCTACAAGAATGAAGCGATGTTCTCTTGAAAAAGGTGGTTCTATCGAGCCCACAATATCTGTGCCCCAACATTCAAATGGCCATGACACGATTGTCGGATGTAGCACATTTGGAGGTTGATGTAGAACCACTCCATGCACTTGGCACTGGTGACAACTCTTGGCAACTTTCATCCAATCGGTCATCATCGAGGGCCAGTAGTACCCTAGTCTCTTAATCATCATTTTCATCTTCAGACCCGACTGATGAGCACCACAAAGTCTTGAGTGCACCTCTTTAACAATTTCACGAGCCTCGGACTCGCTCAAGCACCTTAGCCACATCTGATCAAAAGACCTTTTGTATAACGTATTGTTTATTAATGCGTAAGACGGAGTTCTTTTCTTGATTTGGTGGGCTAATGACTTATCATCTGGTAGGTTTCCTATTTGCAGGTAGTCTATTAGCGGCTGACGCCAGTCTTCTGCATTTTCTGTTACTGTCGCAATTATTTCTTCTTCTTTTCCTGACTTGTGTATCGTGTCCATGTCGAGCTGTGAGAGAACCTGACGTCCCTGAACTGAAACTTCAACTGATTCATTCTACAAGCAGGCAAATTCTTTTGCAAGGCGGGCTAACGCATCTGCAAGAGCATTTTCTCTCCTGGGAATCTTGTAGATCGTTACATTCAGAATCTGCTTCAACAATTTCATGGCATACTGAAAGTACTGCTCGAGTCTTGGCTTTAGAATTCTGTATTGTCCTGCGACCTGTTGAATTATCAACTAGAATCCCCATAGATGTTGATATCCATTATCCCCATCTGAATGGTTAATTCCAATCCGGTTACAAGGGCTTCGTATTCTACTTCGTTGTTTGTACACGATTCTGTTAAGTGGTAGGAGTACCTTAACATCCCCTGCTCCGATGTTATAAATATTAGTCTGATTCTTGCCTTACCAGGCACTATCGTTTGCAATTCTTTATTTCTCTGTGCTGAAGATGCTCCATCGAAGTACAGTTTTCAACGTCGATCGTCGGGGTCTTCTAGGCTCATTATCTGCTCGTCTGGAATGTCATCGTTGAGAGTCGATTCTACCGGTAAAGGGTGTGCTGCAAGGAAGTCTGCTAGGACTTGTCCCTATACGGCACGAAGAGGAACAAAAGTTATATAGAATTGCAATAGTATTATCGACCACTTGGCAAGTCTACTGTAAATCGTCGATCGGGTCGTCAAATATTGCAATGGATTAACTTTCGAGATAAGGTTGACCTTATGAAAAAGCATGTAATGCCTGAGCTTTTGAGCGGCGAAGATCAGGGCCAAACAATGCTTCTCAATTGGGGGATACTTTACTTTCGTCGGAATTAGATGACGACTTAAGTAGTAGAGAGCGTTTTATTTTCCCTCGTCATTGACCTAGGCTAGCAGGGTTTCAAGGGAGTTGTCTAAAGCCGTTGTATACAGTATCAACGGTCTACTCGAGACTGGGGCTGCTAAGATAGGAGGTGTCATTAAATACTGCTTAATGTCCTCGAAGGCTCGTTGTCATTTCTCTTCCCAAATGAATTTAGCGTCCTTTTTAACTAATGCCGAGAAGGGCTGACACCAACCCGACAAATTTGAGATAAAGCGTCGAAGATATTCGAATTTTCCTTGGAAGGATCGTAGTTGTTTCAAGATTTTGGGAGGTGGCATTTCTAAGATAGCTTTAATCTTTTCCGGATCGATTTTAATTCCACGATATCGGACAACAAATCCTAAGAATTTCCCAGAGGTGACGCCGAAGTCGCATTTCAAGGGATTCATCTTAAGGTTATATTGTCTTAATCGCTCGAAAACAATTCTCAAATCATACAAATGATCTTCCTTCAGTTTGCTTTTGATGACTACATCATCCACGTAACATTCAACTTGGTTGTGAATGAGATCATCAAACATTCTCTTCATAGATCTTTGGTATGTTACTCCTGCGTTCTTCAATCCGAAAGACATCACTGTGTAGCAATATATTCCGATTGGCGTTCTGATGGCTGTGAGCTTTTCGTCTTCTGGTGCCATCTTTATCTGGTTGTATCCTGAAGATCCATCCATTAAAGAGAAGACTTCGTGTGTTGAGGTGATGTCGATCATTAATTCTGGGATTGGTAGTGGGAATTCATCCTTTGGACATGCTTTATTCAAATCTCTGAAATCCACGCAGATTCTGATCTGTCCATTCTTCTTTCTGACTGGTACTACATTGGCTAACCAAGTTGGATATTGTTCTTCACGAACAAATTTAGCATCTATTAGCTTTTTAACTTCAGCTATTACCTGTTGTTCAATCTCTAGACGCATTCTTCTCGGAGCTTGTCTGACTGGAATGACAGTGTGATCCACTCCTAGCTTGTGAACTGCAACCTCTGGAGCTAATCCTGGCATTTCTTCGTAACTCAAAGCAAAACAGTCCTTAAATTCCATCATTAGCTTGATCATTTCTTCAGAGTCTTCTTTATTGAGTAAGGAGCTAACAAAGGTCGGCCTAGGCTCTTCGCTAGTACCTAGGTTAACTTCCATTAACTCGTCTATTGTAGATTTAATTTCTTCTTCAAATTCCGGCGGAGCGTCTCTGACTAGTAGATCTTCGAGATCATCTGAAGCTTCCAAGCAATCTTCATTAGGCTTGTAAGTGACAACCAAACAAAATCCTGTATCATCAACTGATCCTATTGTGCTGAATCCAAGACCATGTTTTGAATTAGGAGGCCGACCGGCATTATTCCATAATTTTTCAAAGTGTTGTGATCTACCTTTTGTCCATTGTTTAGGTAAGACACCACATTGAATTAAATTCTGAACACAGGGAGAATACCACTCAAAAGGCAGTTCCATTAATTCGTAAGAAGTAACATCTTCAAACTATACATCATTTTCAGTTTTGGAAGAAGAAGCACCTCGGTAGAATTTGATCGGCTTAGCACCACCACCATTCACTTCTTTGACCACCATACCCTCGATCTTATTAGAATGGATCTGGTTCTGGGTCATAGTATGCATATAGTGGTTAATCTTCTCGTACATTGATTTGTATTCTTCATTCTTTTCATCTTCAAGAGAGATCTTGAACTGGGGTTTCTTTTGGTTTACTGTTGCTGCTTCTTTCTTGATTTCTTCTTCTTCGGAACTGTACTCCTAATCAACGTCGATGACCGGTTTCTTCTGTCTAACTATTCCAACGTCTCTTCCTCAACTTCATCCCCGGCCTCGACCTCGTGTGCGAGTTCTAGAGAAACCTTCACCATCTCGCCGTAAGGGAGTGGTGAGTAACTATTGGACTAGAATTTCAGGTTCTTCGTCGTCCCGAACTTCTTTTGCTTCATTTGGTACGTTATTTCTAGAGAAGATTGTTTTCTTCGAAGGCACATAATAGGCTGCATCTTCATGAATTCCAATCTCGTGTACGAAGAATGGTTGCAAGTCACCCGTAATACACTGTTCTCCTCCTTCGTAATACTTTATGCACTGATGCAGAGATGACGGTACCATCCGATTTTCATGGATCCATGGCCGACCTAGTAGAACGTTGAATGATGTCTCAGAATCAATTATATGGAATTTTGTGGTTCCGTCTTTGCCAAATCACCGGTCTTCATTAATAGTGTTATCGATCCAAGGGCTCTTTCTTCTTTTTGATTGAAGCGTCTTAGTAACATCCTATCTTCTTTGAGGTCGCGAGCATCAATTTTTAAATATGCCAACAACCGAAGATTCATTATGTTGATTGATGCTCCCAGATCAACCAACACTCTGGAGAGCGTAAACTTTCCAATAGTGACTGAAATGTACAACGGTCGGTTGTGATCAGCTGTTCCCAGTAGTAAATCATTGTCCGTGAAGGTAACACCACACTGTTCTTTCAACGAGCAAACCTCGTCCAAGGAATCACCGGCTATTTGAGCTAAGCAAATTTCTGGATCAAGTAAGGCCTTGATTAGAGTTTCCCTCATCTCCTTTGACAGGATCAGAGCCTCATAGATGCTCAGTTTAGCTGGTAGCTTCCTAAGATGGGCTAGCACGTTATAATCCACTTTATTACCATGTTTCTCAATTTCTTCCCGAACGGGTAATTCTTCTGTTAGAGTTGGCTCCTCCTGAGCAATCACCTTCTTTCCTTTATCCTTTGGACCCATTTTTAGAGATAGAACTTTTCCACTTCTTAGGTTGACTTCAGTTACTTGTTCTGAATCTGGTGGTGACTCTACCGGTGTCTCATCTTGAATCGGAACGACTGGATTTTCTGGAATTGCTTTGAAATCTGATAACTCCAGTTCTATAGTGCTTTGATCTCCTTGGAATTCAAAAATAGATTCATTGCTTGTTAAGCTTTCGTAGCCATCTTTGTGAGCGTCTTCTCCTTCACAGTGGTGATCAAGGTTTAGTATGATTTGAGAATCATTTATCTTATCGGAATCGAGATCCAGATTAGATTGGTTGTCGTTAGTTACGTAATCATTAGAAACAGTCAAAACGTAGCCAACACCAGGACTCTTACCATTATAAGATCCCTCCGAGGTGAGCAAATAATCATACAGAGTCAGAGGTCTGAGGGATTTCTCCCTCGAATCGGAAACAACCATCCTAGGATAAGCAGCCCCTAGTCTACCCTTTGGAGCCTCGGTCTTCTTTTCTTCCATGATCATCTCCTCCTTCTGGGGTGGTTCTTTAATCGCAAGCGATAGCACCAGCTCGACAGGTTTCATACTCTGAGTTGAAGCGCGAATCAAAGAGCTCTGGATATGATCCAAGATTTTCTTTGAAGACTTTGTCCAGACGGTATTCCATCCATCATTGGTCATATATGTGTTTATTGGAACAATAAGATCCGTTGAAATGACATTGATGGAACCTCCTTTTTGGGGTTCCTTCATGTATTCCTTCGGGATCGTTATGTTCCCTCGTCGGAGATTACCTTCGAGCCAATTCTTAAAAGTAAAGTAGTCTTCAATCTTGTGTCCGATCATCCGGTTGTAAGGGTAGTAGTTTGAATGATCTTTCTTGTTGACTTCCTCTAGCTTTTTGGGCTCTGGTAATTGAAAATCAAGTGTCTTCATCAAACTGCAAAACATCTTAGCAACTGCTTCCGTCTTGAATGGATATTCCTTGTTCAAAAGTTCCTCCAGAGGACGTGACGAATGAGGTAGTGGTTGACTATGCTGCCATGGATGGTGGCTCGGTCGAGGCTGTTGATAGCCCTGCTGTGGTTGCTGATAAATATGTTGTGGTTGTTGGTAAGTCCGTTGTGGTGGTTGATAACTAGGCTATGGTTGCTCCAGTTGTATCTGCACTGGATGCTTACCTTTATCTACTGCCGCGACGATTCCAGATTTCTTTTCAAATCCTTTCACTGGTTTCTATTTGTCAGTCTTGTTGACAAAACTCAGCTGCTTTGCCTCCTCTTGCAAGCTCCCGGCCTTGCTAAGCAACTTCTCAAAAGTCTTTATTGTAAATCCCTTGAGGAGAAGTGCTATCGGGCCATGAATACTCTTCAGTAAGATACCGACTGCATGCTGTTCCTGAAGCTGTGGTTCACACTTCATGCTTAAATTCCTCCATCGAAGTATGTAGTCCACTAAAGTTTCGTTCGATTTCTGTTGCTCCACCACTAGATCACCGATAGTGATGTGGTGCTGAGCCCCGGCAAACCGCTTAACAAAGATGTTTTCTAACTCTGAAAAGGTCTTAACTGAGCCATTTGACAATTTTGCATACCAATTGAAGGCAATCCCTCACAGGCTACTGACAAACTGTAGAAAGAGTAAAGCATCGCTCCCACCGGCATTGCAGCAACTAGCACGAAAATGTGCGGCATGTTGCCGGGGGTTTCCCGTTCCATCAAAAGTCTTGAACAGAGGTGGTACGAAGCCTTTTGGGTATTGGACCACATCAAATTCTTTAGGGTAAGGTCTACCCGTCTGAATAGAAGCTCCGCTCTTAGACTGTTCTAAGGCTTATCGCACCTGCTGTTCTACCATGTTTTTGATATCCTTTTCGGGAATCATGCTTTGCGTAGAATCTTTCTTCGGTTTTTCATCTCCGTTAACAGATGTGATCTCCTTTCCTCCGTCCGCGATGTGAATAATCTCTGGGGGTGTTTCCTTTTGAGGTTGCAGCTGACTCTGGAGAGTGCCTAAAGCAACAACCATCTCTTCCATCCTTTTTGCCTTTTGGGAAGTTGTATCATCCTTTTTTTGAAGTTGTGCTCTCATCACTTCCGGTTATTCCCTTTCTGAAGCTGATGGAGCACCTTCCGAAGCTGCCTATGCTCGGGTCTCGACCATATTAATCTCGGCGTACTCTTCATCCATAAATTCTGATGAATCTACTTCGGTTTCCAATTTTTCTCCTCTTTCCTTTGCCAACCGTCGGATGTCCGTTCTTAGATTTCCTATGGCATCCTCTAGTGGCCTCTTCCGAACGGTTTCACGGTTGTCATGTGATGACTGTTGGACTTCTTTCTCAAAAGTTTTTTCTAATGCAGTAGCACTTTCTTCAGATTCTGGCTTTCTGACGAGACTCTTTTTTCCAGAACATTATGCTTGTATCGGTTCAGCAATAATAGGTCGCCACACCATCCTTCTCACAGTAGAAGGCCTAGGACCAGATGGTCTGTTGGCTGTGCATCGGTAGGTGGTGTCCTCCCTAATATAATGTCCCGATACGACAACAGGAGAACTAGCTCACACTTTCTTCCTTGGCCTCTCCGGGGCAGTGACGGGGTTTACTTGCTGTCCGAGGCGGGATTTGACTGGCACTCATCCCATTCTTCTTAGGATCTCTGATACGGGGCACCCTTCCTTCTTAGCTAGTTTCTCTACTACGGCTCGTAGTCGGGTAAACGGCGTAATCTTGGCTCTCTTCCTCTTACAGTCACTATAATATGCAGGTCGGGGTAATGCAGCGGCAATCCTCTGGACATCTTCTTCATCCGATGCAGCAGAGAGAGGGTGGAACCTACTTCCTCTCAACAGCGGTGAAATTTCAGGTAGTTCATCCTCCTCCTCAGGAATCTCTTCCAGAAAAGCAACTTCAGCAGCCTTAGCCTTCTCGATCCTGGTGATATTTCTGCTCCTATATCTTCTTTGAGTCCGAGTTAAGGGTGTAAACTTTGAACTGGAACCAATTTAAAAAACAGAAGGTATTGCAGTGAAATCTGTACCCTCCATGGTGACAGGTTCATCACAGACTTGGATTTCCTTCCCCTTCAATTTGGCAGGAGTCGGGGTAGGTGCATAGATGACGAGACCGGTGGGGGTAGAGAAAATAGTCCTCCTATGAACAACAGTACTTCTTTCAGCTAGGACCCTTTACAGGGGAGGGAACTCTTGAGTCGATTTTAGGTTAAACTCAATTACGGGCTCCTCAGTTTTCGATACTTTATTCATTATTGTGAAGAGGGTGATGTCAGCGAACTTAATATCTATATTGTCGAACCCTTGTCCACAACAGATGATTCCATTGTCGGGCAGTTCATCCTTATAGACGGCGAAGTCCATTCCACTGGTGAAGGAGAAAATTAACTTTGGTGCAGTCATTTTCTGCAGGGTAAATTCCTAACGTCAGTCCCAAATTATGCTTCCTTTTATCACAAAACTTAGGACGAAAAAGAAAGAGTCCGAACACATTTTAGTTTATCTTAGTATATTTGTGATTTAAAAGAGTTTGTTTATTAAAATGTTATTTATTAGAGGATTTGTTTGTTAGGAACAAAACGATTAATGGAGGAAGGTTAAAGGAAAGGTAAAGGACCCGATTCAAAATTGGAAACGAAGAGAAAGTCTCGTAAGACTTCTCAACTCAAAAGACCTCTCCTAGCCTAACACCTATTGGGGGTCCACTCCACCTCAGAAAGAGGCAAAAAGGATTTCAGAACCTCTCTGTTTAGGAGTGTCTAAACAGTGGCTCCAAAATCCAAAAGGAATTGACTATACCCGTTCAAGACAAAAATGAACGTGGTATGCCAATGGGAAGAATGGTAGTTTGGTCCACAAGGGGTATGGACTCACTACCGATTTATGAAAGCAAAACCATCTGATCAAAATGGAGAGAGGAACTAATTCTCCAGTGGAGTCGCCAGAAGTTGTCGACATATTTTTAGGTTTGTGTGTTGTATTTTGAAAAGGGGTCGCCTAACAGAAATTGTCGGCGAATTTTAAATTTTAAATTTAATTTAAATATATATAGTTTTAGAAAGAAGCATTTGATTTTGAAAATAACTTTAAGTTTGAAAATTTTAAGATATGAAATCAAACCGATCTCACATCCCAAATAGTTTATATAAACGAGCACCGCATCACAAACCGTGTATCTATCTCGAAGAGTATACACACTGCTTGATGATGGGGCTCGATTAAATAAACTAGAAGATTTGTGACATCCGTTTGGTCTGCAAACCAATTTTATAAGCCGACAAGTTTCCCTATTTAATATAAAGAAATTAAACAGGATTTATATTACCTGGGTTCTTAAAGTTCCCTATAAGGGCAAGCCCCTATAGTTAATTACATCTTAAATGACGAGAGTCATTTAAGAAAACACTCGATAATGATCAGTGGTTTTGCTCTCAATAATTTCAAATTTTAAGGTTTTCAAAGGATTGGATTTTGGAAATTTCAAAAGGGGTTAGCTCAAATTTGGAACAGTTTATTTTAAGAGTCCAATGGAAAAGAGGTAGGAGAAGCTGAGGATCCAAAAAGAATCTTGGCAACTTTCCAAACTATCCAATTATTTGGCTTCAATTTGGGAGTTTGTTTAATGTTATAATCCTGCCTGCCAGTTTTAATTAATTAGAACTTATATTCGTATGATATGATCATACGGATAGCTTGGAAGATGTGAGGGTTTGTTTCGTATCGAACGACTACCTCGAAGTCCTAAGACCGGTTAGGGCTTAATTTGCATAACATTATTATGCAAATGTCTAACGAAAAGATGAGATTTATGTTGCACTAGTGACCCGATTTTTTGTATTTCCAAATACAAGGATTTGTTACCACTGCTAGAAAATTTAATTTATGGCAAAGGCGCGAAACACTTGACCTGGAATAACTTGCTATATAGATGTGTACCAAATAAAACTTTTTAAATATATGTTTATATAGTAAAATATAAATTTAAAAAAAGAAAATATTTTATATACTTATTGGGTACTACGCAAGTATACGTATTGTTTCAAGTAATATAAAGCTTTGAAACAAAGACCCCAGTATCGATCCCACAGGGAAAAAAATATAGTAATAAATTCTTAAATATTGTATTTCAAAAATCTTTTTTGTATTTTAATCTAACTATAAATTACTTTTAATTTACTAGATGCAAATAAAGAAAACAATAATAAGAAAAATGATTTTTTGAAAACTATATAAAACAAACAACTTTCTTCCCTTCAATTAATCTAAGATTTTTAAGGTAATTTAATATTCGTTGGAGAATTTGATTTATGGTATTGTGCCAAATAGAAGCATTCCTATTCTTTACCCTTTGATCCAGGCGCAAAAAATATTGAGCTAATTTACATATCGTGTCCGGATGTATTGTTAAGTAGAATGGGTTAATCTAGCACTCACACTACTAGATGTCCAAGGGTGGCTATGGTCGGCCCTACTAGTGACCCTTTTCTAATCGATAAATCAAATTATAAGAATTTAGTCTGTCACTCTAAAAACTTATCAATTCTACGCCTTTTAAATCTTATCTTCCTATTTATTTACACTTCACCTTGAGTATCCCGCACATGGCCTTCGACTACCCAAGGATTCATGTGACATTTACAAGTTAAGAGTTCTTCTCCTTCTAGGTCTAAAAACTCCTCAACAGGTTTTAACAATTTAAATGGCCAATTTAAAAAGTAAAGTAAGATCATGTTTAATATCATCACAATGTTTTGAAAATATTTTGAATTTCAATTCTCCATCGAATCTTATATTATCTTCTCTATCTCTTCATAATTGAAGGAAAAAAGTAAACTAACTACTCAGAACACATTGAATATAAACAGCAAAACATAATAAATAAACTTTGAATCAAATATAAAATACTTATCTCAAATATTCCTTCTACAGATCTTCTGATTCCTACTGACTCCATAGTGTAATGAACTCCCGATGCAAAAACTTGAAAATAAACTCACTAAACTAAAACAAAAGTGGCCCTAAATTTCTCTCTATATTTCTCTCTCTAAGGATTAGAGATCCTAAAGTTGATAAGAGAAAGGGTTTACAATGGGGGGCATGTTTTTCTGAAGAAATGGACTCCTATTTATAGGCTTCAAGGGTTGCCTTAAGGCACCTCTTCAAAACATGTCCAGATTCAATGAATCTTCTAGAAGGTCTGTCTGGCGCCTAGGCGCCGGACATCGCGTCCAGTTCTTCTCACCTCTTCACTTTGGCTCGCACCTCTTCGCGATTAAAACCTTTTTGGAGCGTCCAAATGCAATGTATCACATGTCCTATTATTAAGGAACAACTGCCAGTCTTCTAGAATGTCCAATAACCGCTCACTTCGTCAAAATAACCATTCAAACATTGTCAAAAACTCGACGAGCTTACGTATCGAGTCTGGCGCTTAGGCGCCAACTTCTGGCGCCTAGGCGCCAGGCCATATTTTTTTATAATTTTTGTATTTTGCTCCATTTTTGCTCCTTTTTGCTCCTTTTTGCTCCTTTTTCCTTTTTTAGACCTTTTCACATCACCTACATCCAAAAAACATAAAAATACCTTTCATTAACGCATAATATCCTTAGAAATTGATAAGAATTAAGACATAAAAAATAGGTATTTTTTTATGGATCAACTAGGCAAACTACCTCGAAATCCTATGGCTTGGTTATTTAAAACTTGGAATGGTTTTGCTGATGTAGATTCCAGTTTTGCTGACGAAGATGTTCGTGCTCCCCACTATGCTCCAAGCTCCTTGTCGTTGCAGAGGTTTAGTTTTAGAAAGTGAAAATCAGGAGATAAGAGAAGTGTTTTGGTTTAGAAAAGTCTTAAAGTCCAAATGTCTTTAATGTTTTATTAGGGGAATCATAAAGTTGATTATAACAACACCGGTTAAGATCCCACAGTTCCATCATTCCGGCACCGTTATTTTTATTGGATTCACTTAGTCCACATGAATTTGCTAAACTTAACTGCATGAGTTCCACACTTTCATTTAGACCGCGGGAAATCTCGTTAGCAACATGAGGGTTACATCATTCGAGGTATTCCTGATCATCCAACGAGACGTTTTAATATAGTTGCAATTGTAGTTTTGTTGTTCTACTTGTTATTAAATTTTGAGTTGTTTTATATTTTGAATATTGTGGTGGTGAATTTTATCTTGTTGTGACTTTTAATTAAGTTTTGGGTTTCAGTTTTGTGGTTATCCTAAAGGTTTCAGTTTTCATGCAGGGTGACATTCTTGTTTAACATGCAAGAAAAGTGAAGTACAGTGCAAGTAAGTAAATTGCAATAAAATAAAAGCGTACCTGGAGGTTCTTCCCGTCATTCCAAGCTACACTTAAAACACATGTTTAGAGCATCTATGTATTTGCAAGAAACACATAGGTAAAGCTAAGGAAAGGTTTTGGTTGTCTACCAAAGTCCTAATCTTATTGCTAGTCAATCCCTATGACGTCTAGGTTCTGTTGTGTTTTGTTAAGGATGATTTTCTTCATCAAAGAACAATTAAGTTCAGTTGTTCTTCTAAAACATCTCATCATATCGAGAAAGTGCTTAGGACGAGTCCTAAACTTCTTTTCAATACTTCTGAGATTATTTTGAGTCCAAATGGATTTTATTGTACTGGTGAATTAACCATCCAAGAATTTAGTTAAATTTTGCTTCTTGCTCAGTGAATTAGGATGTTTGATTATCCTATGAGTGGAGTGACATTTCACTTAATGCTCCATTTAAGAGTTATGATAACGAAAGCCTTTAAGGGTAAATTAGTTTATTAAAGATTTTAATGATTTAAAATTGGAATTGATGATTTAAAGTGGTTTAATTTTGTTATGAAATTTTAATAATTTTAAGTTTGGAATAGTGTTCAAGTTGTTTTAATTTAATTAAATCTTTACATTTTAAATGATCTCAATGTGTTAGATTAATTTTGGTTGAAAGAGGTGTTTAGATTATTCAATTTAGATTTTAATGATTTAATTTTAATTTAATTGAAATATTTTAGGTTAATTTTTAATTGGTTTGATTTTTAATTATGAATTATTTTTTAGGTTGATTTTGGATGTTTCAAGTTTGTTTTAGATTTGCTTTCAAGTGATCTTTGAGATTAATTTTTAATGTTTTAAATTTATTTCAATTTGATTATCAAGTTATTCAATGTTTTAAGTTTTAATTTAATAAGGGTTACTCTTTTTCTCTTAATTGTTTAATTTATTAATTTCAATTATCACTTTAAATTTAATTAAAAGCTAAATATTATTAAAGTGATTCATTTAGGGATTTTACCTTAAGTGATTATAGTCTCCCTAAATTGTATCCCCATTTTAATAATTTCAATTAATCTTCCAAAATTTAAATTATTTAATTAATTAAGGTTTTATTTTTTTGGATTATTATAAATGATTAATGGGTTCCTACCTTTTTATTTCCCAAAGTTTCAATCATCTAAGAGAAAATTAAGATCAAATATTTTACCCTCCATTTTGATTAAACCTAAAGTTTTAATTAGGGGTTAAAATTCTTAATTTTCATTATGCCCTTTTAAGCCTTCTTAATTTCCAAAATTTAAATTGAGCTCAAATGAGCTTGAAGTTTTTAAGCCTAATTAATTTTGGTCATGTGACTTAATTAGTCCATTTATTGGGGTTAATCACCTCCAATTGATCTCAAATTTTTATGTGAGGTCCCTCTAATCCTAAAGATGAGTAGAGAATTTTTTCAAGTTATTTTGATGTATGGTTAATCCAAATTAATTAAAATTCAATTTTGAGTATTTAGGCCAATTAGGGTTATTCTTAATGAATTAACTCAAAATACATTTTTCCTAGGGTCCTCTGGTTCTAAGATACCTCCCCAAATTTTCCTAGAATTTATTGAATAGCATGCTAATTATGGGAATTAAAATTCCAAAACAGAGACATAAACTTGAAAAATACATAACTTGTCATAGAGATGGCCCCTGACCTTGGAAAATTCAGGGAATGTTCCCAAAAACAGAGGCTACCAAAGTCTTGTGGTCTCATGCCATGGTGAATTGTATGCATGTATGGAAAATTAAAATATTGAAAACAGAAAATAATTAATTAAAAATAAAAATATTCATCAAAATAACTTAATTCTTTTTCCACATTATTTTCCTCTATTCACTGAGCAAGAGAGTATTTTTATTTTATTTTTGTGATTTTTCTACACAAAGTTATGGATTTTCTAAGTTGTGGGTATTTAATTAATTTCAAAAAATAGGGATTTTTCTACTTATCCATGAGAGCCGTCCACACTCAGACCCTATGATCTCTCTCATTTCTCAACGGATTTTTGTGTTCTTATGCTCTATGGATTCATCTTGAGGAGACGAACACATCCATACGGTTTACATGTTATGAAATTGATTCAAATGGAATAGGGAATTCACAGAAGCTCGAGAAGGAGAAGTGATCCATACCTTGGCTCTGAGAAGTGAAGCTTCAATCAGAGAGTTGTGGCACCTTCGATTGCACCCAAGGAAACTCCAAATGAAGTCTCTGCCTCTGGGGAATTGCCTAGGTACAAAAGTGACCAAGGTCGATTTCAAACCATGGACTCTGGAAGCAATGGCTGCCCCGGTGAGGGGCTTTGTTCGGGGAACTTCTTCTCACCTGCAGTAAAGGTGTGGCAGAAGTTAATTTGGATTTGGTGGAGTTTCAAGGGATGTCCTGTTCTGGCCTGAGAATTGAGCTCCAAAATTGAGCTATATCAGTGGAAATTAAGGCAGGAAGACAGTGGGGATGAGTTGCTCTAGGTTAGGGGAGGCTCTGTGCGGAGTTTGGTGAGGTTCTGTGATGGTTGATTTCAGCCAACCTTTTGGCCGAGAGGAATGGCTGGTTTAAATAGACATGGTTAGGGGCTTCCCAGGGGCAATTGAGGGCTGGGATATGCTGCTTAGAGGAGTAGAGGAAGAGCTGTGGTGGCCAATTAGGATGGGGCAGCTTAGCAGGTGAAATTTGAATTTTTGAATCCATTTAGACCTCTCGGCTATGGCATTTTCCGGCGGCCTGGTGGTTGGCCGGCCAGGGTCAAGTCACTGTTCTGATCAGGGAGGTCCGTGCTTGAGACTTGTGAGCTCAATTCTCCAATTACATGTGTAAATGGGCTGAATTGAAGTGGAATGGAGAAAGGCTTATTTTGGGTCCTATTTGGTCAACCCATAGTTTTAGGCTTGGTACACCACCCAAGGCCTGGTTTTGGGCTGAAAAGAGTCCTTTGGGTCGCCAAGAGAAGGTGGTGAGGTCTCCATCAAAATTGTTTAAGCTAATTTTGGGTTAGGGTGTAGCATAATAAAGGTTAAAAAGGCTTAATGAAGGCTAAGGAAAGGATCCCCTCTTCTTGCCATAAATGCCTAGGTGAGGAGTCAAAACTCTCATGGCTTCATATGGCTTGTAAATGGCTCACATTTAGCTCACATTTGGCTTGGAAAAGGTTGTCTTGTTTCATGAAAAAGGGTTTTTGGCATTTTTGACAAATTTTTGGGAGATTTTCATGTGCCTTGATTTAGAATGATTTGATGATCAATTAGAACTTTAGGGATGATATCAATTAAAAGGATGATGAGAGGAAACTTCATGTGGGCTTTGGAATAAGTCTTGGGCTTTTTGAAATCATTTTGGATGGGCTTTTAAAATGGTTTAAGGAAGTGGACTTTTTGGTTTTGAAATAAATTGATGGATGAAAATTGGTGAAGGGTTGTGTCAAATAAATTTTGGGATTGGTTTACGAATGTACCATGAATACTTTTGAACAAGTTTGGGGTGATTTTGAATTGATTTGGGTTCAATTTAGGCTTTTTGGTAATGAGGCCAAAGTGGATCAAATTGGGCTAACTTGGGTTAAGGTTGGACCAATGTTGGGTTTGATGTAAAATTAAAGTTGAAAAATATTTATGGGGGTGTGAAAAAGAGTTTTCAACTTTGGTTGGGCTTTGATTTTGGGATTTGGGCATATTTGGGTTCATGATTGGTTCAGGCCAAATTAGGGATTTTTTGATTTAGGTTAAGTTTGGGTGGAGTTTGGGTTCAAATATGGGGTAAATCATGTTAGTGTTTTATTTGTGGGGATTTTAGGAAGGTTTAGGAAAAAATTTGGGGTTAATTGGAGTTAAGTTGGGTTGGTTTGGGTTAAGTTTAGGTCATGGGCCAAAATTGGTCTTTAAGATTCAAATTAAAATTGGATCCACATGTTGATGAAATTAGGTTTGGATTTGGTCTAAATTGATATTGCAGATATTGAATTGAAGCTTAGAATTGAATCAGATCAAAATTGAGGTCAATTGGGTTTGTTTGGTGGGACATTGGGTTCACTTAGGTGAAAAAAAATAGGTCAAATTGGGGGTTTTGGTAAAAGTGGGCCACATTAACAAAATTGGCTTATGGTGTAGTTGAACAAAATGAAATTGAGAATATTTGGGATTTTCTAGAATTTTTGGGGAATTTTTTGAATTTTCGGAATTTTTGGGTTAAAAGGGTATTTTGGGTATTTGGAGGGTATTGAGGGGTATTTTTGGAAATTTTGGTATATTTGGTCATGGATGATCAATTTGAGTGGGGGGAAATGTTTATGATTGATTTTGATGAATTTTGGGTAATTTAGGCAATTTTGTAAATTTTGGGCATTTCAAATGCATTTGGTAGGCTTGGTGGGCTTAGGGCCCGAGGGGTTAAAAATTGAAATTTTAGAAAAATAAATATTGATCAAGTGTGAGTGAAATGAAATCATTTTGGTTGAGCCATGAAGCCATATTAAGCTCACAAGAGCCATGAGAGAACTCATTTTAGACATTCACTATGTTGTTCCTAACCGTTTTAGCCAGGGGCCTAGGGGTCAAGGTCTATCCATATGAGTTACCCACATGAGTCAGGGAGTCAAATTGGTTAAAGTTAGTTTTAGGGTTTGGAATGTATGTGTGGGAGTGTGGTGTGTGCAAGCATACCCTCACCAGACCAGGCCACCCAGGGTAATCCTAAGGCCAAAGAGTCCTATAGGAAACTCATCTTTTAAACCTCCACATTTAATTTTAACCCTCCAAGTGGTTAGGGGTTTACAATCAAACTTGTGGGGTTTGAAGGGAGTGAAGAAGTGCTTCAATTTCTAAGTGATGGGTCCAATTTCTAGTCCTCTAAGATAGTCAAAGAGAAGCCCTATGGCTAGATCCTAAGTACTAAGAAGAGAGAAGAGAAAAGACCTCATCAAAAATGAGGTCAACACTTGGCATTTGCTCCAAAGCTTCAGCAAAAGAAATGTTGATGGTAAGTTTCTAAAAAAATTTAAAGAACTTAGAAAATTGATGGTCAAGCTTCTGCTGTTTAAGTCTTTGAGGAAAAGGTGGTGGTGGTCTTTCAACTTCCATTTCAGTAGGTACAACAGTATGATCTTTACTTGGAGAAATGATATCTTTAGGTTTTTTAATCTCTTCAACTTCTTTCTCTTTTTAAATCACATTCCGTGTTTTTTCTATTAATTCTTTTTCACTTCTAAGTTATACAGCTTTTGCTTGTTCATGTTCTTTTCCAAATCCTTTAGGATTAACTTCGACATCGCTAGGCAGTGTTCCTTGAGGTCTGTAATTAATGAAATTAGCAATTTGACCCATCAGATTCTCAATATTACGAATAGTAGTGTTTTGAATTTGTAACTGATTGCTAATTTGTAAGATCAATTCTTATACAAACAACTTTTTCTGCTGATTGTGATGACCAGGAGGATAAGTTGGTATATAGTTTGAATTTCCTTGATGGTTCCAATTTGGATTGGTTTGATTTCCATTACTCCAATTAAAATTAGGATGATTTTTCCAACCAGGATTATAATAATTAGAATAAGGATTATTAGTTTTACTAGCAATAGCTTGCAAAGTTTCAATTGTTTGAGAATCATCAGAATTTGCAGCATTTTCATTATTCACATGAGATATATTAATAGCAAAATTATCTAATTTCTTAGATATCGCAGCCACTTGTGAAACTAAAATAGAAAAGACTTCATTATCATGAATACTGGCCATTCTTTTAGGATTAACCCTTTCAGAAGGCCATTGAAAATTGTTGTTAGCCATTTCTTCAATTATGGTGTAGGCTTCTTCAAATGTCTTAGCCATTAAAGAACCACCAGCAGCAGCATTAATAATTGATCTAAGTGATCCAATTAGTCCATTATAAAATGTTTGAATAAATAACCAATCTGGTAAAGTATGATGAGGACATTTTCTTAATAGTTCTTTAAATCTTTCCCAAGCTTAATAAATTGTTTCTCCAACAAATTGTGTAAATGGAGTAATATCATTTCTCAATTTAGCAGTTTTAGAAGGAGAAAAATATTTAGCAAGGAATTTTTGTGCCCCATGTTTTGATAGAACAAGTTGCTAATGAATTAAGACACATCTTTGCTTTATCTTTTAAGGAAAAAGGAAAGAGTCTAAGCCTAATTGAATCATCATAAACATTATTATATTTAAAGATAGCATAAAGTTCTAAGAAACTAGTAAGCTGTAAATTTGGATTCTCATTAGGTGTTCCTCCAAATTGATTGTTTTGAACCATTTGAATAATAGAAGGTTTAAGCTCAAACGAATTAGCATCTACAACTGGAATTTGAATACTAACATGAACTTCATCAGCTGTAGGGTTCGCATATTCCCTTAATGGTTTATAAATATTTTGTTCATTAATTTCAATTGGATTTTGATTATTTTTATGTAAGTTAGCCATTTTTTTATGTTTAGAAAATTATTATTTTTAATTCTTTTAATTGTTCTTTCTAATTCAGGATCAAAAAGTAGTAATCCTTCAGATCCAAAACTACGCATAAAAATTTAAAGATAATAATTTTGTTTTGTTTTTATGTTTTTGTTATTTTTTTCTGTTTTTTTTTTACTTTTACTTTTTTACTTTATCTTATCCCCAGCGACGACGCTAAAAACTTGATGCGATGCGACTTTATTTAAGCTTTAAAATACAAGATTTTGATACCACTTTTTAGAAGATTTAATTCCTGGCAAATGGCTTCAAAAACTTGATGTGCATGGTTTACTTTTATAATTTTATTAGATTTAATTATTGTAAAAGTAATAATTTTAAACGCAAGTATACTTATCGCTCAAGTAATACAGGGCTCTAGTGGAGTCCTGCTTATCGATCCCACAGGTATAATAAAAACAAAAAGTATAAATATATAAAAACAATATTTTGAAATTTTGTTAAGCAAATTATTTATACTTATATATATATATATATATATTCAAATTTAATTAACTAATAACTTTTATTAAAAGAAAGTAAGAAAAAAGCAGGAAAGTAAAGTAAGCAGTAATTCAATGCAATTATAAAAACGACTTTCTCCTTTTTCAACTTATCCAAGATTTATAGATTAATTATCTTTTGTAGGGAATTTAGATTATAGTATTGTGCTAAATAGAAGCATTCTTATTCTTTACCCTTTGGTCTAGGTGCAAAGAACATTGACTAATCTTTAGTTAGGCTCAGGATGTGTTATTAGTAGAATGAGTTAATCTAGGCTCACACTACTAGATGTCCAAGGGTGGCTATGGTCGGCCCTACCAGTGACCCGTTTCCTTTCTATAAACCAAATTATTAGAATTTAGTCTGTCACTCTAAAAACTAATTAATTTTATGCCAAATAAATAATATCTTACTATTTATTTGCACTTAACCTTAAATAATCCACGTAAAGCCTTCGATTACCTTAAGGGTTCATGTGATATCTACTAGTTAATAATTTATCTCCGGATAAGTCTCAAAATTCTTCAATAGGTTTTAACAAATTAAATGACCAATTTAAAAAGTAAACTAAAATCAGGTATTAATATCATCACAATATTTTAAAATATTTTATATTTTTTCTCCTACGAAATTTAATTAATTTATAATGTTTTCATAGTTGAAAGGAGAAAGATAACTAACTACTCAGAACTTACTAAAATAACACAACAAAACATATTTATAAAACTTTGAACCAAAGTACAAATACTTATCTGAAGTGTTTCTTCAAGAGATTCGCTGACTTCTACTGACTCCAACGCAATGATGAAAGACTCCAAAAACAATTACACACAATAAATACTACAAATAAACTCACTAGATACAAAATAAAGTGGCACCCTAAGTATGGAAGAGACTAAAATAAACTAGAATAGGCTAAAATGGGAATGTGTACTAAGAGGGGGGGTTTGGTGCGATTTTCTTTGTAGAATGAGCTCCTATTTATAGAGCTCTAAATTTAACCAGGGGTTGCTTAAAGCACCTCTTCAAAATTCATCCAAATTCAATGTATCTTCTAGAAGGTAACCGTCACGCCTAGGAACCGGGATCTGGCGTCGAGGCACGGGACTCTATGACCAGGTCGTTCGCACCTCTTCACTTTGGGTCGCACCTCTTCCCGATCCAGACAGTTTCCTTATGTCCAAATACATTGTATCACATGTCCTATATATTAGGAGTAACTTTCAGTCTTCTAGAAGCTCCTATAACCGCTTAACACCTCAAAATAACTGCCCAAAGTCATCCAAAAAAACTTAACAGCGTTTGTATCAAACTGGCGCCTATGCGCCAGACCAATAATTCCAAAAATTGCTCCATAAGCTCCATTTTTGCTCCTTTTTACTCTCTTTTTCCTTCTTGGGCTTTTTTTAATCATCTACATCCGAAAACATGAAAAGACCTTTCATTAAAGCATAATATCCTTAAGAATTGAATTATAAATAAGGCATAAAAATTGGTTTTTTTTAAGTGGATCAAATTCCCCCAAACTTAAACGTTACTTGTCCTCAAGTAACTCTTTTAATCACATAAAATAAATAACATTTAGAATGAAGTTAAAATATTTAAGATTCCTTATAGTTTTTGGTTTTATAAATACTTTAGCAAATCATTAACCAAATTTCACTAATTAAGTTTAATTTTAAGAATTAAAGAACATTTAACTACCAAATCATAAGACTTCCAATTTTTCATTTATTTCAAGAATAATTGTAGTTTATCATATCAAGGTCACATAAAATATTTACAAGAAAAAGATTTTCATGAAATATTTTTCTAGTAAAAATATATGTACATAGAAATTAAGTTAAAAATGTAATCAGTTTTCTTACTATAAGATAATTTAAGTGAAAGTAATTTTTGATTAGGCATTTCCTAAAGTTTCTCCTCACCCCCTTTTTTTTTAAGTGAGGATTACTATTTTTGGATAGCCTGTCAATGATTTTTAACTTCACTATTGTTAACTTATTTTCAAAAACTTATACATTTTTACTTAAAAAATATGACATTAATATTTTTTCCTAACTTATTTCAATCTTTTCTTTTTCAAGCAATAATCTTGATTCCTTAGTATTTCAAAAATACAATTCTCTTTACTATAAATAGAAAAATTTTCATCTTTTTTTTCTTTAAGCTAAATAATTCTATTCTTAAAATCAACTAAAATTTTTGAAATTTTAGTTAAGTTTACTAAATTATTTATAAATTCAAAAATTTAGGTATTCTTAAATAGATTTTTCATTCCTTATGTTATTTTAATATACTTTTAAAGAAAATATTAGTACTTTAAGGACAAATAATATTTAAATTTGATAAATATTTTCCCTCCCCCAAACTTCAGCTTTAGTATAAATATGAATTATGAAATTTTCTAAAGCATGAGATAAAGAAATAAACAGGAATTAATCTAAGTATAGCAATGATGCAGTAAGGAAAAAGTATACTCTACTTCTACACATGCTTCAATATGAACATAACAGAAATGATTAAGCATATATAGAAAAGTTTTGCAGAGCAGTAGTTAAGTTCCAAAAATTATTCTTTCTTTCCTTTTTTTTATATTTTTGAACATGCAAATTATTAATTATTCATGAGCATTAAACAGTAGGCTGAAATAGAAATAAACTTATATTTAAAATCATTCACATTTGAATCTTAAACACACATCAGATAATCTAAAAAAAGTTTTAACATAAAAGTTCACAAATAACATCAATAAATAACAACACAAAAAAATAAGATAATACTCTAAAAACAGAATCAACAATCTCTAGAGATAAATCAAGCTACTAATCACTGTCTGTAGCTTCATCATCATCATCATTAAAAGAGAACTCCATATCCTTAGGATCAACATAGGGTGAAAATCTGGGACAAGTAGGGAACTAAACATCATGCTCACCCTTAAGAAATCTCACTAAAGACTCTGAATATTCAACATCATAATCACTCTTTCTTTGTGTATACTCAGAAAGATGATCAATCTTCTTGTCTTTGGTATCAACTCTACAGTGAGTTAAGAATAACACATGTTGCTGCTCTATGAACTGATCTTGCATGGTTTCCCAAAATGTAGATGATGGCTCAGCAGATGTAGATGGTCTAGAAGTAGAAGCTCTACCTGAAGTAGGTAATGAACCAGCAGGTGCAGTAGAACTCTTACCTCACATTCGGTCATAAATGCTGACACTCTCTCTTCTTATAGGCTTCGTCAACTTAAGCTTTTCTTCAGAAATCTCAGCAACTACTCCAACACTTTAACAAAGAGAATAGATCAATGATGGAAAACCAAGTCCAATAGATGTGCTAGAATGAGCAGTAGCCTCCACAGAATAAAAAATAATGCTCCCTACATCAATGGACTTCTTCTCTTAAATACAGTAGTTTAGAATAGCTCTATCTCTGATAACTTCACTCAGATGATTGGATGGAAGGAGACGAGCAGAAATAAAGTAGTGCCATGCCTTGGAAACACCATTAAGCTTAGAATATGAAAAATTTATCCTTTTTCCATTCCGAGTCTTCCAGGCTCCTGTACTATCAGTAAGGTATGCAATGATCATGTCCAAATCTTCCTCAGATAGAGATAAACCTGAGTAATAACACTCAATGTTTGGCGGCAGGCCATAGAAAATGTTGATACGTTCAGGAGTGAATCCTAATCTAACTCCTCAAACTAAAATCTCGTATTCCTCCGCATCCATGAAATTAGCATAAAACTCTCTAACCACCAGGATAACGACAACAACAGTAAAATAGAAAAATTGTTATCAGTTGAGTGCAATGATTTTCTCCTCAATTCTTCCGCCAGGATTATAGAAACTTCGCTCTGAGATAAACTTCCGAGTCATAGTAAAATCATTATATCGGAAGTGTGCAGTAGCAGTGACGAACTTGCTACGATCCAAGTTTTCTCGTTCCTTTCCTCACTTAGATTTGGGTGTCATCTAAACGTGAAAGAAAAATGCAAAATAAATTCAACGGATATAGGAAAATCAGCTAATTTAAGCTTTTCAAACTTGAAATTGCTTAAACACCCATGAATTTGATCATAAAAAAATCAAAATTTCAGTTTTTCTTGATGAGAGCATAATCCATAGTAAAAATAAAAAATAATGAGTTTAGAATGTAGATCTGACCTCGAGATGATGAAATCGAGTGATTTCAAGCCCAAAAACTTGTAAATCCGACTCTAAATGGGATCTCTAGGTGGTATTTTCATGAAAATGCTGTGGAGAAGGAAGCTGAGGTGTCAAAAATGGCGTGAGGGGGGTTTAAGAAGATGAGTTTTCGGGTTCTGGCCGAACCGGAGCATAAGCGCTGAATTCTGGTGCCTAGGCGCCAGACTCGCCTTTCCAAAAAATTTGATTTAAATTAAATATTTTCCACAAAATCTTATCAAATTCAACTCCTAATTACTCTTATGAGAGTATTAATCCATTTTATAACCTTCAAGTATTTTCACAATCAGTTTAAAATAAAAGCATTGATCCACATAAATTTATCCAAATTCTTCAATTCAAAATCATAATATCCATTCCAAATTCAAGAATCTTCAGTACAAGACTTGTAGCAAGGTTCATCGTTTTATAAATAACATAATCAACAACATATTAAAAGCAAACATTCAAATCCAACAACACACATTAAAAAATTTAAGCAAACACACACTTTAGATGTTCAACTCACTAAAACAAGACTCAATCACCCCTAAAACACACATAGAATCCATTTAACACTGATCTTTAATTTCCATCCCTTTCGCAATGAAGTTCGCTAAGACCGAACGGATAGAACACCAACACCCTTGGAAACTCCAAAGCCGTCTTTTCATCAATCCATTGTTCTTCGCGTACATTTTTACTTGAGCGTCTTGATAGGCAGCCATGTGATCAGATTGAAGTTTGGTTTGCCATTCCAAGTGTTCATATTGGTGGTACATCTCATGGAGATGATTACCAATACTTTGAAGTTCCTCTTCAATCTTATCCATTTGACTAAACATTTTCTCCAAACTAACAACAATAGAACCAGTAAAATAAGGCTGAGGATCTTTAGGAGATTTATCTCTTACCTCATTTCCATGATTTCCTCAATCCATGGCCTCCAAATCCTTCTTAACTCCTCCAAAATGGATTACTCTGGTTAATATTAGTGTGTCTATGGGATTGGGGACGAAAATAGCTATAAATAAAGAGATTTTGTGTGAAAAACTGAAGAAATTCGGTTTTTCCACGATCTGTAACTGCGATGCATAGGACACGGAATTTGGCGCCTAGGCGCCGGATTCATCAATATGCCAGTTATTCTAGCTCTTAGGTGCCAACTTTTGGAGCCTAGGCATCAGAACCTCGATCCAATTCGATTCGCCTATCGTCAAATTTTGTAAAGTTTCGATCGTAAAAATAGGTCAAATAAACAAGTATGTTCAACACACAAACACGATTACGAAAAATTCAAATCACGAACAATCACAAACGAAGGTTAACTTGATCTCCTTTTTACTCACATTTGTCATGGAGTAGTCCAAGTCTAATTTGTATATACTTTAAGAAAATGTTTAGCTTAAGCCAATACAGTCTTGTTAGCCTTCTATTTCCAGAAGTTATATACAAATTTAGTCAAGGCCAAGGCATAACCTTACAACGATAATTAAACTCAAACTAATAAATATGGGTTGCCTCCCACAAAGAGCTTGGTTTAACGTCGTCAGCCCGACTTAATTAATTGAATTAATCGGGTAGACTCAGTTCATAAGCTTCTTTGTAATTTAATTTCATTTTTCCCATATAAGGCTTTAGTCTTAATCCATTAACTTTAAATACTTTTCCAGTTTTGGGATCTTTAATATCCACAACTCCATAAGGGTATACTTTCTCAATTATAAACGGTCCCATCCATTTAGATTTTAATTTTCCAGGGAAAAGTTCTAAATTAGCATCAAATAATAATACTTCTTGTCCAGGCTCGAATATTTTCCTTGAAATAATTTTTTCATGTAATTTCTTCATTCTATCCTTATAATTTTTTTCATTTTCATAAGACTGATTTCTTATCTCTTCCATTTCATTTAATTGTAATATTTGTTTTTCTCCTGCAGTATTCAAATTATAATTGAACTCCTTTAACGCCCAATAAGCTTTATGCTCCAGCTCAACAGGAAAGTGACATAGTTTACCATAAATTAACCGATAAGGCGACATTTCGATAGGTGTCTTATAAGCTCTTATATACGCCCATAATGCAGAATCAAGTCTATCAGCCTAGTCAGTTATTTTAGGATTAACAGTCTTTTCCAACATTCTTTTAATTTCTCTGTTTGATACTTCAGTCATTCCACTTGTTTGAGGATGATAAGCAGTTGCAATTTTATGCTTAATTCTGCATTTTTCCAGGAATGATTGAATTCTTATATTTCTGAAATCACTTCCCCCATCAGTGATAATTATCCTAGGCATTCCAAATCTTGTAAAAATCATTTTCTTTAAAAATTTTGAAATGGAATCACAGTTCGGTAAAGCTACAGCTTCGATCCACTTTGAAACACAATCAACTGCTAATAAAATATAAATCTATCCAGATGATGTTACGAAAAGTCCCATAAAGTCTGAACCCCAAACATCGAAAATTTCGATTTCTAGTATAAAATTTAGAGGTATTTCCTCTTTTCTAGATATATTTCCCATTTTTTAACATCGATCAAAAGTTTTCACATAATGTCCAACATCTTTAAATAAAGTAGGCCAATAAAATCCAGAATTTAAAATTTTAAATTCAGTTTTATACACTCCAAAGTGTCCGCAAAATTCAAAATCGTGACATTTTTTAATAATAGCAAAAGTTTCTTCATAAGGTACACATCTTCGAATCACAAAATCTCTTCCCATTTTAAATAAATGAGGATCTTCCCAAATATATGAATTACAATCATTCTTAAATTTCTTAATATATTTACTATTCATCCCATATGGTAAAATATTGCTAACCAAGTAGTTAACTATATCTGCATACCACGATATTTGTAATCCTTGAATGACATATAATTGCTCATCCTGAAATTTTTCATTTATATTATTTTGATTCTTGATAAATGATCAACAATTTGGTTGTCAATCCCTCTTCTGTTTACTATTTCAAAATCAAATTCTTGAAAAAGTAAAACCCATCTAATCAATTTAGGTTTAGCATCCTTTTTAGATATTAAATACTTAATAGCAGAATGATCAGTATGTACAATACATTTTGTTCCAAGAAGATATGGTCTAAATTTATTAAAGACATATACTATTGCTAACAGCTCTTTTTCAGTAGTTGTGTAATTTATTTGGGTTTCATTAAGAGTTTTGCTAGCATAGGATATAACTTTGAAAATACTCTCATATTTTTGTCCTAATACAGCTCCGATTGCATAATCGCTTGCATCACACATTAATTCAAAAGGTTTATTCCAATCAGGTGCAACAATGACAGGTGCAGTGATTAACTTTTCTTTCAGAATATTGAACGCATTCAGAAAATCTTCATTGAATTTAAATTTAGTTTCTTTTTCTAATAAATGGCAAAGAGGTTTAAGAATTTTAGAAAAATCCTTTATATTTCTCCTATAAAACCCAGCATGACCTAGAAAACTTCTTACATCAGTAAAGGTGGTAGGTGTTTGCAATTCAACAATTATTTTTCACTTTTGCTTGATCAACTTCCATCCCTATTTGTGAAACTTTATGTCCAAGTACAATGCATTCTGTAACCATAAATTGACATTTTTCCCAGTTTAGAACTAAATTTGTTTCTTCACATCTCTTCAAAATTTTTGTTATATTTTCCAATCAAGATTCAAAAGAAGTTCCAAAAACTGAAAAATCGTTCATGAATACTTCAATTCCTTTATCAATCAAATCACAGAATATTAACATTATACATCTTTGAAAAGTTGCAGGTGCATTGCATAAACCGAAAGACATTCTTCTCAAGGCAAATGTTCCATAAGGACTAGTAAATGTTGTCTTTTCTTGATCATCTGGAGCAACAGGTAATTGATGATAACCAGAATATCCATCCAGAAAACAGAAATATGAATGTCCAACAAGTTTATCCAACATTTGATCCAATAAAGGTAAAGGAAAATGATCATTTCTAGTGGTGTTGTTTAATTTTCGATAATCAGTGTAAATTCGCCATCTAGTAACTTGTCTTGTTGGGATTAATTCATTTTTTTCATTAACAATGACAGTTACTCTGCCTTTCTTCGGAACACAATGATTAGGACTTACCCATTGGCTATCCGAAATAAGATAAATATTTCCAGCATCTAACCATTTCAAAATTTCTTTCTTAACAACCTCTTTCATAATTAGATTTAATCTTCTTTGAGGTTCAATAATAGGTTTACAATTTTCTTCCATTAAAATCCTATGCATACAGATTGAAGGGCTTATTCCTTTTATATCTGCAATAGTCCAACCAAAAGCTTTCTTATAAATCTTTAGAACTCTAATTAATTTTTCTTCTTGATTTTTGCTTAGTTCTGAAGATATAATTACAGGTAAAGTTAAAGAATCTCTGAGAAATGCATACTTTAAATGCACAGGTAACATTTTTAATTCCAGTTTAGGTGCTTTTTCAATTGAGGGTAATAATATCTCATTTGTAGTTGTGTCTAAAATTTCTCAATTTTCATGAATATAATGAGCTTCTTCAGATGAATTCTCTTCATTTAATAACTCATCATATAACATAGATTCTTTATTTTTATTATAAAAAATGACCTTACATCTTTCTTGGTAATGTTTTTTAATCATATAATCAAAAATATCCATCCGATAGCATTTTTCTTTTTCAGGATACCTCATTGATTTCAGAACATTGAATGTTATCTCTTGATCATTAACTCTCATTATTAATTCTCATTTTTGCACATCAATCATTGGTCGACCGGTAGCTAGAAAAGGTCTTTCTAAAATGATAGGTATTTCTTTATCTTCTTCCATATCTTGAACAACGAAATCTACAAGGAAGATAAATTTATCTACCTTAACAAGCACATCCTTTATAACCCCTGTAGGATAAGTGATCGATTAGCTAACTGAAGAGTTACAGTGGTAGGAGAGATCTGTGCTAAATCTAACCTTCGAAAGATTGAAAATGGCGTGAGATTAATACTAGCTCCTAAATCACATAAGGCTTTTCCACAGAAATTTTCTTCAATAGCACATGGTATAGTGAAACTTCTAGAATCTTTAAGATTTTGAGGTAATTTCTTATGGATAATTGCACTACATTCTTCACTTAAAGCAATAGTTTCATAAGCTTCAAATTTTCTCTTCTTACTGAAAATATCCTTCATAAATTTTGCATAGCTTGGCATTTGTTCCAAAGCTTCAGTAAAAGGAATGTTGATGGTAAGTTTCTTAAAAATTTCAAAGAACTTAGAAAAATTGATGGTCAAGCTTCTGTTATTTAAGTCTTTGAGGAAATGGTGTTGGTGGTCTTTCAACTTCCACTTCAGTATGTACAACAGTATGATATTTACTTAGAGAAAGGGTATCTTTAGGTTTTTCAATCTCTTCAAATTCTTTCTCTTTTTCAATCTCATTCCGTGTTTTCTCTATTAATTCTTTTCCACTTCTAAGTTGTACTGCTTTTACTTGTTCATGTTCTTTTCCAGATCCTTTAGGATTAATTTCGACATTGCTAGACAGTGTTCCTAGAGATCTGTAATTAATGAAATTAGCAGTTTGACTCATCTGATTATCAATATTACGAATAGCAGTGTTTTGAATTTGTAACTGATTGCTAAGTTGCAAGATCAATTCTTCTACAGATAACTTTTTATGTTGATTTTTATAACCGGGAGGATAAGCTGGTCTATAGTTTGAATTTCCTTGATTGTTCCAATTTGGATTGGTTTGATTTCCATTACTCCAATTAAAATTAGGATTAATTTTCCAACCATGATTATAATAATTAGAATGAGAATTATTAGTTTTACTAGCAATAGCTTACAAAGTTTCCATTGTTTGAGAATCATCAGAATTTGCAGCATTTTCATTATTCACATGCGATATATTAATAACAAAATTATCTAATTTCTTAGATATCGCAGCCACTTGTGAAGCTAAAATAGAAAAGGCTTCATTATCATGAATACTGGCCATTCATTTTGGATTAACCCTTTCAGAAGGCCATTAAAAATTGTTGTTGGTCATTTCTTCAATTAAGGTGTAGGCTTCTTCAAATGTCTTAGCTATTAAAGAAACACCAGCAGCAGCATCAATAATTGATCTAAGTGATCCAATTAGTCCATTATAAAATGTTTGTATAATTAACCAATCTGGAAAAACATGATGAGGACATTTTCTTAATAGTTCTTTAAATCTTTCCCAAGCTTCATAAATTGTTTCTCCATCAAATTGTATAAATAAAATGATATAATTTCTCAATTTAGCAGTTTTAGAAGGAGAAAAAAATTTAGCAAGGAATTTTTTGTGTCATATCTGCCCATGTTTTAATAGAACAAGTTGCTAATGAATTAAGCCACATTTTTGCTTTATCTTTTAAGGAAAAAGGAAAGAGTCTAAGCCTAATTGCATCATCAGAAACATTATTATATTTAAAGGTAGCACAGTTCTAAAAAACTATCAAGGTGTAAATTTGGATCCTCATTAGGTGTTCCTCCAAATTGATTGTTTTGAACCATTTGAATAATAGAAGGTTTAAGCTCAAAAGAATTAGCATCTACAATTGGAATTTGAATACTAACATGAAGTTCATCGATTGTAGGGTTTGCATATTCCCTTAATGGTTTATAAATATTTTGTTCATTAATTTCGATTAGATTTTGATTATTGTTATGTAAGTTAGCCATTTTTTTATGTTTTGAAATTTGTTTTCTTTTTTTAGCTCTTTTAATTCTTCTTTCTAGTTCAGGATCAAAAGGTAGTAATCCTTCAGATCCAGAACTACGAATAAAAATTTAAAGATAATAATTTTATTTTGTTTTAATGTTTTTTTTTTAATTTTACTTTTTTACTTTATCTTATCCCCAGCGACGACGCCAAAAACTTGATGCGATGCAACTTTAATTAAGCTTTAAAATACAGAATTTTGATACCACTTTTTAGAAGATTTAATTCCTGGCAAATGGCTTCAAAAACTGGTTGTGCGAGGTTTATTTTTATAATTTTATTAGATTTAATTATTGTAAAAGTCACAGTTTTAGATGCAAGCATACGTATCGTTCAAGTAATACAGGGCTCTAGTGGAGTCCTGGTTATCGATCCCACAGGGATAATAAAAACTAAAAGTAAAAATATATAAAAACAATATTTTGAAATTTTCTTAAGCAAATTATATATACTTTTATATATATATGTATATGTATGTATATATATATATATATATATATATATATATATATATATATATATATATATTACCAAAAGATGATTTATTGAAAAAGCAGTTAATTACATCTAACATGAGGATAATCTAAAGTATCCCCATGGAGCAACACCTTGAAAAAACCAAAAATAGAAGAAGAACAAGAAACTAAAGAAGACTCCAAGGCCTTTTTAGCTAAATAATTAGCCGGTTGATTCCCTTCCCTTAGAATATGACTCCAAGTAACATTTAAATTAGAAGCTAGGATTTTGATTTTGTTGATCCAATGAAGTAAGAACCAAGGAGATTCGAAACATTCGAAATATATTGACCGGTTGAAGACAATCCATCTCCACATGAATACCATAGTAATTAATTTGAACAACAATTTTTAAGCTCCAATAAACAGCAGTATGCTTTAATCTCCGAATATTTGTAGAAGCCATAGGAGAAGAGAAATACCACAAACAATCACCTTTATGATCTCTACACACTCCCCCAATACCTGCTGAAAGACCCTTAAGACTTCCATCAGTATTGATTTTAAACCAACCATTAATAGGTTTCCTCCAATATACCAGCTAAATTTTCCTTCCTTGATTAAAACTAGAATCTCTGATATACTTATGAATCTTAAAAACATATGCCAAACAATGAGCAATAGTAATATTAACAGATGGGAATTTTTTATCATGAATCCAATTGTTCCTTGTAACCCAAATAAACCAAAAAATTATCAAAGGGATGTAAAACTCCCTTTGTAATTTCCAATCATTCCAGCGAAGCAGAAATATTAATCCAATTGTGAAAAAGATGACCCGAATTTAGATATCCAAGAACCCCCTTCCAAATATTCCGAGAGAAACAACAATGCATAAATATATGATTTAAACTTTCCTCCTCATTATGACAAAGATGACACATAGAAGGGCCTCTTAACCCTTTCAATTTCAGAATATCATCCGTAGGCAATAATTTTTTAAACAATCTCCAACAAAAGAAAGATATAGAAGATGATAAGAATTTGTTCCAAATAAGACCCCCCCATTCATTCTTAGACCAGCAGAAATATAATGAATTTGGACAAAGAATGGCTAGAAGCATTCTTAGTTACCAATCTGTCATTTTTGGAAGGCATAAAAGGAGTATTAAAAATTATTCTAGCATCATCATTATTCACCAACCTCTGGACCATATCATAATTCCATTTACTTGTTAGACCAACAATCAGCAACCCTCAAGTATTTTGAATTTAATCCTCTTTGTTCTTTCGGACTGACCATTTAGTAGCTCAATTATCATACCAGAAATTTATATTCCCCTCTCCTACTTCCTAAACAAACAGATCTTCAGCTTTATCCCTTACTTTCAGCAACTCTTTCCAGTTCTTTGAATCCCCAATTTTAGGCTGAACCTGTGAAGGATGGATTCCTCTATGACAATACTTCCCAAATAAAAATCTAGCCCATAAAGATTTCTGCATTCTGAATCTAATCCATTGTTTACAATGGAAGATAAAACTCATATGTTGAAAATTTCTAAAGCCCAATCCACCACAGTCATAAGGTTTACTAATTTTGTCCCAATTAGACCAATGAATTTGCTTATGACTTCCTTCCCATAAAAATTTGTTAAACATAGTAGAGAGGAGCCTTTGAGTGCTTTTCTTTAATTTTACCATTTGCGGAATGTATAATGGAAAAGATGAGAGAACATGCTTTAATAAAACTATCCTTCCACCATTAGAAAGAAAAGAAGTAGTCCGAGTTATTAATATGAGCCGATACTTTATCAACAATAGCATCAAAGTGTGCCAATTTTCTTTTTCCTTTAATGAGAGGAAAGCCCAAATATTTAAGAGGATAATTAGCTTGTTTAAAACCCGTGTAATCCATAATCCAATTTTTCATAACAGCTATCATTTTACTGTCTAGGGAGAAAGTAACACTTGGATTTATTGAAATGCATTCCGAAATGCCTTCAAATAGCTGTAGAACCTTCATAAACTGTTTGATAGCATTTTTACTACCATTAGAGAAAACCATTATATCATCTCGCATAGGCTAAATGACTTATTACACGATCGATCTATGTTGAAATCTGAGATAAGGATGAACCTGATGCAAATTATTAAGCAATCTGGATAAAGTGTCAAAAGCCAATATAAATAAAGTAGGTGAAAGAGAATCTCCTTGTTTAAGGCCTCTACCAGATTGGAAAAAACCATGAGACTCACCATTGATAAAAATGCTGTAGAAATTATTACTCATCCATCTTTGAATTAACTTACAGAAATCCCGAGAGAATCCCCTTACGCTAGCATTTTCAAAATAAAATCCCAGCTAATAGTATCATAGGCTTTGGCTAGATCAAGTTTAAAAATTACATTACTTCCTCTACAAGACTTATCAATATCAGTTAACATCTCTTAGGCAAGCAAAATATTATCATTAATACTTCTTCCTTTCACAAAAGCTGATTGGTTCTCAGCAATTAAGGAATCCAAAGTAGGTTGCAACCTGACGACTATTATCTTACTAATAATTTTTGTAAAAGTATTAGAAAGACTAATAGGTCTATAGTCTTGCCATACATTTCTTTTTTTGTCTTTAGGAATCAAGACAATAGTATTAGAAGTAAAATATTTAGGGATGGAATCACCGAAGAAGAAGCTTTTAACGACTTCAATCACATCTTTATTAATCATCTTCCAACTCTTAATATAAAAATCTGATGTAAAACCATCGGATCCGAAGTTGTAATATTGTCAATAGATGTCAAAGCCTCATAAATCTCTTTATCATCAGGAATGTAAGAGAAGCCCTCGTTATTGCTCGCTGATTAAATCATTAGCCTCAAATAAATCAAGCAATGTTCGGTGAATGATCAAAGATACTATTTTGAGCAGAAAATAACTTTTTAAAATGAGCCACAGCACTTTCAGCAATCTCCTTATAATTCGTTATCCAATTCCCATCAGAATCTTGAATCTTATCAATAACATTTAAAGATCTTATATATTTAATAATAGAATGAAAAAATTTTGAATTTCTATCCCCATGAATAAACCAATTGTTAGCAGCTTTTTGTTTCAGAAATTCTTCTTGAGCAATGGCAGAATTAAGATTGTTATAAGCATCGAGTAATGATATCATCAATAATAATACCAGCATCCAAATCCATCTCCATTTGGTTTACCAGAGATTCAGCTTGCTTGACTTTAACATGTACATCTCCAAAAGTCTGAAAGTTCCAATCTTTCAGAATCTTAGCAATCTTCTTTTGTAAAAACCATAGCTTAATCATTGGCTTACCCCCAAAGTCATCAGATAAATACCAATTTTCCTCAATAAGAGATTGAAAAGAAGGGTGAGAAGACCGGACATTAAGATATTTAAAGAAATGAAAAGTTGGCTTATGAGTACAAGCAAATTTCAGCAATAATGGGTTATGATCAGATCCAATTCTAGAAAGATGCCTGACCTTAGAAATGGAAAACAAATCTAACCACTGCTGGTTCACCAGGAACCTATCCAATCTTTCCCAAATATAACCTCTTTTCCATGTATAAGGAGATCCCTCAAAACCCAAATCAAACAATTTAGCATCATGAATGTTGGAAGAAAATTTTATCATCTTATTAAAATCGAGATTTCTTCCTCCCTTCTTTTCATTGGGACTTGCAATACAATTAAAATCACCCCCCACAAGCCAACAATCTGTCATATTGGCACTTAAAGAAAGCAAATTATCCCATAAATCCTTCCTATCTTCATTAGAAGTCCCAACATAAACCAAAGTAAGCATAACCCTTAAATTGATCAATTTCAAAATAAATGTGTAGAAATTGAGCATCATCAATTAAAACATCAACCTTCATTTCTTTTCTAGAGAACAACCAAATTTTATTAGAGCAATTGTTCATAAAACTATATCCAGGGAACTTTTGAGTAAATCTACCCAAATTATTACCAACTAAAGGTTCTAAAAGGACAAAAGCCCAAAACTTGTTAATCCTGTTTAAACTGATAACTCTATTAAGGGAGCCAGGATTAGCCACTCCCCTAATATTCCAACATAAGAAATTAATCATTGGCAGCTTGCTTTCCTGCTCTAGTAAGTCTAGAGAGGAAATTAGCCTTTTGCGGCTTTGGAGAACCATCGAGCAAGATAATATTGTCTTCATTAAGATGTCGCATTTCCAGATTTTTCTTCTTCTTATGCTTTTGCACCAACCAATCCTCTTCCATTTCATTTCTAGCTACCTGTAACACCTCATCAACTTTAGAAGGTTGAAAAGCAGGATAATCATTATTAGATGTAACCATATCAGTTGCAGGAATGATATTTTTGCAAGCAGATTCAGCAGGAATATCAGCAGCAGAAGGTATATCAGGCACTTCCAAAGTATTAGACTCCTTATTAATGTTATCAATATCAGAATCATTCACAATATTATCTTCAGAACCATTAATCAGAATAGGAACATCATGAAGAGCTTCAACATCTTCAACATTATCAGCTGAAATAACAAAATGAGGCAGATTAATAGGAATAGATTGAATTCTGTCATCAGCATCAGGTGCCTTCGAAATATTGGCAGTAGTGATAGGTTGCTGAACGGATTTTCCTTTAATATTTAAATCAGGATGAAGTTTATAACACTTATCCTGTGTATGACCAAACATCATACAATGATGACAATAATAAGGTCTTTGTTCCATTATGATAGATTGCCAATATCCACTATGAGCAGTTCCAATCCATATTTCATTAACATCAGTTAGAGTTACATCCCTTTCCACAAGAATTCTTGCAGCTGAAGGTCTTGAAAGATTGAAAGTTGGAAGATCAATCTTAAGGGGTCTTCCCATAACAGATCCAATAGAATATAAAATCTGGTGATTGAAGAATTGCAACTTAAGATTTGGTAATTTAAACCAAATAGGAACAATTGGAGTTTCTTGATCGAGATTAAAATCTTGCGACCATTTGAGAATCTTCATATTCCCGTTATCAATGGAAACCATCTTCTTGGAAAAATTATAGCATAATCCTCCTCCTTACTTAATCGAATTAAAACATGTCTGCCATCTAACCAACCAATGCTCCAAAATCCCATCAGTTTGAAATTCTCAAAAAACTTTCTAATACTTTCCATTTTAGGATTACCCATTTGAAATTTACCAATAAGAGTAAATTTATGAGAATCAGCAAGTGTAGAGAGTTCATTATCAGAAAGGAATAAGGCTGGTTTCCCACCCTTTTTCCCAATTTTCTTGATCAAAACACAATTTCCTTTTCCATCGGCCGAATCATGATAGCATTGAGGAAACACCAAATTATCAGAAGTACCTTCCAAAGATTTGCCAACCACATCCACATAAGATCGTCCAACAGTAGAATTATTAGAATTGTCCATCACTTGGGTAATAAAGAAATCCAAGAAATCCAGAAGAACCAATTAAAGTGAAAAGATTAAAAACTAAAAGGATTAGTTTTCAAATCTTAACAATATTTATCAAGAAACATTCTCAACTTCAAAAGTTGAAGTTAGAGAACCATAAAACTTGAAAAAAAACCAACAGAGCACCAACTAGACAAGAAATTAATCCAGAAAACCTTCAAAAATCTAAGAGCAGATGATGACAATAGCCTTTCCAATCAACTCTTCAGCAAGAATATCTTTCAGAATTGAAGAATTTGAAAATCTCCTCTAATCTCCCTCCAGAAAATTCGGATCTCCCATCTTTCAACCCTCCATCGTATATGTATGTATATATATATATATATATATATATATATATATATATTCAAATTTAATTAACTAATAACTTTTACTAAAAGAAAGTAAGCAATAAGCAGGAAAGTAAAGTAAGCAGTAATTCAATGCAATTATAAAAACAACTTTCTCCTTTTTCAACTAATCCAATAATTATAGATTAATTATCTTTTGTAGGGAATTAAGATTATAGTATTGTGCCAAATAGAAGCATTCCTATTCTTTATCCTTTGGTCTAGGTACAAAGAACATTGACTAATCTATAGTTAGGCTCAGGATGTGTTATTAGTAGAATGGGTTAGTCTAGGCTCACACTACTAGATAAGCAAGGCCGGTTATGGTCAGCCTTACCAGTGACCTGTTACCTTTCTATAAACCAAATTTTTAGAATTTAGTATGTCACTCTAAAAACTAATTAATTCTATGCCCAATAAATAATATCTTCCTATTTATTTTCACTTCACCTTAAATAATCCGCTTAAAGCCTTCGATTACCTTAAGGATTCATGTGATATCTACTAGTTAAGAATTTATCTCCGAATAGGTCTCAAAATTCTTCAACAGGTTTTAACAAATTAAATGGCCAATTTAAAAAGTAAACTAAGATCATGTATTATTATCATCATAATATTTTAAAATATTTTATATTTAATTCTCCTACAAAATATAATTAATTTATAATCTTTTCATAGTTGAATGGAGAAAGATAACTAACTACTAAGAACTCATTAAAATAACACAACAAAACATATTTATAAAACTTTGAACCAAAGTACAAATACTTATCTGAAATGTTCCTTCAAGAGCTCCACTGACTTCTACTAACTCCAACGCAATGATGAAAGACTCCAACAGCAATTACACAAAATAAACACTCAAAATAAACTCACTAGATAAAAAAAAAGTGGCACTCTAAGTATGGAAGAGACTAAGATAAACTAGAATAGGCTAAAATGGGTTTGTGTACCAAGAGCGGGGGGGGGGTTTGGTGCGATTTTCTCTGTAGAATGGGCTCCTATTTATAGAGCTCTGAATTTGACCAAGGGTTGCTTAAGACACCTCTTCAAAATTTGTCAAAATTCAATGTATCTTCTAGAAGGTAACCATCGCGCTTAGACACCAGGATCTGGCGCCTAGGCGTCGGACTCCGTGACCAAGTCGTTCACGCCTCTTCACTTTGGGTCACACCTCTTCGCGATCTAGACCGTTTCTTTGTGTCCAAATATATTGTATCACATGTTTTATATATTAGGAGTAACTTCCAGTCTTCTAGAAGCTCCAATAACCGCTTAACACCCTCAAAATAACTGCCTAAAGTCATCAACAAAAACTTAACAATGTCTGTATCGAACTGGCGCTTAGGCGCCGGACTCTGGCGCCTAGGCGCCAGGCCAATAATTCCAAAAATAGCTCCATAAGCTCCATTTTTGCTCCTTTTTACTCTTTTTTTTTCTTCTTGGGCTGTTTTAAATCATCTACATCCAAAAATATGAAAATACCTTTCATTAAAACATAATATCCTTAAGAATTGAATCATAAATAAAGCATAAAAATGAGTATTTTTTAAGTGGATCACTCACCAAATTTCAAATCAAAACTACATATCATCGTATTCTAGCCCAATTTAAACCAAATTACAACCTACTTACACCCAATTCCAATCCCAAAGTCCAAAGCCTAAGTCAAATACCACAAATTGAGCCCAAATCCAAACTTAACAAAATTAAACCACATAATCTATCATGACATTTTGTAAGGCCAATTTGAGCCTTCAATTGGGTTAGATTCAAGCTAAAACCTAGCCTAAGTCCACATGCAAGCCCAAACACTAATTTGAAGCCTAATCGAAAGTCAAACTTTAACTTTTCTTATTTAACCAAAGCTTAATCATCTCAGCCATCTTTAAACCCCTGAGATGCTAATAAAATCATCAAATCTTGTGCGATGGATCAATGTTCCCTCAAAATGTGGAACACCCCTAATTTGGCTAAAGCAATTTACACATGTCATCAGCCTTCCAAGCACTCAAGGTCATCATCATTAAACCTCTCTAACCTCACTGAGCCAACTAGCCACCTTCCCTAGCCTGACTAGCTGCCCTAGTGGCCGGAAAACCCAAAACCGAGAAGGGTGGCCTTGGCTCAAGCCCAAATTCTCACCCATCCAATGTGGCGTACTTCATTAGCCAATTGTGTCGTTCTCCTCTCCACCTAAGCTTACTGGCACCAGCCAATGATAGCACACCCCCCATGGCTTGAGGTATAAATGGTCCTCCTCCATGGCCAAGAGACGAGAGCTTCAAAATCTTAGAGGAAAATTTGCTCAATTACTTCTATAGATTCCTGTAGTGATCCTAAATTTAATCCAACCATCCTCAGTCACCCATTCCCAACACCAGAGGTCAATCTTGCCACATAATTTCATAGCATTTTTTGGCCTTAGAATCAAACTCCTCAAAATCTCAAATTAAGCCTTCCATAAGCTTCACAGCACCTTCATACGACTTCTATAATCTTCACAACACCTCCATACCACTTCCTTAAAAAAACCTCTCTATCACGAGCCCTCTACCATAGCTCAAGACCAAGCCCGTGTCACCCTCCGATTGAAAATCATACATAGGCCTAACCTCAGCTTAAACCAACACTTGGAGGATGTTCATAGACTTAAGGCTAAGCTCAGGAGTAAACCTAATTGATGCCACACCTCTTGGACTAAGGTATAACCCAAAAACTTACTTTGTGCTCAGTTTTGATCTTTGTGAAAAAATGTGTATTTCATACATATTTAACCATACAGATGTGTTCATCTCACTTAAATGAAGGTGTAGGAACATATTAATTTAGTTGAGTATCGAGCGAGATCTTAGGATTAGAATTTGGGCAGTTCTCGGGTTAGGGCGTGTTTGGGACGATGAAAGGATGTTGTCCATTTATGTGTATATCGAACGGACAGACCAAATTGCATCGGACGATAAGATGGACTAAGAATCACTGGCCGGATGGAAGCTGAGTTGTAAAGCACAGAGAATCAAATGTCACCGCGTATGAGTTTGGAGATGCCAAGGATGACGTGGATAAGTATGAAATTGAGGTATTATGAAATTTAAAAGTTACATAAATTTTAAAAATTCATATTTTTGTGTAGAAAAATCATAGAGAAAAAAGAAATTACTTTTGTGATCAATAAATAGAGGAGAGTTTTTTGGACTAAAAATAAGAAATATTTATTATTTGTTTCATTTTAAATAAATTAAATACTCCATAAGGTAATTAAATCATAACTAATTAAATATTTACTTAAATGAAATGAACTTTTGTGGGTTTTTTCTTAATGAACATATAAGTCTTCTCTTATTTTTTTAAGGGCGAGAGTATATTTCTATGAGAAAAAGCCTAAATTTTTAAATATTTGGCATTTTTTTAAATTAAAATATTATAAGAAAATAAAAGTAAAAAAAATATAAAATCAAGTTTGGTAGGTCTACTTCGGTTAGAGAACTCTAAGAAAAATAAAAATCGTATTTTTTATTTAAAATTACAAAAATTAAAAAATATAAATAATTCAAATAATAACCAAAATGGGCCAAAATGAGGGAAATCACCTTAGGAGGCTCCTGTAAAAATTTAAAAGCCATAAAAATTCTTTTTATAATAAAAAAGGTTAGTATTTTTTTTAGTAAATAATAATTTTGCTTTAAATTTTTTATATAAAAAAGTAAAAAAAAATTACAAAAATTGATTTGGAGTGTTCCTTGAGTCGAGAGTAACCTAAGAAAAATGAAATTGACGTTAAAATAAAAATATCATTTTCTAGTAATCCTCTGACCTAGGTGAACCTTTAATATTTTTTTTTAAGAATGGAAAGTTTATTTTACTTTGTTAATATAATTATCCTTGAAAATTTCTATTTTTACGCTAAAATAATTATTAAAAATTAAATAAAAATAAAAAATATATAAATTCTACTATGATGTTTCAATTAATCATTGAGTAGGGCAACAACAAAATTTGAAAGTCATTTGAGTTAAGTTTATGGAATTATGAAGTAGGAAGCTTTAGGGGCAAAATAGTAATTTTGGGATTTATCCCCTAATTAAAATTTAGATCAAAATATAAGGTAAATGTGGAATATTGATCATAAATAACTCTCTGGAATGATTCAAATATAAAAGGTTAAAGGGTAGAAACCAATTCATGTCATTTTCTATGAAAAAGGTAAAGGTATAATATTCCCAATTTGTTGTGATTTGAAAGTCAATTAAGTTGGAAGACCCTAATATGGGGGGGGGGGGGAAGATGATAACTCATTAATTAGAAGACCCAAATTGATGTTCACATGATTATGTGATCTTTAATGAAAATCAATTTCACTTTGTTTAAATATTTCTTTTAAAAGTTACAAATTTACCCGTGGATACTTAAGACCTTAGTAGTAAACTAAGTTTAATCTAAAGTCATCTAATAAGGTTTAGAAAAGAGATAAGAGCAAGCATAAACATCTTTAAAACACTACAAGATCAATTTCAATTGAAAGTGGTAGGTTATTTCATTAAAAACATAATTTTCCCTTAAGGCCACATGCCCACATAATTCTTATATAAAACTTCAGATAAATGTATAGTACCCACTCATGGGATAAATAAAACATTGAAGTTCATTCAACATAAGTTAAAACATTAAAATTAAATCTTAAATTAATGTAGGATGATTAATTTAACAACATAATAAGTCCAAATGAACTAGAAATGATTTAGAAAATTTTGAAAGTTGTTTAGCGCTATGCCCCAAAAATTCTTGCAATCTGGGCATATTGAAGGACACTCGAACCTATTATACTTTGCTGAATAAAATCATCCTTAAAATTTTAGGGTGCCACCAAGATGTGCCCCGGGACCTGTAAATTCACCAATTCCAATAAATACCCTCGCACCACTTATCCAAGATTTATGACCTAATGCTCAAGGATTCAAGTCTTGAATAAAGTATTTAAATCTTTGTGAGCAAATGGATATTTTTTTATTACCACATATGGATCACTGGACTAGTGTAAGTCTAAGATCTAGGTGGCGAAGGCAATGAAAATAATGTTATATGTGCTAAATGTGGGATATAAAGTGGGATATGGAATAAAATCTTCTACCTCAAGGATCATTCAAGAAAGGGGATAGGACCGATGATACTATTCACGAGCATTTAGTAGAAGTTGTCCGTACACTCCTAGGTTGTCGTTAGTTCAACACTAATTAGAGTAATTAGCCTGTAGTCCATATTACTTTATAAAGTACTTACAATACAAGATAACAAAAGTCTCTTTCTGAAACATGATTATTTTTCTTGTTAAAGTGAGTTCTAGATGCATGAAAAATTAAAGAATTTTTTTATAAAAGCTAATAAAGGCCCGCGATTTTCACTTGGATTAAGGTTAGAGCTTGCCCTCCTTAGATTGTTAGTTTGGTGGCTTTTATCTGATGTTGGAGTTATAAAGCACACAGTCCAGCTCTTAGCCGCCATCTTCACCAATGTTTTACATATAATCTCGATCTTTCATATGTAATTTCGGATTTTGTTTCACTTGCTTGTATTATTCCATGGATTACTTTATGAATTATTCGTACTGGATTTTCTTGCTTTAATTGCTTTTCTTGCTTTCCTTTTTTGAAAAATTTACTTCAATTTCCTGGAACTATATTATGCTTTATGATACTAACCATGCAGCGATAGCAAAGGCTCTGGTACGCATTTACAAGTTATGTACTGCAATTTTACTACCTTGCTTTACATCATTTTTCTTACATGTGCATATTTCATTTCGCCTGCAAAACTAAAACTACAAAAATACACTTTCAAAAAATATTAACACAGTTTTAAATCTCTTGAACTCACTTAATCCATCCTTTTAGGTTTATAAGGATTTCTCTGATGAGGTAGCCAACATCAGCTAACAAGGATTCTCTAGTTTAAATGAGCTCCACAAATTGTTTAGACAAAGTAAACTCAAAATAAAATAGTGATGCCAAGATGATGGAACCGTGGGACCTTAACCAGTATCGCTCAACTTAAATTAAAATTCTCCTAAACACTTGAACAACAACAAGTTCAAGCAAGAAAAAATAGAATATGCCACATGAACTGCAAAATCGTAAAAGCTCAAACCTGGTGTCATCACAATGAGGAGCATGGAACAAACTTCGTGAGCAGCATGACGAGGACATATAGAAGAATGCCCTTGAGGGAGCAAACATGATCATCATTAACAAATATCTCCTTAGCTTAAACAATAACCCATATGTCCTGGGGAAAGAAGGGAAACACCTGTGAGCTGGAGCTATGAATTTCAAGCTTCCAAATTCTGATGGAGCCCGATCTTATTTGAATTTAGAAATGAAAATTAGAATTTGAATTTGACTAGATTTCAGATTTAGATTTCGGGTTTGAATCTTATGGAATTTCATATTATTGAAATTTTCACTTTGATTTGATTTTAAGAATTTTGATTTTGTAAGAATTTTTGAGTTTAAGTGAGTGTAAATGAGACAATCAAAATTTAAGTATCGACCACGAAAAGAGGGAATCATAATTTGATTACTTATCCCGAAGGATGAGAACTAGAATTTAGGTACCAGCCTCAAACATAAGAATAAAAATTTAGGTATCGACCTCAAAATATCATGAATGTGGAAACTATCTTAGAAGGGAAGTGGAAATTTAGGTAAATTTGAGGAATAAGACGACCATGTTCCGACCCTAGAATTTCATGGGAGGCGGAAACTTTCTTGGATAAAATGCAAAAATTTTAGGAATTTTGAATGAGTCGGACGACCATGCTTCGACCCTAGAATTTCATGGGAGGCAGAAAATTTCTCGTAAAGGATACGAAAATTTAGGGATTTTGAAGGAATCAGACAAGCATGCTCCATCCCTGGAGTTTCATTGAAGGTGGAAAACTTCTCGGAAAGGATGCAGAAATTTAGGGATTTTGAAGGAATCGGATGACCATGCTCTGACCACCCTGAAATTTCATGGAAGGCAAAGAATTTCTCTGAAAGGATGTGAAAATTTAAGGATTTTGAAAGAATCAAACGACCATGCTCCGACTCTGGAATTTCATGGAAGGTGAAAAATTTCTCGGAAAGGATGCGAAAATTTAAGCATTTTTCACCATATTAAGGAGGAAAGCTCAAGAGGTAGTAGAGTGTTGATGCGCCCCCGATGTGTGTTATTTTTCTGCTTGTTTTTTATGTTTATATGTATGTGCACACACTAGAGGTTATATGCAAGTGTATGTATCATTCAAGTAATACAGGGCTCTAGTGGAGTTTCGTTTATCAATCCCATAGGGAAGCGAGGTAAGAGATTCTTAGTCAAATTCTAGTCTACTACTATCATACTTTAGTTTGAAAGGTTGATATAAGTGATTTTTCTAACAAATACTCCTAAAGATAAGACTTAAGATTAAAACAACTAATAACTACTCCTAAATGAAAATATTAATTCTAAAGATAACCCTTTCTGGATAAATTAGTTTGGAGAATTTTGAGATAATAAAATCTACAATTCTTATGTAGTGAATTGGATAATGTAAAGGAATGAGATGCATTGAATATTGAATGTGCTAAATAGGAACAATCCTATTCTTTACCCTCTTCCTACTGCATAAAAAACATTGGCTAATCCAAGGTTTAGTCCCTAAATCCATGGTTAGGCTGGAAGGATACTGGATCTCACATCAGAGCTCTCACTTCCCTTCACCTAAAGGCTAACTCTCTCTTTAGTTTCCAAACACTAGGACCGAATTGAGGATTTTAGTTTGTCAACCTAAAATCTCCAATTTTATGCCCATCAAAGTATATTTCCCTATTAATTTGCACTCAACCCCCACGAAATTCACCATCCTTAGAATTTGAATTTGGTTCCACTCTGTGAGAATTACTCCGCCCTCTCGGGTCTTAACGTAATTACAACGAATTTTAACACTACAACGAGCTCTTTTTGTAATGTAAATGAAGCGCAAGTAAAAATCATCACATTTATAATTAAAAATTCTTGTAGCATGCATCTCAATATCCTAAACATGAATCCTACTCATTGTAAAAGAAAAGTAGAATGAATATAATAGAATAATCTTCTTATGCCACTATATCTAAACAAGAAGAAAAAATAAGAGAAAGACATCATAAAGCATGAAGAAAACACAACGAAAAACTTTATTTTATTAAAGAAAATCCTTTACAAAAGTGTTTAAAAAATCATAAGATAATGAAGAACACAATACTTAGCTTTTTCCCCTTGAAAAAATGATGAAAGTCTCTCCCACAAAGTCTCTCACTGATCCATGTAATGCTAGAACATTCCCTTACAGATTCTCTTAAAATCCCCTCACCAATCTCCAGAAAGGAAGAAATCTATATTTCTACTCCTATTCTAAGATCTTTAATCATTCTTCGCATTTTTCCACTCACACACACCTATTTTTTGCTTCAAATTCATATTAAAATAGTGTATGGACGAATTTCCCAAGAGGTAGTTCAAGAAACCTTTCAGAAAGAGTCTAGATTCAATGTATATAGACAATAACCGCTTCTGACACAGTCCGCACTGGATAGGGTGCCGGCGGCCCTACCCCGGCGATTTAATTCAAATGCTCTCTGGAGTTGGGCACTGGCGACACCCATTATGGCGTCGGCGGTACTATTAGGCGGATTTCTTCATTTTGCGTCTTTTTGCTCCAAATTCTTTCCTTTTTTGCTTCCTTTTCCTCAAGTCACCTATAATCATCATACCTGTAGAAAAAAATGAAGAATAACTTCTTTTAAAGTGTAATATCATTAAAATTAAGCACAAAATGTATATGAAAAATCAAGCATTTTTTAGGCATATCAACTCCCCTAAAATTAATTGTTACTTATCCTCAAGTAACACTATAAATTTAAAAACCAAATATGTTGACTTGTGGTTATTGGTTTCAATAAAGTTTCCTATAATATTATCTCAGAAATATTATAGTGTAACATAGGAAAAATTCTAGCAAATCAACCTAGGACTAGAGTGTAAGAGTATCTCATATTCAACTTAGGAATCCTGATTTTCTATTTACTTCAAATGTTGTTGAAACTTGTCAAACTAAAGTTTCAAAGAAAGTATAAAAATAAAATTTAAGCACCTTATCTATACAAATTTAACCAATACCTTTTGAAATAAGAATAAGCTAAGGATTGTTTTTAAGTATTTTCATTTGAAAAAATTCAAGTGAAACCAATTTTTGATTAGGCTTCTCCTCAAGCTTCTCCTCACATATTTTCTTTTCACTTTACTTTTTCTTTTTTTTCTTTTTCTTTTATTTCTTAGCGATCATTCTCAATCCCATTTTTTTTTCTTTTTTTTATTTGAGGATAACTATATCTGGATAGGTCTTTAAAAATTTTGAATTTCATTGTTCCCTTTCTAAAGTCCAAAACTCAAAACTTACCCTCGCTTTTTAAAAGTGTAAGCATTAGTTTGAAAAAGGTTTCAATAAAGACTCAATTCTCATTAAGTATAAATCTAAGAATCTTAGCATTTTCAAATATTCAACTCCTTTCTACCATAGCAAAATCATTTTCCTGATATTTCCTACAAAATATCTTAACTCTAGAACAATTTCATCACATAGGATTTCAACTAAGTTGTTTTTCTAACATTCCTAAAATCAAAATTATAGTAACCTAAAGGTAACACCACATGCCACAAGTCATTTTAAAAGTGATATCAAACTAAATACATGTTACTGAGGACAAATTAATTTACATTTTAAAAATTTTTCATCCCCCAAAACTTGAATTTTAAAATATTTTGCAATTAATTCCATAAAATGTAGTAGGAAGAAAAAGTAAAAGCTGAATCTACTAACTGCTGCAATATCCTATCAAATTCATATACCTGCATAATCATGATAGAATGACTACAGAAGAAAGTAAAGCTAGCCAAAAACATGCTTGCAATAATATTAAACTAAAAGAAAGTATACTCACTTTAAAATATAATTTTCTTCCTACTCCCACTTGATTTTTAACATATATAGCATTTAGTACAGATAATATAAACAAGAAGAAAAATGTTTTAGAAATTCTATATACCACAAATTTCTATCAAAAACATCTACAATTATTCCTCAGAATAGAACAATATGCAGCATAAAGTAAATCTAAACTAATGATACCAAAATGAAATTGAATGAACAAAAGTCTAACTAGCATAGCAGGTATCACATAGGAATATAAAAATATTCTTAAAGTCTTATATAAAGTTGTAATACACAAGCAAAAACATATGATAAGTGAGGTTAATTTTTCCATTAACTTATCACATCTCACTAACTTACCTCCAATTTTTAACGGGATCACTACACTAATAAATTAGATACTTTATAAATGATTTTATAGATTATAATCTTAAAGATAAGATTATCCCTGATTTATTGGTTCATGTGCACCAACCTCAGATGTCATCTAATCCCCTTAATTAAGCACCTCTAATAGTTATAAATCTTAGTGTAAGATCATTGATAAGTTACTTATCAAATAAGTTCGCGAATCCTATCAAATGAAAACAAAGTCAGAGAAAGGAATTAACAAAATTGAGATGGATCTGTCACTGTTCAAATTCATGGTGTCTCTTGTAAAACTCAAGTTCGGGTGAGACCCGAGTCATAGTGGACTCTTCAATCCAACTACTACAAGAGAATATATAAGTCTAGGCATAAAAAGAAGCTATGGAATCACCTCCCTCATGACACACAAAGATCAAATCAAACCACTAACAATGCAAACATCTACCAATCAATCAAACTGATCAATCCATAATGACACATAAAGATCAAGTCAATCCACTCTAAAGCAAACACAATACAATACTAACAATCATGACTCTCAACTATACTAAATCAAACCACACTGATAACTATAGGTTGCCTCCCATAAAGTGCTTAGTTTAATTTCACTAGCTTATCAAATGATTTCTTCCTGATCAAAATTCCATTTAAATAATCCTCGATCAATCGACCAATCCTTTTTAGATTAAGAGATTCCTACAAAATCCTCAAATTATAATTTTTCTTTCAGCTCTTCCTTTTCATTTTGATTCATATCATTGTTCCTCATATTTCTTTCTAGATCCAATATTATTCTATTGATTTTCTCAATTTTTATATTAATATCATCCTTAAAATTTTTAAGAAATGGATCTCTATAAGATAATTCAAGTTCTTCCAAATTTTGGTTCTGATTCTCTCTACATAATTCAGATTATGGATCAAAATCTTCTATGTTAATCTTTTGTTTCAAGTTATCTTCCAATTCTTCCTCTTGTTACTGATTAAATGATGGAGGTGGTCTTTTTATATCTATCTTAGGTGAGGAAATAGGTTTTTCTAATTCCTTAGGAATTTCTTCCACTGGTCTTTCAATATCCTTATCCTCTTTTCTCAACTTAAAGTTCTTTTGAAATATATCCTCAAATTCTCTTCCATGTCTTAGTTCAATAACTTTATCTTATTCATCATTCAATTTAAGTTTTTCTTGTGATTGAGTGGAATATGAAGATATGAAGATATAAAGAATGGCGGTGTAGATGAATTCCCTAAATAGGCAGGCTTTAAAATTGTATGGGGTACATCCATCTTAAGTTCAAGAGATTTTTTAACAAATGGTATTAAAAGTTCACTATTTTTGGTAGCGTCCATCATTTCACACATGTCCTGAACATACATACAGTATTCTTTAGACAACATTTTCAACTCATCATGAAAGTCAATTTCGATCTCATCTGTTAACTTACTTTCAAAGCTTTTTTGGAAATGATTTTCACTTAGATAATCAATTTCATCCATCCAAAATTAATCATCATCTTTTCTCTCAACTGGATATTTCATAGTCTTTAACACATCAAAAGTGACTTCCTAGTCCTTAATATTCTTAATCAACTCTCATTTTTGCACATCTATCATAGCTTATCCAGTAACAAGGAAATGTTTCCCCAAGATAATAAGAATTTATTTATCTTACTCTATATCTAATACAATATAGTCCATATGAAAGATAAATTTATCCACTTTAACAAGCACAACTTCTGTAACCCCTTTGGATAAAGGATAAATCGATCAGCTAACTGAAGGGTTATAGTAGTGGGAGAAATATCAGTTAAACCGAACCTTCTAAATATAGATAGAGATATCATATTAATGCTCGCTCCTAAATCACATAAAGCTTTTACACATAGTCATTTCCAATATCACACGGAATTGTAAAGCTACAAGTATCATTAAGTTTATGAGGAAACTTTTTCTGAAGTATAGCGTTGCACTCCTCACTGAGTGCAACTGTCTCATAATCCTCCAATTTCCTTTTCTTGTTTAATATCTCCTTCATAAACTTTGCATAACTTGGCATCTGTTATAAAGCTTCTGCAAAAGAAATATTTATCGTTAACTTTTTAAGTACTTTCATGAACTTTGAAAATTATTTATCAAACTTATGACGTCTAGGTCTTTCAGGAAATGGAAGTGGTCGTCTTTCCAAATCAATTTTAGTTGGAGATATTAATTTTTCTAGATCCCTAGAAACATGATCTTCAAGTCTTTTTATTTTCTTTATTTCTCTCACAACTTCTTTCTCTTTTATAACTATATCCTCTATCTCTCTTCCACTTCTTAATTGGACAACTTCTTCTTGTTCATTATTGTTCTCTTTAGGTTTAATCTCAGTGTTGCTAGGAAGTGTTCCTTGGGGTCTATTGCCAAGTAAATTGGCAATTTGTCTAAGTTGATTCTCTATGTTTCTAATCACAACATTTTGACTTTATAACTGGTTTACCATTTGCAATACCACTTCGTCTATAGACATCTTATTATCCTTAAATTGTTGATCATTGTTAGAGTTCAGTGGATATGAAAGTCTATAGTTTGGGTTCCCTTGATTATTCCAACTTCCATTAGGATTTGCATAACTATTTCCCATTGTTGGTTTCCACCCCTAGTAGTATTATTCCAATTAAACTTTGGATGGTTCTTCCAATCAGGGTTGTGTAAGTTAGAATACAGGGTTTTTATGGCATTTAAAGTCTCATATAATAAGTTGGAATCAATCATATGCCCTAATGGACTTTCCTCACTTACAGGAGAAAATTGAGACTGGTTCATTCCAAATTGGTTCAACTTCCTTGATATTGTTGCAACCTGAGATGCAAGAATTACTATCGCATTTGTATCATGAACACTAGCTACCTTTTTAAGATTTACCCTTGCAGAGAGCCATTAAAATTCATTTTTAGGCATTTCTTTAATTAATGCATACGCTTTATCAAATGATTTTGACATTAATGAACCACCAGCAGCAGCATCAATAATAGAGCTATGGGATCCTACTAATCCATTATAAAAAGTGTGGCAGAGCATGATATGGATACTTTCTTAGGAGTTCCTTAAATCTTTCCAAAGCTTTGTATATTTATTCCCCTTCATACTGACAAAATGAGATAATATCGTTTCTAAATTTAGTAGTCCTTGAAGGTGGAAAATACTTAGTTAGGAATTTCTGAGTTAACTCCTAATTTTTAATAGAGTCATGTACTAATGAGTAGAAACACATTTTATCCTTGTCCATTAGTAAGAAAGAAAAAATTCGTAGCCTAACAGCATCGTCTGACATACCGTTATAACGAAATATAACACAAAGTTCTAGAAAACTAGGTAAGTGTAAATAGGGATCCTCCGAAGGAGTTCCCCCAAACTGGTTGTTCTGCACTAGTTGGATAATCACTAGATTTAGTTCAAACGAGTTAGCTTCTACGACAGGGTTTTGTATTCTCAAGTTAATTTCATCTGCCTTAGGATTTACGTATTCTCTCAATGATTTTTGATTAATTTCCATGTTATGATTTTGAATGTTTTCTATTTTTATTTCTAATTTTTCAAGTTCTTTCTAATTTTTTGATTTTTTTCCATTTTTCTAACTCGGGACCATAAGGCACAAGTCCTACAGATCCTTTATTTTGCATATGTAACACAAAAAACAATACATTAACAATAAAACAAATAAAGGAAAAAATATATTCAACACAACAAAAATTTTCACAAACACCTTATTTTTCATACAAAAAGTTTTATTCACAACACTTTTTCATACAAAAAACACATTTTACACAAAAAAAAAATTACGACACTAAAGTTTTCCAATTCAATACCTAATAAGTTCAACTAAAATTCTCCTAAAATTCTTACTGAAGCTTCCCCAGCAACGGCACCAAAAACTTGATGTGCCCCTGCGTGTGCTATTTTTCTGCATGTTTATGTTTGTATCTATGTGCACACACTAGAGGTTATACGTAAGTATACGTGTCATTCAAGTAATAAAGAGCTCTAGTGGAGTCTCGTTTATTGATCCCACAGGGAAGCGACGTAAGAGGTCCTTAGTCAAATTCTAGTATACTACTACCAGACTTTAGTTTGGAAGGTCGATATATGTGGTTTTCCTAACAAATACTCCTAAAGATAAGTCTTAAGATTAAAACAACTAATAACTACTCCTAAATGAAAATATTAATTCTAAAGATAACCTTTTATGGATAAATTGGTTTGGAGAATTTTAAGATAATAAAATCTACTATTCTTATGTAGTGAATTGGATAATGTAAAGGAAGGTGCATTAAATATTGTATGTGCCAAATAGGGGCAATCCTATTCTTTACCCTCTTCCAAGTGCATAAAGAATATTGGCTAATACAAGGTTTGGTCCCAAAATCTGTGGTTAGGTTGGAAGGATACTGGCTCTCACTCCAGAGCTCCCACTACCCTTCGCCTGAAGGCTTACTCTCACTTTAGTTTCCAAACACTAGGATCGAATTGGGGATTTTAGTCGGTCACCCTAAAATCTTTAATTCTACGCCCGTCAAAGTATATTTCCCTATTAATTTACACAGAACTCCCATGAACTTAAACATCCATGAAATTTGAATGTGGTTCCACTTTGTTGAGAATTACACCGCCTTCTCAAGTCATAGTGCAATTACAATGAATTGTAACACTACAACGAACACTTTTAATAATGTAAATGAACCGCAAGTAAAAACTATCACATTTATAATTAAAAATTCTTCTAGCATGCATCCCAATATCCTAAACATGAATCTTACTCATTGCAAAAGAAAAGTAGAATGAAAACAATGGAATAATCTTCTTATACCACTATTTCTATACAAGAAGAAAGAGTATGAGAGAGACATCACAAAGCCCAAAGAAAACACAACGGAAAACTTCATTACATTAAAACAAATCCACTACATAAGTATTTACAAAATCATAAGATAATGAAGAACACAATACTTAGCTTTCTCCCCTTAAAAGGAAGATGAAGATCTCTCCCACAAAGTCTCTCGCTGATCCATGCAATGCTAGAATATGCCCTTACAAATTCTCTCAAAATCCCCTCACCAATCTATCCGAAAAGGTAGAAATCTACATTTCTATGCATATTCTAAGATCTCTAATTATTCTCTGCATTTTCCACTCAAAAACACCTTTTTTGACTTCAAATTCACTTTAAAATAGTGTAAGGACACATTTCCCAAAAGGTGCTTCAAGATATCTTCCAAAAAGCTTCCAGATTAAACGTTTATGGCCAATAGCCACTCCTGGCACCGTCGGTGCTGGATGGGGCACCGGCGGCGCTGTCCCGGTGATTTAACTCAAATGCTCTTTGGAATTAGGCCCCGGCGATGCCCATTCTGGCGTCGGCAGCGCCTGTAGGCTAATTTATTCATTTTGCCTCTTTTTGCTCCAATATTATTCATTTTCGCTTCCTTTTGCTCCAATCACCTAAAATCATCATACCTGTAATAAAACATGAAGAATACCTTCTCTTAAAGTACATTATCATTAAACTTAAGCATAATATTTATATGAGAAATTAAGGATTTTTAGGCTTATCAGGTGTCACATCAAGATAGAAAGCTCAGGGACTCACATCAACCAAAGATGGGACGGAAGAGAAACAAAATTTTGGGTACTGATCCCAGAATTTTATGTAAATAAATTTAGAGAGAATTTGATGTCAATTTTTGAAGGAAGTAGAATTGTACAGTTCGGCAAAGACTCGTAGCCATTGCGAGATTTGTGGATTTTGTTGACATTTCAAAATTGTGAGAATTAATGTTGTGTAAAGTGCCAAATTTTAATGAGTGTTTTGGAAATTTAGAAACTAGAAATGAGTGTAGAGACTTGGAGTCTCGGGAAAGAGTTATCATATCATTTGTTTTAAATTTATCTTTATCTTTCAATTTGTTTCATTTCATTTCATTTCATTCAGGGGATGTCTGGCTTTAGATTCAATTTTCTTTAATATTATTTTGTTATTCAATCTTTTATTGTATCATTCTTTGTTCATTTTAATTTGAGACTGACATATGATCATGCGGCTTCTTGACCATTGCGCCATAGGAAATATTTCTGAAAAAATTGGTGAGCTGAAACAAATATCTTCATTAATTTTACTGAAAGCAGTAATACAATTGATCACATGTTGACAAGCATATAAAAATAGATCGAGAGTACATAGCTGAATAAAGTTGACATATCATATCATGCTGGTAGCAAAGAGCGGTGACAACTACCGTGAACTGGTGTAGGAGGTGTAGAATTATGTCGTCTGAGGCTGTCCTGTGAACAAGCTAACCTACCAAGGCTACGCTCTGTAACAATTGTCCCCTCACGAACACCCGGAGGTACTATTATCACAGTGGCAAGGGATGAAGGCTTTCCAACTCTGGATACGGCTAGTAGTAGAATGACACTGTATATTCGTTCATCCTTTTGAAAGTGACTGAAACTCTTTGTCCTCTGACTCCTGGGATGCAGTGCTTTACATGATCTGCCCTGTTTCCTTTCAGCACTAACACTGATCCGACTGATAAAGGGATCTCGATGGAACCTCAAAACTCTCCTGGCCCAACAATCTGGATCTCCCTGGTGAACAATATACTGCATTCACTTATAAATGAGACCGTGCAGAAAGGACTCAGAAAGTCGTGGTGGTCGATATGCGGTGGGATACAGTCCCCATCCTTATAGATATTTATAATGTAGCTATTAGGAGTACAGTCTACAGGCAGTACTTGTCACTCGACCATTCTCTTTATCATCTTCTTAATTTGCAGCGGCATCAGATCTACCTCATCATACTGTAGAACCCCTTAGATTACCCTGTCGATAATTTGTGAAATTATAGCAACACCCACACTAAATGGTGACCCCGCCCTTTCCTCTTTTTCATTTTTTTGACTCTGTTTATGTCCTCTCCTTCAGACAACTTACTCTATCTAAATCTTGAAGGCTGAAAACACAGTCCAGAATTTTCTCTTGAACATTTTTTGAAAATACATCTCTAGAAAGCTCGACGCCTTCCAAAATATTGGCAATCTTCCTTGAATTTCCTCGTAATGCTAGAATTCATCCTTCCTAACTCTTATGATCTTAGCCATCACGTAGTCTGGGACTCCTCGCTGCAGCAGTGGCAGAACAAACTGTGATACATAAGGATCTACATCAGGTCATTTTTGCTTTGAACGTGTCTTACTCCTCCAACTATAGAATATGGCACTGTGGGCATTCTGAAAAGGCCCCTGCAATTGAAGGCTGACTAGTGGGCTTGAGTTGTAAGAAGAGCACGCTGTAAAAAATTCTCTCATCAGATCCCATGCCGGTGCAGGGTCCTCAGTAGTCTCCAGCTCAGTCTCTGTGCGCGGTGAACTCTCATCAGTTTCTTTCATTTCTAGCTCATAAAACTGCTCTGGAATAGGCAGTAGCTCGGTGACTATTTTCTAGGTCTGTCTCCTCTCCATCTGTCTAAGAGGCGACGCTTGCGGAGATTTTCATTTCTTCACTTCGTGCATGCTAAAAGTACATCTGGAACCCTTTCAGCTGTAGTGGCGATAAGACCACTCCCTAGAGTAGTGATCATGGATGAAATCTGACTGTGTCTACTGGTGGGAAGATGTGGGTTAATAAAACCACCAGTGTCTCTGTGTCCCGATGTCTGTCCGGTCTCCTTACGATAAATTTTCATGTTTGATCTCATATTTGCAACCTCCTCAAAGCATAAGGCCCAAGCTGTCTTTGAAAGCAAATACCAACTTACAACCTGGCACTTCCTACACAATAAAATGGGGGAAAATGTTAGTGGCTGGCACTTTGCATGAACAAGAACAATAACAAACTTATTTTTATTTATTTAGTAATTTTTGAAATTATTATGATGCCATTAGGTTATTTAATATGATTATTACAGAATTTGAAATTAGAGAATTAAAAAGCATATTTTATCTTGTGAGAAGGTATACTTTACTTTATTTAACTTCATTTTATTACAAAATTTGGACCCAGTCACAGACACTGGCGACATGGCTCATTTCAGTACAATCGTCCCCCTTTAAGAATCCCTTTACGTTGTGTAGTACTTCGTTAGGTAACGTTTATTTATCGACAACATGGGTCTATCACTTTGAGAATCCACTAGCTAGTATGACCCGTCGGAGTGAACCTTCTCCACCACTGATGGTCCTTCCCAGGTTCGTTCAAAATTTCCACCTACCTTGCGGTGTACAAGAGTAGGCCTTCTAAGAACGAGCACAAGGTCACCGAATTTGAACGACCTCGGGTGGATCAATTTATCATGGGCTTGAATCATCTTCGCTTGATAAAGCTCCAAATTCTGCTAAGCGAGCAATCTCTTCCCTTCAAGACTTTCCAACTCTACAAGTCGGAGTTTGGCATTCTCTTATTTTGTAATCTGATTGGTGATGGCAATCTTTAGCGACGGTAGCTGAACCTCGAGCGGAAGCACTACCTCAGATTGTACAAGGGTGCATGAGATGTAGACTGTGTTGACGTTCCGATTGTCGTCTTGTATGCCCCTAACGCTTCTAGCAAATTCTTGTGCCATCCTCTTTTATTATCGTCGAACATTTTCTTTAAAATCTGCACGAGTGTCTTGTTGAAGGCTTCTACCAGGTCTTTTGCTTTAGGATAGTAGATGGTTGAGTAAAGCCAGTCTATACCATGTATTATGATAAGTTGTGATTTTTGTGTTGTTGAAAGCAGACCCGTTGTCTGAAAAAACTCTACGCGGTACACCAAAGAGGTAAATGATCTGATTCTTAAAAAGCTGTAAGACCTGTTGCATTGTAACTTATTGTAACAGAATTGTCTCCGCCTATTTGGAGAAGTAATCCGTAATTGTGAGTATAAAACTGTGTCCTTTTGAAGATGGTCTATCAAACCCACTATATCTGTGCCCCAACACTCAAATGACCATGAGGCAATCGTGGGGTGTAGCACATTCGGAGGTTCATGCAGGATCACTTGACATACAAGGACTTTAATTTTATATAATTAAATGCAAGAATTTGTTACCACTGTAAGAAGATTTTAAGCTTCAGTAATGGCACCCAAAACTTGATCGTGAGGGGCTTATATATATGCAATAATTTATGAACTCAAATTTATATATTTATAATGATTTTGTAAAGTCCACGTACTCAACGCAAGTATATGTATTGTATCAAGTAATACAGGGCTCTAGTGGAGTCCTGGTTATCGATCCCACAGGGAGGTTTTAAGTTGAAGTAAAGTAAAAGTTTCACAAGTTATAATAAAGCACTGAAATCCTATACTCTAATTGCAATTAAAGTTGAACACTTACTTCTATTACTACTATGCTAAAAACAGTAACAACTAACTAAACTACAATTACTTCTAATAACTTGAAAACAGAATTATCTAACAGACACACTGAACTATGTATTTAAAACGTTTTTGATATATATGAGAAAGTATCTTTTTTCTTGCAATGAGAATATGATAAGCAGATTGATATGGATCAGTCATCTAATTTAATGTGCCAAATAGGAACATTGATGATTCTTTACCTTTAGAAGAGCACCCCCTCCTCTAAATAAGAAAAGAACATTGACATATTCTAAGTTTAGTCATTAACTCTAAGGATAGGCTGGGAGGATACAAGCTCTCACTTCAGAGCTCCCACTCACACTTCACCCGAAGGCTAAACTTTGATATTAATTACTAATCTTAGAACCAATTTGGGGATTTCAGCCGTCACCCTGAAATCTCCACATTGAAGTCCTTTAAAACACATTTGCCTATTTATTTGCACTCAATTCCCATGAACTACGCAATTCATCCATGGAAATTGAATGGATCTTTTGTTATTGTTGTAGGACATTAAATCCCTTCAAACTTAATGTTCAACGACATATTTTAACATTTCAATTAGCCAAATCAAAAGTAACATAAGTTCTAAATGAAAAACCATCACAATCTCTTCAATACATTAAAAGCACATCAAATCCACATCAAACCATCATCACATCTCTAGGAAAGAATAAAGACAAAGAAGACTACTCAAAATTCATGGAGAATATATGGATTTTATATATAAAAGAAAAGTCGTACGAAACACAAAAGAAAATACAACTTATCTCTTTCTCTTCCCCAATGCAATCCCTTTGAAGTTCCTTTGAATCCTCTTCTCTCTTCTTTACTGATTGTCTCTTTAGAATGGAAAGGAAGAAGCAATCTCTCACTTTACTTCTTCTCCTTCACTCCTTAGAGAAGAATTCCTCTCAAATCATCACTTCTACACACTACTCTACTAAACCCTAACACTTAACACACACTAGAACACTAAGAGAGAGCAATAGAATGCAAGAGAACCCCCCTCTCTCGTCCAAAATCAGTTATTTAAGAGTTAGGGATGAAATCCCAAGAGTTTCCATAGGCAACCCTTCAAAATTTCACCAAAACTCTCAAAATTTGAATTCCACCGACTTTGGACGCTGGCGGCGCTCTATCGTGCCAATTAATTGATGGAGTCTCTAGATTTGGGCGTCGGTGGCGCCAGAACACTTTTTCACCATTTTGCTCTATTTTACTCCTTTTTGCTCCGAATTCGTTCTTTTTTGCATCTTTTCGTTCCAATCACCTAAAATCATCATACCTGCAACAAATCATGAAAAATACCTTTCTTTAAAGTGCAATATCACCAAAAATGGGTAAAATTAGATAGAAAAAATTGTATATATTATTGGTGCATCAAAATCCCCCAAACTTAAACTATTACTTGTCCTCAAGTAATCCTTTTACTACATAAAATATAACTCTAGGCAATGTACTTTTCAGCTGTAATACACTAAAATTTTCATTCAAAAGAATATATTGATTAGATTTTTAGAAAACTTTTAGTAACTCAGGTCAACATTACAAGTATAAGAATATTCAGTACTCAAGTCTAAGAGTTCTAGTCTTCTATTTATTTCAAGATAAACTAAAATTTGTCACATTAAGAGTGCCTTAAAAGAATATGTGGAAAAGGGGTTCATGCAAACTTTAATAGAAAGTAGGCTAGTAATTTAAATATAAATTCAAAAATGAAATCAAGTTTTCCCTTTAGGGTGATTCAAGTGAAGCCAATTTTTGATTAGGCATCTCCTCAAGCTTCTCCTCATAAACATTTTTCTTTCTTTTTTTTTTCTTTTTCTTTTCTTTTCTTTTTTTTTTGGGATTATTTTTTCAATCCTTCTTTTCTTTTCTTTTCTTTTCTTGATGATTACTATACTTGGATAGCCTTTAATGATTTTGAACTTCACTCTCCTCTTTCTAAAGTTCAAACTTGAAACACAACCTTATTTTATAGTTAGGCACAAGCTTTATTATTTTTCATAAAGTCACAATCTTTTCTTAATACACAATACTTTAAGTCCCTTAAAATTTCAAAAATATAGTTTTCTTTACTTTAAACAGTTAACTAAAATCAAATCTTTTCATACCAAATATCTTACTTCTATAAAATCAACTTTTATTACCAAAAATTTTCATCTTATCCTTCCATAATATTCAACTGAATTAAAAAAGTTTTAGTTATCTTACAATGAGGTTCAACTGCCTGAAGTTATGCTAATAACTTTTGAAAATATAATAGTTGAGAACAAATAAAAGTTTAGTATTTCTCTTCCCTCCCCCAAACTTAAGTTTTTCAATAAATTTAAAACAGTTCAGAGTAGAAGAAAACTAACCTCTTTGTGCTGGGATTCTGAAATCTTCAACAGCTATCTGGTATTAATCAAATTTTACAGTTAGCAGGCATGAAATAATTAGTAGCAGTGATATAAAAATTTTTAAATATTCACATGGGTAAAGAGAAATTAACATTAAACATCCAAATATCCAACATAACACTACAACATGAAACAAACAATCACACTACTAACAGTACAACTAATAGTTTTAAAATTTCAGTACAACATAACAATACAACATGAAATGTAAATAACACTACATCACACAGTACAACACAGGGTTACACATCACATGACAAATAAATATCCACTACATCACATCAGTACAACACAACAAAACAAGATCAGCAGAAATAAAAAAAATAAGCAAACTATCTACCAGTCTCCATCACTAGGATCAGCAGCAGGGTCATCAGCAGCGTCAGGTCTATATGGTGTATAGCTGGGGCAAGTAGAAAAAATCACATTAGTCTCCCCCCTCATAAATCTGACCTGAGCATCGTAATAAGCAATATCAAACTCCACTCTCCTCTGTAGATAATCTTCGTTCACATCACTCATTGCCTCAAATACATCCATCTGAACATGGAGTCTATCCATACTAGTACTCTGTAGTCTCAGCTGCTCCATAATATCAGATAAGGTGGGCAGCTCAGATGTAGATGGAACATCATAACTTGTAGTAGGAATATCAGTACTCTTACGCTCAACTCTGGCTCCCATATGAAACTCATAAGTCTGAATAATATACTTTGTAATAGGTCTCAATGGTATAGCTACTTCCTCAGAACTACTGAACTCCACTCCAGACAAAACACACAGGGCATGGATTAAAGCAGGATGTCCTAATCCTCCAATCGTCTCGCCTTTTGCAATCGTCTGAATATTCTTGTAAATAATAGATCCAATATGAATCTTTTTCATCTTCTGTATACAGTAGTTCAGAATCGCTCTATCTCTAGTAACTTTGCTGTGGTAATAAGATGGTAATAGCCTTGCAGAAATGAAATAATGTCAGACCCTTGAAGCAACATTCAAAGTGGAGGTGAGGAAATTTATCAACTGTTTTTTACTTACTTTCCATTCTCCATGCCCGTCAGTCAGAAAAGCAATAACTTCTCTAATATTCTCCCTTCTAGTGTCAAAGTTTTTGTACTCAAACACGAATGGTTCTCGAGACTGATAGAAAGCATTGATGCATTGAGGGGTAAACTCAACCATCTTTCTTCTAACAAGCACATACTCAGTCTCAGTCCAGGGTAAATTGGAATAGAATTCTCGAACAACTCTCATAAAAACATTCGCAGTGAAATAACAAAATATTTTTTAGTTTCGCTCTACAATTAATTTTTCTACAAATATGCCAGGACTATCAAAAGCTCAATCCAGGATACACTTCTTGTTGTGAAGGATAGAGTTATAACGAAATTGGGCTTTGATATTGATGAATCTCTCCTCATCAAAATCCAATTTCCTCTTCCCCCATGGATCCATGTGAATTTCTAAACCTTGCAAGAAAATTCCAATAAATCCCAAATTCACAATGTATCAACTTCAAACACTACCTTAAATAAGTAAGAGCAAATTTCATCATGAAAATCTCAAAATCTCTCTAAAGCTCAAAAAATTCCACCATAAGCAATGTGAGAGATTTCCATGGTAAAAATGCAAAAATTCTAACTTAAAGTGAAGCTCTTACTAAGAGAAGTGCAAATTTGGTGTCGAGAAGCATTGAAAACTCCTTAAATATGGGATCTAGCAAGCCCTAGATCTTCAAAATCGCGAAAATGGAGGAAGAAGACGAAGGAAATGGAAAAATTTGCGGGTCAGGGCAAAAATCGTGAAATCGAGGGTTTAAGACCTATTTCTGGGTTTGGGCGCCGGTGGCTATCGATAAGGTGTCTGCGGCGCTCTATTTAAATATATTGGCCAAACTCTCTTGATTTGGGCGCCAGCGACGCCCATTCTGGCGTCGGCGGTGCCAGTCCAAAATATTTTCTGGATCTGAAAATTTTTTCGTAATTTCGATCGTTTCAACGTCCACAATGATGTTTAACACTTCAATAAGCATTTACATAATCCCATAAGCAATAACTAACACATTTCTTCACACAAACAACACACAACAATCTTATATACATAAAATCCAAGTTACATCAACACACCAAATAAGTTCATTCAAAACAACTATTATTAGATATTTAGTGCAGCAAGTACTCTACGATAGGCAAGCACTAATATCTAAGCACACAATAAAAATAAACACATCCAAATCCAAGTTCAAAGCAAAGCAAATACTACACAAACCAAACATAAATAAGCAAAGCAATCTAAACACACAACATACATAAGTAGAATCCATCAAATTACTCCATGTCAGTTTCAGAACTATCTTCTCCTCTAATGTCTTCAAATGATTGCTGATGCACAAACAAGTTATAGAATGGACAAAATGGAAATTCTTCATATGATTCCTCAGCAATCACTGCGTTCTTCTTCATCAGATTGATTGATCCCATCTCAATTCAACCAGTGTGATCAAACTGCTCTTTCATTCTCTAATCTATATGATCAAATAAATCAGAAATGTTATTGATCACGTTCATAAAATTTCATACCTCTTTCTCCAATTGCTTGATCCTCTGCAATATAATTCTGGAACCTTCCGGAAAGTAGGGTTGAATCGGCTGTGAAGTCTGCGTCGGTTGATGAGTAAGTAGATTCATGTCATCCTCATCTCCAACTGTCTGGTAGTCGTAGAGATTGGTTGGATCAATAGGACTCCATGGAAGAATAACCTTTTCCCAACTTTCATATGGAACTTGTGACTGACTACATAACAGGAATATGGTGGACGGGTGTCCAAGCCCATATTTAGATCCATGCACAATTTGTCCAGGTACTGATCACAATAAGATTACCAATGTCAATCCACCTTCCAGTTTGAATGCAGAAATTCAAAATGGCGCTTTCCTTGGTCACCTTGCTTATCTTCAACGTCGGAAGCAATTTTACCGAAATGAAGTAATGTCACTGCTTCAATACTGGATTGAGAGATGCAGATGGGAAACTAATATATCCATTCTCCCTGATTTCCCATTCCTCATTCTCATCCGTCAAATATCGATACACATCATTCATATTATCCTTCGTGACATTGAAATTAGAATAATGGCAAATAGGAAAGTTTTCAATCATGAAGAGATCATTGATTCGTGCAGGAGTAAATTGCACGAATCTACCACACACAAATACAAACCCTTGGTTGATCCCGTGAAGATTCACAAAGAATTCTTTCACAATAGGAACAACAACAGCGGCGGTAGTGAAACAAAGGACTTCCCAACGTCTCTTCTTAATAATTTCTTCCGTTCTAGTTGTAGGATTATCCATACCTCGATTTATGAAGCCCCTTTCCTTGATAATCCGACTTTTCATCATCTCTTTTTTGAACAAACGCTGCGCTTTGAAACTTATGAACTTCCTTCTATTGCAAATGCAAGATCGAGAGGTTTTAATGGCATAGGAATCCATAGGAATCGAATTGGTATTGGTGGTTTTCATTTTTCTGGAGTTAAGAAGTCAAAATTGGAGTTTCGGGAGTTATAAGGACGAAGATCCCGCCAAAAACTGCCAAAACTCGTGTTTTTAAACTTAAAAATCGTCAAGCTGAATTTGGGCTCAGGCAGCACTCAAACAGACAAGTTCAGTAGGGTAAAAATTGAAAAATTTTTAGACAAGTTCAGACAAGTTCAGTAGAATTTCAATAGGAATCCAAGTTCAGTAGGGCGCCGCCGCCAGTGGTCTAAAACCTTCACTGAACTTTGTTTGATGCGAAATATTCCAATATCTTGATTCGATCCATCATTTATCAACTTTTTAAGTAATTAGGAGTAATTAGGATTCTAAAACAACTATCTAAAAAGCATAACTACAACAAACAAGCAAACATACCACAAAGATACATATGGATTGCCTCTCATAAAGCGCTTGGTTTAACATCGTCAGCCTGACAAACCATTTAGTTAATCGAGATGACTCAGCATTAAAACCTCTTTGGAATCAGGTTGGAAGCTGTCAAAGTAAGGCTTTAATCGATGCCCATTAACATTGACAATCTTTTTAGTATTAGGATCTTTAGTATCAACAGCTCCAAAAGAATGAATTTGTACAACTATAAAAGGTCCTAACCATTTAGACTTAAGTTTTCTAGAAAATAACTTTAATCTTATGTTGTATAATAAAACTTTTTGTCTAAATTCCAAGTTATTTTTCAATATCTTCCGATCATGCCATAATTTCATTTTCTCTTTATAAATCCTATCATTGTGATAAGATGCATTTCTAATCTCTTCCAATTCATTTAATTGCATAAATATTTTCTCTCCAGCATTTTTTAAATTAAAATTTAACTCTTTTATCGCCCAATATGCTTTATGCTCCAATTTAACTGGAAAATGACAAGTCTTACTAAACACTAGTCTATTAGGAGACATTCCTATAAAGGTTTTAAAAGCAGTTATATAAACCCAAAAAGCAGTATCTAATCGAGCAGACCAATCTAATTTATGAATATCCACAGTTTTCTCCAAAATTCTTTTAATTTCACGATTAGATACTTCTGCTAAACCACTAGTCTAGGGATGATAAGCAGTAGAGATTCTATGAATAATATTATACTTCTTACTTAATCTCTTAATTTGATTATTCCTGAAATGGGATCCATCATCAGTTATGATCACTCTCGGCATTCCATATCTTGTAAATATATTTTTCTTTAAAATTTTGAAACACTCTGAGCATAACATCTTGGTAAAGCAACGGCTTCAATCCATTTCGAGACATAATCAATAGCAACCAATATATATATATATATATATATATATATATATATATATATATATATATATATATATATATATATATTGCCAAATGAAGGAGTAAATGGTCCCATGAAACCAAATCCCCATGCATCAAAACTTCAACTTCCATTATAATTTAGAGGCATTTCATTTCTTCCAGATATATTACCTACTCTCTGACATCGATCACATGATTTAATATATCTATAAATATCTCTAAATAGAGTAGGCCAATAAATTACATATTGTAAAATTTTAAAAGCAGTTTTATCAACACCAAAATGACCTCCAAATTTAGAATCATGACATCGTTGAATAATCAAATTTTTTTCTTCTTATGGCACACATGTCCTAATAATCAGATTCTTACACTATTTATATAGATAGGGCTCATCCAAAAAACAGAATTTTGCATCATATTTAAACTTCTTTTGTTGTTGCATTGTTAATCAGGTGGTACAATATCACTTACAATATAATTCACAATATCAGCGTACCAAGGCAAATTTCTTTCCATGATAGTATAAAGTTGGTCATCAGAGAAAGTTTCTATAACTTCTTTTCAACTTCAGATAATTTATCATTTTCTATTCTGGACAAATAATCAGCTATTTGGTTATCAGTTCTCTTCCTATCAACTATCATAAAATCAAATTCTTGCAGAAGAAGTATCCATCTAATGAGTCTAGGTTTTGCATCCTTCTTTTGCATTAAATATTTGATAGCGGAATGGTCTGTCTGCACAATACTTTTAGTTCCAATTAAATAAGTTCTAAATTTTTCAAAAGCAAGAACTATAGCTAATAATTCTCTTTCTATTGTGGTATAATTAATTTGATCCTAATTAAGAGTTTTACTAGCATAGTAAATAACTTTAAAAACTTTATCATACCTTTGCCCCAATGCTACTCCGATTGCATAATCACTAGCATCACACATCAGTTAGAATGGTTTCTCCCAATCAGGTGAAACAATTATAGGTGCAGTGATTAACTTTTCTTTTAATAATTCGAAAGCTCTTAAGGATTCATCATTAAAATCAAACTTTCTATCATTTTCTAAAAGTTGGCACAAAGGTTTAGTAATTTTAGAAAAATCTTTAATATATCGCCTGTAAAATCTAGCGTGTCCTAAGAAACTCCTCACCTCTCTCATAGTAGTGGGTGGCGGTAATCTCTCAATCACTCTAATTTTAGCAGGGTCAACCTCCATACCATGTTTAGAAATTTTATGCCCAAGCACAATTCCTCCTGCAACCATAAATTGACATTTCTCCCAATTCAGAACTAGATTTGTTTTCTCACAAAGCTCCAAAACTTTTATTGAGTTTTCCAAACAAATTACAATTGAAGTCACGAATACAGAGAACTCATCCATAAAAACTTTTATTCCATTATCTATCATACTACTGAAGATAGATATCATACATCTTTGAAATGTTGTAGGTGCATTACACAGTCCAAAAGGCATTCTTCGAAAAGCAAAGGTTCCATAAGGGCTAATAAATGTTGTATTTTCTTGATCCTCGGGAGCAATATGGATTTTGTGGTAACCAGTATATCCATCTAAAAAATAGAAGTACTTGTGTCCAGCAAGTCTATCTAGCATTTGATCGAGAAAAGGAAGAGGAAAGTGATATTTTCTGGTGACGACATTTAATTTCCTATAGTCAATACAAATTCGCCATCCATTAATTTTTCTTGTGGTTATAATTTCATTACTTTTATTCACTTCAATAGTTACTCCTCCTTTTTTCGGTACACAATGTAATGGACTTACCCAAGCACTATCCGAAATAGGATAAATAATTCCAGCATCCAGCCATTTTAAAATCTCTTTCTTAACTACTTCTTTCATTATAGGATTCAATCTCCTTTGCGGATCAACTCTCAGTTTATGTTCTTCATCTAATATAATTTTGTGCATACAAATCGAAAGATTAACTCCTTTAATATCTGCCAAAGTCCATCCAAAAGCTTTCTTGTATCTTTGAAAGTTTCCATCTGTTTCTATTCTTGAGAATCATTTAACTTCGAAGATACTATAACTGGCAAGGTAGAAGATTCTCCTAAAAACATATACTTTAAATGATTAGGGAGAATTTTCATCTCAAGTTTAGGAGGTTTTATGATAGATGGAATTAAGCTTTTATTTCCACCTTCCATAGTGTCTAATATTTCGAATCTCTCCTGAACATACTCCAAATCTTCATTCTTCTCATTATCTGAATTTTCATCATCTTTAATTTCTTCTTCAAATTTTTTTTATATTCTTCTTCTTTTCAAATATATTTTTGAAATGATCGTTTCTCAGATAATCATAGACCTCCATCCTAAAACATTCATTATTTTTTTCCATTGAGGGATACTTCATAGATTTTAAAATATTAAAAGTCACCTCTTGATCACTAACTCTCATAGTTAATTTTCCTTTTTGAACATCAATTACCACTCTTCCAATAGCAAGGAATGGTCTTCCCAAAATGATTGGAATTTCCTTATCTTCCTTCATATTGAGTACAATAAAATCCACAGGAAAGATAAATTTATCCACTTTCACTAACACATCTTCCACCACTCCTTTAGGGTAAGTAATGGAACGATAGGCCAACTGAAGAGTCATTGATGTAGGAGAAATTTCTCCTATTCCCAACCTTTTGAAAGCTGATAAAGGCATAAGATTAATACTTTCTCCCAGATCACATAAACCTTTTACAAAAATTTTTCACCTATTGCACACGGAATAGTAAAACTACAAGGATCTTTATGTTTTTCAGGAAGCTTCTTCTGAATTATTGCAACTACACTCTCCGTTAAGTGCAATATTTTCATTATCTGTAAACTTTCTTTTCTTTCTCAAAATATCCTTCATAAACTTAGCATAGTCACGCATCTATTCTAATGCTTCAATAAAAGGAATATTTATCGTTAATTTCTTACAAATTTCTAAAAATTTTCCAAATCTTTTATCCTTATTTTGTTTCTTTAATCTTTGAGGAAATGGAGGTTGTGGTTTTTCAATAGTTATCTTCATTGGCTCAAGAGGATAATCTAAATCTGGATAAATCTTGTTTAAACCTTTTTCAATTTCCACCTTCTCCTTTTCTAATTCAACTTCTTTTTGCACTCTAGTTTCCAATTCTTTTCCACTCCTTAATTGAATAGTCTTAAGTTGTTCCTTGTTTTGATCTTTTGGATTGATCTCCACATAGCTTGGAAGTGTTCCAAAAGGTCTATTATTAAGTGCAGTGAAAATATGTCCTAATTGATTTTCAATATTTTTCATCGCAACACCTTGAGATTGGAATTGATTTCCCATTTTCGAATCATTTCTTCTGTAGAAAACTTCTTATCCTTAAATTGTGGGTTACTATTGAATCCAGGGGGATAAGATGGTCTAAAATTAGTATTTCCTTGATTGTTTGAATTTCCAATTGGATTCATAGAATTGTTAGCCCAGTGTGGGTTAACATTAGCATTATTATTATTCCAATTAAAATTTGGGTGATTCTTCCAACCAGGATTATAATAATTTGAATAAGGATTGTTAGGTCTATTAATAGCATTTAAAGTCTCATAAGGCGTTTGAGATTCAGTTATCTGTCCAAATAAATTTTTCGCCAACACTTGAGGTGGTTAAGAATATTTTATTCCATATTGATCTATTTTTTTAGAAAGGGCTGCAATTTGAGAAACTACCATAGTCGTCATATCTGAATCATGAACACTAGTTACTCTCGTAGGATTTACCCGTTTAGAGGGCCATTGAAAATTATTAGTAGCCATTTCTTCAATTAATGTGTTTTCTTCATCAAAAGGTTTTGACATTAATGATCCACCATCAGCAGCATCTATAATAGATCTCAATGATCCCACTAATCCATTATAAAATGTTTGAATTATTAACCAATCTGGTAAAACATGATGTGGGCACTTCCTAAGAATATCTTTAAATCTCTCCCAAGCTTCATATATTGACTCTCCTTCAAACTGACAAAACGATGTAATATCATTTCTTATCTTAGCAGTCTTTGATGGAGGGAAATATTTTGATAGAAACTTTTAAGATAATTCTCCCCAAGTTCTAATAGATCCAGGTGCTAACGTGTTTAACCACACCTTAGCCTTATCCCTTAACGAGAAAGGAAAAAGTCTAAGTCTGACAGCGTCATTAGACACTCCATCATATTTAAAAGTAGCACACAGTTCTAAAAAACTAGCGAGATGTAAATTTGGATCCTCATTAGGTGTTTCTCCGAATTGATTATTTTGTACCATTTTGATAATAGCAGGTTTAAGTTCAAATAAATTAGCAGCAACATCAGGATTTTGAGTGGTTATATGAATTTTATCTGCTGTTGGGTTAGCATAATCTCTTAAAGGTCTTGGCAAATTTTCATCTCACCTAAAATCATCATAACTGCAACAAATCATGAAAAATATCTTTCTTTAAAGTGCAATATCACCAAAAATGAGTAAAATTAGATAGCAAAAACCGTATATATTTTTGGTGCATGATCACTCCATGTACTTGGCATTGATGACATCTCTTAGTTGTGTCCATAAAATCTACAATCATTGCTGACCAGTAGTATCCAAGTCGTTTGATTTTCATTTTCATCATCGTATCTCACTGGTGAGCTCCACACAATTCAGCATGTACTTCTCTGACGATATTCCGTGCTTTTGCTCTAGCTAGACACCTCAACTACATCTAATTAAAGGTTCTTCTGTACAAAACATTATCAATTAAGGCATACGACAAAGCCCTTTTCTAAATCAGATGTCTTACTGATTTAACTTCTGGCAATCTTCCTCTTTACAAATTTTCTATTAATGGTTGTCGCCAATCTTCTGTATCATTTGACACTTCAGCTGCTATCTCTTCTTTTCCATGCATGTGCAAACTGTCAATGTGGATCTGCGACGACACTTGACTTCCTTGCACAGAAATATCTATAGAATCTTCGGGTGGACAAGCCAATTCTTTAGCAAGCTTTGCTAAAGCGTCTGCATGGGCATTGTCTGATCGAGGAATCCTATATAATTTCACACTGGTGATCAGCTCTAACAATTTCATCATCCTTCCACTTGCTGAATGAATAGTTGTGAGTCACCATAAATGGTAATGTCTGTTATTTCCATTAATATTGCCAATTCTAAACCTGTGATTAAATCTTCAGAATATGTTTTGCTGTTGGTGCACGACTCTTTCAAGTGGTAGGAGAATCACAACATTCCCCTGATCTGGAATCACAAAGATCATACCAATTCCTGCTTTACCAAGTATCCCTCTTTGTTGTCCTCTGTCTCTTCTGACCGATGATGCTCCTTTGAAGTACACCTGTCGATGTTTGGCACTGTTCTGTTCCACCTGTAGTATATGCTCATCTGGTAGTTTGTCGTTGAAAGGGGGCCCAGATGGCAGTGGATGCGCTGCAAGAAAGTGAGCTAGAATCTGCCTTTTGATAGCACAAAGGGGCACAAAAGTTATGTTAAATTGCAATAAAATTGTTGACCATCTTGCTAAGCATCTGGAAAGTGTGGTTTGGGTCATTAAATATTGTAACGGAATAACTTTTAACATCATGTTGACCTTATGACAAAGCATGTAATAACTAAGCTTTTGAGTGGTGAAAATCAAAGATAGACTATGTTTCTCAATAGGAGGTTACTTTACCTCTGCTGGTATTAGACATCGACTTAAGCAGTAGAGCGTATTCTCTTTGCCCTCATCATTGACTTGGGTGAGCAAGGCTCCGAGGGACTCATCTAAAGCCGCGGTATAGGTATCAAAAGTTTACCAGGGATAGGGGCTGCTAAAATAAGAGGTGTCGTTAATTATCATTTCATATCTTCGAAAGCCTGTTGACACAGCTCTCCCCAAAAGAATTTGGCATCCTTTCAAAGTAATTTCGAAAAGGTTAAACACCTTGACAGATAAGATTTAAGGTGCGCCAGCTATGCCAATTTACCTTGAAAAGAACGTGATTGTTTCAAGGCTTTAAGAGGAGGAATTTCTAAGATAGCTTTAACCTTGTCTAGGTTGATTTCGATTCCCTGATGACGGACAACGAATCCTAGAAATTCCAGGAGGTAACGCTGAAGGTGCACTTTAAGGAATTCATCTTGAGATTATATTGTTGTAATCATTCAAATACGATCCTCAAATCATATAAGTGGGTTTCTTTCATTTTTCTCTTGATGACCAAATCGTCCACGTAGCAATCCAGTTGGTTGTAAATGAGGTCATCAAAGATTTTTTTCATTGCTCGTTGGTATGTAGCTCCAGCATTCTTCAGCTTAAATGGCATCACGGTGTAGCAGTAAATTCCAATCGGAGTTCTGAATGATGTGAACTCTGCATCCTCTGGAGCCATCTTAATTTGATTATATCTCGACGATTCAACTATGAAGGAGAAAACCTCGTGTACCGTCGCAATGTCCATCATTAGTTTCGGTATCAGTAGCAGAAACTCATCCTTAGACATGCTTTGTTTAAGTGCTGGAAGTCGACACACACTTGAACCTGTCCATTCTTCTTCTTTACTAGCACAACGTTGGCTAACCATGTCGGGTATTGCTCTTCTCGTACAAAGCTAGCATCAATTAATTTCTTTATCTCGGTTGTGACTTGTTGCTCTATATCAAGATGCATTCTTCTAGGAGATTACTTTATTAGCGTTGTACTTAGATCTACTCTAAGTTGGTGGACTGCAACTGCCGGAGATAATCCAGGCAATTCATCACAACTTCAGGTGAAGCAAACTCTGAATTCTGACAACAACTTGATTAGATATATTGATTTCACTTCTCTGAGTAGCAAACTTATAAAAGTTGGCCGGGGATGCTCCTCATTCTCGAGGTTGATCTCTGTTAATTCATCAACTGTTGAATTAAATTTCTCTTTGAACTCTGGTGAAGCATCATCTATCGGTTTATCTTCAAATCCATATCAAATATCAAGGCAATTTTCTTTTGACTGGCTAGTAACAACCATGCAAAATTCTGAGTCATCGACTGGTCCAATCGTTCCAAACCCAATACCTTCTTTCGAATTGATTTCTTTCCTTTTTCACTTCATAATTTTTCAAATGATTGTAACTTATCCTTTGGCATTTGCTTTGGCACATACTCTTGTTGAATTAATTTTTGCACACACGGTGAAAAGTAACCAAAAGGTAATTGTTGACCACATTTTTGGTGAGGTTTAAACTTTCTCTTAGTGCTTAGGACCTAGCCATAAGTTTCTCCTTTGACTATCCTAGAAGACTAGACGTGGAGCCCACCATTTAGAAATTTTCAGCCACTTCTTAACTCCTCTTGGGACTAAACTTGGATGGTTACAAACCTCTAAATCGCCTTGGAAGGTTAAAACCACTATATGGAGAGCCAATAGTGAGTTCTTATAGGAATGTTTGGACTTTAGGTAACCCTGAGTGACTTAGGCTTCTCTTGCAAACACACACACACCCTTAAGCCATTTGACCCAAACCTTAAACTTTACCCCTTCTACCCTTTAAGAAACTCACATGGTTGAACCAAAACCACTAGACTTTGATTAAGATGGCTAGGGCCAATATGTGAAGGATCATAAAGTGGTTGCCATTTGGCTAAACTTGGTCTCAAAGTGGTTAGGCACGACTAAGGTCCATGACCCATGCTCCTAAACCCTAATTCCATCCCAAACCACTTCTACTCAAGCTCGACTCCACAAAAATGGTCCCATTCTTCTCTCTTTAAAACTACCTTCTTTTTTCCAAAATTTCAATTTCTAACCTCGGGCCCCTAAACTTACCTAAAATTACCCAAGTTGCTCCTATAACCATGAAATCGCCCAAAATTCCCCAAATTACCCAAATTCCTCCAAACACCATTCCAAATTGTTCCCCACAACCAAAATTAACTAATTAATCACATATTTACCAAATCTCTCAAATATTCCACCAAAACCCCCAAAATGACCAAAATGCCCCTCTTGGCTCAAAATTCCAAAAATTCCCAAAAATTCCAAAATCTTTTAAATATTCCCTATATCATTTTCTTCAATTATCACATGCCCAAATTTCATCAATTTAACCAAAAGCGCCAATTTGGCCCATTTAAACCAAAAGTGCCCAAATTAAGCCCAATGTCTACCCAATTGACCACAATCTTACCCAATTCCAATTCCAAGCTTCAATTCAACATCTTGCATAGCAATATAAACTAAATCTAAGCCCAATTTGACCCACATTCAAATTCAATTCCACTTGAAATCCAAAATCTCAAACTTTACCTAAATGATCCAAAATCCCTAAATTGACCCATTCTTAACCAATTCCCCCATATTTCAATCCTAAACTCATCCTAACACTCCCACAAACAAAATGCAACATCAATTTGGGCCCAATTTAAACTCAAATTTCACCCAAATCCTATTCAAACAAAAATACCCAAATTTGCCCTAAATTACCCATGAGCCCAACCCAAATACAATCCAATTCAACTCAAATTCTCTTCAAAATTGTTCTAAAATCTTCATATCACATTCCTACACCAAACACAACATTTATTTAGCTAAAATTTTGACTAAAATCTCATTCAAAATCCCTTTGAACCAAAATCCCCAAATTTTCCCTAAATTTGTCACATGACCTAAATTTCCCAAAATGAATCCCCTAACCCTAAAGTTTCCACCCAATTACTATCCAAAAATCTTCATGACAATTACCAACATTAATCTGAACCATCAATTAAACCCTAGCCAAGCTCTAGCCTAACCCAAACCCAAGTTCAACCCAACTGTCGACATATTTTTAGGTTGAATGTTGTATTTTTGAAAAGGGGTCGCCTACAGAAATTGTCGGCAAAATTTAAATTTTAAATTTAATTTAAATATATATATATAATTTAAAAAGTAGTATTTCATTTTGAAAATAATTTTAAGTTTGAAAATTTTAAGATATGAAATCAAACTGATCTCACATCCCGAATAGCTTATATAAATGAGCACCGCACCACAAACCGTGTATATATCCCGAAGAATAGACACACTGCTTGATGATGAGGCTCGATTAAATAAGCTATAAGATTTGTGACATCTGTTTGGTCTTCGAACCAATTTTCTAAGCCGACAAGTTCCCCTGCTTAATATAAAGAAATTAAGCAGGGTTTATATTACCTGGGTTCTTAAAGTTCCCTATAAGGGCAAGCCCCTATAGTTAATTACATCTTAAATGACTGGAATCATTTAAGAAAACTCTCGATAATGATTAGTGGTTTTGCTCTCAAGAATTTCAAAGTTTAAGGTTTTCAAAGGATTTGAGTTTTGGAAATTTCAATAGGGATTGGATCAAATTTGGAACAATTTATTTTAAGAGTCCAAAGAAAGAGAAGTAGGAGAAGCTGAGGATCCAAGAAAAATCTTGGCAACTTCTCAAACTATCCTATTGTTTGGCTTCAATTTGGGAGTTTATTTAATATTACAATCCTGCCAATTTTAATTAATTATGACTTATATTTGTATGACTTGATCATACAAATAGCCTCGAAGATGTGAGATTTTATGTCGTACCAAACGACTACGTCGGAGTCCTAAGACCAGTTAGGGCTTAATTTACATGACATGATCAAGCAAATGCCTAACGAAGAGTTGAGGACTTATGTTGTACTAGGCAAACTACCTCGAAATCCTATGGCTTTGTTATTTAATTCTAAGAAAGGTTTTGATGAAGTAGACTCAAGTTTTGCAGATGACGATGGTCGAGCTGCCCACCATGCTCCAAGTTCCTTGTTGTTGCAGAGGTTTAGTTTTAGAAGTCATAAATCAGGAGACAAGAGAAGTATTTTGGTTTAGAGAAAATCTTAAAATCTAAGTGTTTTTTAATATTTTAATTAAAACAAATCTTAAAGTTAATTAAACAGAACCGATTAAGATCCCACGGTTTCGTCATCCCGGCATCGTTATTTTCATCGAATTCACTTAGTCCAGATGAATTTGCTAAACTCAACTGAATGAGTTCCACACTTTCATTTAGACCTTGGGAAATCCCGTTAGCAACACGTGAGTTACATCATCCGAGGTATTCCCGATCATTCAATGAGACGTTTTAATTTAGTTGTGATTGTAGTTTTGTTGTTCTGTTTGTGATTAAATTTTGAGTTATTTTATATTTTGGAATGTTGTGGCGGTGAATTTTATCTTGCAATGACTTTTAATTTAGTTTTGGTTTCGGTTCGGGGACTACCACTAAAGGTTTTGGTTTTCATGCAACGATCTTGTTTAACATGCAAGAAAAGTAAAGTACAGGGCATGTAAGTAAATTACAATAAAGTAAATTACAAGAAAATAAAAGCGTACCTGGAGGGTCTTCCCGTCATCCCAAGCTACACTTAAAACACATGTAAAGGCATTTAAATATTTCAACAGATACCTAGGTAAAGCTAAGGGAAGGGTTTTAGTTGTCTACCAAATTCTTAATCCTATAATTAGTCATCTCCTATGACGTCTAGGTTCTTGGTTTGGTTTAAGGATGATTTTCTTCATCAAAGAACAATTAAATTCAATTGTTCTTCTAAAACATCCCGTCATATTGAGGAAGTTCTTAGGACGAGTCCTAAACATCTTTTCAATATTTCTGGGATTGTTTTGAGTCCAAGTAAATTTAGTTGCACAGGTTAATTAATCATCCAGGAGTTTATTTAAACTTTGTTTCTTACTCAGTGAACTTAGATGAATGAAGTGGCATCTCACTTAATACTCTATTTAAGAGTTATAATAATTAAAGCCTTTAAGGGTAAATTGGTTTATCGAGAATTTTAATCATAATTAATTAAAAGTTTAAATTAATGGTTTAAAGTGTTTTAATTTAATAATGAGGTTTTAATTGATAATTATAAGTTTGAAATAGTGTTCAAATTATTTTAGATTTAATTCTTAAAGATTTCATTTAGGTTTGTTGTTAAATGATTTTAATTCAATTTGATTTTAATTTAATTTAATTTAATTTTATTTTATTTTAATTTTAAATTTAGTTTAATTTAAATTTATATAATTTTTAATTCAATTTAATTTTAATTTAATTTAATTTAATTTAAATTTAATTTAATTTAATTTTGATTTAATTTAATTTAATTTAATTTTAATTTTAATTTTAATTTAATTTAATTTTAATTTAATTTTAATTTTAATTTTAATTTAATTTGAATTTGAATTTTAGTTTAATTTTAATTGAATTTAATTTTAATTTAATTTTAATTTTAATTTAATTTTAATTTTAATTTAATTTTAATTGAATTTATTTTAATTTAAATTTTGATTTTAATTTTAATTTTAATTGTTAGTTTTAGTTTAACTTTAATTTTAATTTGTTTTAATTTTAGTTTTAATTTTAGTTTTAATTATTAATTTGAACTATTATTTTAATTTTTAATTAAGAATTGAGTATTGTTAAAGTGACTTATTTAGGGATTTTTAAATTAAAGAATAAATGTCCTCTTAATAATATCCCTATTTTAATGATCTAAAGTTAAATATATTTTTTCCAAAATTTAAATTATTTAATTAATTAAAGTTTCATTTTTGATATTTTCAAAGTGTTTAATGGGTTTATACCCCTTAATTTCCCAAAGTTTCAATCATCCAAGAGAAAATTAAGATCAAATATTTTACCTCCCCAGTTCATTAAACCTATAATTTTAATTAAGGGTTGAAATTTTTAATTACGTTTATGCCCTTTTAAGCTTATTTATTTAATAACTCACTAAATTGAGCTCAAATGAATTGGAAATTTTTATGTCACCTCACTCACATGTCAATTAAGACATTAGAGGAGAAAATGTGATTTTTCTGAATTTGATTTATTTATATAATTATTTTTAGTAGAAAATAAGGGTATTCAAAGAAAATTCAACAACATGACCAAGGAAAGGTTGCTATCCTTAAGAAAATTATGGGATGTTCCTAATGACCGGAGGACCACTTGGACTAATTTTGGTGATTTTTTGAGTTATATTTTATTTATTATAATTATTTTGAGTTGTAGAGTATTAATTAATTATAAAATAAAATTAAAGTTGAAAAATGGATTTTATATTTTTCTTAAATTTCTCTGACCTCAAGTAGTTCAAAGAAATAAATTTTATAATTTTCTGATTTGTCTTAGATTTATTAGAATTATTTTAGTGAAAAAGGTTAAAAACTCATTTTTTTAATATAAAAATTACATTAAGCCTTTAAAATTCAATATTTTACCCTAGGGACTCAGGAAAAATATTTGGTCTATTCCTAAGTGATTAGGAATTAAAATGTGACATTTTATGATTTTTAATATTTTTATGATTTTTATTATTTTTTTAATTATTAAAATATTTAAATATTGTGAAAAATCAACTTTTTTAAAAAATTCTAATTTTAATTCTCTTGAACTCCCCTGATATCAGAGAAGCCCCAAAACCATTTTTGTAAATTTTTGAAAAGTATTTTTTGAGTTATGAATTTTTAAAGTTCCATTTTGCTTATGAGGCGTAATCAACCCATTTGGTAGGGTTAATAAAGTCCAATTGATTTCAAATTTTTATGTGAGGTTTCTCTGATCCTTAAGATCAGTGGAGAATTGTTTTCAAGTCAATTTGTTGTGTGGTTAACCCTAATTAATTTAAATTCAATTTTAGGGGTTTAGGACAATTAAGGTTATTATGAATGAGTTAACTCAAAATATATTTTTCATAGGGCCCTCTAGTCCTAAGGAAAATTACCAAATTTTCCTAGAATTTATTTCACAATATGCTAATTATTAGAATTAAAATACCTAAAACAGTGACATGAAATTGAAAATTTAATAACTTTTCACAGAGATGGCCTCGGACCTTGAAAAATTCAGGGAATGTTCCCAAGATCAGAGGCTTCAAAAGCCCTATGGTCTCATGAAATGGTGAATTGTTTATGCAAATGAAAAATCAAAATACTGGAAATAGTAAATAAATTATTAAAAATAAAATACTCATCCAATTAAATTGATTTCTTCTCCACATTGTTCTCCTCTGCTCACTAAGCAAGTGGATATTTTTATTTTATTTTTGTGATTTTTCTATGCTAAGATATGAATTTTTGAAGTTGTGGGCATTTAAATAATTCGAAAATACCCTATTTATCTACTTATCCGACTCGGCGCCAGCGCAACATCGGAAGCTCCAAAAGCCCACGCGACGCATTCCCATTTGATACCTCCATTCGACTCAGTGCTCCAGGGGCCCGCAGTTCACGCAACATTCCCTTGTCTGGAGCAATCTGAACCGTCCGCTCGATACACGCGCGATCCAACGGTTCCCGGTCATTGTCTACGACTGGTGTGCACCCGTGACCGTCCACACTAAGACCCTAAGATCTCCCTCGATTCTCAATGGATTTTTGTGTTCTTATGCTCTATGGATTCGTCTTGAAGAGACAAACACATCCATACGGTTTATAGGCTATGAAATTAACTTAAACAAAATGGAGAATCACTGGAAGCTCGGGAGGAAGAGTGAGTTCATACATTTGCTCAGAGAAGTGAAGCTTCGATCTGAGAGTTGTGTCACCTTCGATGGAGTCCAGGCAAGCTCCAGATGAAGTCTCTGGCTCTGGGGAATTTTCTAGGTATGAAAGTGACCAAGGCCGATCACAAAGCTTGGAGGCTGGAAGCAATGGCTGGCCTGGTGAGGGGTCTTTTGCAGGGGAAATTCTCCTCTTAGTCTGGTGAAGGTGCAGGACCAATCAATTTGGAGATTGGCTCACTATGGTGAAGTGTCCTGTTTCTTGGGTAGATTTTCAACTCAAAAATTGAGCTCTGTTAATGGGGATTAGGGCAAAGGAACACTGGGGATCAACTGCTCTGGGTTAGGAGAAGGTCCTGGAGCAATTTTGGCAGAGTTTCCTTAAGGTCTAGCTTGTCTTTTTGGCCGAGAGGGCGGTGGGTTTAAATAGACATGGCTGGAGGGCTTCCCAGTGGCAATTGAAGGCTGGGATCAGCTGCTCAGGGGAGAAGAAGAAGAGCTCTGGAGTCCATTCGGGTTGGGACAGCTCAGCAAGGGAGAATTGAATTTTTTGGCTCACATGGAGCACTCGGCCATGGTGTTTTCCGGCGGCTGTGGTGGCTAGCCAACCAGGCATGGGTCACCATCTGACTCAGTGGGGTCAGGGGTTGAATTTGGTGAATTCAATTGGAGTTTGACATGTGTAAAAAGCTTGATTAAAATGGAATGAGGGAGAGTGTATTTTGGGCTTGGTTTGGTCAATCCATGGAAATATGCTTAGTGCACCTCCCCAGGACCTGATTTTGAGCTGAGGGAATCATTTAGGTTAGCTTGGAAGGGGTGGTGAAGTCTCCATCCATGGTGAGGGGGCTAAGCATGGTTTAGAGTGTGACATGAGTATGGTTAAAAATGCTTAATGAATGATTAGGAAAGGATCCCCTCTTCTTGCCATTAATGGCTTGATGAGGTGGAAAGTGGCTCCCATGGCTTCCATGTGGCTTGTACATGGCTCAATGACTCACATTTGGCTTGGAAAATGTTTGGTCAATTTCATAAAAGGGGATTTTATGAATTTTGACATTTTTGGTGGAAATTTGGATGAAGCTTTATTTGGAATTATTTGATCATTGGTTTAGGACTTAGGGATGATTTTAATTGAATGGATGATGTAGAGAAATGTCATGTGGGCTTTGGATGAATTTTAGGCTTTTGGATTTGGTGGAAGTGGGATTTTAGAATGGTTTAAGAAAGTGGGCCTTTAGGTTTGAAACTAAATTGGTGGATGGAAATTTTGTTAAGGATCATGCCAAATAAATGTTGCAATTGGTTTAGGTATGCGTCATGAGTGGTTTGGAACAAGTGTGAAGTGATTTTGAATTGAATTGGGTTTAATGTGGGATCTTCAGTTAAAGGGGCCAAAATGGGCCAAATTGGGCTAACTTGGGTTAAGGTTGGGCTAAAGCTGGATTTGATGTAAAATTAATGTTGAGAAATGTTTATGGGAATGTCACAAAGAGTTTTCAACTTTGGTTGGGCTTTGATTTTGGGATTTGTGCCCATTTAGGTTAGGTTTGGGCTTAGGTCAATTTAAGAGATTTTGGTTTTGGGTTAGGTTTGGGTGGAGTTTAGGTTCAAATTTTGGGCAAATAAAGTTATTCTTTTGTTTATGAGTGTGTTAGGAAGGTTTTAGAAAAGATTCGGGGCCAATTGGGGTTGAGTTGGGCTAGGTTTGAGCTAGGTTTAGGTCATGGGCCAAAATTGGGCCTTAGGCTTCAAATTGAAATTGGGCTCAAATGTCAATCAAATTGGAATTGGATTTGGTCTAAATTGATATTGGGGATGTTCATTTGGAGTTTAGAATTGAATTGGACCAAAATTGAGACCAATTGAGGTGGTTTGGTTTGACATTGGGTTCATTTGGGTTTAAAATGGGCAAATTGGGGGTTTTGGTAAAAGTGGGGTAAATTGTCAAACTTTTCCCATGATGTAGTTGAACAAAATGAAATTGGGAATATTTGGGATTTTATGGAATTTTATGGGAATTTTCTGAATTTTTGGATTTTTGGGCTAAGAAGGCCATTTTGGGTATTTGGAGGGTATTGGGGGGTACTTTTTGGAATTTTGGGTATTTTTGTCTATGGATAATCAATTTGAGTGGGGGGAAATGTTAAGGATTGATTTTGAGGAATTTTGGGAAATTTAGGTGATTTTGTAAATTTTGGGTAGTTTCAAGGGCTTTTGGTAGGTTTAGTAGGTGTAGGGCCCCGGGAGTCAAAAATTGAAATTTTGGAAAAATGAAGATTGATCAAATTTGAGTAAAATGGAATCACTTTGGTTGATCCATGAAGCCATATTAATCCCATATGAGCCATGAGAGGACTCATTTGAGGCATTCACTATGTTGTTCCTAACCCTCTTAGTCAGGGGCTTAGGGGTTAAGGACCATCCATGTGAATTACCTACATGAGTTAGGAAGTCAAGTTGGGTGAGAGTGTGGTTTTAGGACTTGGAATGTGTGTGAGAGTGTAGTGTATGTGCAAGTCAACCCTCACCAGACCAGGCCACCCAGGGTATTCCTAAGGCCAAGAAGTTCTATAGGGAACTCATCCTTTAAACCTCCACATTTGATTTTAACCCTCTAGGTGATTAGGGGTCTACAATCAGGCTTATGGGGTTTGCAGGGTGTCAAGAGGTGTTTGAATTTCTAAAGGGGTGGGTTCCAGTTCTAGTCCTCTAAGATTAGTCAAATGAAAAGCTTAAGGCTAGATCCTAAGTACTAAAGAGAGGAGAAAAAGACCTCATAAAAAATGAGGTCAACACCAACATGAACAAAATTTGACTAAAACCCCAAATCTACCAAATTCACATCCTAGATCAATTCACCATCACCCCAAACCTCTTCCATAAGCTTTATGACAATCATTTAAGCCATTTTGATTAATCAATTGGGCTCAACCATAACTTAAACCAAAGCTAACCTACTTTGAACCTAAGGTGACCTAATTGGATACATGATCCAAATTGACCCAAACCAAGCCTAAATTGACCAAACCCACTTCATGGCTGCCAACCCTAGGCTTCCTAGCACTAGTTTGACTGACCCAACCCAAGCCCCTTAAGCCATGGACTAAAGTTCCACCAATTTAGACCAATGGATTTAGCCTTTTGGCTAAGATTAAGTCCCATCTTTAAACCCTTGCATAAGCAACCTCTCTACCCAAATTAAATGCACTAAGCTCCTCCCCCACTCCTCCTTAGCCTACCAGCCACCTGCCCTGTCCTTGCCAGCTACCAGAGCCATGGCCTTAAAACTCAAAATTGAGCCATGACAGTGAGCAATTCCCTGACTGCCTAGCTGCCCTGCTCAGCCCTCACAATAAGCGGCTCAGAGCACTCATTGCATGGCCCTGAGCTCCCCTCTCCGGTGAGTTCTATAAATTGGCTCCTCCATGACCAAATTTAGGGTGCTAAAATTTTCTCCATGAAACTCTCCCAAATTGTTCCCAGACCCAATTCCAACCAAGAGAAGAAGATCCCCACCATTCTTCAGCCCTCAGACCCCTTGCCCGAGCCCAATTTCTCAGTCAAACATAAGGCTAGAAATAGGACACTTCTCAAACCTCCACCAAAACCAAATTAATTTCACCCACACCATCCCCACACCAAGCGAAGGAGTTTCCCAGTGAAAGCCCCATTCTCAAACCTCCACCAAAACAAAATTAACTTCACCCATACCATCCCCACACCAAGAGAATGAGTTCCTCAGTGAAAGCCCCATCACCAGGCCACCGATCTGTGTTATCGGCCAGACCTCCAAATCATCCTTGGTCAAACTTGGGTCTAGGCAACTCACCACGACCAGATGCTCAATCCATAGGCTCTTTGGACTCCAATGAATATGTTGAGCACATCCAATCGAGGCCTCTCCTCTTTGACCAAGGTATGGAAAGTTCTACTCAGCTCGAGCTTCCATGAATTCTCCATTTCATTTTACTTAATTTCAATGCATCATAGCCGTATAGATTTGTTCGTCTAGGCTAGATGCGTCGATAGAGACCAACCTCGCTTGATTTGGTTGAGTATCGAGTGAGATATTAGGTCTAAATGGTGGAATGTTCACGGGTTAGGATGCCTGGAGACGATGATGGGGAGCCGTCCAATCTCGTGTGTATCGGATGGACGGTGGAGATCAAGTTGGACAGAACCGTGGGACGAAAAGAGCGCGCTAAATCAGATGTCGCGTCGAATGGGAGAGCGCCACTTGTGATTTTGGAGCCGTCTAGGATGAGGTGGTGCCGCGCTGGTTAAATAGAAAAATATGATTTTTCTCATTTATTTAATTCAGTAAACTTTAAAAATGCATATCTTTGCATAGAAAAATCATAAAAATAAACTAAAAATACCCTCTTGTTGAATGAACAAAGTGGAATTAAAATCAAAATATTTTGTTGTATATTTAATTTTTAATCAGTGTTTTAATTCTCCATTGACATACATAATTCACCATGGCATGAGAATATGGGGCTTTTGTAGCCTCTGATCTTGGGAACATTCTCTGATTTTTCCAAGGTCAGAGGTTATGTCTAGAGGGAGTTGTCTATTTTCTAAGTTTAGGGCCGTTTTCTTGAAAATTAATTATAGAAATTAGCATGTTTTTCATAAAAATCTAGAAAAATCAAGGGGAGTGTCCTAGGAAAATTATGGTTTTATTTAATTTAATAAAAATAACCCTAATTTGACCAAACACTCAAAATTAGATTTAAATTAATTTGGGATAACCACACATCAAAATGGCATGAAATCAATTCTCCATTGTGTTTTAGGATTAGGAGAACACCACATAAAAATTTCAAATTATTTGGAATTAATTCAACCCACTAAATGAATTACTTAAGTAACATTGCTTATATCTGAAATTAAAAAATTTCATAAAATCCAAAATATAACTCAAAAATTCACCAAATCAATTTTTGGAGTTCTTTGAGATCAGAGGAGTCCATAAAAATAAAATTGGTTTTCTCATAAAAAAAATTCATTTTTAATCATGTTTGAATATTTTAATAATTAAAAAAATCATGAAAATCATAAAAATATTAAAATTCACCAAAATGTCACATTTGTCTTCCTAATCACTTAGGAACCAACAAAACATTTTCTCTAAGTCCCTAAGTAAAGATATTAAATTTTAAAGGCTTAAGGTAATTTTTAATATAAAAAAATAGCGTTTTCAAGCCTTTCACTAGAATAATTCTAATAATTCAAAAAAAAATCAGCAAAATACAAAGTTTGTTTCTCTAGGTTCTTAGACCTTAGGAAGATTTTAAAAAAATATAAAACCTAATTTTCCCCTTCACTTTTATTTTATAATTAATTAAATCTCTAAAACTTAAAATAATTAATAATAAATAAATTAAAATTCCAAAAATCATCAAAATTGGTCCAAGTGGTCATCTAGTTAGTAGAAACCTCCCGTAATTTTCCTAAAGACAAAAGTTTTACCTTGGTTATGTTGTTAAATTTTCATTGAAAATCCATATTTTTCACTAAAACTAATTATATAAATTAAATTAAAAATTTAAAAATCACATTTTCTCCTCTGATGTCTTAATTTACATGTGAGTAAGATGACATAAAAATTTAAAATTAATTTGGGTTTAATTTAGTAAGTTATGAGATGAATAAGCTTAAGAGGGCTTAAGGGTAATTAAGGAACCTTAGCCTTAACTAACATTTAGGCTTAACCAAAGGGGAAGGGTAAGTGTTTGATCTTATTCTTCCTCTTGGATGATTGAAACATAGGGAATTATGGGATATAAACTAATTAATCACCTTTAACATTAAAGAAGAAATCTCAATTAATTAAATCATTAAGCTTTGGAAGTTAATTAAAGCATGAGTTGTTAAGAATAGGGGGTGCGATATAGGGAGAATCTAATTCTTTAAATTGAACCCCTAATCAATGAATTGATTCAATACTATCTAGCTTTTACTAATAAAACCATAAAATGATAATTAAAATTAATAAAAAAAGAAAAATTTTAAAATCTTATGATTAAATTAAAACAAAAATATTAAGATAATCTATAATTCAAAACATCATAATTAAATTAAAACAATTTAAAATGTTAAAATTAATTTGAAATAATTTAAAATTAAATTAAAAAAATTTTAAATATTATGATTAATTTGAAATAATTTAAATATTAAAATTAATCTAAAATATTATGATTAAATTAAAACAATTTAAAACATTTAATTTTATTAAATTAAATTAATTTAAATATTTTTTCTAATTTAAAATAATTTAAAATATTTTAAAAATCAAGTAAAACTTTATAATTAAATTGAATCATTTTAAACTGCGGGGGATCTTAACCGGTTCTGCTTAATCAATTTTAATTTTTCCCCTAATTAAATTTAAGACATTGAATATGACACACTAGAAAACTTAACCTCTAAACCATGACACTTCTCTCATCTCTTGATTATCACTTCTTAAACTAAACCCTCTACAACAACAAGGAACTCGGAGCAAGCGCGGTGGGCAACACGACCATCTTCAATAATAAATCAAACCTTCATCAGCTTATCTTTCCTTAGAAATAAACAACTAGGCCATATGATTTTGAGGTAGTTTATCTAGTGCAACATAAATCCTCCCTTCATCCTTTAGGCATTTGCATAATCATATCATGCGATTTAAGCCCTAACTCATCTTGGGATTCCGAGGTTGTCGTTTATTACGACATAAACCCTCCTATCTTCCAGGCATTTGTATGATTGTGTCATACAAATATAAGTCCTAATTAATAAAAATTGGCAAGATTGAAATATCAAATAAATATATCTCTAAATCGAAGCCAAATCATAGGATAGTTGGGAAATCATCAAAGCTCACTTCGAATCGGTGATATCTCCTACCATTCTTCCTTTGGATTCCTAAAAGAACTGTTCCAAATTTGATCCATTCACTTTTGAATTTCCAAAATCCAATCATTTGAATCTAAAATTTTGCAATTCTTAAAAACAAAACCACTGATCATAATCAAGAGTTTTCTTAGGTAAGTCCTGTCACTTAAGATGTAATTAAATATAGGGTTTTGTCCTTATAAGGAACTTTAGAACCCAGGTAATATAAACCCTATTTAATTTTTTTGTATTAAATAGGGGAATTTGTCAGTCAACATAAAAAATAGTTCGCAGACCAAACGGGTGTCATAAATTTACTGATTTAGTTAATCGAGCCACATTATTAAGTAATGCAACTATTTCTCAGGATAAATGCATAGCTTATGGTGCGGCGCTCAATTATTTAAACTACTAAAGATATGAGATCGGTTTGGTCACGTATTTTTAAAAATCTAATATTATTTTCCAAACTATTTAAGATTATGTATATACTTAAATTAATAATAAATAAAAAAATGTGTCGAGAGTAATTCCATTAACTCATTAGAATCATTTTCTTCAAGAATTACACAAGGTTCAAAAGTAGAAGGTGAGTCTCAATAAAACTTGATCAGTTTAAAGCCATCATTATGGACTTCTTTGAACTTTATACTCTCGATCTTTTGAGGAGGGATTGGTGTTAGGGTCATGGCTTGAACATTATGATTAATCGATCATACATTGACTCATACTCATTCTTCTCTATGTCTTCCAAAGAGAACTCGAAATGAGGCTTCTTCTGACTTATCATTATTTCTTCTTTCTAAACTCATCCTCCTCGGAGCTTCCTTCTTCGTTGATGCTAATCACTGGCATCATCCGTTCAACAATATGGTGAGTTCTCCCTCACCCGTGTCCCCATCCTTGATCTCGGATGCGTGGCCTGGTGGCATCCAGAGCCGCCCGAGATTTTCTTGATGTTGATGTCAATTTCATCATTAGGATTCATCACTGTTTATCTATCTTATCGCCCCAATCTTCAAGAAATCTTATTTCTTCAGATCATGTAAAGGATCCTCATATAATAAGAAATTTAAAGAAAATAAAGGCTGATAAAATAGAAAATAGTAGAATAATAAATGTCAGTGATAATTTTTACACGAGGATCACATGTGAAATTTTGATAACCAGAGATTTCTATGTGTGATAACTATTTTGAGTTCTTAAATCTCCTATAAGAGCAAGCTCCTATAATTAATTACATCTTAGACATTTAAATTTGTCTAAGAAAACTTATGATTAATGTTGACACTTATTTTCTAAGAGATTTCAAGAACAAGGAAAGAAAAGTCAACGTTCAATCCTAGGATTAATATGTCATACTACCCTAAGAGTTTGATTTTGTCAATGTTATTTATTATGTCAGTTTTATTTTGTTTTGTTTAGTTATTTGTCATTATAATTTTATTTTGTTTTGTCAATGTAATTATTTTCTTATCTTGTAATTTGTTATCTATTTAGTGGCTATCCTAAAAGTTTAGGTTTTGTTTTATTATTCACCTTAATTATGTCATTTTGTTTTATTGTTTAATGTCATGAAATTTTTATTTTGTTTTGTTCTTGTTTTGCTAATGTTGTTGTTTTGATGTCATTTTGATTTTGTTTTGTTTTGTTGTTTGTCCCGTCTTTAGAATGTCGCCCTGCAAAACAGAGTTAGCACACCCTAATAACATGCAAAGTAAATGTAAAGCGAAACTTGTCTTCAACCTGCAAGAAAATAATGTCAGAGTGATTCTCATGAAAGAAATAATGACAATTTTATTTTTTTGACTTAGTTATTTTTTATCTCGTAGGAACTTAGATTTAATGTCTTTTAAATTCAGTATAATTTGAATTTAATGTTTATGAATTAGATTTAAGTTCAATGTCTTTTAAATTTAAATATATTGAATTAAACTCTAGATTCGATGTCTTTTGAGTTTTGGGGTTTTAAGTCTAATGTAGATTAGACTTAACTAAAATCTAACATAAGTTAGACTTTTAGATTTTATGACATTTGAATCTGAAATCATTTAGTTAAGTCTGACTAGACTTAGAATTAGGTAAAGTTATAGATTCAGTGTCGTTATAAAAAATATTTAGATCAAATCTTAAATTCAGTGTTGTTTGAATCCAAAGATATTAGAATTAAGTTAAGATATAATATAGGTTGAATAAAAAAAATTTAACTTAGGCATATTGGAACTATGTAAGATTTGAATTAGATTCAATGTAAGTTGAACCAAATTTAAACTTGGATTAAGTTTTATGTAGGTTGAACCTGAGTTAAGTTTGAATTATGTTCAAATTAGATTGAATTTTAAGTTAGTTTTGACTTAGACTTGGATCCAAATTAGTTGAACCCAAGTATAAGTTAAGTTTGAATTATGTTCAAGTTAGGTTGAACCAAAATATAGGTTAAGGTTAAGTTCAATGTATGTTAAACCTTAAAGTTTTAACTTTGACTCGGGTTCAAGTTAGTTTGAACCTAAGTTTTGACTTAATTTTAATTTAAGTTGAGTCTAAGGTTTAGTTAACTTGGGTTCAAGTTAGGTTGAATCTAAGTTAGAAGTTGATTTTGGTTCAATATGGGTTGAATCCTAAGGTTTGATTAACTTGGGTTCAAGTTAGGTTGAACCTAAGTTAGAAATTGATTTAGGTTCAATATGGGTTGAACCTAAGGTTGGTTAACTTGGGTTCAAGTTAGGTTGAACCTAAGTTAGAAGTTGATTGAGGTTTAATATGGTTTGAACCTAAGGTTTGGTTAACTTGGGTTCAAGTTAGGTTGAACCTAAGTTAGAAGTTGATTTAGGTTCAATATGGTTGAACCTAAGGTTTGGTTAACTTGGGTTCAAGTCAGGTTGAACCTAAGTTAGAAGTTGATTTAGGTTCAATTAAAGATAGACTTAAATAAGGTTTAGGGTTTCTTATGCTTAATATAATTAAGGTTTGAGGGTTAATTAAGTTTAGTTAGAGTTAGACTTAATTAGGATTTAGGGTTGCTTAAGTCTAATGTTGATAAAGCTTAAGAATTAATTAAATCTAATTAGGGTCGGACTTATATAGGGTTTAAGATTACTTAAGCCTATTGTAAGTAAGGATTAAGAGTTAATTAAGTCTAATAAAAGTTAGATTTAATTAGTATTTAAGATTACTTAAACTTAATTTAGTTAAGGTTTAAAGATTAATTAAGTCTAATTATGGTTAGATTTAATTAGGATTTAAGGTTATTTAAACCTAATGTGAGTGAGGCCTAGAGGTTAATTACGTATAATTAGTGTTAGACTTAATTAGGATTTAAGATTACTTAAACCTAATTTTAGTAAGTTTGAATTAAATAATTAAGTCTAATTAGGGTTAGGTCAAATTAAACTAATTAAACTTAATTTAGGTAAGGTTTAATTAAGTTAATTAGACCTGATTGGGGTTAGGTCTAATTAGGGTTTAGGATTAATTAAACATAATTTAAGTAAGGTTTGATTGATTAAATAGACCTAAGTAGGGTTTGGTCTAATTAGGGTTTAGGGTTAATTAAACCTAATTTATGTAAGGTTAAATTGAATTAATTAGACCTAATTAAGGTTAGTTTAGTCTAATTAGGGTTTAGGAGTAATTAAACCTAATTTAGGTAAGGTTTACTTGATTAACTAGACCTAATTAGTGTTAGGTCTAATTAGGATTTAGGATTAGTTAAACCTAATTTATGTAAGGTTTAATTAATTAATTAGATCTAATTAGGGTTAGGTCTAATTAGGGTTTAGGATTAATTAAACCTAATTTAGGTAAGGTTTAATTTGAGTGATTAGACCTAAAGAGGGTTAAGTCTAATTAGGGTTTAGGATTAATTAAATCTAATTTAAGTAAGGTTTAATTGATTAACTAAACCTAAGTAGGGTTAGGTCTATTTAAGGTTTAGGATTAATTAAACTTAATTTAGGTAAGGTTTAATTGGATTAGTTAGATATATATAGGGTTAGGTCTAATTAGTGTTTAGGATTAATTAAACTTAATTTATGTAAGGTTTGGATTAATTAAACGTAATTAGGGTTAAGTCTACTTGGGGTTTAAAATTAAATAAAATTAATTTAGATAAGGTTTAATAGGATTAATTAGTCCTAATTATGTTTAAGTGTAATTAGTGTTTATTAATTTAAAACTAATAAGATTATGATCTAACTTGGTTTAATTAGGTCTAATTGGTTTCTTAGACCTAATTAAGATAACTTGGTTTAATTAGGGCCTAATGGTATATTATATTTAATTAGGATTTATTAAGTTAAACCTATTGTGTTTAAGGTCTAAGTTGGTTTAAATAGTTCTAATTGGTGTATTAGACATGATTAGGATTTATTAAGTTAAACCTAATGTGATTAAGGTTTAACTTGGTTTAATTAGGTCTAATGTGATTATGGTCTAACATAGTTTAATTAGGTCTAATTGGTATGTTAGACCTGATTAGGATTTATTAAGTTAAACCTAATGTGATTAATGTTTAACTTAGTTTAATTAGGTCCAAATGATGTATTATAATTGATTAAGATTTATTAAGTTAAACCTAATGTGATTAAAGTCTAACTTGGTTTAATTAGGTCTAATTGGTGTATTAGACCAGATTAGGATTTATTAAGTTAAACCTAATGTGATTAAACTATAACTTGGTTTAATTAGATCTTATTGATGTATTATACATAATTAGGGTTTATGGTGTTAAACCTAATGTGATTAAGGCTTAACGGAGTTTAATTAGGTCTAATTGGTGTATTAGACGTGATTAGGATTTAGTAAGATAAACGTAACGTGATTAAGGTCAAACTTGGTTTGTTTAGGTCCAAATGGTGTATTATACATGATTAGGATTTATTAAGTTAAACCTAATGTGATTAAGGTCTAACTTGGTTTTATTATGTCTAATTGGTGTCTTAGACCTGATTAGGATTTATTAAATTAAATCTAATGTGATTAAGGTCTAACTTGGTTTAACTAGTTCTAATTGGTGTATTAGATCTAATTACAATTTATGATGTTACACCTAATGGCTTAACAGAGTTCAAATAGGTCTAATTGTTGTATTAGACCTGATTAGGATTTATTAAGTTAACCCTAATGTGATTAAGGTCTAACTTGGTTTAATTAGATCTAATTGGTGTATTAGACCTAACTAGGGTTTATGGTATTAAACCCAATGTGTTAAGGCTTAATAGAGTTTAATCATGTCTAATTGATGTCTTAGTCCTATTAGAGTTGGATTTGTATTAAACCTAATGTAGTTAAGGTTTAATAGAATTAATTAGGTCTAATGAGGGGTTAGATTTTTATTAATCCTAAAGTAGTTAAAGCTTATGGAAAGTGATTAAGTTTAATTAGGATTTTTTAAAGGTTTAAGTTGTATTTAAACCAAACCTAATTAGGACTTAAGGGTTCATCTTAAGTTTAAATTAATTTAAACTTAGATATTAAGATCTTGTTAATCTTAATTATGTCTTCCATGAAATATGAAAGTATTAGGATTTACTTTATAATTTTTAATTTTATAAATTCTATCCTAAAAGTCAAAAATGTCATTTCAAATTTTCAAGAATTATAAAATGTCATTTTTTGGATCCAAATTCATCACCCTAAAGTTTCTGAGGATTTCCAAATTTATTTTCAAATTCCTAATTAATGTAATTATTTTTCAAAATAATCACAAAATAGGGTTGAAAATTGTATATATCAACCTAGAGACTTCCTCAAGACTTGGAAAAATTATAGAATATTCCCAAGGATGGGACGGTTATTCAGTGAAAACTTCATATTATTTGGGTTTATAAATAATATTTAATAATTAAATTATTCCACAGAGTAATTAGTTAATCATAAATTAAATATAAGTCCTTAATTCATGACTTTAATCCTACCTTATTCTTCTCATTGCCTTGAGTTCAGGGTTATTTTTGTTATATTTTAATGATTTTTCTATGCAATGATATGGATTTTTGAAGAGTTTAAGGTTAATCTAGATTTAATTAAATCAAGATTAGCCAGAAAAATTCTGAGAGCAATGCAAGTCCTTGGAAGTGTCGAAACGCGCTTGATCCTGTGTGGGGATCAAAACACGAGAATAGTTGGGATTTAATCAGAACCGTCCATTTCCAAAACATGGAAATGGATGTCATCCGTTCATCGTCCTAAAGGCATTATAACACGCAACAGTCCATGGTTTAAGGACAGGATCTCACTCAATTCTCGATGGATTCGAGTGATTTTTGTTCCAATAGCTTCATCTGAAGAAGACAAGCCCATCCAAATGGTGATGTTAGGGTTTCGAATAGGTTTATTTCACAAAGTATCAAACCAGAGCTCGATTTGAGTCCAAACATCCATACCTTGGCCTCAGTGGATGAAACTTCAATTGGATTGATTCCACAGCTTTGTTTTGACCTTAGAAAGCTTGCCCTTAGCTCAATTTGAGGTGAAATCAGGTCTAAATATGAGTTTGATCAGAGTCTCTCATGACTTAGAAAATGAAGATAGGACAGTGGGATAGAACCTATGATGGAAGGCTAATTTTGATTGGGCTTGTCTTTGTAGGGCTCTAGGAGGCTTTTAGAGAAGTTTGTTTGAAGTTTTGAACAGCTTTATTTCAAACCCAAAATTTATCATGTTTCAAGTAGGGAAATTGGAAGAGGATGATGGATTTCATAGCTTGATTATATGGGATCAATTGCTCATGGTATGGGGAGCAATTTCTCTGTTGAAGGTTTTAGGAATTGGGCAATGTATATGTCTCCTCTCCTTCTCTTAGGGCTCTCAGGATTATGCTCAATTTATAGCCATGGAAGCCATGAAGAAGTTTAGGCTGGCTTGGGTTCACCTAGGGAAGTTACTATTCAATGTCATAATGACTCAGGATAGGATTTCAGCTCATGGATAAGCTTAATTCACCCTCCCAAGATCAACCCATGCTAGTTCCAATTAGGGTGAAGATTTAACTCAAAGTTTGGCTTCGCATTGGATGGTCCATGAGGTGTTGTTGCACTCTCTTGATTGAGCTATATTTACCTCCCCTATGTAAGCTATTGAGTTCATTTAATGAATTTCAAGAAAATGTGACACATAAGCTCCATTTTCATCCTATGCATGGTTTGGTCATGATAGTCTGTAAACATGGTAAAAGAGGTGGTTTGAGTGATGTTCCTCTTCTATTGGCTAATCAATGAAATGCTTGTAGAGTCACATGTATTAATCGGCCACCTCATTTCATGATAGCAAGTGATTTATGCTTTAGGTTGAGGGGGTGTTGACACATAAGCCTCACTTCCATGATTTACCATCATGAGACTTATCTTGGTCATTTTAGCTTATACATTCCTTATTGGTTGATCCATGATGAAGATAAAGCCTCTTAGATTGACCCCTCTCATAAGCTTACGTATCATTTGATGAGTTTGCGAGAACTTGACACATAAGCTCTCTCTTTCCTTTCTTCCATGATAGTATCATGATTAACCTTAACCTTGGTTAAAGTTTACGATTAATGGATTAGTTTATGTCATAAGGTGTTTAATGGGTCATGGGTGACCCATTTATAACCCTCCACAAGTCAATTTTAATTTTGAAAGTTAATTATGGGTTTTCTGTGTCATATGTGATGTCATTAATTTGATTTTATTTTAGGATCTTGTAATTATAAGTCCATTTTAATTAATTATATAAATAATTAAACATGTATGAAACTATAATATTGACCCATAACTGGTAAAAGTCATTTTGGGTGTTAACTAGTCGCTGCTAAAAGCGTTAATTCTCAAAGGTATATTCAGTTCTGTTTCACAGTAAGATCATGTTAATAATTAATCAGCCACTCGTATACGCAAGTATAAGTATCGTTCAAGTATTACAGGGCTTTAGTGGAGTCCTGGTTATTGATCCCACGAGGAAGGTTGGAACTACTCAAAATATAGTATAGGAATAAAATCCAATACTCAATTCACAATGCAAGTTCAGGAAATATTAAAGTTGCTAGTGTAACGATAACTAAAGGCTAAGTTAACTAAAGTTACTTTCTAAATCTTTTAAATAGAATTAACTAACACTGAAAAAGTTTTGTAATGAAAGGTTCAATTATGGAAAAGGCATCTTTCCCCTTACAATGATACTATAATGAGTGAATGATTTAGATTGATAAAATTTTGTATTGTGCCAAATAAGAGCATTCATATTCTTTACCCTCTTTAGAGTAACCCCTCTTCAGAGTTATGTAATGAACATTGGCAAATCATAGGCTTAGTCCGTAAATCCATGGTTAGGCTGGGAGGATAATGGCTCTCACTTCAGTACTCCCACTTTCCTTCACCTGAAGGCTAACCCTAGCTTTAGTTACCAATCTCTATAACCAAATTGGGCATTCAGCCTGTCACCCTAAAATCTCTAATTTTACGCCCATCAAACCACATTTCTCTATTTATTTGCACTTAACTGCCATGAAGTACGTAACTTATTCATGGACATTGAATGAATTCTCCACTTTTGTTGTGGAACACTTAGTCCTCTCAGAGTGAATGTTTCACAACAAGTTTTAACAATTCAATTGGTCATATCACAAAGTAAATGAAGTACGAAGTGAACAATAATCACAATTTCTTAACATTTAAATGGCACATCAAATCTTCATCACCACTTCATCACATCTCATTACAAGGAGAAAGAAAAAGTAAACTACTCAGAGTTCATGAGGAAGATATAACAAAACATGGATTTTATATATAAAAGGAAAGTTATACAAACCACTAAAAGTAAATATAACTTATCTCAATTTCTTCCCGAAGTAAATCTCTTGAAGTTCCTTTGAATCATTTCTCTGTTCACAACAACACTTAATTCCCTCTTTAGAATAGAAAGAGAGAAGAGAACTCTTACTTTCCTCCTTCTCCTACACTCTTTAGAGAAGAATCTCTCACAAAATAAGACTTCTACACACTTTACTCACTTACACACTCACACTCCAAAACCAAACACACTTTTCTCACACTCCTCAAGACTCCTCTCCCACTCTTATCTTCTCTTCTTGGTATCCAAATCTATTTAAAATAGTTTAGAAATGAATTCCCCATGAGTTTCCTTAAAAATCATTGAATTTGGTCTCCACTGACTTTTGGCACCGTCGGCGCATGATAGGGCGTTGTCGGGGCTGGATAGGGCGCCATCGGCGCTGGTCCGCCAAAATAATTCTGAACTCTCTAAAATTGGGCGCTGACGGCGCCAGCAGGCTGATTTTTCCCCTTTTGATCTTAAATACCTAGGTAAAGATTTAACTTCATGTTTTGGTTTTCTTTCATTGAAGGTGGGCAAAGGTGAGTGATGACTCCCTTCATTCTTGGTGAAAAATCCATGAGGGAATGACACCTCATCATTCCCTTCATAATGAAGTCATGATGCTATTTTAACCATAGTTAAAAGTGATGTGTCATGGGTTCTCATGAGTGTTTGTCATGTCATGGTTAGTTCCATGGGTTATGAATGACCCATATTTGATTTTCCATAAATTAAATTTGATTTTAACAAAATCAATTATGGAATTTTGATCTCATGGGTGATGTCGTTTTTTAATTTGAATTTTAGGATTATTTTCATATAATTCCACTTTGAATTAGTTATGTAACTAATTAAAAGTGTAGGAAATTATATCATTAATCCATAAATTATTCAAAATGATTTTTAAGAGTTAATCATTTGATTAATTTCTTCAATTTGGTTCAAAATTGGGTGTTTTGACCAACTTTGACTAAGTTAATCAAGGTTGACCAATGTTGGCCTAGGTTGATCATGGTTGACCACTCGAGGCCTAGGGTTAACCCAGATGATTTACTTAACCTTGTCATGGTTATTTTAATCATGAGGTTATTAATTTTGGTCATGGGACCTAGGTTTGACTAAGGTTGACAAAATGATCATGTTTGGTCTTTTTAATGTCTTAAATTGATCAAATAAGTCATATTTGACCAACTTAGTGTCTAACTTGACTTTGTGGTCAATGGTATTGGTATTAGGTACATTTGATGGTTATTAGGTCATGGATTGACCATCTTGACTAAATTTGACCATTTAGGTTAAGAGTTGACCAGTTTGATCATGTGGTGGTCATTGGGTCAAGGATTGACCTTTTTGACCTAGTTTGACCATTGGGTCAAGGGTTGACCGATTTGGTTAATGTGGTGATCATTGGGTCATGGATTGACCGTTTTGATTTAATTTGATCATTTGGGTCAAAGGTTGACCAGTTTAGTCAATGGGTTGGCCATTGGGTCATGGTTTGACCATTTTGATCAAGCTTGACCATTTGGGTCAAAGGTTGACCAGTTTGGTCAATTGGGTGGTCATTGGGTCATGGATTGACCATTTTGACCTAATTTTACCATTAGGTTAAAGGTTGACTAGTTTGGTCAATAAGGTGGTCATTGGGTCATAGATTGACCATTTTGACCTAATTTAACCATTTAGGTCAAAGATTGACCAGTTTGGTCAATAATTTATCAGATCAGGGTTTGTCATTGCTGATTTGATTATTTAAGAATTTCATGAATATTTAAATAAAAAAGGCTTCATTAGTGTTTTACCCTAGACATTAGGGTTTAGTGACCATCAGTGAGATTTAGGGAGTCAGTATTGGTAGACTTCCTGTCTCAAGAAGATTTAGAAATGATCCTTACAAAAGTGAAGTCAACAACTTCATATGTTTAACCTCCCTTGTAGGCTATCGAATTTGCTAAGTTGCTTCTAAAATGACTTAATGGTAAGTTCCTTAAGCATGAAAGCTACCTGAATATGGATACTCTTGAGTAGGATCTCGATCGTGTGCTGCTCCTGAAGCTGAGGCTCACACTTCATACTTATGTTCCTCCATCTCAAAATGTAATCCACTAAAGTTTTCTCGGGCTTCTTCACTCCACCATAAGATCTCCTACAATGACATGATGTTGAGCTCTGGAGAATATTTTCACAAAAAAGTTTTTTAGATTCTACAAACGACTTGATCGATCCATTTGGAGACTATTCATACCAATCAAATGCGATCCCAAAAGGCTGCTTACGAACTTGTGGAACAATAGTGCTTCATTACCCCTGCGTTGCAAAAACTTGCCCAAAATTGTGCAACATGCTTTCGGGGGTTTCCTGTTCCATGAAAAGTTTTGAAGGTCGGTGGCACAAAGCCCGTGGGATATGGTAGAACATTGAATTCCTCCGGGTAGAGTCTATCATTTGAAATTTATGCACCTACCTTAGATGGTGCTAAGGATTCGCCTGCTTGTTGTTATAATATCTATTTGATATCTTTCTCGGGTATCAAATTTTAGACTAAATCCTTCTTCGGTAGCTCATCTCTTTTGGCGGAAGTGATTTCTTTTCCTTCATCTGTAATGTGTATAATCTCGGTCTAGTTAATCTCTGAAGATGCTATCTATTATGTTTATGACTTCCCATGCATTGCAGCCATGACTGCCATGGTGGTAGCCATCTCCTCAATTCTCTTTTCTATATGGATAATATGTTTATCCCTCAGCTAAATGGCCTTTTGTAATTCATCCAAGGTGTTCTCCTCAACAAACGTTGGAGCTTTGTGCACAGATGATGTGGCCTTGGTATAAACAATGTTGATCTCCGAAAACTCCTCTTCCATGTAATACGATAAGTCACAATCCTCATCATTAACATCCATTTCTCATACCTTCACCAATTTTGTATCTCAGCTTTGAGCTTCTTCACTTTATCATTAACTGCTTTCTATTTAACTATCTTGGGATTGGTTGGCTTTTTCTGAAAATCATTTTTTTCTGTGACGGACTCTGAGGCAATGGTAACAAAAATGGTCAGAGTATCATCCATCTCAAGGTTACACTCCCACGGCTTTTCAGAAGATACCGGTACGACAACCTTAAGTAGCCACACTTTCTTTCTTGATGTTGATGCTTTGAGATTGGGTGCCTCGGTGATGCCATCATCACATCGAAAGAAATTGTGTTCCCTTGTGTGCAGACCAAATACAGTGGTGAATGTTGACCTCTCTTTTGTTGATGTCTAGTCTCTCTTTAGAATAGCCTAGAGTCTAGCTATATGACTTTTCTGGTGACTATTTTAGAGGACTAGTGATGGGACCCTTACCTCATAGAAATTCAAAACACTTCTTTGCTTCACTTGAAGTTTTGAAATGCTTAAAGTCTAACCTCTAAATGCTTAGGACAATGAAACTAAGCATTAGGAAGGTCAAGTGGAGTTCCTTATAGGATGGTCAAGCCTTAGGACTTACCCTGGGAGGTCTGGGTAAGGCTCAGACACACACTTACACATTACAATCTCACACACTACCTCACAACCACAAACCAAACTACCTTACACTTGATCCCCTACTTTTTTTGAAACTCATGTGGGTGGTCTTCCCAAGCTCTTAACCCTAAGCTAGGGTTTGATTAGTACAAGTACATGGAGGGTCCAAATGGAGAATCCATTGGTTCATGGATCAAATGGGTTATCAATTCCTTTCAACCCCAATTTTACCAAAAGTCCAAACATTTGATCCTTTTGCACCTAAACTATACCAAATGACCAAATCACACCTAAACCTAAATTTTGCCCAAAATTCCCAAAATCAATCAAAATTACCAAAATCCCTCAAAATTCATTCTAAAACATTCCTCGCCACTTAAAATGCCGAAAACGCCTTATATTCACTAAAAAACCCTAAAATACCCCGTAAAATACCCAAAATTACCAAAATACCTCTCCTAGCCCAAAAATTCCAAAAATTCCCACAAATTTCCAGAACCATCCAAATTTTTTTTTTTCAATTTTAAACCACCACATTGACCCAATTTGACCAAATTTTCCCAATTTAAACAAACGCCTAAATTGCCCCTTTGAGCTCAAAATGTCCAAATCACCCTTAATGTCTACCAAATTAACTTAAATTCTACCCAATCCCAATTGCAAACATTAATTCAACATCCCTAATCCCAAATTTTTTTCCTAGGGCACCAACGGCTTGCTGGACGCCGCCGACGGCGGGTTTTCCCGAGAGCCCTAGAATTTAATTACACAAGGCTCGTCGACGGCGCCTTCGAGGCCGCCGATAGCGGGATCGGCGAGTGGGAAGTTTTTTGAGTTTGAAATGGTGGATTTTGGCAGTTTGAGAAAATTCATCCCTTATAAACTCCTATGAACGGTTCCTAAACACTCCAACTCCCCAAAATGAATGGAAACCCATTTCAATTCCTCTCTAATGGCCTCCAATTCAGTAGATTACCCTAGATTTTAAGTTTACAACTGGAGAAAGTTCATCAGTATCGTGGGGTAGCGACTTTTCAACAAGGTGATGTCCAAGAGAAGGCTAATCAAGGAAAGAGGATTCATCAATTAAGGATTGAGTAATTCTTCATCACCAATTAAAGAAATGATTGTGCGGTGAAGATGGGAAATGTTTTGCTATACTACTGCTGCAGTAGTCGTTCCAGTAGTTAAGGAATTCTACGCCAATTTACATGGAATCAACCAAGGAAGAGTTTATGTACGAGGTAGGTGGATAACATTCAGATCTGGAAGAATTAATGAGTTATACATGCTTGAGAATGTTCCTGTCTGCCACTATTCAGATTTTGTGCCGACGAGAGACAATATGAATGAAATATACCAATATTTGATGGACAAAACTGATGACTAGGAAATTAGAGAAAATGAGTACATTAACTTTTCTGCAACACTTTTAAATCTCATTTCAAAGAATTGGCACTTTTTCATATCTGTGAAATTATTGCCGATGATGAAAATCGGTAAAGTCATGAAAGAAAGTGCAATTTTGAACTACTGCATTCAAATGAGATGGCCCATTGATGTTGGATCAATAATTGTGAACTCTGTGTTTGGGCTGATCGTTCAAGGATCATCTCAAGGGCTTGGACAACCTTTAATAATTTTCTCAATATGCAGTTTGTTTCAAGTTTCGTACAAGATTTGGGAGAAAATACTATTACCCTGGAAACCTTTAGACCCAGCTTGTAAGTTCCCAGCCAATGATGAGGAGAATGACACGGGTATGATCATGGATCAAGCATCGCAGAATTCTATTCCTATTCAACCTCTAGTAGTAGACAAGATACACAGCGAATCAAGAATCTAGAGAAGCTGGTAAAAAATTTAATGAGTACAGTTAACAATATGTTTGATTTCTTTGATCATATCGATTGGAGGATGAAAGAACATTTTGATCATACTGGAAATTTGAAGCGAGTCTGATACGCTTAATGAAGAAGATGGGATGGATTAATGAAGATTCAACTGAAGAATTCTCATTTCAACCTTTTCATAACATGTTCGTCCATGTTCAAGCAATGGGTGATATCAGAGGAGAAACCAGTACATATTCTGAAGAGTAGTAGAATTGATTTGCTTATTTGTCTCTTTATGTTATGTTTGATTTGAACTTTTTTTGTGTGCTTGCTTTTGTAGTTTGCTTTTTAATCTCGGTATAGATGAGATAGTGATTGAAATGTTTGTTTTCAACATTTTGAGTGTTATGTTTTGGATTTCGATGCTGAATAGATGGATTTTGGTTGAGAAAATACCTGTTTATGTGTGTTGTGTATTGTGTTGTAAACACTTGGATTCAATATATAATCGTGATACTTTGTTGTGTGTATGTTTATTTGTGTTAATACATCACTTAATCACTAAAATATACATTAAAATGATCGAACGGATGACGATGAGGCTTTAAAATTGATCGAAATCAGAAAATTTTGAAAAATGATCAATTTTTGAAAATCTCGCCGATGGCGCGCTCGAGGTTGCCGATGGCGTGATTTTCCTGAGGGTAATGGAATTTAATTCAATTGAGCCCGCCGACGGCATGAATGACCCCGCCGATGGCGAGATCCTAAATATTACATTTTAACCATGATTTTGACCGGTCAAATGCCACTATTCATCGTCTTCTTCCCCGTTTTACCCGAAAAGTTGACATAGGGCTTGATAGATCTCGGATTTGGAGAGATTTCAACAAATTCTAACACCGGATTTCATATTCCCTTGGTAAGAGCTTCACTCCTATGTAAAAATTTTTTATTTTCACCATGAATTTCTTCCACATTAAGAAATTTTAGGAAATTTGAAACTGTGGAGAAAGACTTGGAAGGAATTCATGGAACTTGATTTAAATTGCTTTAAACCCCCTTTAGAAGCCATTATGTTATTATTTTAGAGATTAGTTTGGATTTTTCTGATTTTGATAGATTAAACAATGGCTCCACGACAAAAGAGAAAACTCGAACACGACGAGACTCGATTTATAAATGCTAAAGCACAATCGAGGTATACTTCAATCTTTCAAAGTAAGAAGTGCATACAAGATCGAGTTTTTGAAAAGCCTGGAGGAGAGGTGGAACGGGTTATTAAAGAGGGAGGATGGGAGAACTTATGCTACACAACAAATAGAGCTACTATCGAAGTTGTAAGAGAGTTCTACTCCAATCTGACTCAACTCGAGGATGAACATGTCCAGGTAAGAAGATTCTCTGTCAACTTTAATGCTAACCACATTAACACTTTTTACGAGATTCACGACTATTTTTCTAGCGAGTATGGAAGGTCTGTTAAACGATGTTATTGACTTTCTCACTGATGAGAAAGGAGTTTGGAAAATTAAAAATTGTGAACGGATTAACTTTCCACTTTCCATGATGAATGCCCTTGCTAAGGCATGGCATTAATTCATTTGTTTGACTCTGCTACCCACCTACTATCATAGTGAAGTCTCGAGAGACAGAGCTATTCTAAATTTCTGTATTCAGAACAACAGAAGTATAAATGTGGGGAGAATAATTTATAAGAATATTATGGTCACTACAAAGAGTGAGACAAGTGGATATTTAGGGCATCCTGGCCTAATTTATGCACTTTATTAATTATCTGGAGTTGAAGCAAGAGAAATGAGGAATGGGTGTATCTGGGGAAACTAATAAGTAAAGCGAATATAAAGACTTATGAATCCCTTGAGGAATGGAGATCAGGGAGTAGAAGCAAGGCACCTTCTACTAGTAGAGACATTCCTTCTACTAGATATGACCCTCCTACCTCTAGTCCCCCTACCTCATATGATTTTATGAATGCTATGACCCTGCAGAGGAAAAGTTTTGAGCAGTTAGATGAAAAATTAGAAAGAATTGATCACAAGATTGAAGGTTTAGAGAGAAGACATGATCATGATAGTGAGTATCTTCAGAGGCACTTTGATTTTGAGATAACATATTATGATGCTCAGGCTAGGTACTATAGAGGAGAGCCTGATGTTATTTTTCCAGAATGCCCCTGGTGTACTCAGTATCAGCCCAATCCTCCTGCTGATCAGGGTGATGATGACGTTGTTTGTGATTTTGATGATTGATCTTTGTGATTGTAATGTGATGTGATGTATTTGTTTGTTTTAGTTTTGTTGTTGTACTTTAATTTTTATTGTATTCTGTGGACTATGATTTGTTTCTGGGATATGTGTTTTGTTTTGCAGTTTGCATTCTCATTTCTGGATATTTGTGATAGTAATTATAATTATGAACTGAATAGTCTAAAATAGTAAACTGTTTGTTCTGTGTTGTGAAATGCATATGTCCTGTGTAGTGTAGTTAGTTTGTTGTTGTTTAATGTTCAGTTTTAAATACTTGTTTTAAAATTTCATTACCCCAGCAAATTTGCTAAACTGTTATATGTGTAGAAAGGTTTTTAATATTAAGGTCAGTTGAAGTTAAAAATATTTTGACAAGAACCTGCAAATTTCAAAAAGATAAAAATTCCTAAAGTGCAAAGGTATGAATTTTTTATATTTAGAATTTTTCTTTCCACCCTTTATTATTTATATTATAGAAAACTTTAAGTTTGGGGGAGGTAGAAAAATATTAACTATTATATATTCTCAAATAACATATTTTCAAAAATTATAATATGATTTTTGTGATAAAATTTAATTCAGATAACTATATTTAGATTTTATTTAAATATTGTAGAAGATTCAAGGAAATATTTTTGGTAATGAAAATTAATTTTGTAAGTTAAGATATTTAGTATAAGGGGATAAGACTATAGTTAACTATTTAAAGTAAAGAAAACTATATTTTGAAATATTAAGATTCTTAATAATTTAGTTGAGAAAGAAAAGATTGGGATTCGATGATGTAAAGACTATGAAATACATATAAGGTAAAGAATGTTTGAAAGCTTCAAATTTAGGAAAATAAGAGTGAAGTTCAAAATTATTAACAGGCTATCCAGATATAGTAATCCTCACTTGAAAAAGAAAAAGAAAGAAAAAGAAAAGGATTAAAAAGCAATCCCGGAAAAGAAAATAAAAATAAATAGGATTGAAAAACAATCCAAAAGAACAAAAAAAGTAAGTGAGCAGAAGCTTGAGGAAATGTCTTATCAAAAATGGGCTTCACTTGGATTAACCTAAAGGAAAAAACTAAAAGCATTTCTGAACTTATATTTATGACTAGTTTCTTTACTAATAGAATTCTCATGAATTTCCTATCTTCTGAATATTCTAAGTGAATTGATATTACAATATATAGTTATTCTTGAAATAAATAGAAAACTAGAACTCTTAGACTTGATGACTAGATAGCCTTATACCTACAGAATTAATCTAATTACTTGAATATCTTTCTAAGAATTCTTGCTATAATATTTATATAAATCAAAATTATAGTATTTCTGAATTAAAACTTTATCATAATAAATCATAACTTTTATGTAGTACTAAAGATTACTTAAGGGCAAGTAATAGTTAAGTTTAGGAGATTTTGACCAAAGGAAAAAATATTAAGATTTTCATGCTTATTTTATACTGATTTTGATGATATTGCACTTTAAAGAAGAGTATTTTTGGTGTTTTTCTGCAGGTATGAAGATTTAAGGACAATGGAGTGAAAATATGCAAGAAGAAGCGAATTTGGAGCAAAAAGAACTAAATTATGAAAATTTGACATAGGGCACCGACGGCGAGGTCGATGGCTTCGACGACGTTATTTTCCCAAGAGTTTAGAATATATTTCAAGGGAGGCCACTGACGGCGGAGGTCGAGGTAGCCGACAGCGGGGCCAGTTCAAAGCATTTTTTCTAGAAGGCCGCTGACGGCTGAGATCGAGTCCGCCGACGGCGGGATCGGTGGTTCTTTCACAAGATACGTTGAATGTGGATGATTTTCGAAGGGATGCTTGGAAAACCCTTGGAGACTCTTCCACAACTTTAAAAAGTACAATTTTAGAACGAAAAAATGTCTTTTTGGAGTCCTCTAAAAGTCACTAAGAGTCTGTAAAAACTTATATTAGAGTCTTCTAATAGATACTTAGTGTTCAATTAGAGAGTCTACTAGTGTACATTGTTATTAGTGAGTGTTAAATTGTGAGTTCAAAGAGTGATATCAAGAAGAAATCTTCGAAGGATTGGAAGAGTGGAATGGAAGTGAGAGATCTCTTCTGCATTTCCATTTCGAAGGAGAATTCCGCATACTATTAAGAAAGGAAGAGATTCAGATGAACTTCAAAGAGTTTGCTTGGGGAGGAATTTAAGATAAGTTTTGTTTATTTACTTTAGTTTGTAGAACTTTACTTTTATATATGAAATCCAAGTTTGATTGCATCCTCTCCATGAATTATGAGTAGTTGTTCTGTCTTTCTCCTTGTTTTGATATTTTTGTGAATTGATAATTTAAATTAGTGTGCCATAAAAGTTTAAAAGAAGTTGTGATAATCTTTTACTTAATTCTTAATTTACTTTCAATCTGGTCAATTGAAAAGTTAAAATCCGTTGAGTTTGACAACTATAGTTAAGATTATATTTGAGATTCAGGGAGATCAAAATCCTTGGAAGCGTGGTGTTAATAAAGAAGGAAATAAAATTCATTAGACGTAGAATTGAAGATTTTAGAGTGACAGGCTAAAATCTTCAATTCGGTTCTATCATTTGGGTGTTGAAGTGTAGATGTTAGCCCTTAAGCGAGGGGAACATGGGAGCTCCGAAGTGAGAGCTGATATCTTCCCAGCCTAGCCGCAGATTCAGTAACCAAGCATAAGATAAGTCAATGTTATTTATGCCTAGACCAAAGGATAAAGACTAGGTATGCTCCTATTTGGCATAACACCATTTAAAACTAATTTTAATTATCTATTCACTTAAATATCTTAACAAAGGAGAAATATTCTTGCTTATATATATTTGAACTTCACTTTAGTAGAATTAGTTATCTGTTAGTAGAACTAGTTTAATTAAAAACTTAATATTATTGCCAATTGTGTATTAGTGATAGATAGGCAATTTCGATTTAGTTGTGATTCTGAATTGATTTTTATAATCCTAAGTATGTAGCCTCTAAAATATTCCCTGTGGGATCGATATCCAGGACTCCACTAGAGCCCTGTATTACTTGAACGATACGTATACTTGCATTGATTAGTAACTCTGCGATTAAAAGAATATATAATATACTTGTTACTGAAATTGAAATTACACACGGTAAGCGGAGTTGGGTCACATTCAAATTACAAAATTTTCTAAGAGAGGAAATTAAAAGAAAAATAGAGATCCAAAAAGGGTTAGAGGTCTTTTAGACATAGAAACTACTGTTCCTTTTGTATCTTCTAGTTCTCATGTTTCTTTACCTTCTACTATGATAGTTATTTCGAACGAATAGAGTAAATCCCTCAAGCTGTTGACTTTGTATGATTTAATTCTTACCACTAATACTTCTAATTTTTCTTACATTTTGTCTAATTTTTATGATGCTTCTGAAAATGATAATTCCAATTTCAATCTTGTAAACAATACTCAGATTGTACACGATCTCGACCAGTTTAACGACAATCAAAACGTGAATAACATTAGTGACAATTCTGACAACGATAAAGATGAAAATGACACTATCACATTCCAAATACAAGGAAGACCAATTTTCATAGAATTGGAACCTTTAGACTCAGAGACAAAAGAGTCTAACAGTCAACTAGATGAAATAGTTGAAATTAATTTGTAAAGTGGAAAATTTCTGCCTCTCAGAATGGCTCCTCAAGAGAATGAAAAAAAAAAAACAGTCACATCAGAAAAGATTGTTGACCTCACTTTTGTGAGGATCATTTCAAAATCAACTTGAGACAGGAAATATACCAGTATTGACTTTCTAAATCTCACTGATGGACACTAAACCCTAAAGTCTAGGGTAAGACCCTATAAATCCTTTTTAACCCAAATCTTTATGACATCATAAAATGATCAAATCAGTACTGACAAACCTTGATCTGATCAACATTGACTTAACTGTTCAACCTTTGACTCAAAAAGTCTACTTTGATCAAACTGGTCAATTTCTAACCCAATGACCACCACATTGCCCAACTGGTTAACCTTTAACTCAAAAAGTCAACTTTGGCAAACTATTGAATTTCTGACCCAATGACCACCCGTTGACCCAACTAGTCAACCTTTAACCCAATGGTCAAATTAGGTCAAAATGGTCAATCTATGACCCAATGACCACCCAATTGACCAAACTGGCCAACCTTTGACCTAAATGGTCAAGCTTGATCAAAATGGTCACCACATTGCCCAACTAGTCAATTTTGACCCAATGACCACCCCATTAACCCAACTAGTCAACTCACGACTCAAAAAGTTAACTTTGGTCAAACTGGTCAATCTCTGACCCAATGACCACCACATTGACCCAACTGGTCAACCTTTGACTCAAAAAATCAACTTTGGTCAAACTAGCTAATTTCTAACCCAAAGACCACCCATTGACCTAGCTGTCAACCCTTCACTAAACTTTGGCCAAACAGGTCAATTTTTAAAATGATCACCACATTGAACCAACTGGTCAACCTTTGACTCAAAAAGTCAACTTTAGTCATATTGGTCAATTTCTGACCCAATGACCAACCCATTACAGTTTGTCAACCTTTGACCAAGAAAGTCAACTTTGGTCAAACTGGTCAATTTTTTACCGAATGACCACCACATTGATCAAATGTTAACCTAACCAGTCAACCCATGACCTCAAAATCATCACATTGACATCATAGGTCAAACCTTGACCTAAAAAGGCTAAATTGGTTCACTTGGCCAACCTAAGACCTAAATAACTACCATATTGACATCATTGGTTAACTATTGAACTAATCAATTCAGCATTGGTCAAGGAGACGAATACAAAATCCAAAAGTCACTACTTTGACCCTTGGATGGACCTAAACGTTAAAATTGGTGGACATGACCAAATTAAAACCTTAATGACAAAATTTTTGGACCTCATGACTAATCAAACCATGACAAGGTTAGAAAAGTCAAAATTGATCACCCATGGACCAAAATGGGTCAACCTTAGTCCTAGTCAACATTTATCAAATATGGTCAAAATAACCAATTTTGAACCAATAATGTTGAAATTAATCAAATAATTTATTCTAAAATTATTTTGATTAATTTATTTGCTAATAATATAATTTCTAATATTTTTGATTGATTGCATAATTAACTAAAAATGGAATAAACAATTAAAAAGCTATTTTTGGACATGTGACATCATTTATGACATAATAAATGGTTTTTGAATTTTCAAACCCATTAATGACATCATGGGTGACCTCACATGGGTTACACACAACCCATAAAACCCATTAAAAATAAATCAAACCATTGGATGACCCATGATATGTCACCTTAACCATGGTTAAAAGACATGATGACAATTAATCATGAAGGGAAATGAGGTGTCATTCCCTCATAAATTCTTAAAGGAATATTTGGTGAATCACTAAGCACCTTAAGCTCCTTCCAATGAAGAAACAAATCAGCTATTAAGTCATCCCTTACATCATAATTGACCTCACCATGACCAAATTCATGATGATAAGGGGAGGGAGGATTATGTGTCACCTTCTTCTACATATGAAGTGTGACTCATTTACTTTGATAAGAAGAGGTCACCGGCCACTTTAAGTGTTCAATAAATATGCTGATCCACTTAAAAAGCACTTATTTTTATGCCTTATTTATGATTCAATTTTTAAGGATATTATGCTTTAATGAAAAGTATTTTTATGTTTTTGGATGTAGGTGATAAAAAAAGAGTTCAAGAAGGAAAAAGGAGCAAAAAGGAGCATAAATAGAGCTTAAAAGCAAAGTTGCCAAAAATATAAGCGCCAGTTTGATACTGAAGCAGATAAGATTTTTGACAACTTTGGGCAGTTATTTTGATGGTGTTAAGTGGTTATCAGACATTCTAGAAGACTGGAAGTTACTCCTAATACATAGGACATGTGATACAATGCATCTGGACCTGGGAAAACAGTTTTAATCGCAAAGAGGTGCGATCCAAAGTGAGGAGGTGTGAAGACTTGGTCACGGACTCCGGTTACTAGGCACCAGATCCAGGCGCCTAGGCGCCACAGTTACTTTCTAGAAGATACATTGTATTTAGATGAATTTTGAAGAGGTGGCTTAAGCAACCCCTGTTCATTTTCAAGACTCTATAAATAAGAGTCATTTCTACAGAGAAAAGCGCCCTCAAGCACCCTGGAGTTCTCTCACGCTTGAAAATAATTTTAGGGAGGCACCTTCTTAAGTAATTAGTGAGTTTATTTTAGTTATTTTGAGTGTTACTACTCAATTTCTTGAGTAGTAAGTGTGAGTTTATAAGTATTGTTGTTATTTAAGTCTTTCATTTTGCATTGGAGTCAGTAGGACTCAGCGGATCACTTAAAGGAACATTCCAGATAAGTATTTGTAACTTAGTTCAAATTTTTATAAATATGTTTTGTTGTGTGAATTCAATGTGTTCTGAGTAATTAGTTTTCTTTCTCCTTTCGACCATGAAAAGATAATAAAAATAATTTAATTTCGTTGGAGAACTTAAACTTATATTTTATAAAAATTGTGATGATATTAATACCTAATCTTAATTTACTTTTTAAACTAGACATCTGAATTTTTAAAACCTGTTAAAGAATTTTGGGACTTATCCGGAGATGAGTTCTTAACTAGTAGATATCACATGAATCCTTGGGTAATCAAAGGACTTGAGCGGGTTATTCAAGGTGAAGTGCAAATAAATAGAGAGATATTGTTTATTGGGCGTAGAATTAATTAGTTTTTAGAGTGACAAACTAAATTCTAATAATTTGATTTATAGAAAGGGAACATGTCACTAGTAGGGCCGACCAGAGCCACCCTTGCACATCTAGAACTGTGAGCCTAGATTAACCCATTCTACTAATAATACATCCTAAACCGATCTATAGATTAGCCAATGTTCTTTATACTATCTAGCGAAGTTTAAGAATAGGAATGCTTCTATTTAGCGCAATTCCATAATCTAAGTTCTCCACGAATGATAATTATTCTGGAAAATCTTGGATTAGTTGAAAAGGTGAAATTTGTTTTATTTATACTTGCATTAACCTTACTTTATTACTGCTTACTTACATTTAGTAGAAATTTCATAAAATTTAAAATTTGATCTTTGAAAAGAAATAAAAATATAAATACTTTTAATTTGAAAGTCTATTAAATTCCTTTAATTAAACTTAATTAAATCTTCCCTGAGGGATCGATATCCAGGCTCCAATAGAGCCCTATATTACTTGAAACGATACGTATACTTGTGTTTGAAATCGAGACTTTACAAAATTATTTAAATATAAATTCATAAATTCTTACATATACAGATACTCATAATAGTGTGGTTCACATGCCTATGAGGATGAAACACCACTTAACCTCACCCTTATACCATGATTAAACAACATTATACCTCATCATGACAAAAATTATAAAAATGGGGAAATGGAAGGATTACATGGCATCCTCTCATCAAAACTTAATTGACATGGAAAATGGATGATGGCTTGTTTTTATTGAGTCACCATGCACCTCCCTCTCATCCAATAGAGAGAAAACATGACTTGAGTTATCCATTTATCATGGTTAAATCCAATGATGAAAATGGATGAATAGGAAGCCTAGGTGTCATCATTTCTTCACAACTATTGAATGATCAATGAGGACTCATGTAGGGAGGCCAATCCACAACATTTAAACCAATTCATACACCTCCTTAGCCAACCAATGGAAGCAAGCCATGCCATGGGTTAAAACTTCACCACACTTGGAAATTCATATGTGATAAGCTTGGGAAACCCAAATCCCATTATCCACAGCCAGAATCTCTCTTTAAGACATTAATGGGAGATTGGCAACCTCCCCAAATAAACCCTAGCCAAGCCAAGCTCTCCTACGGCTATAAATAAGCCCAAACCCGAGAAGGAAAGAAAGGAGACAAAAATTGGGAATTGCCTATACACTGCCTAGTTCCTCTAGCTTTGAACATTAAAGATTCCCTCTAGGACCTAAGCAGTTGATTCCCCATAGACTTGAGTCCTGAAATCTACTCATTCTCCCCAATTTGATTAATCAGAGAGAACCCTAAATAAGACATTTTTTAAGTATGAAACCAAACCATTCAAAACTTCAAATCGACTGACCTAAATCCATCTTTGGATGGAATGAGTATGAGCTCAATCGAAATTGAGCTTCCCCATAGCATTTAACCTACTGTTTGACCTCACCCTCTTAAGCCTAGACACCTTGTGATCGAACTTATACAAGGACCCAATTTGACCTCAAATTGAGTTAGGGAAAAGTCTTCTGAGGACCAAACAAAGCTTCCAAGCCATTCAATTTGAGTTTATACTCACTGTGGCCAATGTATGGTTCTTCACACCCAACCCGAGCTCGGGCTTGGTCTAGAGTAAGTCTAGCCAATTCAAAACCCATGCAAATCCGTATGGATATGTTCATCTTCTTCAGATGAAGCTCTAAAACAAAAAATCGCTCGATTCCATTAAGAATAGAATGAGATCTTATGTCTAAAACATGGACAGTGTTTAGGTTTAAAACAGATGAAGAGGATGAATGAATGCCGTCCATTTTCATTTTTTGGAAATGGACAGTTGTGATTCATTCTAGCTTCATCCGCTGTTCGGACCGTCGTAGAGGATCAGCTGCTTTTCGACAAATCTGAGGACACATGGTGCCATCTGGTAATTTAGGGCTTGATTTGGAGTTAATTAAATCCAGTTAACCTTAAAATAATTAAAAAAATCCTATCTTTGCAAAGAAAAATCATAAAAATAAGAAAAAAATATCCTTAGACTCAGCATGATGGGGAGAAAATTATGAGTCAAAATCATGATTTTACCCTTTATATTTAATTTTTAATTAATTAAATACATTCTGGAGTATTTTAATTATTAAAAATTATTTACAACTCAGAAAACTATGAAATTTTTAGGGATTTATCTCTAGGTCCTTAGGAACATTTCCTAATTTTTCCTAGGCTAGGAAAATCCTTTAAGACACGATTTCCTAATTTTCAAGACATTTTATAATTTTTTTTAACAATAATTATAAAAAATGAAAATGTGAAAAAATTTAACTTTCGGAATTGTTAAGAATTTTAAGGAGATAGACAATAACCTTAAAAAAAGTTCTTAAATCATTAAGTCAATTTAAAAAGACATTTTAAGTTAAAGTTAAATTTATTAATTATAAAATAATAATTAAAAAAAACCCTAAAATCTTTCCCCTCACTATACGTAGCATATTTTACAATGGGCTAGGTCAATGTTGAGTCTAACCCAAAGTAGACTCAAAATCAAACTTTAATTAAGCTTAAGACATAACTAGGCTTAGTTAAACCCATTAAACCTTAACTAAATTAGGTTTAATAAAAAATAAAACCTTAATTAAGCTTAAGACATCACTAGGCTTAATTAAACCCATTAAACCTTAATTAAATTAGGTTTAATACAAAATCAAATCTTAATTAAGCCTAATACATCACTAGGCTTAATTAAAGCCATTAAACCTTAATTAAATTAGAGCTTAAGACATCACTAGGCTTAATTAAACCCATTAAACCTTCATTAAATTAGCTTTAATATAAAATCAACCCTTAATTAAGCTTAAGACATCACTAGGCTTAATTAAACCCATTAAACCATAACTAAACTAGGTTTGATAAAAAATCAAACCCTAATTAGGTCTAACTTTTTATTAGACCTAATTAAACACCTTAAACCTTAATTACATTAGGTTTAAGACAAAACAAACCCTAATTAGGTCTAACCCCTAATTAGACATAATTAAACACCTTAAACCCTAATTACATGAGGTTTAAGACAAATTAATTCTGATTAGGTCTAACCCCAATTAGACCTAATTAAACATCTTAAACTTAATTAGATTAGGTTTAAGACAATTCAAACCCTAATTAGGTTCAACCCCTAATTAGACCGATTTAAACACCTTATACTTTAATTACATTAAGTTTAAGACAAACTAAACCCTAATTAGGTCTAACCCAATAGACATAATTAAATCATTAAACCTTAACTACCAATGGTTTAAGCATACCTAAACCCTAATTAGGTCTAACCCATTAGACCTAATTAAATCATTAAACGTTAAACCTTAACTAACTAAGGTTTAATTATACTTAAACCCTGATTAGGTCTAACCCATTATACCTAATTTAATCATTAAACCTTAACTAACTAAGGTTTAATTATATCTTAAACCTTAATTAGGTCCAACCCATTAGATCTAATTAAATCATTAAAGCTTAACTAACTAAGGTTTAATCAACCTAAACCCTAATTTGGTCTAACTCATTAGACCTAATTAAATCATTAAACCTTAACTAACTAAGGTTTAATCAAACTTAAAACCTAATTAAGTCTAACCTATTAATTAACCTTTAAGATTTACTTAAATTAGGCTTAAACAACTTCTCCTAATTAAGTCAAACTTTAACTCGACTTAATTAAACTTTAATTCTTACTTAAATAAGGCTTGAACAGTCTTTAATTCTAATTAAGTCTAATCTAATTTGGCTTAATTAATCTTTAAGTATTATTTAAATAAAACTTAAACCTTAATTAATTCTATTTTAACTAGAATTAACTCAAACATTAGGTTCAACCTATATTGAACCTAACTCAACATTTCTAACTTAGTTTCAACCTAAATTGAACCCAAGTTAACTCAAACATTAGGTTCAACCCATATTGAACCTAACTCAACATTTCTAACTTAGGTCTAACCTAAATTGAACCCATGTTAACTCAAACATTAGCTTCAACCCATATTGAACCTAAGTCAATATTTCTAAATTAGGTTCAACCTAGATCGAACCCAAGTTAACTCAAACATTAGGTTCAACCTATATTGAACCTAACTCAACATTTCTAACTTAGGTTCAACCTAAATTGAACCAAAGTTAACTCAAATATTAGGTTCAACCCATATTGAACCTAACTCAACATTTCAAACTTACACTAAACATAAATTGAACCCAAGTTACCTCAAACATTAGGTTCAACCTATATTGAACCTAATCAACATTTTTAACTTAGTTTCAACCTAAATTGAAACTAAGTCAACTCAAACATTAGGTTCAACCCATATTGAACCTAACTAAAAATTTTTAACTTAGGTTCAACCTAATTTATACCTAAGTTAACTCAAACATCGGGTTCAACCCATACTAAACCTAACTTAACATCTCTAACTTAGGTTCAATATAAATTGAACCCAAGTTAATCAACAACCCACATTAAACTGAAATTAAACTTTCAATTTATGTCAAAACTCTTAATTTAAGTCCAAACTACTTTGAACTTAAAAGATCAAACCAAAGATATTAGATTCAAATGACATTGAATCTAATTATCAAAGATTTTATCTAAGGCTAATCCATGTTAGACTTTATACCTTTTTAGACCCAAATGACGTCGAATCTAAAATTCTAAAATCTAACTTACGTTAGATTTTATTCAAGTCTAATTAGACTTACTCTTTTAGATTCCATTGACATCAAATTTAAAATTCTAAAATCTAATTTATGTTAGATTTTATCTAAGTCTAACCTACAATTAGACTTAACAATTATTTTAGATTCAAATGACATCGAATCTAAAATTCTAAAATCTAACTTATATTAGACTTTATCTAAGTCTACTATATAATTAGACTTAATACCTCTTTTAGATTCAAATGACTTCGAATCTAAAATTCTAAAGTCTAACTTTTGTTAGATTTTATCTAAGTCTAATCCATATTAGACTTAACACCTTTTAGATTCAAATGACATCGAATTTAAAATTTTAAAGTCTAACTTATATTAGATTTTATTCAAACAACATTTAACCTAAAAAAATTCTCAAGTTTAACTAGATCTTACAAACATTAGATCTAAATAAACTTGACCTCTTCATTTAAGCTTAAATTACATTAGACTTAAAATAAATAAATCAAAAACGCATATGAAAATCATTCAAAATGACATATGGAAAATTTTAATCGGTTAATAAATCCTAAACTACTTAAAATTTTCCAACCTAAAATCTGAAAAGACATTAAAATTTAAATGAAACCTTAATGAACAAAGATCATCGAATGTAACTTGAACCCTAGTGTTCTTAATCTACGAAGATCTCTTGGACGACGCAATTCTGGTTGCTGACAGAAATCATCCGGTCCTATTTTAAACGCCTTTCAGACTAAGTAGATTAAGGCCCCTGATAACCCTGAGACGACAGAGCCAATGACATCTTGATCGGGTTATGCAAAATTTAACCAACTAAAAGAGGATTTAAAATAAAATTGACATTATTTCTTTTAAATTTGACACTATTTTCCTTTGCAAGATGAAGACAAGATTCATTTTAGATTTTCTTTGCATGTTATAGGGTGTGCTAACTTTGTTTTGCAGGATGCTAAAGACAAACCGAAGACATTAAAACTTAACCAAAATTATGACATCAAAAAATGACAAAAAAAATGACAAACAAAATGATAAGAACTACAAACAAAACTTTGATAAAACCCAAACGAAACCTAAAGCTTTTATGATGGTCACAAAACCTAAAACTTTTAGGATAGCCACCAAATAAATAACAAACTGCAAAATATATACGACAATAAAATGGCATATGAAAATAAAATAAAACTGACATGACAAACAACATTACCCTAGAATTGAACGTTGATGTTTCTCTTCTTGTTCTTGAAACTCTTTAGGAAACAAGTGATTAACATTAATCAGAAGTTTTCTTATACAATCCTGATTTTTTAAGATGTAATTAACTATAGGAGCTTGCTCCTATAGGAGATTAAAGAACTCGGAATAGGTATTTTACCTAAAATCTCTAGTTAACAAAACTATCTTATGGTTTGTCTTATAAATTCTTTAGTAATCACATATTTTGAAGATTTCTTTTATAAGATTATCATATGACATTTTATTTTTCTCTATGTTCATCATCATTTGCCCTTCCTTCTACATTCTCTAAGTTTCTTAATTTCTAAAAGGATTTCTGACAATAAATACAAATAGAATAAGTTACTTAAGAATTAGGGCAATAGATTGAAAAGAGAATGGCGACTCCGACAGAAATCTTGAACCCACAGTCATCAAAGATCATTCCTCTAATACACCCATAATTATCTAAAGAAAAAGAAGATAGACCTCATAAATTAGATTACAATGTATTAGCTCATCTAAGGAAATTACCAGAAAAATTAAGCATTTATGATGCCCTCATGCTTTCCAAAGAAATAAGGGAGTCATTGATAAAGCCATTTTAAATCCAGTTTGCTTAGCTCAACTTGCTAGTATCACTTTGATTGAAGCTTTCCCATTAGAAGAATAAACAAAAATTACATTTCTAACAATGAATTGTTACTTGGAATGACTGAACGCATATACATCACAGTAAACATAAACAACATGACACTTTCAAGGGTGCTTATTGATCCAGGTGCCTCAATTAACATAATGAATTTAAGGACTCTTGCATATTTTGATATTGATGCATCTCAACTATCAAGATATATAATGATGTTACGAGGATTTAATCAACAAGGAGAACAAGCCCAAGGGTCAATAACAACTCCTAAAAAATGATGATTTGATGACAATGAAAAAATTCCGTACCATCGATTCTGATACCACCTTTAATGCTTTACTTGGTAGACTATGGCTTCATGAACATAAAATGGTTCCTTCATCACTATATCAATGCATAAATTTTTTACAAAAAGGACACAAATGTTGTATTGTAGGAGATGTACAACCACTTTTAGTAAATGAAATTGGAATATATGAAGACGCTGCATATTATGCTCTGATTAAACAAATAATATTCTCTAGAGAAGTAGTGGTGAATACAAAAGGAATAGACAAAGAAAAGAAAATAAATAATAAAGATGATTCTTCTTCAACACGGATGAAGGGTGATAATTCGCATCAGACTCACACCCGAAGTCGAGGCCGGGGATGAGGACGAGGGAAAGACAACCCAATTGTCCAAATGAAGAAACCATTGAAATTCAAAATTCACATAGACTCTGAAGAAGATGCAAAAGAAGAAACGAAATTGGTGGTTCAAAAAGAACCTCAGTTTAAAACACCTCTTAAAGAAGAAAATAAAGAAAAATAGTTTTAGTCTATGTATGACAAAATTAATCATTTTATACACGCTATGATCCTAACTCCAATCTCTTCTTCTAAAATCGAGGGTTTAGTAGCCAAAGAAGTATATGGTGACGATAAAAAGCCAATTTTGTTTGAACTTGGATCTACTTCTTCTAGTACCAAAACTGATGTAAAATTAGAAGATGAAAATCTTGCAAAATCAATGAAAATCCCCTTTAGGTTGTATTCTCCTTGAGCATAAAAATTTATTCAAATAAGTTTGATGCTCAAACAATGGTCTTTAAAACAACCACACTTTTATGAACTAATTTAGGATAACAATAAACAAAACTCTAACTCTAAATAGGGTATTGAATTTAGCACTCTAGAACCTCTAGATGATACGGAATTTTGCCTAGTCATCACCGAAGAACATAATTCTGAACAAAAACTTGACCTTCCAATCAAAGATACACCTATATAATTGCAAGAAGAAATCAAATCAATAGTTGATGAGTTAAAAGAAATAAATTTAGGAGCTAATGAAAACCCAAAACTAGCTTTGATTAGTTCTTTCTTTAGCGACATGGAAGCAAAAGAAAAATTCAACTGTTTAAAGAATACAAAGGATGCTTTGCCTGAACTTATGATGAAATGTCTGGACTAGCTCCAGAAATCGTAGTCCACGAACTTGGGATAAATCAAATAGCAATCTCTTTTAAACAAGCTCCAAGCAAGATGCGCATCAAAATAGAACAACAAGTCATTGCCAAAGTTGAGAATAAGATTGAGGCTGGTTTTATACAAGAAGAAAATTATCCGGCATGGTTAGCTAATATAGTGTCAGTTAAAAAGATAAATGGTCAAATTAGGGTCTGTGTGGACTTTAGATATCTAAACAAGGCTTGTCCGAAGAATGAATTTCCTTTACCAATCCAGAAAAAATGGTTGACATAGCATCTATGCATGCAATATTTTCTTTTATGAATAGATCATCAGGATATAATCACATAAAGATGTTTCTAGAAGATGAATCAAATACAGCCTTCAGGACATCCATAGGGATATAGTGTTACAAGTTTAAGCCATTTGGATTGAAGAATGCTGGTGCAACTTACCAAAGAGCCATGACACGAATTTTTGATGAACTCATACACAATCAAGTCTAATGTAATGTGAACGATTTTGGTTATCTATAGTAGACAAAATATGAACATGTGTACGATTTGAGAATCTTCTTCGAACAAATACGTCTATATAATCTTAAAATGAACCCCTTAAAGTGCACCTTCGGTGTCACTTCAGAGAAATTTTTAGGATTTTTTGTTTGACATCGTGGGATTGAAATTGATCCCTCAAAATCGAAGCTATGCTAAATATGATTCCTTCTAAAAATATAACTCAATCGCGCTTATTTTTAAGGAAAACTAGCTTACATATGATTGTTTATTTCTAATTTTTTAGGTAAGTGTTAGCCCCTCACTGCCCTAACTAGAAAAGATACCTAATTCGTATGGGATGAAAAATGCCAAGACGTCTTTAAAAACATCAATCAATACCTAACAACACCTCATGTCTTAGCAGCCCCTGTGTTAGGAAGACCTCTAATCCTTTACACTGCGACATTGGACAATTCTCTTGGAGCATTACTAGCTTAAGTAAATGGCGAGGGAAAAGAAAATGCATTATATTATTTAGGCTGCTTTTTGGTTCTGACTGAAATTAAATATCCAGCAATTGAAAAGCACTGCTTTGTTTTGAAGTTCACAGTTCAAAAGTTAAGACACTATGTGCTTTCTCATAAAGTAACTCTTATTACAAGAGTTAACCCATTACAATACTTGATGAAACAACCGACACTTTTGAAAGATTGACAAGATGGTCAATGATACTACTCCAATTTTACATAACAATTGTGCCACTTCGTGCTGTTAAAGGACAAATCTTGGCTGATTTCTTGGCAGCACATCCAATTTCGACTGAATCACCTCTTACTGATGATTTACCTGATGAAGGAATACTAAAAATAAAAACTTCAGACATACAATGATGGGAATTATTCTTTAATGAAGCATCATCTGCTCGAAAAGACAAAGACAAGTAGTCAATCATACCAGGCAAAGCTGGGGTAAAAATAATTTTCACTACTTCAAACAAAACAATAATGTCGTTTTCTTATCGTTTGACTAATCCATGCATGAATAATGAAGTTAAATATGAAGCGCTAATAACCGGTCTAGAATTTACAAAATTAATGGAATAAAAATGATCGACATCTATGGAGACTCTCAGTTGATCATCAATCAAATTACAGGCAAATACAAGACTTTGAAATCTCGACTGGAACAATACTCTCGTTACACTCTAAAACTGCTTCAGTAGATTCCTAATGTAGCATTCTCCTTAATTCCAAGAAAAAACAATTCTTTAGCAGATGCTTTGGCAAAGCATACAAAAGAATTCGCTTATCCAGAAGAAGACGATGTACTAATTTCTATAAAAGGACGACAAGTTCTTTCCAAAATTGACTTGGACAAGATGCACAAAATTGGTAAAGACGTGAAAGTGGCAATAATTGATGAAGAAAAGAACGATTAGCGATAATCAATTATTCAATATTTACAAACCGGAGGGTTACCAATAAAGAACTTTATCGCAACTCAAATCAGACAAAGAGAATTATCTTATGCTCTAATGAATGGCATCCTTTACAAACGATCTTTTGACCAAATGTGGTTAAGATGTCTAAACCAAGCTGTAGCTCGAGAGATTAAAACGAATCTCATTCAGGTCTATGTGGTGCACACCAATCTGGACCTAAAATAAAAATGAAAATAAAAAGAATGCAATATTACTTGTCGATAATGATGACTGGTTGCCTTGAAACTGCAAAGAAATGTCATCAATGTCAGATACATAGAGTGGTTTTACATCAACCGCCAAATGTATTACATCTAACTATTACATCTTGGCCATTTGAATGTTTGGGCACAAACATAGTGGTCCCTATAGACCCTCCATCATCTAAAGGCCATTGATTTATTTAAGCAGCCACTGATTACTTCTTTAAATAAGCAGAATAAATACCACTTCGAGAAGTTAAGGCAGAACAAGTTCTCCATTTCATCAAGACTCATATTGTCTATAGATTTGGAATTCCTCGAAGAGTCATATCATACAATGGACTAACTTTTTAAAATACAAAAATGGAAAACTTTATTCAGAGATATGGGATAGATTGGATATATTCTACAATTTATTATTCTAAAGCCAATGGTTTAACTGAGGCCTTCAATAAAATATTGGTACAAATTTTGAAAAAGACATTAAATAACAGTCCAAGACAGTGGCATGAATGATTAATAGAAGCTTTATGAGCCTATAGGACAACATACCGAACACCAACACGGTCAACACCATTCGCTTTGGTATATGGTTCTGAGGCTATTTTACCACTCAAAGTGCAAATTCCTTCTCTCAAAGTTTTGGTTGCAAATAAAATATCTGAAGAGAAAAATGTCAAATTACCACTTGAAGAACTTGAGAGTTTAGAAGGCAAACATCTACAAGCTCAGCAAAATCTTGAATTGTATCAAGCAAAAATGATACGGTCCCACGATAAATTGGTTCGTCCTAGAACCTTCAGAATCGGTGAATTAGTCTTAGTTCTCCGAAGGCCAATCCTCGCTCATCAAAGAATAGGTGAAAAGTTTGAACTAATATGGGATGGCTCATCTGTAATTGAAAATACATATTCGAGAAGATTTTACCAATTGGTATATTGTCAAGGAGAAAGAATCTTACTTCCAATCAATGGGTGTTTCTTAAAAATATTATGCAACATAAAATACTTGTTTTTAAACTAGGAAAATAATTAAATCTTTCAAATTATCTTTATGATACAAATTTTGATTTTTGTATCATATACTTTTTGTTTATTAAGCAAGTGCTTATAAGCATAATTTCTCGACATAATAAAACCATAACACAATTAAATGATATTGACTTTGAATTAAAATCAAGTCTAACTTGTTACATTATCCTGTTGCTTTCAGGGAAATGCTAATAACATATTTCTTTTTACATTTCGAGGTGGTGTTTGTTTGGCTCTGGACTGATGATGTATTGAAAAATGATCAAGAATCCACTTTGATTTTGACTTACTCAATTTGAATTGCTTTACGATGGACCTCTATTATCTATTGATAATCAAGAAGAAGCAAAAGAAAAACCATCTGTGTTAGAATTCAAATGTCGACAACAAAATATCAAGGCATAAGAAGTAATTTCAACATAAGAAAAATAGAAAACTGACATTGTAAAACTAAAATCAGTGGTGGTAACTGCAACTCATGGAACTGAAGAGACATCTGTTATCGGAGTAAAGAAGTTAGCCTCCGTATTAACTAGAGCTCAAAGGAGAAATCAAAACAAACGACTTAAAAGACTCATAGAATAAGAACGACAAAATATGAAATCTTTGGAGGAAAATGATGATTTCAAATTTTTAGTTCTTGAAGATATTCCTAAAGAAACATATTTTGTCTTAAGAGAAGAAAAACTGGATCAAGAAGAAGAAAGTATCGAGAGGACAACATTCACTTCGACTCCTTACATACCAGCATTAGAACTTACATCATCGAAGATGTCAACTAATAAAAGAATTGCTTCTGAAGAAGAATTAAGACGTATTCATGCCTTTTGATGATAAACATTTGAACAATTTAAATATATTGACGGACGAACTGTCAATATATTATAAGGTATTCAACTATTTACCAGAGTCTTTGATGAGGATGAGCAAGTTGCCATTATTGAACACATAATGGAAGCATGCGGTATCGGACGAGTTGGACACTTAAGAAAATAACATACTCTGAACCCAATAAGTGGATACGTGGTAAGGGTCGAATGATAATCCAATATGAGTGTCATTATAATTATGTTGTTGATAGGGATGGCAATCCTCCGAGGATTTTACGACATGAGCATGTGGATCAGTTACTGACAATGATCATTCAAATTATCAGATGACTGATAACATGGAACATAATGCCTACTGATTGTGTCTCGGACAGTTGCATTATAGATATATATGAGGAAGGAGATTGTATACCACCTCATATTAATAATCATGACTTTGAAAGACGCTTTTGCACTCTGTCACTGATGAAGAGATGTTTTATCTTATTTGGAAGAGAGATACAAATTATGGGACCTGGAGAATTCAGTGGATTATATTAGATTCTTCTACCACGAGGATCAGTCCTTACCTTTCAAGGTAATGGAGTCGATGTTTCTAAACATTACATACCAAGTGTAAGCCGACAACGTATTTCGATAACGTTTCGGAGGATGCGTCCTGAGAAGTGTCCTGACAGATATCGACCTATACTAGAACTTGATGGACAATGACATTTGGAACTACCATGACCCTATAAATATCTGAACACCTAAGACATACTCAACAGACAATGTCTTGGAGTGTTAGATATTTGTGGCAAATCTAGCAGTATCCAGGGTTATAAGAATGACAGATGAACAATTTGATAGCTTCTAATGTTATATTATATAGACAGTTTGCTGTGTGTTGTATAATATATGATGTGTTGTTGACTTCTATCATCTATGTACATTATCTTTGTGAGTGAAATAAAATCTTATAAGATATTCCCCAATACATCGGCAGGTCCAAAAATGTCAAAATGAAAAATAAAAATCACGACAATTAACTTTAAATTTATCTTTTGACCCATAAAGATCAAATCCCTAGTGGATACACTTTTCTTTATGTGTTTTTCACATATAACCTCCAGTTATTGGATATACGTCCTTTCCTGACATGGAAACATGGCATTCCTATAGCTCCTTCTTTGAGAAAGGATATAAGTCGCATAGCATTCCTTCTCAAAATTGACATATCAACATTTGAAATTTCCGAGAGATGGTATGGCATCCACTCTCTCTCTAGTTATTGGATATAAGTCCCTTCATCACACGGAAACATGGCATTCCTATAGATCTTTCTTTGAGAAAGGATATAAGTCGAACAACATTCCTTCTCAAAATCAGCATATTAACATTTGACATTTCCGAGAGATGGTTTGGCATGCACTCTCTCTCCAGTTATTGGATATAAGTCCCTTCCTGCCACGGAAACATGGCATTCATATAGCTCTTTCTTTGAGGAAGGATATATGTCGCATAACATTGCTTCGAAAAATTGACAATACCAACATTCGACATTCGACATCTTTGAAAAGCAGTGTGAGACCTCCTTTAATGGAATATGTCATCCATCTTATTTTCAAAATGAAATTTCTCTCACAATAAACTGACAATATTGTTGGGTTATCCAAACCATTTCGATCAACGCCAATATGTGTGGCATACTTATGCAGTAATCCACACATATTGGGGGCTCATTTGTTAACCTCACTTTTGTAAGGATCATTTCTAAATCTTCGTGAGAAAGGAAGTCTACCAATATTGACTCCCTAATTCTCACAGATGGTCACTAAACACTAAACCCCAATGTCTAAGGTAAAACTCTAATGAAGCCTTTTTTATCCAAATATTAATGACATTTTTAAATAATCAAATCAGCAATCACAAACCCTGATCTGATTAACTATTGACCAAACTGGTGAACCTTTGACCTAAATGGTCAAATTAGGTCAAATGATCAATACATGACCCAATGACCACCCCATTAAGCAAACTGGTCAACCTTTGACCCAAATGGTCAAACTAGGTCAAAATGGTCAATCCATGACCCAATGACCATCCCATTGATCAAAATGGTCAACACTTAACCCAAATGGTTAATCTTGGTCAAAATGGTCAAACCATGACCCAATGATCACTCCATTGACCAAACTGGTCAACCTTTGACCCAAATGGTCAAAATAGGTCAAAATGGTCAATTCTAGACCTAATGACCACCACATTTATCAAACTGGTCAACCCTTGACCTAAATGGTCAAATTTGGTCAAGATGGTCAATCCATGACCTAATGACCACCACATTGACCCAATACCAACCCCATTGACCACAAAGTCAACTTAGACATTAAGTTGGTCAAATATGACTTACTTAATCAATTTAAGACATTAAAAGACCAAACATGATCATTTGGTCAACCTTAGTCAAACTTAGGGACCATGACCAAAATTAATATCCCCATGATTAAATTAAATATGAAAAGTTTAAGTAAATCATCTGGGTCAACCCTCGGTCTGGAGTGGTCAACCATGATCAACCTAGGTCAACATTAGTCAATTATGGTCAACTTTAGTCAAATTTGGTCAAAACACCCGATTAACTCTCAAAATCATTTTGATTAATTTATGGATTAATGATATAATTTCCTACACTTTTTATTAATTACATAATTAATTTAAAGTGGAATTATATGAAAATAATCCTAAAATTCAAATTAAAAAATTAAATCACCCATGACATCAAAATTCAACAATTAATTTTTTTTAAATTAAATTTACTTTATGGAAAATCACTTATGGGTCATTCATAATCCATGGAACTTACCATGACATGACAAACACTAATGAGAATGCATGACACATCACTTTTAACTAAGGTTAAAAGATCATGACTTCATTATGAAGGGAATGATGAGGTGTCATTCCCTCATGGACTTTTCACCAAGAATGAAGGGAGTCATCACTCACCTCTACCCACCTCCATTGACAGAAAAACAAAACATGAAGTCAAATCTTTACCTAGGTTAAAAGCCATCATGACAAAAATATATAAAATTTATTTGAAGGAAAATATGTGTCACTTTCATCCCTACTCATGGAATGAATCATCTATTTGCATGAAATGAAGTGACCGGCCAACCTATGAGACACTTTAAACATTTCATGGGCTCACCAATACAAGGAAAACACCACTTGAACTCTCTCTTTTACCATAGTTAACCAAGATGAAAGTTTATCATGATGACATGACAAGTGAGCATAAATGGTGTCAATCAACCATACCATTTTTGAGGAATGGTTTAGGTGAGTCATTACTCACCTCTCCTCCCACCCAATCAAAGAGAAGCTTGCCATACCCATTCTTTTCACCATGATAAATCCATCATTACACTTCATGGGAGATGATAAAAAAAATGGGTATGTGTCATTCTCTTCAAATTTCACCAAGAGGATAATAGAACTCACTCGGGGAAGGTAATTTCAGCATGATTTACCAGGCCCAATCCAACTTATAGAAGGACCAATGGAGGGAAGCCAAGATTTAAACCAAGACCTCACCATACTTGAACTCAACATGGGTTAACCTTAGAAAGATGAATTGAACTCATCCCCAAGGTCAAACCTCATCTAAATGTCATCATTTGACAGGTAATACCTTCTCGAAATGAAACCAAATGAACCCAAGCTTAGCCATGGCCTCCATGGCTATAAATAAGGCCAAACCCGAGAAGGCCAAGGGAGAGGAGACCAAAATAGGAGACACTCATACACTGCCAAATTCCTCAACCTTTGAACACCAAAGTTTTTCGTTAGGACCTAAGCAACCCATCCCACATAGAATTGACCCATGAAGCCCAATAGTTTTCCTTCATTTCGCTACCTGAAAGTAGGAAAAATATCAGGATTGAAATGAAGTTATTCAAAACATCAAATTGATCACTCCAGAAGCTTCCTAGAGCGCTACAAAGATAAGCCCAATCAAAATTGGCCTTCCCTTTAGGGTTTAACCCACTGTTCAACATCTTCCTCTTAAGCCGAGTCACCTTAAGAACAAACTTATAACTAGGCTTAATTTAACTTCAAATTGAGTTTAGATTAAGATTTATGAGGTCATGATGAAGCTGTGGAACCAATCCAAATGAAATTCCATCAACTCAAGCCAAGTTATGGATCTTTGGACTTAGGTCGAGCTCGGGTTTGACACTTTGTGAAACAAACCATTTCGCCAAATGGATGTCTTCGTCTCCTTCAGATGAAGCTCTAGAAACAGAAATCACTGGAATCCAATGAGAATCGAGTGAGATTTTGTTTCTAAACCATTAATGGCTGGCGGGATAGACCAGAACAAAGTAGATGAACGGATGTCACCTATTTTCATGTATTTGAAATGGACGGCTTTGATTTAATCTAGCCCGATCCGCTGTTCAAAGCCCCAGAGCTGATCAAACGCGTTTTCACGCATACGAGGACACGTAGCTCTCTCTGGTTAACTAGGATTTATTTAAATCCTGAATAACCTTAAAATAATCAAAAATAGATATTTTGACATCCAAAAATCACAAAATATAATAAAAATACCCTAAGATTTAGGGTGATGAGGAAAAAATTATAAGACCAAAATCATAATTTAATAATTTATATTTTATTTTTAATTAATTAATTACTCTAGAGTAATTTAATTATTTAAAAATAATTATAAAGCAACAATTTATGAATTTTCACAGAATGACCTCCTCATTCTCAAGAATGTTCTGTGATTTTTCAAAGCGATGGGGCAGTATCTGGACTAATATGTTTATTTTCTTATGAAACTTAAATAATTATTTTCAAAATAACTATATAATTTAAAAATTAGGTAAATTAGCATCAAATTTGGTTACGAAGCTTAGGGAGGTAAACACAAACCCTAAAAAAAACAAATCTTAGCCACTTGAGAGTCCAAAATGACATTTTAATCATTAGGGTTCAAAATATCGATTTTAAATTAATATTTAAAATCCTAAAACCTTTAAAAATTCAAATAGTTGGTCCATCCCAAGAATAGGTTAAGTCAAGTTTAAACTTAACATAAAAAATGAACTCAAAACTAAATCCTAACTAGGTTTAGTCCCACATTAAACCTAGTTAATTCACCAAACACTAATTAGGTCTAACCCCTCATTAGACCTAATTAATTACCTTTAACCTTAAATACTTTAGGTTTAAGACAAATTAAACTTTAATTAAACCTAGCCCTAATTAGGTCTAATTAATCAAATTAAACCTTACTTAATTTAGGTTTAATTAATCCTAAACCCTAATTAGAACTAACCCTAATTAGGTTTAATTAATCAATTAGACCTTACCTAAATTAGGTATAATTAAACTTTAAATCCTAATTAATTCTAACCCTAATTAGACTTAATTAACCATTAAGCCTTACTTACATTAGGCTTAAACAACCTTAAATCTTAACTAAGTCTAACCCTAATTAGACTTAATTAACAATTAAGCTTTACATTAGGCTTAAACAACCATAAAACCAAATTAAGTATAACCCTTACTAGACTTAATTAACCATTAAGCCTTACTTACATTAGACGTTAAAAAACCATAAATCCTAATTAAGTCTAACCCAAATTAGACTTAATTAACCATTAAGCCTTACTTACATTAGACTTAAACAACCTTAAATCCTAATTAAGTCTAACCCTAATTATAATTAATTAACCATTAAGCCTTACATACATTAGGCTTAAAAAACCATAAATCCTAATTAAGTTTAACCCTAATTAGACTTAATTAACCATTAAGTCTTACCTACATTAGGCTTAAACAACCTTAAATCCTAATTACCCTAATTAGACTTAATTAACCATTAAGCCTTACTTACATTAGGCTTAAACAACCTTAAATCCTAATTATGTCTAACCCTAATTAGACTTAATTAATGATTAAGCCTTACTTACATTAAGCTTAAACAACCTTAAATCCTAATTAAGTCTAACCCTAATCAGACTTAATTAAACATTAAGCTATACTTACATTAAGCCTAAATAACCTTAAATCCTAATTAAGTCTAACCTATTTAGACTTAATTAGCCTTTAAGTCTTATTTACCTTAAGCTTATGTAACCTTAAACCCTAATTAAGTTTATCTCAAAACAAAACCATAACTTAGGTTCCACCCATATTAAACCTAAATCAAACTTCTAACTTAAGTTCAACCTAACATGAACCAAAGTTAAATAAACCTTAGGTTCAATTCATATTGAAATTAAATCATCTTCTAACTTAAGTTCAACCTAACTTGAACCACAGTTAACCAAACCTTAGGTTCAACCCATTGTGAACCTAATTCAACTTCTAACTTAGGTTCAACCTAACTTGAACCCAAGTTGACCAAACCTTAGGTTCAACCCATATTGAACCTAAATCAACTTCTAACCTAAGTTTAGCCCATAGTGAACCTAAATCAACTTATAACTTAGGTTTAACCTAACTTGAATTCAAGTTAATCAAACCTTAGGTTCAACCCTTATTGAACCTAAATCAACTTCTAACTTAGGTTCAACCTAACTTGTGCCCAAGTTAACCAAACCTTAGGTTCAACCCATACTGAACCTAAATCAACTTCTAACTAAGGTTCAACCTAACTTGAGCTAAGTTAACTAAGGCTTAGGTTCAACCCATATTGAACCTAAATCAACATCTAACTTAGGTTAAACCTAACTTGAACCCAAGTTAACTCAAACTTAAATTCAACCCATATTGGACTTAAGTTAAACTTCTAACTTACCAAACCTTAGGTTCAACCCATATTAAACCTAAATCAACTTCTAAAGGTTCAACTGAACTTGAAATCAAGTTAACCAAACCTTAGGTGCAACCTATATTAAACCTAAATCAACTTCTAATTTAGGTTCAACCAAACTTGAACCCGAGTTAACTCAAACTTAAGTTGAAACATAAGTTAAACTTCTAACTTAGGTTCAACCTCATTTGAATCCAAGTTAACTCAAACTTAAGTTTAACCCATATTGGACTTAAATCAAACTTCTAACTTAGGTTTAACCTAACTTGAACCCAAGTTAACTAAACCTTAGACTCAACTTAAATAGAAATTAAGTCAAAACATAGGTTCGACATAACTTGAACCTAAGTCAAACTTAATCCTCTTTGAATCTAAGTTAAACATAACCTATACTTGGGTTCAACCCAATTTGGATCCAAGTTTAACTCAAACCCGACTTAAGTTCAATCTACTTTAAACCTAACTCAAACTTAACTCAGGTTCAACATACATTGAACTTGATTCAAACTTAAATTATATTCAACCTACAATTGAATCTAATTCAATTCTTACTTAGGTCCAACATGCCTAAGTTAAGTTCTTTAGATTCAACCCATATTGAATCTAAACTTAACTCAAATATCCTTAGATTCAAATGACACTGAATTTAAGATTTAATCTAAACATCTTTAGATTCAAACAAAACTGAATCTAGAACTTTACTCAATTCAAATGACATTAAATATAAAAAGTCTAACTCATTTTAGATTTTATTTTGGTCTTATGTACATTAGACCCCTAGATTTAAATGACATTGCATCTAAAACCTAACTCATATTAAAATTAACCAAATAAATAAATTTGACATTATTTCTTTTGTAAAAATTACTTTGACATCGTTTTTCTTGTAGGTTGAAGAATAATTTTGCTTTAGATTTACTTTACATGTTATTAGGGTATGCTAACTCTGTTTTGCAGGGCGATATTCTGAAAACTAGACAAACGACAATAAAACAAAATCAAAACAACATCAACACAATAACATTAACAAAACAAAGCAAAACAAAATAAAATAACATGAACAAAACAACACTGACAAAACAAAATCAAAATGACACTAAAACAAAATAACAACAAAACTAAACCTAAAGCCGTGAAACCTAAACTCTTAGGATAGCCACCAAACAGATAACGAATTACAAGACAACAAAACAATGACATTGACAACAAAAAATAAAATTAAAATGACAAATAACAGAAAAAAAACAAAATAAAATTGACATAACAAATGACATTAACAAAAATCAAACGCTAAATATGACATTACCCCTAGGATTGAACGTTAACGTTTCTTTCTTTGTTCTTGAAACTTCTTAGAAAAGAAGTTTTAACATTAATCAGAAGTTTTCTTAGATAATTTAAATTTTCTAAGATGTAATTAACTATAGGAGATTGCTTTTATAGGAAAATTAAGAACTCGGGATAGGTATCACACCTACAAATCTCTGGTTATCAAAATTTCATATGTTATCTTCCTTATATAGAATTTCTAGAATAAGGCATTCTAGAATCTCCTTTTATAAGGATTATAACCGACATTTCTTATTCTATTATTTTCTATTATATTAGCCCTTTACTTTCTTCAACTTCTTATTATCTGAGGATCCTTTACATGATCCAAAAGAAATAAGATTTCTTGAAGATTAGGGCAATATTATAGATAAACAGAGTAGGTACTCCAAAACATGATATCGACATCGACATCGAGAAAATCTCAGGTGGCTCCAGATGCCGATAAAAGTCTTTGGAAAAGACTGAAAATTCTACACCGATTAAGGCATTCAAAAGGAAGTCTGGGACGATGGCAACGGTCGCAAAGGCAAGCAGCCAATGAGGGTTTAGACTGAGAAGACTCGTCAAGATTACTAGCAGCCAATAGAGTATAGTTAGCATCCAGCACAGTACGGTTAGCGCCCGCAACAGTATGGACATAGGGCAAGCCCATCTCAAGTCAATTATGTCCTTTATCTAACCTTGTATTCTTCAAAATAGTTCAATACACCACTTTAAGAGTAACATGAGGATGACATTACACTATTATTACTGTTAAAGATGCATATTTTAGAGGATGATGCAATATCTGAGATTGGTTACTCATAAGGAAATACATCGAGGGCAATCATATCTATGGGTTTGACCCTAAGAGATTATCTAAAAGCACTCAATAGCTCTATAGAAGGAGATTCTATTAGAAATTGGAAGTAAAGAAGGTAGGTGTGATGAGGATGAATACCTATGTTCATTGATCTATCGTGTTTGTGTCTATACTAGTGTGATTTAAGACATGGGAAAGATCGGTACATTCTTTTTAAATGATTTAAACCAAATTTGGAACGTGCATTAAGTCCTAGGGACACTTGGCATCAAAATGCGAGGATGTGTACTTGCATCTAGGCATCAATAACTCGGCATAAAGGCACTGCACCAGAGTGCCTAGGTGCCCATTTCGTGGCGGTTAGGCGTTGGATATACACACATCCCAAAAACCAGCCCGATAGCTCCAGTTTAGGCCATTTTCGCATGAATTTTTATTCCTTGATTTTTCTTTGGTGAATCGAGGGTGATACTTAGGGTTTCTCTTTCTCTTGCGTTTGGGATCATGCTTGAGGTATTAAAGTAAGGAATTTCTCTTCCAAGGGAAAAATTCCAAATCTTAGCTTAGCATTTCCTTGTTCATCCGGGAAATTTCAGATATTTCGGATAATCCATGAAGGAGAAATTCTTTGTGGGAAGAGTTAATTAAATCCTTTAACCTGCATATTGTGTGCATTCACATCAGTTCTTAAGCCTCTTTTCATCAAAATTTTCTTTGTTATTGCTTGATATGGCTCCTAATATCTAAGGGCAAGTGTAATTTTGATTATAAGAAATTTAGTATCTCCAAAGCTCAGGAGCCTTATAATAAATTTTTTGTATCAAAAAAGCATATTTTGGAGCGGGGTTTCATTGACCCAGGGGGTAATGTGGAAAATTTGATCGTAACTCTTCAATGGGAGGCATTATGTTATATTACTATTGTAGCTATCATTTCTATTATTAGGGAGTTTTATGCTAACCTCTCTGAGCCACTGCTGACTCAGTCTTAGTGAGGGAAAAACAATTAGCTATTAAACCTCATCATATTAATACACTATTTTCATTAGAAGATGTCCCTGATATTTTTTACTCAAGCATTGTCCCCATTGACTCTGAGCTTGATCAGATCATCAGATTTTTAACCAATGGTAATGGAGTGTGGAAAGTGATAAATGATCATAAATTAATTTTTCTTCATCCCAACTTATTGCACCTTCCAAAGTCTGCCATTATTGCATATCTGCCAAGCTTCTTCCTTCGACAAATCTGAGTGAGGTGACCCAAGAAAGAGTTACTCTTAATTATTGTATTTAGACGATGAAATCTATTGATATTGGTTCCCTCATTTATCAGTCTATTATCAATGTTGCAAAGGGAGGATCTAATCTAGTGTTAGGACACCCATTGCTTATTTTTTCCCTTTTCCAGCAGTTTGGTGTCGATTTTGAGAAATGAAAGGAGTTACGTCACACATTAGAGTCCATTAGCACAGCTAATGTATGTTTATATGATAAACATGTTGTGTTTTAGCGTGAAGCAAGTTCTCCAATGCTCCTTCTTCTTCTCGACCATCTACCTCTTATTCTCACTCTCGGCCTTCCATTAGCATAGCTTCAATGTATTAGTGAATGAAGATAATAGAAGATCTTGTCATTACGTAGGCACAAGTATATTACAATTTAGACTATTTGGCGCATTTGGATTGGCAACTTATGCTTCAAGGTGATCACGAAGCTTGTGTTAATGTTGTTCAACTAGAGACTATTAGGAAAAATCAATGGATTGGGGTTGATAGAATAGTGGAGTTTCCTGCATATCCTCCATAACAATTATATGAGCAGAGCAAGGCAATGGAGAAAGATTCAGATAACGAAGCAAAGGCAGAAGATGATGATGATTTTGATGATGACGAGGAGGATTGGATTTTTATTCTCTTTTATTTTGATGTGATGTAATGAAGTCTTTATTTTTTTCTGTTGTTGTATTGATGTATTTACTTTTTAGTCTTTTGTACTTGACATTTTCTTTCACTGTTGATGTTATAGCTATACTGGATTAGTATTTCTTACTGCTTTGGATTATATGTGGACTTGTCTATTGCGATATAGTAATTCTTATTAATGCAGATTTTATGTTAACATTGTTAAATTGAGATTCACTTACTACTCTAGATTTATCATTTATGTTTATACCTGTATATTTTTTTATGATAGACTCATATGGTGGAAAGCAATTTAGTTCTATTTTCTCCCAACTTATATTCTAATTTGATTGTTATAAACGTTAAAAATCAAGTTTGGGGGGTGGGGTGATGGGAAGAAAATTCTTTAAAGAAGTTATACTTTATTTGTCCTCAGTATCTTACATATAAAAGTGATATAACTTTAAATTGAATTGTGGTATATGGTATTACCTTTAGGTACTATAATTTTGATTTTTGGGATTTTATAGAAAACTTGGTTGTATTTTTTGTTAAAAAGGACTGTACTAGATTTAATGGATTTAGTATGAGATAATAGGAATATGATTTTACTATTTATAGTAGGAAAGAATTGTACTTTTGAAAAAACTAAGATTCGTAGATTAAACTTTAAGAGAACTTAAACTATTAAAACTTATTTGAAAACTAATACTTACAACTTCCAAGTGGAGGAAAGTGGTCAGTTTTTAACTTTTGGAGGAGGATAGTGAAATTCATAACTATTTAATCCAGATATATAAATCATCACATAAAAGTGTTAAGGATTAATAAAATTTTGAAAGAAAAAAAAGAAGAAAGAAAGAAAAATATTTAAAAAGTGAGGAGAAGCCTAATCAAAAATTAGTTTCACTTAAATCTTCTTAATAAAAAAGACTTAGATGAAATCCTAAACTTGTTTTTATTCTAAAAGGTACTAGCAAATTTTTTATAAATAGAGTGATTAAATTCTGATTTTATATAATCTAGGAATCCTAAATTTGACAAATTATGACTATTTCTTAAATAGATAGAAAATCAGAATTCTTATGTTAAATATTAAATATGCTTATACCCTAGTCTTAGCTCGATTCACTAGAAATTCTCCTGGGTTGCACGATGACATTCTTGAAGTAAAATTTTAAGAAATCTTGAAGAAACCCACTACCTCTCAATAAAAAAGGTTTTTAAGTTTGTAGTGTTACTTAAGAACAAATAACGTTTAAGTTTCATCACTCAAATTGTATAAATCTTTGAGAGAGAGAGAGAGAGAGAGAGAGAGAGAGAGAGAGATTCATGTGTGCCATCTTGGTCATGATCTAACAATATTGAGCGGAGAGGGGTTAAGTGGGGAGAAGCCCGATCTGGAAGGAGGCTGCACTGTGAGCAGGACTGCCAACAGGGGACAAGCCACCAGCAGAGGCTTCACCGACAGCAGATAGGCCAGCAACAGGAGGAAACTGCAAGGAAGAGGCAGCCTGAAAGCTCACCATGCGTGAGATGTCGACGCGATCATTGGCAAGAGTGACGCTGGCATGTTATGCAAAAAAGAAATAAAATAAAGAGGGGGAGGCAGCTTTCTGTGTGAGGTGCGACTGGTGACAATGTAAAGCCATCGGCGAGACGACGTTGGCAACAAAGTTTCACGATATGAAAAAAAAGTAAATGTTTAGGTTTGAGGGATTTTGATATGCCTTTCAACATGCTTAATTTCCTTTTTCTTTTACACTTATTTTTGGATGAAACTACACTCTAAAGAGGGGTATTCTTATGTTTTTCTTGCATGTTACATGGAGCAAAGCGAAGTTGAAAAGGAGCAAAAAGGAGATGAATGAAGCAGGTTGGAACCAGCAATCCTGGCACCTAGGCGCCAGACTATGGGCACCAAGGTGCTCCATCCAAGCACCTTGGCGCATTGGCGCCATAACCAGCACAACAACTCGAGAGGACAACACTTAGGAACCAATTTTTGGCAAGGTCGTTATTCTATAGTTGCTCCACCACAACTTGGGGAGTTATAAGGAGGTTTTAAACAGTTCAAAGGAGATTCTATGTAAGGTTGAATCATTCTAAAGCAAGGGGAAAGTGGAGAAACACCAAAGAGGCTTAGGGAGATCAAGGGTTTGTAAATTTTCACTTTTCTTAAGAGATCGGTGAGGGGTTTAGAGAGAAATTTGTAAGTGAAGAGTTGTAACATTGCAAGGAGGACTTGCAAACATTATTGGATGAAATTTTCAACTCTTTTGAGATGAGAAAAGCTACTTATCGTGTTTCCATCTGTATTGGATTTGTTGTAAGCACATATTTAGTGTATTTGGTTTGTTAAATGATGATGTTTTCCATTGTAATCTTCATACTTTGTGAGTAAATTTCCCTTACTTTTCTTCTGTGATAAATAGGTAAAATTTGTAAGATGTAATGGATACCTATAGAATTGGATTTCAATCTTAATGTGATGGTTTTTACTTTATGCTTGATTTAGTTAACAATCTGGCCTATTTGTATGTTAAAACCTGTGGTGAACCCATAAAGACCCGGGAGAGTTATGGTTTTATCAACTAGTAAGAACCACATTAAAATAGTGGGTGAAAGAAAAGTAATCCGTAGGGCAATGCAAATAGATTCGGAGATATGTTCTGATGGGTATAACTTGGGTATTTCTAGGGTGACAGGCAGAAACATATACCAATTTAAACCAAACTTTGCTACACCCTCAGAAGAGGGTAAATAAGATATATGCTCATATTTTTCACTAACCACGATAGCAGTTCTTGGTATTCAATCAAACAATCCACTAATTTATTTACAAGAGAAAGGTAACTTATAACTTGATATTCACCAAACCAATTAATCTAGTTTAATTCTTCTTTAGACTTAATGTTGTAATTTAGGAGTTGTTAAAAAAATCACCTTAGTCGACATTCCAACTAAGGCCTTAGCGTAGTAGACTAGAACTTCTCTTATTTGGCTCGTTACCTTGTTCCATGTTGGTTTTGACATCCTGAACTTTTTAGAGCCCTACATTACTGAAACAATAAGTATACTTGCGTGAAAAAACTCAGTGTGCAAGAAAATCTGAATTTAAAAATTTAATCAATTTGATAAGGACCAGATCAAGTTTTTGGTGTTATTACTAGGACTAACATTATTGTGAAAATGCTGAGGCGAATCAACTAACATATGCATTAATTTTATATATTATTATAAACTCTATTTCAAATATTTGAACAAATAAGTATTATTTAATAACTGATTATGCATCTTATTTCTTATTTTCATGCACTTGTTTGTGTGTGCTTAATTATTTAGCTTTTACATGTTCTTTTTTATTTAGTGTTTAATTAATATGCTTAAGGATCAATTGCACAATCAACTCCCCCACTTATGGAAGAAATATTACATCAGGACTCCTCACCTCGAGTTACGTGCGGAGTCCAATCATTCGAAACCACGTGGAATTCTAGAATAACCCAGAATAACACACGAATAACACGGAAGAATATTCTCACGTGTTACTCCATGGTCAGTGATATTTTGGCTGAATAACGCAGAATAACACGAGGAATATTCCTCTGTGTTATTCCACGTTATTCAAGTGTTATTGTGGTGGTATTGTAACACCACCACAATAACACATCAATATCACTACAATAACACCTGAATAGTGTGGAATAACACTATGGAATATTTCTGGTGTTATAATAATACGGAGAAATATTCGTTGTGTTATTCTGTGTTATTCAACCAAAACACCGCTGACCACGAGTAACACGGAGGAATATTCATTCGTGTTATTCTTGTGTTATTCTGAGATTCCACATGGCTCCCAGCGATTGGACTCTGCATGTAACTCTAGATGCGGAGACCTGATGTAATATTTTTTCCCACATATGATGTCTATACAAATCACCAAATGCATATGTTTTAATAGTAAATTTGTTAACACCTATTTACACAATTAATATATATTTATAATTTGATGTTAGAGTTTTTAAAACTATTTTTCCGAATTGGGTTGGAACATTATAAAGTTTAAAATACATGGTATAATAATTTTGTTCATAAATTTAATTATTAGATTTTATTATGGAGTATAAAGATATATATTTATTTCATAAATGGCCAAAAAATTCATTTCCCTTCCATATCACACTGAGGAATAAATTTTTTTATATAGATATTGAGGTATATATTGTTGAGATTAAAAAGAAAATCCTCAAGGAATTTGAAGATGTAAGCCCCAAAATCAATAAATTATCTAAAATAAATCTGGTTTTGCACATTCTAAAGTACGAAGTGAGAAGTAGCTTCTTATGCCTTATAAGATGTAAAAAATGTATCATAAATCTTGATATAGTAAGCGGTAACAAATTATAAAAAATATCAGGTAACATACTGACATCTTAATATTAAATTATAAAGTTAAATGTCATATAAAAAACAAGTTGATATAAGATACTAAAGTAAAAAAAACAAATACATTTGTAATTTTAAAAAGAGAAAAAACTTCAGAAATTTTCCTCACCTACTCCCAGACAAAATCAAAAAGCTTTAGATGTTCTATGAGGGTTCCCCTAAATTATAAAATTTTTAAAGGTGCTTCCAAGAAGTGTATTCGATAAATTATTAATAAAATTCTCCAGAAATGTTGTTTAAGCATACTTCAACCTCAAATCAATTTTCAAATTTTATACAATGTATATTTAATGGTTTCATTATGTTCATAATTTGATGAAACTTTGAGTGTTATAAGGGTTGTCAAAACTACTCATTTTTTAAGGAAAAAATAATAAGGCATAAAATTTTTAAATCACTTCGCTTCCTTCCACTATATTGACATCAATAAGACATCAATAATTGCCTTTTTGCTATCTTCTTCTAAAAGCTTGGCCAAATTAACACGCTATAATAAGTGATGCCATATTATATTCATTGTTGATGCCATATATTCTATCTAAGTTGGAAAGATAGAAGTTTTTCTATGAATGCGTGGGGATAACATCAAGAATAACAATTTCTAAAAGATGATTCATGTTTTTTTCAGTATAGAAGCTTGAGGCTTTAATATTTTTATCCATATCGTAGAAAAATCTAATTGGGTAGAATCCCTTAGAATTTTTGTGTATCAAAATCTACTTTCTAGAGATTTAATTTCAAAGTGTCCCTCTTTTAATGTAGCTTGTGATAATATTACGAAGGAGAATGACGATGGATTACTATAGTAATGCCATGATCCCACTTATGTTTCGTTTGAGGAGGCTTTGCCTTTTAAATAAGGCGATTTAAATGCCTCACAAGAGTTTCATTGACGATTGTATGCGACGCTATTGTTCACATTTAAACTCTAGATTTTACGAAGATAAAAAATAAAAGTACATTTTCAACCCGTTTGCCTCTCAGCTGGAGGGAAAATTTTTCTGTCTAGACTACGGGCGTAGCTCTACATGCAGACTCTCATTAATATACCATCATGTGTTATAACGGACTCACATAAAAAAAATGTTAGTGGAACTATAGAGATTATTGGAGTGGAACTGCAGAGTTTATTGGAGTGGAACTGCAGAGGTTATTGGAGTGGAACTGCGGATGTTATTTGGAGGGTTACTGGGAGGATATTGAACGTTTTCTGGGGGGTTATTGGGATTTAACTCCAATAACACTGAAATAACCACTTAATAACCCCCAAATAACTTCTACAGTTCTACTCCAATAAACCCTTACAATAACCCCTGCAATAACTCTGAAATATCCCTCAAACAACGCACCCCCCCCCCCATTAACCTCAGCTGTTCTACTTCAATAACTCTCTGCAATAAACTCCGTAGTAACCCCCGTGATTTCTCTTCAATAACCACCAACATTAACCTCGCAATAATCCCCTAACAACCTCCGCAATTTCACTTAAACAACCCCCCTCCTCCCAATAACCTCCGTGATCTAGCACGTATAGCAGCATATTATTATTGTCTGCACATAGAGCTACGCCTGGAGTTCGAACAGAAAATTCTTGATGTGTACGTCAACTCCTCCACTCCCCCGCTGCTATTCTCTCTCTTAAGATGGATCAGCAAACATCGGAGCTACCTCGTGCATCTTCCGCTGCTCGGACTAAAGGAAACCCACCCGTCCGGATCTGAGAAATGCGAATCGATTTTGGCATCCAATACGAATTGAAGGATTTAGAAGTTGGGGCTTTGACAGACCACCTAATTACTATACATTTTCATATCTAAAACTTACGTTGTGCTATTTACATTTATACCACCCAAATCTTCTACGTATTTTAGACAATACCAACTTATTTTTACTTTAGAGTACTGGAAATCACCTTTTTCATGAAAGCATAAGGTGGAATTTATGCAAAATACGAAGTTAGGGTGTTAGAAATGTAAATACACTGTTTATGAGTGGAATGTACGTAAATCTTCCTACACTGCATAGATAATTAAAGGCAAACTAATAAATTTAAGACTTACATTTTTACCAAATAATATTCCTAACATGTCCATGGCAAAACGAGCCCTGAGAAGGTTATGAAAACTGCTTGTCCCAGAAATGCATTCGGCTACTCTGAAGGAATTAAGATATTTGGGAACACAGCAATTCAAAAGATTGGATATGTAAGAATTTATGCACAGGTGGGCAGAATCCAAATTTAAATAACAAGAATTGGAACTCTATCTACAAAATACAGGAATCTGCTGTCAATGGCTACTTTGAAATTTTATTAGAATAATTGTCTTTAATGGGATAGAAGACTAGTGAATAACATTTTAAACTGCACTGAATTATTTAATTTTCAAGCATATCCCTATTAATTATGAATGTCTCGGGCGATCTGTATATAATTATCGCTATTAAAATATGACTTGCATAAAGCATAAAGACATTACAACAACAACAACAAAGCTTTAATCCCACTAAGTGGGTTCAGCTGCATGATTCATTTTTCTCAATTGCGTCCAATTTAGTGTCATATTTTTATTTAATTCTAATAGATTAAGATCATTTTTTATACAATAAGCTCAAGTCTTCTTAGATCTACCTTTGCGTTTCTTAACATAAGTCGAATCTAAAACATATGCTCTACTAATCGGATCATCAGATGGTCGACGTTTAATGTGATCAATCCATCTAAGGCAACTCTCTCTAATTTAGTTCTTCACTGGAGCTAAACCAACCCTATCACACATGAAGACATTAATTAACAAAAAAAAAAAAACAGCAAAATAGACTGTAAGTTCTCTTCAAATAAATGTATATTAACTCCTAATTATCAGAAAAAATAAATATAGACCTATAAACAAAATACATCTGTGATCTAATCATAGCTTTTGAAAAAACCCCTTATCTTTCAACATATGCAGAATTGGCAGAAAATCTATTTCATTAGCATATATTATGAACGAATTACAGATTCAAAATAAAAAAACATTGAAACAATCAAAACTAATTAAAATTTCATCAAATTATCATTCTCTCATTCCAATTATACGATTCCTTTCTATATGCAACTTGTATAAAATTGCCTGATTGCCTTTAATTAGATTCGAAAAGATCAATAAAATTCTCTCAAATTTTCAACATCATATAGAGTGCTTAGATTTTTGGGTTTACTCCCGCATCTCCACTTTGTTGTTTGTGTTCGTGATAGACCTACGTTCTTCTAGCTTCGCAAAAATATCCCAAGTCTGATACTCTTTATTTCGTCCATCCTTTTGTAACAAAATGACATACTATAAAGAAACAATACTTCATCAATCATTTGAAGATCTCACAAATCCATATCCATATAAATTCAGTGGAAGTAAATACTTGAAATGGTCACAATTAAGCCGAGGAAGATTTACGCACATACCACCCTAAGCTTTTTTATTTACGTATCTCAAAAATCAACTTCAATTTTTAAGTACATGCCACCTTACCTCACTTTTAGAAGTTAAAATGGTGGTATTACTGATGTGATATAAATGCATAAAAGATAAAATTTAGATGTTAGAGATGTAAATACATGGGAATTGGATGAGGTATGCTTGCAAATGCTCAAGCTTTTATCAAAGATGTAACAGAGGCTCAATCACTGGGTAAGTATCGATCAGGCCAACAGACTATAAAGTTCTGTATTAGCACATCCTGCTGTGCTGCGGCACCATAGATATGGTCACCACGCAGGGTAGCTGCTTTTATGGAAATCAACCTTTAGGTGGAGGGGCAGTACCTTGAGCGGTCCCATTTAGGTTGCTGTTTTGGAGACTAATACGTGCATCAGGCTACAACGTATGCTGTCTGCTTCTTATGGTATAGGTAATGGATCATCTAAAGGCAGCTCGGTGCCATCCTAACGTGCTGGTTCCGGAAAAAGAGGAGTTTGAAACTATCGTATATCAAAATTTGTTAAGGGAAGTTCAGGGCATTACAATTTAAAAAACAGTTTAGGAGGTTGAGTTTTGTAGTCTTTACAGTTGTATAAGAATATGGCTGAGATGAAGGGCTGTTTGGATTGATTCGGCTACTGGCACTTTACTGCAATTCTGATATTGTCTTTACAGGAAACATTCTGTGCTGCTCAGAAGCTATTCATGAAAGTGCTATTGTCTGATTTGGTTGCATTGTGAGGAAAAGCAAGTACGAAGCGAAAAATGACTGGACTACCACTTGTTTATTAAAGCATTTGAAAATGACCAGACTTCCCAATCTAAGCTCAGCATAATTTATGTAAAAAATAGTCAACTTAAGATGAACAACAGCTCCAAATCAAAACAAAGCAACTTTGAACAAATCCCTAGCAAATCTCAAACAAAGCTTCCCTAATTTGAGGAACTATTTAAGATAAAATATTTTTTAAAGGAGCCCAACTATCAATCCAACCAGCAAACACGAGAATAGTAAAAGTGAACTTCCCCAATCTTTAAAGGAGCCCATCTATCACCCAAAACATATTGCTACACATATAGCACCATATTCCCCATGTGCACAATGCACACATGTCACCATATTCCGCATGTGCACAATGCACACATATATGCACCCAATTGATCTTCCACTTGGAATTTAAATAATTTGAGGATCGAGAATAACATAATTTCAATGTAGCATTAATACATTTATTGGGATGCAAGCTTAGCAATACTGCATGCTATAAATAGGAGGTGTACATTTATTCAATAACCCAATACTGCATGCTATAAATATAGATGGCTACGTTAAGTTAACCATTTTTGAAACATAACCGAGTTTCGTATAGGCACTGCAATCTAACCAATTCGCATAACAACCATTTAAGAAGTCCTCAAATAAAAATATGAGAAGCATATTTTTCCTAAAATGTGCAATTAATAGGAGGTGTCATTTTCATAGCCTGCAAGTGCAAGATAAACAAAGGAAAAAAGACCATAGGATATGTAAAAAATGACAATAAGCATCATTCCACAAACATAAACTGCACCTTTTATAGTACACCGAGACAAACTAATAGAATAATATACTTCTCAATCAAATTCTTGATGGTTGCATATAACCATGCTTCAAATAAAACCAGAGAAAAATCAATCTTCAAATATAAAAATGAATAATTTGAATAATTTGATGTGTAGAAAATCAATCTTCAAAAAAAAAATGAACATATACGTCTTTAAAGTCTTTCACCATAAGATCGCAGTGAAAGAAGTTATGCTTCAAGATATATTCTTCTTTCTTCTAAGAGATCAAAGTGATTGTATTCAACTACGGGTTAAGCATGACTGATCTAAGATATCCACAATCTCTACCACGGGGAAGAAAACTCTAAAAATCCAATTGAAAAATGTGTAATTTCTGAAAATTCACAGCTTAAAAAGCCTGAAGAAAACCCAACAGTCCACAGGGAAGAAAACTTCTACAAAACAGACCAAGAGCAATTAACCAGATATCCTTAGCATTTAACCAGATATCCTTGACACAGTAAGCCATTAGGAGCAACCGCAGAAGCATTTCAACGAATCTTTCAAAGAACATAAACCTAAATAGCTGTTAGGAGCAGTGAAAATGTTCACCTAAAAATTGTCATGAATCCTTGTATAGCTGTTAGGAGCAACCGCAGAAGTACAACTAATCATTACATAAGTTTTTAGAACCATAGATGTACTAGGAAGGATCGTGGATCTATAAAAATTTCTACGAGAAAGAGGGGGGGAGAGGGAGACGGAGCCTCGAGAGAGAATGATACCAGTTAGATTGTAGGTATTCGATTTAGGGCAGAGAAGTTCTAATCTCGCGAGAAGATCGAGGGCGGAGAAGGGGATCGGGAGCTCAGAGCTCGGGAGCACGGGCGAGCGAGGGCAGCAAGAAATTCGGGGCGAAGGGTAAAAGCTGGATGAATTTGGGGCCGCGGGTTTTATCCCGAGGCCGGCTTTCCCTCGACTTCGCGGCGAAGCACCGCGAATTTGTCTCGAATCGGAACCCGCCGCGATCGAAAGTGCGGTGCTTTTCCGCGCCGCAGGACAAAATGGCGAAACAAACAAGGCCGAAGAGAAGTCTGCTTTCTGTACTTTCAGCTTCATTGGTGGACAAATTTGCCCATACGGAGGTATGAACCTCCATGTTTAAAGATTGGCCGTCAGGTGGTCGAGGAATTTTGAAGGCAATATTACGTTATCCTGTGCTATTTCATTTTCTTTCATCAAATGAAAAGTTCTCTTTTATTTCATTATCTTTTTTTCAAAAAAGTGGGGTTTCTCAAACATACCTCATGTATTATAATTTGTAAGTGATAAAGGTAGTTGAGTGATCTCAGTAGCACATCAGTTAAGCTAAATTTCATTCGATGCAGTGCCTAAATACTATATAAAGTTATTTACAAAGATAGAATGAGCATAAACTGTTTGGCATCGAGGATGTCAGAAACATGAATGTTCTCAAGGCATGCAATATAAGACAGAGACCAACCCATGAATTAAATTTAAGGTTTGATGCATGCTGGAAAATTTGCGGTGTTAGAATAATGGATTTTCATCTTGTTGCACGAAAATTCAGTACGCACTCAGAAAAAAGAAAACAACAAGTAGTGACACAAGAAATTTTTACGTGGAAAACCTGTAAAGGGAAAAAACCACGAGGCCTGACGCAGTTGTATAATTTCATTGATGATTAAAGAGACGCATTATCTCGCAGACAATAAAAAGTTACAAAGTCTTCCGAATTATAATGTAGATGTGCAAATGAACAAATTGTAAGAACTGGTGCTGAGCTTCAACACCTTCTCAAAGCTTCAAGTTCAGAAGAGGTCGGCAGGTGGTAGTCAACAGTGGTTGGTGATTGTTAACAGCAGTCGGCGATTATCAACAGCGGTGATCGACGGTGACAGGAGTCATGCTGGACTTCAGCTCATTCTCAAAATTTCAAATTTATTCTAAAGCATCAAGCTCCTCGCTTTCTTGAGAGAGTGAGACTCTATTTATAGTATTTTGGGTGCAATTAATGCAGAAGTATGAACCACTTATATTGGATGATTCGAAGCACGTCCTTCGATCAGACAATGTTTGATGGGCATTTCAGTGCCTTAATGATGTAGGAATTGAGCAATCTTGGGCTCGTTAGATTTGTCTTGTCGAGAAGTTCTATACAACTATAGTCTTATAAGATTAAACATTCATTTGACCTTCAAAATATGTAAGGAAAACTTTCAAATGTGTTTTAATGACTTGATGTGAGCTTGATTTTGACTTGGATTTGACTAATTTTGATGTCATTCGTCCGTCTCATTGAGCTCGTTAGTTTGACTTTAAACTTGATGAAATCGGAGATCTAGAAGACTGTTTATCAAGATTTGAATATTTCTTTCTCAAAAGATAGTCTCGAGATCCGTATACATGTCTCGAGATTCCTGTCAGATGATAAGAATTTATTGATGGTGTATCAGCTGCTCCTCTATCTTCGGGCGAGACTATTTTTGTCATCCGAAAATTTCAAAATCTACAACTTTTTATTTCTATCATATAGATACACACACACATTATTAAGGAACTTATTGCTTATCATCACAGCATATTAATGGAACTTACTGTAATATTCATATATATATATCGTTGTATATGAGATATGAGAAGTTAATAAATCATCATATTATAATCACGCAATTCAATTGAAACGGCGGCTTAAGGAGTCAAACGACTAGAAGCAAGTTATGATTTTTTCTTTTTTCTTATGAAATTAGAATGTGGACGGCCAAAGGTTGGAAGTTGGAAAGCTAAATAACGGAGAATTTAAGCGAATTTTATATTTTTATTTTTTGAAATGAGGAAGCCAGAAATTTATAAGGCGGATGCTAGAAGAGAAAAAGCTAAGAGATGGAATGCCAACGACAAAGGAATTAAGGTAGATTTCAGTTTATTTATTTTTTTTAATAATTGTTTTTAATGCTAGGCCTCCTCTTAAGCTTATAAATAGAGACCAAGGATGAGAGGAAGAACCAGAAATGAGGAGAAAGAGGAGAAAAAAGAGAAAGAGTGAAGAGTGGAGCTTTCTGCTAGTGAAACTTTCCAAAAGAAGAGAGTTGTCTCTGTCCTATATAGCAGACGAGCAATGAGATTTTCTTTCGCATTGCTTTCAAGAGGAAAGTCGTCCGTGTCTTATATAGCAGGCGAGCAACGGGATCTTCATTCGTGTTGCGGCGAAAAGGAAAGTCATCTTCGTCCTATGTAGCACGCGAGCAACAAGATCTTCTTTTGTATTGCAACTAAGAGGAAAGTCGTCTTCGTCCCGTGTAACAGGAGAGCAACGGGATCATCTTTCATGTTGCGGCCAAGAGAAAAACCATCCACATCCTGGGTAGCAGGCGAATAATGAGATCCTCTTTCGTGTTGCGGCCAAGAGGAAAGTCGTCATCCCTGTCCTACGTAACTGGCAAGCAACAAGATTCTCTTTCGTGTTGCAGCAAAGACAATTTATTCTCATCCTACATGGCAGGTGAGCAACGGGATCTTCTTTCACGTTGCAGCGAAGAGGAAAGTCGTCCTCACCCTGCGTAGCACACGTGCAACGAGATATTCCAACGTGTTGCTGCTGCGCATTTCGGTGGAGATGAAGAAATGCTAGTGTTCTCCCGCCGCACTTCGAGGGTGAGATTTTCAGGCTTATGTAACAATCATATCACTTGTATCCATTGTACCGGTACTTGTTGATTTTTGTAGCATTTTTAATCATCAGATGTGACCTTTGTAGATGATAATTTATTGCTTTGTATGTCTTTGACGTTGCTTATAATTTTGTTGTGACTTCTCAATCGTACGAAATTTCACAATTAAAGTTAGCATACACACTTTATAAAATGAAAAATCCTGTACTTTTTGAGGTTCGTACCTTCCGAGGTTGTGCTCTCTTAGGCTTATGTCTTATAAAAGCTTGAAATAAACCGGTACCTTTGGAGGCTCATAGCCTTTTGAGACCTTTTATGTACCTGTGTCTTCCGAGCCTTATAGCTTTCTAAGATCTTTGATGTATGTGTCTTCTGAGGTCTTTGACGTACCTATGACTTCTGAGGCTCGTAGCCTTCTGAGGTTTTTAAGCGAAGACCCTGTCAGCCGCTTGCTCTCGCAGAGTCTTTCTAGTGTGGAACTTGTCCACTACTAGCTTCCCATCGAGACTTACCTCATGCGCTTGTCTTTCTGGGGCATGATAGCTCCTCATTGAGTCTTACCACTTGGACTTGACTTCAAGAAGCACCGTATCTTCTCATCGAGTCTTGCCTCTTGGGCATGATTTCAAGGGGCATGATAGTTTATCATCGAGTCTTGTCTCTTGGGATTGACTTTCAGAAGTACCACATCTTCTCGTCCAGTCTTGCCTCTTGGGCTTGTCTTCCAGGGGCATGACAGCTTCTCATAGAGTTTTACCTCTTGGGCTTTACATTCAAAATTACAGTATATTCTCGTCGAGTCTTGCCTCTTGGGCTCGACTTCTAGAGGCATGGTAACTTCTCATTATGTCTTGCCTCCTAGATTCGACTTCCATGGGCATGGATGAGGACTTTATCTATCACTTGTCCTCAAGAGGACTTTCTACACAAAAATATTTCATGAGAAAATAAGAAAATTTCACTGAAATGACAGTTTAAAGCAACATGAAAATCTTTCTAAAATAAAATTAAGAGTTTATAAGATAGTATTTTACTCAAAAAAAATAATTTAGAGTTGTACTTCTCATTCAATAACTCTTACGATTCTCTTATGGTTTTCTCAGCTTGTTTTTATTAGTAGCGACGCAGGCGACATTGGCGTATCATACGTTAAATTTCTTCCTTTAATTGAAAGCATCTTTCTGTCGAATATCCTATTTCAAGGTGGAAATGACAATATTAAGATTGGTCACATGATGATCTCTTCATTCTTGATTACCATTAAGATGTTAACACGTGACATGTTGAGCGGCGTGTATTCTTTTTCTGATTATGGCTCACGATTCTTCTGTTGTCTCAACTTGTTTTGTTGTAAGATTTGATCGATATCCCTGGCATTATTCTTGCACTTCATTCCAATCGCTCGAATTGTTCCTTATCTGCAATAATAGCCACGTCTGCAGAGATTTGATATTCGACACGATGGATGAGATTAGCATAAGAGCGCACCATCTCCTACATCAAGGTTGAATAGAATGGTCCTGGGTGAAACCCTTCAGGAAAGACTCCTCTCAGTAACTCCGGATCCACTCCAGGAATTTGGCAGGCTTCAATAGAGAACCTACAAAAGTATTCGTTGAGAGATTCCTTCTTATTCTGGCAAACTTCTGATAAGTGAGATGAATCTTTGATGATCCTTCTATTTGTCTATTTCTTATGAATTGCTCAATGAATAATCTGACAAGCTCATTGAAGGTGTTGATGGTGCCCCTCAGAAGAGAGTGGAACCATGTATGAGCTTGACCCTTGAGAGTCGTCAGGAACACTTAACAAAGAAGAGAATCAGAAGCATAGTGAATGTGCATGATGGCTCGATAGTGGTCAATGTCCTTGTATGGTTCAGTTACCAATTCATAGGCATCAATGCTTGAGAGTTTGAAATATGTTAGGATAGGGTGTCGCAGAACCGCATCAGCCAAAGGAGAGAATTCTTGGATGTGAGCACAAGCAATCCCTTTTATTCAAAGGAAAACCTTCCCGAACCAGACGTTGTAGCTCATCTCGAATGATGTCAGCATAAGCGACAGTAAGGCGAGGCGGTGTCAGGTGAGTTGCATGAGACAAATGAGTGAAACTTGTAATGTCAAGAAGATCGGTGTCTCATCTCAGCAGAGGAATGCTTTCATCATTATGAGAGATCCTAGTGAGTGGGGTATTTTCTATTAAATGTTGAACAGGTGGTAAATTAGTTCCATTGGTTTCGGTCGTCACTCCCGCGTAGAATATGAAGGATCTCATGTTGAGACTCCTCCATCCTACGTACTCGATCTTCCAGAGAATGGCCCAAGGCTCCTTCTTCAGCAATGTAATACCTTCTGGAGTAGGAGTATGCGGAGACTTGATGGCCATTTTTTTTAGTGGAATGATGGGTGTTGGTGTGAGATGCTCTGTTGTTGCAAGTGTTGCACCTGGTGGCCATGCAACAATTCTTACAAGTATTTTAGTGATGAGAATGCTCTAGTTTCCCACAGACGGCGCCAAAATGATACGCACTAAAAAATTCATGGCGATAGAGTAATGGATTATCGTCTTAGTGTTGCATGACTATTCAAACACACTTAGATAAAAGAAAGCAACCAATATTGACAACATAAGTGTTTACGTGGAATATCCATAATGAAAAAAAATCACGCTTAGTCCAGTTGTAAAAAACCACTGTAATTTGATGACTACAGAGACGGATTGTCCTACAGGCAAGAGAGGGTTACAAAGCCTTCCAAATTACAACGTTGACGTGCGAATGAACTTTTTGTAAGAAGTGGCGTTAGACTTCAACTCTTTCTCAAAGCTTCAAGTTCAGTGGAGGCTGAGAGGTGATGGTCGACAGCAGTCGGTGGTAGTCAACTGCAGTAGACAGTGATCGATGGTGGGAGGTGTGGTGCTAGATGTCAGTTTCTTTTTAAAGTTTTATGTTTTTTCTCAAGCCTCAAGCTTCACCCTCTCATGAGAGGTTTGGAGCTCTAATTATAGTACTCTCGGTGTAATTAATACAAAAGTATGAACCACTTTGATCAGAAGGTCGAGAGAGCTATCTTCGATCAAACGACATTTGATAGATATTTGAGTGCCTTAAAGATGTTGGAATTGATCAGTCTTGGGCTCGTTGGATTTGTCTTGTCGGGAAGCTCGATTTGGCTAGAGGCTTGCTAGATTCAGCATTCATTTAACCTTCAAAAAATGTCATGAGAACTTTCAAGGATGGTTTAATGACTTGATCTGAGCTTGATTTGACTCGGATTGGACTAATTTTGATATCATTGGGTCCGTCTCATCAAGTCGGTCAGTTTGATTATAAGTTTGCTGAAATCGAAGCTTTGGATGACCTTTTATCATGACCAGAACATTTCTTGCTCAAAAGATTGTCTCGAGATCCGTGTCATGCCTCAAGATTTATGTGAGATGATGAGAATTTGTTGATTATGAATCAAGGTTCATAATAATTTCATCATTATAATGCAACAAATGAATTTTTAAAAATTTTCTGGCAGCTTATAGCCTTTAGTTCATCCGAATAATGAAGGGGGTCATATCTATGCATTATAAATTGTAGGAAGTAGAAAGAAAAAGCTTTTTCAGAATAGGAAAGAAAATATACGAAAACTGTATGTTGTTGATCCACTTGAAAAGTACATTTTTTATGCCTTATTTATGATTTAATTTTTAAAAATATTATGCTTTAATGAAAGGTATTTTTATGTTTTTGGATATAGGTGATGAAAAAAAGAGTTCAAGAAGGAAAAATGAGCAAAAAGAAGCAAAAAGAGAGCTAAAAAACAAAGTTGTCAAAATTATAGGTACGGAGCCTAGGCGCGGATTCAGCGCCTGGCGCCGGTTCAATCTTGAAACGATTAAGATTTTTGACAACTTTGGACGATTATTTTGACGGTGTTAAGTGGTTATCGAGCCCTCAGAAGGCGGAAGTTACTCGCGATACATAGGACATATGATACGATGCATCCGGACACAAGAAAATGGTTTTAATCTCGAAGAGGTGCGATCCAAAGTGAAGTGGTGCGAAGATCTGGTCACGGAGTCCGGCGCCTAGGCGCCACATTTACTTTCTAGAAGATTCATTGAATTTGGACAAAATTTGAGAGGTGACTTAAGCAACCTCTGGTCATTTTCGAAGCCCTATAAATATGGATTATTTCTACATCCAAAGGGCCCCCGTTTCAAGTCATTTTCTTTAGGGTGAGCCATTTTAGAGTTAGGTTTAAGTATGAAGATGTAGATTTTTACATCTTATGGAGAGATTGGTGAGGGATTTTGAGAGATTTATGTAAGGGGTGTATGAGCAATGCATGAATTGGCGGGAGACTTTGGTGGAGATATTTTCTTCTTTCTTTCAAAGAAAAAAACTAAGTATTATGTTCTTCATTTTCTTGTAATTGTTGTAAATACTTTCTGGTAGATTTTCTTTGAGTTAAAAAAGGTTTTTACGTGGTGTTTTATCCATGCTTTGTAAGTAATTTTCATTACTATTTTCTTTTAATATGAAGTAGTGGCATGTGTAGGAAAATCATTTTTATGATAAAATTTTCTTTATTTTTATGTGATGAGTAATATCTTCTTCGCTTCATTGGCATAACTTAGGTGGTAATAAGTTATGTTAAAATCTGTTGTAATAAATCGAAAGAGCGGTGATCTCACAATAAGAGTGCACTCACGATCGGTTGATTAAGTAAAATAGTTAGGCGGCAACGCAACTTTTATGGAAATATAAATTAATGATTTATTTTTATTAAATGCTTTAGTGACAGATAATTGCATAAAACTAATAGATTATTAAAGTTATATGTTTTTTGTTGGCACTTAATTTATTACATAATTCTATCAATTCTTTTACTTCTTATGTCATTATTTTCATTTACTTTTGTTTTGTAATGAAATAGACGCATGTTTAGGAATTAAGATTTGCTTAGATATCCTCTTATTAAATTATGGTGATAATATTCATATCAGATCTTCATTTACTTTACAAATTGATCACTTGTATTGTTAAAATACGTTGAAGAATTCGAGACTGCTAGGAGATGAGTTCTTAACTAGTAGATATCACATGAATCTTTGGGTAATCGAAGGCCTTGAGCGGGTTATTCATGTGAAGTGCAAATAAATAGGGAGATATTGTTTATTGGGTGTAGAATTGATTAGTTTTAAGAGTGACAGACTAAATTCTAATAATTTGGTTTATAGAAAGGGAACGAGTCACTAGTAGGACCGACCATAGCCATCCTTGATCACTTGTATTGTTAAAATCTGTTGAAGAATTCTGAGACCTAACCGGAGATGAGTTCTTAACTAGTAGATATCACATGGATCTTTGGGTAATTGAAGGCCTTGAGCTGGTTATTCATGGTGAAGTGGAAATAAATAGAGAGATATTGTTTATTGGGCGTAGAATTAATTAGTTTTTAGAGTGACAGACTAAATTCTAATAATTTGGTTTATAGAAAGGGAACGGGTCACTTAGTATGACCAACTATACTTAGCCAGATTGGACATACTAGAAGTGTGAGCTCAGATTAACTCGTTACTAATAATAATTCATGAGCCAATCATAGATTAAGCCGATGTATCTTATCGACGCAAAAGTAAAGAATAGGATTGCTTCATTTGGCATTCTTACGTTAAATTCGAAGCATTCTTTCCTACACATTATCATGTAATTACAGAGACGAGTAGTTTTTAACGTCTCAAAATTCTCCAAAGCGATTTATCTAGATTAGTTATCTTGTTATTTAAGATTTTTTTAGGATTAGTTATTAGAAAAATCATTATAATCGACATTTCAAATTTAGGCTTATAGAAATAGTACCGTAATTAGCTCTAAATAATTTCTTACCTCGCTTCTATCGTGGGATCGATACTTGGGATTATAAAAGAAAACTACTATATTACTTGAAACGATACGTATACTTGCGTAATACTGCACTTGTGTCTAAAATATTTTCTAAAATTATACAACATTTTGATTTTGCACACTAGCCGCTATTTATAAATTAGGTCAAGTTTTTTGCCATCTTTTGGAAGCAAAAATTACTGCGTAATTGCGGGTCGGGCCAAGTTTTTGGCGTCGTTGCCGGGAAACAACGGTAAGAATTTTTAGGAGAATTTTAGTTAAACCTGAAAGACTTAGTTTTGGAATTTATATTATTGTTATTATTATTATATCATATATTTAATTATTGTGTGTTTAGTTTAAATAAAATTAAAAATACAAAAAATATTTTTTTTATACCTGTCCTGTTAGTTAAGTCTTTAGATTTGTGCGCGCTTAGATCGAGAGAGAGATTTTAGGAGGATGATGAATTAGAAAAGACTCCGCGAATTTAATGTAGAAATGGCGGATCAACAATATAATGAATATTCAGATTTGGATTATAAATGGATGGAAATTGGCCATCAAATGCACTATCCTTATTTTGATTATTACAACCCAAGTTGGGAAAATTATTCAAACTTTAACTAGAATACTAATTTTGGAGGAGAATATCAATTTTGGGAAGATAATCAATTTAATCAGATATGTGATTGGAAGAATCAGGACGACTTTAATGATATATTTTCCTTTCCTTATAGATTTAACTCCAACCCACTAGATGAGGAGAAAGAATTATTTTTAGAAAAGGTTGTTAATCAAATGGCGAATCAATTGGAAAGTCAAGAGGTCGCAATAAAGAATATAGAAAATCAATTGGGGCAGATTATTAATGCAATTAACAGTTACCCCCAAGAGATTTTACTTAGTGACTCTGACATAAACCTTAAGAATATGAATAAAGAACAAGAGAAAGATTTCGAACTAAGATTTAGAAGAGAATTTGAGGATATGTTTCAAAAGTGCTTTGAATTAAGAATTGAGGATAAAGAATTACAAGATAATTTGAATCAAAAAAATAATCTAGAAGAATTTGATCCAGAATCTGAATTATCTAACGAGAATCCGATTCAAAATTTAGGAGATCTTGAACTATCTTATAGAAATCTATTTCTTATGAATTTTAAGGATGATATTGATATGGAAATTGAGAAAATCAAAAGAAGAATATTGGATCTAGAAAGAAACTTGAGGGACAATGATATAAATCATTCTAAAAAGGAAAAGCTGAAAGAAAAATTAAAATTTGAGAATTTTTTTAGGAATTCCTGGATCTCAAAAAGAATGGGCGATTGATCAAGGATTATTAAAATTATATTTTGATCCAGGAGAAAACATTTGTCGGGCTGACGACATAAAACCTAACGCTTTATGGGAGGCAACCCATAGTTATCAGTTGTCGGGCTGACGACATTAAATCAAGCGTTTCATGGGAGGCAACCCATGGTTATCTTTGCTAGTATGTTTATGTGTTGTTTTTTGTTTGCTTTAGTGCAGATTAGATTATTGTTCTGAGGTTATTCATTGGTCTTGACTAAATTTGTATATGAATTCTACTAGTAGCAGGCTGACGAGTCTGTTATGACTTAGTTCTCAACTGAAGCTGAGCATTACCTTGAAGCATGTAGAGTTTGGACTTGGACCACTCCATGTCAGCTCTATTACTTCCTTTATCTAACTTTGTTTTCACTAAGATCATGAAATTGCTTAATGAACAACATATGAATGAACTGCACTATTTTTATTTATCAGATTATCGTTATTAGTGTAGTTTTTTTCCTTTAGAAATTAAAAGGAGAGAAAATGTGAGTAGAAAGGAGATTAAATTAACCTCAATTGCTATTTGTTTATGAATCTGCGAGTCTAGGTATTTTAGTTTGTGTGTTTGTATTTTTGTTGTGTTACAACAATTTAGAGATTTGAATAACACTTAAATATATATTCCTATGTCGATACATGTCCTGCTTATTTGACTTTTCTTTAGTTTAGTTTTATTCTAGCATGTTTAGTTAAGATTTACTTTTTATTGCAAATTGTTATGTCCTAATGAATATTTGTAGATGTTTTTAACAAATATTTGTGGTAGATAGAATTTCTGAACTATTTTTCTTCATGCTTATATTTTCTGTGCTAAATGCTATACATGTTCAAATTCAAGTTTGAGGGTAGGAAAAAAAATATATTTTAAAGTTAATATAGTTCATTTAAGTTTAATATTATAACGGCGATGTTTTATGCTTGATTTCTTTCTCTCTGCGATCGTTACATCATGATTATGCATGTATATAAATTTGATAGGATGTTATAGTAGTTAGTAGATTTAACTTTCATTTTTCTTCCTCTTACATTTTATGGAATTAATTACAAAATATTTTAAAATTCAAGTTTGGGGGGGGGATGAAAAACAATTTTAAAAAACTTAAATTTTATTTGTCCTCAAAAATGCTATAAATAAATTTGATTTTTGATTGAAAAATAATTATGTGTATGAAGTTATATTAGGGAAATAAAATATTGAATATAGAAATGAGTGAGAAAATTTAGTTAAAATTTATAATAATGATGAAAAATTTAAAGTTAAAATTTTCTTAGAAAAGAAATGATAAATATTGTGTAACCATCTTTAGTAAGTTTTTTTAAAAAAATAGAAGGATTAGACTTTTGTTTTCAATATTTAAATTTATTTTATTAAAAAATAATTTTCAAAACTGTTCTTATATTTCTAAGTAAAAAATATATATCTATCTTATGCTTTAGGAAATGAGAGGTGGAATTCAAATTTATTAAAAGCCTATCCAAATATAGTAATCCTTGCCTGAAAAAAAAAGTAATGTAAGAAAAAGAAAAAGAAAAGAAAAGAAAAGAAAAGTATAGTATGTGAAAAAGAAAGGAGAAGGCTCAAGGATAAAGGGTCTAATCAAAAGTTGGTTCCACACTTGAGCTTTTTAAAGTATAAGATTTGAGAAAATCTTAAGCTTAAAAATATAATATAGTTAGTATAATTATTTTTAATAAAGATTTTTATGTAAAGAAAATAAAAATGTCTAACCCCTATATTTTGAAAAATCAACAAGTATTTATGAATTAGATAGCAACATATATTTTCATACGCTTTCATCTAAAAGATTTCTAAACTTTAAATTGATCTCATTTACTAAATTTTTTTCTAAATTAGGCTACTACACTTCTAGAACAAAATTTTAGAAACTCCTAAAGAAACTCATACACAATATTTGTTTGTTTGGTTTTATATGTTATAGTGTTACTTGAGACATAGTAACATTTAAGTTGGAGAATTTGATCCACTTAAAAAGTACCTATTTTTATGTCTTATTTATGATTCAATTTTTAAGGAAATTATGCTTTAATGAAAGGTATTTTTATGTTTTTGGATATAAGTGATAAAAAAAGAGTTCAAGAAGAAAAAAGGAGCAAAAAAGAGCAAAAAGAGAGATAAAAAGCAAAGTTGCCAAAACTATAGGTCTACCGCCTATGCGCCAGAATCTGACGCCTAGGCGCTAGTTCAATACTGAAACTGTTAAGATTTTTGACAACTTTGGGCAGTTATTTTGACGGTTTTAAGCGGTTATCAAACCTTATAGAAGACTAGAAGTCACTCCTGATACATAGAACATGTAATATAATGCATCTGGACACAGGAAAATGGTTTTAATTGTGAAGATGTGCCATCCAAAGTGAAGGGTGCGAAGATCTGGTCACGGAGTCCGGCGCCTTAAGCAACCCCTGGTCATTTTCGAAGCCCTATAAATATGGATCATTTCTACAGCCAAAGGGCCCCCGTTTCAAGTCATTTTCTTTAGGGTGAGCCATTTTAGAGTTAGGTTTAAGTATGAAGATGTAGATTTCTACATCTTATGGAGAGATTGGTGAGGGATTTTGAGAGATTTATGTAAGGGGTCTATGAGCGGTGCATGGATCGGCGGGAGACTTTGGTGGAGAGATTTTCTTCTTTCTTTCAGAGAAAAAAAAGCTAAGTATTCTGTTCTTCATTTTCTTCTAATTGTTGTAAATACTTTCTGGTGGATTTTCTTTGATTTAAACAAGGTTTTCTGGGGTGTTTTATTCATGTTTCGTAACTAATTTTCATTACTATTTTCTTTTAATATGAAGTAGTGGCATGTGTAGGAATATCATTTTTATGATAGAATTATCTTTATTTTTATTTGATGAGTAATATCTCATTCGCTTCATTGGCATAACTTAGGTGGTAATAAATTATGTCAAAATCTGTTGTAATAACTTGAAAGAGCGGTGATCTAACAACAAGAGTGCACTCACACTGTTCGGTTGACTAGTAAAATAGTTAGGCGGCAGTGCAACTTTTATGGAAATATAAATTAATGATCTATTTTTATTAAATGCTTCTAAGTGACAGATAGTTGCATAAAACTAATAGATTATTAAAGTTATATGTTCTTTATTGGCACTTAATTTATTACATAATTCTATCAATTCTTTTAATTCTTATGTCATTATTTTCATTTACTTTTGTTTTGTAATGAAATTGATACATGTTTAGGAATTAAGATTTGCTTAGATATTCTCTTATTAAATTTTGGTGATGATATTTATACCAGATCTTCATTTATTTTACAAATTGATCACTTGTATTGTTAAAATCTGTTGAAGAATTCTGAGACCTAACCGGAGATGAATTCTTAACTGGTAGATATCACATGAATCTTTGGGTAATCGAAGGCCTTGAGCGAGTTATTCATGGTGTGGTGCAACTAAATAGGGAGATATTTTTTATTGGGGGTAGAATTGATTAGTTTTAGAGTGACAGACTAAATTTTAATAATTTGGTTTATAGAAAGGGAGCAGGTCACAAGTAGGGCCGACCATAGCCACCGTTGAACATCTAGAAGTGTGAGCCTAGATTAACTCATTCTACTAATAATACATTCTGAATCAATCTATAGATTAGCCAATGTTCTTTATACTATCAAGCGAAGGTAAAAAATATGATTGTTTCTATTTGGCACTACTACATTCAATTCTAAGCATTTTTTTCCTACACATTATCTATGTAATTGCAAGAGAAAGGTAGTCTTTAACATCTCAAAATTCTCCAAACAAATTTATCTAGATTAGTTAGCTTTTTATTTAAGATTTTTTTTTAGGATTAGTTATTAGAAAAATCATTATAATCGACATTCCAAATTTAGGCCTTATAGAAATAGACTGGAATTAGCACTAAAGAATTTCTTACCTCACTTCTCAGTGGGATCGATACTTGGGTTATAAAAGAAAACCTTATATTACCCGAAACAATACGTATACTTGCAGAAGTACTCTAGTGTACATGAAATATTTTCTAAAATTATACAACATTTTGATTTTGCACACTAGCCGCTATTTATAAATTGGGTCAAGTTTTTTGCCATCTTTTAGAAGCAAAAATTACTGTGTAATTGCGGGTCGAGCCAGTTGTGCATCTACCTTTACCAGAAAACATTATATATTCAAGGATCACAAACCTTGCAAGCCCTTTTATACCTTTTTTTAATAAATATTTACCTTTGTCTACAAGTCATAATACAATGTATTTTGGGTCTAATGAATTGTTACAAAATCTAAATTAGTTTGCTATTTTAGAGGTAATAATAAAAATGGCATTTGATCGGGAATTGCAACATATTTCATCTTATCAATAAACTCATAAGTAAATCATTTCAGTCGCAGAGTCTTAACTATCACTTGATGAAATGTTGTAGACGTTCATAACTGTCTACAAACTTTAGGTGATGTTAGAAATGAAAATGTGTTAAGAACATAAATTTTTTAGCTGCTTTTATGTTAATCTCCACACAAATTGATAGATGATGCGTGCTTCTAGTTATTACATTATTAGTAGTATTGATTTTTCCATTTAACCCATTAACAAGATTGTGCGTCTCCATATAACTAACGTCAATCTCAAATTCTGCTCGTATGTGCCAAAAATTTTCCAGAGTAAGCAAATCTTGTCAGAATAAATAACACCTTGATGCCACACAACTTCTATTATATCTTTATGAATTAAAAAATAGAGTTCCTGGAAATCGTTGCTTTCTATCAAGACATCAAGTGCTCCAGGTTCTTGAAGGGTTTGCTATTTATTTTCACACAAACAACTACACGACGAACAATATAGAATTGGGGATTAGTTAGTCTTTTTACTCATGATAAATCTATTGTTTTTTATGCGATTTCATTTAATGAATTTGCTTGACAAAAATTTTCAAATTTAGTCACAGTTCACCTTGTGCATTCCTGCATTTATTGTTTATCAATTGAAGCTCAGGTGTTCGAATATATATATACATAGGAATCATGTGGTATGTATGTACATCTTCGAAATGAAAAATATGGTTTGAGTTTTATAATGAATTTTGGTAATTGCGTGAGATTTTGTAAATTGAATGAAAGAGGGTGCTGGATCTGTAAATAGAAATGTCTCAAGTGACATGAATGCAAATATATAAAAGTTCAAAAAAAAATAATTGTAAGTGGACCATTAATTAACCTAAATTTACCTGTAAGCTCATTGCAGCTCAAATCAAGCTAACACAAATCCTGCATTGATTTTACCTGTGAGCTCAATGCATCATTAAAACCATTTTTCCGTAAATCTAGGCAGTTCAGCTTCAGCATCTTATTGAAACCAGCCGGTCATGGAGCCTCAATCTCATCAACTCCTCATTTAATCGCCCATGAAATGAATTACTTGAGAGATTTAAATGTTCTAAGGAACAGAGAGCTCCAAAATAAGGTGAATTCATGTAAATTGCTTGTTTGAAAGAGACAAATCGTGAAGACTATCCATCGGAGCTAGGGCGGAGAAACTGATGTTTCCTACCAGAGGTCGAAGCGATTCTATTTCCATTAAAATCCCTCACGCTGTGGCGGGGCAGACAATCGAAGCTTGAGGGAAGCAATCGCTGCTGCTGGAAGACAATCGCAGCTTGAACGAAAAATTACAAAGGATAAATTTACTTTTTACTTACCGAGCGCAGAACTTCGAGGCCTCGTGGCGTTCGAAGTATCGACTTTTATGGTGGAACAACGAACTTTTATGCCGCCGCCGCCATTCCTTTCTTTCGAGCCGTTGCCTCGTGGGAAAAAAAAATAGGTCCGTAATCCGGGCTCTATTTTGGAATCAGAGCTGTGTCCGGAGTACAATCCCGAACGTGCACCTGAAACATTAGACTCACCTATAAAATTAATGAAAAATATTTTTAAAAAAATGTGCGACTCTGTCCTATTGAAATATTAGTATTTATTATTAAATACTGTCGTCGAAAACACATCATTAATACTGCAAATTTACTCGAATAACAACGCTGCCGAAAACACGACAATAACACTGTAATAACACTACAATGATACCGCAATAACACTCAAATAATACAGCTAGAATATTCGAATAACAACCAAATATTATGCGGTGCAAACAATACTGTAATAACACTACAATAACACCGTAATAACACTTTAATAACACCACTAGAATATTGAATAACATCAACTATCGTGCGGTGTCAATAACACCGCAATAATAGTTTGTGGAAAGTTCTTCAGCAGAAAAAAAAAAACTTGGAAGGGGACAGGTATTTATTCCAGATAGTCTCCCCCCAAAACACCTATTCCCAACTATATAGTTTGGAGTAAATAGCTTTTGTAAGACTGATTAGTGTAAGCCTGCCAGATATTTTGCTACTTATGTTCTTATGAAACTGCAGCTTAGAAATTTGAGTAGCAGAATGATCCTGAAAAAGAGAATGAAGTATAGGCAAGGACCAATTATCTCCATCCAACAATCAGCCATCTTTAAGTGACGGTTAAAATTATCAGAGCAAGGCACCAACCACTCCTATGGACACCAATTGTCCAACAAGAAATTAACCTCCCCATTGCCAAGGTCCCAAAGGAACAAATCTTCAGCCATATGTCTGACTTTAAGCATCCTAACACACACCTTAGGGTTTCAAATTTTTCTAACAAAAAGAGTAGGATGCTGCTCCTTACAGTTTTTTTCTGTCATAAATTTAGCCCACAAGGATGATTGTGACTTGAACTTGATCCAGAGCTCGCACAAGTTAACTTGGAGAAGATGCTGGAGACCTTTAAATCCAATGCCACCTGCCATGGTAGGTTTGGCAACCTTTTACCAAGAAGCCCACTGTAATTGCTGCCTCTGACCAGACCAAAAGAACCTGATGAATGCCCTTCCAAGTTGAATTTGAGTGCTTTTCTTCATATTAGTCAGCTGTAGAATGTAAGAAAGGAAGGTAGTTAGAATGCTCTTTAGCTAAGTAATTCTGCCCTCATTGGAAAGAAAGGTGTGGGTCCAGCAAGAGAGATGAGAAGTAATTTTACCCAGGACCTCTTCAAACTGAGATTGCTTGGTTCTACCTTTAATGAGAGGCACCCCAAGGTACTTGATGGGAAGATGAGAACTAGAAAAACTAGATTTGTTAAGAACCCACTGCTTACTGTTAGGGGGGGATTCTCTTATGGAAGAGGAGGATACAATTTTCAGGGTTGAATTTCATTCCAGAGTGAAACTGAAATAATTGAAGACTTTGATACACTCTTTTAACAACATTTTTGTTGGCACCAGAGAGTACCATTATATCATCAGCATACACCAGATGTGAAACTTCCACTTTGGACTTATGATGGTACCTGGAATAGTTCTGTGAGAGGATACCTTTGTTGAGCATTCTGGAAAGGTAGTCTATAGTAACTATAGAAATGGTGGGGGATAAAGAATCCCCTTGCTTCAATCCTTTGGTAGCAGTAAAGGACCCCTAGGATTGCCCATTAATAAGGATTGACTATACATTGTTTGTCAACCATCTGTGGATGAGAGTGCGAAACTCTGAAGGAAATCCCTTAGCAGAGAGGATGTCCAGGATAAAGTCCTAATGAATAGTATCATAAGCCTTCCTAAGGTTCATTTTATAGATAAGATTTACACGCCTACAAGGCTCATCTAGATCCTGTAGAAGTTCTTGTGCTAGCATGACATTATTTGTAATAGATCTGCCTTTTACAAGGGCAGTCTGATTAGGACTGATAAGCCTATCAAGGTGTTGTTGAATTCTACTTGCAATGACTTTACTTATGATATACTAATAACAGAAGTAAGTCAGATAGGCCTATATTGATCCCAGTTCTTCTTCTCGGCAAATTTGGGAACAAGCATAAAGCTGGAAGTTGTCGGCATATTTTTAGGTCGTGTGTATTATTTTAAAGAGGGGGTCGCCTAACAGAAGTTGTCGTCGAATTTTAGATTTTAATTTTAATTTAAATATATATATATATGATTTAGAAAGTAGTATTTGACTTTGAAAATAATTTTAAGATATGAAATCAAACCGACCTCACATCCCAAATAGTTTATATAAACGAGCACCGCATCACAAACCGTGTATTTATCCCGAAGAATAAACACACTGCTTGATGATGGGGCTCGGTTAAATAAACTAGGAGATTTGTGACATCCGTTTGGTCTGCGAACCAATTTTATAAGCCGACAAATTCCCCTGCTTAATACAAAACAATTAAGCAGGGTTTATATTACCTGGGTTCTTAAAATTCCCTATAAGGGCAAGCCCCTATAGTTAATTACATCTTAAGTGACGAGAATCACCTAAAAAAACTCTCGATGATAATCAGTAGTTCTGCTCTCAAGAATTTCAAAGTTTAATTTTTCAAGGAATTGAATTTTAGAGTTTCAATAGGGAATGGATCAAATTTGGAACATTTTGTTTTGGGAATTCAAAGGATGGAAGGTAGGAGAAATTACAGATTCGAAGTGAACTTCGGTAATTTCCCGACTATCCTATTGTTTGGCTTGAATTTAGGAAAGTCCTAATGTTTGTTTAATGTTTTGATCTTGCCAATTTTAATTAATTAGGACTTATATTCGTATGATAAGATCATACAAATAGCCTCGAAGATGTGAGGGTTTATGTCGTATCGGACGACTACCTCGGAAATCCTAAGACTAGTTAGGGCCTAATTTGCAATGCAAATACCTAACGAAAAAAATGAGGATTTATGTTGCACCAGACAAACTACCTCGAAATCCTATGGCTTGGTTATTTAATTCTAAGAAAATTTCGTTGAAGTAGACTCGAGTTTCGTTGATGACGATGGTCGTGCTGCCCACCATGCTTCGAGCTCCTTGTTGTTGCAGAGGGTTTAGTTTTAGAAAATTGTAATCAAAAGAGAAGAGAGGAGTTTGGTTTTAGAAATCTTAAAGTCCAAGTGTTTTTTATGTTTTAATTAAAACAAATCTTAAAATTCGATTATAACAACACCGGTTAAGATCCCACTGCTCCATCCTTCCGCATCGTTATTTTTATCTGATTCACTTAGATCCGGATGAATTTGCTAAACTCAACTAAATGAGTTCCACACTTTCATTTAGACCGTGGAAATCCCGTTAAGCAACACGTAGGTTACATCATCCGAGGTATTCCCGATCATCCAACAAGACGTTTTAATTTAGTTGTAATTGTAGTTTTGTATTATGTTTGTGATTAAATTTCGAGTTGTTTTATATTTTCGAAATGTCGTGGCGGTGAATTTTATCTTGTAATGACTTTTAATTTTAGTTTTGGTTTCAGCTTTTAGGGACTATCCTAAAGGTGTGGGTTTTCATGCAACAGATTCGTTCATCATGCAAGAAAAGTAAGTGCATTCGCAATAAGGTAAATTACAAGAAGGTAAATTGCAATAAAATAAAAGCGTACCCGGAGGGTCTTCCCGTCATCCCAGTCGCACTTAAACACAATTTAGAATATTTAAGCATTTAAAGCAAGTTCCTAGTAAAGCTAAGGGAAGGGTTATGGTTTTCTACCAAGTTCTTAATCCTATAGCTAATCATCTCCTATGACGTCTGTGTTCTTGTGTTTTGGTTTGAGGACGATTTTCTTCATCAAAGAACAATTAAGTTCAGTTGTTCTTATAAACATCTTATCGTATTGAGGAAGTGCTTGAGACGAATCTTAAACATCTTTTCAATACTTCTAGGATTACTTTAAGTTCAAGAGAATTTAATTATACAATGAATTAATCATCAAAGAGTTCAAGTTTTATTATCTTGCTCAGTGAACTAGGACATTTGAATATCCTATGAGTGAAGTAATACTTCACTTAACACTTCATTTAGGAGTTATGACAATAAGAGCTTTTGAGGGCAAATCGATATTCAAGTGATTTCGTGATTCGACTTAATTTTAATTAATGGGTTTAAATTTGAATAAGTTGTTCAAGTTATTTTAGATTTATTTTTGAATTCTTTATGTCTTAAGTGATGTTATATTTAATTCAATTTAATTTAATTTAATTTTTATTTAATTTAATTTGGTTTAGTTTTAATTTTAATTTAATTTTATTTAATTTAATTTAGTTTTAATTTTATTTTAACTTGATTTTATTTTATTTATTTAATTTAATTTAATTTAATATGTTTTGATTTAATGTGATTTAATTTAATTTAATTTAATTTTTAATTTAATTTAATTTAATTTTATTTTATTTTAATTTTAATTTAAATCTTAATTTGGTTTTATTTTTAATTTAAATTTTAATTTTAATTTTAATTTAATTTTATTATTATTTTTTTAATTTTAATTTAATATTTTATTTTTTTTATGCTTTAGGGATGATTTAATTTTAATTGTGAAAGTATTGATTTAATTGAAATTTTAAAAGGATTTAATTTAAATGTTTTAATTTTTAATTTAATTTAATTTAATGATTAAGTCTTTTAGCACTTTAAATTTTGAATTTGGATTATCATTTTAATTAGGAATTAAATATTATTGAGGTGATTAATTTAGGGATTCCTAGATTAAAGAATAAATTTCTTCCTAATAATATCCCTATTTTAATAATTCCAAATTTTTTATTATTCTTCCAAGTTTAAACAATTATTTAATTAAGGTTTATTTTAATTATTTTCAAATTATTAGGTAGGTTTATACCCTTTAATTACCTAAGTTTCAAACATCCAAAATCAACTTAGTATCAAATATTTTACTCACCCTTTTAATTAAACCTAAAATTTTTAATTATAGGTTAAAATTTTAATTACTATTTTGCCCTTTAAACTTACTAATTTCATAACTCACTAAATTGAGCTTAAATGAATTTGAAATTTTTATGTAGCTTCACTCATATGTCAATCAAGACATTAGAGGAGAAAATGTGATTTTTCTCGTATTTAATTTATTTATATAATTATTTTTGGTGGAAAATAAGAATTTTCAAGGAAATTTTAATAACATGACCAAGGGAAAGTTTCTGTCCTTAAGAAAATTATGGGACATTCCTAATGACCAGAGGACCACTTGGACCAATTTTGGTGATTTTTTGAATTATATCATTTTATTATAATTATTTTGAGTTTTGGAGTATTAATTAATTTAAAAATAAAATAAAGGTTAAAAAATGAATTTTATATTTTTCAAAAATCTCTCTAATATCAAGGAAACCAGAGAACTATTTTTTTATAATTTTCTGATTTTTCTTTGATTTATTAGAATTATTTTAGTGGAAATGCTAGAAAATACATTTTTTAATTTTAAAATTACCTTAGGGCTTTAAAATTTAATATCTCATCATAGAGACTTAATAATAATATGGGGTTTGTTCCTAAGTGATTAAAATTCAAAATATGACATTTTGGTGAATTTTATTATTTTTGTGATTTTTATTATTTTTTAATTATTAAAATATTAAAATAATGTAAAAAAATTAACTTTTTTAGAAAATTACAATTTTAATTTTCTTAAATTCCTCTGATATCAGAGAGGCTCCAAAACCAATTTGGTGAATTTTTGAAAAGTATTTTGAAAGTTATGAATTTTTGAAGTTTAAGTTTGGCTAAATGGCTTAATCAACCCATTTGATAGAGCTAACCAAGTCCAATTGACCTCAAACTTTTATGGTGGATTCCTCTGATCCTAAAGGTCAGTGGAGAATTGATTTCAAGTCAATTTGATGTATGATTAGCTCTAATTAATTAAGGTTCCATTTTGGGTGTTTAAGCCAATTAGGGTCATTACAAGTGAGTTAACTCAAGTCCTATTTTCCCTAGGGTCCTCTAGTCATAAGAAACATCACCAAATTTTCCTAGAATTTATTTCACAACATGCTAATTATTAGAATTAAAATACTCAGAATAGTGACCTAGAATTGAAAAATCAATAACTCTTCATAGGGATGACCTCTGACTTTGGAAAATTCAGGGAATGTTCCTAAATTCAGAGGCTTCAAAAGCCCTATGGTCTCATGCCATGGTGAATTGTATATATGCATGGAGAATTGAAATAGTGCAGAGAGTAAATAAATAATTAAAAATAAAATACTTGATGAAATTACATGATTTCTTTTCCACATTATTCTCCTCTCGTTCACCGAGCAAGAGGGTATTTTTTATTTTATTTTTTTTATTTTTCTACACAAAGTTATGCATTTTTGAAGTTTAGGGAATTAAATAAATAAGAAAATCCCTATTTTTCTACTTAAGTGACGCGGCGCCAGCTCAACCTAGGCATCTCCGAAACGCCGTGTGTCGTCTTCTGATTCTGCGCCGCCATCCGACTCAGCGCTCCAGGGCCCCACGGTTCACGTACCATCTTGCTGTCAGGCTCGATCCAGACCGTCCGCTCGATACACGCTCGATCCGACGGCTCCCAGTCATCATCTACGACTGGTGTGCACCCGTGACCGTCAACCTTCTAACCCTAATTTCTCACTCGATTCTCAACGGATTTTCGTGTTCTTATGCTCTATGGATTCGTCTCGAGGAGACGAACACATCCATACTGGTAAACATGTATTGAAATCGACTCAAATTAAATAGAGAATCTCCGTAAGCTCGGGAAGAAGAGTGAGTCCATACCTTTACTCGGAGAAGTGAAGCTTCGATCCGGGAGTCGTGTCACCTTCGATCGGGTCCAAGCAAGCTCCAGATGAAGTCCTCGGGCTCGGTGAATTGTCCAGTATGATTTCGACCACGTCCGATTATAAAGCTTGGAGTCCGGAATGGATGGGTGGCTCGGAGAGGGGGCTTTCACCGGGGAACTCCTTCTCTCGACCTTGTGCAGGTGTGGGTGAGTTTAAATTGAATTTGGTGGAGAGTTGAGAGATGTCCTGTTTTTGGGTGGAATTTTGGTCGAGAAATCGGGCTGCGTTGGTGGGGATTAGGGCAAATTGTCACTGGGGATCAACTGCTCTAAGTGTGGAGAGTGGTCCGGAGCAATTTTGGTAGGGTTTCAGTAAGGTCTCGTTCAGCACCTCTCATGGCCGAGAGGAGGTGAGGTTTAAATAGAGAGGGTGGAGGGCCTCCTGGGGGTTTAAGGCTCGGGATCGCCGCTAGGTCGAGGGAAGAACAACCATGATGTCCGTTGGGAATGGGGCGACTCAGCAAGTGGGAATTCCAAACTTTGGCTCACATGGGTGCTCTCGGCCCGGTGGTTTCCGGAGGCTATGGTGGTCGGCCGGCCGTGGTCGGTCACCTCAAGGTCGTGGAGGTCGTGGCTGGGGCTTAGTACAGTCAATTGGCCATGGACATGTGTAAAGGAGTTGAATTGAAATGAAATGGGGGGAAGGCTATTTTGGGTTCAAATGAGTCAACCCATGGTTTTGGGCTAGGTTCACCACCCAAGGCCTGGTTTTGGGTGAAAAGAGTCACTTGGGTCAGCCCAAGAGAAAATGGTGTGGTCTCCATCCATGGTGAGGTGGCTAAGCATGGTTTAGTGTGCGACATGCTTAAGGTAAAAAAGGGTTTAAGAGGGTTTAAGAAAGAGATCCCCTCTCTTGCCATTAATGGTTTGGTGAGGTGGAAAGTAGATTCCATGGTTCTCATGGCTCCCATGGGGCTCATGCATGGCTTCATGGCTCCATTTGGCATGGGAAAAGTTAAGTCAACTTTCATGGAGAAGGATTTCGTGAATTTTGGCATTTAGGGGTGATTTGGCATGAGGCTTGATTTGGAATTATTTGATGATGGGATTGGAACTTAGGGAATGACTTTGATTAAATGGATGGCAAATGAAAATGTCATATGGGCTTTAGGGTAGATTTTAGGTTCTTTGAAATGGTTTTAGATGGGCTTTTAAAGTGATTTAGGGAAGTGGGTTTTTTTGATTTTAGGATGGGCTTTTAGGTGAAAATTTTGTGAAGGACCATGTCAAATAAATGTTTCAATTGGTTTAGGGATGTTTCATGAATGGTTTGGAGTCAATTTGGTGTGATTTGGAATTGAATTGGTTTGAATTTGGGCCTCTTTGGTAAATGGCTCAATGTAGGTCAAGTTGGGCTAATTTGGGCCAATGTTGGGCTAGGGTTGAAATTGATGTAAAATTAATGTTGGGAAATGTTTATGGGAGTGTTTCAAAGAGGGTTTGGCTTTGGTTGGGTTTTGATTTTGGGGTTTGGGCTTATTTGGGTTAGGTTTGGGTTTAGGTAAAAATTGGGCCTTTTAGCTTTGGGTTAAATTTGAATGGGGTTTGGGTCCAAATTTTGGGCAAATCATGTTAGTGTTTTGTTTGTGGGGATCTTAAGGAAGGTTTAGAAAAATTTTGGGGTTAATTGGAGTTGAATTGGGTTAGTTTGGGCTAAGTTTGGGTCATGGGTCTAAATTGGGCTTTAAGGTCAAAAGTGAAATTGGATTCAAATGCCAATCAAATTGGAGTTGGATTTGGTCTAGATTGGTGTTGGAGATGCTGAATTGAAGTTTAGAATTGAATTGGACCAGAATTTGGGTCAATTGGGTAGGTTTGGTTTGACATTGGGTTCATTTTGGGTTAAAATTGGTCAAATTGGGGATTTTGACAAAAGTGGGGTAAATTGACACAATTGGCCCATGGTGTAGTTGAACAAAATGAAATTGGGAATATTTGGGATTTTTTGGAATTTTTTGAATTTTTGAATTTTCTGGCTAAGAGGGGCATTTTGGGTATTTGGAGGGTATTGGGAGGTATTTTTGGAATTTTTGGTATTTTTGGCTATGGATGATCAATTTGAGTAATTTGGGAATGTTTGGGATTGGTCTTGAGGAATTTTGGGTGATTTGGAGATTTTTTGAAAAATTTGGGTAATTTCAAGGGTTTTGGGTAGACTAGGCGGGTGTAGGGTCCCCGGGGTCAAAAATTGAAAATTTGGAAAATTGAAGATTGGGTAAATGTAAGTGGAATGAAATCATTTTGGTTGAGCCATGAAGCCATATCAAGCCCACATGAGCCATGAGAGGACTCATTTGAGGCATTCTCTATGTTGTTCCTAACTCTCTTAGCCAAGGGCTTAGGGGTTAAGGACCATCCATGTGAATCACCTACATGAGTCAAGGAGTCAAGTTGGGTATAGGTGTGGTTTTAGGAGGTGTGTGAAAGTGTAGTGTATAAGCGTAGTGTAAGTCAGCCCTCACCAGACCAAGCCACCTGCGGGCAGTCCTAAGGCCAAAGAGTTCTGTAGAAACGCATCCTTTAAACATCCACATTTGATTTCAACCCTCTAGGTGATTAGGGGTCTACAATCAAGTTTGTGGAGTTTGCAGGGAGTTTAGAAGTGGTTTGAATTTCTAAGTGGTGGGTCCCAATTCTAGTCCTCTAGGATGGTCAAAAGAAAAATCTAAGGCTAGATCCTAAGTACTAAAGAGGAAAGAGAAGACCTCATCAAAAATGAGGTCAACAGGAAGCACTAAAATAATTGTGATGGTTGGAGTCTTGGAAAAAACTCTTGATGGCAGCAATAACCTCCACCTTAATAATTTCCCAGGATTTTTTACAGAAGTCAGAAGTAAAGTCATCAGGCCTAGTAGTTTTGGAACTATCAATGGAATTTAAAGTCTGTCAGATTTCATTTTCAGAGGGGGCATCAGTCAACACAAGGTTAATGCTGTAAGGGAGATCCTCAATGAAATAAGAATTGTCAATGGGGAGTCTAGCAAAGGGAGCCTGGGTCAACAACTAGTTGAAATAGGAGACAACATCCAAAGTAATCTCAGTGTTTTCAGTGAGCCATATCCCTTCAAAATTTTGAATGGTGTGGAAAGTATTACATTTCCTTCTATACTTGATATAAGCGTGGTAAAACTTGGTGTTTCTGTCTCCATCAGTGAAAATATTTATTGATGCCTTTTCTCTTAAGAACATTTCTTGTCTCTCTATTGCAGTGAGGAGGTGATCCTGGGTAGTGAAGAGAGACCTCTCCTCAACTGAGCCATTCTGAACAGCAAGCTCCAAATTCTCCACCTCCTTCTCAGCAGCATCGACAGTAAGTAAAACATCTCCAAAAGAATCCCAAACCAAATTTCTGAGGGCTTTTCCAACCTTAAGATGAAGTAGACGAAGCTTAAGCAAAGGTTTAGGATGATTAACATCACACCAAGAGGTGGAGATAGTGTGGAGAAAGGAAGGATGTTCAGACCACATGTTGAGGTACCTAAAGGGGGGGGGGAACTGACCAGCAGGCAGGGTGCAGCAATTGATATCAAAAGAGGTCTGTGATCAGATCTAGTAAGGCTCAGGTGAGTAACATAGAAAAGAAAGAAATGGGAGAATGATTAGAAATAATTATTGTTTCATCATTGTTATCCAATGTAGGAAACATATCTGTCGGATCTAGTGGTTTCCAACGCAATAGCACTTTTTCCCAAACTTCGTAGGAAACTTGGTATTGACTACATAAAGCAAATATAGTTGATGGGTGTCCAAGTCCATGAATTGACCCATGCACAATTAATCCTAATGCAGACTTCACAGTAATAGATCTAACATCAATAGACAATCCAAATTGAATACAATAATTTAAGATTGCGCATTCCTTCGAGACTTTGTTTACCCTCATAGTTGGTAATAACTTTGATGAAATAAAGAAATGTCAATGCTGTGAGACGGGGTTAAGAAGTGACGCAGAAAACTAATGTACCCGTCTTCTCGTAATTCCTAATCATCAGGTTCGTCAGTCAGATATCTGTAGATCTCATTCATGTTGTATCTTGTAGGAACAAAATTTAAATAGTGGCAAACAGTGGGTATTTTCAATCGAGTATAATTCATTTAATCGCGAAGGAGTGAAAGTTACCCATCTGCCTCTTACGTAAACACTTACATTATGGATCGCATGCAGATTAGAGTAGAATTCCTTGACTACTGGAATGACTACAGCAGATGTGGTATAGCAGAATACCTCCCAACGTCGCTAAACAATCATTTCTTCAATTGTTGTTGTTGAATTCTCCAATCCTCTGTTTATGAACTCTCTTACTTTAATCAGGTGCTTCTTCATCAGAACCTTGTTGAATAGTCCCCGAGCCTCAGAACTGACGAACTTTCATCGGTTTAAAACTCCGGATTTCATGGTTTCAAGTGGTTTGGAGGCCATAATAGATTGTTTTGGAGGGACTCTAATCATTTCTAAGGAAGAAGATAATGTAAAAATGAAGTTTTAAATATATTTTTATAGAGAAATGGCCTTAGAACCGTCCAAAACCAAAAAATAACTCACAAAAACCAAATTTTAACTATCTCGCCGTCGGCGGTAATGATCTCGCCGTCCGTGGGATAGTTAATATATTTAAACTGAAATTGGGTGCGTCGATCTAGCTGTCGGCGGGATCGATCTCGCCATCGGCAAGATTAGGTAAATTGCCCAATTTTTGCTCCGGTCCGAATATTTTCTGATTTCTTCGTATAGATTCAAATTTGTTATGATTCTAAAAAGTAAAATTGAGTATAATTCATTCTATATTTTCATTTTTCAATAACTTTCATAAATAGATCATAATTAATAACTACTATGGGTTGCCTCCCATTGTTGACCTCAATTTTGGTGAGGACTTTTGTTTCTCTCTTTAGTACTTAGGATCTAGCCTTAGACTTTTCCTTTGACTAATCTTAGAGGACCAGAAATGGAACCCACCATTTAGAAATTCAAACTACTTCTTAACTCCCTGCAAACCCCACAAGCTTGATTGTGGACCCCTAATCCCTGCAGGGTTGAAATCAAATGCGGAGGTTTAAAGGATGAGTTCCTTATAGTGACTTTTCGGCCTTAGGAATACCCCGGATGGCCCGGTCCGGTGAGGGTCGACTTGCACATACACTACACTCTCACACACATTCCAAGTCCTAAAACCAAACTCTCACCCAACTTGACTTCCTGACTTATGTAGGTAATTCAGATGGATGGTCCTTAACCCCTAAGCCCCTGGCTAAGAGGGTTAGGAACAACATAGTGAATGCCTCAAATGAGTCCTCTCATGGCTTATATGGGCTTTATATGGCTTCATGACTCAACCAAAGTGATTCCATTTCACTCACACTTGATCAATCTTCTTTTTTTTCAAAATTTCAGTTTTTGACCCCCGGGGCCCCGAACCTACCAAACCTACCAAATACCCTTGAAATGACCCAAAATTTGCAAAATTACTTAAATTACCCAAGATCCCTTAAAATCAATCCTAAACACTTCCCACCACTCAAATTGACCATCTTTGGCCAAAAATACAAAAATTTCCAAAAATACCCCTAAATCCCCCCAAAATTACCAAAATATCCTTTTACCCTAAAAATCCAAAAATTCTAAAAATTCCCAAAAAATTCCAGAAAATCCCAAATATTCCCAATTTCATTTTTTTCAACTACAACATGGGATAATTTTGGCCAATTTAGCCCACTTTTACCAAAACCCCCAATTTGACCCATTTTTTAACCCAAGTGAACCCAATGTCAAACCAAACCACCCCAATTGACCTCAATTTTGGTCAAATTCAATTCTGAACTTCAATTCAATATCCCCAATATCAATTTAGACCAAATCCAAGTCCAATTTGATTGACATTTGGGCCCAATTTCAATTTGAAGCCTAAGGCCCAATTTTAGCCCATGACCTAAACCTAGCCCAAACCAACCCAACTCAACCCCAATTGGCCCCAAATCTTTCCTAAAACCTTCCTAACGTCCCCACAAACAAAACACTAACTTGATTTGCCCCAAATTTGAACCTAAACTTCACCCAAACCTAACCCAAAACCAAAATCCCTTAAATTGACCTAAGCCCAAACCTTACCCAAATAGGCCCAAATCCCAAAATTAGAGCCCAAACAAATTTGAATACTCTTTGTAACACTCCCATAAACATTTCTCAACATTAATTTTACACCAAACTCAACCTTAGCCCAACCTTAGCCCAAGTTGGCCCAATTTGACCCACTTTGGCCCCTTTACCAAAAAGCCCAAATTGAACCCATTTCAACTCCAAATGGCACCAAACCTTATCCAAATCACTCATGATACATCCCTAAACTAAACCCAACATTTATTTGGCATGGTCTTTCACAAAATTCTTCATCCAAAAGTCCATTTTGAAATATAAAGGCCCACCCATTTAAGCCTTTTAAAAGCCCATCCAAAACCATTTCAAAAGCCCAAGTTTTCAATCCAAAGCCCACATGACATTTCTTTCCATCATCCATTTAATCAAAATCACCCCTAAGTTTCAAAACCATCATTAAACCATTCCAAATCAAGCTTCATGAAAATGTTCCACCAAAATGCCAAAATTTCTAAAAACCACTTCCATGAAACTAAGCCAAGCCACCCCTAAGCCAAATGGAGTCATTGAGCCATGCACAAGCCACATGCAAGCCTTGGGAGCCCCTTTACACATCACCATGCCATTTATTGCAAAAGGAGGAGCCTCTTTTAAACCCCCTTTAAAAAGTTTTAACCCTTTTAATGATACACCCTAACCCATGATTAATATAAATATTCATGGATGGGGACTTCACCACCTTCTCTCGTCGAACCCACCGATTTCCCTCACCCAAAATCAGTCCTTGGGGAGGTGCACCAAGTCTAAAGCATGCATTTGACCAAACCAAGCCCAAAATGAACCCTTCCCCCTTCCACTTTCATTCAACTCCTTTACACTTGGCATTTGCCAATTGAACTCACAAACCTCAAGCACTGACCTCCCTGATGACAACAATGACCTGACCCTGGCCGGCCAGCCACCAGGCCACCGGAAAACACCATGGCCGAGAGCTCCATGTGAGCTAAAAATTTTAAATTTCACTTGCTGAGCTATCCCATGCCCAATGGCCACTGTGGCTGTTCTTCCCTTGGCCAAGGCAGTTGATCCAAGCCATTAAACCCCCCTGGGAGGCCCTCCAGCCACCTCTATTTAAACCCACTCACCTCTCGGCCAAATAAGGTGATGAACCAGACCTTAAGAAAACTCTGCCAAAATTGCTCCAGGACCTTCTCCTAACCCAGAGTAGTTGATCCCCAGTGTTCCTTTGCCTTAAACCCCATTAACAGAGCTCAATTTCTGAGTTGAAAATCCACCCAAAAATCAGGACATCTCTGGAACCTCCACCAAATCCAAATTAAACTCACCCACACCTGCACAAGACCAAGAGAAGGAGTTCCCTAGTGAAAGCCCCATCACTAGGCCAGCCATTGCTTCCAGCCTCCAAGCTTTGTGATCGGCCTTGGTCACTTTTGTACTCAGCATTTCTCCGCAGCAAGAGACTTCATCCGGAGCTTGCTTGGACTCAATCGAAGGTGACACAACCCTCAGATCGAAGCTTCACTTCTCCGAGCAAAGGTATGAACTCACTCTTCCTCCCGAGCTCCTGGAGATTCTACATTTAGTTTGAGTTGATTTCAATGCATCTTAACCATATAGATGTGTTCGTTTCTTCAAGACAAATCGATAGAGTATAAGAACACAAAAATCCATGGAGAATCGAGTGAAATCTCAGGGTTGTAGTGTGGACGGTCACGGGTGCACCCCAGTCGTAGACGATGACCAGACACCGTCTGATCGAGCGTGTATCGAGTGAACGGTTCAGATTGCGCCGGATCAGGGAATGTTACATGAACAGCGGGCCCCTGGAGCGCTGAGTCAGATGGCGGCAGCGAATCATGGAGCGGCACGTGGGCTTTTGATCCGGACGAGGATGACGCGGCGCCGAGTCGGATAAGTAGAAAATTAGGATTTTTTGGATTTATTTAAATATCAGAACTTCAAAAATTCATATCTTTGCATAAAAAAATCACAAAAATAAAATAAAAATACCCTCTTGGTCACCAACGGAGGAGAATAATGTGGAAAAGAAATCAAGTTAATTGGATGAGTATTTTATTTTTAATAATTTATTTACTATTTCCAATGTTTTGATTCTCCATTTGCATAGACAATTCACCATGGCATGAGACCATAGGGCTTTTGAAGCCTTTGATCTTGGGAACATTCCCTGAATTTTTCAAGGTTAGAGGCTATCTCTATGAAAAGTTATTGATTTTTTAAGTTCATGTCACTGTTTTAGGTATTTTAGTTCCAATAATTAACATTTTGTAAAATAAATTCTAGGAAAATTTGGTGGTGTTTCTTAGGACCACGGGACCCTATGAAAAATATATTTTGAGTTAATTCATTCATAATAACCCTAATTGGCCTAAACTCTCAAAATTGAATTTGAATTAATTAGGGTTAACCACACACCAAATTGTCTTGAAAACAATTCTCCATTGCTCTTTAGGGTCAGAGGAACATTACATAAAATTTTGAAAACAATTGGACTTGATTAACCCCACCAAATGGATTGATTAAGCTTCATAAGCAAAGTAGAACTTAAAAAATTCATAACTCCAAGAATACTTTTCAAAAATTCACAAAAATGGTTTTAGAGCTTCTCTGATATCAGGGGAGTTCAAGAAAATTAAAATTGGAATTTTCTAAAAAAAGTTGATTTTTCACAATATTTTAATATTTTAATAATTAAAAAATAATAAAAATCACATAAATGTTAAAAATCATAAAAATGTCACATTTTGAGTCCTAATCACTTAGGAACAAACCAAATATTTTTCCTAAGTCCCTAGGATAAGATATTGAATTTTAAAGGCTTAATGTAATTTTTAATATTAAAAAATGAATTTTCAACCTTTTTGACAAAAATAACTCTAATAAATCAAAGAAAAATCAGAAAATTATAAAATTTATTTCTCTGGACTCCTTCAGGTCAGAGAAATTTAAGAAAAATATAAAATCTATTTTTCAATTTTTATTTTATTTTAAAATTAATTAATACTCTAAAAATCAAAATAATTATAATAAATAAATATAATTCAAAAAATCACAAAAATTGGTCCAAGTGGTTCTCTGGTCATTAGAAACATCCCATAATTTTCTTAAGAATAGAAACTTTGCCTTAGTCATGTTGTTGAATTTTCTTTGAAAACCCCCATTTTCTACTAAAAATAGTTATATAAATAAATTAAAGTCAGAAAAATCACATTTTCTCCTCTAATGTCTTAATTGACATGTGAGTGAGTTGACATAAAAATTTCAAATTCATTTGAGCTCAATTTAGTGAGTTATGAAATAAATAAGCCCAAAAGGGCATAAAGTTAATTAAGAATTTTAACCATTAATTAAAACTTTAGGTTTAATCAAAATGGAGGGTAAAATATTTGATTTTAACTTTCTCTTAGATGATTGAAACTTAGGGAATTAAAAGGGTAGAAACCCATCAAACACTTTGAAAATATCAAAATCAAACTCTAATTAATTAAATAATTTCAATTTTGAAAAGAATATATTTAAAATTTGGATTATTAAAATAGGGATATTATTAAGAGGATATTTATTCTTTAATTTAAAAATCCCTAAATAAATCACTTCAATAATATTTAGTTCTTAATTAAAGATTAAAATAATAATCCTAACTAAATAAATTAAAAATTAAAAGAAGATAACCCTTAAATGAATTAAAGCTTAAAATGTTAAATGGTCCAATAATTAAAATCAAATTTAAAATCTTGGAGTTAAATTAAATTAAATTAAATTAAGTCAAGTCAAAGTTTTAATTAAATTAAATTAACACCTTAACAATTAAATTAAATTAAATTAAAAATATTGAAACTAAAATTAAATTGAATTAAAATTAAATTAAATTAAAATTAAATTAAATTAAATTAAAATTAAATTAAAATTAAATTAAAATTAAATTAAAATTAAATTAAAATTAAATTAAAATTAAATTAAAATTAAATGAAATGAAATTAAATTAAATCAAATTAAATTAAATTAAATTAAATTAAAATCACTTAACAACAAATCTAAATGAAATCATTAAGAGTTAAATCAAAACATATCGATAATTTCAACACCTCTTTCTATCTAAGTGAATTTAAAGCATGAACATTAATCTAAAATACTAAGATAATTGAAAGTGTAAAGATTTAAATTTAATCTAAAATAATTTGAACACTATTACAAACTTAAAATTATTAATTAAAACCTCATAATTAAATTAAATCACTTTAAATCATTAGCTCAAACTTTAAATTAAGAATGATTAAAATTTTCAATAAACCAACTTGCCCTTAAAGGCTTTAATTATTATAACTCTTAAATAGAGTATTAAGTGAGACGTCACTTCATTTATCAAGTAATTAAATACCCAAGTTCACTGAGTAAGAGACAAAGTTTAACTAAACTCTTGGATGATTAATTCACATGTGCAACTAAATTTACTTAGACTCAAAATAATCTCAGAAGTATTGAAAAGATGTTTAGGACTCGTCCTAAGCACTTCCTCAATATGATGGGATGTTTTAGAAGAACAATTTAATTTAATTGTTCTTTGATGAAGAAAATCATCCTTAAACCAAACCAACAACCTAGACGTCATAGGAAATGACTAGCAATAGGATTAGGATTCTGGTAGACAACCAAAACCCTTTCCCTTAGCTTTACCTAGGTATTTCTTGCAAAAATATGTTTAAATGCTCTAACATGTGTTTTAAGTGCAGCTTGAGATGATGGGAAGACCCTCTAGGTATGCTTATATTTTATTGCAATTTACTTACATGCACTGTACTTTACTTTTCTTGCATGATAAATAAGACTGTTGCATGAAAACCAAAACTTTTAGGATAGTCCCTGAACTGCCAGATAAAATTCACCAAAACTAAATTAAAATTCATTGCAAGATAAAATTCACCGCCACAACATTCCAAAATATAAAACAACTCAAAATTTAATCACAAACAGAACAACAAAACTACAATTGTAACTAAATTAAAACCTCTCGTTGAATGATCGGGAATACCTCGGATGATGTAACCCACGTGTTGCTAATGGGATTTCCCACTGGCCTAAATGAAAGTGTGGAACTCATTCGGTTGAGTTTAGCAAATTCATCCGGACTAAGTGAATTCGATGAAAATAACAAGTGCTTGGGATGACTGAACCGTGGGATCTTAATAGGTTCTGTTTAAACAACTTTAAGATTTGTTTTAATTAAAATATTAAAAATACTTGGATTTTAAGATTTTCTCTAAACCAAAACACTTCTCTCATCTCCCAATTTATGACTTCTAAAACTAAACCTCTACAACGATAAGGAGCTTGGAGCATGGTGGGCAGCACGACCATCGTCATCAGCAAAACTCGGATCTACTTCAGCAAAACTTTCTTAGAATTAAATAACCAAGCCATAGGACTTCGAGGTAGTATGCCTTGTGCAACATAAATCCCAAGCTTTTCGTTAGGCATTTGCATAATCATGTTATGCAAATTAAGCCCTAACCTGTTTTAGGACTCTGAGGTAGTCGTTTGGTATGACATAAACCCTCACATCTTCGAGGCTATTTATTTGATCATGTCATATAAATATAAGTCCTAAGTAACTAAAATTGGCAGGATTGAAGCATTAAATAATTTTTCCAAATTGAAGCCAAAAAATAGGATAGTTTGGGAAGTTGCCAAGATTCTTCTTGGATCCTCAACTTCTCCTACTTTTATTCCTCTGGACTCTTAAAATAAATTGTTCCAAATTTGAGCTAATCCCTATTGAAATTTCCAAAATTCAATCATTTGAAAACCTTAAACTTTGAAATTCTTGAGAGCAAAACCACTGATCATTATCGAGAGTTTTCTTAAATGATTCCCGTCATTTAAGATGTAATTAACTATAGGGGCTTGCCCTTATAGGGAACTTTAAGAACCCAGGTAATATAAACCTTGTTTAATGTCTTCATATTAAACAGGGGAACTTGTCGACTTATAAAATTGGTTCGTAGACCAAACAGATGTCACAAATCTTCTAGTTTATTTAATCGAGCCCCATCATCAAGTAGTGTGTCTATTTTTCGGGATAGATACACGGTTTGTGATGCGGTGCTCCTTTATATAAACTATTCGGGATGTGAGATCAGTTTGATTTCATATCTTAAAACTTTCAAATTTAAAGTTATTTTCAAAATCAAATACTACTTTTCAAATTATATATATATTTAAATTAAATTTAAAATTTAAAATTCGCCGATAATTTATGTAGGCGACCCCCTTTTCAAAACACAACCTAAAAATATGCCCACAACTTCTGGCGACTCCGCTGGGGAATAGTTCCTCTCTCCATTTTGATCAGATGGTTTTGCTTTCATAAATCGGTAGTGTATTCATGTCCCTAGTGGAGTAAACTACCATTCTTCCGAATACCCCGTTCATTTTTGTCTTGAACGAGTATAGCTAACTCCTCTAGGATTTAGGAGCCACTGTTTAGACACCCTTAAATAGAGAGGTTCCGAGATCCTTTTACCTCTTTTCTGAGGTAGGGTGGACCCCCAGTAGGTGTTAGTTTAGGAGCAGTCCTTCAAGTCGAGAAGTCTTGCATAAGACTTTCTCTTCCTTTCCAATTCTAAATCGGGCCCTTTACCTGTTCTATAACATTTTTCCTTTGATTGTTTTGTTTTTAACAAACGAACCCGCTAATAAACAATCTCTTTTAAAAAATCACAAATACACTAAGATAAACGAAAATGTGTTCGGACTCTTTCTTTTTCGTCCTAAACTTTACGACGAAAGGAAGCATAATTCGGGACTGACATTCGGAATCTGCCCTGTAGAAAATGATAGCGCTAAAGTTAATTTTCTCCTTCACCAATGGAATGGACTTCGCCGTCTATAAGGATGAGCTGCCTGACAATGGAATCATCCGTTTCAAACAAGGATTCAGCAACACAGATATCAAGTTCGCTGACGTCACTCTCTTCACACTAATGGACAAAGTGTCAGAAACTAAGAAACCCGTAATTGAGTTCAACTTGAAGTCGGCTCAGGAATTCCCTCCCCTGCAAAGGGTTCCAGCTGAAAGATGTACTACTGTTCATAGGAGGACTGTTGTCTCTACCCCCATCGGTCTAGTCATCTCTGCACCTACCCCGACTTCTTCCAAACTGAAGGGGAAGGAAATCCAAGTCTGTGATGAGACTGTCACCGTGGAGGGTACAGATTTTGCAACAATACCATCTATTTTTGAGATTGGGTCCAGTTCAAGAGTTGCACCCCTAACTCGAACTCAAAGAAGAAATAGAAGCAGAAAGATCGCCAAGATCAAGAAAGCCAAAGCTGCTGAAGTTGCTTTTCTAGAAGAAATTCCTGAGAAAAGAGAAGAATTGCCTGAGTATATACCTCTGTTGGAAGGGAGCAGGTTTCACCCTCTCTCTGCCGCATCAGATGAAGAGGATATCTGTAGGATCACCGCTGCATTACCCCGACCTGCGTACTACAACAATTACAAAAGGAAAAGGGATAAGACTATTTCATTTGCTCGACTGCAAGCTGTGATAGAAAGATTGGTAAAGAAAGAAAGATTCCCTGTGTCAGAAATCTTAAGATGGATGGGACGGGTGCCAGCTAAATCCCGCCTCAGACCGCGAATAGAGCCTGTTGCTGCCACAGAGAAACCAAAGAAGAAGATAAAATCCAGTTCACCCGTTGGTGTATCGGGTCTGCAAATTAGGGAGATACCACCTTCCAGTATATAGCCGACAGACCATTTGGTCCTAGGCTTCCAGCTGCAAGAAGGATGGTACGGCGACCTACTACTGGCGAGCTAAGACCAAAACAATGTCCTGAGAAGAAAAGTCTCGTCAGGAGACTTGAATCAGAAGAAAGTGCTACTGTAATAAAGGGGACTCCTGGAAAGGAAGTTCAGCAACAGTCACGTGACAACTGCGAGACCGTGCGGAAAAGGCCACTAGAAGATGCCATTGACAAGTTAAGGACCGACATCAGACGGTTAGCAAAAGAGAGAAAAGAAAAACTAGAAGATGAAGTTGATTCATCAGAATTTATGAATGACGAGTATGCTGAAATCAACATGGTTGAGACGCGAGCATCATCAGCTTCGCAAGGTGCTCCGACAGCTGTGGAAAGAGATGAACAGGAAGTGATGAGAGCAATACTTCAAGAGAAGGATGATACAATTTTCCAGATGGCAAAGAGGATGGAAGAGATGGCTGCTGCCTCAGCCACTCTCCAGAGTCAGGTTCAGCCTCAGAAAGAAACACCCCCAGAGATCATCCATATTACAGATGGAGGAAAAGAGATCACATCTGTCAACAGAAAAGAGCCACCAAAGAAGGATTCTGCACAAAGCATGATTCCAGAAAAGTAAATTAAAAACATGGTAGAACAAAGAAAGCGAGAAGCCCTAGCACAATCTAAGAGTGGAGCATCTATTCAGACGGGTAGACCTTACCCCAAAGAGTTCGATGCAGTCCAATACCCGAAAGGCTTCGTACCACCTCTGTTTAAGACTTTTGATGGAACGGGAAACCCCCTACAGCATGTCGCACATTTTCGTGCTAGTTGCTACAATGCGGTGGGAGTGACGCTCTACTCTTCCGTCGGCCCGTCGGCAGCTTGTCGTGGATTGCCTTCGACCGGTACATAGAATTGCCGAAAGGTTCGGCAAAGACCTTTTCGTAACTAGAGAATCTCTTCGTTAAGCGGTTTGCCGGGGCTCGACACCACATCACTATCGGTGATCTAGTGGTGGAGCAACAGAAGCCGAACGAGACTTTAGTGGATTACATACTTCGATGGAGGAATTTAAGCATGAAGTGTGAACCACAGCTTCAAAAACAACATGCAGTCGGCATCTTGCTCAAGAGTATCCATGGCCCGATAGCACTTCTCCTTAAAGGATTTACAATCAAGACTTTCAAGAAGTTGCTTAGCAAGGCCGGGAGCTTGCAAGAAGAGGCAAAGCAGTTAAGTTTTGTAGACAAAACCGATAAGCAGAAAACTGTGAAGACATTTGAAAAGAAATCCGGAATCATCGCGGCAGTAGATAAAGGCAAGCAGCCAATGCAGATACCGCCAGAGCGGCCACAACATAGTTACCAACCACCGCAACAGACATACCAACAACCACAACATATCTATCAGCAACCTCAGCAGGGCTATCAGCAACCTCAGCAGAGCTATCAGCAACCTCGTCCGAGCTATCAGTCGCCTGAGCATTATGAACAACCGCCTCGTTCATCGCGTACCTTAAGAGAACTTCTAAATATAGAATATCCATTAAAAACTTAAGCAATAGCGAAGATGTTCAGCAGTTTAATGAACACACCAGATTTTCAGCTACCAGAGCCCAAGAGGCCGGAGAAAGTCAATAAGAAAGATCATCCGAACTATTGCCCTTACCACCGGATGCTCGGACACAAGATAGAGGATTGCATCACTTTTAAGAGTTAGCTTGATAACAATCTCCGGAAAGGGAACATAACGACCCCAAAGGAATACATGAAGGAACCCCAGAAAGGAGGTTCCGTCAATGTTATTTCAACGGATCCCATTGTTCCGATAGACACGTACACGACCGATGATTGATGGAGTACCGTCTGGACAAAGTCTTCAAAGAAAAGTTTGGATCACATCCATACCGCTTCGGTACACGCTTCAACTCAGAGTTTGAAACCTGTCGAGCCGGCACTATCACTTGCGATTAAAGAACCGCCCCAGAAGGAGGAGAAGATCATGGAGGAAAAGAAGACCGAGGCTCTGAAGGGTACACTAGGGGCTGCTTATCCTAGGATGGTTGTTTCCGATTCGGGGGAGAAATCCCTCGAACTCCTGACTCTGTATGATTATTTGCTCGCCCCGGCGGGATCTTATAATGATAAGGGTTATGGCGTTGGCTACGTTTTGACTGTTTCTAACGATTATTTAACTAGCGACAACCGGCTTAATCCATATCTCGATTCCAATACAAATATCAATTCTCAAATCATACACAACCTCGATGACCACGACGAAGAAGATGTTCACAAGGGAGGCTACGAAAGCTTGACAAGCAACGAGTCCATTTGTGAATTCCGAGGAGCTCCGATCAAGATAGAATTAGAATCATCAGACACCGAATCAACTTCAGAAGAGCCAGTTGTTCTGATTCAAGAGGAGACACAGGTAAATTTAGAAGAGATAACAGAGGTCAATCTAAGAAGCGGAAAAGTTCTACCCCCGAGAATGGGTCCAAAGGATAAAAGAAAGCAGGTGGTTGCTCAGGAAGAGTCAACCCCAGCAGAGCAACTGCCCATTCGGGAAAAAATCGAGGAACATGGTAATAAAGTGGACTACAACGTGCTAGCCCATCTTAGGAAGCTACGAGCCAAACTAAGCATATACGACGCTCTGATACTGTCAAAGGAGATGAGGGAGGCTCTGATCAAGGATTTACTTGATCCAGAGATTTGTTTAGCTCAAATGGCCGGTAAATCCTTCGACGAGGTTTGCTCGTTAAGAGAACAATGAGGTGTTACCTTCATGGACAATGATCTATTACTGGGAACAGCTGATCACAACCGACCGTTATACATTCCAGTCACTATTGGAAAGTTTACGCTCTCCAGAGTGTTGCTTGATCCGGGAGCATCAATCAACAAAATGAATCTTCAAAAGCTAGCATATTTGGAAATTGATGCTCGCGAGCTTGAAGCAGAGAAGATGCTATTAAGAGGCTTCAATTAAAAAGGAGAAAGAGCTCTTGGATCGATAACACTACTAATGAAGACCATTGATTTAGTAAAGATAACCCCAAAATTCCACATAATTGATTCTGAGACATCATTCAACGCTCTACTGGATCGGCCATGGATCCATGAAAACTGGATGGTACCATTGTCTCTGCACCAGTGCATAAAGTATTATGAAGGAGGGGAACAGCGCATCAAAGGTGATTTGCAACCTTTCTCCGTACACGAGATCGAAATTCATGAAGATGCGGCCTACTACGCGCCTCCAAAGAAAACAATCTTTTCCAGAAATACCATACCAAATGAAGCAAAAGAGATTCGAGACGATGAAGAACCTGAAGTTCTAGTCCAACAGTTACTCACCACTCCCTTACAACGAGATGGTGAAGATTTCTCCAGAACTCGCACCCGAGGTCGAGGCAGGGGACGAGGACGTGGAAGAAACGTTGGAACAGTTGGACAGAAGAAACCGGTCATCGATGTTGATTGGGAGAATAGTTCCAAGAAAGAAGAAGAAATTGAGAAAGAAGCAGCGACAATAAGTCAGAAGGAACCACAATTCAAGATTTCTATCGAAGATGAAAAAAATGAACAATATAAATTAATGTACGAGAAGATTAACCATTATGTACATACTATGACACTGACACCAATCCATTCTAATAAGATCGAGGGTATGGTGGTCAAGGAAATGCATGATGGTGGTGCTAAGCCAATCAAGTTCTACCGTGGTACTTCTTCTTCCAAAACTGAAAGTGATGTACAATTTGAAGATGTTACTTCTTCCGAATTAATGTAACTACCTTTTGAGTGGTACTCTCCCTGTGTTCAAAATTTAATTCAACCCGGTGTCTTACCTCGACAATGGACAAAAGCCCGATCACAACACTTTGAAAAATTATGGAATAATGCCGGTCGGCCTCCCAATTCAAAACATGGTCTCGGATTCGGCACAGTAGGATCAGTTGATGATACGAGATTTTGCTTGGTTGTCACTCGCGAACCTAATAAAGACTGCTTGGAAGCTTCAGAAGACCTCGAAGATCTACCAATCGGAGATGCTTTGCCAGAATTCGAAGAAGAAATCAAATCTACAATAGAAGAGTTAACGGAAGTTAACTTAGGTACTAGTGAAGAACATAGGCCTACCTTTGTTAGCTCCTTACTCAATAAAGAAGACTCCGAAGACATAATCAAGCTATTAATGGAATTCAAGGACTGTTTTGCTTGGAGTTACGATGAAATGCCAGGATTAGCTCCAGAAGTTGCAGTTCACAGGCTAGGAGTGGATCCTACATCCGTTCCAGTCAGACAAGCCCCCAGAAGAATGCGTCTAGAAATTGAGCAACAAGTTATAGCAGAAGTTAAGAAGCTAATAGATGTTAAATTTGTCCGTGAAGAACAATATCCAACTTGGTTAGCCAACGTGGTACCAATCAGAAAGAAGAATGGTCAGATCAGAATCTGCGTGGATTTCAGAGAATTAAGTAAGGCATGTCCAAAGGACGAATTCTCGTTACCAATTCCAGAACTGATGATCGACATCGCTTCGATGCATGAAATCTTCTCATTTATGGATGGATCGTCGGGATACAACCAAATAAAGATGGCACCAGAAGACGAAAAGCTCACGACATTCAGAACGCCGATCGAAGTGTATTACTACATAGTAATGCCATTCGGACTAAAGAACGTAGGAGCAACATACCAAAGAGTGATGACGAAGATTTTTGACGATCTCATTCACAATCAAGTCGAGTGCTACATGGATGATGTGGTCATCAAAAGTAAACTGAAGGAAGATCATCTATATGATTTGAGAATTATTTTCGAGAGATTAAGACAATTTAACCTTAAGATGAATCCCTTAAAATGCGCCTTCGGCGTCACCTCCGGGAAATTCTTAGGATTTGGTGTCTGACATCGCGAGATTGAAATTGATCCAGAGAAGATTAAAGCTATATTAGAAATGCTGCCTCCCAAAACCTTGAAACAACTACGATCCTTTTAAGGGAAGTTGGCATATCTTCGACGCTTTATTTCGAACTTGTCAGGTAGGTGTCAGCCCTTCTCGGCATTGGTTAAAAAGGACGCCAAATTCGTTTGGGAAGAAAAATACCAGCGGGCCTTCGAGGACATTAAGCAATATTTAATGACACCTCCTGTCTTAGCAGCCCCAATCTCAGGTAGACCGTTGATACTTTATACCGCAGCTTTAGACGATTCTGTAGGAGCCCTGCTAGCCCAGGTCAATGACGAGGGAAAAGAAAACACTCTCTACTACCTAAGCCGTCGTCTAATCCCGACGGAAGTAAAGTATCCTCCAATTGAGAAGTATTGCTTGGCCCTCAGACATTACATGCTTTCTCATAAGGTCAACCTTATTTCGAGAGTTAATCCGTTGCAATACTTGATGACCCGACCGACGCTTTCTGGCAGACTTGCCAGGTGGTTGATAATACTATTACAATTCGACATAACTTTCATTCCTCTTCGCGCCATAAAGGGACAAGTCCTAGCAGACTTCCTCGCAAAGACACCCTTTGCTAGCGGATTCGCCTCTCGATGATGATTTGCCTGACGAGCAGATAATGAGCCTAGAAGACCCTAATGATTGACGTTGGGAACTATACTTCGACGGTGCGTCCTCAGCACAAAAGAACAAAGAATCGCAAATGATATTACCCGGTAAGGTAGGAATCAGACTAATCTTTATAACACCGGAGTAGAGGATGTTAAGATACTCCTACCACTTAACAGAACAGTGTACAAAGAACGAGGCAAAATACGAAGCCCTCATAACAAGACTGGAATTAACCATTCAGATGGGAATAACAGACATCAACATCTAGGGAGATTCTCAGTTGATCATTCAATAGGTCGCCGGACAGTACATAACTTTAAAGCCAAGACTCGAGCAGTACTTTCAGTACGCCATGAAATTGTTGGAAAAAATTCCAAACGTAACAATCTACAAGATTCCCAGAAAAGAAAATGCTCTCGCCGATGAGTTAGCCCGCCTTGCAAAGGAATTTGCCTGCTTGCAGGATGAGTCAGTTGAAGTGTTAGTTCAAGGATGACAGGTCCTATCACAGCTCAACATGGATACAATACATAAATCAGAAAGAAAAGCAGAAGAAACAATTGCGGCAATAACAGAAAATATGAAAGATTGACGGCAGCCATTAATAGACTACTTGCAGACATGAAACCTGCCTGACGATAAGTCGTTAGCCCATCAAATCAAGAAAAGAACTCTGTCTTACGCATTAATAAACAATACATTATACAGAAGGTCTTTTGATCAGATGTGGCTAAGATGCTTGAGCGGGTCCGAGGCTCGTAAAATCGTTAAAGAAATACATTCAGGACTTTGTGGCGCTCATCAGTCGGGTCCGAAAATGAAAATGAAGATTAAAAGACTAGGGTACTACTGGCCCTCAATGATGACCGACTGTATGAAAGTTGCCAAAAGTTGTCACCAGTGCCAAGTGCACGGAGTGGTTCTACACCAACCTCCAAATGTGCTACATCCGACAATCGCGTCATGGCCATTTGAGTGTTGGGGCACAGATATAGTGGGTTCGATAGAATCGCCTTCTTCAAGAGGACATCGCTTCATTCTTGAAGCTACATATTACTTTTCTATATGGGCAGAAGCTATACCACACTGAGAAGTGAAGGCACACCACGTGCTATAGTTTTTCAAGAACCAAGTCGTCTATCGTTTTGGAGTACCGTGCAGGATCATTTCAGATAATGGGTCTGCATTCAAAAGTACAAAGATCAACAATTTTGTCAGAAGACACGGGATCGATTGGTGATACTTAACGATCTACTACCCAAGAGCAAACGGCTTGGACGAGTCTTTTAATAAAACTCTCATTCAAATTTTAAAGAAAACTTTGGATGACAACAAGAGAAATTGGCACAAGAAGTTGTTAGAAGCCTTATGGGCCTACAGGACGACTTTTAGGACTCCTACTCAGTCTACGCCTTACACTTTAGTGTACGGGTCCGAGGCCATCTTGCCCTTGGAAGTTCAGCTTCCGTCACTCCGAATTGCAGTTGCAGAAGAGATCACTACAGAAGAAAATGCCAGACTACGACTGGAAGAATTGGAAAGCTTGGAAGGGAAAATACTTTCCGCGCAGCAAAATTTGGAACTGTATCAAGCCAAGATGATCCAGGCCCACAATAAATTAGTCCGTCCCAGGACATTCAAAGTCGGTGACTTGGTTTTGGTTCTCAGAAGACCTATTCTTGCACATTGCAAGATAGGTGGTAAATTTGAACCAACATGGGAAGGGCCGTTGGTGGTCGAGATAGTCTACTCAGGAGGTTCCTACCAACTGGTGAATTGCCGTGGAGAACGACCCATGCTTCCAATCAATGGACGGTATTTAAAGAAGTATTACACAACCTGATGTTTCGAAGGGTGGCCTCTAAAGTTGAATCTTATCCCTAGAAACACGGGTGAAGTTATCACTTTGTGACTGGGTCCGAACCTAAAACAAAATAAAATGGATGATAAAAAAAATCTCATCAACGAAAATGTTAAAAAGAAAACATGGGAAATCATAATAATAAAATGTCAATCTTTCCTTTTAAATCCATTCATTCCTGATATTTTCTTATCTCTTCCTACTTCCTTTAAATTTAAAAGAAGCGAATAAGAATTTTTAAGTGTTTTTTCTTATTGTTCTTGTTCTTAGTATAGCCCCTAATCCTTTCCTTATTTTTTCACAGGGAAATGTCGAACGGGCGGTTGGTTCTAAACTTTAGAAAAGACGTCAGTCTAGCACTTGATGAAAAGAGGGTGAGGGATGGAGCAGTGATAGATATTGACTCAAACTTCACACCAGCCGGCTTACAATACGAAGAAGATGATTGGATCCCAATTGATCGAGAAGAACTTCACAGCCGGACAGTGAAGAAAATGGGTGGCCCGAGCCACCAATCCAGCAGCAAGAAAAGAAAAGGAAACGCCGCTCATGCAGTCGGAGAAGATAAGAAAGTTAAGTTCGTGGTTGCCACAGCAGAGGGTAGGCTTGTTAGCGTTGCGCCCGCAGAAATTCAAGGGGTAAGGAGAGCTACTCTCACTGCTACCCAGCGAAGAAATAAGAATCATCGCATTCACAAAATGTTGACCAAGTTAGCAGAAGATCAACATAAACAGACAGTGGATACCGTTAGTGCAAATGCTCCAAGGAGACCGGTTCATCAAGAACCAGAAAGAAGAAAGTCAACTCCAAGAAAGTCGGAACAGATAAAAGAAATACTAAGAAAAGCATAAATAGAGTCAGTACCTCGACGCCGAGCAGATGTACCGGATCCGAAGAGTCTTGTTGAGAAAGCAACTCCGGAGGATGTCCCTACAGAGACTATCCCCGAGGAGCTGAGACATGCAGAAGAACATGTTGGGGTTGAGCCATACATCCCGCAGTATGTTACTAGACACCGAGGACTTCAGATAATCCTGGAATACGAGCTGAAGAAAATGCAACTAGTTGAGAAGAAAACCTTTGAATACTTTGAAAGAATTGGAGACAAGAGGGTCAACATCTTGGAAGGCCTCGAGCTGCATACATATGTATTCTCAGATTATGAGCAACAACAAATTGTAGACTGCATCCTCGAATTACAGAAAATGGGTCGAGCTGGCCGTCTGAGAGAAAAGACATATTCAGAATCCCGAAGATGGATGCCATGAAAAGGAAGAGTTACAATCCAATGCGGATGTTGCTACAATTTTGCCATAGACAGAAAAGGAAATCCACCAGGGATACTCCATCGCAGTGAGGTGGATCCGATGCCAAGAATCATTAAGAGAATGGTGAATAGAATGATAACATGGAGGGTATTGCCTGCGATCGCATACCCAATGACTCGCATTATTAACATCTATAAGGAAGGTGACTGCATACCTCCGCATATAGATCATCATGACTTTGTTAGACCCTTCTGCACAGTGTCATTCGTCAACCGAGTGCAACATCATGTTCGGATCTAACCTCCGGATTGCAGGCCCCGGTGAGTTCCGAGGGCCAGTGGAGATACCACTACCAGTAGGTTCCGTCTTGGTGTTAAAAGGAAACGGAGCAGACGTTGCGAAGCATTGCATTCCAAAAGTGCCCGTGGAGCTGATCTCAGTTATTTTTAGAAGAATGGACGACAGAAAAATGCCTTACCACTTTCAGCCAGATCCAAAATTGGGGAGTCTCCGGCCCTACAAGCTGTGAGTTACATGGGAAATAGCACACCTCCAATACACATCCATGAGGCATTCCTGCCAAGGGTGGCTTGGAAGGTGATGTTATCGCCCATGTTTCTTACTATTCAGACATGGATTTTTGACAGAAGCTTTTGGATGGATCAACAAGAATCTTACACAATCCATTTTAGATTTACATGGATTGTATGAGACATTAAATTTCCGAGGAAAATTTCATCATGATTAGATCAAGTTGTATGATGTATTTTCAGCAAGTTGGAATGAAAACGACTACGTCATATTTTGCCTTCACCTCTTTTTGTACAAATTGATCTGGAAACGCCATTAGAGTTAAATGAACTTTGAACGAAGAACGTAAAAGAAAAGAAAATAAATGAGAACTTTTCCTAAAAATCTGAATATTAAAACGAACTTCAAATTCACATGAACACTAAATAAACAACAAAAAATAAAATGGGATCGTTAAAGGACAAACAAAATGAATCTAAACTCCGAATTGAATTCCGATCTGAATCCTCTAATTTGAACCTTTCAGTTCTTTCCTCCATCAAAATCTGTTGGGAACTCTTTTGAAATTTGAATATTTTCCTCGACTTATTGCTAAGTAGTCTTTTCAGATTGGTACACCTACCAGCCCCTTTTAATTCTCTTTCTTCTGTGTCTTATAGGATCGACTAGTTCTATTGACACGGAGCCACGAACTTTGTTCGATTTGGTTCTGATGGCATAAGACTGGGTCCCTCCAAATACAGATAAATTTCCGAGACTGGTACCAAATTCTAGTTCTCTTCCTTTCGACGTCGGTACCAAATTCCGACTCTCTTTCGAATTGATACCTAAATTTCAATTCTAAATTCCTGAGACTGTTACCAAATTCCAGTTCTCTCCCTTCGAGGTCGGTACCAAATTACGACTCTCTTTTGAATTGATACCTAATTTTCAATTCTAAATTTCCGAGACTGGTACCAAATTCCAGTTCTCTTCCTTCGAGGTCAGTACCAAATTCCGACTCTCATTCGAATTGATACATAAATTTCAATTCTAAATTTTCGAGACTGGTACTATATTCCAGTTCTTTTCCTTCGAGATCGATACCTAAATTTTGATTCTCTTTCGAGGTTGATACCAAATTTCAATCCTCTCTTTTGAGACCAGTACCAAATTCCAATTCTCTTCTTTCGTGGTCGGTACCAAATTTCGACTCTCATTCGAATTGATACCTAAATTTCAATTCTAAATTCCGAGACTGGTACCAAATTCCAGTTCTCTTCCTTCGAGGTCGGTACCAAATTCCGACTCTCATTCAAATTGATACCTAAATTTCAATTCTAAATTCCGAGACTGGTACCAAATTCCAGTTCTCTTCCTTCGAGGTCGGTACCAAATTCCAACTCTCATCCGAATTGATACCTAAATTTCAATTCTAAATTCCGAGACTGGTACCAAATTCCAGTTCTCTTCTTTCGAGGTCGGTACCAAATTTCGACTCTCATCCAAATTGATACCTAAATTTCAATTCTAAATTCCGAGACTGGTACCAAATTCCAGTTCTCTTCTTTCAAGGTCGGTACCAAATTCCGACTCTCATCCGAATTGATACCTAAATTTTAATTCTAAATTTTCGAGACTGGTACCAAATTCCAGTTCTCTTCTTTCAAGGTCGGTACCAAATTCTGACTCTCATCCGAATTGATACCTAAATTTTGATTCACAACTTTCGAGACTGGTACCTAAATTCCAGCTCTCTCCTTTCGAGGTCGGTACAAAATTTCGACTCTCTTTCCGAGATCGATACCTGAATTTAAATTCTCTTTCAGGTTTGATACTTAAATTTCAAATTTTACTCTCTCGAGATCAGTACCTAAATTCTAGTTCTCATCCTTTTTCTGTTGATACTAAAAATCTGATTCTCACTCCGAGGCTTGAACCTAAATTCCAGTTCTCTTCCCAATCCCAAGGTTGAAACCCAGGCTTCAATTCTTATTTCAAATCCAAATTTCAAATTCAAAATTTCCTTAAATTGATTTTTAAATTAAACTTCAATCGAAATTGAAACTCAGAACAATACGAAATCTAAACTCACACATTGAAACTTGAAATTTAAAAGTAAAATGAAATCTAAATCGAATTCTCCAGATCTTGTGATTTGGAGTTTAACTCATTTTCCATTCCCCAGCGAGAGTTCAGGAATCTCCAGTCTTGGAAATATACCTGATACTCCCCAGCAGAAATTCTTCTACTTCATCCTAAGTTTGTCACTTGGACATCTGTGTTGGTTTTGTTGATCTCTTCAGTCAACGCCAATACTCGCGGTGTGCTTGGTTAGCACACCAAACCTATTGAGGGTCCATTTGTTGACCTCAATTTTGGTGAGGTCTTTTGCTTCTCTCTATAGTACTTAGGATCTAGCCTTAGGCTTTTCCTTTAACTAATCTTAGAGGACTAGAAATGGAACCCACCATTTAGAAATTCAAACTACTTCTTAACTCCCTGCAAATCCCACAAGCTTGATTGTGGACTCCTAATCACCTAGAGGGTTGAAATCAAATGTGGAGGTTTAAAGGATGAGTTCCCTATAGGACTTTTTGGCCTTAGGAATTCCCTGGATGGCCTGGTCTGGTGAGGGTTGAGTTGCACATACACTACACTCTCACACACATTCCAAGTCCTAAAACCACACTCTCACCCAACCTGACTTCCTAACTCATGTAGGTAATTCATATGGATGGTCCTTAACCCCTAAGCCCCTGGCTAAGAGGGTTAGGAACAACATAATGAATGCCTCAAATGAGTCATCTCATGGCTCATATGGGCTTGATATGGCTTCATGACTCAACCAAAGTGATTCCATTTCACTCACACTTAATCAATCCTCATTTTTTTCAAAATTTCAGTTTTTGACCCCCGGGGCCCCGGACCCACCAAACCTACCAAATATCCTTGAAATGACCCAAAATTTGCAAAATCACCTAAATTACCCAAGATCCCTCAAAATCAATCCTAAACACTTCCCACCACTCAAATTGACCATCTTTGGCAAAAAAATACCAAAATTTCCAAAAATACCCCTAAACCCCCCCCAAAATTACCAAAATACCCTTTTACCCAAAAAATCAAAAAATTCTAAAAATTCCCCGAAAATTCTAAAAAATTCCAAATATTCCCATTTTCATTTTGTTCAACTACACCATGGGCCAATTTTTTCAATTTACCCCACTTTTACCAAAACCCCCAATTTGACCCATATTTTAACCAAAGTGAACCAATGTCAAACCAAACCACCCCAATTGACCTCAATTTTCATCCAATTCAATTCTAAACTTCAATTCAATATCCCCAATATCAATTTATACCAAATTCAAGTCCAATTTGATTGACATTTAGACCCAATTTCAATTTGAAGCCTAAGGCCCAAGTTTGGCCCATGACCTAAACCTAGCCCAAACCAACCCAGCTCATCCCCAATTGGCCCCAAATATTTCCTAAAACCTTCCTAACATCCCCACAAAAAAAAACACTAACTTTATTTGCCCCAAATTCGAACCTAAACTTCACCCAAACCTAACCTAAAACCAAAATCCCTTAAATTGACCTAAGCCCAAACCTTACCCAAATAGGCCCAAATCCCAAAATTAGAGCCCAACAAAAGTTGAAAACTCTTTCTAACACTCCCATAAACATTTCTTAACATTAATGTTACACCAAATTCAACCTTAGCCCAACCTTAGCCCAAGTTGGCCCAATTTGACCCACTTTGGCCCCTTTACCAAAAAGCCCAAATTGAACCCATTTCAACTCCAAATGGCACCAAACTTTATCCAAATCACTCATGATACATCCCTAAACTAAACCCAACTTTTATTTGGCATGGTATTTCGCAAAATTCTTCATCCAAAAGTCCATTTTGAAATATAAAGGCCCACCCATTTAAGCCTTTTAAAAGCCCATCCAAAACCATTTAAAAAGCCCTTCAATCCAAAGCCCACATGACATTTCTTTCCATCATCCATTTAATCAAAACCATCATTAAACCATTCCAAATCAAGCTTCATGAAAATTTTCCACCAAAATCCCAAAATGTTTAAAAACCACTTCCATGAAACTAAGCCAAGCCACCCCTAAGCCAAATGGAGCCATTGAACCATGCACAAGCCTCATGCAAGCCATGGGAGCCCCTTTACACATCACCATGCCATTAATTGCAAAAGGAGAAACCTCTTTTAAACCCCCTTAAAAAAGTTTTAGCCCTTTTAATGATACACCCTAACCCATGATTAATCTAAATATTCATGGATGGGGACTTCACCACCTTCTCTTGGCTGAACCCACTGATTTCCCTCAGCTTAAAATCAGGCCTTGGGGAGGTGCACCAAGCCAAAAGTATGCATTTGACCAAACCAAGCCCAAAATGATCCCTTCCCCCTTCCACTTTGATTCAACTCCTTTACACTTAGCATTTCCCAATTGAACTCACAAACCTCAAGCACTGACCTCCCTGATGACAACAGTGACCTGACCATGGCCGGCCAGCCACCAGGCCGCCGGAAAACACCATGGCCGAGAGCTCCATGTGAGCTAAAAATTTCAAATTTCACTTGCTGAGCTGTCCCATGCCCAATGGCCACTGTGGCTGTTCTTCTCTTGGCTAAGGTAGTTGATCCAAGCCATTAAACCCCCTGGGAGGCCCTCCAGCCACCTCTATTTAAACCCACTCACCTCTCGGCCAAACAAGGTGATGAACCAGACCTTAAGGAAACTCTGCCAAAATTGCTCCAGGACCTTCTACTAACCAAGAGCAATTGATCCCCAGTGTTCCTTTGCCCTCAACCCCATTAATAGAGCTCAATTTCTGAGTTGAATATCCACCCAAAAACCAGGACATCTCTGGAACCTCAACCAAATCCAAATTAAACTCACCCACACCTGCACAGAACCAAGAGAAGGAGTTCCCCAGTGAAAGCCCCATCACCAGGCCAGCCATTGCTTCCAGCCTCCAAGCTTTGTGATCGGCCTTGGTCACTTTTGTACCTAGGCATTTCTCCAGAGCAAGAGACTTCATCTGAAGCTTGCTTGGACTCAATCGAATGTGACACAACCCTCAGATCAAAGCTTCACTTCTCTGAGCAAAGGTATGAACTCACTCTTCCTCCCGATCTCCTGGAGATTCTCCATTTAGTTTGAGTTGATTTCAATGCATCTTAACCATATAGATGTGTTCGTCTCTTCAAGATGAATCGATAGAGTATAAGAAAGCAAAAATCCATAGAGAATCGAGTGAGATCTTAGGGTTTTAGTGTGGACGGTCATGGGTGCACACCAGTCATAGAAGATGAACAGGCACCGTCCGATCGAGCGTGTATCGAGTGAACGGTTCAGATTGTGCCAGATCAGGGAAAGTTACGTGAATTGTGGCCCCCTGGAGAGTTGAGTCAGATGGCGGCAGCGAATCATGGAGCGACTCATAGGCTTTCGATACAGATAAGGATGACGCAGATAAATAGAAAATTAGGATTTTTTTGGATTTATTTAAATACTAGAACTTCAAAAATTCATATCTTTGCATAGAAAAATCACAAAAATAAAATAAAAATACCCACTTGCTCAATCAACAGAGGAGAATAATGTGGAAAAGAAATCAAGTTAATTGGATGAGTATTTTATTTTTAATAATTTATTTACTGTTTCCAATGTTTTGATTCTCCATTTGCATAGACAATTCACCATGGCATGAGACCATAGGGCTTTTGAAGCCTCTGGTCTTGGGAACATTCTCTGAATTTTTCAAGGCAGAGGCTATCTCTGTGAAAAGTTATTGATTTTTTAAGTTTATGTCACTGTTTTAGGTATTTTAGTTCCAATAATTAGCATATTGTAAAATAAATTCTAGGAAAATTTGGTGATGTTTCTTAGGACCAAGGGACCCTATGAAAAATACATTTTGAGTTAATTCATTCATAATAACCCTAATTGGCCTAAACTCTCAAAATTAAATTTGAATTAATTAGGGTTAACCACATACCAAATTGACTTGAAAACAATTCTCCATTGCTCTTTAGGGTCAGAGGAACCTTACATAAAATTTCGAAATCAATTGGACTTGATTAACCCCACCAAATGGATTGATTAAGCCTCATAAGCAAAATGGAACTTAAAAAATTCATAACTCCAAGAATACTTTTCAAAAATTCACAAAAATGATTTTGGAGCTTCTCCGATATCGTGGGAGTTCAGGAAAAATTAAAATTGGAATTTTCTAAAAAAAAGTTGATTTTTCACAATATTTTAAAATTTTAATAATTAAAAAATAATAAAAATCACAAAAATGTTAAAAATCATAAAAATGTCACATTTTGACTCCTAATCACTTAGGAACAAACCAAATATTTTTCCTAAGTCCCTAGGATAAGATATTGAATTTTAAAGGCTTAATGTAATTTTTAATATTAAAAAATGTATTTTCAACCTTTTTGACTAAAATAATTCTAATAAATCAAAGAAAAATCAGAAAATTATAAAATTTGTTTCTCTGGACTCCTTGAGGTCAGAGAAATTTAAGAAAAATATAAAATCAATTTTTCAATTTTTATTTTATTTTAAAATTAATTAATACTCTAAATATCAAAATAATTATAATAAATAAAATATAATTCAAAAAATCACAAAAATTGGTCCAAGTGGTTCTCTGGTCATTAGAAACATCCCATAATTTTCTTAAGAACAGAAAATTTACCTTAGTCATGTTGTTGAATTTTCTTTGAAAACCCCCATTTTCTCCTAAAAATAATTATATAAATAAATTAAATTAAAATTAAATTAAATTAAAATTAAATTAAAATTAAATTAAATGAAATTAAATTAAACTAAATCAAATTAAATTAAATTAAATTAAATTAAAATCACTTAACAACAAATCTAAATGAAATCATTAAGAGTTAAATCAAAACATATCGATAATTTCAACACCTCTTTCTATCTAAGTGAATTTAAAACATGAACATCAATCTGAAATACTAAGATAATTGAAAGTGTAAAGATTTAAATTAAATCTAAAATAATTTGAACACTATTCCAAACTTAAAATTATTAATTAAAACCTCATAATTAAATTAAATCACTTTAAATCATTAACTTAAACTTTAAATTAAGAATGATTAAAATTCTCAACAAACCAACTTGCCCTTAAAGGCTTTAATTATTACAACTCTTAAATAGAGTATTAAGTGAGATGTCACTTCTTTTATCAGGTAATTAAATCCCTAAGTTCTCTAAGCAAGAGACAAAGTTTAACTAAAGTCCTGGATGATTAATTCACATGTGCAACTAAATTTACTTGGACTCAAAATAATCCCAGAAGTATTGAAAAGATGTTTAGGACTCGTCCTAAGCACTTCCTCAATATGAAGGGATGTTTTAGAAGAACAATTGAATTTAATTGTTCTTTGATGAAGAAAATCATCCTTAAACCAAACCAACAACCTAGACATCACAGGAAATGACTAGCAATAGAATTAGGATTCTGGTAGACAACCAAAACCCTTTCCCTTAGCTTTACCTAGGTATTTCTTGCAAAAATATGTTTAAATGCTCTAACATGTGTTTTAAGTACAGTTTGGGATGACGGGAAGACCCTCTAGGTACGTTTTTATTTTATTGCAATTTACTTTATTGCAATTTACATGCACTGTAGTTTACTTTTCTTGCATGATAAATAAGACTGTTGCATGAAAACCAAAACCTTTAGGATAGTCCCTAAACTGAAACCAAAACTAAATTAAAAGTCATTGCAAGATAAAATTCACAGCCACAACATTCCAAAATATAAAACAACTTAAAATTTAATCACAAACGTAACAACAAAACTACAATTGTAACTAAATTAAAACGTCTCGTCGAATGATCGGGAATACATCGGATGATGTAACCCACGTGTTGCTAACGGGATTTCCCATGGTCTAAATGAAAGTGTGGAACTCATTCGGTTGAGTTTAGCAAATTCATCTGGACTAAGTGAATTCGATGAAAATAATGGTGCCGGGATGACGGAACTGTGGGATCTTAATCAGTTCCGTTTAAACAACTTTAAGATTTGTTTTAATTAAAATATTAAAAACACTTGGATTTTAAGATTTTCTCTAAAACAAAACACTTCTCTCATCTCCCGATTTATGACTTCTAAAACTAAACCTCTACAATGACAAGGAGCTTAGAGCATGGTGGGCAGCACATCCATCGTCATCAGCAAAACTCTGACCAACTTCAGCAAAACTTTCTTAGAATTAAATAACCAAGCCATAGAACTTCGAGGTAGTATGCCTAGTACAACATAAATCCCTAGCTTTTCGTTATGCATTTACATAATCATGTTATGCAAATTAAGCCCTAACCTGTTTTAGGACTCTGAGGTAGTCGTTTAGTACGACATAAACCCTCACATCTTCGAGGCTATTTATATGATCATGTCATATAAATATAAGTCCTAAGTAACTAAAATTGGCAGGATTGAAACATTAAATAATTTTCCCAAATTGAAGCCAAACAATAGGATTGTTTGGGAAGTTGCCAAGATTCTTCTTGGATCCTCAGCTTCTCCTACTTTTCTTCATTCAGACTCTTAAAATAATTTGTTCCAAATTTGAGCTAATCCCTATTGAAATATCCAAAATTCAGTCCTTTGAAAGCCTTAAACTTTGAAATTCTTGAGAGCAAAACCACTGATCATTAGCGAGAGTTTTCTTAAATGATTCCCGTCATTTAAGATGTAATTAACTATAGGGGCTTGCCCTTATAGGGAACTTTAAGAACCTAGGTAATATAAACCCTGTTTAATTTCTTTATATTAAACAGGGGAACTTGTCGGCTTATAAAATTGGTTCACAGACCAAATGGATGTCACAAATCTTCTAGTTTATTTAATCGAGCCCCATCATCAAGCAATGTGTTTATTCTTCGGGATAGATATACAGTTTGTGATGCGGTGCTCGTTTATATAAACTATTCGGGATGTGAGATCGGTTTGATTTCATATGTTAAAACTTTCAAATATAAAGTTATTTCCAAAATCAAATACTACTTTTCAAATTATATATATATTTAAATTAAATTTAAAATTTAAAATTCGCCGACAATTTATGTAGGCGACTCCCTTTTCAAAACACAACCTAAAAATATGCCGACACCCATAAAGCACTTGGTTTAACGTCGTCAGCCCGACCTAATTTAATTAGTAATCAGGTTGACTGAGCATTAAAACCTCTTTAAAATTTGGTCTTCTCCCTTAAAAAAAAGGTTTTAATCTGTGTCCGTTTACTTTAAATTTATGCCCAATTTTTTGTTCTTCAATTTCTATAGTTCCATATGAAAATATTTGAGTTATAGTGAAAGGCCCTAACCATCGAGATTTCAATTTCCCAGTAAATAATTTTAATCTTGTATTATAAAGCAAAATTTCTTGTCGTGACTCAAAGTTCTTCAGGTTAATCTTCCGATCATGCCATAATTTCATTTTTTCTTTATAAATTCTATCATTGTGATAAGATTCATTTCTTAATTCATCTAATTCATTCAATTGTAATAATCTTTTCTCACCAGCTTCTTTCAGATTATAATTAAATTCTTTAATTGCCCAATAAGCTTTATGTTCTAATTCAACTGGTAAGTGTAAAGTCTTTCCATAAATAAGCCTGTAAGGAGTCATTCCAATCGGAGTTTTATAAGCAGTCCTGTATGCCCATAATGCATTGTCTAGTCTTATAGACCAATCCAATCTATTAGGGTTTACGAGTCTTTTCTAAAATACGTTTAATTTCTCGATTAGAAACTTCAGCTAATCCACTAGTTTGTGGATGATAAGCAGTTGATATCTTATGAATAATGTTAAATTTTTCTACTAGTTTGTGAATATATTTATTTCAAAAATGAGAACCTCCGTCAGTGATAATTACTCTCGGCATTCCAAATCTAGTAAAAATATTTTTCATTTGAAACTTCAAAACACTCTTAGCATCATGATCACAGAAAAATATGTTAAGAAATTCATACATATTTTTTATGAAATTGTACTTTAAAGAAAGGTATTTTCTTTATTTTATTGCAAGAACGAAGATTTATAAGTGATGAAAGCAAAAAGCATGAAATGGAGCAAATTTGGATCAAAAAGGAAGAAATTCATGCAAAATGAACTATGTCGCTGACGGCGAGATCGAGCCTGCCGACGGCGAGATTATTAAGAAAATTTCTGAAGGATTTATAACTACCTCGCCAATAGCGAGATCGCGCAGTTTGGAGACCTTCTAGAAGCCTCGCTGACAGTGAGGTCGTTTCTCGCCGACGGTGAGATTGTTCAAAATGTCAGATAAATTGAACCTGGACGCTTTTTTGAAGAGGTGCTTAAGTACCCCTTGGACCTTTGTCTACCTCTATAAATAGAGGACGAATTTGTGTGTCTAGTGTGTCTCTTTTTGGTGTCTATTTATGTGTGTTTATTTAGAGAGTATTAGTGTCTACTTGGTGTTTATTTTAAGAGTTTTTAGAGTGTAATTAGTGAGTTTAGAAGTGTGTTGTACTAGAAGGAAAAGTCAAAGGAACTTCAAGGAGTCTGCTTGGGGAGGAAATTAAGATAAGTATCTTTGTTTATTGTTGTTAACTTTAAATGAAATCCATGCTTTGTTTAATTCCCATGCATTCTGAGTAGTTTTCTTAGTCTTTCTCCTTATTTATGAAATTATGTGAATTGATGAAATTAAATAGAAGTGCCTAAAATATTAAAATAAATGGTGATAATTTTTACTTAAAACTTAATTTACTTTCAATCTGGCCCATTGAATTGTTAAAAAATGTTGAATTATCAACTATAGTAAAGATTACATCCAATATTCAGGGAAGTCAAAAGCCTTGGAAGGAGGATGCAAATAAATAGGGAAATATTATTTATCGGACGTATAATTGGACATTTTAGTGTGACAGACTAAAATATTCAATTTGGTCCTATTGTTTGAGAGCTGAAGTTTAGATGTTAGCCCTCGAGTGAGGGGAACGTGGGAGCTCGAAGTGGTAGCCGATATCCCGCCGACTCAGCCACGTATTCGTAAATCAAACATAGGATTAGTCAATGTTCTTTGCCCCTGGACCAAAGGGTAAAGAATAGAATGCTCCTATTTGTCACAATACAATAAAAGAAATTCTATTTAAATTCATCATTCACTTAATTTTCTAAAAACAAGGAGACGGATACTTTTTCTGAAATCTTTTAAATCAACTTTATTTTAAAGCATTAGTTTACTTTAGTTTTCTTTAGTTAATTACTCTGAATTTCCGTATATTATATTTGTAAGTAATTCCTTTAAATTTAGCTGATACAAATCTGTTAAAAACATCCCTATGGGATTGATAACCAGGACTCCACTAGAGCCCTGTATTACTTGACATGATACGTATACTTGCGTAGAATCCACATTATACATTCATAAAATTAAATATATATATTAAAACGAGATCAAGTTTTTGGTGTCGTTGCTATTAACATAAATTGCAAACATACAAAAAGTGGGTCAAGTTTTTGGCGCCGTTGCCGGGGAAGTAAAGAAATTATTTACTAGAGTAACGGACTATTTTAAATTTTATTTTATAAAATTGTATGCGAAAATTTGGAAATGAAAATTTAATACCTTACGATTCAGAATTAGAGCATACAATTAAAAGAATTAGAAAACAAAAAAGAGAAATTATAAATTTAACACAAATGTGAATATTCCTAAAAATGAAAATATCAATCAACAGAGACCATTAAGAGATTATGCCAACCCTACATTAGATGAAATTCATTTAACTATTCAAAACCCCGATGTAGTCGCTAACTCATTTGAACTTAAACCTGCAATTATCCAAATGGTACAAAACAATCAATTTAGTGGTTCACCTACTAAAGATTTTAATTTACATCTTGCTAGTTTTTTAGAACTATGTGCTACTTTCAAATATGAAGGCGTATCTAATGATGTTATTAGACTTAGACTTTTTTCTTTTTCTTTAAGGGATAAGGCTAAAATGTGGTTAAATTCGTTAGCACCTGGATCTATTAAAACTTGGGGAGAGTTATCACAAAAATTTATATCCAAATATTTTCCACCATCTAAAACTGCTAAGCTTAGAAATGATATGACTTCTTCTAGTCATTTTAATGGAGAATTAATATATGAAGCATGGGAGAGATTTAAAGAACTTCTTAGGAAATGCACAAATCATGCATTACCAGATTGGTTAATTATTCAAACTTTCTATAATGGATTAGTAGGATCTTTAACATCAATCATCGATGCTGCTACTGGAGGATCATTAATGTCAAAACCATTTAATGAAGCCTATGCATTAATCGAAGAAATGGCTACCAATAATTTTCAATGGCCTGCTGATAGAATGAATCCGAAAAAATAGCTAGTATTCATGAAAATGATGCAATATCTATGTTAGCTTCGCAAATCGCTGCTATATCTAAAAAATTAGATCATTTTGGAATGAATTACTCTCCAACTTTATTAGAAGAAAACTCATCTGGACAACTTATAGAATCCCAATCTCATTATGAAACTATAAATGTTATTAATAACAGACTCAATAATCCTTATGCAAATTACTATAATCCTGGATGGAAAAATCATCCTAATTTTAATTGGAATAATAATACAACTAATCAAACATGGATGAACAACATAACACAACCAATAGGAAATCCCTCTAATCAAGGAAATTCTAATTATAAACCTATTTATCCACCTGGATTTAATAATAATAACCCACAATTTAAAGATAATAAATTATCTATAGAAGAATTAATATTAAATATGGGTCAACATTTACAAAATCAAGGAAATCAATTACAAAATCAAGGAAATCAATTACAAATACAAGGAAATCAATTACAAAATCAAGGAACAGCTTATTAAAAATATTGAAACTCAACTTGGACATATCGCTACCGTGCTTAATAATAGAATACTCGGAACATTCCCTAGTAATGTGGAAATAAATCCCAAAGACAAAGGAAATGAACAAATTAAAGCGATACAATTACGAAGTGGAAAAGAATTAGAACCTCAAATTGAGAAAGAATTTGAAAGTCAAAAAGAGGAAGTGGAAATCGAAAAGGAAAAGAATCAACAAGATCCAAACATAGAAAATCCTTTAATACCAATGAAAATTTCTGTTGAAAAACCTCCAATTCCATTTCCTCAATGACTAATTCAACATAAAAAAGATAAACACTTTGCTAAATTTCTTGAAATTCTAAAGAAATTAACAATAAATATTCCTTTCGTAGAAGCTTTAGAACATATGCCAAACTATGTAAAATTCATGAAAGATATTCTAAATAAAAAAAGAAAATTTATCGATAATGAAATGGTCGCACTTAGTGAAGAGTGTAGTGCTATTATTCAGAAAAAGCTTCCTGAAAAATTAAAAGATCCTGGTAGTTTCACTATACCCTGCGCTATTGGAGAAAAATTCTATGGAAAAGCTTTGTGTGACTTAGGAGCAAGCATCAATCTAATGCCTCTATCAATTTTTAAGAGATTAGGATTGAGAGAAATTTCACCTACTTTAGTAACCCTTCAGTTAGCTGATCGTTCTGTTTCATATCCTAAGGGAGTTATTGAAGATGTTTTAGTTCAAGTGGATAAATTTATCTTCCCTGTAGATTTTATTGTTTTAGATATGGAAGAAGATAAAAAAATTCCTATCATTTTAGGAAGACCATTTTTAGCCACTAGGAAAGCTATGATTGATGTTCAGAAAGGAGAATTAACTATGAGAGTAAATGACCAAAAAGTTACTTTTAATATTGTTAAATCAATGAAATATCTTGCACTAGAAAGTGATGATGAGTGTTTTCGAATGGAAGTACTCGATCATTTACAAAAAGAACATTTTAAGGAATATTATGAAGAAAAATTAGAAAAAAAATATTGAATTAATTGAAAAAGCCGATATAAATGAAGAATTAGATTATATTCAAGAGAAATTTGAATTTTTGGATAATACTGAAAACTCTGAAAAAAATATAGTTCCATCGATTATTAAACCTCATGAACTTGAGTTAAAAATGTTACCTAATCATTTGAAATATGCTTACTTAGGTAATTCTTCAACTCTACCAGTTATTATTTTATCTGAATTAACTGAATCTCAAAAACAAAACTTTTAGATACCTTAAAAAAATATAAGAAAATTTTTGGTTGGACTTTAGTAGATATTAAAGGAATTAGTCCTTCAATCTGTATGCACAAAATTATTTTAGATAATGAACATAAGCCTAAAGTAGATCCCCAAAGGAGATTAAACCTGATAATGAAAGAAGTAGTCAAGAAAAAATTTTAAAATGGTTAGATAATGGTATTATATATCCTATTTCGACGATGCTTGCGGTAAGCCTAATTCACCGTGTGCCTCGTAAAAGAGGAGTGACCGTAAAAGCTAATGAAAATAATGATCTTATCCCTATAAGACAAGTTACTTGGATGGCGAATATGTATCGATTATAGAAAATTAAACACGACCACCGAGAAAGATCACTTCCCTTTACCATTTCTAGCACTCGGATGTTAGATAGATTAACCTGGACATAAGTATTTTTGTTTCTTAGATGGATACACTGGTTATCATCAAATATAAATTGCTGCTGAGGATCAAGAGAAAACTACATTTACTAGTCCTTAAAGAACTTTCGTTTTTCGAAGGATGCCTTTTGGATTATGTAATGCACCTGTAAGATTCCAGAGATGTATGATGTCTATATTTAGTAAGTTAATTGATAATGGAATAGAAGTATTTATGGATGATTTCTCTGTATTTGGAACAACATTTGACACATGCTTAAATCATCTTGAAAAAGTATTTGAAGTATGTGAGAAAACTAATTTAGTTCTTAATTGGGAAAAATGTCAATTTATGGTTACAGGCGGCATTGTATTAGGGCATAAAATTTCGGAAAAGAGCATGAAAGTAGACCTTGCAAAAATTCAAGTTATAGCTAAATTACCACCTCCAACTACGGTGAAAGGGGTAAGAAGTTTTCTTGGACATGCTGGATTCTGCAGATGTTATATAACAGATTATTCAAAAATTACTTGACCTCTATGCCAACTTCTTCAAAAGGACAAGAAATTTGAATTTACAACTGAATGCCTGAATGCTTTCGAATTATTAAAAGATAAATTAATTAAAACACCTATAATAGTTTCACCTAATTAGGAGAAACCATTTGAGCTTATGTGTGATGCTAGTGATTATGCTATAGGAGCAGTTCTTGGGCAAAGATATGATAAGATTTTCAAAGTTATATATTATGCCAGTAAAACTCTAAATGATGCTAAAATAAATTATACAGTTACTGAAAGAGAATTATTAGCAGTTGTATATGCTTTTAATAAATTTCGGCAATATCTAATAAGAACTAAATGTATTGTGCATACCGATCACTCTGCTATTAAGTATTTAATGCAAAAGAAAGATTCTAAACCAAGATTAATTAGATGGATATTATTAATGCAAGAATTTGATTTTGAGATCGTTAACAAGAAGGGAACTGATAATCAAATTACTGATCATTTATCAAGATTAGAAAATCATGAATTATCTGATACTGATAATGAAATTTTAGACAGTTTTCCTAATGAACAACATTATATATAAATGAGTGGAAAATACCTTGGTATGCTGATATAGTAAATTATATTGTAAGTGACATTTTACCACCTATGTTAACTTTGCAACAATAGAAAAAATTCATTCATGATACTAAAAGATACTTTTGGGATGAACCATACTTATATAAGCAATGTAAGGATTTAATTATTAGAAGATGCGTGCCTTATGAAGAAATTGAACCAATTATTCAAAAATGTCATGATTCTGATTTTGGAGGACATTTTGGGACTGATAAAACTACATATAAAATTCTACAATCAGGATTCTACTGGCCTACTCTATTTAGAGATGTATACAGATATATAAAAACCTGCGATAAATGCAAAAGAGTAGGAAATATATCAAGAAGAAATGAAATGCCTCTGAATTTTTTATTAGAAGTTGAAATTTTTGATGTTTGGGGATTAGAATTCATGGGACCTTTTATTCTTTCATTTGGAAACTCATATATATTAGTAGCTGTTGATTATGTTTCCAAATGGATCGAAGCGCAAGCTTTACCTAGGTGTGATGCTAAAAGTGTTTCAAAATTTTTAATGAAAAATATTTTTATTAGATTTGGAATGCCGAGAGTGATTATCACTGACGGAGGAACTCATTTTAGAAATAAATATATTCACAAACTAGTAGAAAAATATAATATTATTCATAAGATATCAACTGCTTATCATCCACAAACTAGTGAATTAGCTGAAGTTTCTAATTGAGAGATTAAGCGTATTTTAGAAAAGTCTGTAAACCCTAATAGATTGGACTAATCTATAAGACTAGACACTGCATTATGGGCATACAGGACTGCTTATAAAACTCTGATTGGAATGACTCCTTACAGGCCTATATATGGAAAAATTTGCCACTTACCAGTTGAATTAGAACATAGAGCATATTGGGCGATTAAAAAATTTAATTATAATATGAATGAAGCTGGTGAGAAGAGATTGTTGCAATTAAATGAATTGGAAGAATTAAGGAATGAATCATATGATAATGATAGGATTTATAAAGAAAAGATGAAATTATGGTTTGATCGGAAGATTAATCAGAGAAATTTTGAACCAGGACAAGAGGCTTTGCTATATAATCCTAGATTGAAATTATTTCCTGGGAAATTAAAATCTCGATGGTTAGGACCTTTCACCATAACTCAAATATTTTTATATGGAACTATAGAAATTGAAGATCCAAAAACAGGACATAGATTAAAGGTAAACTGACATAGATTAAAACCGTATTTTGAAGGTAGAAGACCAAATTTTAAAGAGGCTTTAATGCTTAGTCAACCTGATTACTAACTGAAATTAGGTCGGGCTGACGACGTTAAACCAAGAGCTTTATGGGAGGCAACCCATAATAGTCTTTTATTTTAATTATATACAAATTAGTGAGTCTGTATTATTAAAACAAATCTTACTACTCAATTTTTTTAAAATCATCATAACTTTGAACCTATATAATGAGATCAGAAAATATTCGAATTAAAGCGAAATTGGGCAATTTTATGAAATCTCACCGACGACGAGGTCGATTCTCGCCTACAGCGAGATCGGCGCCTTATAACATTTTAGTTCTACAACTAGCTAGCCGACGGCGAGAAACTTCCCGCTGACGGCGAGGCCGTTGAAAATTTGATTTCTTAAGAATTTTCGTGTGGTTTTGGACGGTTCTAAGCCATTTCTTTGTAGGAAACCATCCCAAATTCATTTTTACACTATTTTCTTCCTTAGAAATGACTGGAGACCATTCCATTCAATCCAAAATAGCCACCAAACTCTTAGAAACCACAAAAACTAGAGTTTTTAACAGAAGAAAATTCGTCAGTTCGGAGGCACAGCGTATCTTCAACAAAGTCTTGATGAAGAAGCGACTTATTAAAGAAAGGGGATTTGTCAACAGAGGAGTAGAGAATTCCACCACAAAAATTGAAGAAATGATCGCGCAGTGGCATTGGGAGGTATTTTGTTATACGACATCCGCTGTAGTTATTCCTGTAGTCAAAGAATTTTACTCTAATCAACATGCGATCAACAATGGAAATGTCTACGTCAGAGGAAGATGGGTAACATTTACTCCTTCAAGGGTAAATGAATTATTTTCTATAGAGAATACCCCTGTCTGTCATCATTCAAACTTTGTGCCTTCAAGATACAATATGAACGAGATTTATAGATACCTGAACGATGAACCTGATGATTGGGAGTTGCGCGAAGACGGGTATGTTAGTTTTTCTGCATCACTTCTTAACCCTGTCTCGAAGCATTGGCATTTCTTCATCTCATCAAAATTATTACCCACTATGAGGGTAAATAAGGTTTCAAAGGAATGCGATATATTAAATTATTGTATTCAAATTGGACTACCTATCGATGTTGGATCAATTACAGTAAAGTCTGCATTAGGATTGATTGTGCATGGGTCAGTTCATGGACTTGGACACCCATCGACTATATTTGCTTTATGCAGTCAGTACCAAGCTTCTTATGAGGCTTGGAAAAAGGTACTTTTGCCATGAAAACCACTCGATCCTACGGATATGTTTCCAACTTTGGATAACAATGATGAGATTACCATTATTTCTGATAGAGCATCACAGAACAATCCTTTAGCAAGGCCCCTTACAGATAAAACAAATTTCATTCTGAAGAAGATTAAAGGATTAGAGAAAGAGTTGCAGAACGTGATGAATTCCATCGATAATATCTCTGATATGTTTGATCACATTGACTGGAGGATGAAGGAGCACTTTGATCATACTGGACATCCGGAGGCCGGCTTTATTCATTTACCGAGACAGAAAGGGTGGATTAATGAAGAATCTACTGCAGAATTCCCTTTCAGGCATTTCTACAATTTATTTGTGCACCTGCGTCGCATCGGGAATATCAAAGAGGATGATAGTTCAGACACTGAGGAGTAGGAAAGATTTCTATTTTTATGTCATATATTTATGTATATATGTGTTGATTTGGATTTAGGTTTTATTATGAGTCGAACTTTGATTTGATCATCTCAGATTTGATGAGATTATATATAATTGTTATGTCTCAGCATTTAGAGTGTTGTGGTGTGGATTGCGAAGCTGAGTATTATGGATTTGGATATTTAAGTTAAGTATATTGTTAGTTGTTAGTGTGAAGTTTGTAAGTCTCATGGATTTCATATATAGAATTATGTTGTTTGTGTTGTGTGAACTTTTTGTGAGTGTAAGTATCTAATATTCATACTAAATTATTAAATTAAGTGATTAGAAGATTGATTAAGGGCAAATCGAGGTTGAAAATGATTGACAAATTTCAAAAATTTAAAATTTTGGGATTTCTCCGACGCCGAGAATTATCCCGCCGACAGCGAGGGAAATCCAGCTGACAGCGAGAACGAGCTCGCCGACGGCGAATTTTTCCCGAAACTTTTGCCTTTGTCAAATTAATTAGCTCACCGACGGCGAGAAAAATCTCGCCGACAGTGAGATCGCGAAAAGACCTATATTTGACCAGTCAACCGACACTATTCATCATCCCCTTCCTCAAAACTTCAAAAAAATTGACCTAGGGCTTGTGAGATCTTGGATTTGAGGCAATTTCAACACTTTTTGACACCGGATTTCATCTTTCCTTGGTAAGAGCTTCACTCCTATGCAAAAATTTTTTATTTTCACCATGAATTTCTTCTACATTGGAAAATTTTGAAAAAATCGAAATGTGGAGAAAATACTTGGAAAAAATACATGGAGATCAATTTAAATGGATTTTAGATGTTATAGGAAGCCTTTTTGGTAATATTTGGGAGTTTAGTTAAGATCTTTGCAAATTTCACAGATCGAAAATGGCTCCATGACAAAAGCGACAGTTGGATTACGACGAAACCCGATTTGTGAATGCAAAAGCACAATCAAGATATTTTCACAACATTCAATCAAGAAAATGCATTCAAGATCGAGTTTTTAAGAATCCAGGAGGAGAGGTGGAGTGAGTAATAAAGGAACGAGGATGGGAGAATTTTTGCTATATTTCATACAGAGCAGCTGTGAAGGTAGTTAAGGAGTTCTATGCTAATTTGACTTCAGCTAAAGATGCACTAGTAAAGGTTAGAGGATTTTTTGTGGAATTCAGTGCTGCAAGGATAAATACTTATTATGAGGTACGAGACACCTATACTAGTGAGTATGATACATTTGGGAAGATGAAAGGACCACTGGAAGAGGTGATCGACTTTCTCACTGATGGGAAAGGCGTCTGGAAGATCAAGCAGCGTGAAAGGGTAAATTTTCCTCTTTCTATGTTAAATGCAACTTCAAAAGCTCGGCACTATTTTATTTGTTCTACTTTGTTACCTACCTACCACCATAGTGAGGTAACAAGAGATAAAGCAATTCTGAATTTCTGTATTCAGAACCAAAAAAGCATTAATGTGGGAAGTGTAATTTATAAGAATATATTAGCCACCTCAAGAAATGAAAGTGGAGGAGGAGTAGGACATCCTGATCTTATCTATGCACTCTGCCAATTATCTGGGGTAGAGGCAAGAGATGATGAGGAATGGGTTGAACCTATGAAACCCATTACTCGAGCTAATATAAAGAAATATGAATCCCACGAAGGATGGAGATCTGGGACAAGGGATTATGTACCTTCTTCAAGTAGAGATATACCCTCTACTAGTTATGAACCCCCTCAGTACACCACTCCTACCCTTCAATATCTAATGAATGAGCTGACCCTGAGTAGAAAGAGTTTTGAACAATTTGGAGAGAATATGGAAAGAAGATTTGAGCATATAGACCACAGGATTGATGGCTTGGAAAGAAGGCACGATTATGATATCGAATATCTCCAGGGACATTCAGAGTACGAAATTGCATATTATGAGGCTGAACGTCAATACAAGAGTGGTGATTTAGATGTTGTCTTTCCTGAGTGCCCCCGCTACACACAGTTCCAGCCTGCTCAACCTTCTCAGCCTGGAGATCAGGGAGATGATATAGCCTGGGATTTTGATGCGGAAGATTAGAGACTTTATTTAGCTTAATTAGATTAATTGTTATTTTGAAAACTTCATTATTCTATATATAATTATTCTGTACTTTCTGTGGACTATGACTTTGATGTGTTTGTTTGTTTGCTTATGCTATAACGTTAGACTTTTTATGTGTGTTAAGTTAGTTTGCAATTTTTCTTTTAGATAGGATGATTAGTTTTTATTTAATATGTTGTTTAAGTTTTTATAAGTTATGAACTTTTAAGATGTTTAGATTGCTTTAATTTATTTAAAGTAGGTTAGTAGTAATAGATTAAGTTTTCATTTGTTGTGTTTTATACTTATTAAAAATTTTCTATCCCAGCACTTTCTTTTAAATACTATATATATGGAAGAATACTAACAGTACAGGTTCTTTAAATAATTAAAAAGCCTGCAAAAATTTCAAGGAAAAGAAATACCTAAAGCTCAAAGGTATGATGTAAATTCATTGTATATTTTCCTTTTCACCATTTAGAAATAGATAGAAAAATTTAAGTTTGAGGGAAGGTAAAAATACAAATTTAATTATTAAATTGTTCTCAATTTCTATTTTCAAAAATTATTGTCAAATGATTTTTTTATATTAATTTTTTTTAATTCAATAAACATGAATTACTTTATTTAATTATTATAGAAAGTTAAATAAAATGTTTCTAGTAATTCAATTATTTAATAGAATAAGATATTTGGTTAAAAGAAATAAGAATATAGTAAACTATTTAAAGTAAGGGAAACTATATTCTAAAATTGAAATTCTTAAGTATTTAAATGAAAAAGAAGAGATTGAAACTCAATGAAGTAAAAGCTATAAAATACATATAAGCAAAGAAATATTTTAAGTTTCAATTTTAGGAAAAGAAAGTTGAAGTTCAAAATTATTAACAGGCTATCCAGATATAGTAATCCTCACTTGAAAAAGAAAAAGAAAAAGAGAAGGATTGAAAATCAATCCAAAAAAAAAAACAAAAAAGAAAAAAAAAGAAAAGAAAAGAAAAACATAAGTGAGGAGAAGCTTGAGGAGATGCCTTATCAAAAATTGGCTTCAATGGAATCAACCTAAAGGGTAAAACTCAAATATATTTCTAAACTTATATATATATATTAGTATTTTACTAAATAGTGTTTTCTTGAACTTCCTATCATCTAAATATCTTAAGTAAATTACTCTTTTAAATATAGTCTTTCCTGAAATAAATTGAGAACTAGAAATCTTAGATCTGATAACTAAATATTCTTATATCTATAAAGTTAATTTAATTACTTGAAAATATTTCTATTTAACTTTACTATAGTATTATTTAAATTTAATTCATAGTAAATCTGAATTTAAAAAGTTCTATTACAAAAATCATTATTTTTATTTAGTACAAAAATTACTTGAGGACAAGCAATAATTAAGTTTGGGGGATTTTGATCACAGAAAAATATGTTAAGAAATTCATACCTATTTTTTATGAAATTGCACTTTAAAGAAAGATATTTTCTTTATTTTATTGCATGAACGAAGATTTATAAGTGATGAAAGCAAAAAGCATGAAATGGAGCAAATTTGGATAAAAAAGGAAGAAATTCATGCAAAATGAACTATGTCGCTGACGGGGAGATCGAGCCCGCCGACGGCGAGATTATTAAGAAAATTTCTGAAGGATTTATAACTACCTCGCCGACAGCGAGCCCGAGCTCGCCAACAGCGAGATCGCGCGGTTTGGTGACCTTCTAGAAGCCCCACCGACGGTGAGGTCTTTTCCCGCCGACGGCGAGATTGTTCAAAATGTCAGATACATTGAACCTGGATGCTTTTTTGAAGAGATGCTTAAGTACCCCTTGGACCTTTGTCTACCTCTATAAATAGAGGACGAATTTGTGTGTCTAGTGTGTCTCTTTTTGGTGTCTATTTATGTGTGTTTATTTAGAGAGTATTAGTGTCTACTTGGTGTTTATTTTAAGAGTTTTTGGAGTGTAATTAGTGAGTTTAGAAGTGTGCTATACTGGAAGGAAAAATCAAAGGAACTTCAAGGAGTCTGCTTGGGGAGGAAATTAAGATAAGTATCTTTGTTTATTGTTGTTAACTTTAAATGAAATCCATGCTTTGTTTAATTCCCATGCATTCTGAGTAGTTTTCTTACTCTTTCTCCTTGTTTATGAAATTATGTGAATTGATGAAATTAAATAGAAGTGCCTAAAATATTAAGATAAATTGTGATAATTTTTACTTAAAACTTAATTTACTTTCAATATGGCCCGTGAATTATTAAAATTTGTTGAATTATCAACTATAGTAAAGATTACATCCAATATTCAGGGAAGTCAAAAGCCTTGGAAGGAGGATGCAAATAAATAGGCAAAACTTATTTATCGGACGTAGAATTGGACATTTTAGTGTGACAGACTAAAATATTCAATTTGATCCTATTGTTTGAGAGCTGAAGTGTAGATGTTAGCCCTCAGGTGAGGGGAACATGGGAGCTCTGAAGTGGCAGCCAGTATCCTCCCGGCCTAGCCACAGATTCAGTAATCAAACATAGGATTAGTAAATGTTCTTTGCACCTGGACCAAAGGGTAAAGAATAGGAATGCTCCTATTTGTTACAATACAATAAAAGAAATTCTATTTAAATTCATCATTCACTTAATTTTCTAAAAACAAGGAGAAGGAAACTTTTTCTGAAATCTTTTAAATCAACTTTATTTTAAAGAATTAGTTTACTTTAGTTTGCTTTAGTTAATTATTCTAAATTTCCGTATATTATATTAGTAAGTAATTCCTTTAAATTTAGCTGATACAAATCTGTTAAAAACTTCCCTGTGGGATCGATAACCAGGACTCCACTAGAGCCCTGTATTACTTGATACGATACGTATACTTGCGTAGAATCCACATTATACATTCATAAAATTAAATATATATATTAAAATGAGATCAAGTTTTTTGTGTCATTGCTATTAACATAAATTGCAAACATACAAAAAGTGGGTCACATCACATCGAGGTAAAGCTTGTGCTTCAATCCATTTAGAAACATAATCAATAGTAACTAATATATATGAGTTTTCAAATGAAGGAATAAATGGTCCCATAAAATCTAATCCCTAAACATCAAAAATCTCAACTTCTAATATAAAATTTAAAGGCATTTCATTTCTTCTAGATATATTACCTACTCGTTGGCATCTATCGCAAGTTTTGATATATCTATAAACATCTCTAAAAAGAGTAGGCCAATAAAATCCAGATTGTAAAATTTTATAAGTAGTTTTATCTGTTCCAAAAATTCCTCCAAAATCAGAATCATGATATTTCTGAATAATTTGTTCTTTTTCTTCATAAGGCACACATCTTATTATAAGATCCTTACATTGCTTATATAAATATGATTCATCCCAAAAATATGTTTTAGCAACATGAATAAATTTTTTCTGTTGTTGCAAAGTTCACATAGGTGGTAAAATATCACTTACAATATAATTTACTATGTCAGCATACCATGTTATTTTCCACTCATTTATATTATATAGTTGTTCATCAGGAAAACTATCAGTAATTTCATTATCAGTGTCAGATAATTCATTATATTCTCGTCTTGATAAATGATCTGCAATTTGATTATCAATTCCCTTTTTGTTAATGATTTCAAAATCAAATTCTTGCATTAGTAATATCCATCTAATTAATCTTGGTTTGGAATCTTTCTTTTGCATTAGATATTTAATAACGAAAGTGATCAGTATGCACAATACATTTATTTACAATTAGATAAGGCCTAAATTTATCAAAAGCATAAACAATTGCTAATAGCTCTTTTTCAGTAACTGTATAATTCAATTCAGCATTATTAAGAGTTTTACTAGCATAGTATATAACTTTAAAAATTTTATCATATCTCTGCCCAAGTACTGCTCCTATAGCATAATCACTAGAATCACACATAAGTTCAAATGGTTTCTCCCAATCAGGTGAAACTATTATATGTGTTGTGATTAATTTATCTTTTAATAATTCAAAAGCATTTAGGCATTCAATTGTGAATTCAAATTTCTTGTCCTTTTCTAAAAGTTGGCATAGAGGTTTAGTAATTTTTGAAAAATCATTTATGTAGCGTCTGTAGAATCCAGCATGTCCAAGAAAATTTCTTACCCCTTTTACTGTAGTTGGAGGTGGTAATTTAGCTATAAATTGAATTTTTGCAGGGTCTACTTCTATGCCATTTTTTGAAATTTTATGCCCTAATTCAATTCCTCCTGCAACCATAAATTGACATTTTTCCCAACTTAGAACTAAGTTAGTTTTCTCGCATACTTCTAATACTTTTTCAAGATGATTCAAGCATGAGTCAAATGACATTCTAAATACAGAGAAATCATCCTTAAATACTTCTATTCCATCATCAATTAATTTACTAAATATAGACATCATACATCTCTGGAATGTTGCAGATGCGTTACATAATCCAAAAGGCATTCTTCGAAAAGCAAATGTTCCATAAGGACTAGTAAATGTAGTTTTCTCTTGATCCTCAAGAGTAATATATATCTGATGATAACCGGTATATCCATCTAAAAAACAAAAATATTTATGTCCAACTAATCTATCCAACATTTGGTCTAGAAATGGTAATGGGAAGTGATCTTTCTGGTGGCTGCATTTAATTTTCTATAGTCAATACAAATACGCCATCCAGTAACTTGTCTTATAGGTATTAAATCATTATTTTCATTAGCTTTAACGGTCACTCCTTCTTTCTTAGGAACACGATGAATTGGGCTTACCCAAGCATCGTCCGAAATAGGATATATAATACCATTATCTAACCACTGTAATATTTCTTTCTTGACTACTTCTTTCATTATTGGGTTTAATCTCCTTTGAGGATCTACTCTTGGCTTATGTTCATTATCTAAAATAATTTCGTGCATACAGATTGAAGGACTAATTCCTTTAATATCTGCTAAAGTCCAACCAAAAGTTTTCTTATATTTTTTTAATATGTCTAACAGTTTTTGTTCTTGTGATTCATTCAATTCAAATTCGATATAATAACTGGTAGGGTTGAATGGTTACCTAAGTAAGCATATTTTAAATGATTAGGTAAAATTTTTAATTCGAGTTCAGGAGGTCTAATAATTGACGGAATTATATTCTTTTCAACGTTTTCAATATTATCTAACACTTCAAATTTTTCTTGTATATAATCCAGTTTTTCATTATCTACTTCTTCAATTAATTCTATATTTTCTTTTTCTAACTTTTCTTCATAATATTTTTTAAAATGTTCATTTTGCAAATGTTCAAGTATTTCCGTTCGAAAACATTCATCATCTTTATCTAAAGCAGGATATTTCATTGATTTTGCTATGTTAAAAGTTACTTTTTGATCGTTTACTCTCATAGTCAATTCTCCTTTCTAAACATCAATCATAGCTTTTCCAGTGGCTAAAAAGGGTCTTCCTAATATTATGGGAATTTCTTTGTCTTCTTCCATATCTAGAACAATAAAATCTACTGGGAAGATAAATTTATCCACTTTTACTAACACATCTTCAATAACTCCCTTAGGATAAGTCACAGAACGATCGACTAATCGAAGAGTTATAGAAGTAGGTGAAATTTCTCCTAATTCTAATCTTTTAAAAATTGATAGAGGCATTAAATTTATGCTTGCTCCTAAGTCACAAAAAGTTTTTCCATAAAATTTTTCTCCAATAGCGCAAGGTATAGTGAAACTACCAGGATCTTTTAATTTTTCAGGAAGCTTTTTCTGAATAATTGCACTACATTCTTCCCTAAGTGCAACAGTTTCATTATCTGTAAATTTTCTTTTTTTTTTAAAATATCTTTCATAAATTTTACATAATTAGGCATTTGTTCTAATGCTTCTACAAAAGGAATATTTACCATTAATTTTTTAAAATTTCAAGGAATTTAACAAATTACTTATCTTTTTTATGTTGTTTAAGTCATTGAGGAAATGGTGGTGGTGGTTTTATATAGGTATTTTCATAGGGATCAATGGATATTCTAAGTTTTGATCTTGTTGATCCTTTTATTTTTTAATTTCCACTTGCTCATTTTTACTTTCTGTTTCTTTCTGAATTTTAGTTTCTAACTCTTTTCCACTTCTTAATTATATCGCTTTAATTTGTTCTTTTCCTTGGTCTTTAGGATTTATTTCCACATTACTAGGAAAAGTTCCAGGAATTCTATTGTTAAGTGCGGTAACGATATGTCCAAGTTGAGTTTCAATATTTTTAATTGTTGTTCCTTGATTTTCTAATTGATTTCCTTGAATTTGTAATTGATTTCCTTGATTTTGCAAGTGCTGACCCATACTCAATATTAAATCGACTATAGATAACTTCTTATCTTTAAATTGAGTGTTATTAAATCCAGGTGGATAAGATGGTTTATAATTTGTATTTCCTTGATTAGGTGGATTTCCTATAGAGTTGTTCATCCATTGTTGATTAATCTGTATTGTTATTCCAATTAAAATTTGGATGATTCTTCCAACCAGGATTATAATAATTCACATATGGATTATTGGGTCTATTATTAATAGCATTTATAGTTTCATAAGAAGATTGAGAATCTATAATTTGTCCAGATGAGTTTTCTTCTAATATAGTAGGAGAGTAATTCATTCCAAAATGATCTAATTTCTTTAATATAGCAGTAATTTGAGAAGCTAACATAGATATTGCATCATTTTCATGAACATTAGCTATCTTTTTAGGATTTATTCTTTTAGCAGGCCATTGAAAATTGTTAGTAGTCATTTCTTCGATTAATGCATAGGCTTCATCAAATGGTTTTGACATTAATGAACCTCCAGCAGCAGCATCAATAATTGATCTAAGAGATCCTACTTATCCATTGTAAAAAGTTTGTATAATTAACCAATCTGATAATGCATGATGTGGGCATTTCCTAAGAAGTTCTTTAAATCTCTCCCAAGCTTCATATATGGATTCTCCATCAAACTGACTAAAAGATGTTATATCATATCTAAGTTTTGCGATTTTTGAAGGAGGAAAATATTTGGATAGAAATTTTTGTGATAATTCTTCCCAAGTTTTAATAGATCCAGGTGCTAATGAATTTAACCACATCTTAGCCATATCCCTTAAAGAAAAAGGAAAAAGCCTAAGTCTAATAGCATCATTAGATACTCCTTCATATTTAAAAGTAGCACATAGTTCCAAAAAACTAGCAATATGTAAATTAGGATCTTCATTAGGTGAACCACTAAATTGATTATTCTGTACCATTTGGATAATTACAGGTTTAAGTTCAAATGAGTTAGCAGCTACATCAGGGTTTTGAATAGTTAGGTGAATTTCATCTAATGTAGGGTTGGCATAATCTCTTAATGGTCTTTGTTGGTTTATATTTTCAACTTCTGGATTATTTGCCATTTATGTTAAATTTATAATTTATCTCTTTTGTTTTCTAATTCTTTTAATTGTATGCTCTAATTCTGAATCGTAAGGTATTAAATTTTCGTTTCCAAATTTATGCATACAATTTTTAAGTAATATTTAAAATAGTCCGTTACTCTAATAATTATTTTAATAATTCTATTAATTACCTTAATAATTACTTTACTTCACTTCCCCGGCAATAGAGCTGAAAACTCGATCCACTTTTCGATATTTATACTTACAATTGTGATATAAAAAGTTAGCAACAGCACCAAAAACTTGATCCGCACTGAATATATACTGATGATTCTCTTATGGATTTTATGATTTATATTGTGGATACTACGTAAGTATACGTATCATTATCAAGTAATATAGGGCTCTAATGGAGTCCTAGATATCAATCCCACAGGGAAGTTAGAAAATTTCAAAGACAAATTAAAGTAAACTTACTTACTAATCTAGTATACGGAAATTAGGAACACTTAGACTAAAATAAACTAATGCTTAAAGGTTGAATATAAGATTTCAGAAAAGCATCTTTCTCCTTATTTTAGAGAATTAAGTGAATGAAGAATTAAATGAGTTTTAATTATATTGTGCCAAATAGGAGCATTCATATTCTTTACCCTTTGGTCCAGGTGCAAAGAACATTGACTAGTCCTATGTTTGATTACTGAATCTGCGGCTAAGTCGGGAGGATACCGGCCGCCACTTTAGAGCTCCCACGTTCCCCTCGCCTGAGGGCTAACTTCTACACTTCAGCTCCCAAACAATAAGACCGAATTGAATATTTTAGTCTGTCACACTAAAATGTCCAATTCTACGTCCCATAGTTTATATTTCCCTATTTATTTGCACCCTCCTTCCAAGGCTTTTGACTTCCCTGAATCTTAGATGTAATCTTTACTATAGTTGATAATTCAACATATGTTAACAAATCAATTGGCCAGATTGAAAGTAAATTAAGATTTAAGTTAAAGATTAGCACAATTTCTATTTTCATATTTTTAAGCACAACTACTTTAATTCATCATTTCACGAAATCTCAATAACAAGGAGAAAGACTAAGGAAACTACTCAGAATGCATGGGAAAAATAACACAAAGCATGGATTTCATTAAAGTTAACAAACAAATAACAGATATAATTATCTCAATTCTTCTCCCCAAGCAGACTCTTTGAAGTTCCTTTGACTCTTCCTTCCAATACAACACACCAAAATGCTACACACTTTATCTACTCACTCAAAAGACTCTTAAATTACACTTAACTTCCACACAAATGACACAAAACTGACACACCACTGACTAAAATTTGTCTCTATTTATAGAAGGGGTCAAATCTCTAAAGGTTGCTTAAGCACCTCTACAAAAAATGTCCAGGTTCAATGTATTTTGGCTCTTTTCAACTGTCTCGCCGTCGGTGGCTTGATCTCGCCATTGGCGGGCTTCTAGAAGATGGGCTAACCGCACCAATCTCGCTGTCGGTGGGCTCGATCTCGCCGTCAGCGAGCTCCTTATAATATATAAAAAATCTTTCGGGAAAAACATGCCGTCGGCGGGACAGTTCAATTTTTATGAAATTGAGTCCTTTTTGCTCCAAATTTGCTTCTTTTGTGCTTTTTTGCTTTCAGTACTTATAAATCTTCATTCCTGCAATCAAACAAAGAAAATACCTTTCTTTAAAGTGCAATTTCATATAAAATTGGTATGAAATTCTTAATATATTTTCTAGTGATTAGAGAGCTTTCTTTATTACAATTGGAGAACTTTCTTCACTTTCAGTATGGAGGCTTTCAATTGTTGGATCACTTTTGTTTATGCTAGTTCTTTACTACAAGATAAATACATGCTCTGGGCTCACTACTATGGGGTATACAATTACTGAAAATTAGTTAGTAGGGGGTGACTTTAACCTGATTATGTCTCCCACTGAGAAGAAGGGAGGAGCTAAAGTGGATAATATGCTTGTTAATCGTTTCTATGAAAATATCTCTCCAGCTGGTCTCTTTGATTTGGATTTTATTGGTTCTCCGTATACTTGGCGGAGAGGCTTTCTTTTTCAATGAATTGACATGTTTTTTTTTTGAGAATTTAGATTTCCTTAGTTATTATCATATCTCTCGAGTTCAGCATTTAAGTTATGCTACTTCTGATCATAACCTTATCTTGATAACCTTGGCTTTTTAAAGTAAACTAGTTACTTATCATTTTAAATTCCTTAATATTTGGTCTACTGACCACTCTTTCCAAAGTTTAATAAACCAACTTTGGAAACCTATTAGGTGTGGTAATCCTTGGTATACTTTGTGGCAATTACATAAAAAAGTTGCTGCCTGGTTAAGTAAGTGGAAGCATGTGGTGTTTGGAAATGTGCATTGTAATGTACTTGAGTCTCAAAAACTGGTTGAAGTTTTGGAAGTACGGGTCTGCATAGATCCTTCTATTACTGCTAATTTTTCCAAAGCTCATCTTAAATTACTTGCTGATATCTTTCTTGAAGAAGACCTCTTGCGACAAAAAGCTCATGATACACATTTTTTAAATGGGGATAAGAACACAAAGTATTTTCATGCTCCTATTAAAAAATAGAACAAATTGCAATACCATACTCAAAATTGTTACAGCTGAGGGGGTGGTCTTTAATGAAGCTGAGGAAATCGGTTTAAATGCAGTGGGTTTACTGAGCTCTATTCTAACACTGTGCAGGTCTCTCCAATTGATGTAGATCTCTTTGTTGAGGATAGAAAGTTGGTAGCTTCCCTCTCCCTCTCTGATATACCGTATGGAGAAGAAATTTTTGCTGCTATTAAAGATATTAACTCAAATAAGGCTCCTGGCCCTGATTGTTTTCTTCGGCCTTTTATGTAGAATGTTGGGATATCCTTAAATCTTGGGTAATATCCGCTATCCAAAGTTTTTTTCAGGGGGAGGATCCATATAAGTATTTTACTGTTGCTATGATTGTTCTTATCTCTAAAAATAGTGACAAGTCTCACTGGCATAATTTTAGACCTATATCACTCACCACTACTATATAAAAAATCATTAACAAGATAATTGTTGCCAGATTACAACCACATCTCCCACTTCTTATCTCTCCACAACAGTCAGCCTTTATTAAGGGGAGGGAGACCACTGATAATATTCTCTTAACCTAAGAATTAATTGAAGATCTGGACAAGAAATACAGAAGAGGTAATCTAGTAATTAAGCTAGACATCAAAAAAGCTTTTGATACTATTAGCTGAGACTTTATATAAATATCTTTCTGGTGTTGACCTCATTTTTGATGAGGTCTTCTCTTCTTCTTTTTAGTACTTAGGATCTAGCCTTAGGCTTTTCCTTTGACTATCTTAGAGGACTAGAATTGGGACCCACCACTTAGAAACTCAAACCACTTCTTAACTCCGAGCAAACTCCACAAACTTGACCGTAGACCCCTAATCACCTACGGGGTTGAAATCAAATGTGGAAGTTTAAAGGATGAGTTCCTATAGGACTCTTTGGCCTTAGGATCGCCTCCAGGTGGCTCAGTGCAGTGAAGGGTTGACTTACACATACACTACATTCATACACTACACTTGCACACACCTCCTAAAACCACACCCATACCCAACTTGACCTCCTGACTCATGTAGGTGATTCACATGGATGGTCCTTAACCCCTAAGCCCTTGGCAAGAGGGTTAGGAACAACACAGTGGATGCCTCAAATGAGTCCCTTCATGGCTCATGTGGGCTTAATATAGCTTCATGGCTCAACCAAAATGATTTTATTCCACTTACATTCACCTAATCTTCAATTTCCCAAATTTTCAATTTTTGACCCTCGGGACCCTACACCCGCCTAGCCTACCCAAAACCCTTGAAACTACCCAAAATTTGCAAAATCACCTAAATTACCCAAAATTCCTCAAAATCAATCCCAAAAATTTCCACATTACTCAAATTGACCATCCATACCCAAAAATATAAAAAATTCCAAGAATACCTCCCAATACCCTCCAAATACCCAAAATACCCCTCTTGACCCAAAAATCCAAAAATTCAGAAAATTCCCAGAAAATTCCAGAAAATCCCAAATATTCCCAATTTCATTTTGTTCAAATACACCATGGGCCAATTTTGTCAATTTACCCGACTTTTGTCAAAACCCTCAATTTGACCTATTTTAAACCCAAAGTGAACCCAATGTTAAACCAAACCTACCCAATTGACCCAAATTCTGGTCCAATTCAATTCTAAACTTCAATTCAACATTCCCAACACCAATCTAGACCAAATCCAAGTCCAATTTGATTGACATTTGGATCCAATTTCTCTTTTGGCCTTAAAGCCCAATTTGGACCCATGACCCAAACCTAACCCAAACTCGCCTAATTTAACTCCAATTGACCCCAAATCTTTTCTAAACCTTCCTTGACATTCCCACAAACAAAACACTAACATGATTTTCCCAACATTTAGACCCAAACCCCACTTAAATTCAACCCAAAGCTAAAAAGCCCAATTTTGACCTAAACCCAAACCTAACCCAATTGAGCCCAAACCCCAAAATCAAAACCCAACCAAGGCCAAAACCTCTTTGAAACACTCCCATAAACATTTCCCAACATTAATTTTACATCAATTTCAACCCTAGCCCAACATTGGCCCAAGTTAGCCCAATTTGACCTATATTGGCCCATTCACCAAAGGAGCCCAAATTCAACCCAATTTAAACCCAAATCACTCCCAATTTGCTCCAAGTCACTCATAACACATCTATGAGCTAAACCCAACAATTATTTGGCCCAAGCCTTTGCCAAAATTTCATCCTAAAATCCATTTTAAAATCCAAAAGCCCACTTTCCTAAACCATTCTAAAAGCCCATTTCCACCAAATACAAAAGCCCAAAATTGGCCCTAAAGCCCACATGGCAATTTCTTTTCATCATACCTCTAATTGATATCACCCCTAAGTTTCAAAATCATCATCAAACCATTCCAAATCAAGCTTCATACAAATTCCCATCAAATTACCAAAAATTTCTAAAATCCATTTTCATGAAATTGACCAAGCTTTTCCCCAAGCCAAAGACAAGCCATGCGAAGCCATGGACAAGCCACATGAAGCCATGGAAGGTTTGACATGTGATCAAGCCATTAATGGCAAAAAAAGGAGCCTCTTTTAAGCCCCCTTAAAAAGGTTTTAACCCTTTTTATGCTTTACCTTAATCCATGATTAATCAAAATATTCATGGATGGTGACTTCTCTACCCTCTCCTGGCCGATTCATCCGATCCTCCCTCGACCAAATCGGCCATGGGGAGGTGAACCAAGCCCAAAAGGTGGACTTGACCAAATCAAGCCAAAATTAGCTCCTCCCCCATTCCATTTCAATTCAACTCCTTTACACATGTCCATGGCCGATTGATCGCACTAAGCCCCAGCCACGACCTCCACGACCTCGAGGGTGACCGACCACCGGCCGGCCGCCACCACGGCCGACGGAAACCACCGGGCCTAGAGCTCACATGTGAGCCCAAACTTGGAATTCTCACCGCCGAGCCGCCCCATCCCCAGGTGGCCATTGCAGTGTTCTTCTCTTGCCGAGAGCGGCGATCCCAAGCCCTAACTCTCCACTGGGAGGCCCTCCACCCTCTCCTGATTCAAACACCACCCCCTCTCGGCCAAGAGAGGTGTCGAACCGGATCTTACCGAAACCACCGCCAAAATTGTTCCGAACACTCTCCATACTTAGAGCGGTTGATCCCAGGTGCCAATTTGCCCTAATCCCCACCAACGAACCCGATTTCTCAGCCGAACTTCCACCCAAAACCAGGACACTTCTCCACGGTGGATCGATCCTCAAATTGATTGGTCCTACACCTTCACCGGACCGAGGGAAGGAGTCCATCGGCAAAAGCCCCCTCTCCAGGGCCACCCATCCGTTCCGGACTCCAAGCTTTGTGATCGGGCTTGGTCGAAATCATACCTAGGCGGTTCACTGGACCGGGAGACTTCATCCGGAGCTTGCCGGGATCCGATCGAAGGTGACAAACCCTCGGATTGAAGCCACACTTCTACGAGCAAAGGTATGAGCTAATTCTTCATCCCGAGCTTCCGGAGATTCTCCATTTCAAATGCTTTAATTTCAATGCATGATCACCGTATAGATGTATTCGTCTCTTCAAGACGAATCCATAGAAAGCATAAGAACACGAAAATCCATTGAGTATTGAGTGAGATATTAGGGATTTAGTGTGGACGGCTCTCGGGTGAGGACGCTTGGGGACGATGAACGGATGCCGTTCATTCAATACACGCTCGGACGGACGGCTCAGATGGCGTCGGACCAGGAGATGAAACGTGAACCGCGGGCCGCGTGGCGCTAAGTCGGAAGGCGGCGTCGAATGGGGACGCGCCGCGTGGCCGTTCGGAGATGCCGAGGATGACAGGGCGCCGCGTGGATAAGTAGGAAATTAGGTTATTTTTTCCTATTTATTTAATTACCAGAACTTGGAAAATCCATAACTTTGTGTAGAAAAATCAAAAAAATAAAATAAAAATACCCTCTTGCTCGATGAACGAGAGGAGAATAATGTGGAAAAGAAATTATTTAATTTCATCAAGTATTTTATTTTTAATGATTTATTTCCCTTCGCATTGTTTTAATTCTCCATGCATATAGGAAATTCACCAGTGCATGAGACCATAGGGCTTTTGAAGCCTCTGAATTTGGGAACATTCCCTGAATTTTCCAAAGTCAGAGGCAATCCCTATAAGAAGTTATTGATTTTTCAAATTCATGTTACTATTTTGAGTATTTTAAATCCAATAATTAGCATGTTGTGAAATAAATTCTAGGAAAATTTGGTGATGTCCCTTATGACCAGAGAACCCTATGAAAAATAGATTTTGGATTAGTTCATTTAAAATAGACCTAATTGGCTTAAACACCCAAAATAGGTCCCTAATTAATTAGAGCTAACTATATATCAAATTGACTTGAAATCAATTCTCCACTGACCTTTAGGATCAAAGGAACCCACCATAAAAATTTGAAGTCAATTGGACTTGGTTAGCCCTACTAAATTGGTTGATTAAGCCATTTAGTCAATTTGAACTTTAAAAATTCATAACTTTCAAAATACCTTTCAAAAATTCAACAAATTGGTTTTGGAGCGTCTCTGATGTCAGGGGAATTTAAGAAAATTAAAATTTCAATTTTCTAAAAAAAGTTGATTTTTTAGTATTATTTTAATATTTTAATAATTAAAAAATAATAAAAATCACAAAAATAATAAAATTCACCAAAATGTCACATTTTGAATTTTAATCACTTAGGAACAAATCCCATATTTTTCTTAGGTCCCTATGATGAGATATTAAATTTTAAAGCCCTAGGGTAATTTTAAAATTAAAAAAAATGTATTTTCTAGTATTTTCACTAAAATAATTATGATAAATCAAAGAAAAATCAGAAAATTGCAAAAATTGATTCTCTGATTTCCTTGATATCAGAGAGATTTTTGAAAAATATAAATTCCATTTTTCAACCTTTATTTTATTTTTAAATTAATTAATACTCCAAAACTTAAAATAATTATAATAAAAATAATATAATTCAAAAAATCACCAAAATTGGTCCAAGTGGTTCTCTGGTCATTAGGAATGTCCCATAATTTTCTTAAGGATAGAAACTTTCCCTTGGTCATATTATTAAATTTTTCTTGGAAATTCCTATTTTCCACCAAAAAATAATTACATAAATAAATTAAATATAGAAAAATCACATTGTCTCCTCTCATATCTTTATTGGCATATGAGTGAAGTCACATAAAAATTTCAAGTTCATTTAAGCTCAATTTAGTGAGTTATGAAATTATTAAGCTTGAAGGGCAAAGTGGTAATTAAAAATTTTAACCCTTAATTAAAACTTTAGGTTTAATAAAATTAACAAGTAAAATATTTGATTTTAATCTGATTTGGATGATTAAAATTCAAATAATTAAAGGGTAGAAACCTACTAAACAATTTGAAAATAATTAAAATAAACTTTAATTAAATAATTGATTAAATTTGGAAGAATAATAAAGTTGGAATTATTAAAATAGGGATTTATTAGGAAGAGATTTATTCTTTAATTTAAAAATCCCTAAATTAATCATCTCAATAATATTTAATTCTTAATTAAAATGATAATTCAAATTTAAGTTTTTAGAATGTTAAAGGACTTAATCATTAAATTAAATTAAAAAGTTAAATTATTAAACTCTTTTTAAATTTTCAATTAAATTAAAATTAAAAATAAAATTAAATTAAAGATTAAATTAAATTAAATCAAACAAATTAAATAAATTAAATTAAATTAAATAAATAAATTAAATTAAATTAAATAAATAAATTAAATTAAATTAAATTAAATTAAGTTAAATTAAACTAAATTAAATTAAAAAATATTAAATTAAATTAAATTAAATTAAAACATATTAAATTAAATTAAATTAAAATTAAATCAAATTAAATTAAATTAAAGGAAATTAAATCAAATTAAACTAAATTAATTTAACATCAAATCAAACTAAATTAAATTAAATTAAATTAAAATTAAAACTAAACCAAATTAAATTAAATTAAAGTTAAATTAAATTGAATTAAATAACATCACCTAAAACATAAAGAAATTAAATATAAAGCAACTTGAACAACTATTCCAAATTTAAACCCGTTAATTGAAGTTAAACTAAATCATAAACCATTTGAACACCAATTTGCCCTCGAGAGCTTTGGTTATCATAACTCCTAAACGAACGTTAAATGAAATGTTACTTCACTTATAGGATATTCAAATGTCCTAGTTCACTGAGTAAGATAATAACAAAACTTGAACTCCCGGACGATTAATTCATTTGTATAATTAAATTCTTTTGGACTTAAAATAATCCTAGAAATATTGAAAAGATGTTTAAGATTCGTCTTAAGCACTTCCTCGAAATGATGGGATATTTATAAGAACAACTGAAATTAATTATTCTTTGATGAAGAAAATCGTCCTCAAACCAAAACACATGGACCTAGACGTCATAGGAAATGACTAGCCATAGGATTAGGAGTTTGGTAGAAAACCATAACCCTTCCCTTAGCTTTACCTAGGAACTTGCTTAAATATTCTAATTGTGTTTTAAGTGCGGCTTGGGATGACGAGCGGACCCTCCAGGTACGCTTTTATTTTATTGCAATTTACCTTATTGCAATTTATTTAATCGCATCGCACTTACTTTTCTTGCATGATAAACAATCGTTGCATGAAAACCCACACCTTTAGGATAGTCCCTAAAACTGAAACCAAAACTAAATTAAAAGTCATTGCAAGATAAAATTTACCGCCACAACATTTCAAAATATAAAACAACTCAAAATTTAATCACAAACAGAACACAAAACTACAATTACAACTAAATTAAAATGTCATGTTGGATGATCGGGAATACCTCGGATGATGTAACCTACGTGTTGCTAACGGGATTTCCCACGGTCTAAATGAAAGTGTGGAACTCATTCAGTTGAGTTTAGCAAATTCATACGGACTAAGTGAATCCGATAAAAATAACGATGCCGGAAGGATGGAACAGTGGGATCTTAACCGGTGTCGTTATAATCAACTTTAAGATTTGTTTTAATTAAATCACAAAAACACTTGGAAATTAAGATTTTCTCTAAACCAAAACACTTTTCTCATCTCCTGATTTATGACTTCTATAACTAAACCTTTGCAATAACAAGGAGCTTGGAGCATGGTAGGCAGCACGGCCATCGTCGTCAGCAAAACTAAAATTTACATCAATAAAACTTTCTTAGAATTAAACAACAAAGCCATAGGATTTTGAGGTAGTTTGCCTAGTGCAACATAAATCCTCAACCTTTTGTTAGGCATTTGCATGATCATGTCATGTGAATTAAGCTCTAACTAGTCTTAGGACTCCAAGGTAGTCGTTTGGTACGACATAAACCCTCACATCTTCAAGGCTATTTGTATGATTTTATCATACAAATATAAGTCCAAATTAATTAAAATTGGCAAGATTGAAATACTAAATAAACATTAGGACTTTCCTAAATCCGAGCCAAACAATAGGATAGTTGGGAAATTACCGAAGTTCGCTTCGAATCTGTGATTTCTCTTACCTTTCTTCCTTTGAAATCCCAAAATAAAATCTTCCAAATTTGATCCATTCCCTATTGAAATTTCAAAATTCAATCCCTTTGAAAACTTAAACTTTGAAATTCTTGAGAGTAGAATTATTGATTATTATCGAGAGTTTTCTTAGGTGATTCCCGTCACTTAATATGTAATTAACTATAGGGGCTTGCCCTTATAGGGAATTTTAAAGAACCCGAGTAATATAAACCCCGTTTAATGCTTTCATATTAAGCGGGGAATTTGTCGGCTTATAAAATTGGTTTGCAGACCAAACGGATGTCACAAATCTTCTAGTTTGTTTAATCGAGCCCCACCATCAAGCAGTGTGTCTATCCTTAGGGATAGATACACGGTTTGTGGTACGGTGCTCGTTTATATGAACTATTTAGGATGTGAGATCGGTTTGATTTCATATCTTAAAATATTCAAATTTAAAAAATTATTTTTAAAATCAAATACTACTTTTCAAATTATTTATTTAAACTAAATTAAAAATTCGCCGACAACTTCTGTTAGGCGACCCCTTTTCAAAATGAAACACACAACCTAAAAATAAGCCGTACATCTGGCTAGAGGTTTTAATGCTAGCTTTAGCAGACTAATTAAAAGGTGGTTACAAAATAACTATTATAGTGTGATGGTCAATGACAGTTCCTATGGCTTCTTTTCTGCCCACAGGGGGATAAAGTAGGGTGACCCCCTTTCCCAACTGTTTTCATTATTTTTTTTATTACCTTTCTAGGTTTTTAAATCAATTTCAAATACAACATACACATACTCAATACACACATAGAGCGAAATTTCTGGAAAGGCTTTGGCTTATGCTGATGATGCTATCATTGTGCTAATGCTTACAAAATTGCTGTTAAGAATTTAATGAAGGTGTTGGAGGGTTTTCAAAATTCCTCAGGTCTATCCTTTAATAAGGATAAGTGCCATCTGTTTTTTGGGAAGCAAATTAAGACTTCTCATATCAATTGAGTGACAAATTTCATTTCTACCTCTTAAATATCTTGGTGTTAATTTGCTTAGGGGTAGAAAAAACAAATTTAGATGAATGAGGTTATTGATAAAATTAAACATAAGATTGAGGACTGGAGAAATGTCTTCCTTTCCAATGGAGGCAAACTCACTCCTTGCTAGTGTTCTTCAAAGCATTCTTTTAGATGTTTTATAGGTTTTTAATGCTAAGAAAAGTGCTATTAAACTTCTTGAAAAGTTTTTCAACAGGTTTCTCTGGAAGGGTGGTGGTGCAAAAAAGCATTGGGTAACCTGGAATAAATTGTGTAAGCCTAAGCAGTCCGGTGGCTTGGGGTTTAAACCTTTGCAATTCTATTGATGTGAACATGTGTAAGTTGTGGTACAAATTCAGATTGGGCAACTCCTTTTGGGCCTCTTTTATGCAGCATAAATATTGTCACTTCACTCATCCCTCTCTAGTGAATTGGAAAGTTGGTGACTTAAAAATTTGGAAGGCTATTTAAAAAGCTAGATCTGTTGCTAGTAATTTTATTTTTTGGGATTTGAGTGAGGGACATGTTTCCTTGGAATGATAATTGGGGCATGCCAAATCTTAAAGACAACCAGCACCAACCTCATCTTGAAAATTTACTGGTTTTTGATTTTTGGTCCCATTGGGCCTGGGATGTCAACAAATTAAGAGACTTGGTGGGGGAAGACTTTGCTATGAAAATTAATCAAATCCCTTTACAACCAAGTCATAGTGACTCTCCTATATGGAAGAAGAGCACTTTTATCTCTGTCAATAAATTACTTTAAACTCAGTTACATCCCTTTTCTAAATGATACTAGGTCCTTTGATTTGGCAACATATTTTCTCACCCTCTATCTCTTTCTTTCTTTCTTTGGCATTTGTTCTCCTCCTTGCTTCCTCTTGATGGCATCTTAAAAATTAAAGGGTTAAGATTGGATTTTATTTGCTTTGTGTGTAAACAAGATGAAGAATCTTTCTCTCATACTTTTTTGAAGTACAACTTTTCTAGAGAGGTCTGGGATCAGGTTAGCTCTCATTTTAGGTTGGTCTGGCCGAATGGCTTCACAATTGAGATTTATCTCAAATGTTGGAAGCAGGCCACTAAGTATGGGGAAAAGCTTCCCTCTTTCCCTTTAGTGGTTTTTTGGTTTCTATGAACTATAAGAAACAGTTTTAACTATGATGATGCACCTATTACTCCCCTTATCACTTTTTCTTATATCCTGGAATATTTCACAAGAGCTTCTAAAGTTGCAAATTATGACCTTTCTCTACCTAGCAGTGTTAAGAGGTCTGTTTTGGTTAAATGGCAACCTCCCTTTCTAGGTTGGGTAAATGTAAAATTTGATGGTAGCTGGACTGATGAATCCTCTGGTGTTGGTGGCATTTTCAAATTCTATCTTGATCATACTGTATGTTATTATTTTTTCTTCAGTTGTTGCTGATGCTCCTCTTCATGCTGAGGTTGGGCCCTCTTTTTTGCTATAAAGACTACTGTCTCTTTTAAATTCCATCTCCACCACATTGAAACTGATTATATTCTGTTATATAATATGTTCACCAAGACTTCCTCCCCTACTTGGGATCTCATTTATATGTTTAGAATGATTTGGAATTTTATCTCTTAGCATCACCTGCAGGTTCATATGAGTTTTATCTATCGGGAGGGTAACTCCTTGGTTAATTGGTTGTCTAAGCATACACCTGAGGTGCCTATGTGGGGATTTCCCCATCTCAGTCTCTCCTTTTACAGTTAACAAGTGACTTACTGGATATACCATACATTAGATGCTAACTGTGTTTTTTTATCACTCTATGGTATACCCCACTTGGATGGTGGCCTGGCTTTTCGATGAGGATTACATCCTCTTTGGAAGTTTTCTCTATTATGTTTCTGCATGGATTTTTGGTTGTAGGGTTTCTCTGGATTACTTGGTATCTTCATTTCCTGATTTAGTTTTTCTACCTCCTGTTATTATACTACTGGCTGGGATATTGTTGCTTTGGGTTTTCTGCTCTATGATACTTAGTTACTGTTTGCTGCTCTTCACTGCTTACTTGGAGTACTCTCTGTTGGGTTATTGCGAACTTATCCCCCTACCCTATTTTGCTTGTTTAAATGCCTAATGTATCCTATTACCTCTACTTTTGATGAGCTATGCTGGACTATTTGGATGTTCTTTGGTACCTGGTTTTCTGTTGGCTGGATGGTGTTTCAAATTTTGCTGTTGTGGACTGCCTTTTTGGATTTTTTACTGCAGTTTCACTACAAGTTTGGTATGGAGGATACAATCTACTGGATGGACTATAAATTTAGCTCTTCCATACTTTTTGATGCATATTCCATTTTGCTTTATCCTTTTATAGTTTTGGGAGTTTACTTGTCTATTGGGTATACATGTAAATCTTTTTTTTAGTTTGATCCTTTTTTGTGTGAGTTGAACTGTGGCAGGAGAAACCCCTAGGGGTGTGTCTTTATTTGTACTTTTTGTGTTTCTATCTTAAGGGATTCACCTCCCCTCCCAAATTTTGTACTCACTTTTTATATTAGCACGTAGGGAGCCACGAGTTGCTCTTTCCATATATATATATATATATATAATTTTGCAAGGAATGTAAGGAAAAGAGGAGACACATGTTAAAAATTATGATGTTCTAAGTATCCCTTTAAGTGGGGTAATCGTCATTTGATATTTCATTCATAAATTATGTGGTCATTTGGGGCAAACAGGTTCATTAAGTGCTTAGCCAATTTTAATTAGAAGTTTGTCTTGTAGTGTTTTAAATTGTTTCAAATTAATCATATTATCTTTTCAAAATCTCATTAAGCAAATTCAGATTAAGCCTAGCTAACTACTAACCCCCTTAAGACTTACGGGTACATTTGTAATTTTGAAAATGTTTAAGTTTTGCGATCTTAATCTTGATCAAATATTTAATTATCATTAAACCACTAACTAGGGGTTTAAATTAGTGAGTTATTATCTTTCAAAATCAAACCCCACACCATAGGATCATTTTAATTTAATTATCTTTCAAGTCAAGATAATTAGGGAAATTACAATTATGTCCTTATGATGGAAATGGTGTGATTGGTTTCTACTTTTTATTCCCTTCAATTTCAATCATCAAATCATGTCAATTTATAATCATTAATTACCTGTTTTCCCTTTAACTAAACCTAAATATTAATTAAAACTTAAATTCCCAAAATTATCATTTTGCCCCTTAAGGTCTGTCACTTCATAATTCATTAAATACGACTCAAATGACTTTGAAATTTTTATGTCAACCCACTCATAAGCCAATTAAGACATCAGAGGAGAAAATATGGTTTTTCTGAATTTAATTTAATTTTATAATTATTTTAATGCAAAAATATGGATTTTCAATGTTAATTCAATAACTTAGCCAAAGTAAAATATATGTTCTTAAGAAAATTAATGGAGGTTCACCTAAGTCAGGAGATCACCTAGACCAATTTTCATAATTTTTTATGTTTTAAATTAATTATTAGAAATATTTATTTTTTTGAGTAATAATTAAATATAAATTATTCTTTAAGTGGAAAATTAAATTTTATATTTTTTAAGTCTAAGGGGCCCAGAGAAACAAATTTAATAGTTTTGTGATTTATATTTTAATTTTTGGATTATTTTAGTGGAAAATTAGGGAAAATTCTTTTTAAGCCTTTAAAATTAATTTTTTTAAGCCTTTAAAAATTAATATATTGACTTAGAAAATTAGGAAAACTATTTTAATTGCTCTCAAGTGATTAAGAAGCCAAATGTGAAATTTTGGTATATTTTTATATTTTTGTGATTTTTATAAATTTTTAATTATTTTTCATCATTTAAAATCTAAAATATAGCCTGAAAATGAAATATTTACTTTGACTTCAATTTTATTTTTCTTAAGTTCCACTGGTCATAGAGAACTCCTAAAACAAAATTTGTTTTTTTTACTTGTATTTTAATTTCTATAATTATTTTAATATAAAAAAATGTCATTTCACTTGAAAATTCCATTTTAATGAACAAATTAATTGCAATTGACTTCAAATTTTTTGGGGAGTTCCCTTAACCCTAATTTATAGTGTGGAATGATTTTTTGTGCTTTTTTACATTTGGATTTTAATTATTTTAATTTTCTTTCATTTTAATGAGTTAATTACAATTAGTGTCATTCTTAATTGGTTAAGCCCATTTTATATTTTTCCTAGGGTCCTCTGATCACATTGAATCTTCCAAAACAAATTTTTATATTTTTTTTATTTATATTTTAATTATTATAATTTTTATACTAAAACAGAGGAGATTGACTTGAACATTAGCCATCTCTTGCTAGAGATGCCCCCTGACCTTAGAAAACTCAGTGAAGATCCCTAATAAGAGAGCCTAGAAGCTCTCCAAACCTCATGGCACGGTGAAATGTATGGAGTGAGTTATGTTTTAATTATGCTTTACTGTATTTAAATAGTTTAAAATTAAGCATAAATAAGTCAAATAACTTCAAATTTATTTCTACATTGTTCCTCTTTGTTCACTTAATAAGTGGGTATTTTTATTTTATTTTTCTGATTTTTCTACAGTAAGTTATGAAATTTCAAAGTTTTTTATTTAATTAAATCATTAAATATCCTAATTTCTTACTTATCTGCGTCGTACACGTCGAAAGCACATGTGTCCACTTCTGATTGGGTGCTGCCGTCTGAGTCAGTGCTGACGCGTCTCACGTTCACACACTATTCCTTCATCTGACGGCATCAGAGCCATCCATCCAATACATGAGCGATCGGACGGTTGTGGCTCTTCGTCCCCAACTAGTTCAAACCGTGAGTCTTCCACCTTCTATCTCTAATATCTCAGCCTAGACTCAACCAAATCACATGGGATTTGTTCCTATAGCTTCATTTAAGGGAGACAAACCGATCTATACTGTTACATAAATATGATATACAAGTTTGCTTCATAATGTCCCAAACAAAGCACAAAAAGGGGAAAAATTTCAAAACCTTTGCCTGAGAGGTGTGGCCTCAATCAGATGCTTGCAGTAGCTTCGTTTGGTCTTGACGAACCTCCTAGAAGTGTCAATTTAAGCTGGGCTTGGGTCTGGATCAGAACACCTCTTACAGGTGGTTCAGGTTTGATCTTGAGCTAGGTTAGAAAGGTTCTATGATGGGGCTTTTGTGGGGATCAACTTAATTTCGTCATGTGAAGATGTGGGTAAGTTTAATTTGAATTTGGATAAGTTTTGAGGGGTGTGATGTTTTGGTCTTTGCTTTATTTGTTACGGTATCTCTGGAGAAGATTGTTTTCTTTGGCGGTGCATAATAAGCTGCATCTTCATGGATCCCAATCTCATGTACGGAGAATCGTTGTAAGTCGCCTTTGATGCACTGTTCCCCTCCATCGTAATATTTGATGCACTGATGCGAGAGATGATGGTACCATCCTGTTTTCATGTATCCATGGTCAGCCCAAGTAGAGCGTTGAACGACGTTTCGAATCGATTATATGAAATTTCGCGGTTGTCTTTGCTAAGTCACCGGTTTTCATCAGTAGCGTTATTGACCCGAGGGCTCTTTCTCCTTTCTGGTTGAATCCTCTTAATAATATTTTGTCGGCCTCGAGCTCACAAGCATCAATTTCCAAGTATGCTAGTGTTCGAAGACTCATTATATTGATTGATGCTCCGGGATCCACCAATACTCTGGAGAGTGTAAATTTTCCGATTATAATCGAAATGTACAACGGTCGGTTGTGATCTCGCCGTCCCAAGTAGTAGGTCATTGTCCGTGAAGGTAACACCTCGCCGTTCCTTTAATGAGCAAACCTCATCTAAGGAATCTCCGGCCATTTGTGCTTAAGCAAATTTCGGATCAAGTAAGGCCTTGATCAGAGCTTCCCTCATCTCCTTTGATAAGATGAGAGCATCGTAAATGCTCAGTTTGGCCGGTAGTTTCCTAAGATAGGCTAGCACGTTGTAGTCCACTTTATTCTCATGTGTCTCGGCTTCTTCTCGAATGGGTATTTCTTCTGCTGGGGTTGGTTCTTCTTGAACAACCACCTGCTTTCCTTTGTCTTTTGGACCCATTCTCGGAGGTAGAACTTTTCCACTTCTTAGGTTGACATCTGTAATTTCTTCTGAATCTAGTGTTGAGTTTGTCGGTGTCTCCTCCTGAATCGGAATGACCGGCTCTCCCGGATTATCTTCCAAATCCGAAGGTTCTAACTCTATCGTAACCGGAGCTCCTCGAAACTCGCGGATAGATCCGTTGCTTGTTGAACTCTCGTAGCCTCCTTGATGGATGCCTTCTTCGTCATTTTGATCGTCGAGATCTTGTATGATTTGAGAATTGTTGTTGGTATCGAAATCGACGCCCGGATTGTCGCTAGTTACGTAATCGTTAGAAACGATCAAAACGTAGCCAACGCCATCACCCTTATCATTATATGATCCCACCGAAGTGAGCGAGATAATCATACAAAATCGGAGGTTCGAGGGATTTCTCCCCCGAATCGGAAACAACTATCCTAGGATAAGCGACCCCTGGTCTAGCCTTAGGAATCTCGGTCCCCTCTTCTTCGTCAATTTTCTTCTTCTCTTCGATTGTCTCCTGTCGAGGTGGTTCTTCTATCGCAAGTGATAGTACCGGCTCAACGGGTCTCGAACTCTGAATTGAAGCTCGCACCGAAGCGGTTCGGATTTTATCTAAAATCTTCTTCGAAGACCTTGTCCAGGCGGTAGTCCATCCATCGTTGGTTGCATATGGGTCTATCGGAATGACGGGATTGGTTGAGATAACATTGACGGAACCTCCTTTCTGGGGTTCCTTCATGTACTCCTTCGGGATTGTTATATTTCCTTTCCGAAGGTTGTCGTTGAGCCAACTTTTGAAGGTAATGCAGTCTTCTATCTTGTTCCCAAGCATTCGATGGTAGGGGCAAAAGTTGGGATCACCTTTCTTGTTGACTTCCTCTGGTCTTTTGGGCTCTGGCAGCTGGAAATCTGGAGTTTTCATTAAGCTGCGGAACATCTTCGGTACCGCTTCATTTTTGAACGGATATTCTCTCGCTCGAAGTTCCCTCAATGTACGTTGCGGACGAGACGGTTGTTCATATCGCGGAGACGATCGATAGCTTGGACCGGGGTTGCTCGGTAATTTTGTTGTGGTTGCTTGCGGCCGTTCCGGTGGTATTTGCATCGGTTGTTTGCCTTTGTCAATCGTTGCAACGACCCCGGATTTCTTTTCGAAAGTCTTCACCGGCTTCCGCTTGTCCGTCTTGTCGGCAAAACTTAATTGCTTCGCCTCTTCTTGCAAGCTTCCGGCCTTGCTTAACAACTTCTCAAAAGTCTTAATAGTGAATCCTTCGAGGAGAAGTGCTATCGAGCCGTGAATGCTTTTAAGCAAGATGCCGACCGCATGTTGTTCTTGCAGTTGTGGTTCACACTTCATGCTTAAATTCCTCCATCGAAGTATGTAATCCACTAGAGTTTCATTCGGCCTTTGTTTATCTACCACTAAATCACCTATAGTGATGTGGTGCTGAGCTCCAGCGAATCGCTTAATGAAGAGACTCTCTAGCTCTGAGAATGTCTTCACAGAACCGTTGGGTACTCCGCATACCGGCCGAAGGCGATTCCCGACGGATCGCTAACGAACCGTCGGAAGAGTAGCGCATCGCTCCCGCCGGCATTTCAACAACCGGCACGAAAGTGTGCAACATGCTCGTCGGGGGTTCCGGTTCCGTCGAAGGTCTTAAACGCGAGGTGGTACGAAGCCTTTCGGGTATCGGACGGCGTCGAATTCTTCCGGGTAAGGTCTACCCGTCCGAATGGATGTCCCGTTCTTCGATTGTGCTAAGGCTTCTCGCACCTGCTCGCTCTACCAAGTTCTTGATATCTTTTTCGTGGATCATACTTTGTGTTGTATCCTTTTCACTGGTCATCCCCATCGACGGATGTAATCTCCTTTCCTCCGTCTACGATGTGAATGACTTCGGGGGTGTCTCTCTATGTGGTTGTACTTGACTCCGGAGAGTGGCCGCAGCTATGGCCATCTCTTCCATCCTCTTCGCCATTCGAGCGATCGTGTCGTCCTTTTCCTCGAAGTTGTCTCTTCATCGGCTCCGGCTCCTCTTTTCGCGGCCGCAGGAGCACCTCGAGAAGCCGATGAAGCTCGTGTCTCAACCATGTTGATTTCTCGCATATTCGTTGTCCATGAATTCCGATGAGTCGATCTCATCTCCGAACTTTTCTTCTCTTTCTTTTGCCAACCGTCGGATGTCGGTTCTCAACTTTTCCATGACATCTTCTAGCGGAGCTTTCGTGTATCTTTGTGGTTGTCATGCGATGGTTGCCGGGTCCTTTTTTCACGAGTCCCCTTCATCGCAGATAGCACTTTCTTCGCATTCCAGCCTCTCCGGCGAGACTTTCTTTCTCGGGCCGTCTGTTTCGGCCTCAATCGCCCCGTAGTGGGACGCCACACCATCCTTCTAGCAGCAGAAGGTCTATGACCGGATGGTGCTATCGACCAAATGCTCGGAAGGTGGTATCCTCCCTAATCCGTAATCCCGATACTACGACGAGCGGGCTAGCCTTCATTCTCTTGCTTGGCTTTTCTATCATGACGGCGGGTTCTACTCGGGGCCCAAGACGGGATTTGACCGGCACCCGTCCTATCCTTCGTAGAATTTCCGACACGGGCGCTTTTCCTTCTTTGCTAGCTTTTCTACCAAAGTTTGCGATCGAGCAAACGGCGTAGTTCTAGTTCTTTTCTTGCGGCTATTGTTGTAGTATGCGGGCTGTGGTAATGTGGCAGCAATCTTGCGAACATTCTCCTCATCCTCTGCGGCGGAGAGGGGATGGAACCTGCTTCCTCCCAAAAGTGGTATGTAGTCAGGCAGTGGTGTATATTCTGGCAACTCTGGAATTTCCTCCAGGAAGGCAATCTCAGCAGCTCTGGCTTCCCTGGCGATCCTTCTATTTCTATTTCTTCTTTGGGTCTTTGTCAGCGACGGAATCTTCGAACTGGACCCGATTTCGAAGACAAAGGTCTTACAGAAGATCCGTACCCTCCACGGTAACGGGTTTATCATAGTTCCGGATTTCTTTCCCTTTGATTTGGCGAAGTCGGGGTAGGTGCGAAACAACTAGACCAGGTGGGGGTAGTAAGAACGGTCCTCCTGCGGACGGCAAGTACTCCTCCTAGTCGGGACCCTTCGCAGGGGAGGAAACTCTTGGGTCGACCTAAGGTTGAACTCGAGCGATGGTTCCTCGGCCTCGGATACCTTGTTCGTCGGTGCAAAGAGGGAGACGTCGGTGACCTCGACGTTCGTGTTTTCGAATCCCCGTCCAAATCGGATGACCCCATTGTCGGGCAGCTCATCCTTATAGACGACGAAGTCCGAGTCCGTTGGTGAAGGAGAAAATCAATTTCGGGGCTTCCATTTCCGCAAGGTAGATTCTGTTGTCGGTCCCAAGTTATGCTTCTTTTCTTCAGGACGAAAAGAAAGGAATCGAAAAGAGTCCGAACTCATTCTCTCGTTCATGTATTTATAAAAAAGAATCATTTGTTAAAAGAATCACTTATTAGAGGGTTTCGTTTATTTAGAACGGAATGTTCAAAGGTGTAGAGAAGGTAAGGAATCCGATTCGAAAGGAAAAGAAAGTCTTAAGCAAGACTTCCCGACTCGAAGGATCACTCCTAAACTAACACCTATCGGGGTCCACCCCACCTCGTAAATGAGGTAAAAGGATCTCGGAACCTCTCCGTTTAGGGGTGTCTAAACAAAGGCTCCTAAATCCGAGAGAATGTTGGCTATACTTGTTCAAGATAGAAATGAACATAGTATTCCAATGGAAAGAAGGGTAGTTTGATCCATTAGGGACATGGATACACTACCGATTTTTGAAAGCAGAATTATTTGATTATAATGGAGAGAGGAATTTTCCCCAGCGGAGTCGCCAGAAGTTGTCGGCATATTTTTAGGTTGTATTGTATTTTAAAAGGGGGTCGCCTAACAGAAGTTGTCGGCGAATTTAAATTTTAAATTTGATTTAAATATATATATAATTTAGAAAGTAGTATTTGACTTTGAAAATAATTTTAAATTTGAAAGTTTTAAGATATGAGATTAAACCGATCTCACATCCCAAATAGTTTATATAAATGAGCACCGCACCACAAACCGTGTATCTATCCCTAAGGATAGACACACCGCTTGAGAGTGGGGCTCGATCAAATAAACTAGAAGTTTTGTGACATCCGTTTGGTCTCGCGAACCAATTTTATAAGCCGACAAATTCCCCGCTTAATATGAAAGTATTAAACAGGGTTTATATTACTCGGGTTCTTTAAAATTCCCTATAAGGGCAAGCCCCTATAGTTAATTACATCTTAAGTGACGGGAATCACCTAAGAAAACTCTCGATAATAACCAATAATTCTCGCTCTCAAGAACTTCAAAGTTTAAGGTTTTCAAAGATTGAATTTTGGAATTTCAATAGGGAATAGATCAAATTTGGAACATTTTTGTTTTGTGAATCCGAAGGAAGAAAGGTAGGAGGAATCACTGATTCGAAGTGAACTTCGGTAATTTCCCTACTATCCTATTGTTTGACTTGAATTTAGGAAAGTCCTAATGTTTATTTAGTATTTCAATCTTGCCAATTTTAATTAATTAGGGCTTATATTTGTATGATAAAATCAAACAAATAAACTTTGAAGATGTGAGGGTTTATTGTCGTATCGGACGACTACCTCGGAATCCTAAGACCGGTTAGGGCTTAATTTGCAATGCAAATGCCTAACAAAGAGGTTGAGGATTTATGTTGCATTAGGCAAGCTACCTCGAAGTCCTATGGCTTGGTTATTTAATTCTAAGAAAGTTTTGCTGAAGTAGGTTCAAGTTTTGCTGACGACGATGGCCGTGCTGCCCACCACTCCAAGCTCCTTGTTGTTGCGGAGGTTTAGTTTTAGAAATCATAAATCAGGAGATGAGAAAAGTGTTTTGGTTTAGAGAAGTCTTAATTTCCAAGTGTTTTGTATTTTGATTAAAACAAATCTTAAAGTTGATTATAACGACACCGGTTAAGATCCCACGGTTCCATCCTTCCGGCATCATTATTTTTATCGGATTCACTTAGTCCAGATGAATTTGCTAAACTCACTTGAATGAGTTCCACACTTTCATTTAGACCGTGGGAATCCCGTTAAGCAACACGTAGATTACATCATCCGAGGTATTCCCGATCATCCAACAGGACGTTTTAATTTAGTTGCAATTGTAGTTTTGTGTTCCGTTTGTGATTAAATTTTGAGTTGTTTTATATTTTGAAATGTTGTGGCGGTGAATTTTATCTTGCAATGACTTTTAACTTAGTTTTGGTTTCAGTTTTAGTGGACTATCCTAAAGGTGTGGGTTTTCATGCAACAGTTGTTTTATCATGCAAGAAAAGTAAAGTGCATCCGCAATAAAGTAAATTGCAGGGAAGTAAATTGCAAGAAAGTAAATTGCAATAAAATAAAAGCGTACCTGGAGGGTCTTCCCGTCATCCCAAGCTACACTTAAAACACAATTAGAATATTTAAGCAAGTTCCTAGGTAAAGCTAAGGGAAAAGGTTATGGTTTTCTACCAAATTCCTAATCCTATAGCTAGTCATCTCCTATGACGTCTAGTGTTCTTTGTGTTTTTGTTCGAGGACGATTTTCTTCATCAAAGAACAATTAAGTCCAATTGTTCTTATAAATATCCTATCATATTGAGGAAGTGCTTAAGAAGAATCTTAAACATCTTTTCAATATTTCTAGGATTGTTTTAAGTCCAAATGGATTTAATTATGTAAATGAATTAATCGTCCGAGGTTTTCAAGTTTTGTTGTTATCTTGCTCAATGAACTAAGACATTTGAATATCTTATGAGTGAAGTAGCACTTCATTTAATGTTTCATTTAGGAGTTATAATAATCAAAGCTTTCAAGGGTAAATTAGTATTCAAATGATTTGATTTAAGTTAAAGGGTTTAAATTTGGAATAATGTTCAAGTTGCTTTATATTTAATTTCTTTTATGTCTTAGGTGATGTTATATTTAATTCAATTTAATTTGATTGAGTTTTAATTTAATTTAATTTAATTTAATTTGATTTGATGTTTAATTAATTTGATTTGATTTAATTTAATTTAATCATTTAATTTAATTTAATTTAATTTAATTTAATTTAATTATTTAATTTAATTTAATTTAATTTAATTTAATTTAATTTAATTTAATTGTTTAATTTAATTTAATTTAATTATTTAATTTAATTTTAATTTAATTTAATTTAATTTAATTTTAATTTAATTGTTTAATTTAATTTAATTTAATTATTTAATTTAATTTTAATTTAATTTAATTTGATTTAATTTTTAATTTAATTGTTTAATTTAATTTAATTTAATTATTTAATTTAATTTTAATTTATAATTTTAATTGAGATTTTAAGTCTTTTAATATTTTGAATTTGAATTATCATTTTAATTAAGAGTTGAATATTAATGAGATGATTAATTTAGGGATTTTTAAATTAAAGAATAAATCTCTTCCTAATAAATATCCCTTATTTTAATAATTCCAATTTTATTATTTTTCCAAATTTAATCTATTATTTAATTAAAGTTTAATCATTTTAAAATTATTTAATGGGTTTCTACCCTTTAATTATTTAAATTTCAATCATCCAAACCAGATTAAGATCAAATATTTTACTTGTTGATTTTTTATTAAACCTAAAGTTTTAATTAAGGGTTAAAAGTTTAATTACCATTTTACCCCTTAAACTTAATAATTTCATAACTCACTAAATTGAACACAAATGAATTTGAAATTTTTATGTGACTTCACTCATATGTCAATAAAGACATGAGAGGAGAAAATGTGATTTTTCTGTATTTAATTTATTTATATAATTATTTTTGGTGAAAATAGAGATTTTCAAGGAAAATTTGACAACATGACCAAAGGAAAGTTTCTGTCCTTAAGAAAATTAGGGGACATTCCTAATGACCAGAGAAACACTTGGACCAATTTTGGTGATTTTTTGAATTATATTATTTTTATTATAATTATTTTGAGTTTTGGAGTGTTAATTAATTTAAAAATAAAATAAATGTTGAAAAATGGATTTTATATTTTTCAAAAATCTCTCTGATATCAAGGAAACCAGAGAAACAAATTTTGCAATTTTCTGATTTTTTATGATTTATTATAATTATTTTAGTGAAAATGCTAGAAAATACATTTTTTTAATTTTAAAATTACCTTAAAACTTTAAAATTCAATATCTCACTAAATAGACCTAGGAAAAATGTGGGATTTGTTCCTAAGTGATTAAAATTCAAAATGTGACATTTTGGTGAACTTTATTATTTTTGTGATTTTTATTATTTTTTAATTATTAAAAATATTAAAATATTATTAAAAATCAACTTTTTCAGAAAATTGAAATTTTAATTTTCTTAGATTCCCCTGATATCAGAGAGGCTCCAAAACCAATTTGGTGAATTTTTGAAAAGTATTTTAAAAGTTATGAATTTTTAAAGTTTAAAATGGCTAAGTTGCTTAATTAACCCAATTAGTGGGGCTAACCAAGTCCAATTGACCCCAAATTTTTATGGTGAATTCCTCTGATCCTAAAGGTCAGTGGAGAATTGATTTCAAGTCAATTTGATGCTTGGTTAACTCTAATTAATTAAAGACCTATTTTGGGTGTTTAAGCCAATTAGAGTTGTTCGAGTGAATTAACTCAAGTCCCATTTTTCCTAGAGTTCTCCGGTCATAAGGAACATCACCAAATTTTTCTAGAATTTATTTCACAACATGCTAATTTTTGGAATTAAAATACTCAAAACAACAACATGCATTTGAAAAATAAATAACTTTTCACGGAGATGGCCTCGACCATGGAAAATTCGGGGAATGTTCCCAAGTTCGGAGGCTTCAAAAGCCCTATGGTCTCATGCCATGGTGAATTGTATACATGCATGGAGAATTAAATATATGCAGAGAGTAAATAAATTATAAAAAATAAAATACTTGATGAAATTAAATGATTTCTTTTTCACATTATTCTCCTCTGTTCACTGAGCAAGAGGGTATTTTTATTTTATTTTTGTGATTTTTCTACACAAAGATATGGATTTTTAAAGTTTCGATATTTAATAAATACATTAAATACCCTATTTATCTACTTATCCACGCGCGCCGCCGAAACATCGGCAGCTCCGAAGGGGTACGTGTCGCGCTGTGATTGGGCTCCGCCATCTGAGTCATCTGTCCCGGGCCCCGCGGTTCACGTAACATTCCCTGGTCCGACGCAATCTGAATCGTCCGCTCGATACACGCACGATCCAACGGCTCCTGGTCATCGTCTACGACTGGTGTGCACCCGTGACCGTCAACCTTCTAACCCTAATTTCTCACTCGATTCTCAACGGATTTTCGTGTTCTTATGCTCTATGGATTCGTCTTGAAGAGACGAACACATCCATACGGTAAACATACATTTAAATCGACTCAAATTAAAATGAGAATCTCCGGAAGCTCGGGAAGAAGAGGGAGTTCATACCTTTGCTCGGAGAAGTGAAGCTTCGATCCGAGAGTTGTTACACCTTCGATTGGATCCTAGTAAGCTCCGGATGAAGTCTCCCGGTCCGGTGACTTGTCTAGGTTGGACTTCGACCACAGCTCGATCACAAAGCTTGGAGGCCTGGAGCAACCGGGTGGCCTAGAGATGGGGCTTTCGGTGGGAAACTTCTCCTCTTGGTCCAGTGAAGGTGTAGGACCAATCAATTTGGGAATTGGCTCACCGTGAAGAAGTGTCCTGGTTTTGGGCTAAAGTTTGAGCTCAAAATTGGGCTCGGCTAGAGGGAATCGGGTCGGAATTCGGTGGGGATCGAGTGCTCTATGTGTGGAGAGTGATCTAGAGTGATTTTGGCGAGTTTCCTTAAGGTTTTTGGTTCGAGCCCTTCTTTGGCCGAGAGGGCGAGGGGTTTAAACAGACATGGTCGGAGGCTCTCCGGGGGAGTTTAATGGTTGGGATCAGCTGCTTCGGTGAGGAGAAGAACAGCTGCAATGGCCATTTGGAGTGAGGCGGCTCGACGAAGGTGGAATTCCAAAATTTGGCTCCTCCCAAGGTTTCGGGCATGGTGTTTTCCGGCGGATCGGGTGGCCGGCGGCCGGGTCGGGTCACCCTCAAGCTCAGGTGGGTCGTGGCTGGAGGCTTGTGCGATCAATCGAGGTTTGACATGTGTAAAGGAGTTTGATTTAAATGGAATGGGAGAAGGCTCACTTTGGCTTGGTTTGGGTCAACCCACCATTTTGGGCTTGGTGCACCCTTCCAAGCTCCGATTTCTGAGCTGAGGGAATCATTTAGGTCAGCTTAGAAGGAGTGGTGAAGTCTCCATCCATGATGAGGTGGCTAAACATGGATTAGTGTGTGACATGATTAAGGTAAAAAAGGGTTAAAGGAGGTTTAAGAAAGAACCCCCTCTTCTTGCCATAAATGGACTAATGACAAGTCAAAGCCCTCATGGCTTCATGTGGCTTGAGAATGGCTTGTTCACGGCTTCATTTGGCTTGGGAAAAGGTTGATTTGTTTCATGAAAAGGGTTTTAGAAATATTTGACATTTAGGGGGTAATTTGACATGTGGCTTGATTTGGAATGGTTTAATTGATGATTTTGAAACTTAGGGGTGATTTTGATCAAATGGATGATGAGGGGAAGTGTCATGTGGGCTTTAGGATGATTTGGGCTTTTAAAATTTAATGAAGATGGGCTTTTAAGAAGGTTTAAGGGAAGTGGGCTTTTAAGTTTAAGGATGTGTTCATGGATGGGAATTTTTGTAGAAGTTTGGGCCAAATAGTTGTTGGTTTTGGTTTAGGGATGTTTCATGAATAATTTGAAATAGATTTAAGGTGGTTTGGGTTTGAATTGGGTTGAATTTGGGTTTATTTGGTAAATGGGCCAATATAGGTCCAAGTGGGCCAAGTTGGGCCAATGTTGGGCTAGGGTTGAAATTGATGTAGAATTATTGTTGAGAAGTGTTTATGGGAGTGTTTCAAAGAGGTTTTGGCTTTGGTTGGGTTTTGATTTTGAGATTTGGGCCTATTTGGGTTAGGTTTGGGTTTAGGTCAAAATTGGGGCTTTTTGATTTTGGGTTGAATTTGAGTGGGGTTTGGGTCAAAATCTTGGACAAATCATGTTAGTGTTTTGTTTATGGGGATGTTAAGGAAGGTTTAGAAAAGATTTGGGGTTAATTGGAGTTGAATTGGGTTAGTTTGGGCTAAGTTTGAGTCATGGGTCCAAATTGGGCTTTAAGGCCAAAAGTGAGATTGGATCCAAATGTCAATCAAATTGGACTTGGATTTGGTTTAAATTGGTATTGGGAATGTTGAATTGAAGTTTAGAATTGAATTGGGCCAGAATTTGGGTCAATTGGATAGGTTTGGTTTAACATTGGGTTCACTTTGGGTTAAAATGGGTCAATTTGGGGGTTTTGACAAAAGTAGGGTAAATTGACAAAATTGGCCCATGGTGTAGTTGGACAAAATGAAATTGGGAATATTTAAGATTTTCTGGAATTTTCTGGGAATTTTCTGAATTTTTGGATTTTTAGGCCAAGAAGGGTATTTTGGGTATTTGGAGGGTATTGGGGGTATTTTTGGAATCTTTGGTATTTTTGGGTATGGATGATCAATTTGAGTGATGTGGAGATGTTTGGGATTGATTTTGGAAAATTTTGGGTAATTTGGAAATTTTGCAAAAATTTGGGTAATTTCAAGAGTTTTGGGTAGAGTTTAGTAGGTGTAGGGCCCGGGGTCAAAAATTGAAAATTTGGGAAATTGAAGATTGGGTGGATTTAGGTGGAAAGAAATCATTTTGGTTGAGCCATGAAGCCATATCAAGCCCATATGAGCCATGAGAGGACTCATTTGAGGCATTCACTATGTTGTTCCTAACCCTCTTAGCCAAGGGCTCAGGGGTTAAGGACCATCCATGTGAATCACCTACATGAGTCAGGAGGTCAAGTTGGGTATGGGTGTAGTTTTAGGAGGTGTGTGGGAGTGTAGTGTGTATGTAAGTGTATGTGTAAGTCAGCCCCTTCACCAGACCAGGCCACCCAGGGCGGTCCTAAGGCCAAAGAGTCCTATAAGAACTCATCCTTTAAACTTCCACATTTGATTTCAACCCTCTAGGTGATTAGGGGTCTATAGTCAAGTTTGTGGAGTTTGCAGGGAGTTTAGAAGTGGTTTGAATTTCTAAAAGGTGGGTCCCAATTCTAGTCCTCTAAGATAGTCGAAGGAAAAGCCTAAGGCTAGATCCTAAGCACTAAAAAGAAGAAGGGAAGACCTCATCAAAAATGAGGTCAACAGGCTTAGGAACCATTTAAAGAACTTTTTAGGAAGTGTCCAATCACGCATTATATAACATATTAGTTGGATCTTTAAGAGTGATCATCGAGGCTGCTGCTGAAGGTTCACTTATGTCAAAACCATTTGAGGAGGTTTATTTTCTTATAGAGGAGATTGCCACAAAAAAATTTCAATGGCCCTTTGAGAGAGTAAACCCCAAGAAATTAGCGAATATTCATGAAGCAGATGTGATGAGTATTTTAGCTTCTCAGGTAGCAGCTATTGAGAGAAACTTTGATCAATAGGGAATGAGTCAACCTCAAGGATCCTCATTTATTGAGGAAAATTCTTTTTGACAGTTAGTTGATACTAACTCTTTTGAAATTATCCATACATTAAACAACTCAATCAACTCATATTCCAATTATTACAACCTATGCTAGAAGAATCATCCAAACTTTAACAGAAATAACAATTCTGGAGGATGAAACCAACATTGAGAAAATTATCAGGTTAATCATATAGATAATTGGAATAACCAAGGTAATTCTTACTTCAGACCTTTTCCTCTCAGATTTAACTCTGACTCACAATTCAACGAGAATAAGTTATCGTTAGAAGATGTTGTTTTTTCAAATGAGGTGTCGGTTGCAAAGTCAAGATGATGTAATTAGGAATATAGAAAATAAGATGGGGCAGATTGCTAACTCACTCATCAATCATCCTCAAGGGATTCTTCCTAGTAGAACCGAGGTGAACCGTAAGGAGAGGAGTGGTAAGTAAGTAATATCTGAGTAACAATTAGATTCGTCGGCTTGACGATGTTAAACCAAGCGCTTCGTGGGAGTGTGTTGTGATTTTTGAGGTGTACAATGTTTTTTGATGTGGAGTGATTAGTTTGTTGATGTTTGTGGATGTTTGGATTGAGTGTTGATTACTTTAATTGAAGTGTGTCATGAGGGTGGTGTTTCTTGAACTTCTTGTTGTGACTATACTTATATTTACTCTCTAGTAGTAGTTGAATTAACACATGCACTTTGACTAAGTTCTCAAAAACTTAAAAAATTATTAGAGACATTATGAGTTTATACATACGACAAGTCTATCTTTATTATGTTACTTCCTTTTTATGACCTTGTTTCCTTCAAGATGGTTCAATAAACTAGTTTGAAGAGTAACATGAGGTTGACCTTACACTATTCTTATTACTATAAGAGGTGTAAACATAAAGGGATGAGTGGATAAGGTTGGTGCACGTGATCCAATATATTAGGAATAATCCTGTCCTTACAAAAGCTTTTGAAAGCACCCAAGAGATCGGTGAAGTGATTCTGTTAGAAATTGGTAGTAAAGAAAGAATGTGTGATGAGATAGAGGAAGAATTAACCTCCTTTATTTATCAATTTTGTATGTCTTACAAGAGTAAAGGAGGACCCGGGGAAGTCCAAAATATTCATTATTCAGCCAAAATGCCTGGTTTAGGTCATTCGCAAGTGACTTCTTCCCTCGACCTCTCTCAGGTGAAATAGAGGCGATTCTTAAGGATTCTTTCTCCTTCATTTGTGCTTAATCTAATTAGAATGTGAAATTCACCCCCCATAGGTAAATTTCATCATTGTGAGCTTGCATTTTCATCTTCATCCGGGATTTTTTGGAATTTTTAGGAAATTTTTGAAGAATGGAGTGTGAATGTGGAAGAGAGTTGATTTAGCCCTTAATTAGCATATTGATTGTATCTCTATTATTTGTAAGAGTAGATTTGATATTTTAGGATGTTCTTCATTATGTGTAGTTTTCCAATGTTGCTACTGCGACTGTGATGATGTATTTTTATTATTCTCAATTGTACTGGATATTTTATTTGTTCTTGTTGTAATATTTGAGGTATTTCTAAAGATATGTAATGTTGTTTTATATACTTGTGTTCATACCTATTGTGATATTTAAAAACATTCTCTAGTATAATTTCTTCCAGCATGTTTAGTTTAGATTTACTTTCTACTACATAATATTGTCCTGATGTATACCTGTAAATGTTTCTGATATGCACGTGGTATATTGTACTTCTGAGGTGTTTTTCTTCCGCTTATATTTCTGTACGCAATGTTATACATGCTAAAAACTAAGTTTTGGGGGGAGGGGAGAGGGGAAAAAATGTTTTAAGGATTAATCTTATTTGTCTTCAATAACTTATATTTAAAATTTTTAATATTTAAAAATGATTTATGGTATGTGGTTTGAGTTATATATTGCTACAATTTTGAAATTTTACGTAAATAGAACTGTTCTAGAGTTAAGATATTTTGTAGGAGACAGGTGGGAAATTAATTTTACTATTTATTGTAGAAAATAGTTATATTTTCGAAAAAAAACTAAGATCCCTAGATTTATATTTTTCAAGAATTGAGCCTCTATTGAAATTTATTTTAAACTAATATTTATTACATTAAAAGTGGAGGAGAGTGATGAGTTTTTAACTTTAGGGAGAGGATAGTGAAATTCAAAACTATTAAATGTCAGTCCAGATATAGTAATCCTCACATAAAAATAAGGATTAAAAAAGATCCAAAAGAAAAAGACAAAGAAAATATATAAAAAGTGAAGAGAAGCTCGAGAAGAAGCCTAATAAAAATTGGTTTCACTTGAATCTATTTAAATAAAAAGACTTGGATGCAATCCTAAGCTTATTTTTAGTTCAAAAATGTATTAGTCAAATGTTTTTAAATACTGTGCTTATGTTCTGTTTTCATATTTTTTAGGAACCCTTAGTTTGACAAATTACAATATTTTTGAATTATTTAGAAAATCAGGATTCTGAAGTTTAATAAAAAAATATTCTTACACTCTATTCCTAGGTTGATTTACCACAATATTTTCTAAGTTACACTATGACATTTCAGAGATAAAATTGTAAGAAATTTCATTTAAAACCACTATCTCAAATCAACAAATTTTGTTTTTAAAAGTTTTTGAGTTACTTGAGAACATGTAACATTTAGATTTTGGGGAATTTGATGTGTCCTTTAACATAATTAATTTACAAATTATTTAACGTTTGTTTTGGATGAAATTGTACTTTAAAAAAATATATTTTTTGTGTTTTTCTTGCAGACATAGTATGTAGGACTCATGGATTGAATTGGAGCTGAAACAAAGAAAATCAGAGGTGAAATGGAACAAGTTAAAGTCCAACAGACTGGTGCCTAGGCCCCAGCTTTTGGGCGCCTAGGCGCTGCTTTATAGTGCCTTGGCGTCAGCTTCTAGGTGCTTAGGCACCAGTGCCTCTCAGATAGCCCGAGAAGGTGGTGCTCTACAGACAGGGCGCCATGGCACTGGTACCTGCCACAATGGTTCCTGCAGTTATTCAACATGTTGAGGGGGGATTATTTGATGAATTTTGACCCTTGGAGAAAGGGCTCTTGGCTTCTCTAAACCCTTGGAAATCCCAAGGAGGCCAAGGAGTCATTAGTAAATCTACGGTTTGTAGCTTTTCACTTTTTTATGAGATTGGTGGGGATTTTTTGAGAGTAATCTGTAGGGGGGTCATTTCAGCATTGCAGGGAGCACTTGGATACATAGTTGGAGGGACTTTTAATCTCTTTTCAGAGGAAAAAAGCTTAGTATCATGTTAGCATTTGTCTTGTATTTGTTGTAAATACATATTTAGTGGAATTGCAGATAAATGAAAATGATTTCTATGGTTTTTTTTATGCTTTGTGAGTAGATTTCTTTTACCTTTCTCTTTTAATGAATTAGTTGAATGTATATGATGTTAGAATGCTTATAGAATTAATCTTTATACCTTAATGTGATTATCTCTTTTTTGGTGCTTCTTTTACTTACCATTATGGCCAAACGGTTGTGTTAAAATTCGTCATGAACCCATAAAAGATTTGGGAGTGTTATGGCATGAACAACTAGGAAGATCAAATTGAAATAGTGGGTAAAAGAAAAGTAGTCCATGGGGCAATGCAAATATATCGAAAGATGGGTTTTGATGTGTATTACTTAGAGGTTTCCAGGGTGACAGGCATAAACATTTACTAAGTTAAGCCAAACTTCGTTACGCACTCAGAAGAGAACAAACAAGATTTATGCTCCTCTTTGTCACTAGGTACAATGACAATTCATAGTATTTGATCCTACAATCTACTTATGCAATCATAAGAGAAATGTTGCTTTTATATCTTGATATTCACCAAAGCAATTGATATAGTTAGATTTAGCTTTAAACTTAGTGCTGTAATTTAGGAGTAGTTGTTAGAAAAATCACTTTAATTGACACTCCAAACTACGACATTAGCGTGGTATACTAGAACCTCTCGTATTATATTCGTTAACTCATTTTATGTGGGTTCGACAGTTTATACTCAATAGAGTCCAATATTTTTGAAACATTACATATACTTGCGTGACAAATTTCAGTGTGTAGGAAAATATGATTTTAAGAATTTAATATATTTACTAGAAAGCATATTAAGTTTTCTGGTGCTATTACCAAGACTTACATTTTTGTAATAATCATTGGGGTGGATCAGTCACGAATGTCGTAGAATCTCAATACAAACCTGTAATTCCTGAGCATAGTCCTCAAGATGTGGCTTGATCATGGGGACTAACAAATTCAATAAATTTGTAGAAAATTCCTTTTGAAGAACAGCTGGAAAAGTCAAGAGCTAGTGTTAAGCAAATTTTTGAAAGACTGAGAAAAATGACTCTCTTAATGAAAATATGGTTGAGGATCTTGCTGTATGGTGAAATACGGGCTTCTGCGTCTTCACGAGAAGTACCACAACTAACTGACAAAGATTCTACATAATAATTAAAATGGGAAATACAACAGAGAGATGAGCATATAAGCCATCTCGAGAAGAAGGTTGAGGAAATGATGACCTCTTTAGCAAGTTTGCACAGTTTACCGTAGTCTCCGCTGATACAACCTATTGAAGTCAACTGACCGAAAGTGATCCACATAATTGATGAATAATGAATCAACAGAAACCGATTAAAATAATCAGAAGAGAAAGAATCCCATCCAAAGCGTGATTCGAAAAAATAGATATTACTTAACTTGTTGAGAAGAAGATTAAAGAGACAATTGCCTTGGTTAAGGGAAAATCATCAATTCTATGAAGTAATTGTATTCAATACCTAAGGTCATCATACCACCTATTTTTAAAATATTTGATGGAACCAGAAACCCTTATCAACATGTTGCACACTTTCGAGCAAGTTACTGCAACACGGGGGATAGTGATGCTCTCTTGTTTTGCTAATCTTTGGTAGCCTTGTCAATGTTTTGATTGATATGTCGAACTTCCTGATGGGTTCATTGAAACCTTCACTGATTTAGAAAACCTCTTCATTCAGAATTTCACCGGAGCTCAGTATCATATTATAGTTGGTGATCTCGTAGTGGATAAGCAAAAGCTAGATGAATTCATCATTGATTACATTCTTCAGTGGAGGAAACTCAGCATGAAGTCTGAACCACAACTCCAAGATCAACCTGTCATCAAAATCCTTCTTAATAGCATCCATGAACTGGTAGCGTTCATGCCCAAAGGATTTATGATAAAAACATTTGGTAAGCTGCTCAGCAAGGTGGCAAGCCTCCAGGAAAAAGTAAATCAGCCAACTCTTACAAAAAAGACAGAGAAGCCAAAGATTACAAAGGCATTTGAGATGAAATCTTGATAATTGATAAGGGCAAACAATGATGTTGATATAACTTGAGCAAAAGAGGTAATTAAATTATCTCACACAGCCACAATAACCCTCACATTTACAGTTTCAACGATCATCCCTACAAAGGATAGAAAAGAAAGTAATGGCTGAACGTATGAACAAAAAATATCCTTTCAAAATTGAAGTCATGGCAAAGATATTCCACGGTTTTAAAGATACCTGAATTCAAACTACTCGAGGCCAAGGAGCCAGAGTGGTTGGAATAAAAAATCAGCCCAATTAGTGTGTCTAACATAATATGCTCAGACATAAAATGAAGATAGCTTCATCTTTAAAGACTGGTTGGAGTAAAACTTCAAGACAAGAAACATAATCATCTCGAAAGATTACTTAAAGGAGCCTAAGAATGGTTCAATCATTGTAATCTCGATTGATGAATTTGTCCCTTGGGACCCTTTCAAAGGCAGACAGCTAAAGGGTGTCATGGACCAAATCCTTCAAGTGATTCTTGGCAAGAATCAAGCCACATCAGCATTAATCCCAAAGTAAGTTTCTTGATCATAAAGAAAGAAAATATCATAAAATAAGAAAACAAAGTCGAGAGGATTAAAGATCCTATAACAAAGGGGCTGATATTTCTTTTTTTCTTCTATTTCTTATACCCATACTTGTCCTAGATTGGTTATCTTAGATTTGAAGAAGAAAATCATCAATCCACTGACTATTATGACTTTTTATTTGTCTCTCTGGGGTCATTTAATGCTTACAGTTTTGATTTCGGTTACAATTTATCTATTTCTAACGATGATGGCTCCGAAAACAACCAATCTCATTTCGATCATGTAGAGAATTCTCAAATCGTACACTATTTCGATGGGCCCGACAACAACAAAAATGATAACAACAATAAAAAGGATAACAACAATGAGTATGAAAACAGTGAAATCAAGGATAACTTCACAACAGTTAAGTTGTAAGGAGCGCCAATTTCCATAGAGCAGGAATCATCAGGCTTTAAGTGGCCTTAGGAGAGACGGTCGATGTACCTAAGTAACTCCAAATTCGGCACAAATGCAAGAAGAGATAACTGAGGTCAATTTATGGAGCATAAAAGTTCTACCTCTAAGAATAATTCTTAAAGATAAAGGAATACAAATGATCATGCCGAAAGAAACATTTCTTAAATACAGGAGTGAACAATTTAGGAAAATACTTATGAATCTTATAACAAATAGACAACAATGTTATAACCCATCTGATAAAACTACCAACAAAATTGAGCATTTGCGATGCCCTTATTCTCTCTAAGGAAAAGAGGAAGTCATTAGTAAAAGCTCTCTTAGATCCTGTGATTTTCTTAGCTGAACTTGCTAGTACTTCTCGGACGAGGCTTATTCATTGGACGGATAGTCCATTGTCACATTCTTTGATGATGATCTATTGCTAGGAACAATCGAACATAACTGTTCATTGTACATCTCGGTGAATGTTGACATCGTCATGCTCTCAATGGGACTAATTGACCCGCGTGCTTCTACTAACCTTATGAACCTGATAGCTCTCGCTTATCTAGACATTGATGCCCGTAGGCTGACGACGGAAAAGATGAAGCTACATGACTTTAACTAATAAGGAGAAAGCGTTGTGGGTTCAATTGAATTATTTCAAAAAATCAGTAATTTGGTAACAAAGGGAAATTTCTATGTTATATATTCTGAAACATCCTTCAATGCCCCCGAACACAGGATGGTCCCTTCATCATTGTGTTAATGCATTAAATATCCCTACAAGGTGACCTAAGGAAAAAAGGTTAAGATTTTCATGCCTACTTTTTACTGATTTTGATGATATTGCACTTTAAAGAAGGGTATTTTTGGTATTTTTCTGCAGGTATGAAGATTTAAGGACAAATGAGCGAAAATATGCAAAAAGGAGCGAATTTAGAGCAAAAAGGACCAAATTATGCAAATTTGACCTAGGGCGCCGATGGCGAGGTCGATACCACCGACAGTGTGATTTTCCTGAGAGTTCAGAATAAATTGCAAAGGAAGCCGCCGACGGCGAGGTTGAGACCGCCAATGGCGGGGCCTATTTAAAGCACTGTTTCTAGAAGGCCGCCGACAGCGCAGCTCAAGGCCGTTGACGGCGGGATCGACGGATCTTTCCAGAAATACGTCGAATGTGGATGATTTTCGAAGGGATGCCTGTAAAACCCTTAGAGACTCTTTTACAACTTTAAAAAGAACCATTTTAGGCCAAAAAAAGTGTCTTCTGCATGTTTACTAGAGAGTCCAAAGTGTCAATTAGAGTTATTATTTAGTGAGTAGTGAGTTCAAATAGAGATTTTGTGAGGAATTATTCAAGGGATTGTAAGAGTGGAAGGGAAGTGAGAGATCTCTTCTTCATTGCCGTTTCGAAAGAGAATTTTGTGTGCTGTAAGAAAGGAACAAATCCAGAGGAATTTCAAGGAGTTTGTTTGGGTAGGAATTTAAGATAAGTTGTGTTTATTTACTATAGTTTGTAGAACTTTACTTTATTATATGAAATCCAAGTTTTATTGCATCAACTTCATGAATTATGAGTAGTTGTTCTGTCTTTCTCCTTGTTTTGTTGTTTTTGTGAAATGATTATATGAATTAGTGTATTAAACTGATTATAAAGAAGTTGTGATGATATTATACCTAAACTTACTTTACTATACGAATTGGCCATTTAAATTGTTAAAATCTTTGAAGAATTCTTAAGATCTGACCGTGGGCTAAGTATTCTTAACTAGTATGTATCACATTTCTCTTTGAAAGGTAGACGAGTAAATCTTTGAAAGGAGAAGTGCAAATAAATAGGGAAATAATATTAATTGGGCATAGAATCGAAGATTTTAGAGTGACAGGCTAAAATCCTCAATTTGGTCCTATCGTTTGGGTGCTGAGGTGTAAATTGTTAGCCCTCAGGCGAGGGGAACATGGGAGCTCCGAAGTGAGAGCTGGTATCATCCCAGCCTAGCCACAGATTCAGTAACCAAGCATAGGATTAGTCAATGTTCTTTATACCTGGACCAAGGGTAAAAAATAGGTATGCTTCTATTTGGCACAACACATATAAAATTAATTCTAATTATCACTTCACTTAAATATGTTATCAAAGGAGAAATATTCTTGCTATTATATATTTGAACTTAATTTTATTATTATTAGTAATCTGTTAGTAGAACTAATTTAGATATAAGAGCTTTATTATCGATTGCATATTAGTGACAAATAGGTAAATTCGATTTAGTTGTAATTCTAACTTGGTTTATATAATCCTAGTCGTAGGCTTTAATATATTTCCCTGTGAGATCGATAACTAGGACTCCACTAGAGCTCTGTATTACTTGAGCGATGTATACTTGCGTTAAAAGGTAACTCGGCGATTAAAAGATTTAAATATTTTATTGTTACTAAAATTAAAATTACGCTCCAAGACAAGTTTTTGGCGCTGTTGCTAAGAATTTATATTCTTTAGTAGTGGCGTCGAATTCTTATATTTATAAGTATATGTAAAATCACGGGATCACGTTTTTGGCACCGTTGCCGGGGAAACATTACTAAAGTAACGGACAATTTAGGACTGTTAGAAAACCTCAATTGAATTGCAACTTATTTAGTTAATTATTTTATTGTGTGCTAGTATTGATTGTATGCACAAATTTGGTTCTGAAAATCTTATACCCTACAATTCAGAATTAGAACGCACTGTTAGGAGAATTAGAAAACTAAGAAAAGAACCTATAAATTCTGAAACGATGGAAAACAACGTAAACAACCAAATAATAGAAAATGAACATCAATCTAGATCATTAAGAGATTACACAAACCCTACATTAGATGAAATTCACTTAACTATCCAAAATCTTGATGTAGCCGCTAATTCATTTGAGCTTAAACCTGCAATTATCTAAATGGTACAAAACAATCAATTTGGTGGAACTTCAAATGAAGATCCTAATTTACATCTCGCAAGTTTCTTAAAACTTTGTGCTACTTTTAAGTATGACAGAGTGTCTGATGATGCTGTCAGACTTAGACTTTTTCCTTTTTCGCTAAGGGATAAGGCAAAAGCTTGGTTAAATTCGTTAGCACCTGGATCTATTAGAACTTGGGGGAGAACTTTCACAAAAATTCTTATAAAAATATTTTCCACCATCTAAGACTACTAAGATTAGAAACGATATCACATCTTTCATTCAGTATGAGGGAGAATCGATATATGAATCTTGAGAAAGATTTAAAGAACTTCTTAGGAAATGCCCACATCAAGCTTTACCAAATTGGTTAATTATTCAAACTTTTTATAATGGATTAGTAGGATCTCTTAGATCTATAATAGACGCTGTTGCTGGTGGATCACTAATGTCTAAACCTTTTGAAGAAGCCTATGCGTTAATAGAAGAAATGGCTACCAATTTTTCAATGGCCTGCTGAAAGGGTAAATCCTAAGAGAGTAGCCAGTATTCATGATTCTGATGCTTTAACTATGATAGTTTCTCAAATTGCTGATCTTTCAAAGAAAATAGATCAATACAGAATGAATCATTTTCAACCACCTCCAGTGTTAGAAGAAAATTCATTATGACAAATTGTAGATGTTCAATCTTCATATGAAACTATAAATATAATAAATAATAGATAAAATAATCCTTATTCAAACTATTATAATCCAGGTTGGGAGAATCATCCAAATTTTAATTAGAATAACCAAAATAATAATGTTAATCCTCAGTGGGGGAACAATCCAGTAAACCCATTAGGAAATATAAATAATCAGGGTAATTATAATTATATACCTTCTAATCCACCAGGTTTTTATAATAATTCACAATTCAAGGAGCAGAAGTTGTCTATGGAAGAATTAGTTTTGACTATGGGTAATAAATTAAAATGTCTAGGAAATGCTATAAAAAAATAGAAAACCAATTAGGGAAAATTGCTTCTGCATTAAGTAATAGACCTATTGAAACTTTACCTAGCAATGTTGAAGTAAATCCTAAGGATCAAGGAAAATAATAAATCAAAGCTATTCAATTAAGGAGTTGAAAAGAGTTGGAAATAAGAGTTTAAAAAGAAAATGTGATTGAAAAGGAAAAAGAAGAAACTGAAAGAGAAAACGAAAGTTTATATCCTGATTTTCCTCTGAAACCTATTAAAATTACTGTTGAAAAACCACCTCCATCATTTCCTCAAAGATTAAAGCAACAAGATAGAGGAAAAAGGTTTGGTAAATTTCTTTTTTTTCAATAAATATTCGTTTTGTGCTAAGAGACTATTGCACTCAGTGAAGAGTGTAGTGCTATAATTTAGAGAAAACTTCCTGAAAAACTTAAAGATCCTGGTAGTTTCACTATCTCGTATGCTATTGGTGAAAATTTTTATGGGCGAGCATTATGTAATTTGGGAGCTAGCATAAATTTGATGCCTCTATCAACTTTTAAAAGGTTAGAAAAAGGAGAAATATCACCAACTTTTGTAACTCTACAGTTAGTTGATCGATCTATTACACATCCTAAGGGAGTGGTAGAAGATGTTTTTGTTAAGGTTGATAATTTTATTTTTCCTGTGGACTTTATCATTATAGATATGGAAGAAGATAAAGAAATTCCAATCATTTTAGGATGAGCATTCCTAGCTACGGGAAGAGCAATGATAGACATTCAAAAAGGGCAATTGAATATGAGAGTAAATGATCAAGAAATAACCTTTAACATCTCAAAGTCAATGAAATATCCATCAATAGAAAAAGATGATGAATGTTTTAGTATGGATATATGTGATTATCTAAGAAAATAATATTTCAAAGAAACTTATGAAGAAAAAGAAGATATCGAAAAAGATAATTATGATGAAATTGAAAGTGAAGAAGCTGATTATATTCAGGAAAAATTTGAAACGCTCAATTCAACAGCACCAGAAAATGAAATATTTATTCCATCTGTTGTAAAACCCCCTGAACTTGAATTAAAGAATCTTCCAATTCATTTGAAGTATGCATTTTTAGGAGAGTTTTCAACATTACCAATAATTGTATCCTCAGGCTTAAATGGAATTCAAGAACAAAAATTAATGGATACATTAAAAAAATATAAAAGAGCTTTTGGTTGGACTTTAGCTGATATTAAAGGAATTAATCCTTCGATTTGTATGCACAGAATTTTATTAAATGAAGAACATAAACCAAGAATTGACCCTGAAAGGAGACTAAACCCTATTATGAAAGAAGTAGTTAAAAAAGAGATTTTGAAATGGTTAGATGCTGGAATTATATATCCTATTTCGAATAGTACTTGTGTAAGTCCAATTTATTGTGTTCTCAAGAAAGGTGGAGCAACTGTTGAAGCGAATGAAAATAATGAATTAATACCTATCTGACAAGTATTTAGTTGGCGTATTTGTATTGATTATAGAAAATTAAATGCCGCCACCCGAAAAGATCACTTTCCTCTTCCTTTTCTAGACCAAATGTTGGATAGACTTGCTGGACACAAGTACTACTGTTTTCTGGATGGATATATTGGTTACCATCAGATACTTATTGCTCCTGAGGATCAAGAGAAAACAACTTTTACTAGTCCTTATGGAACTTTTCCTTTCAGAAGAATGCCTTTCGAACTATGTAATGCACCTGCAACATTTCAAAGATCTATGATGTATATTTTTAGTAAATTAATAGATAATGGAATAGAAGTATTTATAGATGATTTCTCTATGTTTGGAACATCATTTAACGCATGCTTAAATCATCTCGAAAAAGTTTTGGAGCTATGCGAAAGAACTAATTTAGTTCTAAATTGGGAGAAATGTTAATTTATGGTTGCAGAAGGAATTGTATTAGAGCATAAAATTTCAGAAAATAGCATGGAAGTAAACCCTACCAAAATTCAAGTAATAGCTAAATTACCACCTCCTACTACAGTGAGAGAGGTAAGAAGTTTTCTTGGACATGCTGGTTTCTACAGGTGCTATATTAAAGATTTTTTAAAAATTACAAAACCTCTATGCCAACTTTTAGAAAAAGATAAGAAATTTGAATTTACTGTAGACTGCTCAAATGCCTTTGAGTTATTAAAGGAAAAACTAATCAAAACTCCTGTAATAGTTTCACCTGATTGGGAGAAACCATTCGGACTAATGTGTGACTGCTCAAATGCCTTGGAGCTGTTCTTGGTCAAAGGTATGATAAACTTTTTAAGGTTATATACTACGCTAGTAGAACTCTTAATGATGCTCAAATTAACTATACAGTTACTGAAAAAGAGTTACTGGCTATTGTGTATGCTTTTGATAAATTTATATCATATTTAATTGGAACTAAATGTATTGTGCATACTGATCATTCTACTATTAAATACCTGATGCAAAAGAAGGATACTAAACCTAGATTAATTAGATGGGTACTTTTAATGCAAGAATTCGATTTTGTGGTGATTGATAGAAAGGGAACTGAAAATCAAATTGCTGATCATTTGTTGAGACTAGAATATCATAAAATATCTGACACCGACAATGATTTAATAGACAATTTCCTTGATGAACAACTTTATAATATAGATGAGTGGAAAATACCTTGGTATGCTGATATAGTAAATTATTTAGTAAGCGATATTTTGCCACCTATGCTAACATTATAGCAATAGAAAAAATTTGTTCATGATTTAAAATCATATTTTTGGGATGAACCATATTTATATAAGCAATGTAATGAACTTATTATTAGGAGATGTGTGTCTTATGAAGAAACTGAATAGATTATTCAAAAATGTCATGATTCTTATTTTAAAGGACATTTTGGGGTTGACAAAACTGCATATAAAATTTTACAGGCTGGATTTTATTGGCCTACTTCTTTTAGAGATGTTTAAAGATATATTAAAACATGTGATAGATGTCAAAGAGTAGGTAATATATCAAGAAGAAACGAAATGCCTCTAAAATTCATATTGGAAGTTGAGATTTTTTATGTTTGGGGGTTAGATTTTATGGGACCGTTTATTCCTTCATTTGGAAACTTATATATTTTGATTGCGATTGATTATGTATCAAAGTGAATTGAAGCACAAGCTTTGCCTCGTTGTGATGCTAAAAGTGTTTCAAAATTCTTAAAGAAAAACATTTTCACAAGATACGAAATGCCAAGAGTGATTATCACTGATAGATGATCCCATTTTAGGAATAAATATATTCAAAGATTGGCAGAAAAGTTTAATATTATTCATAAATTTTCTACTGCCTATCATCCTCAAACCAGTGGTTTAGCTGATGTTTCTAATCGTGAGATTAAACAAATTTTAGAAAAGACTGTAAATCCTAAGAGAGTAGATTGGTCTGCGAGACTGGATACTGCATTATGGGCATACAGGACTGCTTATAAAACTCCTATTAGTATGACTCCTTACAGGCTTATATATGGAAAAGCTTGTCACTTACCAGTAGAATTGGAGCATAAAGCATATTGGGCAATTAAAGAATTTCATTATAATTTGAAAAATGCTGGTGAAAAGAGAATGTTGAAATTGAATGAATTAGAAGAATTAAGAAATGAATCTTACAATAACAACAGAATTTATAAGGAAAAACTGAAGTTAAGGCATGATCAGAAGATTAACCAAAATAACTTTGAACTAGGACAAGAAGTTTTGCTTTACAATACAAGGCTAAAATTATTTCCTGGGAAATTGAAGTCTCGTTGGTTAGGACCCTTTATTGTGACTCAAGTTTATACTTACAGAGCTATTGAAATTGAAGATCCTATGACTGGGAATAGATTTAAAGGAAATGGACATAAATTAAAACCATATTTTGAGGGTAAAAGTCAAAATTATAAAGAGGTTTTAATGCTCAGTCTACCTGAATAACACCTAAATAGGTCGGGCTGACAACGTTAAACCAAGCTCTTATGGGAGGCAACCCATAGTTATCTTTAATAGTTGTAGTTTTATTTGAATTTATTGTTATTTTGTAGTAATATTAAGTCTTACTACTCGTATTTATCCTTTGATTATCATAGAATTTGAATCCATAGAGAAAATTTGGAACGTATTGGACCATGGATTTTTTATACAAACTTTTGCCTAGGGCGCCGACAACAGGTTTTTTTCGAGAGCTCTGGTATTTAATTGCATAAGGCTCACCGACGGTGCCTTCGAGGCCGCCCACAGCTGGATCGGCGATTGGGCAGTTTTTCGTATTCAAAATGATGGTTTTTGCGGTTTTTAGTGAATTCATCTTCCATAAACTCCTATAGACGGTTCCTAAAAACTCCAAACTCCCAAAAACGAATGGATACTCTCTTGAATTCTTCTCTAATGGCTTCCAATTCAATTGATAACCTAAGATTTTGAGTGTACAACTGGAGAAAGTTCGTCTGTGCGGAGGCTCAACGACTTTTCAACAAGGTAATCTCGAAGAGAAGATTGATTAAAGAAAGAGGATTTATCAATAGAGGACAAAGCAATTCTTCGTCACCAATTGAAGAAATGATTGTGCGGAGAAGATGGGAAGTGTTTTGCTACACTACTGCCGCAGTAGTCGTTCCAGTGGTTAAGGAATTCTATGCCAATTTACATGGAATCAACTAAGGAAGCGTTTATGTGCGAGGTAGGTGGATTACATTCAATTCTGGAAGAATTAATGAGTTATATATGTTTGAGAATGTTCCAGTCTGTTATTATTCGAATTTCGTGCTGATGAGAGAAAAGATGAATGAAATATACCAATATTTGACGGACGAAACTGATGACAGGGAAGTTAGAGAGAACGGGTATGCTAGTTTCTCTACAACACTTTTAAATCTCATTTCGAAACAATAGCACTTTTTCATCTCTACGAAATTATTGCCGATGATGACAATTGGCAAAGTCATGAAAGAAAGTGCAATTTTGAACTACTACATTCAAAAGGGATGGCCCATTGATGTTGGATCGATTATTGTGATGTCTGTTTATGGCCTGATCGTTCAAGGATCATCCCAAGGGCTTGGACATCCTTCCACAATTTTCTCTATTTGTAGTTTGTTTCAAGTTTCGTACGAGATTTGGGAGAAGATACTGCTACCCTGGAAACCTTTAAACCCAACTCAGATGTTCCCAGCCAATGATGGAGAGAGTGATGTAGGCTGGATTGTGGATCAAGCATCGCAGAATTATGTTCTTGTTCAACCTTTAGTAGCAGACAAGACACTGATGCTCATGAATAGAATCAAGAATCTGGAGAATCAGGTATAGAACTTAATGAGTACAATTAACAACATGTCCGATTTCTTTGATCACATCGATTGGAGAATGAAAGAACATTTTGATCATACTGGACAATTCGAAGCGAGTTTGGTGTGAGTAATGAGAAGGATGGGATTGATCGATGCAGATTTAACTGAAGAATTCCCATACCGACCTTTTTATAACCTGTTCGTCCATGTTCAAGCAATGGGAGATATCAGATGAGAGACCAACACTAGTTCTGAAGAGTAGTAGACTTGATTATGTTGTGTTTGAGTTGAACAATGTTTGAATGTTTGTGTGTTTGATTTCTTTAGTTTGCTTTTTAATCTCAGTATAGATGAGATTAAGTTTGAAATGTTTATTCAACGTTTTGAGTGTTGTGGTTTGAATTGCGACGCTGATTATATGGATTTAGGTTAAAAGAATACCTACTTATGTGTGTTATGTATTGTGTGTTATAAACACTTGTATTCAATATAAAAATATGAAGTTTGTTATGTGTATGTTTATTTGTGTTAATACATCACTTAATCACTTAAATATAAGATAAAAAGGATCAAACAAATGACGACGAGGCTTAAAATTGATCAAAATCACAAAAATTTGAAAAATGATCAATTTTTGAGAATCTCGCCGATGACGCGCTCGAGGCCGCTAACGGTGCGATTTTCCTGAGAAGAATAGGAAATTAATTCAATAGAGCCAGCCGACGGTGTGAACGAGCCCGCCGACGGCGTGGTCATGAAAATTACCTATTTACCACGATCTTGACCGGTCAAATGCCACTATTCATCATCTTCTTCCCCTTTTTACCCAAAAAATTGACCTAGGGCTTGAGAGATCTTGGATTTGGAGCAATTTCAACAAAATCTAACACCGGATTTTATCTTCCCTTGGTAAGAGCTCACTCCTATGTAAAAATTTTTTATTTTCACCATGAATTTCTTCTACATTAGGAAATTTTGGAAAAATTGAAAATGGAAGAAAAGACTTGGAAGGAATTCAGGGAAATTGATTTAGATTGTTTTAACCCCCCTTTAGAAGTCATTGTATAATTATTTTGGAGATTAGTTTGGAACTTTTGTGATTTTATAAATCAAACTATGGCTCCACGACAAAAGAGAAGACTCGAATTCGAAGAAACTCGATTCATTAATACGAAAGCACAATCGAAGTACACTTCACTTTTTCAAAGTAAGAAGTGTATCCAAGATTAAGTTTTTGAGAATTCTGGAGGAGAAGTGGAACGAGTTATCAAGGAGCGAGGTTGGGAGAACTTTTGCTATACAACCAATAGAGATGCTATCAAAGTTGTGAGGGAGTTCTACTCAAATCTGACTCAACTTGAGGATGAACCAGTTCAAATAAGAGGAATCTCTGTCGACTTTAATTCTAATCGCATTAATACTTTTTACGAGCTTCACAACTATTTTTCTAGCGATTATGAAACATTTGGAACAATGGAAGGTCCGTTGAACGATGTTATCGACTTTCTCACTGATGGGAAAGGAGTTTGGAAAATTAAAAATTGTGAACGGATTAACTTTCCATTGTCCATGATGAATGCCACTGCTAAGGCATGTCATTATTTCATTTGTTCGACTCTGCTACCTACCACCATAGTGAATTCTCGAGAGATAGAGAGGTTCTGAATTTCTATATTCAGAACAATAGAAGCATTAATGTGGGGAGAATAATCTATAAGAATATTATGGCCACTACGAAGAGTTAGACAAGGGATATTTAGGGCATCTTGACCTTATTTATGCACTTTATCAACTATCTGGAGTTGAAGCAAGAGATGATGAAGAATGGGTTTATCCTATGAGACCCATTAGTAAAAAAAAATATAAAGACTTATGAATCCCATGAGGAATGGAGAACATGAAGTAGGAGCAAGGGACCTTCTACTAGTTGAGATATCCCTTCTACTAGCTATGACCCTCCTTCATTTAGTCCCCCTACCTTATATGATCTGATGAATGCCATGACCCTGCAGAGGAAAAGTTTTGAACAGTTGGATGGAAAGCTAGAAAGAATTGATCACAGGATTGAAGGGCTAGAGAGAAGACGCGATCATGATAATGAGTATCTTCAGAGGCACTCTGATTTTGAGATGGCATATTATGATGCTCAGGTCAGGTACTACAGAGGAGAGCCTGATGTGACTTTTCCAGAATGCCACAAGTATACTAAATATCAGCCCAATCCTCCTGCCGACCAAGGTGATGAGGACGTTGTATGGTAATTTGATGATTGAGATTTTAGATGGTATGTGAAATATTTGTCTGTTTTTTGTTTTGTTTGATGTACTTTCATTTGTATTATATTTTGTGGACTATGTTTTATTTTCTGTGATATGTGTTTAGTTGGTAGTTTGCATTTTTATTTCTGAATGTTTGTGATATTTGTGATAGTAGTTGTAATTATGAACTGAATAGTTTTAAATTAGTAACTGTTTGTTCTGTGTTGTGAAATGCATACGTCCTGTGCAGTATAGTTAATTGTTTTTTTATGTTTAGTTTTATATACTTGTTTTAAAATTTCATTACCCCAACAAATTCTATAATTGTTATGTGTGTAGAAAGGTTTTTAAATATTACAGGTCACTTGAAGTTAGAAATTTTTAGAAGAACCCGAAAATTTCAAAAAAAAACAAAAATGCCTAAAGTGCAAAGGTATGAATTTTATATTTAGAATTTTTCTTTCCACCATGTATTATTTCTATTTATAGAAAACTTTAAGTTTGGGGGAAGAAAGAAAACCTTAACTATTATATGTTCTTAAATAACATATTTTCAAAAAATATTACTATGATTTTTGTGATAAAATTTAATTCCGATGACTATATTTAGATTTTATAAAATCTAAATATTGTAAAAGATTCAAAGAAATATTTTTGATAATGAAAATTAATCTTGTAGATTAAGATATTTAGTATAAAAGGATAAGACTATAGTTGACTATTTAAAGTAAGGAAAACTATATTTTGAATTATTAAGAATCCTAAGAATTTAGTTGAGAAAATAAAGATTGAAATTCAATAAAGTAAAAGCTATGAAGTACATATAAGGTAAAGAATGTTGAAAGTTTCAAATTTAGGAAAAAAAGAGTGAAGTTCAAAATTATTAACATGTTATCCAGATATAGTAATCCTCACTTGAAAAAGAAAAAAAAGAAAGAAAAAGAAAAGGATTGAAAAATAATGCCTGAAAAGAAAGGAAAAAGAAAAGAAAATAAGTGAGGAGAAGCTTAAGGAAAAGCCTTATCAAAAATTGGCTTCATTTTGATTAACCTAAAAGTAAAACTAAAAGCATTTCTGAACTTATATTTATGATTAGTTTCTTTACTTTATAGTTTCTCATGAATTTCCTATCTTCTGAATATTCTAAGTGAATTGATATTACAACAATAGTCATTCTTGAAATGAATAGAAGACTAGAACTCTTAAACTTGATGACTAAATAGCCTTATACCTACAAATATTAATCTAATTATTGGAAAATATTTCTAAGAATTCATACTATAATATTTATTTAGATCAAAATTATAGTATTTCTGAATTAAAACTTTACCACAATGAATCATAACTTTTATGTAGTATTAAAGATTACTTGAGGACAAGTATTAGTTAAGTTTGGGAGATTTTGACCCAAGGAAAAAAGGTTAAGATTTTCATGTCTATTTTATACTGATTTTGATGATATTGCACTTTAAAGAAGGGTATTTTTGGTATTTTTTTGCAGGTATGAAGATTTAAGGACAAAGGAGCAAAAATATGCAAAAAGGAGTGAATTTGGAGCAAAAAGGACCAAATTATGCAAATTTGACCTAGGGCGCCGACGGCGTGATTTTCTCGAGAGTTCAAAATAAATTGCAAGGGAAGCCGCCGACGGTGAGCTCGAGGCTGCCAACAGTGGGGCCTGTTTAAAGCATTGTTTCTAGAAGGCCGCCGACGGCACAGCTCGAGGCCGCCGACTGCGGGATCGACGGATCTTTCCAGAAATACGTCGAATGTGGACGATTTTCGAAGGGATGACTGCAAAACCCTTAGAGACTCTTTTATAACTTTAAAAAGAACCATTTCAGGCCGAAAAACGTGTCTCCTATGTGTTTACTAGAGAGTCCAAAGTGTCAATTAGTGTTATTATTTAGTGAGTAGTGAGTTCAAATAGAGATTTTGTGAGGAATTCTTCAAGGGATTGTAAGAGTGGATGGGAAGTGAGAGATCTCTTCTGCATTGCAGTTTCGAAGGAGAATGTTGTGTGCTGTAAGAAAGGAAGAAATCTAGAGGAACTTCAAGGAGTTTATTTGGGGAGGAATTTAAGATAAGTTGTGTTTATTTACTATAGTTTGTAGAACTTTTCTTTATTATATGAAATCCAAGTTTTATTGCATGCTCTTCATGAATTCTGAGTAGTTATTCTGTCCTTCTCCTTGTTTTAATGTTTTTGTGAAATGATTATATGAATTAGTGTATCAAACCTATTATAAAGAAGTTGTGATGATACTATACGTAAACTTACTTTACTATACGAATTGGCCATTTGTATTGTTAAAATCTGTGAAGAATTCTTAAGATTTGATCGTGGGCTAAGTATTCTTAACTAGTATGTATCACATTTCTCTTTGAAAGGTAGACGGATAAATCCTTGAAAGGAGAAGTGCAAATAAATAGGGAAATAAAATTTAATCAGGCGTAGAATTGGAGATTTTAGAGTGACAGACTAAAATCCTCAACTCGGTCCTATCGTTTAGGTGTTGAGGTGTAGATTGTTAGCCCTCAGGTGAGGGGAACGTGGGAGCTCCAAAGTGAGAGCCAGTATCTTCCCAGCCTAGCCGTAGATTCAGTAACCAAGCATAGGATTAGTCAATGTTCTTTATACCTGGACCAAAGGGTAAAGAATAGGTATGCCTATTTGGCACAACACATATAAAACTAATTCTAAGTATCACTTCACTTAAATATCTTAACAAAGGAGAAAGAATCTTGTTATTATATATTTGAACTTAACTTTATTAGTATTAGTAATCTGTTAGTATAACTAGTTTAGATATAAGAGCTTTATCATCGATTGCATATTAGTGACAGATAGGCAAATTCGATTTAGTTGTAATTCTAACTTGGTTTATATAATCCTAGTTCGTAGGCTTTAATATATTTCCCTGTGGGATCGATAAGCAGGACTCGACTAGAGTCCTGTATTACTTGAGTGATACGTATAATTGCGTTTAAAGGTAACTCAGCGATTAAAAGATTATAATATTTTATTGTTACTAAAATTAAAATTACGCTCCAAGACAAGTTTTTGAAGTTGTTGCTAAGAATTTATATCTTTTAGTAGTGGTGTCTAATTCTTATATTTATAAGTATATTTAAAATCGTGGGATCACAAGGTGCAAGAATGTTGTGTCAAAGGAGATATGCAACTATTTTCGGTACATGAAATCGACATACATGAAGATGATACATACTATACCCCATTAAAGAGGACTGTTTTTTTTTTCTTGGGAGATGTTGATAGATGCAAAAGAAAAGGATAAAAATCAAGAAATTAAAGAAGAAGATAACGAGAAAGAAAAGAAAATCAAAGAGTGCCATGTCACAATATAGCGAAAGGGTATAAACTCACACAAGGCAGGAAAAACCCAACCATTGAAATAAAGAAGGCTCTAAAAATTAACATCTACTTAGATTCAAGTTCCGAGGAAGAAAAAGAGAAGAAAAGAATGATGATAATAGCTCGGAAAGAACCACAGTTTAAAATTTCACTGAAAGATGAAGAAGAGAAGGAATAATATGAGTCAATGTACGAAATAATTAATCACTATGTGTAAAATATGACCCTATCTTTGATTTCTTCTAACAAAATTGAGGATTTGATAATCTATGAAGTACACAGTGAGGGTATGAAGCACATTAAGTTTCGTCTTGGGTCTTCTCTTCTTGTTCTGAAATAAATGTAAAGTAGAAGAAGATAATTTCTTAATGGAACCTCCTGTTGAACGTTATTCCCCATATGTTCAAAAGCTTGTTCAACGTGGTTTGATACCAAAAGAGTGGTCAACAGACCAATCCCATCTTTTTGAATAATTATGGAATAATGAACAACAAAATGTCAATGTTGACCTCACTTTTGTGAGGTTCACTTACCAAACACATTAAGATAGGAAGTCTACCCATATTGACCTCTTAAAAATCTAGCAAGAGACAACAAATACTGAGACTTGTGTTGAAATCAATTCATGACCTTTTGACCAACCATTGACATAATAAGTCAAATTTTTGATAAAAAAATTCAATATTGGTCAAAGTAGTTAATTTTTAACCCAAAGACCAATTACTGACCTAACTGATCAACTTTTGACAAAAAAATCCACTTTTGTCAAACTGGTCAATTTTTGACCCAATGACCAACCATTGACCACCAAGTCAATCAAGACACTAAAATGATCAAATATGACTCATTTGACTATTTTAAGACATCACATGACCATTAAGACAACTTTGGGCAACCCTTGACATAGATAGGTCAAATTTAGTCAAAAATGATCAACACATGCTCCTTTACCCTAAAACTGACTTCAAGACAGACATTGACATGATCAATTTGACATTGATCAAAGTCACCAAAAATTAATCCAAGTGTCACCACATTGACCTTTGGGTTAACCTAAAACCTAAAAATGGTCAACACGACCAAATTAAACCCCAAAATCACTAAACCATTAATTTTGTGACCAAATCATCCATGACAAGGTTGAGAAAGTCACATTGAACATCCTTGGACTAGAATTGATCAACCCAAGTCAACTTGGGTCAACCTAGATCAATATTGGTTAACTCTAGTCAACATTCATCAAATTTGGTCAAAATACTCAATTTTGAACCAAAAATAATATAAATTAATCAAATTGTTATTCCAAAATTATTTTGATTAATTAATTGACTAATAATATAATTTTTAATATTTTAATTAATTAATTAATTAATTAAAATGAAAATATAATTAAAAGCCATAAGATAAGACAAAATTCAATTTTAAACCAAAAAATGACATAAAATTAATCAAATAATTAATTTAAAATATTTTTGATTAATTTATTGGGTTAATAATATAGTTTCCAAAAATTTTAATTAATGACATAATTAATTAAAATGGAAATTAAAATAAAAAGGCCATAAAATGAAAATTGACCCATGACATCACACATGACTTAAAAATTCCCATAATTTGTTTTAAATCAAAAATAAATTATGGAGAGTCACTAATGTGTCACCCATGACCCATTAAACCCATCATGACATAAAACCCATTGGATAAACCCTAGGTTAACCATGTTTAACGCTTGAATTAAAAATTTCAAAAATATGGGCTTACATGGCATTCCATCACTTGATCATGAAATGATTTGGCGAAAGGATGGTGGCTTCCCATCATTGAGTCATTCCACACCTTACGGATAGCTAATGGAGAGGGAGAATGGCTTGGATTAAGGCTTTACCATGGTCGAGCACCATGATTGCGCACTTGTGCATGAAATGACTCACCTTGCTTATTTGGCACAATTCAATTAAATGAATTCAAAATTGCTGTAAAATTTATGTGAGGGAGGTTCTACTAAACCTCATGATCAGCTTCACTCACCTCCCAAAAGATCAAATAGCAGGATTTCAAATTTAAAATTCAATCTTAACCCAAGGTGACATGAATTTGATTTTTAAATTCCAACCCCCAATCAATTGAAGGCCAAAATCCTTCATGGAATTGTTTTTAATGATGATAACAACTCCCTCAAATAATCCCTAGGCCACCCAAACCCAAAGCTTGTCATCTTTGGCTATAAATAGAGCATGAACTCAAAGAGAAGAGATAGACAAAAAGAAGCCATGGATGCCCAAACTTTACCAAATTCCTTTGACTCCCAACATCAAAAACTTAGTTTAGGACCTATGCAATAAGCCCCAATTAAACCAGCCACCCGATCAAGCCAATTAAGCCTAACTGAGCCAACCCGGGTGCTTCTAAATTGACCTATTTGGTCTTACACCTATATAGACCCGATTTGAGTCCAAATTGAATTGGGGAAAGGCTTCCTTAAGACCACAAGAGGTTGCCAAACTAGTTTTATTAAGTTCAAAGTTGCTGTGGCTAAGGTATGAAATTTTATTTTCAAAAATATTTCAAATTTTTGGTAAATCACGCACCAATTAATTCGAAACCCTATTATCACCGTATATATGTAATATACATCCTTAGATGATTCCACAGGTTCATAATTCACTCACTTTCAATGAGAAATGGGCAAGATATTGAGTCTAGAAGGTTTATGGTTCATAAAAATCCTGAAAATAGCCAGATTAATTGACAGCCGTCCGTTCTCGTGTTTGGAAACGGACGGCGGTGATCAAACTGCACAAGATCGGCTGTTCAGCCTCCGCATTAGATCGTCCTACGCGTTCGACGGTAGGAGGACACATGGCGCCTCGTGGTTATTTTGGATTTAATTAAATCCAAAACAACCATAAAAAAATCAAAAAATCATATCTTTTCCCAGAAAAATCACAAAAATAAAATAAAAATACCTCTGGAAAGAGGAAAATGAGGAGAACAGCATGGAATAAAAACTTTTAATTTTTGAGTTATATTTGATTTTTAATTAATTAATTACTCTCTGGAATAATTTAATAATTAAAAATTAATTTTAACTCCAAAAATTATGAAATTTTCACCAAATCATCCTCTGATGATATTACACATCCTCGAATTTTTCTAAGGACAGAGAAATTACTTAGGGTGATATTTCATAATTACTAAGCCACTTTATTATTATTTTTAAACATAATTATAAAAATTAGAAATTAAGAAAAATAAAATTGAAAAATGGTTAGAAATTTTAGGGTGGAAGACAATAACCCTAGCACAATAATTTCTAAGTTATTAAAAAATTTTAAATGACATTTTAAAATTTTAGATTAAATTTTATTATTAAATTAATAAATTTAAATCCTAAAAATCATCTTTTTATAACTTAGTCTATTTTTCTTAATAGACTAAGTTCAATATGAGTCTAGCCCACACTAGACTTATGAAAAACCTTAGTTAATTCTAAGAGGACAAATTAGTCTTAATTATCACCTTAATCAAAACCTTAATCAAACTTAAAGACAAATTAAGCTTAATTACACCCAACTTAGCCTATTTCATAATAAGTTAAGTCAAAACTAAGTCAAATCCAAAATAGACTTATGATAAACCCTAATTAGGTCTAAGACATCAAATTAGACTTAATTAAAACTCATTAAACCTCAAGACAATAGGTTTAATAACTCAGAAAGTAAACTTAATTAAGTTTAAAGATACACTAAGCTTAATTAATCCATTAAACCTCATGACATTAGGTTTAGTAACAAAAATCATACTTTAATTAAGTTTAAGGACATATTAAACTTAATTAACTCACTAAAATATATCTAAGATTAATCAAATCCTAAAGCCTTAGGTCTGCTCAGATCCAGGATAAAGTTAAACTCTAACTGACATAGGGTTTACTTGCATCTTCAGGACTAATGGGTTTAGCCCCTATATACCCAAAATCAAAACCCAAGTGTTGATTCTAAACTCACATGTAACCTAAAATTTAACACACATAGACATAGGTTGAATTTTAGATTCAATCCCAAATGAATTCAAATCATCCTTAGACCCTTAGGTTCAACCCATTTGAACCTAAACTTCACCAACACCTCAATTAGGTCTAAGTGACATAATTAAACTTAATTAATCATTAAACCTTAACTAAATTAGGTTTAATACAAATCAAAATCTTAATTAGGTCTAAGAGACTTAATTAGACTTAATTAATCATTAAACCTTAACTAAATTAGGTATAATACAATTCAAACCTTAATTAGGTCTGAGAAACATAATTAGACTTAAATAGTCATTATACCTTAATTAAATTAATTTTAATCAAATTCTAAACCCCAATTAGGTCTAACTCACTAGACCTAATTAATTATTAAGCCTTAATCACATTAGGCTTAATCAAACTTTAAATCCTAATTAGGTCTAATCCATTAGACTTAATTAAACTATTAAACCTTAACCAAATTAGGTTTAATCAAATTGAAACTTTAATTAGGTCTAACCCATTAGACCTAATTAACTATTAAGCCTTAATCACATCAGGCTTAATCAAAACTTAAACCCTAATTAGTCTAATCCATTAGACCTAATTAACTATTAAACCTTAATAAACTTAGGTTTAATTAAACTTTAAACTTTAATTAGGTCTAACCCGTTAGACCTAATTAACCATTAAACCTGAACAAACTTATGTTTAATTAAACTTAAACTTCAATTAGGTCTAACCCATTAGACCTAATTAACCATTAAACCTCAACAAACTTAGGTTTAATAAAACTTAAACTTCAATTAAATCTAATCCATTAGACCTAATTAAGTTATTAAACCTTAACAAACTTAGGTTTAATCAAACTTAATACCCCAATTAGGTCTAACTCAGTAGACCTAATTAGTCATTAAGCTCAATTGGGTGATCTTGGGATCAAGGTTAACTATCTTTTGATTTAATGCTCAATCAGGAGATTATGGAGCTATGGTTTATCCTCTTTTAATTTGATGCTTAGCCAGAAAATCTTAGCGACGCAGCTGGTCTCTCTTTGATTTAATGCTCAATCGGGTGATCTTGGTGTCGTGGCTGGCTCATCTTTGATTTAATGCTCAGTCAGAAAACTTTTGTGTCTCGGCTAGCTTTTCTTTATTTTAATGCTCAGTCAAATGAGCTTGGCATCGTGGCTAGATTTTCCACAATTTAATTTTCTGTCAAGTGATCTTGGTGTCGCTGCTAGCCTTTGTTTGATTTAATTCTTAGCCAGGCAAACTTGATGCCACGACTGGCTCTTCTTCGATTTTTAGAAATTTTCAACTCCCCAAGCGTCAGGTAGATGTTTCTATCACCTTGTGACTTTCTCAATTCTCATATTTGTTTCTAGAAAAAATGTTAAAATTTAGATTAGCCAAGTGTTTCTTTATTCTATATATCTTTGAGATAGAGCAGCATAAAAAATTTAGAACTACAAATAAAAAATGAGGGGAAAATGCTTTTCATTTACGATTGTTAGTACAAATAAAGAGGTGGTAGGCCTACTGAAAGAAGTTCTTGAGGTCATCCTGCTCTATTTTTATGAGACCTCATTCTTGTGTGTATTTTTAGTTTAGATGCTTTGGGTCCTGCATAGCGGCCAAAGATGTAAGGACCACTCTGTGTTTGGTCTAGCTTTCCAACCACTTGTCCTCATAGTGCAGGGTCAACTTTATTTAGCATTAGATCTTCAAGGGTGAAAGTTCTCTTTTGAATGTGTTGATTGTGGTACCAAGTGTATCTTCTATTGACTTCCTCGAATCACAGAGTTAACATCACCTAATTTTCCTCTGCAAGATTTAATGCGAGCATTGCTCCCTCATTGTTTTCTTTTAGACATTCAGTAAATCTTCCCCACTGAGCAATGTAGTTGTGAGGACCCGCTAGCTGTGGTTGTGTTATTCTACCAGCAACATAGTGCCCATTCTGTGCAAGAGCGTGAATGGTGTTTGACCTATTGTAGTGGATGGGTTTGCTCGAATGGCCTATAAAATGGATGGGAGTATATCTAACCTGCTCTTTCAACTTTCTTCCTCAATATATTAATAATAATCTTATTGGCTGACTCAACCTCATCGTTAGTCCGGGGGTGATGGACCAACGTGAACTTGATACTTATCCCTTCAATTTGGAAAAAATCTAGAACATTCTTGTCAGTGAACTGCATCCCATTATCTATGATGATAATTAATGATAGGTTGTAATGATAGATCAAGTCGGTCCAGACGATGTTCTGGATTACATCTGCAGAGTTTCGAGCAAGTGCTTTTGCTTCGATCCACTTTGAGAAATAATCTACTTCCACTATAAGGAAACAGTGTTGCCCTTTGAAGGGAGGAAGTGGCCCAAGGATGTGCCTTTTTTGACGATATTGATTTTCTTTGAATTTAAATCTCCTAGGATTCATGATTTCTTTTACAATTTCATCCGTCTACAAGTATTTGACATAGTGGTCGATCTAGCTTTTGTTCTCCTCCATCTCTATCGTCATCGCCTCTAGCTTCTCGATGACCAGCTAGTTGAGTCTTTGCAATGATTGTTCCCTAAGCGAACTCATCTTGATAATAGGTCAGCCGCCTGGTTTACTTCTCTATCGAAATTTTTTATTCTGAACTGGGTGAACTTCCAGTTCTCTTCCTTAGCCTTATTGAGATACTTGATCATTGATTCATCTCTAGCCTCAAATTTTCTGTTTATTAGGTTTACCACAATTTGCAAGTCTGAATTCATAATTAAGAACTGGGCACACATTTTATAAGCCAAAGACAGTCAGATGATTAGTTCTTGATATTTCGCTTGATTGTTTGTAAAATCAAAATCTATTGCGATGGAGTAATACAGGTGTTCCTCTAAAAGGCTACTCAAAGAAAGCCCTAATCCTACTCTGTTTTTGTTTAATTATTTGTTTGCAAATAAAAGCTACTCTTGCCGATCAGACAGATCTTCCTTGCCCAGCTTTTTTCGTTCGGAGAAATTTACACGGAAGTCTGCTACTGCTTGCACTTGAGAGTCATCTGAGAGATGCACATGAAGTCTCTGACAGCTATTTGAGGATTCAGTCAGAATATTCTAGGCGGGTAAGAACTAACTTCAGTGGGTGATCTGAAATCACCCACATGGGATGCATTTAGAAATAAGGTCACAACCTATGAGCAAACACAATTAAAGCAAATGTTAATTTCTCCGTAATTGGATATCTGACCTCCGCTCCTTGGAGAATGCAACTAGTATAGTAGACCGAGAATTGCCTTCTTGACTTCTCTCTAACTACCATCAAACAGATTGCTTTGACTCACAGCCCTAAGTACAATGAGAGTTCTTCTTTTTGCTTTTGACTTTGGAGGAGTGGTGGTGATGCTAGAGAGTCCTTCTGGTTCTTGAAGGCTTGCTGACACTCAGATTTCCACTAGAAGATTTCGACCTTTCTAAGTGTTTTAAAGAATGATGCACATCACCCGACCTTGAGTTGAACCTTATCGCCTCACCTTGAGATAAACCGGCTGAGAGCTGCAGTTTAGTTGATTAAATTTTGAACCTCTTAGGTATTTCTAGGAGCTGGCATGTCAATCAGTTTTTGGATTTTGTTGGGTTAACTTTTATGCCTTTGAGAGACAGAAGATAACCCAGAACATGCCAGTTGAGGCTCTAAATGTACACTTCAGGGCGTTAAGTTTAATATTATATTTTCTTAGAGTTTTGAATGATTCTTTTAAGTCTTTTATGTGTTGTTCAGTTGATTAATTTTTCACAAGAACATCATGAATGTAGATTTCAATATTCTTTTCTTTTTTATTAAAAAAAATGAAATCCATCAAGCGCCAGTATGTTGCCATAACATTCTTAATTTTTAAGAGTATTACAATATAACAAAAAACTCCTTCAATAGAGATGAATGTTGTCTTCTTAACGTCGACATGGTGAAACTTTTTATGATGATATCCTGAGAAGGCATTCAAGAAACTCATCAGGGAATGTACCACGTATATTGCATCCACTACGGAATCAATCCTTATTAGGGGATAGCAAATCTTTGGATAGGTGGCATTCATGTACATGTGAAGTCTACGCACAACGACCACTTCTCATTTGCTTTCTAGACTGTTACGATATTTGAGACCCAAGTGGAGTACTACACTAATCAACCATATCTTGCCTCTGTTAGCTTCAAAACCTCCTCCCAGATAGGTTGAGAAAGCCACATTGAACATCCTTGGACTAGAATTGATCAACCCAAATCAACTTGGGTCAACCTAGGTCAATATTGGTCAACCCTAGTCAACATTCATCAAATTTGGTCAAAATACTCAATTTTGAACCAAAAATAATATAAATTAATCAAATTGTTATTCCAAAATTATTTTGATTAATTAATTGACTAATAATATAATTTTTAATATTTTAATTAATTAAATAATTAATTAAAACGAAAATGTAATTAAAAGCCATAAGATAAGACAAATTTCAATTTTAAACCAAAAAATGACATAAAATTAATCAAATAATTAATTTAAAATATTTTTGATTAATTAAATGAGTTAATATTATAATTTCCAATAATTTTAATTAATGACATAATTAATTAAAATGGAAATTAAAATAAAAAGGCCATAAAATGAAAATTGACCCATGACATCACACATGACTTAAAAATTCCCATAATTTGTTATAAATCAAAAATAAATTATGGAGAGTCACTAATGGGTCACCAATAACCCATTAAACCCATCATGACATAAAACCCATTGGATAAACCCTAGGTTAACCATGTTTAACGCTTGAGTTAAAAATTTCAAAAATAAGGTCTTACACGGCATTCCCTCACTTAATCATGAAATGATTTGGCGAAAGGATGGTGGCTTCCCATCATTGAGTCATTCCACACCTTAGGGACAGCTAATGGAGGAGGAGAATGGCTTGGATTAAGGCTTTACCATGTTCGAGCACCATGATTGCCCACTTGTGCATGAAATGACTCACCTTGCTTATTTGGCACAATTCAATCAAACGGTTTCAAAATGGCTGTAAAATTTATGTGAGGGAGGTTCTACTAAACCTCATGATCAGATTCACTCACCTTCCAAAAGATCAAATAGCAGGATTTCAAATTTAAAATTCAATCTTAACCCAAGGTGACTATGAATAAAACTCACATGAATTTGATTTTTAAATTCCAACCCCCAATCAATTGAAGGCCAAAATCCTTCTTGGAATTGTTTCTAATGATGATGACAACTCCCTCAAATAATCCCTAGGCCAGCCAAACCAAAAGCTTGCCATCTTTGGCTATAAATAGAGCATGAACTCAAAGAGAAGAGATAGACAAAAAGAAGCCATAGATGCCCAAACTTTACCAAATTCCTTTGACTCCCAACATCAAAAATTTAGTTTAAGACCTATGCAATAAGTCCCAATCGAAACAACCACCCGATCGAGCCAATTAAGCCTAATGAACCAACCCGGGTGCATCTAAATTGACCCATTTGGTCTTACACCTATATAGACCCGATTTGAGTCCAAATTGAATTGGGGAAAGGCTTCCTTAGGACCACAAAAGGCTGCCAAACTAGTTTTACTAAGTTCAAAGTTACTGTAGCAAAGTTATGGAATTTTATTTTAAAAAATATTTCAAATTTTTGGTAAATCACGCACCAATTAATTCGAAGCCCTATTATCACCGTATATATGTAATATACATCCTTAGATGATTCCATAGGTTCATAAATCACTCAATTTCATTGAGAAATGGGCAAGATATTGAGTCCAGAAGGTTTATGGTTCATAAAAATCCCGAAAATAGCCAAATTAATTGACAGCAGTCCGTTCTCGTGTTTGGAAATGGACGACGGTGATCAAACCGCTTAGGATCTGCTGTTCGGCCTCCGCAGCGGATCTTCCTGCGCGTTCGACGGTAGGAGGACATGTGGCGCCTCGTGGTTATTTTGGATTTAATTAAATCCAAAACAACCTTAAAAAATAAAAAAATCATATCTTTTCCCATAAAAATCACAAAAATAAAATAAAAATACCTTTCGAAAAAGGAAAATGAGGAGAACAACGTGGAATAAAAATTTTTAATTTTTGAGTTATATTTGATTTTTAATTAATTAATTACTCTCTAGAGTAATTTAATTATTAAAAATTAATTATAACTCCAAAAATTATGAAATTTTCACTAAATCATCCTCTGATGATATTACACATCCTCGAATTTTTCTAAGGACGGAGAAATTACTTAGGGTGATATTTCATAATTTCTAAGCCACTTTATAATTATTTTTAAAAATAATTATAAAAATTAGAAATTTAGAAAAATAAAATTGAAAAATGGTTAGAAATTTTAGGGTGGAAGACAATAACCCTAGCAAAATAATTTCTAAGTCATTAAACAATTTTAAATGACATTTTAAAATTTTAGATTAAATTTTATTATTAATTTAATAAATTTAAATCATAAAAATCATCTTTTTATAACTTAGTCTATTTTTCTTAATAGACTAAGTTCAATATGAGTCTAGCGCACACTAGACTTATGACAAACCTTAGTTAATTCTAAGAGGACAAATTAGTCTTAATTATCACCTTAATCAAAACCTTAATCAAACTTAAAGACAAATTAAGCTTAATTACACCCAACTTAGCCTATTTCATAATAAGTTAAGTCAAAACTAAGTCCAATCCAAAATAGACTTATGATAAACCCTAATTAGGTCTAAGACATCAAATTAGACTTAATTAAAACTCATTAAACCTCAAGACAATAGGTTTAATAACTCAGCAATTAAACTTAATTAAGTTTAAAGATACACTAAGCTTAATTAACCCATTAAACCTCATGACATTAGGTTTAATAACAAAAATCATACTTTAATTAAGTTTAAGGACATATTAAACTTAATTAACTCACTAAAATATATCTAAGATTAATCAAATCCTAAAGCCTTAGGTCTGCTCAGATCCAGGATAAAGTTAAACTCTAACTAACATAGGGTTTACTTGCATCCTCAGGACTAATGGGTTTAGCCCCTATAGACCCAAAGTCAAAACCCAAGTGTTGAGTCTAAACTCACATGTAACCTAAAATTTAACACACATAGACATAGGTTGAATTTTAGATTCAATCCCAAATGAATTCAAATCATACTTAGACCCTTAGGTTCAACCCATGTGAACCTAAACTTCACCAACACCTTAATTAGGTCTAAGTGACATAATTAAACTTAATTAATCATTAAACCTTAACTAAATTAGGTTTAATACAAATCAAAATCTTAATTAGGTCTAAGAGACTTAGTTAGACTTAGTTAATCATTAAACCTTAACTAAATTAGGTTTAATACAATTCAAACCTTAATTAGGTCTAAGAAACATAATTAGACTTAATTAGTCATTATATCTTAAATAAATTAATTTTAATTAAATTCTAAACCCCAATTAGGTCTAACTCATTATACCTAATTAATTATTAAGCCTTAATCACATTAGGCTTAATCAAACTTTAAATCCTAATTAGGTCTAATCCATTAGACTTAATTAAACTATTAAACCTTAACCAAATTAGGTTTAATCAAATTGAAACTTTAATTAGGTCTAACCCATTAGACCTAATTATCTATTAAGCCTTAATCACATCAGGCTTAATCAAAACTTAAACCCTAATTAGGTCTAATCCATTAGACCTAATTAACTATTAAACCTTAATAAACTTAGGTTTAATTAAAATTTAAACTTTAATTAGGTCTAACCCGTTAGACCTAATTAACCATTAAACCTGAACAAACTTATGTTTAATTAAACTTAAACTTTAATTAGGTCTAACCCATTAGACCTAATTAACCATTAAACCTTAACAAATTTAGGTTTAATCAAACTTAAACTTTAATTAGGTCTAATCCATTAGACCTAATTAAGCTATTAAACCTTAACAAACTTAGGTTTAATCAAACTTAATACCCCAATTAGGTCTAACTCATTAGACCTAATTAGTCATTAAGCTCAATTGGGTGATCTTGGGATCAAGGTTAACTATCTTTTGATTTAATGCTCAATCAGGTGATTATGGAGCTATGGTTGATCCTCTTTTGATTTGATGCTTAGCCAGAAAATCTTAGCGACGCAGCTGGTCTCTCTTTGATTTAATGCTCAATCAGGTGATCTTGGTGTCGTGGCTGGCTCTTCTTTGATTTAACGCTCAGTCAGAAAACTTTTGCGTCGCGGCTAGCTTTTCTTTATTTTAATGCTCAATCAAATGAGCTTGGCATCGTGGCTGGATTTTCCTCAATTTAATTTTCGGTCAAGTGATCTTAGTGCGCTGCTAGCCTTCGTTTGATTTAATGCTTAGCCAGGCAAACTTGATGCCACGACTGGCTCTTCTTCGATTTTTAGAAATTTTCAATTCCCCAAGCGTCAGGTAGATGTTTCTATCACAATCTGACTTTCTCAATTCTCATATTTTTTTTCTAGAAAAAAATGTTAAAATTTTGATTAGCCAAGTGTTTTTTTATTCTATATATCTTTGAGATAGAGTAGCATAAAAATTTTGAACTACAAATAAAAAATGAGGGGAAAATGCTTTTCATTTAAGATTGTTAGTACAAATAAAGAGGTGGTAGGCCAACTGAAAGAAGTTCTTGAGGTCATCCCGCTCTAGTTTTATGAGACCTCATTCTTGTGTGTATCTTTAGTTTAGATGCTTTGGGTCCTGCATAGCGGCCAATGATGTAAGGACCGCTCCTCGTTTGGTCTAGCTTTCCAACCACTTGTCCTCATAGTGCAGGGTCAACTTTATTTAGCATTAGATCTTCAAGGGTGAAAGTTCTCTTTTGAATGTGTTGATTGTGGTACCAAGTGTATCTTCTATTGACTTCCTCCAATCACAGAGTTAACATCACCCAACTTTCCTCTACAAGATTTAATGCGAGCATTGCTCCCTCATTGTTTTCTTTTAGACATTCAGTAAATCTTCCCCACTGAGCAATGTAGTTGTGAGGACCCTCTAGCTGTGGTGGTTGTATTCTACCAGCAACATAGTGCCCATTCTGTACAAGAGCATGAATGGTGTTTGACCTATTGTAGTGGACGGGTTTGTTCGAATGGCATATAAAATGGATGGGAGTATATCTAACCTGCTCTTTTAACTTTCTTCCTCAATATATTAATAATAATCTTATTGGCTGACTCAACCTTGTCGTTAGTCCGGGGGTGATGGACCAACGTGAACTTGATACTTATCCCTTCAATTTTGAAAAAAATCTAGAACATTCTTGTCAGTGAACTGCATCCCATTATCTATGATGATAATTAATGATAGGTTGTAATGATAGAACAAGTCGGTCCAAATGATGTTCTGGATTACATCTGTAGAGTTTCGAGCAAGTGTTTTTGCTTCGATCCACTTTGAGAAATAATCTACTTCCACTAAGAGGAAACAATGTTGCCTTTGAAGGGAGGAAGTGGCCCAAGGATGTGCCTTTTTTGACGATATTGATTTGCTTTGAATTTAAATCTCCTAGGATTCATGATTTCTTCGACATTTTTATCCGTCTACAAGTATTTGAGATAGTGGTCTATCTAGCATTTGTTCTCCTCCATCTCTATCGTCATCGCCTCTAGCTTCTCGATGACCAGCTAGTTGAGTCTTTGCGATGATTGTTCCCTAAGCGAGCTCATCTTGATAATAGGTCAGCCGCTTGGTTTACTTCTCTATTGAAATGTTTTATTCTGAACTGGGTGAACCTCCAGTTCTCTGCCTTAGCCTTATTGAGATACTTGATCTTCGATTCATCTCTAACCTCAAATTTTCTGTTTATTAGGTTTACCACAATTTGTAAGTCTGAATTCATAATTAAGAACTGAGCACACATTTTATATGCCAAAGACAGTCAGATGATTAGTTCTTGATATTTCGCTTGATTGTTTTTAAAATCAAAATCTATTGAAATGGAGTAATACAGGTGTTCCTCTAAAAGGCTACTCAAAGAAAGCCCTAATCCTGCTCTGTTTTGGTTTAATTCTTTGTTTACAAATAAAAGCTACTCCTGTCGATCAGACAGATCTTCCTTGCCTAGCTTTTTCCATTCGGAGAAATTTATACGGAAGTCTGCGACTGCTTGCACTTGAGAGTCATCTGAGAGACACACATGAAGTCTCTAACAACTATTTGAGGATTCAGTCAGAATATTCTAGGCAGGTAAGAACTAGCTTCAGCGGGTGATCTGAAATCACCCACATCGGATGCATTTAGAAATAAGGTCACAACCTGTGAGCCAACACAATTAAAGCAAATGTTAATTTCTCCGTAATTGGATATCTGACCTCCGCTCCTTGGAGAATGCAACTAGTATAGTAGACCGAGAATTGCCTTCTTGACTTCTCTCTAACTACCATCAAACAGATTGCCTTGACTCACACCCCTAAGTACAATGAGATTTCTTCTTTTTGCTTTTGACTTTGGAGGAGTGGTGGTGATGCTAGAGAGTCCTTTTGGTTCTTGAAGGCCTGCTGACACTCAGTTTTCCACTCGAAGATTTCGACCTCTCTAAGTGTTTTAAAGAATGATGCACGTCACCTGACCTTGAGTTGAACCTTATCGCCTCACCTTGAGATAAACCGGCTGAGAGCTGTAGTTTAGTTGATTAAATTTTGATCCTCTTAGGTATTTCTAAGAGCTGGCATGTCAATCAGTTTTTGGATTTTGTTGGGTTAACTTTTATGCCTTTGAGAGACAGAAGATAACCCAGAACATGCCAGTTGAGGCTCTAAATGTACACTTCAGGGTGTTAGGTTTAATATTATATTTTCTTAGAGTTTTGAATGATTCTTTTAATTCTTTTATGTGTTGTTCAGTCGATTAATTTTTCACAAGAACATCATGAATGTAGATTTCAATATTCTTTCCTTTTTTTATTAAAAAAAAATGAAATCCATCAAGCGCCAGTATGTTGCCATAACATTCTTAATTTTTAAGAGTATTACAATATAACAAAAAACTCCTTCAATAGAGATGAAGGTTGTCTTCTTAACGTTGACATGGTGAAACTTTTTATGATGATATCCTGAGAAGGCATTCAAGAAAATCATCAGGGAATGGACCACTTATATTGCATCCACTATGGAATCAATCCTTAGTAGGGGGTAGCAAATCTTTTGATAGGTGGCATTCATGTTCATGTGAAGTCTACGCACAACGACCACTTCTCATTTGCTTTCTAGACTGTTACGATATTTGAGACCCAAGTGGAGTACTACACTAATCAACCATATCTTGCCTCCGTTAGCTTCAAAACCTCCTCCCAGATAGGCTCAGCCAGTGCAGTCTCTGGGTTCTTGATATTCTACTTGATCAATCGAATGGTGCCACTCACGTTCAGTCGGTAGCAGGTGACATCAATCAATATTCCCAGCTTCTCCGCAGCAGACCAAACGAAGACATCATGATGATCCAAAAGCGTTTGTTTTAGCAGTTGTTTGTGTACTGCATCAAAGTTCTTATTAGGAAAGATTTACTATGCTCATTATTGGTGATAGTAATCTCCAGGGTTGTCTCGCTGGTCTTGACACCCCATTTCCCGAGGTTTTGTAGGTTGAGCGCCTCCTACTTCTTGCTCCCTATGGTTGAAGGCACTAAAACTGAGACTACTCCAGGTCTCTTTAGACTATGATCACCTCTCCGTCTTTTGGGAACTTGACTACTGTGTAGTAGGTGGACACTATGGCCTTGAAGCGGTTCAACAATGGTTTGTCGGACATGGCATTGTAGGTGGGAGGCAAATCCACTATCTTTTGACTCTATGAATTGCTTCTCACCCACTAACTAAAGTACTGTCAGTGGCATAATGCCTAGGGCCTCCTTCCTCTCTCTCATAAAAATTCGTACAGTGGGCCAGTCGGCACTGCTAGTTGGTCAGTCTGGAAAATAAGCTTATCAAATACTAACTTAAACAGAATGTTTATTGAGATGTGAGTGTAAATAAGGATATTTCCCACCTAGAAGTTGCTTATTGTTCATGTCACAATGATGGTGTCATTGTAGGAGTTTCCTTGGAGGGGAAAATCACAATCAGTGAATGTGAGGGGGGGAAAATACCCCTTATTTGCATGGAAACAACATTGTATAGCTTGTCCACCCTAGGGCTCTTATGAGATGCTCGGTGGGAGGACTCTATCCTTCAAAAGATAGCCAGGACTATCCCAGCAATATGAACAACATTTGTTCGAACAGGGCCGCTCAGGGCTTCTACTGTTGAGGTCTTCTCGTGCCACTGACTCGAGGCCCCCGACACGATTAACTCCTACAACTTTCCAACCCTGATGAGTTGAACCATTTTAGAGCTAACAACCTCTAGTTGGTGAAGAGTAGGCAACACTTAAATGCATCTGAGACCTTCAACGGGCACTTCGTGGACTTGAATGGGGCAATGTGGTCATTGGGATTTAACCGACCTCGATGTGCTTTAACGCTGAGAGCTTAAACTTCATCGTGAGTTCAACTTCAAAGATGTGGAGAGAGAAGGGATTTTCTGGCTGACTTAGAGCCTCAAAGCTCCCAAATCGCTACCTCTCCACTTGCACTAATCCAGTGTTTTCATGGTAATGTGAGGCTCTCTCGGGGTGTTCAACCTCCTATCATTGTGTGTCGGTGGCACCTCTTGAGAACGGTTATGCCCTTGGGGCCCCGATCTCTTTCTATGGACACGACGGCTCTGAGGACCTCCGCGATCTAGCATTACACCTGATCCATTATTTGAGGCCTTAACTGCTGCATTCTTTGTTGCATGCATTCCTCCATGTCTTCTCTAGTGTGTTCCATATTGGTTTCTTCTCTTCGACGACTCTTTTTCTTTGTGATCGTTGTGCTCCTCTTCTCGTCGATAACATGACTCCACGCTCACCGCACCATTTAGAATGTTGAATCCAAAACTATCTGGGAGACATGCCTAAGGAATTGAGCATGAGAAATAAGATGAGAGCAGAGAACTTGAAAAAAATTAATAAAATTGTGCGACATTTATTCATGAACTGAGTCTCTATTTATAGCAGTGTTACCCTTAGAGGTTCAGCTTCCTTCACTCAGAATTGCAGTTGCAAACAAAATCACGACAGAAGAGAATGCCAAATTACGACTAGAAGAATTGGAAAGCCTGGAAGGGAAAAGACTTGCAGCGCAACAGAATTTAGAACTATACCAAACTAAGATGGTTCAAGCCCATGACAAACTGGTCCGCCCAAGAACCTTCAAAGTTGGTGACTTAGTTCTCGTTCTCAAGAGACCTATCCTTGCACACCGCAAGGTAGGAGGAAAATTTGAACCCACTTGAGAAGGCCCGTTTGTGGTTGAAACAGTATACTCAGGAGGCTCCTACCAGCTAGTGAATTGCCAAGGAGAACAACTTATGCTTCCGATCAATGGACGATACTTGAAGAAGTACTACGCTACCTGATGTTTCGAAGGAATGAATTCTTCATCCCTAGAAGCACAGGCGAAGTAGTCACTTATGACTGGGTCCGAACCCAAAAATAATATAAAATGTGCTAAAATAATAATAAAATCTGAATAATAAAGTTTTCCTTATTTTCTCTTCCATATCAAAATCTCTTTCCTGATCTTATCCCACTTCATTCCTGTTAAATTTAAAAATATAAGAGTAATAAAAAAAAACTGTCTTTAATAAACATTTTCTTAATGTTCTTGTTCTTAGTACGACCCACGATCCTTTTCCTTGTCTTTTCGCAGGGAAATGTCGAACGGACGGTTGGTCTTGAACTTTAGAAATGGCGTAAGCCTTGCACTCGACGAAAAGAGGGTGAAAGATGGAGCGATAATCGAGATTGACTCAGACTTCGCACCAGCGGGCTTGCAATATGAGGAAAGTGACCGGGTCCCGAGTTGACCGAGAGGAACCGCCCAGTCGGACAAGAATGAAAGTGAGTGGCCCAAGCCACCAATCCGACAGACGAAGAAAAGGAAAACAAACACTGAAGAAGACAAGAGAATCAAGTCTGTAGTCGCTTCAGCAGAGGGCAGGCTTGTCAGCGCCGCGCCCACAGAAACTCAGGAAATACAAAGAGCTACTCTCACAGCAACCCAACGAAGAAATAAAAATCGCCGTATCCGTAAGATGTTAACTAAATTAGCAGCGGACCAGCGCGACGAGGTTGTTGCTACTGCCAGTACATACACTTCAAGGACACCGGTTCACCAGGAACCTGAAGAAAGGAGGCCAGCTCCTAGGATAACAGAAGAGACCAGAGAAATCTCAAGAAGATCAGAAGAAAGAAGGCTACCACGTCATCAGATAGAACCACCAATAAAGCATAACCTTGTTGCAGAAGCAACCCCGGAGGATGTCCCGACGGACATCATCCCCGAGGAGCCGAGGTATGCAGGAGAACGTGAAGGGATTGAGCCGTATATCCCACAATACGTCACTGTGCCCCGCCATTTGCGGATTATTCCGGAATACGAGCTGGAAAGAATGCGGAATGTCGAAAAGAAAACTTTTGAATACTTCGAGAGAATCAGAGGCAGGAGGATCAATATACTAGAAGGCCTCGAGCTACATACAGACGTGTTCTCAGAATACGAACAACAACAAATCGTGGACAGTATCCGGGATTTGAAAAGAATGGGCCGAGCAGGCTGCCTAAGAGAAAACACTTACTCGGAACCCCAGAGATGGATGCCCGGGAAAGGTAGAATTACAATGCAATGTGGATGCTGCTACAACTTCGCAGAAGACAGGAAGGGAAACCCACCGGAATACTCCGTCATGGCCGAGTGGATCCAATGCCATTAGTCATTAAAAGGATGGTAAAAAGAATGATAACATGGAGGGTACTGCCAGCAGATTGCATACCCAACAGCTGCATTATTAACATTTACAAGAAGGGTGACTGCATACCCCCGCACATAGATCACCGCGACTTTGTCAGACCTTTTTGCACAGTTTCTTTCCTGAACGAGTGTAATATCATGTTCGGATCTGACCTCCGGATAGCAGGCCCAGGTGAGTTCCGAGGGCCAGTGAAGATACCATTACCGGTAGGTTCCGTCATGATACTGAAGGGCAACGGAGCAGATGTCGCTAAACATTGCATACCAGGAGTACCAGTGAAGCGGATCTCAGTTACTTTCAGAAGGATGGATGACGGAAGACACCTTACCACTTCCGACCGGACCCGGAGCTAGAGAGCCTCCGGCCTTACGAGCTGTGAGTTACATGGAAAATATCACACCTCCAACGTACATCCACACGGCATCCTTCCCAAGGATGGCTTGGAAGGTGATGTTATTGACCATGTACCTCACTATTCAGACATGGATTTCTGACAGATACCTTTTTTTGGATGGATCGACAAAGATCATACATAGTCCGTTTTGAATCTACATGGATTGTATGAGATGTATTCCAGATCGAGTTGTATGATGTATCTTCAACATGATTGGAATGAAAGTGACCATGTCACATTTTTGGCCTTCACCTCTTTTGTGCAAATTTACTGGGAAACGCCATTAAAGTTAAATGAACTTCGAACAAATAACATAAAAGAATTAAAAAAAAGAATAAAAGAAAACTTTCCTTAAAAATCTAAAAATGATGAACACCAAATTCACATGAACATTAAATAAACGATAAAATAAATTTGAATCGTTAACAGACAAACAAAATGAACATAGATTTCAAATAAAATCTCAATCAAATTTCAAATTCAATTCCAGATCTCAAATCAAATCTCAATCAAATTTCAAATTCAATTTTCCAGATCTCAAATCAAATCTCAATCAAATTTCAAATTCGATCTTCCAGATCTCAAATCAAATCTCAATCAAATTTCAAATTCAATCTTTCCAAATTTCAAATCAAACCTCAATCAAATTCAAACTCAACCTTCCAAATCTGAAATCCAATCCGTTCTATTCTCTCCCTTGTCTGGGATGGAAGCGGTTGATTCCATTGACACGGATCGAATCTGATGGCGAGGGATTGTATCCAATCTAAACCAGCAACTTCCGATCAACTCTTTTGAATGGGATATGTAGCATCTACATATTCCCTCCTAATCTATTTCCTTCCATGGAAGTCTTTTACAACTTTCATGAAATTCTAGAAGCACCAAAATTCCACACTTTTCAAATCAACACTACAAATCTTTGTAAAATCAATTACTATTCAAAATCAAACTTTTGGGGTTGAGGATTTTACATCCGAGACTGCATTGCTTTAGGATTCTTTCCCTATCGCAATGAAATACATCAAAATCAAATTCTTGGGGTTGAGGATTTTACATCCGAGACTACATTGCTTTAGGATTCTTTCCCTATCGCAAAGAAATACATCAAAATTCAAACTTTAGGGGTTGAGGATTTTACATTCGAGACTGCATTGCTTTAGGATTGTTTCCCTATCGCAATGAAATACATCAAATTCAGACTTTTGGAGTTGAGGATTTTACATCCGAGACTGCATTGCTTTAGGATCATTTCCCTATCGCAATGAAATACATCAAATTCAGACTTTTGGAGTTGAGGATTTTACATCCGAGACTGCATTGCTTTAGGATTCTTTCCCTATCGCAATGAAATACATCAAACTTTTGGGGTTGAGGATTTTACATCCGAGACTGCGTTGCTTTAGGATTCTTTCCCTATAGCAATGAAATACATCAAAATTCAAATTCTTGGGGTCGAGGATTTTACATCTGAGACTGCATTGCTTTAGGATTCTTTCCCTATCGTAATGAAATACATCAAAACCAAACTCTTGAGGATAAGGATTTTACATCCAATACCGCATTGCTCTGAGATCTCTCCTCATTGTAATGATTCAATCCAATCAATTCAATTTTCTTTTGAGGTTGAAGATGTTACATCTAAAACCACAAAATTCCAATTTTCATTTCAAGTTCAAATCCCTTCAAATTAATTTTAACAAAACTTCAATTTAAATTGAAACTCAAACTAAAATCTAAGCTCACACATCAAAACTTAAACTGAAACAAAATGAAATCTAAATCGAAATTACCCCAGATTATGTGATTTGGGATTCACCTCCTTTTCCTTTCCCCAGCAAGAGTTCATGAATCTCCAGTCTCGGAGATATACTAGACACTCCCTAACGGAAACTCTTCTACTTTGTCCTAAGTTTGTCACTTGGACGTTTGTGTTAGTTTTGTTGATCGCTTCGGTCAACACCAATACGCGCGGTGTGCTCCGTCAGCTCACCACACCTATTGGGGTCCATTTGTTGACCTCATTTTTGATGAGGTCTTCTCTTCTTCTCTTTAGTACTTAGGATCTAGCCTTAGGCTTTTCCTTTCATCATCCTAGAGGATTAGAATTAGGACCCATCACTTAGAAATTCAAACCACTTCTTAACTCCCTGCAAACTCCACAAACTTGATTGTAGACCCCTAATCACCTAGAGGGTTGAAATCAAATGTGGAAGTTTAAAGGATGAGTTCCTATAGGACTCTTTGGCCTTAGGACTACCCTGGGTGGCCTAGTCTGGTGAAGGGCTGACTTACACTACACCTATACACTACACTTTTACACACCTCCTAAAACTACACCCATACCCAACTTGATCTCCTGACTCATGAAAGTGATCCACATGGATGGTCCTTAACCCCTCAGCCCTTGGCTAAGAGGGTTAGGAACAACATAGTGGATGACTCAAATGAGTCCCTTCATGGCTCATGTGGGCTTGATATGGTTTCATGGCTCAACCAAAATGATTTTATTCCACTTACATTTACCCAATCTTCAATTTTCCAAATTTTAAATTTTTGACCCCCGGGACCCTACACCCGCCTAGCCTACCCGAAACCCTTGAAATCACCTAAATTTTTCAAAAATCCCAAATCACCCAAAATTCCTCAAAACCAATCCCAAACATTTCCACAATACTCAAATTGATCATCCATACCCAAAAATACCAAAAATTCCAAAAATACTTCCCAATACCCTCCAAATACCTAAAATACCCCTCTTGACCTAAAAATCCAAAAATTCAGAAAATTCCCAGAAAATTCCAGAAAATCCCAAATATTCCCATTTTGTTCAACTACACCATGGGCTAATTTTGTCAATTTACCCTACTTTTGTCAAAACCCACAATTTGACCCATTTTAACCCTAAGTGAACCCAATGTCAAACCAAACCTACCCAATTGACCCAAATTCTGGTCCAATTCAATTCTAAACTTCAATCCAACATTCCCAACACCAATCTAGACCAAATCCAAGTTCAATTTGATTGACATTTGGATCCAATTTCACTTTTGGCCTTAAAGCCCAATTTGGACCCATGACCCAAACCTAACCCAAACTCACCCAATTCAAGTCCAATTAACCCCAAATCTTTTCCAAACCTCCCTTAACATCCCTACAAACAAAACCTTAAGATGATTTGCCCAAAATTTAGACCCAAACCCCACTCAAGTTCAATCCAAAGCTAAAAGGCCCAATTTTGACCTTAACCCAAACCTAACCCAAATAAGCCCAAAACCCAAAATCAAAACCAAACTAAAGCCAAAACTTCTTTGAAACACTCCCATAAACATTTCCCAACATTTATTTTACATCAATTTCAACTCTAGCCCAACATTGGCCCAAGTTAGCCCAATTTGACCTATATTGGCCCATTCACCAAAGAAACCCAAATTCAACCCAATTCAAACCTAAATCACTCTCAATTTGCTTCAAATCACTCATGACACATCTATGAACTAAACACAACATTTGTTTGGCCCAATCCTTCACAAAATTCCCATCCATAAATTTATTTTTAAACCAAAACCCACTTTCTTAAACCTTCCTAAAAGCCCAAATTTCATGCTAAAGCCCATATGACAAATTCTTCTCATCATACCCTTAATTAAAATCATCCCTAAAGTTCAAATCAATCATCAAATGATTCCAAATCAAGCCATGTGCCAATTCCCATCAAAATACCAAAATTTTCTTAAATCCATTTCCATGAAATTGACTTAACTTTTCCCAAGCCAAAGATGAGCCATGAAGCCATGCATGAGCCACATGGGAGCCATGAGAGCCATGGAATCTACTTTCCACCTCACCATACCCAAGATGGCAAGAGGAGGAGGCCCTTTCCATATTCTCTTAAGAGTGATTAACCACTTCCATGACTCCACTAAACCATGCTTAAACTTAATTGTACTTGGATTGTGACTTGACCCCACTAATCAAGCTGATCCAAGTGACTTTCCCTTCAGCCCAAATTGGCCTTGGAGGGTGGACCTAACCCAAAACCAAGGGTTGACCCATTAAGACCCAAAACTAGCCCTTTCCCATTCCATTTTGATTCAAACCCTTTACACATGTCCATGGCCAATTGACTGCACAAACCTCCAGCCCTGACCCACCTGGACCTGAGGGTGACCCATGCCTGTCGGCCAGCCGCTTGGGTCACCGAAAAACACCATGGTCGAGACCTTGGGAGGAGCCAAACTTTGGAATTCTACCTTGCTGGGCTGCCCCATGCCTAATGGCCACCATGGCTGTTCTTCCCATGCCCAGAGCAGCTGATCCCAACCCTTGGCCATCCCTGTGAGGCTCTCCAGCCACCTCTATTTAAACCCGACACCCTCACAGCCATGAGAGGAGAGTTGCACAAACCTTGCCGAAACTCTGCCAAAATTGTTCCAAACCCTACTCCATACTTAGAGCAGTTGATCCCCAGTGTATATTTGCCCTAATCCCCACCAACAGAATCCAATTTCTCAACTGAAATTTCATCCAAAACCAGAACACTTTGCCACAGTGAGCCAATCCTCAAATTGACTGGTCCTACACCTTCACTGGACCAAGAGGAGAAGTTTCCCACCGAAAGCCCCATCTCCGGAGCCACCCAGGTTGTTCCAGGCCTCCAAGCTTTATGATCGACTGTGGTCACTTTCATAGCTAGGAAATTCACCAAACCAGTAGACTTCATCTGGAGCTTACTGGGATCCAATCGAAGGTGACACAACCCTCAGATTGAAGCCACACTTCTCTGAGCAAAGGTATGAGCTAATTCTTCATCCCGAGCTTCTGGAGATTCTCCATTTCGAATGCTTTAATTTCAATGCATGATCACCGTATAGATGTGTTCGTCTCTTCAAGACGAATCCATAGAGCACAAGAACACGAAAATTCGTTAAGTATTGAGTGAGATATTAGGGATTTAGTGTGGACGGATCTCGGGTGAGGACGCTTGTGGAAGATGAACCGATGCCGTTCATTTAATACACGCGCGGACGAACGGCCAGGATCGCGCCGGATGAGGAGACAGAACGATACAGCGGGCCCCCGGAGTGCTGAATCGGATGGCGGCGTCGAATCATAATGCGCCACGCGGGGTTTCGGAGCTGCCAAGGTTGACGCGGCGCCGCGTGGATAAATAGAAAATTAGGGTATTTTCTGATTTATTTAATTCCCTAAACTTCAAAAATGCATAACTTTGTGTAGAAAAATCACAAAAATAAAATAAAAATACCCTCTTGCTCAGTGAACAGAGGAGAATAATGTGGAAAACAAATCATTTAATTTCATCAAGTATTTTATTTTTAATAATTTGTTTACCCTCTGCATTATTTTAATTCTCCATGCATATAGGAAATTCACCATGCATGAGACCATAGGGCTTTTGAAGCCTCTGAATTTGGGAACATTCCCTGAATTTTCCAAAGTCAGAAGCCATCCCTATGAGAAGTTATTGATTTTTCAAATTCATGTTATCGTTTTGAGTATTTTAAATCCAATAATTAGAATGTTGTGAAATAAATTCTAGGAAAATTTGGTGATGTCTCTTATGACCAGAGGACCCTAGGAAAAATAGGTTTTGAATTAGTTCATTTAAAATAACCCTAATTAGCTTAAACACCCAAAATAGCTTCTTAATTAATTAGAGCTAATCATACATCAAATTGACTTGAAATCAATTCTCCACTGACCTTTAGGATTAGAGGAACCCACCATAAAAATTTGAAGTCAATTCAACTTGGTTAGCCCTACTAAATGAGTTGATTAAGCCATTTAGCCAATTTAAACTTTAAAAATTCATAACTTTCAAAATACTTTTCAAAAATTCACCAAATTGGTTTTGGAGCCTCTCTGATATCAGGGGAATTTAAGAAAATTAAAATTTCAATTTTCTAAAAAAGTTGATTTTTTGTATTATTTTAATATTTTAATAATTAAAAAATAATAAAAATCATAAAAATAATAAAATTCACCAAAATGTCACAATTTGAATTCTAACCACTTAGGAACAAACCCCATATTTTTCTTAGGTCTATTTAATGAGATATTAAATTTTAAAGCCCTAAGGTAATTTTAAAATTAAAAAAAAATGTATTTTTTAGCATTTCCACTAAAATAATTCTAATAAATCAAAGAAAAATCAGAAAATTGTAAAAATTGATTCTCTGATTTCCTTGATATCAAAGAGATTTTTGAAAAATATAAATTTCATTTTTTAACCTTTATTTTATTTTTAAATTAATTAATACTCCAAAAATTAAAATAATTATAATAAAAATAATATAATTCAAAAAATCACCAAAATTAATCTAAGTAGTCCTCTGGTTATTAGGAATATCCCATAATTTTCTTAAGGATAGAAACTTTCCCTTGGTCATATTATTAAATTTTCCTTGGAAATCCCTATTTTCCACCAAAAATAATTACATAAAAAAATTAAATACAGAAAAATCACATTTTCTCCTCCCATGTCTTTATTGACATATGAGTGAAGTCACATAAAAATTTCAAGTTCATTTAAGCTCAATTTAGTGAGTTATGAAATTATTAAGCTTGAAGGGCAAAATGGTAAATAAAATTTTAACCCTTAATTAAAACTTTAGGTTTAATAAAATTAAAAAGTAAAATATTTGATCTTAATCTGATTTGGATGATTGAAATTTAAATAATTAAAGGGTAGAAACTTATTAAACAATTTAAAAATGATTAAAATAAACCTTAATTAAATAATTGATTAAATTTGGAAGAATAATAAAATTGGAATTATTAAAATAGGGATATTATTAGGAAGAGATTTGTTCTTTAATTTAAGAATCCCTAAATTAATCATCTCAATAATATTTAATCCCCAATTAAAATGATAATTTAAATTTAAGTTTTAAAATTTTAAAGGACTTAATCATTAAAATTAAATTAAAAGTTAAATTATTAAACTCTTTTTAAATTTTCAATTAAATTAAAATTAAAAATAAAATTAAATTAAAGATTAAATTAAATTAAATCAAATAAATTAAATTAAATTAAATTAAACAAATTAAATTAAATTTAATTTAATTAAATTAAAATTAAATTAAATTATTTAAATAATATTAAATAAAAAAATAATAATTAAATTAAATTAAATTAAATTAAATTAAAATAAATTAAATCATATTAAATTAAATTAAATTAAATTAAATTAAAAATAAAATCAAGTTAAAATTAAAATTAATTTAAATTAAAATTAAAACTAAATTAAAAATTAAATTAAATTAAAGTTAAATTAAATTAAAAATAACATCACCTAAGACATGAAAGAAATTAAATATAAAGCAACTTGAACACTATTCCAAATTTAATCCGATAACTGAAATTAAACTAAATCACAAACCATTTGAACACCAATTTGCCCTCGAAAGCTTTGGTTACCATAACTCCTAAACACAACATTAAATGAAATGTTACTTCACTTATAGGATATTCAAATGTCCTAGTTCACTGAGTAAGATAACAACAAAACTTAACTAAACCTCGGACGATTACTTCACTCGATTAATTAAATCCATTTGGACTTAAAACAATCCTATCAGTATTGAAAAGATGTTTAAGATTCTCCTTAAGCACTTCCTCAATATGATAGGATACTTACAAGAACAATTGAACTTAATTATTCTTTGATGAAGAAAATCGTCCTCAAACCAAAACACAAGAACCTAGACGTCATAGGAAATGACTAGCTATAGGATTAGGAATTTGGTAGAAAACCATAACCCTTCCCTTAGCTTTACCTAGGAACTTGCTTAAATATTCTAATTGTGTTTTAAGTGCAGCTTGGGATGACGGGAAGACCCTCCAGGTATGCTTTTATTTTATTGCAATTTACCTTATTGCAATTTATTTAATCGCATCGCACTTACATTTCTTGCATGATAAACAACTGTTGCATGAAAACCCACACCTTTAGGATAGTCCCTAAAACTGAAACCAAAACTAAATTAAAAGTCATTACAAGATAAAATTCACCGCCACAACATCTCAAAATATAAAACAACTCAAAATTTAATCACAAACAGAACACAAAATTGCAATTACAACTAAATTAAAACGTCTTGTTGGATGATCGGGAATACCTCGGATGATGTAACCTACGTGTTGCTAACGGGATTTCCCACAGTCTAAATGAAAGTGTGGAACTCATTCAGTTGAGTTTAGCAAATTCATCTGGACTAAGTGAATCCGATAAAAATAACGATGCCGGAAGGATGGAACCGTGGGATCTTAACCGGTGTTGTTATAATCAACTTTAAGATTTGTTTTAAATAAAACATAAAAAACACTTGGAAATTAAGATTTTCTCTAAACCAAAACACTTTTCTCATCTCCTGATTTATGACTTCTAAAACTAAACCTCTGCAACAACAAGGAGCTCGGAGCATGGTGGGCAGCACGGCCATCGTCATCAGCAAAACCTGAGTCTACTTCAGTAAAACTTTCCTAGAATTAAACAACCAAGCCATAGGACTTCGAGGTAGTTTGCCTAGTGCAACATAAATCCTCAACCTTTTGTTAGGCATTTGCATTGCAAATTAAGCCCTAACCGGTTTTAGGATTCCGAGGTAGTCGTCCGATACGACATAAACCCTCACATCTTCGAGGATATTTGTATGATTTTATCATACAAATATAAGTCCAAATTAATTAAAATTGGCAAGATTGAAATACTAAATAAACATTAGGACTTTCCTAAATTCAAGCCAAACAATAGGATAGTCGGGAAATTACCGAAGTTCGCTTCGAATCTGTGATTTCTCCTACCTTTCTTCCTTTGAATTCCCAAAACAAAATGTTCCAAATTTGATCCATTCCCTATTGAAATTTCAAAATTCAATCCCTTGAAAACCTTAAACTTTGAAATTCTTGAGAGCAGAATTACTGATTATTATCGAGAGTTTTCTTAGGTGATTCCCGTCACTTAAGATATAATTAACTATAGGGGCTTGCCCTTATAGGGAATTTTAAAGAACCTGAGTAATATAAACCCCGTTTAATGCTTTCATATTAAGCGGGGAATTTGTCGGCTTATAAAATTAGTTCGCGGACCAAACGGATGTCACAAATCTTCTAGTTTGTTTAATCGAGCCCCACCATCAAGCAGAGTGTCTATCCTTAGGGATAGATACACGGTTTGTGGTGCGGTGCTCGTTTATATAAACTATTTGGGATGTGAGATCGATTTGATTTCATATCTTAAAATTTTCAAATTTAAAATTATTTTCAAAATCAAATACTACTTTTCAAATTATTTATTTAAATTAAATTAAAAATTCGCCGACAACTTCTGTCAGGCGACCCCCTTTTCAAAATAAAACGCACGACCTAAAAATATGCCGACAATTTCTGGCGACTCTGCTAGGGACTAGTTCCTCTCTCCATTTTGATCAGATGGTTTTGCTTTCAAAAAATCGGTAGTGTATCCATGTTCCTAGTGGATCAAACTACCCTTCTTTCCGTTGGAATACTATGTTCATTTCTACCTTGAACAAGTATAGCCAACATTTTCTCGGATTTAGGAGCCACTGTTTAGACACCCCTAAACAGAGAGGTTCCGAGATCCTTTACCTCATTTCTGAGGTGGGGTGGACCCCCAATAGGTGTTAGTTTAGGAGCGATCCTTCGAGTCGAGAAGTCTTGCATAAGACTTTCTTTTCCTTTCCAACTCTGAATCGGGTTCATTACCTTCTCTACACCATTGAACATTCCGTTCTAAATAAAGAAACCCTCTAATGAATGACAATTTTAATAAATAACTCCTTCTTATAAATACATGAACAAGAATGTGTTCGGACTCTTTTCGATTCCTTTCTTTTCGTCCTGATGAGAAGAAGCATAACTTGGGATTGACAATCAGAATCTACCACCGAAATGGAAGCCCCAAAGCCGATTTTCTCCTTCACCAATGGATTGGACTTCGCCGTTTACAAGGATGAGTCGCCCGACAATGGGATCATCCGGTTTGGACAAGGATTCGAGAACACAAATGTCAAGATCACCGACGTTACCCTTTTCGCGCCGACAAACAAAGTATCCGAATCGAGAGACCTTTGATCGAGTTCGACCTTAGGTCAACTCAAGAGTTTCCTCCCCTGCAAAAGATTCCAATCGAGAGGAGTATCGTTGTCCACGTGAAGGACTCGTTGTTGCTACCCCCACCGGTCTAGTTGTTTCGCACCTACCCCGGCTTCTGCCAAATTAAAGGGGAAGGAAATCCAGAACTATGGTGAACCTGTTACCGTGGAGGGTACAAACCTTCCTGTGAGACCTTCTATTTTTGAAATCGGGTCCAGCTCGAGAATTCCATCACTAACACGGACCCAAAGAAGGAATAGAAGTAGGAAGATTGCCAGGAAGGCCAGAGCTGCTGAAGTCGCTTTCTTAGAAGAAATCCCTGAATACACACCACTACCTGAATACATACCATTGCCTGAAGATACACCCCTTTTGGAAGGAAGTAGATTCCATCCCCTTTCTGCCGCAGCTCACGAGGAAAATGACCGCAGGATTGTTTCTACATTACCTCGACCCGCATACTACAGTGACGATGAGAAGAAAAGGGCTAGGATTACACCATTTGCCCGACTACGGATCGTGATCGAGAAGTTAGCAAAGAAAGAGAAATGCCTCGTATCGGAGATTTTAAGAAGGATAGGGCGGGTGACGATCAAATCCCATCTTGGGCCACGGTAGAACCTCGCCACAGTTACGAGAAAAGCCAAATAAAAGGATGAAGGCTAGTCCGCTCGTCGTTGTTTCGGGGTTACAGATTAGGGAGAATACCACCTTCCGACATTTGGCCGACGGACCATCCGGTCCTAGACCTTCCGTCGCTAGAAGGATGGTATGGTGTCCCACTACTGGACAACTAAAATTGAAACAACAACCTGAGAAGGAAAGTCTCGTCAGGAGACTTGAATCTTTCTTCGCTACTGCAGTAAAGGGGACTCATGAGAAGGGAACCTGACAGCTATCACACGACAACTGCAAGGATGTGCAGAAAGGACTGCTAGAGGATGTTATGGAAAAGTTGAGGACTGATATCGGACGATTAGCAAAGGAAAGAGAAGAGAAATTCGGAGATGAGATTGATTCATCAGAGTTTATGGATGAAGAGTATGCAGAAATTAACATGGTCGAAACACGAGCTTCGTCAGCTTCACAAGGTGCTCCTGCAGCCGCAGAAGAGAGGAGCCGAAGTAATGAGGAGGCGACTTGAAGAGAAAGATGACACGATCGCCCAAATGGCGAAGAGGATGGAAGAGATGGCTGTAGCCCTAGCCACTCTCCAGAGTCAAGTGCAACCCCAAAGAGAGACACCCCAGAGGTCATTCACATTGTAGACGGAGGAAAGGAGATTACGTCCGTCAACGGGGATGATCAGTTAAAGAAGGATGCGACACAAAGCATGATTCCAGAAAAGGATATCAAGAGCTTGGTGGAACAGCAGGTGCGAGAAACCTTAGCACAATCAAAGAGCGGGACATCCATCCGGACGGGTAGACCTTACCCTGAAGAATTTGACGTTGTCCAATACCCGAAAGGCTTCGTACCACCTCTGTTCAAGACCTTTGATGGAACCGGAACCCCGACGGCATGTTGCACATTTTCGTGCCGATTGTTGCAATGCCGGCGGAAGTGATGCATTACTATTCGGACAATTTGTCGGCGACTCGTCGGGGATCGCCTTTGATTGGTATGCAGAATTATCGAATGGTTCGGTGAAGACATTCTCAGAACTAGAGAACCTCTTCATCAAGCGATTTGCCGGAGCTCAGCACCACATCACTATAGGTGATTTAGTGGTAGAGAAGCAGAAGCCGAATGAAACTTTGGTGGATTACATACTTCGATGGAGGAACCTAAGTATGAAGTGTGAGCCACAACTACAAGAACGAGCATGCGGTCGGCATCTTACTTAAGAGCATTCACGGCCCGATAAGCACTTCTCCTCAAGGGATTTACTATTAAGACTTTTGAGAAGTTGTTAAGCAAGGCCGGAAGCTTGCAAGAGGAGGCGAAGCAATTAAGTTTCGCCGATAAGACGGACAAGCAAAAGCCCGTGAAGACTTTTTAAAAGAAATCCGGGATTGTTGCAGCGAGTCGACAAAGGCAAGCAACCGATACAAATATCGTCCGAGCGGCCGCGAAACCTCAACGTAATTATCAACAACCCCGACCCGGCTATCGGTCATCTCCACGAGTATGAACAACCGCCTCGTCCGCGAGCGTACATTAAGGGAGCTTCGAGCGAGGAGTATCCGTTCAAGAATGAGGCGATGCCGAAGATGTTCCGTAGTCGATGAAGACTCCGGATTTCCAATCGCCAGAGCCTAAGAGACCGGAAGAAGTCAACAAGAGAGGTGATCCCAACTTTTGCCCTTACCACCGGATGCTTGGACACAAGATAGAAGATTGTATTACCTTCAAAAGTTGGCTCAACGACAATCTTCGGAAAGGGAATATAACGATCCCGAAGGAATACATGAAGGAACCCCAGAAAGGAGGTTCCCTCAATGTTGTCTCGACTGATCTCAATGTTCCGATAGATCCCTATGCGACTGATGATAGATGGACTACCGCTTGGACAAGGTCTTCGAAAAAGATTTTGGATCACATCCAAACCGCTTCGGTGCGAGCCTCAATTCAGAGTTCGAAACCTGTCAAGTCGGCACTATCACTTGCGATAGAAGAACCACCTCAACAAGAGACGATTGAAGAGAAGAAGATGATTGATGAAGAAGAGAAGACCGAGGCTTCTAAGGCTAGGCTAGGGGCTGCTTATCCTAGGATAGTTGTTTCGGATTCGGGGGAGAAATCCCTCGAACCTCTTCGGTGGGATCTTATAATGATAAGGGTTATGGCGTTGGCTACGTTTTGACTGTTTCTAATGATTACGTAACTAGCGACAATCCGGACATCGATTTCGATACAAATGACAATTCTTAAATCATACACAATCTCGACAATCACAATGACGAAGAAGACATCCATCAAGGAGGCTACGAGAGTTCAACAAGCAACGAATCTATTTGCGAGTTTCGAGGAGCTTCAGTCACAATAGAGTTAGAGCCTTCAGACTCTGAAGCTAATCCAGAAGAACCTGTCATTCCGGTTCAGAAGGAAACACCAGCAAACTCAATACTAGAGTCAGAAGAAATTACAGAAGTTAATTTAAGAAGTGGAAGAGTTCTACCTCCGAGAATGGGTCCAAAGGACAAAGGAAAGCAGGTGGTTGTTCAAGAAGAACCAACCCCGACAGAAGAAATACCCATTCGAGAAGAAATCGAGACACATGGAAATAAAGTGGACTACAATGTGCTAGCCCATCTTAGGAAACTTTCGGCCAAACTGAGCATCTACGACGCCCTCATCTTATCAAAGGAGATTAGAGAAGCTCTGATCAAGGCCTTACTTGATCCGGAAATTTGCTTAGCTCAAATGACCGGAGATTCCTTAGATGAGGTTTGCTCGTTAAAGGAACAGCGAGGTGTCACCTTCACGGACAATGACCTACTACTTGGGACGACGGATCACAACCGACCGTTGTACATTTCGATTACAAATGGGAAGTTTACACTCTCCGCAGTATTGGTGAATCCGGGAGCATCAATCAATATAATGAGTCTTCGAACACTAGCATATTTGGAAATTGATGCTCGCGAGCTCGAAGCCGACAAAATGTTATTAAGAGGATTCAACCAGAAAGGAGAAAGAGCCCTCGGATCAATAACACTACTAATGAAGACCGGTGACTTAGCAAAGACAACCGCAAAATTTCACATAATTGATTTAGAAACGTCATTCAACGCTCTACTGGGCCGACCATGGATACATGAAAACAGGATGGTACCACATCTCTACATCAGTGCATCAAATACTACGATGGAGGGGAACAGTGCATCAAAGGTGACTTACAACCATTCTCCGTACATGAAATTGGAATTCATGAAGATGCAGCTTATTATGCACCTCCGAAGAAAACAATCTTCTCCAGAGATACCATAACGAATGAAGCAAAGAAAGTTCGGGACGACGAAGAACTCGAAGTTCTAGTCCAACGAGTCACTCACCACTCCCTTACGGCGAGATGGTGAAGGTTTCTCCACAACTCGCATCCGAGGTCGAGGCCGGGGACGAGGTCGTGGCAGAGACGTTAGGACAGTTGGACAGAGGAAACCAGCCATCAATGTTGATTGGGAAGACAGTTCTGAAGAAGAAAAAGAGATCAAGCAAGAAGCATCGACAATAAGTCGGAAGAAGCCGCAATTCAGGATCCCGCTCGAAGATGAGAAGAACAAAGAATACGAATCGATGTACGAGAAGATTAACCACTATGTACATACTATGACCCTGACCCCGATCCATTCTAATAAGATCGAGGGTATGGTGGTCAAAGAGGTACGTAGCGGCGGTGCAAAGCCAATTAAATTCTACCGTGGTGCTCCTTCCTCCAAAACTGAAAATAATGTACAATTTGAAGATGTCACTTCATCAGAATTAATGGAATTACCTTTTGAGTGGTACTCTCCCCGTGTTCAAAAGTTAATTCGGCGTGGTTTCTTACCTCGACAATGGACAAAAGGTCAATCACAACATTTTGAAAAATTATGGAATAACTCCGGTCGTCCACCCAACTCAAAGCATGGTCTCGGATTCGGCACGGTAGGATCGGTTGACGATACTGAATTTTGCTTGGTTGTCACTTGCGAGTCTAATGAAAACTGCATGGAAACTACAGAAGAATTTCAAGATTTACAAATTGGAGACGCTCCACCAGAATTCAAAGAAGAAATTAAATCTACAATAGATGAGTTAACGAAAGTTAACTTAGGTACTAGCGAAGAGCCTAGACCTACTTTTGTTAGCTCCTTACTCAATAAAGAAGACTCCGAAGAAATAATCAAGTTATTAATGGAATTTAAAGACTATTTTGCTTGGAGCTACGATGAGATGCTGAGTTTAGCTCCGAGGTCGCAGTCCATAAGCTAGGAGTAGATCCTACTACGTCCCGTCGGACAAGGTTCCGGAAGAATGCGTCTAGAAATCGAACAACAAGTCATACGCGAAGTTAAAAAGCTAATAGACGCCAAATTTGTCCGTGAAGAACAATACCCGACTTGGTTAGCCAATGTGGTGCCGATCGAGAAGAAGAATGGTCAAATCGAATTTGTGTGGACTTCGGAGATTTAAACAAGGCATGTCCAAAGGATGAATTCCCTCTACCAATCCCGAATTAATGATCGACATCGCTTCGACACATGAAATATTCTCATTCATGGATGGATCTTCGGGATACAACCGAGATAAAAATGGCTCCGGAAGATGAAAAGCTTACAACATTCGGAACGCCGATCGGAGTATATTGCTACACGATGATGCCATTCGGACCGAAGAACGCGAGAGCAACATACCGAAGAGCGATGACAAGAATTTTCGATGATCTCATCCACAATCAAGTCGAATGCTACGTGGACGATGTGGTCATCAAAAGCAAAGTAAAGGACAACCACCGTATGATTTGAGAATTTTTTCGAACGATTAAGACAATTTAACCTTAAGATGAATCCCTTAAAATGCGCCTTCGGCGTCACCTCCGGGAAATTCTTAGGATTCGTTGTCCGACATCATGGAATTGAAATCGACCCGGAAAAGATTAAAGCTATCTTAGAAATGCCGCCTCCCAAAACCTTAAAGCAACTACGATCTTTTCAAGGGAAGTTGGCATATCTTCGACGCTTTATCTAGAACTTGTCAGGTAGGTGTCGGCCTTTCTCGGCATTAGTTAAAAAGGACGCCAAATTTATTTGGGAAGAGAAATGCCGAAAGGCCTTCGAGGACATTAAACAATATTTAATGACACCTCCCGTCTTAGCGACCCCATTCTCGGGTAGACCGCTGATACTTTATACCGCGGCTTTAGACGACTCTCTCGGAGCCTCGTTAGCCTGTGTCAATGATGAGGGTAAAGAAAATGCTCTTTACTACCTAAGCCGCCGTTTACTTCCGACGGAAATAAGGTATCCCGCAATTGAAAAGCATTGTTTGGCCCTGATCTTCGCCGCTCAAAAGCTCAGGCACTACATACTTTCTCATAAGGTCAACCTAATCTCGAAATTTAATCCATTGCAATACTTGATGACTCGTCCAACGCTTTCCGGCAGACTTGCCAAATGGTCTATGATATTATTGCAATTCGATATAACTTTCGTGCCTCTTCGTGCCGTAAAGGGACAAGTCCTAGCAGACTTCCTCGCAGCACACCCTTTGCCGGCAGAATCTCCTCTTAATGGCGACTTGCCAGATGAACAAATAATGATCCTAGAAGACCCTGACGATCGACGTTGGGAATTATATTTCAACGGAGCATCTTCAACACACAAAGACGAAGAATCGCAAGTGATAGTGCCGTAAGGCGGTGGATCGGATTAATCTTTATAACACCGGAGCGAGGGATGTTAAGATACTCCTACCACTTGACCGAGCCGTGTACAAACAACGAAGCAGAATACGAAGCCCTCATAACAGGACTGGAATTAGCTATTCAAATGGCGATAACAGACATCAACATCTACGGGGATTCGCAGTTAATCATTCAATAGATCGCCGGACAGTACAGAATTTTAAAGCCAAGACTCGAGCAATACTTGTAGTATGCCATACAGTTGTTGGAACAGATTCCGAATGTGACGATCTACAAAATTCCCAGAAAAGAAAATGCTTTAGCAGATACGTTAGCTCGCCTCGCAAAAGAATTTGCATGCTTGCAAGATGAGTCAGTGGAAGTGTCGGTTCACGGACGTCGAGTCCTATCACGGCTCGACATGGACACAATACACAAATTAGAAAAGAAGAAGAATCAGTTGCAACAGTGACAGAAAACACAGAAGATTAGCGACAGCCATTAATAGACTACCTGCAAATAGGAAAACTACCAAACGATAGGTCATTAGCCCATCAGATCAAGAAAAGAACTTTGTCCCACGCATTGATAAACAATACATTATACAGAAGGTCTTTCGATCAAATGTGGCTAAGATGCCTAAGCGGGTCCGAGGCCCGTGAAATCGTTAAAGAGGTGCATTCAGGACTCTGTGGCGCTCACCAGTCGGGTCCGAAGATGAAAATGAAAATTAAAAGATTAGGGTACTACTGGCCCTCGATGATGACCGATCGCATGAAAATCGCCAAGAGCCGTCATCAATGCCAAGTGCACGGAGTGGTTCTACACCAACCTCCAAATGTGCTACATCCGACAATTGCGTCGTGGCCATTTGAATGTTGGGGCACGGATATAGTGGGTCCAATAGAACCACCATCTTCAAAAGGACATCGCTTCATTCTTGCGGCTACAGATTACTTTTCCAAGTGGGCGAGGCGGTTCCACTCGTAGAAGTGAAAGCACACCACGTGCTACAGTTTTTCAAGAACCAAGTTGTCTACCGTTTCGGAGTGCCGCGCAGGATTATCTCAGATAATGGGCCAGCATTCAGAAGAACACAAATCAACAATTTTGTCAGGAGACACGGAATCGACTGGCGATATTCAACAATTTACTACCCAAGAGCAAACGGTCTGGCTGAGGCCTTTAATAAAACTCTCGTTCAAATTTTAAAGAAAAATTTGGACGATAATAAGAGAAATTGGCACGAGAAGTTATTAGAAGCCTTATGGGCCTACCGGACTACCTTCGAACTCCTACTAAAGCTACACCTTACGCTCCGGTGTATGGGTCCGAGGCGATGTTACCCTTAGAGGTTCGGCTTCCTTCACTCGAATTGCGGTTGCAAAGAAAATCACGACGAAGAGAATGCCAAATTACGACTAGAAGAATTGGAAAGCCTGGAAGGGAAAAGACTTGCAGCGCAACAGAATTTAGAACTATACCAAGCTAAGATGGTTCAAGCCCATGACAAACTGGTCTGCCCAAGAACCTTCAAAGTTGGTGACTTAGTTCTCATTCTCAAGAGACCTATCCTTGCACACCGCAAGGTAGGAGGAAAATTTGAACCCACTTGGGAAGGGCCGTTTATGGTTGAAGCAGTATACTCAGGAGGCTCCTACCAGCTAGTGAATTGCCAAGGAGAACGACTTATGCTTCCGATCAATGGACGATACTTGAAGAAGTATTACGCAACCTGATGTTTCGAAGGAATGAATTCTTTATCCCTAGAAGCACAGGCGAAGTAGTCACTTATGACTGGGTCCGAACCCAAAAATAATATAAAATGTGCTAAAATAATAATAAAATCTGAATAATAAAGTTTTCCTTGTTTTCTCTTCCATATCAAAATCTCTTTCCTGATCTTATCCCACTTCATTCCTGTTAAATTTAAAAATACAAGAGTAATAAAAAAAACTGTCTTTAATAAACATTTTCTTAATGTTCTTGTTCTTAGTACAGCCCCTGATCCTTTTCCTTGTCTTTTCGCAGGGAAATGTCGAACGGGCGGTTGGTCCTGAACTTTAAAAATGGCATAAGCCTTGCACTCGACGAAAAGAGGGTGAAAGATGGAGCGATAATCGAGATTGACTCAGACTTCGCACCGACGAGCTCCGCAATATAAGGAAAGTGACCGGGTCCCGGCTGATCGAGAGGAACCGCCCGATCGGACGCAATGAAAGTGAGTGGCCCAAGCCACCAATCCAAAGAAGAAGAAAAGGAAAACAAACACTGAAGAAGACAAGAGAATCAAGTCTGTAGTCGCTACAACAGAGGGCAGGCTTGTCAGCGCCGCGCCCACAGAAACTCAGGAAGTACGAAGACCTACTCTCACAGCAACCCAACGAAGAAATAAAAATCGCCGTATCCGTAAGATGTTAACTAAATTAACAGCGGACCAGCGCGACGAGGCTGTTGCTACTGCCAGTACATACACTTCAAGGACACCGGTTCACCAGGAACCTGAAGAAAGGAGGTCAGCTCCTAGGATAACAGAAGAGACCAGGGAAATCTCAAGAAGATCAGAAGAAAGAAGGCTACCACGTCATCAGATAGAACCACCGCAATGCATAACCTTGTTGCGTAGCAACCCCGCAGGATGTCCCGACGGACATCATCCCCGAGGAGCCGAGGTATGCAGGATAATGTGAAGGGATTGAGCCGTATATCCCACAATACGTCACCAGGCCCCGCGATTTGCAGATTATTCCAGAACACGAGCTGGAAAGAATGTAGAATGTCGAAAAGAAAACTTTTGAATACTTCGAGAGAATCAGAGGCAGGAGGATCAATATACTAGAAGGCCTCGTGCTACATACAGACGTGTTCTCAGAATACGAACAACAAAAAATCTTGGACTGTATCCGGGATTTGAAAAGAATGGGCCGAGCAGGCCGCCTAAGAGAAAACACTTACTCGGAACCCCGGAGATGGATGCCCGGGAAAGGTAGAATTACAATACAATGTGGATGCTGCTACAACTTCGCAGAAGACAGGAAGGGAAACCCACCGAGAATACTCCGTCATGGCCAGGTGGATCCAATGCCATTAGTCATTAAAAGGATGGTAAAAATAATGATAACATGGAGAGTACTGCCAGCAGATTGCATACCCAACAGCTGCATTATTAACATTTACAAGAAGGGTGACTGCATACCCCCGCACATAGATCACCGCGACTTTGTCAGACCTTTTTGCACAGTTTCTTTTCTGAACGAGTGTAATATCATGTTCGGATCCGACCTCCGGATAGCGGACCCGGTGTGAGTTCCGAGGGCCGGTGAAGATACCATTACCGGTAGGTTCCGTCATGATACCGAAGGGCAACAGAGCGGATGTCGCTAAACATTGCATACCAGGAGTACCGATGAAGCGGATCTCGGTTACTTTCGAAGGATGGACGACGGAAGACACCTTACCACTTCCGACCGGACCGGAGCTAGAGAGCCTCCGGCCTTACGAGCCGCGAGTTACATGGAAAATATCACACCTCCAACGTACATCCATACGGCATCCTTGCCAAGGATGGCTTGGAAGGTGATGTTATTGACCATGTACCTCACTATTCAGACATGGATTTCTGACAGATACCTTTTTTTGGATGGATCGACAAAGATCATACATAGTCCGTTTTGAATCTACATGGATTGTATGAGATGTATTCCAGATCGAGTTGTATGATGTATCTTCAACATGATTGGAATGAAAGTGACCATGTCACATTTTTGGCCTTCACCTCTTTTGTGCAAATTAACTGGGAATCGCCATTAAAGTTAAATGAACTTCGAACAAAGAACAGAAAAGAAATAAAAAAAAATAAAAGAAAACTTTCCTTAAAAATCTAAAAATGATGAACACCAAATTCACATGAACATTAAATAAACGATAAAATAAATTTGAATCGTTAACAGACAAATAAAATGAACATAGATTTCAAATCAAATCTCAATCAAATTTCAAATTCAACCTTCCAGATCTCAAATCAAATCTCAATCAAATTTCAAATTCAATTTTCCAGATCTCAAATCAAATCTCAATCAAATTTCAAATTCGATCTTCCAGATCTTAAATCAAATCTCAATCAAATTTCAAATTCAATCTTTCCAAATTTCAAATCAAACCTCAATCAAATTCAAACTCAACCTTCCAAATCTGAAATCCAATCTGTTCTATTCTCTCCCTTGTCTAGGATGGAAGCGGTTGATTCCATTGACACGGATCGAATCTGATGGCGAGGGATTGAATCCAATCCAAACCAGCAACTTCTGATCAACTCTTTTGAATGGGATATGTAGCATCTACATATTCCCTCCAAATCTATTTCCTTCCATGAAAGTCTTTTACAACTTTCATGAAATTCTCGAAGAACCAAAATTCCACACTTTTCAAATCAACACTACAAATCTTTGTAAAATCAATGACTATTCAAAATCAAACTTTTGGGGTTGAGGATTTTACATCCGAGACTGCATTGCTTTAGGATTCTTTCCCTATCGCAATGAAATACATCAAAATCAAATTCTTGGGGTTGAGGATTTTACATCCGAGACTGCATTGCTTTAGGATTCTTTCCCTATCGCAATGAAATACATCAAAATTCAAACTTTTGGGGTTGAGGATTTTACATCCGAGACTGCATTGCTTTAGGATCGTTTCCCTATCGCAATGAAATACATCAAATTCAGACTTTTGGAGTTGAGGATTTTACATCCGAGACTGCATTGCTTTAGGATCATTTCCCTATCGCAATGAAATACATCAAATTCAGACTTTTGGAGTTGAGGATTTTACATCCGAGACTGCATTGCTTTAGGATTCTTTCCCTATCGCAATGAAATACATCAAACTTTTGGGGTTGAGGATTTTACATCCGAGACTGCGTTGCTTTAGGATTCTTTCCCTATCGCAATGAAATACATCAAAATTCAAATTCTTGGGGTCGAGGATTTTACATCCGAGACTGCATTGCTTTAGGATTCTTTCCTTATCGCAATGAAATACATCAAAATCAAACTCTTGAGGTTAAGGATTTTACATCCAATACCGCATTGCTCTGAGATCTCTCCTTATTGTAATGATTCAATCCAATCAATTCAATTTTCTTTTGAGGTTGAAGATGTTACATCTAAAACCACAAAATTCCAATTTTCATTTCAAGTTCAGATCCCTTCAAATTAATTTTAACAAAACTTCAATTTAAATTGAAACTCAAACTAAAATCTAAGCTCACACATCAAAACTTAAACTGAAACAAAATGAAATCTAAATCGAAATTCCCCCAGATCATGTGATTTCGGATTCACCTCCTTTTCCTTTCCCCAGCGAGAGTTCAGGAATCTCTAATCTCGGAGATATACTAGACACTCCCCAACGGAAACTCTTCTACTTTGTCCTAAGTTTGTCACTTGGACGTTTGTGTTGGTTTTGTTGATCGCTTCGGTCAACACCAATACGCGCGGTGTGCTCCGTCAACTCACCACACCTATTGGGGGTCCATTTGTTGACCTCATTTTTGATGAGGTCTTCTCTTCTTCTCTTTAGTACTTAGGATCTAGCCTTAGGCTTTTCCTTTGACCATCCTAGAGGATTAGAATTGGGACCCACCACTTAGAAATTCAAACCACTTCTTAACTCCCTGCAAACTCCACAAAATTTATTGTAGACCCCTAATCACCTGAGGGTTGAAATCAAATGTGGAAGTTTAAAGGATGAGTTCCTATAGGACTCTTTCGCCTTAGATCGCCCTCGTGTGGCCCGGTCCAGTGAAGGGTCGACTTACACTACACCTATACACTACACTTTCACACACCTCATAAAACCACACCCATACCCAACTTGATCTCCTGACTCATGAAAGTGATCCACATGGATGGTCCTTAACCCCTAAGCCCTTGGCTAAGAGGGTTAGGAACAACATAGTGGATGACTCAAATGAGTCCCTTCATGGCTCATGTGGGCTTGATATGGTTTCATGGCTCAACCAAAATGATTTTATTCCACTTACATTTACCCAATCTTCAATTTTCCAAATTTTCAATTTTTGACCCCGGGACCCTACACCCGCCTAACTTACCCGAAACCCTCGAAAGCACCCAAATTTTTCAAAAATCCCAAATCACCCAAAATTCCTCAAAACCAATCCCAAACATTTCCACATTACTCAAATTGACCATCCATACCCAAAAATACCAAAAATACTTCCCAATACCCTCCAAATACCTAAAATACCCCTCTTGACCTAAAAATCCAAAAATTTAGAAAATTCCCAGAAAATTCTAGAAAATACCAAATATTCCCAATTTCATTTTGTTCAACTACACCATGGGCTAATTTTTTCAATTTACCCTACGTTTGTCAAAACCCCCAATTTGACCCATTTTAACCCTAAGTGAACCCAATGTCAAACCAAACCTACCCAATTGACCCAAATTCTGGTCCAATTCAATTCTAAACTTCAACACAACATTCCCAACACCAATCTAGACCAAATCCAAGTTCAATTTGATTGACATTTGGATCCAATTTCACTTTTGGCCTTAAAGCCCAAATTGGACCCATGACCCAAACCTAACCCAAAATCACCCAATTCAAGTCCAATTAACCCCAAATCTTTTCCAAACCTCCCTTAACATCCCTACAAACAAAACCTTAACATGATTTGCCCAAAATTTAGACCCAAACCCCACTCAAATTCAACCCAAAGCTAAAAGGCCCAATTTTGACCTAAACCCAAACCTAACCCAAATAAGCCCAAAACCCAAAATCAAAACCAAACTAAAGCCAAAACTTCTTTGAAACACTCCCATAAACATTTTCCAACATTTATTTTACATCAATTTCAACTCTAGCCCAACATTGGCCCAAGTTAGCCCAATTTAACCTATATTGGCCCATTCACCAAAGAAACCCAAATTCAACCCAATTCAAACCCAAATCACTCCCAATTTGCTTCAAATCACTCATGACACATCTATGAACTAAACACAACATTTGTTTGGCCCAATCCTTCACAAAATTCCCATCCATAAATTTATTTTTAAACCAAAAGCCCACTTTCTTAAACCTTCCTAAAAGCCCAAATTTCATGCTAAAGCCCATATGACAAATTCTTCTCATCATACCCTTAATTAAAATCATCCCTAAAGTTCAAATCAATCATCAAATGATTCCAAATCAAGCCATGTGCCAATTCCCATCAAAATACCAAAATTTTCTTAAATCCATTTCCATGAAATCGACTTAACTTTTCCCAAGCCAAAGATGAGCCATGAAGCCATGCATGAGCCACATGGGAGCCATGAGAGCCATGGAATCTACTTTCCACCTCACCATACCCAAGATGGCAAGAGGAGGAGGCCCTTTCCATATTCTCTTAAGAGTGATTAACCACTTCCATGACTCCACTAAACCATGCTTAAACTTAATCGTACTTGGATCGTGACTCGACCCCACTAATCAAGCTGATCCAAGTGACTTTCCCTTAAGCCCAAATTGGCCTTGGAGGGTGGACCTAACCCAAAACCAAGGGTTGACCCATTAAGACCCAAAACTAGCCCTTTCCCATTCCATTTTGATTCAAACCCTTTACACATGTCCATGGCCACTGATCGCACAAACCTCCAGCCCCGACCCACTGGACTCGAGGGTGACCCATGCCCGCCGGCCAGCCGCCCGGGTCACCGGAAAACACCTTGGCCGAGACCTCGGGAGGAGCCAAACTTTGGAATTCTACCTTCGTCGAGCCGCCCCATGCCTAATGGCCACCATGGTCGTTCTTCCCATGCCTGAGCAGCATCGATCCCAACCCTCGGCCATCCCCGTGAGGCTCTCCAGCCACCTCTATTTAAACCCGACCCCCTCACGGCCATGAGAGGAGAGTTGCACAAACCTTGCCGAAACTCGCCAAAATTGTTCCAAACCCTACTCCATACTTAGAGCAGCTTGATCCCCAAGTGTCAATTCGCCTCTAATCCCCACCAACGAATCCAATTTCTCAACCGAAATTTCACCCAAAACCAGGACACTTCGCAACAAGTGAGCCAATCCTCAAATTGACCGGTCCTACACCTTCACCGGACCAAGAGGAGAAGTTTCCCACCGAAAGCCCCATCTTCGAGCCACTCGAGTTGTTCCAGCCTCCAAGATTTGTGATCGACTGTGGTCACTTTCATAGCTAGGCAATTCACCAGACCAGGAGACTTCATCTGGAGCTTGCTGGGATCCAATCGAAGGTGACACAACCCTCATATTGAAGCCACACTTCTCTGAGCAAAGGTATGAGCTAATTCTTCATCCCGAGCTTCTGGAGATTCTCCATTTCGAATGCTTTAATTTCAATGCATGATCACCGTATAGATGTGTTCGTCTCTTCAAGACGAATCCATAGAGCATAAGAACACGAAAATCCGTTAAGTATTGAGTGAGATATTAGGGATTTAGTGTGGACGGCTCTCGGGTGAGAACGCTTGGGGACGATGAACGGATGCCGTTCATTTAATACACGCGCGGACGAACGACCAGGATCGCGCCGGATGAGGAGACGGAACGATACAGCGGGCCCCCGGAGCGCTGAGTCGGATGGCGGCGTCGAATCAGAATGCGCCACGCGGCGTTTCGGAGTTGCCGAGGTTGACGCGGCGCCGCGTGGATAAATAGAAAATTAGGGTATTTTCTGATTTATTTAATTCCCTAAACTTCAAAAATGCATAACTTTGTGTAGAAAAATCGGAAAAATAAAATAAAAATACTCTCTTGCTCAGTTGAACGGAGGAGAATAATGTGGAAAAGAAATCATTTAATTTCATCAAGTATTTTATTTTTAATAATTTATTTACCCTCTCGCATTATTTTAATTCTCCATGCATATAGGAAATTCACCATGGCATGAGACCATAGGGCTTTTGAAGCCTCTGAATTTGGGAACATTCCTGAATTTTCCAAAGTCGAGGCCATCCCTATGAGAAGTTATTGATTTTTCAAATTCATGTTACTCGTTTTGAGTATTTTAAATCCAATAATTAGCAGGTTGTGAAATAAATTCTAGGAAAATTTGGTGATGTCTCTTATGACTCGGAGGACCCTAGGAAAAATAGGTTTTGAATTAGTTCATTTAAAATAACCCTAATTGGCTTAAACACCCAAAATAGCTTCTTAATTAATTAGAGCTAATCATACATCAAATTGACTTGAAATCAATTCTCCACTGACCTTTAGGATTAGAGGAACCCACGATAAAAATTTGAAGTCAATTGGACTTGGTTAGCCCTACTAAATGAGTTGATTAAGCCATTTAGCCAATTTAAACTTTAAAAATTCATAACTTTCAAAATACTTTTCAAAAATTCACCAAATTGGTTTTGGAGCCTCTCTGATATCAGGGGAATTTAAGAAAATTAAAATTTCAATTTTCTAAAAAAGTTAATTTTTTGTATTATTTTAATATTTTAATAATTAAAAAATAATAAAAATCATAAAAATAATAAAATTCACCAAAATGTCACATTTTGAATTCTAACCACTTAGGAACAAACCCCATATTTTTCTTAGGTCTATTTAATGAGATATTAAATTTTAAAGCCCTAAGGTAATTTTAAAATTAAAAATACTTTTCTCATCTCCTAATTTAAGACTTCTAAAACTAAACCTCTGCAACAACAAGGAGCTCGGAGCATGGTGGGCAAGCACGGTCATCGTCATCAAGAAACTCGAGTCTACTTACAAGAAACTTTCCTAGAATTAAACAACCAAGCCATAGGACTTCGAGTAGTTTGCACTAGTGCAACATAAATCCTCAACCTTTTGTTAGGCATTTGCATTGCAAATTAAGCCCTAACCTAGGTTTTAGGATTCCGAGGTAGTCGTCCGATACGACATAAACCCTCACATCTTCAAGGCTATTTGTATGATTTTATCATACAAATATAAGTCCAAATTAATTAAAATTGGCAAGATTGAAATACTAAATAAACATTAGGACTTTCCTAAATTCAAGCCAAACAATAGGATAGTCGGGAAATTACAAAAGTTCGCTTCGAATCTGTGATTTCTCCTACCTTTCTTCCTTTGAATTCCCAAAACAAAATGTTCCAAATTTGATCCATTCCCTATTGAAATTCCAAAATTCAATCCTCGAAAACCTTAAACTTTGAAATTCTTGAGAGCGAATTACGATTATTATCGAGAGTTTTCTTAGGTGATTCCTTTCACTTAAGATGTAATTAACTATAGGGGCTTGCCCTTATAGAGAATTTTAAAGAACCTGGTAATATAAACCCCGTTTAATGCTTTCATATTAAGCGTGGGAATTTGTCGGCTTATAAAATTGGTTCGCGGACCAAACGGATGTCACAAATCTTCTAGTTTGTTTAATCGAGCCCCACCATCAAGCGGTGTGTCTATCCTTAGGGATAGATACACAGTTTATGGTGCGGTGTTCGTTTATATAAACTATTTGGGATGTGAGATCGGTTTGATTTCATATCTTAAAATTTTCAAATTTAAAATTATTTTCAAAATCAAATACTACTTTTCAAATTATTTATTTAAATTAAATTAAAAATTCGCCGACAACTTCTGTCAGGCGACCCCCTTTTCAAAATAAAACGCACGACCTAAAAATATGCCGACATGGCCATGTACCGAAAGCCTAAGAGAGCGACTGACAACGTCATTTTCTGGGCGTTTATGACTAATGGCGGACCAACAGACTCATGGCTGACTTCTTTAGATCCGAGCGATTTTCATCAAATGCTTAGCTTAGTTAAAGAATGTCGGCGGATTCAATAGCATGAGCTTTGTGACAACAGACTTTAGGAGAGATGTCAAAATTCTACTCGTCTTTCTTTTATTTCTTTCCCAGCCAGCAGATGTCTGTCAGATATGCAGGGTCCCTTGAATTGCTTCTAATGGGTCTCGGTCAGCCACGTCATCATTTTATTTAGCCGTCGTATCACTTTAAGATTCGTGCGGACCTTTTGTTAATGTACAAAATAGTATGCATTTATTTTAAAAACATGATTGATAGTATGCCTTTATTTTAAAAATGTGTACAAAGTTGTTTATATTTTCTTTTAATTTTTTTACATTTGTTTGCATTTACATGCTGTTTGATATTGAATTATTAAATTTTGAATAATTCATCTGCCTACCATATATTATTCTAACATCATGCTCTTCAAGTTTGATTTGGAATTTTCCCTTATTTATTTTAATAAGATTATTTCATGTTAATTTAGTAAATGGGTCGTTATTTGAAGAAAAAATTAGTGATAATTGATATTAATAAAGTGCATCGTCTTGCGATTTGTAGTTATAATATTAATAAAAAAGTTAGACAACGACGAGAATTTTTGTTGAATAAAATCACTATGCCATATTATTGAAAAAATACAAAATAGATTAAAATACATAACATTTTTCAATTCGTTTACGATAAGGAAATATAAGCTTGACCATCCTAAAAAATGAAGCTAGCTTAGCCAGTGTAAAGATTAGATGACAAAAAAATTAAGTATAGGTATAATAATTTCTTACATTTCACACCAAAGAAGTGGTATATATATAAATACTAAACTTTAATATATACATACATATCACTCAAATCTATAATACCATAATAAAAATATCACTATTACTATTTTTTATAAATGTAATAAATCATGAATATATTAGGTTATTGCTGGGAAATGGGGACCAAAAGGTGATAAACGAGATCAGTTCTAGTCAATTCTTGAAGCTCATATATGGTTAGATATTGCAAATTCTTTAATGTGAATCTATGCCTTGAATTCGTAAAGTTGATATGATGGGTTTCCATGTGTTGATGATTGAGACTGGAAATATATTCAACAAAAGAAAAAAAATAAAAACCTGGACGACAAAATTACCCGTATTCACCATATGACTGATGCACTATACCTGTATCTTGACCAGTAAGCAGCTTCCAGCTCTTCCAGCCCTGCCACTTGTGCTAAAGACAACGAGAGGAAAGCCGTCATCGAAGCGCTTCATGCCTTTTGCCTTCCCCTGTCGCCGTCAACTGATCTGCTTCAGACATTTCAACGAGCAGAAGGTTCGCATTCTGAAAAAACAAAAAAGTCAAATGATTTATCTCCTCAAGGTTGAAATCTTCTCTTCCATCTCAGCCTAAAGAAGATTATGACCATACGTGCTTCTTGAATCGTAGTAGTCCAGTGCCCTTAAAACTCTGAATTTTAACCGCCCCCTTCTCGGAAGGATCTCGTCATTTAACCCTCTCTGCTTACATATATAAAGAGTTAAAATTTTCAAAATTGGCGAAGAACTTATATTAACAAATCAGGATTTTTAGAAATAAAAATTTATTGTTTTCGATATTATCGACAATGTCTGGATAATTTTTTTTTTTTTTACAACAGAATAAAAAATTGATTTACGGTTTTTCAATTATTTAGAGATTTTATATATAAAAGAATTGGGTTTCATTAATAAATTAATTTCCTTATTATATTGAAAAATTAAAATTTTAATTACCTATAAAATTTATGATAAAAGAAAGTTTTTTTTTCTTGGTGATTTATAAATATTAATATGTATTATATTTATTTATTTAAGTTAAAATTTAACTTTGCCAAAGTTTCCAAGGAGAAGAATTACAATAAATAATATAAATACTACGATAAAACTATGTTTACAAATGTAAAATTTAGCACATCTCAAAAGTGAATGAAAAAAGCTATTAAACTATTCCCAATTGTTATACATGTATGATGTATTACTGCTTGTAGTGTTGCCCGGGTAGTATAGCACCACTACTTGGAGTGTAGTTGTATGGAACATGTTGTGATATATCTTGTAACTATTTCTATAAATGCTATAAACGCATCCTCTTCTAGCAATGCTGATAGGATATGATATACAACTACTATTGATGTAGCATTGAACTGAAAATTGGTAATCGAACTTATTGCTTCTGGAAAGGTGGCGTGGAAATAAATACCCAAAACTCTCTCGTACTGTGGAAAGTCCTCTACTTGATTTCATTCAGAGAGTTCTTAGACCAAAGAATGCAGAAGGCTTTGATGAGGGCTACCCACCAGTCAACACTTGCAGTCCTCCCCATAGTATGTCATATAATGGCTTAGGGTCTGTTTGGGGCTGTTGAAGTTTATCCAGTATATTCAGATAAGCTGCTGATTCAGATAAGTTGCTGATCAATAGTTAATCACTCGCTGACTGTTTTTTTTTATTATTTATTTGCATTTGGAAAAATCTGATTCGCTGTTGTTTCTAGATAAATAATAATTCTGCCCATGTGCAGTAAAGGTGTTTGCAACAGTGTTGTCATAGTTTATGTTAACATCACATGTAGCCAAACAAGTTTACACAACAATGATAAACTAATCATGGAATCGTGATCATTATTTGCACTAAAATGAAAAACCAACTAAGGCATAATCTAAAATTAAGCCAAATAACTTTTATTTATGCTAAAATAGAAAATCAACATAATGATTACTTGCCATAAAGGGGTTTTGCCACCGAAGACAAGCTTTGTGTTGGAATGTGGAGGCTTTTGGGATTTGGTAAAGGCTAGAAATTTATGGAAGAAGCTTCACTTTTTTTTTTTGCTTGATACAAACTTAAAGACTCCACCCCTATTTATACTAGTGGCACCTCCTAAATTAACGGCTAGAATTGTGTCACCATAATTCTAATCCAATGATTACAATAATTCCCCACCTACCACACAATAATTCAACACCTACCATACAATAATTCTACACTTAACACACCTACCACACATTCTAGAATAAGCTTCTAGATGAGGCTCTTATTAGACTTTTAAAACAACTAAAATCAAGTTTAAATTTCAACTCCCCCTCTTAAACTTGATTTTGTGACTCCAAGTAAACTTCTCAATCTAATAAAGTCTTCACTTTTGAGTGGCTTGGTAAATATATCAGCAACTTGATCTTGAGACTTCACGTACTGCACTTGTATCTCCTTTCTTTCGATGCATTCTCTGATGAAGTGATAACGCGTATCAATGTGCTTGCTTCTATCGTGGAAAACTAGATTCTTTGCTAGCGCTATTGCAGACTTGTTATCGACAAAAATTTTGATCGCCTCTTCTTGTAGTAAACTTAACTCTTTTAAAAAGTTTCGAAGCCAAATTACATGATAAACACATGAGGTTGCAGCCACGTACTCTGCTTCACACGTAGAAAGAGTGATAATTGGTTGTTTCTTTGACATCAAAGTGAAAGCAGTATCGCCTATGAAGAACATGAACCCTGTAGTGCTCTTTCGATCATCCATGTCTCCAGCCCAATCACTGTCGCTATATCCTTCAAGCTTGAAATTGTTAGATGATGAGTAAAGTAAGCCAAAATCAATTGTACCTTTGATATAGCGCATAATTCTTTTAGCGGTCTTCGAGTGGGTAGCAGTTGGAGTCTCCATGTAGCGACTGGCAAATCCAACAGCATAAAGGATATCTGGCCTTCTGCATGTCAAGTAGCGCAAACTTCCAACCAATCTCTTGAAAATTGTTGGATCGATTCTTTTTCCCTCATCATACTTTGATAGCTTGACTCCGCATTCTACAGGGGTATTTATAGGTTGGCTATTATTCATCTTGAACTTCTTCAATATCTCCCGTGCATAACCTTCTTGAGAGATGAAAATTCCATCCTTCGTTTGCTTGACTTCGATGCTAAGATAATATGCCATGAGCCCAATATCTATCATCTCGAACTCCTTCGTCATTGCTTCTTTGAAGTTTTCAAACATGCTTGGATTATTTCCTGTGAAGATCAAGTCATCAACATATAAACAAACAATCAAGACATTTCCATCATCATTCTTGATGTAAAGAGCATGCTCGTAAGGACACTTTATGAAGCCCTTCTCTTGTAGATACTTGTCTATTCGGCTATTCCATGCTCTCGGTGCTTGCTTCAACTCGTAAAGAGCCTTTTTTAGCTTTAGAATCTTGTCTTCTTGTCCTTTGACTTCATATCCTGGTGGTTGCTGAATGTACACTATTTCTTCAAGTATTCCATTCAAAAAAGCAGATTTTACATCCATTTGATGTATTCTCCACTTATTTTGGGCTGCCAAAGAGATAATTAGTCTAATAGTTTCTAATCGAGCAACAGGGGCAAATACCTCATCATAGTTGATGTCTGCTCTTTGACTGTAGCCTTTGCCTCCAATCTTGCCTTGTATCTTTCAATTTCTCCTTTGGAATTATTCTTTACTTTGTACACCCATTTCACACCAATTGCCTTGTGCCCTTTTGGAAGTGAAGCTAGCTCCCATGTGTCATTCTTCTCTATTGCCTTGATTTCTTCATCCATTGCATCTTTCCACTTCTTGCTTTGTATGGCTTCTTGAAATCCATGGGCTCACAATCGGCAAAGAGACAAAAAGAGTAAGATTATCTTGATTGTTAGTTACCTCATAAAGATCTTGTAATCTTCGAAGCGTGGTACTCTTTCACTTGAATTTTCTGTTGAATTTGATGACGATGAGTCACTTTGAGTACTTGTAGTTAATGTTGTTTGTGGAGTAGTAGCCTCTTCTCTTGTTTGTTCGATCCGTAGCTGCTCTACGTCTTCTTCTTGCAAGTATGGGAAATAGTTGTAGTCCTCGTCATGTGATTCCCAATTCCATTCTCCTCCTTCATCGAATATGACATCTTTGCTGATGATTGACTTCCCTGTATTTGGATTGTATAGTTTGTAGCCTTTCGAGTTGGTGTCGTAACAAATGAAGATGAACTTCTCGCTCTTATCATCCAGCTTGCTTCTTTTTTCGTCGGGTATGTGTACATGAGCTATGCATCCAAAAACTCACAGATGAGAGATGCCGGGCTTCCTTCCACTCCATGCTTCTTGTGGTGTCTTTCCCCACACACTTCTTGTTGGTGATCTGTTAGCCAAATAAACAACACATGCGACTGCTTCTGCCCAAAACTTCTTCGGTAATTTCTTGCTTCTTAACATGCTTCTTACCATGTTAAGGTGTCGGCATATTTTTAGGTCGTGTTTTATTTTGAAGAGGGGTCGCCTAACAGAAATCTGTCGGCGAATTTTTAATTTAATTAAAATAAATAATTTGAAAAGTAGTATTTGATTTTGAAAATAATTTTAAATTTGAAGGTTTTAAGATATGAAATTAAACCGACCTCACATCCCAAATAGTTTATATAAACGAGCACCGCACCATGAACCAGTGTATCTATCCCTAAGGATAGACACACCGCTCGATGGTGGGGCTTGATTAAATAAACTAGAAGATTAGTGACATCCGTTTGGTCCGCGAACCAATTTTATAAGCCGACAAGTTTCCCCGCTTAATATGAAAACATTAAACAGGGTTTATATTACTCGGGTTCTTTAAAATTCCCTATAAGGGCAAGCCCCTATAGTTAATTACATCTTAAGTGACGGGAATCACCTAAGAAAACTCTCGATAATAATCAATGATTCTCGCTCTCAAGAATTTCAAAGTTTAAGGTTTTCAAAGATTGAATTTTGGAGTTTCAATAGGGAATGGATCAAATTTTTGGAACATTTTGTTTTGTGAATCCAAAGGAAGAAAGGTAGGAGAAATCACTGATTCGAAGTGAACTTCGATAATTTCCCGACTATCCTATCGTTTCGGCTTGAATTTAGGAAAGTCCTAATGTTTATTTGATATTTCAATCTTGCCAATTTCAATTAATTAGGGCTTATATTTGTATGATAAAATCAAACAAATAGCTCTAGAAGATGTGAGGGTTTATTGTCGTATCGGACGACTACCTCGGAATCCTAAGACCGGTTAGGGCTTAATTTGCAATGCAAATGCCTAACGAAGAGTTGAGGATTTATGTTGCACTAGTGCAAGCTACCTCGAAGTCCTATGGCTTGGTTGTTTTAATTCTAGGAAAATTTTCGTTGAAGTAGACTCGGGTTTTGCCGATGACGATGGTCGTGCTCGCCCACCATGCTCCGAGCTCCTTGTTGTTGCAGAGGTTTAATTTTAGAAATCATAAATTAGGAGTTGAGAAAAGTGTTTTGGTTTAGAGAAAATCTTAATTTCCAGGTGTTTTTTATGTTTTAATTAAAACAAATCTTAAAGTTGTTTAAACGTAACCGAGCCCGTCATCCCAAGACCATTATTTTCATTGAATTCACTTAGTCTAGATGAATTTGCTAAACTCAACCGAATGAGTTCCACACTTTCATTTAGACCGGTGAAATCCCGTTAGCAACACGTGGGTTACATCATCCGAGGTATTCCCGATCATCCAACAGGACGTTTTAATTTAGTTGTAATTGTAGTTTTGTGTTCGTTTGTGATTAAATTTTGAGTTGTTTTATATTTTGAAATGTTGTGGCGGTGAATTTTATCTTGCAATGACTTTTAATTTAATTTTGGTTTCGGTTTTAGGAGCTATCCTAAAGGTGTGGGTTTTCATGCAACTTGTTGTTTTATCATGCAAGAAAAGTAAAATGCATTTGCAATAAAGTAAATTGCAAGAAAGTAAATTGCAAGAAAGTAAATTGCAATAAAATAAAAGCGTACTCGGAGGGTCTTCCCGTCATCCCAAGCTGCACTTAAAACACAATTAGAATGTTTAAGCAAGTTCCTAGGTAAAGCTAAGGGAAAGGTTATGGTTTTCTACCAAATTCCTAATCCTATAGCTAGTCATCTCCTATGACGTCTAGGTTCTTTGGGTTTTGGTTTAAGGACGATTTTCTTCATCAAAGAATAATCAAATTCAATTGTTCTTATAAATATCCTATCATATTGAGGAAGTGCTTAAGAAGGATCTTAAACATCTTTTCAATATTTCTAGGATTATTTTAAGTCCAAATGAATTTAATTATATAAATGAATCGATCGTCCGAGGTTTTCAAGTCTTGTTAACTTGCTTCGATGAACTAGGACATTTGAATATCCTATGAGTGAAGTAACACTCCATTTAATGTTTCATTTAGGAGTTATAATAATCAAAGCTTTCGAGGGTAAATTAGTATTCAAATGATTTGATTTAAGTTAAAGGGTTTAAATTTGGAATAGTGTTCGAGTTGCTTTATATTTAGTTTAATTTAATTTAATTTGATTTGATGTTTAATTAATTTGATTTAATTTAATTTAATTTAATTATTTAATTTAATTTAATTTAATTTAATTTAATTTAATTATTTAATTTAATTTAATTTTTTAGTTTAATTTAATTTAATTATTTAATTTAATTTAATTTAATTATTTAATTTAATTTAATTTAATTGTTTAATTTAATTTAATTTAATTTTAATTAATTTAATTTAATTGTTTAATTTAATTTAATTTAATTATTAAATTTAATTTAATCTTAATTGTTTAATTTAATTTAATTTAATTATTAAATTTAATTTAATCTTAATTTAATTTATCTTTAATTTACTTTATTTTTAATTTTAATTGAAATTTCAAAAGATTTTAATAATTTAATTAAGTCTTTTAATATTTTAAATTTGAGTTATCATTTTAATTAAAAATTGAGTATTAGTTGATATAATTAATTTAGGGATTTTTAAATTAAAGAATAAATCTCTTCCTAATAAAGATCCCTTATTTTAATAATTCCAATTTTATTATTCTTCCAAATTTAATCTATTATTTAATTAAAGTTTAATCATTTTAAAATTATTTAATGGGTTTCTACCCTTTAATTATTTAAATTTCAATCATCCAAATCAGATTAGGATCAAATATTTTACTTGTTGATTTTTTATTAAACCTAAAGTTTTAATTAAGGGTTGAAAGTTTAATTACCATTTTACCCCTTAAGTTTAATAATTTCATAACTCACTAAATTGAAATTAAATGAACTTGAAATTTTTATGTGACTTCACTCATATGTCAATAAAGACATGAGAGGAGAAAATGTGATTTTTCTGTATTTAATTTATTTATATAATTATTTTTGGTGGAAAATAGAGATTTTCAAGGAAAATTTGATAACATGACCAAAAGAAAGTTTCTGTCCTTAAGAAAATTAGGGGACATTCCTAATGACCAGAGAAGCACTTGGACCAATTTTGGTGATTTTTTGAATTATATTATTTTTATTATAATTATTTTGAGTTTTGGAGTGTTAATTAATTTAAAAATAAAATAAATGTTGAAAAATGGATTTTATATTTTTCAAAAATCTCTCTAATATCAAGGAAACCAGAGAAACAAATTTTGCAATTTTCTGATTTTTCTATGATTTATAATAATTATTTTAGTGAAAATGCTAGAAAATACATTTTTTTTTAATTTTAAAATTACCCTAGGGCTTTAAAATTTAATATCTCACTAAATAGACTTAGGAAAAATGTGGGATTTGTTCCTAAGTGATTAAAATTCAAAATGTGACATTTTGGTGAATTTTATTATTTTTGTGATTTTTATTATTTTTTAATTATTAAAAATATTAAAATATTATTAAAAATCAACTTTTTTAGAAAATTGAAATTTTAATTTTCTTAGGTTCCCCTGATATCAGAGAGGCTCCAAAACCAATTTGGTGAATTTTTAAAAAGTATTTTAAAAGTTATGAATTTTTAAAGTTTAAAATGGCTAAGTGGCTTAATCAACCCAATTAGTGGGGCTAACCAAGTCCAATTGACCTCAAATTTTTATGGTGGATTCCTCTGATCCTAAAGGTCAGTGGAGAATTGATTTCAAGTCAATTTGATACCTAGTTAACTCTAATTAATTAAAGACCTATTTTGGGTGTTTAAGCCAATTAGGGTTAATCTGAGTGAATTAACTCAAGTCCTATTTTTCCTAGAGTTCTCTGGTCATAAGGAACATCACCAAATATTTCTAGAATTTATTTCACAACATGCTAATTTTTGGAATTAAAATACTCAAAACAGCAACATGCATTTGAAAAATAAATAACTTTTCACAGAGATGGCCTCCGACCTTGGAAAATTCAGGGAATGTTCCCAAGTTCGGAGGCTTCAAAAGCCCTATGGTCTCATGCCATGGTGAATTGTATACATGCATGGAGAATTAAATGTATGCAGAGAGTAAATAAATCATAAAAAATAAAATACTTAATTAAATTAAATGATTTCTTTTCCACATTATTCTCCTCCGTTCACTGAAGCAAGGGGGTATTTTTATTTTATTTTTGTGATTTTTCTACACAAAGATATGGATTTTTGAAGTTTAGGGAATTAAATAAATAAGAAAATACCCTAATTTTCTATTTATCCACGCGGCGCCAGTCGAAACCTCGGCAGCTCCGAACGCACACGCGTCGCGCTCCCATTCGACGCCGCCACCCGAGTCGGCGGCCCGGGCCCCGCGGTTCTCGTACCGTCTCCGGTCCGACGCAATCCCGGCCGTCCGTGCGCGCGTGTATCGAATGGACGCGCATCCGTTCATCGTCCCCGAGTGTTCTCACCCGAGAGCCGTCCACACTAAATCCCTAAGATCTCACTCGATTCTCAATGGATTTTCATGTTCTTATGCTTCTATGGATTCGTCTTGAAGAGACGAACACATCTATACTGCTAACATGCATCGAAACTAAGGCATTCGAAATGAAGAATCTTCGAAGCTCGGGATGAAGAGTTAGCTCATACCTTGGCTCGGAGAAGTGTGGCTTCAATCCGAGAGTTGTTGCACCTTTGATTGGGTCCCGACGAAGCTCCGGATGAAGTCTCCCGGTCCAGTGAATTGTCCGGATATGATTTCGACCAAGCCCGATCACAAAGCTTGGAGGTCGGAGCAACTGGGTGGCCTCGGAGATGGGGCTTTTGGTGGTGGACACCTTCCCTCGGTCCGGTGAAGGTGTAGAGCCAATCGATTTGGGAATTGGCTCACCGTGGAGAAGTGTCCTGGTTTTTGGGCTAAAGTTTGAGCTCAAAATCGGGCTCGCCTAGAAGGAATTGGGGCTGGAATTCGGTGGGGATCGGGTGCTCTATGTGTAGAGAGTGATCCGGAGTGATTTTGGCGAGTTTCCCTAAGGTTTTGTTTCGGCACCTCTCATGGCCGAGAGGGGTGGAGTTTAAATAGGAGAGGGTGGAAGGGCTCTCGGAGGGAGTTAGGGCTTGGGATCGACCGCTGCTGCGGTGAGGAGAAGATCGGCCATGGTGACCACTAGGCATGGGGCGGCTCGGCAAGTGAGAATTTCAATGTTGGCTCACATGTGAGCTCTCGGCCATGGTGTTTTCCGGCGGCCTGGTGGCCGGCCGGCTGTGCAATGGTCACCATCTTGGTCGGTGGGTCGTGGTGGGGTTTAGTGTAGGCAATCGAGGTTTGACATGTGTAAAGGAGTTTGATTTAAATGGAATGGGAGAAGGCTCACTTTGGCTTGGTTTGGGTCAACCCACCATTTTGGGCTTGGTGCACCCTTCCAAGCTCCGATTTTGAGCTGAGGGAATCATTTAGGTCAGCCTAGAAGGAATGGTGAAGTCTCCATCCATGATGAGGTGGCTAAACATGGTTTAGTGTGTGACATGATTAAGGTAAAAAGGGTTAAAGGAGGTTTAAGAAAGAACTCCCTCTTCTTGCCATAAATGGACTAATGACAAGTCAAAGCCCTCATGGCTTCATGTGGCTTGAGAATGGCTTGTTCATGGCTTCATTTGGCTTGGGAAAAGGTTGATTTGTTTCATGAAAAGGGTTTTAAGAATTTTGGATGTTTTGATGGAAATTTGTATGAAACTTGATTTGGAATAATTTGATGGTGACTTTAGGACTTAGGTAATGGATTTAATTAAATGGATGACAAATGGAGATGTCATGTGGGCTTTAGGGTAGATTTGGGCTTTTGAATTTTGAAGGAAATGGGCTTTTAAGAAGGTTTAAGGGAAGTGGGCTTTTAAGTTTAAGGATGTGTTCATGGATGGGAATTTTTGTAGAGGTTTGGGCCAAATAGTTGTTGGTTTTGGTTTAGGGATGTTTCATGAATAACTTGAAATAGATTTAAGGTGGTTTGGGTTTGAATTGGGTTGAATTTGGGTTTATTTGGTAAATGGGCCAATGTAGGTCAAATTGGGCTAACTTGGGCCAATGTTGGGCTAGGGTTGAAATTGATGTAAAATAAATATTAAGAAATGTTTATGGGAATGTTTCAAAGAGGTTTTGGCTTTGGTTGGGTTTTAATTTTGAGGTTTGGGCCTATTTGGGTTAGATTTGGGTTTAGGTCAAAATTGGGCTTTTTGATTTTGGGTTGAATTTGAGTGGGGTTTGGGTCAAAATCTTGGGCAAATCATGTTAGTGTTTTGTTTATGAGGATGTTAAGGAAGGTTTAGAAAAGATTTGGGGTTAATTGGAGTTGAATTGGGTTAGTTTGGGCTAAGTTTGGGTCATGGGTCCAAATTGGGCTTTAAGGCCCAAAGTGAAATTGGATCCAAATGTCAATCAAATTGGACTTGGATTTGGTCTAAATTGGTATTGGGAATGTTGAATTGAAGTTTAGAATTGAATTGGACCAAAATTGGGGTCAATTGGGTATGTTTGGTTTGACATTGGGTCCACTTTGGGTTAAAATGGGTCAATTTGGGGGTTTTGACAAAAGTAGGGTAAATTGACAAAATTGGCCCATGGTGTAGTTGGACAAAATGAAATTGGGAATATTTGGGATTTTCTGGAATTTTCTGGGAATTTTCTGAATTTTTGGATTTTTAGGCCAAGAAGGGTATTTTGGGTATTTGGAGGGTATTGGGGGGTATTTTTGGAATTTTTGGTATTTTTGGGTATGGATGATCAATTTGAGTGATGTGGAGGTGTTTGGGATTGATTTTGGAAAATTTTAGGTAATTTGGAGATTTTGCGAAAATTTGGGTAATTCGAGGTTTTGGGTAGGTTTAGTAGGTGTAGGGTCCCGGGGTCAAAAATTGAAAATTTGGGAAATTGAAGATTGGGTGAATTTGGGTGGGGTGAAATCATTTTGGTTGAGCCATGAAGCCATTTCAAGCCCATATGAGCCATGAAAGGACTCATTCGAGGCATTCACTATGTTGTTCCTAACCCTCTTAGTCGAGGGCTTAGGGGTTAAGGACCATCCATGTGAATCACCTACATGAGTCGGGAGGTCAAGTTGGGTATGGGTGTGGTTTTAGGAAGTGTGTGGAAATGTAGTGTGTAAGTGTAGTGTATGTCGGCCCCTTCACTGCACAGTGCCACCTGGGAGGCGTCCTAAGGCCAAAGAGTCCTATAGGAACTCATCCTTTAAACTTCCATATTCGATTTCAACCCTCTAGGTGATTAGGGGTCTATAGTCAAGTTTGTGGAGTTTGCAGGGAGTTTAGAAGTGGTTTGAATTTCTAAAAGGCGGGTCCCAATTCTAGTCCTCTAAGATAGTCAAAGGAAAAGCCTAAGGCTAGATCCTAAGCACTAAAAAGAAGAAAAGGAAGACCTCATCAAAAATGAGGTCAACATAAGGATGATTCTATTCTTCCTTTTCGCTACTCCATTTTGTTGGGGGGATCTTGGAACAGTTAGAAGTCGACGTATTCCGTTGACTTCACAGAATTCTTGAAATTCTTTTGAAGTGAATTCTTCTCCTCGATCAGATCACATAGCTTTGATCTTGAGACCACTCTCTTTTTCAACATCTTCCTTAAACTTTTTGAACATTACAAAAACCTCTGATTTTTGTTTTAAGAAATACACCCATGTTTTTCGTGAGAAATCATCTATGAAGAGAAGGAAATAGTTGCTCTTACCGAGTGAGTTTGGCTGTATTGGACCGCACACATCTGTATGTATGAGTTCAAGAGGCTTTTGGGCTCTTGAACTTGACTACCTTAGAAAGCTTTTCCTAAAGTGCTTTCCGAGTAAACATCCTTCACATAATTGATCAGGGTGGTTGATGCAAGTTAATCCTCTCACCATCTCTTTCTTTGAAAGCAATTCGAGTCCTCCGAAGTTGAGATGCTCAAATCGAAGATGCCAAAGCCAAGAAGCATCTTTATAACAGGCCTTGAGACATTTGGCAATATCATTTTAAATGTTAAGCAAGAACATTCTATTTTTAGACATTGACACCTTAGCAATCAAGTTACCAATATTTTCTTTTAAGAAGAGAGTATTTTCTTTTAAGTGAATATCATATCACTTCTCCAATAATAGCCCTAAACTCAAGATGTTGCTCTTCATATTCGGCACAAAGTAAACATTAGAAATAAATTGATGCTTCTCATTTTTCTGGCGGATGAGAATGTTATCTTTGCCTTTCACCTCTATCTTGGACTCATCTCCAAACGACACATTGCCGCTTACTGATTTGGCAAGCTCTACGAACATGCTTCGTCTCCCACACATATGGTTGCTTGCACCGGTGTCCAGGTACCATGTACTATTTCATTGTCCTTGTATGCTAGCAGTAGAGTGTTATCTTCTTCTTTCTTTTCTTCTATGTAGTTGACTCTTTCATAAACTTTGTTCGTATGAGATCTACATTCTTTTGCATAATGCCCGAACTTGTTACAATTATAGCACTTAATTTGAGATTTATCGTACCTCGAATTTGAGCGCACTCGACCACGTCCTCTTGTAGATCTTTCTCCTTTCTCATAGTTATTGTTGGAACCCCACCATTGCTTGCTAGCATGACCTCGTCCTTGTACACCACCTCTTCCATGTTGGCTTCTAATATTGTTGAAGCTTTCATCCTTCAGAGTTGGTTGAATATTCGTTTTAAGAAGTTGTTCGACAATCTCTTCATTCATCTTCTTCTTTTCTTCGTGGGCTTGCAATGAACCCAGAAGTTGTTCTATCGTCATGGCTTGTAAATCCTTGGTTTCTTCGATAATAGTTGTGATACTATCAAATTTTGAAGCTAATGAACGAAGAATCTTTTCCATGATTTCCACATCTTCTAACTTCTCTCCATTTCTTTTTAGTTGATTGGAAATTATAATAACTCTAGAAAAGTAATCGGAGACCAACTCGCCTTCTTTCATATGCAAGATATCAAATTGACTTCTTAAAGTTTGAAGTCGTACCTTTTTAACCTTCTCTTCTCCTTTATACGAAACCTCGAGCTTCTTCCATGCTATCTTGACCGAAGTAGCACTTAAGATCTTCTCAAAACCATCTTCATCTAAAGCTTGATAGATGAGGAAGAGAGCCTTCTTGTCTCTCTTTCACAAGTCTCTTAAGCTCTCCTTTTGTGTTGTGGATAGAGCGGACTCGTCGCTTGGCTCATCGTAGCCTTTCTCCACAACCTCCCAAACGTCATGCGCTCCAAGGAGTTCCTTCATCTTGATACTCCAATTTTCGTAGATGCTTTCCTTAAGCATCGGGACTTGGAAGGAAACCATGCCACCATTTGTCATTGCTCAATAAAGGAACTTTTAAACTCTGATACCACTTTGTTGGAATGGGGAGGCTTTTTGGATTTGGCAAAGGCTAGAAATTTATGGAAGAAGCTTCACTTTTTTTCTTTGCTTGATACAAACTCAAAGACTCCACCCCTATTTATACTAGTGGCACCTCCTAAATTAACAGCTAGGATTGTGCCACCATAATTCTAATCCAATAGTTACAATAATTCCCCACCTTCCACACAATAATTCAACATCTACCATACAATAATTCTACACCTACCACACCTACCACACCTACCACACATTCTAGAATAAGCTTCTAGATTAAACTCTTATTAGACTTTTAAAATAACTAAAATCAAGTTTAAATTTCAACACTTTGGCTACGGTCGTTGGGAGAAGAAGAAGCTTCTTCTACTTTGGCGATTGAACAAATCGATCCTCTGCGAACAAAGGAGTCGATTGAGGGAGGTGGATGGAAGATGAGAAAGTTGAAGGTTACATTCATCAATGGGTGTGGGTAAGAGCGAATAGAAGGAGGAGGAAGGGAGTTTCGAGTCTCTGTATTTGTGATCCCACTATTGCCTTCTCACTTCTCTTACATAGCGAATGTATCACACGGGTTCGGTCATGAAGGTGATGGCTTCGACGAAACCGGGAGAGTAAGAGGAGAGGGAGATCAGGACGAGGAGGTAAGGGAACAAAGAGATGTGATTCTCTAGCTTGAGCCGACTCACAAACATAGTCGAGCAAAGAAGAGGCGCATGAATGGAATTAAACTCTAATGCATATGGGAAGACGTGGATCGTAGGTCGATCCCGCGGCCCGCGTTTAACATAAATGTTAAACTACATTTCCAAATAAGTCAAATGAACGATCAAATCAAACGCCTGGCTGTAATTTCAAAATGTCAAACGCAATTTTAAGCTGCGCCAAACGAACCCTTAGTCTGATAAGTCAGGGGGCGGGAATGTGTTGTGAACACAGAAGATCTTAGAGCAATATAGGTGATAGCCCGAGGGCCACATGAGTTGGCAATGCAACTCTTGTATTGCTATTTATAGCATCTTCTATGTACGATATATTGATGAATTATGCTGATCACCACATGTGGCTATATAGCTCATTGAGCTTATCAACCATTATGAATATTGAACTGCCATTGTGATTGCCAAAAAATCTCTAGAATAAATCATTCACATCAAGAATAAACTCAAGCTACAAAATAATAACAGATTACTTTCTCATAGCTTCAATGGCATGCCCAAACGCGTTCGGTGGAAGACCATAGATAATATGTTTTCATGGGATCCATTGAAGCTATGAGAAAGTGCAATGTGGCTCACGATTTATGTCACTACAAGTGCTCCACAATGGTTCTCCTCAATCTATTTCTAAGTCATCTCATTCCACGATGTATGTCTTACAATAATCCTAAATCTCATTGTACCATGATGTAGCTGATCGAAGTTTGGCGGTGTAGAATAACATCATAGTTAATTTTTTTTGCTCATCTTGATGATGTGATATGTACACAGTTTGGAGTTGTGTTAGCATATATTTCGACATATTTGAGAAATTATTATTAAGTTACATAAATCTATTGCTAATCTCAATTAATTATAAGTTTTTAAAGGATGAATGAATATGAAGATCAGATATATTTCAAATATATATAATGCAAGGACAAAATTTAATTGGTTATATTGTAGCAAAATCAATCAAGTTCTTTCTATAATATCTATAGAACATTTTATAAATTGATTTATATGTATGCACTAAAGTATGTTATTATATTTAATCTTTAGGTTTTTACATATCATCGTTTAAATTATGTGTGTGATGTATATAAATTGATTCAGGAATACAATTTTATTTGTTGCAATTGAAAACTTTGTTATCTATTTGACAATTATAAATAGTAATAAAAATACAATGATTTAGTTATTAGTTATGTTGAATCAAAATTTATCTGAGGCACACATAAGGAATAGAGTGCTTCAAAATAGAGAGAGAGAGAGAGAGAGAGAGAGAGAGAGAGAGAGAGAGAGAGAGAGAGAGAGAGAGCAGTATTCAACAATAAAATTACTTTAACCCCCTCCTCCCTTCTTTATTGATGAGATGCTCCCCATTATATAGGGTTGTCAGTCCATATTTACATCTTTTACCTCTAATGTACCTTAGTACAGCGGGATAACCTTGTCTGTACATAAATTTGGTGGGGCCTATTGGTGGATCCGGCCGACGTCCTTTCGGACTGGATGGTTGTAGGGTCATTCAATCGCATGGCGTGTTGTTATTTATTCGAGAACCTGCGCTAGTCGTCCTGTGGTTGAAAGACTCGCTCCACTTTCTTTGTTTTTTATGAAGTGACATCGTGATTCGTGCTAGAATGTTTTTGATGAATAGAATAAATTAATTAATTTTCTTACTCCTTGATAGTGACAACTGCAATGAGGACAGGGAAAATTATTTAAGAAAAAAAATTAACCTTTCACATACATTCATTTATTGACATCATAAACAAACTCCATGAACTTCTATGTTTTAGATTGTCATATATAGGACAACTTCATCATTATGAATTTGTTCCTCTTTTAAATCTTATGTAATTCTTGGCATGATTATGGAGAAGGGAAATTATTCCTTGTTGAAACCTATTGTCAAGACCAAGATACTCCATGGACATCAGATTGTTTTGTTCTAAGGATGGGCCATCGAGGAAGAAGTCGGCCATGAGGTCAAAGCAGGTTGAATGTGCCAGGGTGGAGGATTCATCAGACTTAGCTCATGATAATTCAGATGGAACTTTACTCAAGGTCGACGAGGGGAAGGTGGTTCTAATGGTTAATCCAATGACGGGGGCTCCCAGTGAAGCCCTCATTTGGCCAAATGATGTCAGTGTTCCCCCCTCCCGCTTCGGGCACTCGTCAAGTTGGTGGTGGTGCCTTTCTCTCTTACAAGATATGATTGACTGATGGCTTCTTATCTTGCAACGTAGATAGGTCAATATGGATTGAGGTGAATTGGATGTTGGACAGTAGTTATCTTTCCTTCTTCTTTCTCTCTCTTTTCTTTGGGTTTTGTGCTAATGGTTTTTCTTTTTACAGGCATGGCCCCTTGCATTGTTTTGCATGGAACCAAGTGTCTATGTCCAATTCGTGACAACCGATAAGTTTAAGTTCGACAGAGTGGAGCACCACTTTAGAGTTTGAAAGTGCGAGTTTTTCACTACTACTTCCACTGAGAATTGGGGAATCGAGACAACTCTGTCCGACATTTCCTTTCAGAAGAAGAGGGGAATTGACTTCCCTTCGGTCAGGGGATTCTATTTTGAGAGGAGATTGATATCGGTTCCTCCATATGCTGACCGGTGACTATAGACTAGATTTTAATCCTAAAGGTAGCAGGTCACATGATTACTGAGCTATGAAAACTCTCCAATGTTGCGAAGCTATGTCGATCAAAAGTACTGAGCACCTAGCCGACCAAGAGGAAGGCAAAGGATGAGGCAAAGACAGATTAGGCTCGTCGGGTGGCAATGTCATAAGATGCCAGACTTGCAGCGGGAGGAGGAAACAACCCAGTCGATCAGGAATTTCCTTCTTGGCACTTCTTTTTCCATGGATGGGACTCAAATGTTTCATTCTGAGCTATGTCCCTTATTATCACGTATTGTGGGGTTCATATTAATTACTGCTCCTATCATATTAATTTCCCTCTCTTTTTTTTTTGCTAGCCCAACCAAATTTGTGCTATGGTTGATCTTTCGTGGTTTTTGGCTCTCTCGGGTGATTTTGGCGTCACGATTGACTGCATTCATTTAATGCCTAGCTGGATGATCTTTTGTGTCAAGGTTGGTGGTCTTCTAGTAATGTTTACTTATGATCTTAGCACTGCAGCTCACTGTTCTTCAAGTAGTACTCAAGTAGATGATCTTGGCGTCACGACATGTCTTCATTTTATGTTCAGCAGAGTGAACTTGGCACCACGACTGGCTATCTTCATTTGATGCTCAGCCGGGCAATCTTGACATCACGATTGGTCATCTTCATTTGGTGCTTAGCCAGACAATCTTGATGATGCCGCTGGTTTTTCTTCAAGTAATGATCAACCGGGCGATCATAGGGTCGTGGCTGGTTTTTTTTCAAGTAATTCTCAATCGAGCGATCTTGGCGTCGTGACTGTCTGTCTTCATTTGATACTCAGTCGGGCGATCTTGGCGACGTGGGTGATTGTTCTTCAAGTAATGCTCAGCCGAGCGATCTTGGTGTCATAGCTGGCTATTCTTCAAGTAATGCTTGGCCGACCAATCTTAGCACCACGACCGGCTATCTTCATTTGATGCTCATCTGAGCGATCTTGGTGTCACAGCTGGCTGTCTTCATTTGGTAATCAGTCAGACGAAGGCCGAAGGCTAACTGTTATTTGGAACATTCACTTTTTCTTGACGTGCTCGATGAAAACAATAGGGACTAGGGAGACATCGGCTATGTTCGATGAAATTTTAATGGGGTGCCAGACGATGTAAATATTAAAATTCGGGTGTGAGATATATAATATACATACTTTTGATTACTATGTATGCAAATCCCTATTGATTTCAAAATTTAAACTTTTTTTTTAAAATAATATCTGATTAAAACTAATTAATAAGTTATCGGTTTTAAAATTTTGGTCTATATAAAGATCCAAGTTAACATCTCCACTCAATCTTCTGACATCACTACATCACTCCGAACTTCCATGGCAACCGAAGCCTTCTTCTCCGCATTCGAGTTCATCACTGAGCAATTCCTTGACGAGGCAGCCGCCTCACTCGACAACCTACCCACACTGACACCATTAGCTCTCCCCGCTCCCGACGACATTACCGTCTCCGACTACCTCGAAGCACAACCTAAAACAGACACAAGTTTCGACGGAGATTTCAGATTCCGCGAACAACCGCAATCAATGATACGATTCGGCGGGGATTGCTTCGATCTCGACCTAAATATTGATTGGGTAAAAAGGGAGAACCGTTCGTCGGAGTTAATTGTCGACCGGCATTACCGTGGCGTCCGGAAGCGGCCGTGGGGAAAATTCGCGGCCGAAATCCGTAACCCCAAGAGGCGAGGATCAAGAATTTGGCTCGGCACGTTCGATACCGCCGTTCAGGCAGCAAGGGCTTACGATCGCGCTGCTTTCCAGATGCGCGGAAGCAAGGCTATCCTCAACTTCCCCAACGAGATCGGCAATTCGATGGATAAATCTGATAGGAATATTTCGGTGAATCTCCCGGAGAAGAGAAGTAGGCAGTATGAGAAGGCGGCGAAGGTTATGAAGAAGGAGAGTTCAGAGCAATCGGAATGGAATACCCCGGCGGAGTGCGACATGATTCCGACGATATGGCCATTGGCGTGGGATGAAGCAGAGGTGTTTGACTTGCCGCCTTTATCGCCGTTTGAGTCGCACCGAACGATGGGGTTCCCGCAGCTGATTGTATCTTGAAGTTAGCCCCGACTAGATCTATGTAAAGTAGGCGCGCTTGGCTGAGTGAATAAAGATGTCGTAAAAATACGAATATAAATACAATAAATTTGACATCATGATAAATGCAATTCGTCAATTAATGATGAAATTTCAGGAGGAATCTCACAATTATTTAAATGAGACAGATGATTGGCCATTTAAAAAAAAAAAAAAAAATGGGAGTGAAAGTAAAATTGTCGCTCGCAGTGTTGGCATACGAGTGCTTGTTAGTAGGCTTAGCCACCTTATCATAAGGTAATTTGCTACTTCTAAATTGATTGCAGGATTATCATATGTAGCCCTTATTTCTCTCCCAAATCTTCTATCAAAACACCTTTCCATAAACTTTACCACTCCATTGCTCAAATTTTTATATATTTTTCATTTTATAGAAATTGTCTCATCTTATGTTGAGTATAAATTTGTTTGTGGATGATAACACAATTTTATAAATAAGGGATAATTACATACAAAAATCTCGAAACATTTATACTTACAAATCAAGCAACCACGGGATTTTTTGAACTAGTGAACCAATATATTTACACGTGATGTGATCAAACCGTTGAGAATTTGATAAAAATGAAAAATGCAGGTTTGAGTTTTATCATGAATTTTGAGATTTGAGTGAATTGGAAAAGTGGATGAAAGGGGGTGCTTGATTTGTAAATCAGACGTTCGGATTGCTTTATCCAAGAAACAATGAAATGATTGAAAAGGAAGAAAATGAAGAGAGAAACTATATGAATTTATTGAATTGAAGACACATAAGACTTTGAATGCAAACAATTTGTAAATAGGTCTGTTCGGATTGCTTTATGATTATGTGACTCCAAAATGAGCTAGGTGACTTCAACATGAGCTAGGCAATTTCAAATTTTAGGCTAGATGACTTAAGTTAGTTTGCTTCATTAAGTTGATTGTCAACATTATACTTGATGACTTAAGCCAAATTGACTTAATTTGAACTAAGTTTATGTGATAATTGAGCATACATTTAGTTTCCTAATTATCTTGTATCTTAAAAAAATATTGCAAAATAAAGTGCAAGAATAAAATTTTTGGTCTAGTGAGGTGGCATTCTAAATCCGATTGATTACTATGAATTTTATATATAACCACCCATCCAAATAGGTTAGTGTCATGTCAAAAAATAATTTATAATCACATTGCCAACTTCATTCTTTTGGAATTCTTATTTTAAACTTTCTAAATTGTACTTTCTCTTCAAACCATTTTAAAGATAAATCTTGATGATTCAATTTAATAGCGGTGCAAAATTCTTATTGTAGTTTTTTTTTTTACTAATTAGGATTTAGTTTTTAATGATGTTATTATCTATCTTGATGAGAAAAATTTACTATGGAGAGAACATTACTAGGACAAGGGACATCATTACTTAATATTAATTTTGTAGTATCATTAACTTGTACTCATCTCTTACATTAAATTTATCTAGTATAAAAAAAAAAATTAAATAAAATACATTGTATTAGAGAACTATTATGTGCATGTGTATGTATAAGTGTATCATAACATTCATGAATTTTTTTTTAATTTATAAATTTTTTTGAACTATCTTCTTAAATTGCTTCTTTTATCTATATATATGCTTATTTTGCACTTTGATTATACGAGTATTTTAATTGACAAAGTGATGCTTGAATTTTGTGATTTCTTCTATGAGTTGATTTTCAACATTTAACTTTTATCTTTTGTATATTTTTTCCTCTTAAAAGTAAAAGTTCATTACTTTAGTAATTGAGCACTACTTCAAGCCAATATGGAGAGAAATTAAGAAATCAATTTCAACTTTGCAATAACAAAAGTAGGTGAATTCTATTTTCTATCTAAGAATTGCTAGTTGTTTTTTTTTCATGAGCATTTTTTCATAGATTTAGACTTCCTTTATCATTAGATTTGCTTAAGATCTTAGAATACTAGCAAAGTTTTGTCTTATGCCACTCCCATTTCTTTTACTAGTATATGGGAAAATGTAATATTACATAAAATTTGTCTACTTAATTTATCAAATATAATATTATGAGTTATATACTGTGTTAAGACAAAATCATATTTAATAATAGTCATGGTTACTTAAAAAAAATATAAAAATGTCTTCGTGATCTTAAGATTTATCCTCTATCAAATTCAACTACGATATGATTTATTTTATTATAGTGTAAATCTCTATAAATATAATCTATTAAAGTTAATTATATTATTGGAGAGATGATTTTCTAAAACTATTTCCAACTAAAGTATTGAGATATGTCTCAATGGATTTTAAAATTTATATTTAAGATACTTATTTTGGAAGTTGATTGGTGTAGATCAAATCAAAGTAGCTCTTTTTAGATTATAAAGGAAAAGAAGAATGAAGCACGAGACACTAAGAAGCTCATTAGCACTTTGCACTATCCAATATTGGTCTTTACATTTTGAAAGTTATTATTTATTTTATTTGAGTAATTATTTTTATTATAAATTTAGGACTCGCATTCTTGTGAAATAAGAAAGAGGAAGAGCTCATAAAGTGAGTACATATAATGTAGTAAAAAATAAATGATATATCTTATTTCATAAACTAAAGTGAGAGCTACTATTGAGCAAGGCATTCAACTCTAATTCTAATAGCATGTCAACTACTTATGGGATTCAATTTTACATAACACTGAAAATACATTTGACATTACTAAACTTAATTGTTCCCGCTAAACTGTGTTGTTTTAATTTATATCCACATAGATTTTAATTGTTTTAACTTATTTGAAGAATCAAATACGACATAAAAAATTATTATACTATCTAAGAAAATTGAAATATTACTTTATAATGGATTTGATTACCCAAATAAAAAATTTTATTTAAAATTTGATTGGTTTGCCTTTTAAACTAACCAATTTTCTCCTACTTAACTAGATAGCTAGATAGGGTTTAGATTAAACTGGGTTACTAACTTCCTATAAGAGCAAGACTATAGTTAAATATATCTTAAGAGACAAAATATCTTAAGAAAACTCTCGATTAAGGCTAAGGTTATGTCTTAAAGAATATTAAAGTTTAGTTTTCCTGATTGTTTATTTAGAATTTCAAACAGGAAAGATCAAAGTGGAACGATTCTTTTTGAAACCCAAAAGATAAAATATAAGAAGTGTCTAGATGCTGAGAGACTCAGTGACACTTCAACGATCTTATTGTTTGACTTTATAGATTTTGAAATTAAAAAGATTTAATATTTTAGTTAACATTTTATTAGAAAATTGAGACTTATATCAACTAATATTCAACCATAGGAAAGCCTAAGAAGTGATGACTTATGTTGTACCAAGACGAATAACCTTAAAATCTTAAGACTAGGTAAGTTCTACTAAAAAATAAGACCTCAAAACCTAATCTAACTATAAAATGTAAAAAAAAAAAAAAAAAGAATTATTACATGATCCCACAAAAGACAGGGAAAGCCTGGCTCGACTGAACTTACAATTCTTTCTAGATAAAGATGTCAGCCAAAACCCATCTAGTGTCATAAAATCAAGCATGACTGGTCTAATGAAATACAAGATAATATAATTATTGCTTATTAAGAAGAAGTATGTCTTATAATTTTATTATAAAATCAAAAGGCATAACGTATGACTGGTATAATAATAACTTAAGACTAATGTAAAATATTCTTTTACGATTTCAAATTCATAGATTTTTTATTCTCATCACACTCATGTTTTATTTTCTTAACTTTTAGTATTGAGTGATAAAGAAGTTGTGTATGTATATGCAGACCTTGATAGTGTATTTATAAAATATCAAATTTACAGGCCAAGCGAGTATTCATATAAAGACTCAAGCTATAAGCAATGATTCTCATAGGATAAATCACTCATTTCTACCCAATGAGTGAGAGTCTGAATAAAAGAATTATAGTCAATAAGTATGCATATGCCCAAGTTTAATCCTTTCATATTTATTCCTAACTCAAAAGTGTTACTAATTTTTTTTTATTTTCTACCATTTTATTATTTATATGTCTTGATGTTTTTATAGTATGAATGTAATGTGTTATTAAAAGCAATATACAAACACAAAACAAAAGCATATCATTTATTAATGAAGAAGGGTGACAAGCCCAAGAACTAAAACAAACTCGTAGATCAACTATGTTATCTGAACATCCACCTTGGATTATTATGGTGCCCTGTGAAATAAAGTTAGCACATTCTAGACTTACTATAACACTATAAAATAGAGTCAGCATAGCCTAGACTTACTATAAAAGTTGCAAAATAGATTTAAAAAGTGATAACAAGAAAAGTATTAAAAAATGCAAGAAAATTAGCTACTTGGCCTAATACAAAATATCTAACGAAGAATTTCCTTTATCTTATGTCTAACTAGCAAACAAAAAAATAAAAACAAACAAACATAAACCATATCAATCTGATCTCACATCAATCTATTCTTAAAACTAGAGTCGGTGACCTAACAAGATATCTTCTATGTTTGTGTGTTAAGTGTAAGTGCTCAAAACCAGATTTTATTATTCAATTATTAATTTTAATATTCTTAATATTCAAATTTAAACAGTAGATATGTATTTTATCAATAATAATTTAGGAATTTTTATTGAGTTTTATGATTTTTATTTAAATTTATTATAATATATATAGAAAGCATATAAATGTATTTAATTAATATCAAAGTCTTATAAAATATTACAAACTAATTGAAGAAGAAATTAGGGATCTTATAAAATAATAAATATAAAATTTAGGGAATTTTAGATATTTTATGAATTTTTATAATTAAAATTTAGCCAATTTTGAATTTTCAAAGTCATTTCTATATTTTGGCTTAAATATTTTAAAAATCTCTTGGAATTATTTCTGGAAGTTATTATTAGCCTCAAGTATACTTTGTGAAACTTTAATGATCTTTTGGATATTATTTATTTTTATAATTATTTACTCTTTCAATGTATTTTTCAAGTAAAAATTTATAATAAATTCAAATAATCTCTAATTTTTTTAACTAATTGAATAATTAAAAGTAATTAAATGGTTCTTTTGATTGGCAAATTTGCTAAAAGAAAAGTTGTTACATTCCATGATCTAATGATAAATTTTGATTAAATTTAGAATTCAAAATGAGTTAATTATAACAATTATAAGTTGAAATGGGTATATTTGTAAAATTGATATGATAGAATTACTAATTTATTAGAAATGAAGTTTAAATTACTGTGCAAAATTTTATTATGCATTATAAAGTCAATTTAACCAAGGTTTTAAGTGATTTGAATTTTTATTTATTAGTTTGTTAGGATTTCATGTAAAAAAGGTATATATGTAACATTGGAAATTACATATGCACCTATCTTTATAAATTAACATGAAAAATGACATTGTTATTTATAAGTTTGTAATTTTTAACTTTACATATTTAGCCTTTATTCATCAACTTTTCATACATGAACATAATCATTATTGTTGTAGTAACAAATATATTTAATTTTGCAATTTGTGAATATACCTTTCAATAGAAATTATACATTAAAATTTACTTAACTTTTTTTTTTAATTATTCCAACGGAGTAATTAACAAATGTTTTTAGATTTTTATGTTAATTTTATTGATTTCATGAGTCTTAGAACCATAAAGATAATTTTGTAATAAAAAAATTATAAATATTAAAAAATCATATTTGAATGTTTATTTAATATTAGAATAAGTACTTTTATCATTTTAAAGATAAGTATTAATGTTTTAATTTTTTGTTTTATTGTTTTTTATTTATTTTATTTATTTTAAATGCCTGTTGTTGATAAAATTTATACTTGGCGGTTTTTCATAATTTTCTATTCTGAAAAATTAGAGGATTTTCATGATACTTAAACAAACAAAAAGTTAAAATTTCAAGTGATTCGAATATTTATTTTCTTTTATTGTATAGTTTATTTATGTTTAAAATATTTTATTTATTTAAATGGAATGTATTAATGCTTACTATTTAATTTAACTTCCAAAGTATTCTTCTCTCTATTCCGAGTTTAAGGTTATTCTATTTTATTTTTAATATATTTAGAATTCTAGTTGTATTTTCTAAATTTAATTAAAAGAATTTCCAAATGAATTAAGCGCGTTAGCCTCCACAAGTTTGTCTCCACCACACGGTGTGCTTTGATTGGTTAAAATGAATAGGCGGCCGATTGTTATTGGACAACTATTGTTTACGTCCCTTTGTATTATGACCGAATGGCCTTCTTAGCTTCCATCCTCCTCTTTGATCCCCCTTTCTAGTTCAACTTTATACGGATAAGCAAGGGACGAAAGGAAATGATATGGAGGACAAAAACTAACTAGAAATAAAATGAGTGACTATGAAGATATTTGTATAGAAAAATTTTCGTGATACAAATTAAAGAAAGTGCAGTCCAAAATAAATTAGACCATACTTAATGCAAGAAAATAGTTGAAATATTTTATAAAAAAAAACTTGGTAATCAAACCAAAATATTAAATTAAATTTATTTTATTCTAGGTTCTAAGAGATCTCCCACGATGATGTATCCTCATGCTCTACTAGATTCTCAAGGATACCAAAAAAAAAAAAATGTGATAAGAGATGTTATATTCGCTAAAATATATCCCAAAATTAGGGAAAACAAAGAGATTTTCAGAGATTTTGGTAGTTATAGTAGTGGCAAATCCTTTATTTATTCGGATAAAACTAGGACACTTGGCAGAGGGTTAATCACCATAACCTGGCGGGCAGACACTACAAAGCCAAAAAAGGGCCTTGGTATGCGCTTTCAAATGACTCGACAGAGGAAGCAAGTATGCCCAAAGGGATGGATAAACATGTAGGTCAATGAAGAACCTAAATAGGTAGAGATATCCTAGTCAGAGCTCCATGGAACCATCCTCGCAGACTATTGGGACCTCAGATCTATTAAACTGTAAAGATTGTTAACCAAACCCAATTAAGAATCACTTTGTTAGCAACTCTGTGCTGCATCATTCAAATGAATCTATTAAATTTAAAGACAAAAGAAAAAAATATCTAAGTTTGTAAGACTACAACTGGACCAAAAGTGTGGAATAGGGATTATAGCTACCAAGGGTATCGATATGAAACATATGCAGAAAGGAAAAGAAACAAACAATTCAGCTATAAAGTTGGGCCACCCCAAAAAAGACTTAAAACACGTGTTGACCAATCAGATTTGAAAGCAAGTGTGTTTTTCTCATGCCATGTAGCATGTATGCAGCGATCTAAGAATTCTGAATCATGCAGGCCATATTAGTATGCAAAGAGGATATATTTATGCATTTTTTTGATCATTTCAAAATTGTGTCAATGGACATAATAAAATAAATATAGGAATTAAAATAACTAATTTAGATTCTTAATTATTTTAACCTAAATTTTATTTAAGATAAGACCTTTACGACTAGCTTTTACAACAATGATTTAATCATAAAGAGTATAATCATGATCATATACAAATAAACCACAGGCATTAAAAAGAATAAAAACATTGAAAATGTAGTAAAAGAAACAATTGATATAAAAGGATAAAAGGTCGGGTGTCATTGGGCTCGCTACAATCCTAGAAAAAGAGAGGCCAAGCTCCACATTTACACACTCGATCTTAGAAATATATAAAAAATTCATAAAAATGGAATTGAGGTATGAGGCAGGAGCAAAACGTTCCTTGTCCTCTCCATCTATTTCAAGCTTCATAACTCGTGCTCATATCTTATTTCCAATACAAACTAAGGTCTTTAATAAATATATGGAGAAAATCTAAAAAAAGACACAACTTGCTAAAGAAGTCAGTATGAGCTATCTCATGCAACGTATAATAGGCTATATCTGGCAAGAGGAGAGCTAAATAGTTTATATAGAAAAAGCATTAGTTTATTACTAAGCTCCTTCCTATTGGATACACCAACCAATATGGAAATTTCTTCCCTAATATATAAGCGTACAATTCTCAAACCCAGTAATTCTTCTAGAAGGCGCATAAAGTGTAGAACAGCTAGCACAACTAATGAAAAATAACCATATATGAAAATCCTTAACTATAACTTAGCCATTGTTCTAAAAAAGAAATAAGAAGTGTTTTTTATGCATAAATCTACTTGCAAGAACTGAAAGCAAAGCTTTTGAGGCTTTTCTTGTAAGATCTTGAAGGGATGCCAAGCTAAGCCCCATCCCAAGCATTTGAATGAGTTAACCCTAATCATGATATGTGATGAAGTTCGCCTAGGCCTATGCTTGGAACAATCCTATAAGATTTGATAATAATAAGGTAATTCACATTACTCATTCAAGGAAGCCAATGAGTACGCACATTTTTTTATTATTAGCACATACCATTTTAAGGGTCATCTAGGTACTGCTACTAGCATGCAGACTCATGAGAGATAAACTTATATGGTGTAACAAGAAACAAGGCCATACATAGAAAAGTACATACCCAAAACCCTGACAATAATGACAATGAGTCAAGCATCCTAAAAAAAGCAAAATTAAGAAATAAGCATATGAGATGCACAATCAATAGATTTTTAGTGATGGTGAAAATCCCAAATGCTCGGACTTAAAGTTCAAATGTCATGCAAAATGACTAAAAAAAAAATCATACAAAAGAAGATAAATATGAGAAACTCACATATGTGAAGAAGCACATGCTAATAAATGTAGAAAATGCAAGATTCCTCTCCCTCATCGCAATGGGGGTGTTATGACGTTGTGAAGATGGCTTCGTAGAATGATCTTTACACTCAAGTGATGAAAGGAGTATGCAGAAACTCAATTCAACTAAACCTATTCAGTGGCAAGACTCAAATGTTATACTATACCTCACATAAGTGGTATGAAAATGGTAAAAAATGAAAGAAAATGAGCTTACACCAAACCCTATCAGTAAATGATGGGAATGATATATGCTCTGTCAATTTGACTAGCAAAGCAAAATCACCACCCATGAGGAAGGGCGTACCAATAGTTTCGGAGGTGATGCAGAATTTTTTGAGTGCGCTGTAAATGTCTTTCAACACAACAACACACTCCGCAGCTAAATTAGGAAATATGCAGTTCAGTCACAATAATATTTATTTCAGTTTAATTAGTTTTCACTTTTGAATTTCTTTAAGCTGCCACTCCTAGTGAATTAATGTTTAATTTCAATTTAAATTGTCACTAGAATGCAAATGCAAGCATACGTATCGCTCAAGTAATAAAGGGCTCTAATGGAGTCCTAAGTATCAATCGCACAGGGAAGTTGTAATTCTTATAACGCAAAGACACTACATTCAAACTATATAAAACTTAAGTAAGAAAAACAAGTCAAAATTAGTTTAATGCAGGTGATGGAACTATATTTACTAAACTATTCCTAAACTTCAAAGTTAATTTTACTAAGAATTAACTAGATTTTGTGACTAAGAGTTCAAATTTAAGAAAGTATCATTCCCCTTTACAATGAGGTCATAGTCAGTGAATGAATCCAATTTTTATAAATTGTAGTATGCCAAATAGGAGCAGTCCTATTCTTTCTCCTCTTTACATGCAAAAAAAATCTTGGCTAATCCAGTGTTTAGTCCTTAAACTCGTGGTTAGGCTGGGAAGATACTGGCTCTTACTCTAGAGTTCCCACGTTCCCCTCGCCTGATGGCTAACATCTCTCTTTAGTTTCCAAACGACTAGACCAAATTGGAGATTTTAGTTCGTCACCATTGATCACAGAAAAATATGTTAAGAAATTCATACCTATTTTTTATGAAATTGCACTTTAAAGAAAGATATTTTTTTTATTTTATTGCAGGAACGAAGATTTATAAGTGATGGAAGAAAAAAGCATAAAATAGAGCAAATTTGGATAAAAAGGAAGAAATACATGCAAAATGAACTAAGTCGCCGATGGCGAAATCGAGCCCTCCGGCTGCGAGATTATAAAGAGAATTTCTTAAAGGTTTGCAACTACCTCGCCGACAGCGAGCCCGAGCCCACCGACAGGGAGATCGCGCGGTTTGAAGATCTTCTGGAAACCCCGCTGACGGCGAGGTCGTTTCTCGCCGACGGCGAGACAGTTCAAAATGCCAGCTACATTGAACCTGTACGCTTTTTGAAGAGGTGCTTAAGTACCCCTTGGACCTTTGTCTATCTCTATAAATAGAGGACGAATTTTAGTATGTGGTGTGTCTATTTTAGGAGTCTTAGAGTATTCTATTAGTGTGCTTTTGAGTCTAAGTTGAAGTTTAGTGTGAGTAAGTGTAAGTAGTGAGTTAAGAAGTGTGCTGTACTAGAAGGAAAAGTCAAAGGAACTTCAAGGAGTCTGCTTGGGGAGAAAATTGAGATAAGTATCTTTGTTTATTGTTGTTAACTTTAAATGAAATCCATGCTTTGTTTAATTCCCATGCATTCTGAGTAGTTTTCTTAGTCTTTCTCCTTGTTTATGAAATTACGTGAATTGATGAAATTAAATAGAAGTGCCTAATATATTAAAATAAATTGTGCTAATCTTTTACTTAAAACTTAATTTACTTTCAATTTGGCCAATTGAATTGTTAAAATATGTTGAATTATCAACTATAGTAAAGATTACATCCAATATTCGAGGAAGTCAAAAGCCTTGGAAGGAGGGTGCAAATAAAAAGGGAAATATTATTTATCGGACGTAGAATTGGACATTTTAGTGTGACAGACTAAAATATTCAATTTGGTCCTATTGTTTGAGAGCTGAAGTGTAGATGTTAGCCCTCAGGTGAGGGGAACGTGGGAGCTACGAAGTGGCAGCCAAGTATCCTCCTAGCCTAGCCGTGATTCGGTAATCAAGCATAGGACTAGTCAATGTTCTTCGCACCTGGACCAAAGGGTAAAGAATAGGAATGCTCCTATTTATCACAATACAATAAAAAAAATCTATTTGAATTCATCATTCACTTAAGTTTCTATAAACAAGGGGAATGATACTTTTTCTAAAAAATCTTTAAATCAACTTTATTTAAAGCATTAGTTTACTTTAGATCGCTTTAGTTAAGTATTCTAAATTATGTATACTATATTAGTAAGTAAATCCTTTTAAATTTAGCTGTTACAAATCTTTTAAAGCTTCCCTGTGGGATCAATAACCAGGACTCCACTAGAGCCCTGTATTACTTGATAAGATACGTATACTTGCATAGAATCCACATTATACATTCCATCATAAAATTAAATATATATTAAGCGGGATCAAGTTTTTGGTGTCGTTGCTATTTTTGTAAACATTAAAAAGTGGGTCAACCATAAAATAACCAATTCTACACCCATCAAAGTATATTTCCCTGTTTATTTGCACATAACCCCATAGACTACATTCTCATCCATGAAATCAAATGTGATTCTTACTTTAATGTAGAAAGTATAGTCCTTTCAGATCATAAGTTTCACAACAAATTTTAACAATTCAATTGGCCAGATCGAAAAGAAAATGAAGTACAGAGTTTGAATCATCACAATTATAAAATTTAATTATTGCGCAACAACCTTGATTCTTCACATGAATATATCTCATTGTAGGGAGAAGGACAAAGAAGAATACTCATAATTCATGAGAAAGATACAACAAAACATGAATTTTATATACAAAAATAAGTTTACAAAATAAAAAGTAAGGAAACACAACTTATCTCAATCTCCTCCCCACTTAAATCCTTTGAAGTTCATTTCAATCTCTTTCTCTCTTTACAATACCACACAATTCTCTCTTAGAAGTGTAATGAAGAAGAATTCTCTCACTTTCCCTCTCCTCTTACAACTCTTAGAGAAAGTCTTCTCTATACTCTCTCACACACCAAACATAGCTCAAATTACATAGATCAAAAGATAAGACACTGACAAAATACTGATTATGGAAACTTTTTCTAACATAAAAGAACTTTTTTATAATGTAAGGATGAATTTTCCAAGAGTTTCCTCAAGCAACCCTTCAAAATCCGTCCAAATTTAATGAATTAAGGAGAATAACTATCTCTGGCATAGTTGGAGCTGAAATATAGTGCCATTAACACCAAAATCTAAACTTTGCACGTGCTCTTTGGATTCTGGCCATTGGCGCCAGTTTTGGTGCTAGTGCATTTTCTGCTCTCTAGAAACTGGCGCCGTTGGCACCAATTCTAGCGCCATTGGCGCTAAAGCACATTTTAAAAATTGCATCATTTAACTCCAATTTTCTTCCTTTTTTCTTCCTTTATGCTCCAAGTGCCTAAAATTAAAATACCTACAACAAAACATGAAAATAGCTTTCTTTAAAGTGCAATATCACTAAATTTAAGCATAAAATTTATATATAAATTTGAACATTTTTTTGGCGTATCAGGAGTACAATTCTTAGGGTTAATAGATTATAAAGATAGAAGGCCAACTTATTTGAGATAAAAAACCTTGATCTAATAATATGATCAATTAGACAAAAGAGGATGCCATCCATATGGAATGGTGTACCACTGACCAAGTGAAACTATGATACCCCTCAACTTATAAAACTTAAGAGACAATAATTTTAAACCACCAGGACTAGTCTTGATTGAATTAAATGTCTCTCATATTTGTTTCACTATCGAAGGAGGTTCTTTAACAACGTGACTCATAAAATAAAACATGGTAAGGGTCTGATTAGCCCTAAGGGCCCTAGTGCAAGAGACCAGCACTACAACTATAGGAAAGAGACTATGATGTTGTATTCTCATCGAAAGGCTAATGTTGAGTCTCCAAAATTGGTAACATGAATTTAGCCTAGGTGAAAACAAAGTCTATGCAGGGCCTTATTGTTGAGAGTAACATTATGGCTTGGTCCTATAGACCTGATGCTATTGTGCTGCAAGACAACACCTGAATTCTAGCAAAAATGAATTGGGTTGCCTCACATCATTAAGGAAGCAATAGGTCATGATTACCAATAGGGTGACATAATGGTTGAGCATTAGGGAAAAATAATAAGATCTCATTTTGCACCCAAATGGGAAATACTGCCATAATGCATAAAGAATGACATTACATCATTGGGCCGAACTAAGACCCGCACTCACAAAATGTGGCTAGGAAAATGTTGGAATCTAAATCTGGTATCCCTAATAAAAGCCTAACCTAGTTCCTCTAACAAAACCTTGGGCTATTCCTCGAAAGGAAATATGCAAAAGGGAAAAAACTCTCAGCCACGTGAAGGTTGTGTAATATTTGAAGCTTTAAACACCAAATAATCACTCAAATGTCTTCAATGACCACCACACATGGAACACCGGTGGACCGCTAGACATGGAACACCGGTGGACCACCAGACATGGAACACCGGTGGAGAGACTCCACCCAAGAGGAAAAAGATAGGAAAGCAGGAGGGAATCATATGATTCTACAGTTTTGAGTTAGCCCTTTTGGTATATGTGACTTTCTGATTTGGCTTGAGAGATTAATTCATAATTTACACTTACTAAGACAAATTTGGGATTCCTAGAAAGTATAAAATCAGAATTTAAACACTATTTTTTGTGAAAAAATTGCTAATACTTTTTAAAATAAAAACAAGTTTAGAATTGTATCTAAGTCTTTTTCATTAAGCAGATTCAAGTGAAACAATTTTTTATTAGGATTCTTCTCAAGCTTCTCCTCACTTTTTATATATTTTTCTTTCTTCTTTTTCTTTTTCTTTCAATTTCTTTTTAATCCTTAGCACTTTTATATGAGGATTGTTTTATCTGGATAGACCTTAAATAGTTTTAAATTTCACTATCCTTCTCCTAAAACTAAAATCTCATCACTTTCTTTCACTTTGAAGTTGTAAGTATTAGTTTTAAAATAAGTTTTAAATAGATTTTAAGTTCATTTAAATTATAGATCTAAGAATCCATGCTTTTTCAAAAGTGCAATTCTTTCCTACTATAAATAGTAAAATCATATTCCCATTATCTCATATTAAATACTTTACTCTAGCACAGTCCTTTTCATCAAAAATTTCAACTAAGTCTTCTATAGCATCGCTAAAATCAAAATCATAGTACCTTAAAGGTAACACCACATACACAAGTCATTTTAAAGTGAGATCAATTTTATATGTAAGCTACTAAGCAAATAAAGTTTAACTTCTTTAAAACTCCACCCCCAATTAATTTTTAGCATGTATAGTAATCAAAATAGAAATATAAGTAGGGAGAAAATAGCATTGAATTACTTTCTACCACATGAGTCTATCATGAAAAATATGTTAGTATAAACAAAAAAATTCAAATCTATAGTAGTAAGTGAATCTCAATTCAACAAGTTTAACATTAAATCTGCATTAAAATCAACTACTATATTGCAACTGACAATTCCACATATTATCTTGAGCAACAAGAAATACCAATCCAGTACAGCTATAACATCAGCAGCAAAAAAAATATCCAATACAACATACTAAAAAGTAAATATATCAATACAACAGTAAAAAAAATAAAATAAAGTCATTAGTAAATCACATCAAAATAAAATAAAAATAAAAATCTAGTCCTCCTCCTCATCATCATCAACATCATCACCAACATCTTCCTCAGCTTCCTTATATGAATCTTCCTCCATTGTCTTGCTCTACTCATATAATTGCTATGGAGGATATGGACGAAAGTTCACTGTTCTATCACCCCTAATCCACTGATTTCATCTATACATCTCTAATTGAGCAACCCAAAATAGGTCTCAATGATCAAATCTTATTTTATTTGCTGCTCCACATGTGATAAATGATCATTAAATATGTATATCTCACCCAGTAGAATATCAGTATTATTCTTCATTCTTTCTGTATTATGTGCAATATTTTCTTTTCTAGAAGAAGAATGTCATGGATAAGAAGTAGATGAAATGGATTGTCCCAAATCTAAAATTTTCCTGACATCTCATGTCATTTATATAAATCAATTTTTGATGCAGAAATTGGTTTTAAGGGATAAAGAATCTCTTCCCTGTTTTAAACCACAACTAACATCTTCATACATAAGAAAGTGATAATGGATCGATGTCCCAAACCACGGGTCATTCCTGCTTTCACAGTGTCTAATACAGTAAAAGTATTGATAGGTCGTACATCGATGGGGGAAATCCTTCTGTATGCAATAATTCAAATAAGCCCTTTCCATATACACATCACTAACATTAGTAGAAGGTAAAAATTTAGTAGAAATGAATAAATGAAAAGCTTTTGATATCAGATTTAATTTGGAATCAAAAAGTTTAATCTGAACCCCTTCAGTAACTTTCCACTCACCTCTACCAATAGTTGAGAAATTTATCAATTCATTCAATATAACTTGAGTTAGATTTGAATAAGCATAAGAGAAATAATGGATAATCTCCAAATATAATAATGCATTGATGCAATGAAGAGACATATCCACACACAGATCTCTCACATAAATAACTTCATCAAAAGCTTCAGGTAAATTAGCATAGAATTCTCTTACCAATGATACCACTACTGTTGAAGTGAAAAGCTGCTCCCATTTCTTACTCTTGATAGTTCTATCTATGTCTTCTCTAGGATTAATGAATCGGCCTCTGCGTACTTAGCGTAATCTTAATATTATAAGAAGTATATAATATATTCAATAATTGCAGAGTTACCTTTATCAACGCAAGTATACGTATCACTCAAGTAATACAGGGCTCTAGTGAAGTCCTGAATATCGATCCCACAAGGATATTTCAGAGGCTACGGACTAGGATTATAAAAACCAATTCAGAATCATAACTTGTAAATCAAATTGCCTATCTGTCACTAATAAGCAATCGTAAATAAGATTCAATTTTAACAAACAAATTCTACTAACAATTAACTACTTCTACTAATAAAGTGAGGTTCAATATATATGCAAACATCCTTCTCCTTTGTTAAGAAATTTAAGTGAATGGATAATTAGAATTAGTTTAAAACTGTGTTGTGCCAAATAAGAGCATATCTATTCTTTACCCTTTGGTCCAAGCATAAAGAACATTGAATAATCCTATGCTTGGTTACTGAATCTGTGGCTAGGCTAGGAGGATACCGGCTCTCACTTCGGAGCTCCCACGTTCCCCTCGCCTGAGTGCTAACATCTACACTTCACCACCAAAACGATAGGACTGAATTGTGGATTTTAGTCTGTCACTCTAAAATCTCCAATTCTACGCCTGATAAATAATATTTCCCTATTTATTTACACCATACTTTCAAGGATTTTGACCTCCCTGAATCTTGGATGTAATCTTCACTTTAGTTGTTAAACTCAACATATTTTAACAAATCAATTGGTCAGATTAAAAGTAAATTAATTTTGAAGTGAAAAGATTATCACAACTTCTTTAACATTCTCTTGGCACAACTAATTCAAATCACCATTTCACAAAAATCTCAAAATAAGGAGAAAGATAGAGAAACTACTCATATTTCATGGAAAATATATGGCAAAACTTAGATTTCATATAAAAAAGAAAAGTTATACAAACTACAATAAGTAAATACAACTTATCTCAAACATCTCTTCAAAAATCGTGGTGGACACGTGGTGGACACTTTTTTCGGCCTCCATATGTTTCTTTTAAAGTAGTTGAAGAGTTTCCAAGAGTTACCCAAGCATCCCTTCAAAAATCGTCCACATTCAATGCACCTCGTGAGAGAACCGAGTTCCTCGCCATCGACGACCTTGATCTCGTCGTCGGCGGCCTTGATCTCATCGTCAGCGACCTTCCTTGTAATATATTTCTAAACTCTCGTGAAAAATCCACCGTCGGCACCTTCGATCTCGCCGTCGTCGCCCTAGATCAAATTTTCATATTTTGGTGTTTTTTGCTCCAAATTCGTTCCTTTTTGCATCTTTTCACTCCAATGTCCATAAATCTACATATCTGTAACAAAACATCAAAAATACCTTTCTTTAAAGTGCAATATCATCAAAATCAATATAAAATAGGCACAAAAATCTTCACATATTTTCAGTTGGTCAAAATCCTCCAAACTTAACTATTACTTGTCCTCAAGTAATTTTTAGTACTACATAAAAGTTATGATTGATAGTGGTAAAGCTCTAATTCAGAAATACAATAATTTTTATTTAAATAAATATCATAGTAAGATTTCTTAGAAAGATTTTCAAGTAATTAGATTAACTCTGTAGATGTAAGGCTATCTAGTCATCAAGCCTAAGAGTTCTAGTCTTCTATTCATTTTAAGAATGAATATATGTTGCAATATCAATTCATTTAGAATATTCAGATGATAGGAAACTCATGAGAACACTACTAGTAAAAATACTACTTCATCAATATAAGTTCACGAATGTATTTAGTTTTTCCTTTAGGTTAATCCAAGTGAAGCCAATTTTTGATAAGGCATCTCCTCAAGCTTCTCCTCAATTACTTTTCTTTTTTTTTCTTTTATTTTGGATTGCTTTTCAATCCTATATATTTTTTCTTTCTTTATTTTTTCAGGGATTGTTTTTCAATCTTTTCTTTTTTTTTTCAAGTGAGGATTACAATATCTGGATAGCCTGTTAATAATTTTGAACTTCACTCTTCTTTTCCTAAATTTGAAACTTAAAGCATTCCTTTACCTTATATGTAATTCATAGTCTTTACATCATTGAACCCCAATATTTTCTTTCTCAACTAAATTCCTAAGATTCTTAATATTTCAAAATATAGTTTTTTTTTACTTTAAATAGTTAACTATAGTCTTATCCCTTTATACTAAATATCTTATCTTACAAAATTAATTTTTATTACCAAAAATATTTCCTTGAATCTTCTACATTATTTAAATAAAATCTAAATATAGTTAACTGAAGTAAATTTTATCACAAAAATCATATTTATAAATTTTGAAAATATTTTAATTGAGAACACATAACAGTTAATATTTTTCTCCCCTCTGCAAACTTAAAGTTTTCAATAATATAAATAATACGGGTGGAAAGAAAAAATTCTAAATATAAATCATATTTTTGCACTTTAGGTATTTTTGTCTTTCTGAAATTTTGCAGGTTCTTCTCGAAAAATTTTAACTTCAAGTAGCCTGTAATATTATGAACTTTTCTACACATATAACAGATTAGAGAATTTACTGGGGTAATGAAATTTTGAAATAAGTACATAAAACAAAACATTTAACAACAAAAATTATACTACACAGTACAATACCAAATAACATTTGCATTTCACAACACAATAACACACAGTCTTCTATATTTTTTTTAAAGTTCACAATTAAAATTACAATCTAAACATCACAATCCATCTAGAAATGAAATACAAACTACAAACAAAATACACATCTCAGAAAATAATACAATACACAGAATACAAACAATAGAATAAAAATACTACAACAAAATACACATACATCACATCACAAATTTTAAGATCAGACATCAAAATCACATACTATGTCTTCATCTCCTTGGTCAGCAGGTGGATTGGGTTGATAACGAGTATATCGGAGGCATTCAGGAAAAGTAACATCAGACTCACCTCTATAGTGTCTAGCCTGAGCATCATAATAAGCAATCTCAAAATCAGAATGTCGCTGAAGATACTCACTATCATGATCGTGTCTCCGCTCTAATCCTTCAATCCTTTGATCTATTCTCTCAAGTCTTTCATCTAACGTTTCAAAACTTTTCCACTGCAGGGTCATCTCATTCTTCAAATCATAAAGAGTAGGGGAGCTAGATGCAGGAGGGTCATAACAAGTAGAGGGGATATCTCTACTAGTAGAAGGTCCTTTACTCCTACTCCCAGATCTCCATTCTTCATGGGATTCGTAAGTCTTCAAATTAGCTTTACTAATGGGTTTCATAGGGTACAACCATTCTTCATTATCTCTAGCTTCCACTCCAGATAATTGATAAAGTGCATAAATGAGACCAGGATGTCCTAGTCCTCCACTTGATTCACTCTTTACCATGGCCAAAATATTCTTATAAATTATATTCCCCACATTTATACTTCTATTGTTCTGAATACAGAAATTTAGAACCGCTCTATCTCTCGATACTTCACTATGATGGTAGGTAGGTAGCAAAGCCGAACATATGAAATAATTTCATGCTTTAGCTATGACATTCATCATGGAAAGAGGAAAGTTTATCTGTTCATGCTGTTTAATTTTCCATGTCCCTTTCCCATCAGTGAGAAAGTTAATGAAATCATCTAACGGACCTTCCATAGTTCCAAATGTTTCATACTTGCTGGAATAAAAATTTTGAAGTTCGTAAAAGGAATTAATGTGGGCAGCATTAAAATCAACAGAAAAACCTCTTACATTTACAGGCTCGTCTTCAAGCTGAGTCAGATTGGAATAGAACTCTTTTACAACTTCCACAACAGCTTTGTTTGTAGTGTAGCAAAAGTTTTCCTAATTCCTTTCTCTGATAACTTGTTCTACTTCTCCTCCAGGATTATCAAAAAATCGATCTTGTATACACTTCTTTTCTTATAAGATTGAAGCGTACCTTGATTGGGCTTTAACATTTATAAATCGAGCATCATCAAACTCAAGTCGCCTCTTTTGTCGAGGAGCCATTTTTTTGATCTATAAAAATTACAAAAATCTAAACTAAACTCCAAAACAATGATAAAATGGCTTCCAAAGGTAACTTTAAGAGTTCTAAATTAAGTTCCATGAATTTCTTCCAAGTCTTTTCTCCATAATTTCAAATTTCTCGGAATTCCTAAATGTGGAAGAAATTCATGGTGAAAATCAAAAAATTTAATATAGGAGGGAAGCTCTTACCATGTGATGATCAAATTCAGTGTCAAAATGTATTGAAATTGCCCCAAATCTAAGATCTCTTAGGCCCTAGGTCAAAATTTTTAGTAAATCAGGGAAGACGACGATGAATAGTGGCGGTTGACTGGTCAAAATCGCTGTTACAAGGCAATTTTTGGGATCACGCCGTAGGCGGGGTTTTCGCGCTGTTAGCGAGCTCAATAAGATTAAATATCCATAGTCTCGGGAAAAACACGCCGTCAACAACCTAGAACGCGCCGTCGGCAAGATTTTTAAATTTTGATCATTTTTCTGATTTTTGCTATTTTGATCAATTTCAAGCCTCGTCAACATCCGTTCAATCATTTTAAACATAAATTTTAAGTGAATAAGTGATGTATTAACACAAATAAACATTCACAACACAAAACATCACAATTATATATAAAATCCAAGCGTTACATTACACATTACACAACACACATAAATTAGGTATTTCCTCAACCTAAATTCATCAAACCAGCATTGCAATTCAAGTCACAACACTCTAAACGCTGAAAACAAATATTTCAAACATATTCTTAACTATGCCGAGATCAAAAAGCAAACGTCAAAAGCAATACAAACAAATATAGTTCAAATCAAGTCCAACATAAAGAAACATATAAAGTAAAACAATTCTACTACTCTGATTCAGTGCTAGTTTCTCCTCTGATATCACCCATCGCTTGAACATGCACATAAAGGTTATAAAATGGGAATTCTTTAGTTGAATCTTCTTCTATCCATCCTATCTTTCTCATTAATCGTATCAAACTTCCTTCGAAATGTCCAGTATGATCAAAGTGTTCTTTCATCCTCCAATCAATGTGATCAAAGAAATCAGAGATATTGTTAATTGTATTCGTTAAGTTTTGTACCTCTTTCTCCAGTTTCTTGATTCTGTACAAGATCGTCATCGTCTTGTCCGCTACTAAAGGTTGAATTGGTATTGAGTTTTGTGATGATTGATCCATAATAGCACCCATCTCATTCTCCTCTTCATTTGCTGGGAATATTCTGGTTGGGTCTAAAGGTTTCCAAGGTAGAAGTACCTTTTTGCAAATCTCATATGGAACTTGGAACAGACTGCATAATGACAAAATTGTTGAAGGATATCCAAGCCCTTGAGTTGATCCTTGAACGATCAGGCCCATAACCGACTTCACAATTATCGATCCAATATCAATTGGCCATCCCATTTGAATGCAATAATTCAATATAACACTTTCTTTGGTAACATTACCAACCTTCATCATCGGTAATAACTTCGCAGAAATGAAAAAGTGTCAATGTTTCGATATGGGATTTAAAAGTGTAACAGAAAAACTAACATATCCATTTTCTCTAACTTCCCAGTCTTCAGTTTCATCCGTTAAATATTGGTAGATTTCATTCATCAGATTTCTTGTCGGGACGAAATTAGAATAATGGCAGACAGGAACATTCTTGAGCATATACAATTCATTAATATGTCCAGAATTAAATGTTATCCACCTACCTCGCACATAGAAGCTTCCTTCGTTGATTCCATGCAAATTGCCGTAAAACTCCTTCACCACGGGAACGACTACTGCAGCAGTAGTGTAGCAAAATACTTCCCATCGTCGCCGCACAATCATTTCTTCAATCGCTATCGAAAGATTGTTTAATCCTCGACTCACAAAACCTCTTTCTTTAATTAGCCTCCTCTTTGACAATACCTTGTTGAAGAGTCGTTGTGCCTCAGCACTGATGAACTTTCTCCGCTTGAACACTCGAAATCTAGGATAATCTATTGAATTGGAAGCCATTAGGGAAGAATTCAAGGGAGTTTCCATTCGTATTTTAGAAATGAAGAGTTTAGGAACCGTCACTAGAAGTTTATAGGGAAAGAATTTGCCTAAAACCACCAAAAATTGCCATTTTAAACTCAAAATATTGTCCGCTCGCTGATCTCACTGTCAGTGGCATCTATGGTGCCATTGGCGAGCTTTGTGCAATTAAATGTCATGGCTCTCGGGAAAAACCTGCCGTCGGCAGCGTCGATCGTGTCGTCAGCACCCAAGGTAAAATTTGCACAAAAACGCCGTGGTCTGAATACATTCTAAATTTTCTTTATGGTTCCAAATTCTATGATGATCAAAGGGTAAATACAAGTAGTAGAATTCAATACTACCATAAAATAATGATAAATTTAAACAAATACATAACAAATAAAGATAACTATGGGTTGCCACCCATAAAACGCTTGGTTTAACATCGTCAGCCCGACCTATTCAGGGGGTTATTCAGGTTGACTGAGCATTAAAACCTCTTTAAGGTTCGGTCTTTTACCCTCAAAATATGGTTTTAATTTATGTACATTTACTTTAAATCTATTCCCAGTCTTTGGATCTTCAATTTCAACAGCTCCATAAGTATAAACCTGAGTCACAGTACAGGGTCCTAACCAACGAGATTTCAATTTCCCAAGAAATAACTTCAGCCTTATATTCTAAAGCAAAACTTCTTGTCCTGGTTCAAAGTTCTTCTGGTTAATCTTCCGATCGTGTCTTAACTCTAGTTTCTCCTTATAAATTCTGTCGTTATCATAAGATTCATTTTTTAATTCTTCCAATTCATTTATTTTTGTAACAATCTCTTCTCACCAGCATTTTTCAAATTATAATTGAATTTTTTAATCGGTCAATATGCTTTATGCTCCAATTTTACTGGTAAGTGGCAAGCCTTACTAAAAATGAGTCTGTAAGGAGTCGTTCCAATAAGAGTTTTATAAGCAGTCCTGCATGCTTATAATGCAGTATCCAGTCTCACAGACCAATCTAATCTTCTAAGATTTACAGACTTTTCTAGAATTCGTTTAATCTCTCTATTAGGAACTTCAGCTAATCCACTGGTCTAAGGATGATAAGTAGTAGAGATTCTATGAATAATATTAAGCTTTTCTACCAATCTCTGAATATATTCATTCCTAAAATGGGATCCTCCGTCAGTGATAATTACTCTCGGCATACCGTATCTTGTGAAAATGTTCTTCATTAAGAATCTTGAAACACTTTTAGCATCACAACGAGGTAAAGCTTGTGCTTCAATCCACTTTGATACATAATCAATTGCAATCAATATATATAAGTTCCTAAATGAAGGAATAAATGGTCCCATGAACTCTAATACCCAAACAAAAATCTCAACCTCCAACATGAAATTCAGAGGCATTTTATTTCTTCTAGATATATTACCTACTCGTTGGCATCTATCACAAGTTTTGATATATCTGTAAACATCTCTAAAGAGAGTACGCCAATAAAATCCAGCTTGCAAAATTTTATGCTCAGTTTTGCAACACCAAAATGTCCTCCAAATTTAGAATCATGACATTTTTGAATAATCAGTTCAGTTTCTTCATAAGGCACACATCTTCTAATAATAAGATCATTACATTGCTTATATAAATAGGGTTCATCCAAAAAATATGCTTTCGCATCATGAATAAATTTTTTCTGTTGCTGCAGTGAGCATAGGTGGAAAAATATTACTTACTATATAATTAACTATATCAACATACCAAAGTATTTTCCACTCATTAATATTATAAAGTTGTTCATCAGGGAAATTGTCTGTAATTTCATTTTCGGTGTCAGATAATTCATGATATTCTAGTCTCGACAAATGATCAGCAATTTGATTGTCAGTTCACTTTCTATCAATCACCACAAAATCAAATTCTTGCATCAAAAGTACTCATCTGATTAATCTTAGTTTAGTATCCTTCCTTTGCATCAGATATTTAATAGCTGAGTAATCAGTATGCACAATACATTTAGTCCCAATTAAATAAGATCTGAATTTGTCAAAAGCATACACAATAGCCAGTAACTCTTTTTCAGTAATCGTATAGTTAATTTGAACATCATTAAGAGTTCTATTAGCGTAGTATATAAATTTAAAAAATTTATCATATCTTTGTCCAAGAACAGCTCCAATAGCATAATCACTAGCATCACACATTAATTCAAATGGTTTCTCCCAATCAGGTGAAACTATTATAGGAGCTGTGATTAGTTTTTCCTTTAATAACTCAAAGGCATTTAAGCAATCTTCAGTAAACTCAAATTTCTTGTCCTTTTCTAAAAGTTGGCATAGAGGTTTGGTTATTTTTGAAAAATCTTTAATATAATGCCTGTAAAAACCAGCATATCCAAGAAAACTTCTTACCCCTCTCAATGTAGTAGGAGGTGGTAGTTTAGCTATAACTTGAATTTTTGCAGGGTCTACTTCCATGCCATTTTCGAAATTTTATGCCCTAATTCAATTCCTCTTGCAACCATAAATTGACATTTCTCCCAATTTAGAACTAAATTAGTTCTTTCGCATAACTCCAAAAATTTTTCAAAATGATTTAAGCATGCTTCAAATGATGTTCCAAATACAGAGAAATCATCCATAAATACTTCTTTTCCTTCATTAATTAACTTACTAAATATAGACATCATACATCTCTGGAATGTTGCAGGAGCATTACATAATCCAAAAGACATTCTTGAAAAGTAAAAGTTCCATAAGGATTAGTAAATGTAGTTTTCTCTTGATCCTCATGAGCAATAGGTATTTGATGGTAATCGGTATATCCATCCAGAAAGCAATAGTACTTGTGTCCAGCAAGCGTATCTAACATTTGGTCTAGAAAAGGAAGAGAAAAATGATCTTTTCTAGTGGCAGCATTTAATTTTCTATAGTCAATACAAATATACCATCCAATAACTTGCCTGATAGGTATTAATTCATTATTCTCATTTGCTTCAACAATTACTCCTTTCTTAGGAACACAATGAATTGGGCTTACCCAAGTGCTATCCGAAATAGGATATATAATTCCAGCATCTAACCATTTTAAAATCTCTTTTTTAACTACTTCCTTCATAATAGGTTTAGTCTCCTTTCTGGATCAATTCTTGATTTATGTTCATGGTTTAATAAAATTCTGTGCATAGAAATTGAAGGACTAATTCCCTTTATAACAGCCAGAGTCCAACCAAAAGCTTTTTTATACTTTTTTAATGTATCCATTAATTTTTGTTCTTGAATTTCATTTAAGTGAGGATACAATTACTGGTAATGTTGAAAACTCTCCTAAAAATACATACTTCAAATGATTTGGAAGAGTCTTTAATTCAAGTTCTGGGGGTTTTACAATAGATGGAATTAAGATTTCGTTCTCTAGTGCTGTTGAATCGAGCATTTCATATTTTTCTTGAATATAATGAGCTTCTTTGTTATCAATTTCATCATAATTATCATTTCCAATATCTTCATATTTTTCAAAATTTTTTTTGAAATATTCTTTTCTCAAATAATCGCATATATCCATTCTAAAACATTCATTATCTTTTTCTATTGAAGGATATTTCATTGACTTTGAGATGTTAAAGGTCACTTCCTGATCATTTACTCTCATAGTCAACCCTTCTTTTTGAACATCTATCATGGCTCTTCCTGTAGCTAGGAATGGTCTTCCTAAAATGATAGGTATTTCCTTATCTTCTTCCATATCTAAAATGATAAAGTCCACAGGAAAGATAAATTTATCAACCTTAACGATGACATCTTTTACAACTCCTTTAGGTTGTGTAATAGATCGATCAGCTAACTGTAGAGTTACAGAAGTTGGTGTAATCTCTCCTATTCCTAACCTTTTAAAAGTTGATAGAGGCATCAGATTTATGCTAGCTCCAAAATCACATAATGCTCGTCCATAAAATTTTTCACCAATAGCACATGGGATAGTAAAACTACAAGGATCTTTGAGTTTTTCAGGAAGCTTTTTCTGAGTTATAGCACTACACTCTTCACTGAGTGCAACAGTCTCATGATCTAGTAACTTCCTCTTTTTGTTGAGTATATCTTTCATAAATTTAACATAATCAGGCCTTTGTTCCAAAGCTTTAACAAAAGGAATATTTATTGGTAATTTTTTAAGATTTCTAAGAATTTAGCAAATCTTTTTCCCTTGTCTTATTGCTTTAGTCTTTGAGGAAATGGTGGTGGTGGTATTTCAACAGTAATTTTCATAGATTTCAAAGGAAAATTCGGATATAAACTTTCATTTTCTTCTTCAGTTTCCACTTTTCCCTTTTCAACTACAGTTTATTTTTGAATCCCTGTTTCCAACTCTTTTCCACTTCTTAATTGAATAACCTTGATTTGTTCTTTTCCTTAAACTTTAAGATTTACTTCAACATTGCTAGGTAAAGTTCCAACAGGTCTATTGGTCAGTTCAGTAGCAATTTGCCCCAATTGGTTTTCTATGTTTTTAATACCAGCTCCTTGATTTTGTAATTGATTTCCCATATTCAAAACTAGTTCTTCCATAGATAACTTCTTCTCCTTAAATTGTGAATTATTATAAAAACCTAGTGGATTAGAAGATCTATAATTAAAATTACCTTGATTGTTGACATTTCCTAATAGGTTTACATGATTGTTCCCCCACTGAGAATTAACAGGATTAACATTACCTTGGTTATTCCAATTAAAGTTTGGATGATTCTTCCAACCTGGATTATAATAGTTTGAATAAGGGTTAATTTATCTATTATTTATCAAATTTAAAGTTTCATATGAAGATTGAGCATCTACAATTTGTCCTAATAAATTTTCTTCCAACACTGGAGGTGTTTGAGAAGGATTCATTCCGTATGGATCTATTTTCTTTAAAAGAGCAGCAATTTGAGAAACTATCATAGTTAAAGCATCTGAATCATGAATACTGGCTAATTTCTTAGGATTTACCCTTTTAGCGGGCCATTGAAAATTATTTGTAGCCATTTCTTCGATTAAAGCATAAGATTCTTCAAAAGGTTTAGCCATTAGTGATCCACCAGCAACAACGTTAATGATGGATCTAAGAGATCCTACTAATCCATTATAAAAAGTTTGAATAATTAACCAATCCGGTAAAGCATGATGTGGGCATGTCCTAAGAAGATCTTTAAATCTTTCCTAAGATTCATATATCGGTTCTCTCTCATACTGACTGAAAGATGTCATATCGTTTCTAAGTTTAGAAGTCTTAGATGGTGGAAAATATTTCAATAAGAATTTTTGTGGAAGTTCCCCCCAAGTTTTAATAGATTTAGGTGCTAGCGATATTAACCAAGCCTTAGCCTTGCCCCTTAGTGAAAAAGGAAAAAGTTTAAGTCTGACAACATCATCCGACACTCTGTCATTTTTAAGAGTAGCACAAAGTTCTAGAAAAGTCGCAAGGTTTAAATTAGGATCTTCATTTGAAGTTTGGTCAAATTGATTGTTTTTACCATTTGGATAATTGCAGGTTTAAGCTCAAATGAATTAACAGCTACATCTGGATTTTGGATAGTTAAGTGAATTTCATCAAATGTAGGGTCAACGTAATCTCTTAGTGGTCTAGATTGATGTTCATTTTCTATTCTTTGGTTGTTTATGTTGTTTTCCATTGTTTCAAAATTTCTATGTTCTTTTCTCAATTTTCTAATTCTCCTAACATCGTGTTCTAATTCTGAATCGTAGGGTATAAGATTTTTAGATCCAAATTTACTCATATAATTGAAATCAGTTCACAGAAAAACTGTTCACTAATGTCGGCATATTTTTAGGTTATGTTGTATTTTGAAAAGGGGTCGCCTACAGAAATTGTTGGCAAATTTTAGATTTTAAATTTAATTTAAATATATATACAATTTGAAAAGTAGCATTTGATTTTTGAAAATAATTTTAAGTTTGAGAATTTTAAGATATGAAATCAAACCGATCTCACATCCCAAATAGTTTATATAAACGAGCACCACGCCACAAACCCCGTATCTATCCCAAAGAATAGACACACTGCTTGATGATGGGGCTCGATTAAATAAACTAGAAGATTTGTGACATCCGTTTGGTTTGCGAACAAATTTTATAAGCCGACAAGTTCCCCTGGTTAATATGAAGGAATTAAGCAGGGTTTATATTACCTGGGTTCTTAAAGTTTCCTATAAGGGCAAGCCCCTATAGTTAATTACATCCTAAATGACGAGAATCATTTAAGAAAACTCTCGATAATGATCAGTGGTTTTTCTCTCAAGTATTTTAAAGTTTGAGATTTCAAAGGATTAGATTTTGGAAATTTCAATAGGGAATAGCTCAAATTTGGAACAGTTTATTTTTGGGAATCAATAGAAGAGAAGTTGGGGATGTCACGGACCCGAAGTGAACTTCGGTGACTTCCCGACTACCCTATTGTTTGGCTTCAATTTGAGAGAATTATTTAATGTTTCAATCCTACCAATTTTAATTAATTAGGACTTACATTTGTATGACATAATCATACAAATAGCCTCGAAGATGTGAGGGTTTATGTCGCACCAAACGACTACCTCAGAGTCCTAAGACCGGTTAGGGCTTAATTTGCATAATATGATTATGCAAATGTCTAACGGAAAGTTGAGGATTTATGTTGCACTAGGTAAACTACCTCGAAATCCTATGACTTGGTTATTTATTGCTAAGAAATGTTTTGTTGAAGTAGACACAAGTTTTGCCGACGAAGATGGCCATGCTGCCCTCTGTACTCCAAGCTCCTTATTGTTGCAGAGGTTTAGTTTTAGAAAGTGAAAATCCGGAGATGAGAGAAGTGTTTTGGTTTAGAAAAGTCTTAAGGTTCGGGTGTTTTTTAACATTTTGTTAGGGGAATCTTAATGTTGGTTATAACAACACCGGTTAAGATCCCACAGTTCCATCATTCCGACAGCGTTATTTTTATCGGATTCACTTAGTCCAAATGAATTTGCTAAACTCAACTAAATGAGTTCCACACTTTCATCTAGACCGTGGGAAATCCCGTTAGCAACACGTAGATTACATCATCCGAGGTATTCCCGATCATCCAACAAGACGTTTTAATTTAGTTGTAGTTGTAGTTTTGTTGTTCTATTTGTGATTAAATTTAGAGTTATTTTATATTTTGATTATTGTGGCGGTGAATTTTATCTTGTGTTGATTTTTAATTTAGTTTTGGGATTCAGTTTTGTGGCTATCCTAAAAGTTTCAATTTTCATGCAGGGTGACATTCTTGTTTAGCATGCAAGTTTTGCAAGAATGAAAAGTAAAGTGCAGTACATGTAAGTAAATTACAAAAAAGTAAAAGCGTACCTGGTGGGTCTTCCCGTCATTCCAAGCTGCACTTAAAACACATATCAGAGCATTTATATAATTGCAAGAAATACGTAAGTAAAGCTAAGAGAAGGTTCTGGTTGTCTAGTAAAATCCTAATCCTATTGCTAGTCAATTCCTATGACGTCTAGGTTCTTGTGTTTTGTTACAGATGATTTTCTTCACCAAAGAACAATTGAGTTTCAATTGTTCTTCTAAAACATCCCATTATATTGAGAAAGTGCCTAGAACGGGTCCTAAACATCTTTTCAATGCTTCTGGGAATATTTCTAGTCCAAATGAATTTCATTGTACAGGTGAATTGGTCATTCAAAAGTTTAGTTGAGTCTTGACTCTTACTCAGTGAATTTAGATGTCTTAATTGTCTTATGAGAGAGGTGACATTCACTTCACGTTTCACTTAAGAGTTATGTGGGTGAAACCCTTTAGGGACATGTTAGGCTATTAAGAAACTCAACCAACTTGTTTGAAGTTGAGTTGGTTTTTTAAGAATGATTCAAATTAATCATAATATTTTTGTTTAATTATGGTTGTCTTATGTTATTTTAATTTGATTGTGTAATTCCAAAAGTTGACTTGGCTATTTTAAAATTGTCTTAACTTTAATTTTAGTTACATTTAATTTAATTGTGTTGATTTTGAAGTTGCTTTTAATTTAGTTGTATTAATTTAATTATGATTTAAAGTTTATTAAATTGTTTTAGAATTTCTTTAATTTAATTATATTTAATTTGAATTGTTTTGAATTAATCATGTCATTTAAAAATTGTTTTTTTAATTTAATTTATTATATTATTTTAAAATTATTTATTTATTTTTTTATTAAATTGTCTTAGAAATTATTTTAATTTGGTTATTTAGTTTATCTTAGTTTTTATTAATGAGTTATTAAATTAATATTAAGTGGTATTTGATTTCCATCATTAATTGAGGGTTAAGATTAATAAATTAATATCTTCCAAGATTAAACCCCTTCACGTAATACATTCTCTTTTAATTAACTTCAAATTTTTAATAATTTAAGAAATTATAATCATTTTGTTTATGTTGGAAAAGTGATAAATGGGTTTCTACCCTTTAATTCCTCATGTTTCAATCATCTAAGAAGATTAATTAGGATCATTCATTACACATTACCCATAATTAAGTCTAAATATTGTTTAAGGCTAAATTTCAATAATTACCATTTTTGCCCTATAGGCTTGTTCACTTCATAATTCATTAAATATAACTCAAATGACTTTGGAATTTTTATGTCACCATACTCATGGGTCCATTAAAATATCAGAGGAGAAAATGTGATTTTTCCATTTTTAATTTAATTTATATATTTATTTTAATGAAAAATAAGGGTTTTCAATGAAAATTCAATAACATGACCAATGTAAGGTTTCATTCCTTAAGAAAATTATGGAATATCCCTACTGACCAGATGACCATTTGGACCAATTTTAGTGATTTTTTAATTATATTTTATTTATTATAATTATTTTAATTTTTGGAGTATTAATTAATTATAAAATAAAATTGAACTTGAAAATTAAGTTTTATATATTTTTTAAATCTCTTTGACCTCAAAGTGCTCAGAGAAATAAATTTTATATTTTTTTTATTTTTCTTTGATTTATTAGAATTAATTTGGTGCAAAGGTTGGAAAATGCATTTTTTTAATATTAAAAATTGTCTTAAGCCTTTAAAATCAATATCTTAACCTAGGGACTTAGGAAAAATATTTGGTTGGTTCCTAAGTGATTAGGGGACCAAATATGACATGTTTATAAATTTTAATATTTTTATGATTTTTTTAATTTTTTTAATTATTAAAATATTAAAAATAGGTTTAAAAATGAAAATTTTTAGAAAATTCCAATTTTAATTTTAATACACTCTTCTGATATCAAAGAAACCCCAAAACTAATTTGGTGAATTTTTAAAGTGTATTTTGGGTTTTATGAATTTTTAATTTTAAAATGGCTATGTCACTTAATTAATTCATTTAATGGCTTAAATTATTTCCAATTGATTTGAAATTTTTATGTGAGGTTCTCTACATCCTAGGTGATAGTGGAGAATTATTTTCAAGTGATTTTGATGTGTGGTTACTCCTATTTAATTAAAGTTTAGTTTTGAGTGTTTAGGCTAATTAGGGTTATTTTAAATGAATTAAATCAAACTATAATTTTCTTAGGGTCCTCTAGTCCTAAGATAGTCCCCCTAATTTTCCTAAAATTTTCTAAGCAATATGCTAATTATTGGAATTAAAATGCCAAAACAGACACATAAACTTGGAAAATTAATAACTTGCCATAGAGATGGCCTCTGGTCTTGAAAAATTCAGGGAATGTTCCCAAGAACAGATACTACAAAAGCCCTATGGTCTCATGCCATGATGAATTATGTATGCAAATGGAGAATCAAAACATCACAGAGAGTATTTAAATCATTAAAAATCATAGACTCAACAAATTTACTTAATTATTTCTCCACATTATTCTCCTCTGTTCACTGAGCAAGAGGGTATTTTTATTTTAATTTTTTGATTTTTCTACACAGAGATATGAATTTCTGAAGTTTAGGAAATTAAATAAATAAAAAATACCCCATTTTTCTAGTTATCTAGTGCGGTGTCGCGTCAACCTCTGCCGCTCCGAATTTTTCAAGCGGCGCGCCTCCATCCGATGCCGCCTTTCACCTCAGCGCCACGCGGCCCCGCGGTTCTGCTCCATGCCTCCGTCCGATGCAATCTGGATCGTCCATTCGATACACGCGCTATCCGACGGTTCCTGGTCATCGTCTACAACTGGTGTGTCCCGAGAGCCGTCCACATTAAAACCCTAAGATATCCCTCATTTCTTAACCAATTTACATGAAATTTGATCCTATGTGTTCGTCTGAATGAGAGCTACAAATCCATACGGCTAACATGCATTGAAATCGACTCAAACAAAATGGAGAATCAAAAGAAGCACTCGGGAAGGAGGAGTTCCATACCTTGGTTCTGAGAAGTGAAGCTTCAATCAGAGGGGCTTGGCATGTTCGTTGGAGCTGGGGGAGCCTAGGGATGAAGCCTCTGGTCCTGGTGAAATGTCTAGACCCGATTTTCACCAAGCCCGATTTCAAAGCTTGGCCGATAGAAGGAATGGCCGGCCTGGTGAGGGGGCTTTTGCTGGGGAACTTCTTCTCTTAGTCTGGAAAAGGTGTAGGGTCAATCAATTTGAAGATTGGCTCACTATGGTGAAGTGTCCTGGTTTTGGGCTCAAAATTAAATTCAGAAATGAGCTTACATAGGGGGTTTTAGGGCTGGATTTCAGTGGGGATCAAGTGCTCTATGTTAGGAGAAGGGTGTGGAGTGATTTTGGCAGAGTTTTGGTAAGGTTTGTTTCAGCTCACCCTTTGACTGAGAAGGAGGTGAGTTTAAATAGGCATGGCCATGGCTGATTTCAGGGAGGTTTGAAGGCTAGGATTTGCTGCCTAGGGGAGGATAAGAACAACAACAATGGCCATTTGGGTTGGGACAGCTCAGCCAATTCCTTTTGAATTTTTGAATCAAATTAAGCCTCTCGGCCTAGTGGTTTCAGACGACTAGGGTGGTGGTCCGGCCAGGGTCAAGTCACCATCTAACTCAGTGTGGTCAGGGCTTCAGGTTGGTGAGTTCAATTAAGGCTTGACATGTGTAAAGGAGTATATTTAAATGGCATAGGGTAAGGGGTCATTTTGGGCTTGATTTGGCCAAACCATGGAAATGTGTTGGGTTCACCCTCCAAGGTGGCTTTAGACTGATGGGGAATCAGTTGGGTCAACCAAGGGAAGGATGGTGAAGTCCCGATCAAATAATTGTTTGGGTTAATTTTAGATTAAAGTGAAACATGGATATGGTTAATGACTTTTAAGGGGTTCTTAAAGGCCTCCCTCCTCTTGCCATTAATGAGTTGATGACAAGTCCAAGATTCTCATGGTTTTCATGTGGCTTGTGCATGGCTCCAAGGCTTACTCATGGCTTAGGAATGTCTTTGCCTTATTTCATGGAAATGGGTTTTAGAAGTTTTCGCATTTATGGGTGATTTTGGCATGAGGTTTAATTTAGGTTTATTTGATAATTGATTTAGGACTTAGGGGATGATATCAATTAAAGGGAAGATGATGAAAATTTGTTATGCGGTTTTTGGAATAAATTTTAGGCTTTTAAATTTGGTGAAAGATGGGCTTTTAAAATGTTTTAAGGGGATGGGCCTTTAGGTTTTAAAATAAACTTTTGGATAAAAAAATTTGGTGAAAATTTATGACAAGTAAATGTTGCTTTTAGTTTAGGAATGTGTTATGAAGGTTTTAGAAAAGGTTTAAGGTCATTTGGAGTTGAATTGGATTTAATTTGGACCTTTCAATAATAAGGTCAAAATGGGTCAAATTAGGCTAACTTGGGCTAAGGTCGAGCTAATGTGGTTTTGATGTAAAATTAATGTTGTAAAATGTTTATTGAGGTGTAACAAAGAGTTTTGAATTTTGGTTGGGTCTTGATTTTGGGATTTGAGCTCGTTTGGGTTCATGATTGGTTTAGGCCAATTTAGGGAATTTTGGCTTAATTTAAGCTTGGGTGAAGATTGGGTTCAAATTTGGAGCAAATCAAGTTAGTGTTTTGTTTTTGGGGATGTTAGGAAGGTTTTAGAAAAGATTTGGGGCTAATTGGAGTTGAGTTGGGTTGGTTTGGGGCAAGTTTAGGTCATAGGCCAAAATTGGGCTTTAAGCTTCAAATTGAAATTGGATCCACATGTTGATAAAATTGGGTTTGGATTTGGTTTAAATTGATATTTTGGATATTTAATTGAAGTTTAGAATTGAATTGGATCAAAATTGAGGTCAATTGGAGTGATTTGGTTGGACATTGGGTCCACTTAAGTTAAAAAAGGGTCAAATTGGGGGTTTTGATAAAAGTGGTCTAAATTGATAAAATTGGCCTATGGTGTAGTTGAACAAAATGAAATTGGGAATATTTGAAATTTTCTGGAATTTTTTGGGAATTTTTGGAATTTTTGGTTTTTTGGGCTAAAAGGGTATTTTGGGTATTTGGAGGTTATTTGGAGGGTATTGGGGTATTTTGTGGGTTAAATAGGCGAGAATTGTTTTAAAATATTTTATAGGATTTTTGGGAATTTTAGGTAAATTTTGGGAAATTTTGGAGAGTCTTGGGGTTGTAGGAGCAATTTGGGCATTTTGGGGTAGGTTTGGTGGGTTTAGGGTCCCCGGGGTCAAAAAATTGAAATCTAGGAAAAAATGAAGATTGATTGGATGTGAGTGAGATGAAACCATTTTGTTGAGACATGAAGCCATATTAAGCTCACAGGAGCCATGAGAGGACTCATTTTAGGCACATAATATGTTGTTCCTAACCCTCTTAGCTAGGGGCTTAGGGGTTAATGTCCATTCATATAAATCACCTACATGAGTCAGGGAGTTGAGTTTGGTGAAAGTAGTTTTAGGGTTTAGAATGTGTGTGAGAGTGTGGTGTGTGAAAGCTTACCCTCACCAGGACCAGACCACCCAGAGTAATCCTAAGTCCAAAGAGTCCTACAAGAACTCGTCCTTTAAACCTCCACATTTGACCTTAATCCTCCAAGTGGCCTGAGGGGTTTACGATCAAAATTGTGGGGTTTGAAGGGAGCCAAGAAGTGTTTGAATTTCTAAGTGGTGGGTCCCATTTCTAGTCCTCTAGAATAGTTAAAGGGAAAACCTATGGCTAGATCCTAAGCACTAAGGAGAGAGAGATCAGACCTCACCAAAAATGAGGTCAACAAATGGACCCCCAATAGGTGTGGTGTGCTAACCAAGCACGCCGCGCATATTGGCATTGATCGAAGAGATCAACAAAGCCAACACAGATGTTCGAGTGACAAACTCAATACAAAATGTAGGAAATTTTCACTGGGGAGTATCATGTAAACCTTCAAGAATGAAGTTTCCAGAACTCTTGCTGGGAAGAAGAAGTGAATTCTAAATCACAAGATCTGGAGAGGGATATATTGGATTTCAGATTCGTTTCATTTTTATTTCAAGTTTAAATTTTGAGTCTGAATTTTTTATTCGAGTTTCAATTTCGGTTGCAATTTGACTTAATCGGAATTTTGTTTTAAATTTAATTTGAAATTTAGATTTCAAGGTGAATTTCGCAGAGATTTTGGATTTAAAATGAGAATTGGAACCTAGGTTCCAACCTTGAGATTGCAAAGAGATCTGGAATTTAGGTACCAGCCTCGAGGAGAAGATCAGAATTTAGGTATTGATTGAAAATGATGAGAATCAGAATTTAGGTACTGATCTCGAAAAGGATGAGAATCATAATTTAGGTAATGCTCTCGAAAAGAATGAGAATCAGAATTTAGGTACTGATCTCAGAAAGAGAGTCAGAATTTAGTTACCGACCTCGAAAGGAGAGAACTGGAATTTAGGTACAAGTTTCGAAAGGATGAGAATTGAAATTTAGGTATCAATCTCAGGAGGAAAGAGTCGGAATTTAGGTACCGACCTCGAAAGGACGAGAATCAGAATTTAGGTACTGATCTCGAAAAGGATGAGAATCAAAATTTAGGTACTGATCTCAGAAAGAGGGTCAGAATTTAAGTACCGACCTCGAAAGGAGAGAACTGGAATTTAGGTACCAGTCTCAAAAGGATGAGAATTAAAATTTAGGTATCAATCTCAAGAGGAAAGAGTCGGAATTTAGGTACCGACCTCAAAAGGAGGAGAATCAGAATTTAGGTACTGATCTCGAAAAGGATGAGAATCAGAATTTAGGTACAGATCTCAGAAAGAGGGTCGGAATTTAAGTACCGACCTTGAAAGGAGAGAACTGGAATTTAGGTACCAGTCTCGAAAGGATGAGAATTGAAATTTAGGTATCAATCTTAGTAGGAAAGAGTCGGAATTTAGGTACCGACCTCAAAAGGATGAGAATCAGAATTTAGGTACTTATCTCGAAAAGGATGAGAATCAGAATTTAGGTACTGATCTCAGAAAGAGAGTCAGAATTTAGGTACCGACCTCAAGAGGAGAGAACTGGAATTTAGGTACCAGTCTCGAAGGGATGAGATTTGAAATTTAGGTATCAATCTCAGAAAGAGGGTCGAAATTTAGGTACCGACCTGGAAAGGAGAGAACTGGAATTTAGGTACCAGTCTGGAAAGGATGAGAATTGAAATTGAGTTATCAATCTCAGGAGGAAAGAGTCGGAATTTAGGTACCGACCTTGAAAGGATGAGAATCAGAATTTAGGTACTGATGTCGGAAGGAGAGAACTGGAATTTAGGTACCAGTCTCGAAAGGATGAGAATTGAAATTTAGGTATCAATCTCAAGAGGAAAGATTCAGAATTTAGATATCGACCTCGAAAGGATGAGAATCAAAATTTAGGTACTGGTCTCAAAAAGGATGAGAATCAGAATTTAGGTACTGATCTCAGAAAGAGAGTCGGAATTTAAGTACCAACCTCAAAAAGAGAGAACTGGAATTTAGGTACCAGTCTCGAAGGAAATTGGAATTAGAATTTAGGTACTGATCCCAAAAGGAGAGAGTCAGAATTTAGGTACTGACCTTAGAAATGAGGACTGTAATTTAGGTACCAGCCTCGAAAGAAATGGGATATGAAGAAGTTTCAAACCCCGCTCAAAGGTTTCTCAGAAGGGAAATCCGTGTGAGGAGGGATCCAATCCCATGCCATTAGAACCAAATCGGACAAGTCCATGGCTCCATGTCAATAGAACTAGTCAATTCTCCGACACACAGGAGAAAGAGAATTGAAGGAAGCAGGTAAGCGTACCAAGCTGAAAAGACTCGACCTAGCGATAAGTCGAGGAAAGGATTCAAATTACAGAAGAGTTTCAAACATATTTTGATTTGAAGAAGAATTGAAAGATGTGAATCGACGGATTCAGATCAAAATTCAATTCTAGATTTAGATTCATTTTGTTTATTTTAGTGATTTGATTTCATTTTTTTGTTTATTTAGAGTTCGTGTTAATTTGGAGTTTATTTTGACATTCGGATTCTTAAAAAGAGTTGTTTATTCTTTTCTTTTCTTTTCGTTCTTTGTTCAAAGTTCATTTAACTTAATGGCGTTTCCCAGTCAATTTGCACAAAAGTGGTGAAGGCAAAACATGACAAGGTCGTTTCCATTTCAATTCATTGAAAATACATCATACAGCTTGATCCAAAACATGATGATATTTTCCATGAAAATTCAGCATCTCATACAATCACATAAATCCAAAATGGATTGTGTAAGATTCTTGCAAGTTTCTTCCAAAAGCATCTGTCGGAATCCATGTCTGAATAGTGAGATTACATGGACAATAACATCACTTTCCAAGTCATCCTTGGCAGGAAATGTCGTTCGGATGTGCATTGGAGGTGTGATATCTCCCATGTAGCTCACAGCTCGTAGGGCCGAAGTCTCTCTAACTCTGGATCTGGCTGAAAGTGGAAAGACATCTTCCTATCATCCATTCTTCTGAAAGTGACGGAGATCCGTTCTACAGGCACTCCTGAAATGCAATGTTTTGCTATGTCCACTCCATTTCCTTTTAACACCAAGACGGAACCTACCGGTAGTGGTATCTCCACTGGCCCTCAGAATTCTCCTGGACCTGCTATCCGGAGGTCAGATCCGAACATGATGTTATATTGGTTGATAAAAGACACTATGCAGAAAGGTCTGACAAAGTCATGATGATTTATGTGTGGCGGTATGCAGTCGCCCTCCCTGTATATGCTAATGATGCAGCTGTTGGGTATGCAATCTGCAGGCAATATCCTCCATGCCACCATCCTTGTTACCATTCTTTTAATAATTCTGGGCATCGAATCCACCTCACTACGACGGAGTATCCCTGGTGGATTTCCCTTTCTGTCTTTAGCGAAGTTATAGCAACAATCGCACTGGATTGTAACTCTTCCTTTTCCTTTCATCCACCTTCGAGGTTCTGAGTAGGTCTTCTCCCTCAAACGACCAACTCGACCCATTTTCTGAAGTTTAACGACACAGTCCACAATTTGCTGCTGCTCATAGTCTGAGAAAACATCTGTATGCAGCTCAAGGCCCTCCAAGATGTTGATCCTCTTGCCTCAGATTCTTTCAAAATATTCAAGAGATTTCTTTTCAACCTTCTGCATCCTTTCCAGCTCATATTCTGGAATTATTTGCAATTGGCAAGGTCTGGTAACGTACTGTGGGATGTATGGTTCAACCCCAGCACGCTCTCTTGCATGTCTCAGCTCCTCGGGGATAGTCTCTATCAGGACATCCTCTAGGGTTGCTTTCGCAACAAGACTTTTTAAAACTGGTGCATTTGTCTGGCGTCGTGGTACTGATTCTGTTTCTGCTCTTCTTGGAATTTCTTTTATCCTTTCTGCCGTTCTTGGAGTTGATCTCCTCTTTTCTGGCTTCTGCTGAACTGATTTCTTCAAAGTACTTGCATTGACGGTAGCAACTGTCTCTTCATGTTGATCCGCTGCTAGCTTGGTCAGCACCTTGCAAATGAGATGGTTCTTGTTTCTTTGTTGGGTAGGAGTGAGAGTAGCTCTTCTTACCTCTTGAACTTCTGTGGGCATGGAGCTGACAAGCCTACCCTCTGCTTTAGCAACCACAGACTTACTCTTCTTGTCTTCCCCCATTGCGTGAGCGGTGTTTGCTCCTCTTTTCCTGCTGGTGGACTGCTGACTTGGGCCACCCAATTTCATCACTATCTGGCTGCGAAACTCTTCCCGGTCAATCGGGGTCCAATCAGTTTCTTCGTACTGTAGCCCGGCCGGTGTGAAATCAAAGTAGATCTCAATCACGGCCCCATCTTTCATCCTTTTTTCATCGAGTGCTAGACTCACGCCATTCTTAAAGTTTAGAACCAACCGTCGTTCGACATTTCCCTGCGAAAAACAAGGAAAGGATCAGGGGTTGTACAAAGAACAAGAAAAATAAGAAAAAAAATCATTTATCAATGAAAAATTTTTATTTGTTTCTTTCAAATTTTAATAAGAGTAGGAAAGGATGAGGAAAGATCAGGATTGAGTTTGATTTGAAAGGAGGGATCAAAGTTTTATTATTATGATTTCACATATTTTCTTTTCAACACATTTTTTTTGTTAATAATTTTTATCATCCATTTTTTTTATGTTCTGGGTTCGAACCCAGTTACAAACGATTACTCTTCTCGTGCTTCTAGGAATGAGACTTCCTTTTCTTTTTAGTTCATCCTTCAAAACATCAGGTTGCGTAATACTTATTCAAATATCGTCCATTGATTGGAAGCATAAGTCGTTCTCCGCGGTAATTTACCAGTTGGTAGGAACCTATAGAGTAGACTGTCTCGACCACGAATGGCCCCTCCCAAGTCATTTCAAATTTACCTCCTATCTTGCGGTGTGCTAGAATAGGCCTCTTGAGAACTAGAACCAAGTCACCGACTTTAAATGTCCTTGGGCGAACCAGTTTATCATGGGCCTGGATCATCTTGGCTTGATACAGTTCCAAATTCTGCTGCGCTGAAAGTCGTTTCCCTTCCAAGCTTTCCAATTTTTCTAGTCATAATTTGGCGTTCTCTTCTGTAGTGATTTTGTTTACAACTGCAATTCTAAGAGACGAAAGCAGGACTTCCAAGGGTAATACAGCCTCTGACCCGTACACTAGAGCGTACGGCGTAGATTGAGTAGGAGTTCTGAAAGTCGTTCTGTAGGCCCTTAAGGCTTCTAACAACATCTCGTGCTAATTTCTTTTGTTGTCATCCAAAGTTCTCTTTAGGATTTGGATGAGAGTTTTATTAAAAGCCTCGGCCAAGCAGTTTGCTCTTGGGTAGTAGATTGTCGAGTAGCGCCAATCTATCCTGTGTCTTCTGACAAAATTGTTGATCTTTGTACTTCTGAACGCGGACCCGTTATCTGAAATAATTCTGCACGGTACTCTGAAAAGGTAGACGACTAGTTTTTTGAAGAACTGTAGCACATGGTGCGCTTTCACTTCTCTGAGCGGTATAGCTTCTGCCCATTTGGAAAAGTAATCTATGGCTGCAAGGATGAAACGATGTCCTCTTAAAGAAGATGGTTCTATCGGACCCACAATATCTGTGCCCGAACACTCAAATGGCCACGATGTGATTGTCGGATGCAGCACATTTGGAGGTTGATGTAGAAGCACTCCATGCACTTGGCACTGGTGACAGCTTTTGACAACCTTCATGCAGTCGGTCATCATTGAGGGCCAGTAGTACCCTAGTCTCTTAATCATCATCTTCATTTTCAGACCCGATTGATGAGCGCCACAAAGTCCTGAATGCACTTCTTTAACAATTTCATGAGCCTCAGATTCGCTCAGGCACCTTAGCCACATCTAGTCAAAAGACCTTCTGTATAACATATTGTTTATTAATGCGTAAGACAAAGTTATTTTCTTAATCTGATGGGCTAATGACTTATCGTCCTGTAAATTCCCTGTTTGTAGATTGTCTATTAATGGCTGCCGCCAATCCTTTGTAATTTATGTTACTGCTGCAACTGTTTCTTCTTCTTTTCCTTCTGATTGGTGTATTGCATCCATGTCGAGCCGTGATAGGACCTGTCATCCTTGAACTGACATTTCAACTGACTCATCCTGTAAGCAGGCAAATTCTTTTGTGAGGCGGGCTAACGCATCTGCGAGAGTATTTTCTCTTCTGGGGATCTTATAGATCGTTACATTTCGAATCTGCTCCAACAATTTCATGGCATACTGAAAGTACTGCTCGAGTCTTGGCTTTAAAATTTTGTACTGTCCTGCGACTTGCTGAATGATCAACTGAGAATTGCCGTAGATGTTGACATCGGTTATCCCCATATGAATAGTCAACTCCAGTTCGGTTATAAGAGCTTTATATTCTTCATCGTTGTTCGTACACGGTTCTGTTAAATGGTAGGAATACCTTAACATCCCCCTCTCCGGTGTTATAAAGATTAGTCCAATTCCTGCCTTACCGGGCACTATCATTTGTAATTCTTTGTCTTTCTGTGCCAAAGATGCTCCGTCGAAGTACAGCTCCCAATGTTGATCATCGAGGTTTTCTAGGCTCATTATTTGCTCGTCGGGCAAGTCGTCATTTAGAGGCGATTCTGTCGGTAAAGGGTGTGCTGCGAGGAAGTCCGCTAGGACTTGTCCCTTTACGGCATGAAGAGAAACAAAAGTTTTGTCGAATTGCAATAATATCATTGACCACCTGTGAAGTCTACCGGAAAGTGTCGGTCGGGTCATCAAATATTACAATGTATTAACTTTCGAGATAAGGTTGACCTTATGAGAGAGCATGTAATGCCTGAGCTTTTGAGCGGCGAAGATCAGGGCCAAATAATGCTTCTCAATTGGAGGATACTTTACTTCCGTCGGAATTAAACGACGACTTAAGTAGTAAAGAGCATTTTATTTTCCCTCGTCATTGACATGGGCTAGCAGGGCTCCAAAGGAGTCATCTAAAGCCGCAGTATAAAGTATCAACGGTCGACCCGAGACTGGGGCTGCTAAGACAGGAGGTGTCACTAAATACTGCTTAATGTCCTCGAAGGCCCGCTGGAATTTCTCTTCCCAAAAAAATTTGGCATCCTTTTTAATTAATGTCGAGAAGGGCTGACACCTACCTGATAAATTCAAGATAAAGCGTCGAAGATATGCCAACTTACCTTGAAAGGATCGTAGTTGTTTCAAAGTTTTGGGAGGCGACATTTCTAGGATAACTTTAATATTTTCCGGATAGATTTCAATTCTACGATGTCGGACAACAAATCTTAAGAATTTCCCAGAGGTAACGCCGAAGGCGCATTTCAAGGGATTCATCTTAAGGTTAAATTGCCTTAATCGCTCAAAAATAATTCTCAAATCATACAAGTGATCTTCCTTTAGTTTGCTCTTGATGACCACATCATCCACATAACACTCGACTTGGTTGTGAATGAGATCATCAAAAATCCTCATCATTGCTCTTTGGTAAGTTGCTCCTGTGTTCTTCAACCCGAAAGGCATCACTGTGTAGCAGTATATTTCGGTCGGCATTTTAAAGGCTGTGAGCTTCTCATCTTCTGGTGCCATCTTTATCTAATTGTATCCTGACGATCCATCCATGAAATAGAAGACTTCATGTGTCAAAGCGATGTCGATCATCAATTCTGGAATCGGTAGTGGAAACTCATCCTTTGGGCACTTTATTCAAATCTCTGAAATCCACGCAGATTCTGATTTGTCCATTCTTCTTTCTGACTGACACCACGTTGGCTAACCAAGTCGGGTATTGTTCTTCACAGACAAATTTAGCTTCTATTAGCTTCGTAACTTCAGCTATAACTTGTTGTTCAATTTCTAGACGCATCCTTCTGGGAGCTTGTTTGACTGGAACAGTAGCATGATCCACTCCTAGCTTGTGAACTGCAACCTCTGGAGCTAATCTGGCATTTCATCATAACTCCAAGCAAAACAGTCTTTAAATTCCATCAGTAGTTTGATTATGTTTTTGGAGTCTTCTTTATTGAGTAAGGAGCTAACAAAGGTCGGCCTAGGTTATTCGCTAGTACCTAAGTTAACTTCCATTAACTCGTCTATTGTAGATTTAATTTCTTCTTCAGATTCTGGTGGAGCATCTTCAATTGGTAGATCTTCAAGATTATCTGAAGCTTCCAGGTAGTCTTCATTAGGCTCGTAAGTGACAATCAAGCAAAATCCAGTGTCATCAACTAATCTTACTGTGCCGAATCCGAGACCATGTTTTGAATTGGGAGGCTGACTGAGATTATTCCATAATTTTTCGAAGTGTTATGATTGACCTTTTGTCCATTGTCTAGGTAAGACACCACGTTGAATTAAATTTTAAACACAGAGAGAGTACCACTCAAAAAGCAATTTCATTAATTCAGATGAAGTAACATCTTCAAATTGTACATCATCTTCAGTTTTGGAAGAAGAAGCACCACGGTAGAACTTAATCAGCTTAGCACCGCCACCATGTACTTCCTTGACCACCATACCCTCGACCTTCTTAGAATGGATCAGGGTCAGGGTCATAGTATGCACATAGTGGTTAATCTTTTCGTACATTGATTTGTATTCTTCATTCTTTTCGTCTTCAAGAGAGATCTTGAACTGGGGTTTCTTCTGACTTATTGTCACTGCTTCTTTCTTAATTTCTTCTTCTTCATAACTGTTCTCCCAATCAACATCGATGACCGGTTTCTTCTGTCAAACTATTGCACCGTTTCTTCCATGACCTCGTCCCCGGCCTCGACCTCGGGTGTGAGTTCTGGAGAAACCTTCACCATCTCGCCGTAAGGGAGTTTTGAGTAACTGTTAGATAAGAATTTCAGGTTCTTCATCATCTCCAACTTCTTTTGCTTCATCTGGTACGGTATTTCTGGATAAGATAGTTTTCTTCGAAGGCGCGTAGTAGGCTGCATCTTCGTGAATTTAGATCTCGTGTACGGAGAATGGTTGCAAATCACCTTTGATACGCTGTTCTCCTCCTTCATAATACTTTATGCACTGGTGCAGAGACGACGGTACCATCCAATTTTCATGGATCCATGACCGACCCAGTAGAGTGTTGAACGATGTCTCAGAATAAATTATATGGAATTTTGCGGTTGTCTTTGCTAAATCACCGGTCTTCATTAATAGTGTTATCGATCTGACAGCTCTTTCTCCTTTCTGATTGAAGCCTCTTAATAACATCTTGTCTGCTTCAGGTTTGCGAGCATCAATTTCCAAATAGGCTAATGTCCGAAGATTCATTATGTTGATTGATGCTCCCGAATTGACTAACACCCTGGAGAGCGTAAACTTTCAAATAGTGACTGAAATGTACAATGGTCGGTTGTGATCAGCTGTTCTAAGTAGTAGATCATTGTCTGTGAAGGTAACACCTCGCTGTTCTTTTAACGAGCAAACCTCGTCTGAGGAATTACCGGCCATTTGAGATAAGCAAATTTATGGATCAAGTAAGGCCTTGATCAGAGTTTCCCTCATCTCCTTTGACAAGATCAGAGCGTCGTAGATGCTTAGTTTGGCTGGTAGCTTCCTAAGATGGGCTAGCACGTTATAATCCACCTTTTTACCAGGCTCTTCAATCTCTTCCCGAATGGGCAATTCTTCCGCTGGGGTTGGCTATTCCTGAGTAACCACCAGCTTTTCTTTATCCTTTGGACCCATTCTCAGGGGTAGAACTTTTCCACTTCTTAAATTGACTTCTGTTATCTCTTCTGCATCTGGTGTTGAACCTGCCGGTGTCTCCCCTTTAATCGGAACGACTGGCTCTTCTGGCGTTGCTTCAAAATCTGATAACTCCAATTCTATCGTGATTGGAGTTCCTCGGAATTCACAAATGGACTCGTTGCTTGTCGAGCTTTCGTAGCCATCCTTGTGAACGTCTTTTCCTTCATCATGGTCATCGAGGTTTAGTATGATTTGAGAATCGTTATTTGTATCGAAATCGAAATCCAAATTAGGTTGGTTGTCATTAGTTATGTAATCCTTAGAAACAGTCAAAACGTAGCCAACACCAAAACTCTTATCACTATAAGATCCTGCCAGGGTGAGCAAATAATCATACAGAGTCAAAGGTCCGAGGAATTTCTCCCCCGAATCAGAAACAACCATCCTGGGATAAGCAGCCCTTAGTCTACCCTTCGGAGCCTCATGTCGGCATATTTTTAGGTTGTGTTTTATTTTGAAGAGGGGTCGCCTAACAGAAATCTGTCGGCGAATTTTTAATTTAATTAAAATAAATAATTTGAAAAGTAATATTTGATTTCGAAAATAATTTTAAATTTGAAGGTTTTAAGATATGAGACTAAACCAATCTCACATCCCAAATAGTTTATATAAACGAGCACCGCACCACGGACCGTGTATCATCCCTAAGGATAGACACAGCGCTTGACGGTGTGGCTCGATTAAATAAACTAGAAGATTTGTGACATCCGTTTGGTCTGCGAACCAATTTTATAAGCCGACAAAATTCCCTGCTTAATATGAAAACATTAAACGGGGTTTATATTACTCAGGTTCTTTAAAATTCCCTATAAGGGCAAGCCCATATAGTTAATTACATCTTAAGTGATGGGAATCACCTAAGAAAACTCTCGATAATAATCAATAGTGCTGCTCTCAAGGATTTCAAAGTTTAAGTTTTCGGGGATTGAATTTTGGAATTTCGATAGGGAATGGATCAAACTTGGAACATTTTGTTTTGTGAATCCAAAGGAAGAAAAGTAGGAGAAATCAGCGATTCGAAGTGAACTTCGGTAATTTCCCGACTATCCTATTGTTTGGCTTGAATTTAGGAAAGTCCTAATGTTTATTTAGTATTTCGATCTTGCCAATTTTAATTAATTAGGGCTTATATTTGTATGATAAAATCAAACAAATAGCACTAGAAGATGTGAGGGTTTATTGTCTTATCGGACGACTACCTCGGAATCCTAAGACCGGTTAGGGCTTAATTTGCAATACAAATGCACTAACGAAGAGTTGAGGATTTATGTTGCACTTAGGCAAGCTACCTCGAAGTCCTATGGCTTTCGTTGTTTAATTCTAAGAAGGTTTCTTTGAAGTAGGTTCGAAGTTTTGTTGATGACGATGGCCGTCTTGTCCACCATGCTCCAAGCTCCTTGTTGTTGCGAGAGGTTTAGTTTTAGAAATCATAAATCGGGAGATGAGAAAAGTGTTTTGGTTTAGAGAAGTCTTAATTTCCAAGTGTTTTGTATTTTGATTAAAACAAATCTTAAAGTTGATTATAACGACACCGGTTAAGATCCCGCGGTTCCATCCTTCCGGCATCATTATTTTTATCGGATTCACTTAGTCCGGATGAATTTGCTAAACTCAATTGAATGAGTTCCACACTTTCATTTAGGCCGTAGGAAATCCGTTAGCAACACGTAGATTACATCATCAGAGGTATTCCCGATCATCCAACGGGACGTTTTAATTTAGTTGTAATTGTAGTTTTGTGTTACTGTTTGTGATTAAATTTTGAGTTGTTTTATATTTTGAAATGTTGTGGCGGTGAATTTTATCTTGCAATGACTTTTAACTTAATTTGGTTTCGGTTTTAGGGACTATCCTAAAGGTGTGGGTTTTCATGCAATGCATTGTTTTATCATGCGAGAAAAATAAAGTACATTTGACGAAAGTAAATTGCGAGAAAGTAAATTGCAGAAAGTAAATTGCGATAAAAATAAAAGCGTACACGGAGGGTCTTCCCGTCATCCCAAGCTGCACTTAAAACACGATTAGAATATTTAAGCAAGTTCTAGGTAAAACTAAGGGAAGGGTTATGGTTTTCTACCAAATTCCTAATCCTATAGCTAGTCGTTCCACTAGGACGTCTAGGTTCTCTGTGTTTTGGTTTGAGGACGATTTTCTTCATCGAAGAACGATTAAGCTCGATTATTCTTATAAATGTCCTATCATATTGAGGAAGTGCTTAAGAGGAATCTTAAACATCTTTTCGATATTTCTAGGATTGTTTTAAGTCAAAATGAATTTAATTATACAAATGAATTAATCGTCCAAGAATTTCAAGTTTTATTGTTATCTTGCTCGATGAACTAGGACATTTGAATATCACATAAGTGAAGTAACATTTCATTTAATGTTACGTTTAGGAGTTATAATACTCAAAGCTTTCGAGGGTAAATTAGTATTCGAATGATTTGATTTAAGTTAAAGGGTTTAAATTTGGAATAGTGTTCGAGTTGCTTTATATTTAATTTCTTTTATGTCTTAGGTGATGTTATATTTAATTCGATTTAATTTGATTGAGTTTTAATTTAATTTAATTTAATTTAATTTGATTTGATGCTTAATTAATTTGATTTGATTTAATTTAATTTAATTATTTAATTTAATTTAATTTAATTTAATTTAATTTAATTTAATTTAATTTAATTTAATTATTTAATTTAATTTAATTTAATTATTTAATTTAATTTAATTGTTTAATTTAATTTAATTTAATTATATAATTTAATTTTAATTTAATTTAATTTAATTTAGGTATTTAATTTTAATTTAATTTAATTTAATCCAATTTAATTTACTTAATTTAATTTAATTTTTAATTTAGTTTTATCTTTAATTTTAATTGAAATTTTTGAAAGAGTTTAATAATTTAATTTTAGTTTAACGATTAAGTCTTTTAATATTTTGAATTTGAATTATCATTTTAATTAAGAGTTGAATATTAATGAGATGATTAATTTAGGGATTTTTAAATTAAAGAATAAATCTCCTCCTAATAAATATCCCTTAGTTTAATAATTCCGATTTTATTATTCTTCCAAATTTAATCTATTATTTAATTAAAGTTTAATCATTTTAAAAATTGTTTAATGAGTTTCTACCCTTTAATTATTTAAATTTCAATCATCGAACCAGATTAAGATCAAATATTTTACTTGTTGATTTTTTTATTAAACCTAAAGTTTTAATTAAGGGTTAAAAGTTTAATTACCATTTTACCCCTTAAGCTTAATAATTTCATAACTCACTAAATTGAACACAAATGAATTTGAAATTTTTATGTGACTTTACTCATATGTCAATAAAGACATGAGAGGAGAAAATGTGATTTTTACGTATTTAATTTATTTATATAATTATTTTTGGTGAAAATAGAGATTTTCGAGGAAAATTTGATAACATGACCAAAGGAAAGTTTCTGTCCTTAAGAAAATTAGGGGACATTCCTAATGACCGAGAGAAGCACTTGGACCAATTTTGGTGATTTTTTGAATTATATTATTTTTATTATAATTATTTTGAGTTTTGGAGTATTAATTAATTTAAAAATAAAATAAATGTTGAAAAATGGATTTTATATTTCTCAAAAATCTCTCTGATATCAAGGAAAACGAGAGAAACAAATTTTGCAATTTTCTGATTTTTTTATGATTTATTATAATTATTTTAGTGAAAATGCTAGAAAATACATTTTTTTAATTTTAAAATTACCTTAAAACTTTAAAATTCAATATCTCACTAAATAGACCTAGGAAAAATGTGGGATTTGTTCCTAAGTGATTAAAATTCAAAATGTGACATTTTGGTGAACTTTATTATTTTTGTGATTTTTATTATTTTTTAATTATTAAAAATATTAAAATATTATTAAAAATCAACTTTTTCAGAAAATTGAAATTTTAATTTTCTTAGATTCCCCTTGATATCAGAGAGGCTCCAAAACCAATTTGGTGAATATTTGAAAAATATTTTAAAAGTTATGAATTTTTAAAGTTTAAAATGACTAAATGGCTTAATCGACCCGATTAATAGGGCTAACCAAGTCCAATTGACTTCAAACTTTTTTGGTGGGTTCCTCTGATCCTAAAGGTCAGTGGAGAATTGATTTCAAGTCAATTTGATGCTTGGTTAACTCTAATTAATTAAAGACCTATTTTAGGTGTTTAAGCCGATTAGAGTTGTTACGAGTGAATTAACTCGAGTCCCATTTTTCCTAGAGTTCTGCGGTCATAAGGAACATCACCAAATTTTTCTAGAATTTATTTCACAACATGCTAATTTTTGGAATTAAAATACTCAAAACGACAACATGCATTTGAAAAATAAATAACTTTTCACGAGAGATGGCCTCGACCTTGGAAAATTCGGGGAATGTTCCCAAGTTCGGAGGCTTCAAAGCCCTATGGTCTCATGCCATGGTGAATTGTATACATGCATGGAGAATTAAATGTATGCAGAGAGTAAATAAATTATAAAAAATAAAATACTTGATGAAATTTAATGATTTCTTTTCCACATTATTCTCCTACGTTCACTTGAGCGAGAGGGTATTTTTATTTTATTTTTGTGATTTTTCTATACAAAGATATGGATTTTTAAAGTTTATGATATTTAATAAATACATTAAATACCCTATTTATCTACTTATCCACGCGGCGCCAGCGAAACATCGGCAGCTCCGAAGGGGTACGTGTCGCGCTGTGATTGGGCGCCGCCATCTGAGTCATCCGTCCCGGGCCCCGCGGTTCGCGTAACATTCCACGAGTCCGGCGCAATGCGAATCGTCCGCTCGATACACGCGCAATCCAACGGCTCACGGTCATCGTCTACGGCCGGTGTGCACCGTGACCGTCGACCTTCTAACCACTAATTTCTCGCTCGATTCTCGACGGATTTTCGTGTTCTTATGCTCTATGGATTCGTCTTGAAGAGACGAACACATCCATACGGTAAACATGCATTTAAATTGACTCGAAGTAAAATGAGAATCTCTGGAAGCTCGGGAAGAAGAGGGAGTTCATACCTTTGCTCGGAGAAGTGAAGCTTCGATGCGAGAGTTGTTACACCTTCGATTGGATCTAGTAAGCTCCGGATGAAGTCTCCGAGTGCAGTGAATTGTCAGGTTGGACTTCGACCACGGTACGATCACAAAGCTTGGAGGCTGGAACAGCTGGGTGGCTCTAGAGATGGGGCTTTCGGTGGAGAACTTCTCCTCTTGGTCCGGTGAAGGTGTAGGACCGATCAATTTGGGAATTGGCTCGGCTGTGAAGAAGTGTCCTGGTTTTTGGGCTAAAGTTTGAGCTCGAAATTGGGCTCGGCTAGAGGGAATTGGGGTGGAATTCGGTGGGGATCGAGGTGCTACATGTGTGGAGAGTGATGCGGAGTGATTTTGGCGAGTTTCCTTAAGGTTTTTGGTTCGGCCTCCTTTGGCCGAGAGGGTGAGGGGTTTAAATAGGCATGGTGGAGGCTCTCCAGGGGAGTTTAATGGTTGGGATCGAGTTTGCTACGGTGAGGAGAAGAACAGTTGCAATGGCCATTTGGAGTGAGGCGGCTCGGCGAGGTGGAATTCAAAATTTTGGCTCCTCCCGAGGTTTCGGGCATGGTGTTTTCCGGCGGCGGGTGGCCGGCCGGCCGGAGTCGGGTCGCCCTCGAGCTCGGGTGGGTCGGGGGCTGGAGGCTTGTGCGATCGATTGAGGTTTGACATGTGTAAAGGAGTTTGATTTAAATGGAATGGGAGAAGGCTCACTTTGGCTTGGTTTGGGTCAACCCACCATTTTGGGCTTGGTGCACCCTTCCAAGCTCGATTTTGAGCTGAGGGAATCATTTAGGTCGGCTTAGAAGGAGTGGTGAAGTCTCCATCCATGATGAGGTGGCTAAACATGGTTTAGTGTGTGACATGATTAAGGTAAAAAAGGGTTAAAGGAGGTTTAAGAAAGAACCCCCTCTTCTCGCCATAAATGGACTAATGACAAGTCAAAGCCCTCATGGCTTCATGTGGCTTGAGAATGGCTTGTTCATGGCTTCATTTGGCTTGGGAAAAGGTTGATTTGTTTCATGAAAAGGGTTTTAGAAATTTTTGACATTTAGGGGGTAATTTGACATGTGGCTTGATTTGGAATGGTTTAATTGATGATTTTGAAACTTATGGGTGATTTTGATCAAATGGATGATGAGGGGAAGTGTCATGTGGGCTTTAGGATGATTTGGGCTTTTAAAATTTAATGAAGATGGGCTTTTAAGAAGGTTTAAGGGAAGTGGGCTTTTAAGTTTAAGGATGTGTTCATGGATGGGAATTTTTGTAGAAGTTTGGGCCAAATAGTTGTTGGTTTTGGTTTAGGGATGTTTCATGAATAATTTGAAATAGATTTAAGGTGGTTTGGGTTTGAATTGGGTTGAATTTGGGTTTATTTGGTAAATGGGCCGATGTAGGTCGAGTTGGGCTAACTTGGGCCAATGTTGGGCTAGGGTTGAAATTGATGTAAAATAAATGTTGAGAAATGTTTATGGGAGTGTTTCAAAGAGGTTTTGGCTTTGGTTGGGTTTTGATTTTAAGGTTTGGGTTCATTTGGGTTAGGTTTGGGTTTAGGTCGAAATTGGGCTTTTTGATTTTGGGTTGAATTTGAGTGGGGTTTGGGTCAAAATCTTGGGCAAATCATGTTAGTGTTTTGTTTATGGGGATGTTAAGGAAGGTTTAGAAAAGATTTGGGGTTAATTGGAGTTGAATTGGGTTAGTTTGGGCTAAGTTTGGGTCATGGGTCCAAATTTGGGCTTTAAGGCCCAAAGTGAAATTGGATCCAAATGTCAATCAAATTGGACTTGGATTTGGTCTATATTGGTATTGGGATATTGAATTAAAGTTTAAAATTGAATTGGACCAAAATTGGGGTCAATTGGGTAGGTTTGGTTTAACATTGGGTTCACTTTGGGTTAAAATGGGTCGATTTGGGGGTTTTGACAAAAGTAGGGTAAATTGACAAAATTGGCCCATGGTGTAGTTGGACAAAATGAAATTGGGAATATTTAGGATTTTCTGGAATTTTCTGGGAATTTTCTGAATTTTTGGATTTTTAGGCAGAAGGGTATTTTGGGTATTTGGAGGGTATTGGGGGGTATTTTTGGAATCTTTGGTATTTTTGGGTATGGATGATCAATTTGAGTGATGTGGAGATGTTTGGGATTGATTTTGGAAAATTTTGGGTAATTTGGAAATTTTGCGAAAATTTGGGTAATTTCGAGGGTTTTGGGTAGGTTTAGTAGGTGTAGGGTCTCGGGGTCAAAAATTGAAAATTTGGGAAATTGGAGATTGGGTGAATTTAGGTGGAAAGAAATCATTTTGGTTGAGCCATGAAGCCATATCAAACCCATATGAGCCATGAAAGGACTCATTTGAGGTATTCGACTATGTTGTTCCTAACCCTCTTGCGCGAGGGCTTAGGGGTTAAGGACCATCCATGTGAATCACCTACATGAGTCGAGGAGGTTAAGTTGGGTATGGGTGTGGTTTTAGGAAGTGTGTGGAAATGTAGTGTGTAAGTGTAGTGTAAGTTAGCCCCTTCACGGACCGGGCCGCCGGGGCGGTCTTAAGGCCGAAGAGTCCTATAGGAACTCATCCTTTAAACTTCCACATTTGATTTCGACCCTCTAGGTGATTAGGGGTTTATAGTCGAGTTTGTGGAGTTTGCGGGGAGTTTAGAAGTGGTTTGAATTTCTAAAAGGCGGGTCCCGATTCTAGTCCTCTAAGATAGTCGAAAGGAAAAGCCTAAGGCTAAATCCTAAGCACTAAAAAGAAGAAGGAAGACCTCATCGAAAATGAGGTCAACAAATGGACCCCGATAGGTGTGGTGAGTGACGGAGCACACCGCGCGTATTGGTGTTGGCCGAAGCGATCAACAAAACCAACACGGATGTCCGAGTGACGAACTTAGGACGAAGTAGAAGAGTTCTGTCTGGGGAGTGTCAAGTATATCTGCGGAACCGGAGATTCTTGAACTCTCGGCAGGGAAAGGAAAAGGAGGTGAATCCCAAATCACATGATGCGGGGAATTTCGATTTTATTTTGTTTTAGATTTTTATGTGTGAGTTTAGATTTCAACTTGGAGAGTTTTTTTTTTAGATTGAAGTTTTGTCAAAATTAATTTGAGGGATTTGATTTGAAATGAAAATTGGAGTTACGAGGTTTTAGATATAACATCTTTAACCTCGAAAGAAAATTGAATTGATTAGATTGAATCGTTGCGATGAGAAGAGATCTCGGAGCAATGTGGTGTTGGATGTAAAAATCCTTAACCTCAAGAGTTTGATTTTGATGTATTTCATTGCGATAGGGAAATGAATCCTAAAGCGATGCGATCTTGGATGTAAAATCCTCGACCCGAAATGTTTGAATTTGATGTATTTCGGTGCGATAGGAAAAGGATCCTAAAGCGGTGCGGTCTTGGATGTAAGATCCTCGACCCAAAAGTTTGAATTTGATGTATTTCGGTGCGATAGGAAAAGAATCCTAAAGCGAGTGCGGTCTTGGATGTAAAATCCTCGACCCGAAAAATTTGAATTTGATGTATTTCGGTGCGATAGGAAAAGGATCCTAAAGCGGTGCGGTCTTGGATGTAAGATCCTCGACCCAAAAGTTTGAATTTGATGTATTTCGGTGCAATAGGGAAGAATCCTAAAGCGAGTGCGGTATTGGATGTAAAATCCTCGACCCAAAAGTTTGAATTGATGTATTTCGGTGCGATAGGGAAAGAATCCTAAAGCGGTGCGATCTTGGATGTAAAATCCTCGACCCGAAAAGTTTGAATTTGATGTATTTCGGTGCGATAGGGAAAGAATCCTAAAGCGAGTGCGGTTTTGGATGTAAAATCCTCGACCCGAAAAAATTTGAATTTTGATGTATTTCGGTGCAGATAGGGAAAGAATCCTAAAGCGGTGCGGTCTTGGATGTAAAATCCTCGACCCAAAAGTTTGAATTTGGATGTATTTCGGTGCGATAGGGAAAGAATCCTAAAGCGGTGCGATCTTGGATGTAAAATCCTTGACCCAAAAGTTTGAATTTGATGTATTTCGGTGCGATAGGAAAATAATCCTAAAGCGAGTGCGATCTTGGATGTAAAATCCTCGACCCAAAAGTTTGAATTTGATGTATTTCGGTGCGATAGGGAAAGAATCCTAAAGCGGTGCGGTCTTGGATGTAAAATCCTCGACCCGAAAGTTTGAATTTTGATGTACTTCGGTGCGATAGGAAAAGGATCCTAAAGCGATGCGGTCTTGGATGTAAAATCCTCGACCCAAAAGTTTGAATTCGATGTATTTCGGTGCGATAGGAAAAGGATCCTAAAGCGGTGCGGTCTTGGATGTAAAATCCTCGACCCAAAAGTTTGAATTTGATGTATTTCGGTGCAATAGGGAAAGAATCCTAAAGCAGTGCAGTCTTGGATGTAAAATCCTCGACCCAAAAGTGTTGAATTGAATTTGAATTTGATTGAAACTTGACATCTGGAAAGATTGAATTCGGAATTTTGGAAAGATGGGTTTGAACTCGATCGAAATTTGATTTAAGATTTGATTTGAAATTTGGAAGATCAAGTTTGAAACTTGATCGAGATCGGATTTGGAATTTGATTGAGGATTTGATTTGAAATTTGTAAAGATGAAATTTGATTTTGAAGTTTGGAAGGATGGAATTTGAGATTTGTGTTGATTTCGTTTATCTTTTAATGGTTCAAATTTTATTTTATTGTTTATTTAATGTTCATGTGAACTTGGTGTTTGTCATTTTTAGATTTTTTTTTAGAAAGTTTTCTTTTATTCTCTTTTTTTTATTTCTTTTACGTTCTTTGTTCGAAGTTCATTTAACTTTAATGGCGTTTCCTAATCGATTTGCACAAAAGAGGTGAAGGCCGAAAACGTGACATGGTCACTTTCATTCCAATCATGTTGAAAATACATCATACGACTCGATGCGGAATATATTTCATACAATCCATGTAGACTCAAAGCGGATTTGTGTATGATCTTTGTCGATCCATCAAAAGAAGCATCTGTCGAAAATCCATGTACGAATAGTGAGGTACATGGTCGATAACATCACCTTCCAAGCCATCCTTGGCAAGGATGCCGAGTTGGATGTACGTTGGAGGTGTGATATTTCCCATGTAACTCGCGGCTCGTAAGGCGGAGGTTTTCCGGCTACGGGTGCGGTTGGAAATGGTAAGGTATTTCTGCGTCGTCCATTCTCACGAAAGTAGCGAGATTCGCTCCACTGGCACTCTCGGTATGCAATGCTTTGCGATATACGCTCCGTTACCTTGCGGTATCATGACGGAACCCACCGGTAAAGGTATCTTTCTTGGCCCTCGGAACTCACCGGGCTCGTTATCCGGAGGTCGGATCCGAACATGATGTTACACTCATTCGAAAGAGGCCAGTGCGAAAGGTCGACGAAGTCGTGGTGATCGATATGTGGGGGTATGCGGTCACCTGTTTGTAGATGTTGATAATGCGGCTATTGGGTATGCAATCTGCGGCGGTACCCTCCATGTTATCAATCTTTTTACCATTCTCTTGATGACTAATGGCATCGGATCTACTTGCCCATGACGGAGTATTCCGGTGGGTTTCCCTTCTGTCTTCGGCAAAGTTGTAGCGAGCATCCGCATTGTATTGTGATTCTTCCTTTCCACGGCATCCATCTCCGGGGTTCGAGTATGTGTTTTCCCTCGGGCGGCTGCTCGGCCCATTCTTTTCGGATCCGGATACAATCCACGATTCTTTGTTGTTCATACTGCGAGAATACGTCGGTGTGTAGCTCGAGGCCTTCTAGTATGTTGATTCTTCTTCCTTTAATTCTCTCGAAGTATTCGAAAGTTTTCTTTTCAACATTACGCATCCTCTCCGGCTCGTATTCGGAATGATGCGGATGGCGAGGCCTTGTGACATATTGTGGGATATATGGTTCAATCCCTTCACGTTCCCCGCATACCTCGGCTCCTCGGGGATGATGCTCGTCGGGACATCCCCGGGGTTGCTTACGCAACAAGGTCATGCACTGCTCGGTGGTTCTATCCGGTGGCGTGGTAGCCTTCTTCCTTCGATCTTACGGAGATTTCCACGGTTCTTTACGGTTATTCTAGGAGCTGGCCTCCTTTCTTCGAGTTCTGGTGAGCCGGTGTCCTTGAAGTGTACGTGCGGCGATAGCAAGCTGTCTCGTCGCGCTGGTCCGCGGCTAGTTTTGTTAACATTTTACGGATACGGCGATTCTTATTTCTTCGTTGCGTGGGCTGTGAGAGTAGCTCTCCGAACTTCTTGAATCTCTGCGGGCGCGGCGGCATAGCTTGCCCTCCGTTGTAGCGACTACGGACTTCATTTTCTTGTCTTCTTCGGTGTTTGCTTTTCTTTTCTTGTTGTTGGATTGGTGGTTTGGGCCACCCACTTTCATCAGCTGTCGTCCGGGCGGTTCTTCTCGGTGCTTGGGACCCGGTCACTTTCCTCGTGCTTGTAGGCTGCTTGGTGCGAAATGCGAGTCGATCTCGATTATCGCTCCATCTTTCACCCTCTTTTCATCGAGTGCGAGGCTTACGCCATTCTTAAAGTTCAAGACCAACCGCCCGTTCGACATTTCCACTGAAAAGACAAGGAAAAGGATCGGGGGTTGTCTTAAGAACAAGAACATTAAGAAAATGTTTATTAAAGATACATTTTTTTATTATTCTTATATTTTATCGGGAATGAAGTAGGATAAGATCGGAAAAGGGACTTTGATTTGGAGAAGAAAACGAGGAAAACTTTATTATCATTTATTTATTTATTTTAGCACATTTTATTATTTTTGGGTTCGGACCCGATCACGAGTAATTACTTCGCCCGTGTTTCTTAGGGATGAAGAATTCATTCCTTCGAAACATCGGGTAGCGTAATATTTTTTCAAGTATCGTCCGTTGATCGGAAGCATATGTCGTTCTCCCGGCGATTCACTAGGCCGGTAGGAACCTCCCGAGTATCTTGCTTGACCACGAAACGGTCCTTCCCAGTGGGTTCGAATTTTCCTCCTATCTTGCGGTGTGCGAGAATAGGTCTCTTGAGAACGAGAACTAAGTCACCGACTTTGAAGGTTCTTGGGCGGACCCGGTTGTCATGGGCTTGAACCATCTTAGCTTGGTATAGTTCTAAATTACGTTGCGCTGCAAGTCTTTTCCCTTCCAAGCTTTCTAATTCTTCGAGTCGTAGTACGGCGTTTTCTTCGTCGTGATCTTGTTTGCAAGCTGCGATTACGAGTGAAGGAAGGCTGAACCTCTAAAGGTAACACTCGCCTCGGACCCATACACCGGAGCGTAAGGTGTAGCTTGAGTAGGAGTTACGAAGGTTGTCCGGTAGGCCCATAAGGCTTCTAACAATTTCTCGTGCCAATTTCTCTTATTATCGTCCGAGGTTTTCTTTAAGATTTGAACGAGAGTTTTATTAAAAGCCTCGGCGAGGCCGTTTGCTCTTGGGTAGTAAATTGTTGAGTATCGCCGGTCGATTCCGTGTCTCCGACAAAATTGTTGATTTGTGTGCTTCGAATGCGGCCCATTATACGAGATGATCTCGCGCGGCACTCCGAAACGGTAGACAACTTGGTTCTTGAAAAGCTGCGGCACGTGGTGTGCTTTCACTTCTCACAAGTGGAGCGCTACGCCACTTGGAAAAGTAATCGTAGCCGCAAGAATGAAGCGATGTCCTTTTGAAGATGGTGGTTCATCGGACCCACTATATCCGTGCCCCGACATTCGAAATGGCCACGACGCAATTGTCGGGTGCGGCACATTTGGAGGTTGGTGTAGAACCACTCCGTGCACTTGGCATTGGTGACGGCTCTTGGCGATTTTCATGCGGTCGGTCATCATCGAGGGCCGGTAGTACCCTAGTCTTTTAATTTTCATCTTCATTTTTGGACCCGGCGGTGAGCGCCACGGAGTCTCGAATGCACCTCCTTAACGATTTCACGGGCCTCGGACCGCTTAGGCACCTTAGCCGCATTTGATCGAAAAGACCTTCGTATAATGTGTTGTTTATTAATGCGTAAGACGAGTTCTTTTCTTGATGCGATGGGCCGGCGACCTATCGTCCGGTAGCTTTCTGTTTGCGGGTAGTCCATCGATAGGCTGTCGCCTGATCTTCGTGTTTTTACATCCTTCTGCTAGTTGATTCTTTTTCTTCTTCGATTTGTGTATCATGTACTATGTCGAAGTTGTGATAGGACTCGACGTCAGTGAGCCGACACTTCCACCGATTCATCTTGCAAACGGGCAAATTCTTTTGCGAGACGGGCTAAAGCATCTGCTAAAGCATTCTCTTTTCTAGGAATTTTGTAGATTGTCACATTTGGAATGCGTTCCGACAATTTGTATGGCATCTTGGAAGTATTGTTCGAGTCTTGGCTTTAAGATTACGTATTGTCCGTGATACGTTGAATGATTAAGCGTGAATCCCCGTAGATGTTGATGTCCGTTATCCCCATTTGAATGGTTAATTCCAATCCCGTTATGAGGGCTTCGTATTACTGCTTCGTTGTTTGTACACGGTTCGTCGAGTGGTAGGAGTATCTTAACATCCCCGCTCCGGTGTTATAAAGATTAGCCGATTCCTGCCTTACAGGGCACTATCACTTGCGATTCTTCGTCTTTGTGTCTTGAAGATGCTCCGTCGAAATACAATTCCCAACGTCGATTATCGAAGTCTTCTAGGTTCATTATTTGTTCATCGGCAAATCGTCGTTGAGAGGAGATTCGGCCGGCAAAGGGTGTCTTTGCGAGGAAGTCTGCTAAGACTTGTCCCTTTACGGCACGCGGAGGCACGAAAGTTATATCGAATTGCGATAATATCATTGACCATGCGGCAAGTCTGCCGGAAAGTGTTGGACGAGTCATCGAGTATTGCAATGGATTAAACTTCGAAATCAAGTTGACCTTATGAGAAAGCATGTAGTGCACGAGCTTTTGAGCGGCGAAGATCGGGGCCAAACAATGCTTTTCAATTGCGGGATACCTTACTTCCGTCGGAAGTAAACGACGGCTTAAGTAGTAAAGAGCATTTTCTTTACCCTCATCATTGACACAGGCTAACGGGGCTCGAGAGAGTCATCTAAAGCCGCGGTGTAAAGTATTAGCGGTCTACACGAGGCGCAGGGCTGCTAAGACGGGAGGTGTCATTAAATATTGTTTAATGTCTTCGAAGGCCTTACGGCATTTCTCTTCCCAAATAAATTTGGCGTCCTTTTTAACTAGTGCCGAGAAAGGTGACACCTACTCGACGGGTTTGAGATAAAGCGTCGAAGATATGCCGGCTTCCCTTGAAAAGATCGTAATTGTTTTAAGGTTTTGGGAGGCGGCATTTCTAATATAGCTTTAATCTTCTCGGGTCGATTTCAATTCCACGATGTCGGACAACGAATCCTAAGAATTTCCGGAGGTGACGCGAAGGCGCATTTTAAGGGATTCATCTTAAGGTTAAATTGTCTTAATCGTTCGAAAACAATTCTCGAATCATACGGTGGTTTTCCTTTACTTTGCTTTTGATGACGACATCGTCCACGTAGCATTCGACTTGATTGTGGATGAGATCATCAAAAATTCTTGTCATTGCTCTTTGGTAGGTTGCTCCTGCGTTCTTCGATCCGAATGGCATCATCTGTGTAGCAAAATACTCCGATCGGCGTTACGAATGATGTAAGCTTTTCATCTTCGGAGCCATTTTTATCCGGTTGTATCTCGAAGATCCATCCATGAATGAGAATATTTCATGTGTCGAAGCAATATCGATCATCGGTTCACGGAATCGGTAGAGGGAATTCATCTTTTGGACATGCCTTGTTTAAATCTCCGAAGTCCACACAAATTCGATGCGACCATTCTTCTTTACGGCGGCACTACATTGGCTAGCCGAGTCGGGTATTGTTCTTCACGGACAAATTTAGCGTCTATTAGCTTTTTAACTTCGGTATGACTTGTTGTTCGATTTCTAGACGCATTCTTACGGGACCTTGTCGGATCGGAACGAAGTAGGATCCACTCCTAGCTTATGGTACTGCAACCTGCGGGGCTAATCCTGGCATTTCATCGTAGCTCCGAGCAAAACGGTCTTTAAATTCCATTAATAACTTGATTATTTCTTCGGAGTCTTCTTTATTGAGTAAGGAGCTAATAAAGGTAGGTACTAGGCTCTTCGCTAGTACCTAAGTTAACTTCAGTTAACTCATCTATTGTGGATTTAATTTCTTCTTCGAATTCGGTGGAGCGTCTCCAATTTGTAAATCTTCGAGTTCGTCACGTAGTTTCCATGCGGTTTTCATCGGACTTGCAAGTGACAACCGAGCAAAATTCGGTATCGTCAGCCGACCCTACGTGCCGAATCCGAGTCCATACTTTGAATTGGGTGGACGACGGAGTTATTCCATAACTTTTCAAAATGTTGTGATTGGCCTTTTGTCCATTGTCGAGGTAAGAAACCACGTTGAATTAAATTTTGAACACGGGGAGAGTACCACTCAAAAGGTAATTCCATTAATTCGATGAAGTGACATCTTCGAATTGTACATTATTTTCGGTTTGGAGGAAGAAGCACCACGGTAGAATTTGATTGGCCTTGCATCGTCATTACGTACCTCTTTGACCACCATACCCTCGATCTTGCTAGGTCTGGATCGGGGTTAGGGTCATAGTATGTACATAGTGGTTAATCTTCTCGTACATTGATTTGTATTCTTCGTTCTTTTCATCTTCGAGGGGGATCTTGTATTGCGGCTTCTTTCGACTTATTGTCGTTGCTTCTTGCTTGATTTCTTTTTCTTCTTGGAACTATCATCCCGATCGACATTGATGGTTGGTTTCCTCTGTCCGATTGTCCTAGCGTCTCTACCACGGCCTCGTCCCCGGCCTCGACCTCGGATGCGAGTTGTGGAGAAACCTTCACCATCTCTCCGGAAGGGAGTGGTGAGTGAGCGTTGGACTAGAACTTCAGGTTCTTCGTTGTCTCGAACTTTCTTTGCTTCATTTGTTACGGTATCTCTGGAGAAGATTGTTTTCTTCGGCGGTGCATAATAAGTTGCATCTTCATGGATTCCAATTTCATGTACGGAGAATGGTTGCAAGTCACCTTTGATGCCTTGTTCCCCTCCATCGTAGTACTTGATGCCTTGGTGTAGAGATGATGGTACCATCCTGTTTTCATGTATCCATGGTCGGCCCGAGCAAAGCGTTGAACGACGTTTCGAATCGATTATGTGAAATTTTGCGGTTGTCTTTGCTAAGTCACCGGTCTTCATCGATAGCGTTATTGACCCGAGGGCTCTTTCTCCTTTACGGTTGAATCCTCTTAATAACATTTTGTCGGCCTCGAGCTCGCGAGCATCAATTTCCAAGTATGCTTAGTGTTCGAAGACTCATTATATTGATTGATGCTCCTGGATCCACCAATACTGCGGAGAGCGTAAACTTCCCGATTGTAGCCGAAATGTACAACGGTCGGTTGTGATCTGCTGTCCCAAGTAGTAGGTCATTGTCCGTGAAGGTAACACCTCGGTTGTTCCTTTAACGAGCAAGCCTCATCTAAGGAATCTCCGGCCATTTGAGCTAAGCGAATTTCCGGATCGAAGTAAGGCCTTGATCGAGCTTCTCTCATCTCCTTTGATAAGATGAGAGCGTCGTAAATGCTCGGTTGGCCGGTAGTTTCCTAAGATGGGCTAGCACGTTGTAGTCCACTTTGTTTCCATGCGTCTCGGCTTCTTCTCGAACGGGTATGTCTTCCGCTGGGGTTGGTTCTTCTTGAACGACCACACGCTTTCCTTTGTCTTTTGGACCCATTCTTGGAGGTAGAACTTTTCCACTTCTTAGGTTGACTTCGTAATTTCTTCGAATCTAGTGTTGAGTTTGTCGGTGTCTCCTCCTGAATCGGAATGGCTGGCTCTTCTAGATTATCTTCCAAATCCGAAGGCTCTAACTTTCTATCGTAGCTGGAGCTCCTCGAAACTCGCGGATAGATCCGTTGCTTGTTGAACTCTCGTAGCCTCCTTGATGGATGCCTTCTTCGTCATTTTGATCGTCGAGATCTTGTATGATTTGAGAATTGTTGTTGGTATCGATATCGACGCCCGGATTGTCGCTAGTTACGTAATCGTTAGAAACGGTCTAAACGTAGCCAACGCCATCACCCTTATCATTATATGATCCCACCGAAGTGAGCGAGATAATCATACAAAATCGAGAGGTTCGAGGGATTTCTCCCCCGAATCGAAACAACTATCTAGGATAAGCGACCCCTAGTCCAGCCTTAGGAATCTCGGTCCCCTCTTCTTCGTCGATTTTCTTCTTCTCTTCGATTGTCTCCTGTCGAGGTGGCTCTTCATCGCAAGTGATAGTACGGCTTAACGGGTCTCGAACTACGAATTGAAGCTCGCACGAAGCGGTTCGGATGTTGTCTAAAATCTTCTTCGAAGACCTTGTCCGAGGCGGTAGTCCATCCATCGTTGGTTGCATATGGGTCTATCGGAATGACGGGATCGGTTGAGATAACATTGACGGAACCTCCTTTACGGGGTTCCTTCATGTACTCCTTCGGGATTGTTATATTTCCTTTCCGAAGGTTGTCGTTGAGCCGACTTTTGAAGGTAATGCGGTCTTCTATCTTGTGCCCGAAGCATCCGATGGTAGGGGCGAAAGTTGGGATCACCTTTCTTGTTGACTTCCTCCGGTCTTTTGGGCTCGGCAGTGGAAATGCGGAGTTTTCATTAAGCTACGGAACATCTTTGGTGCTTGCTTCATTCTTGAACGGATATTCTGCGCTCGAAGCTCCCTCGATGTACGTTGCGGACGAGACGGTTGTTCATCTTGCGGAGACAGTCGATAGGCTGGACCGGGGTTGCTTGGTAATTTTGTTGTGGTTCTTTGCGGCCGTTACGGTGGTATTTGCATCGGTTGTTTGCCTTTGTCAATTGCTGCAACGATCCGGATTTCTTCTCGAAGGTCTTCACCGGCTTACGCTTGTCCGTCTTGTCGGCGAAACTTAATTGCTTCGCCTCTTCTTGCAAGCTTCCGGCCTTGCTTAACAACTTCTCAAAAGTCTTAATAGTGAATCCCTTGAGGAGAAGTGCTTATCGGGCCGTGAATGCTTTTAAGCAAGATGCCGATCGCATGTTGTTCTTGCGGTTGTGGTTCACACTTCATGCTTAAATTTCTCCATCGAAGTATGTAATCCACTAGAGTTTCATTCGGCCTTTGTTTCTCTACCACTAAATCACCTATAGTGATGTGGTGCTGAGCTCCGACAAATCGCTTAATGAAGAGGCTCTCTAGCTCTGAGAATGTCTTTACAGATCCGTTGGGTAATTCGCATACCGGTCGAAGGCGATCCACGACGAGCTGCTAACGAGCTGTCGGAAGAGTAGCGCATCGCTCCCGCCGGCATTGCAACAAGCGGCACGAAAGTGTGCAACATCTTGTCGGGGGTTCCGGTTCCATCGAAGGTCTTAAACGAGAGGTGGTACGAAGCCCTTCGGGTATTGGACGGCGTCGAATTCTTACGGGTAAGGTCTACCGTCCGAATGGATGTCCCGCTCTTCGATTGTGCTAAGGCTTCTCGCACTTGCTGTTCTACCAAGTTCTTGATATCCTTTTCGGGGATCATACTTTGTGTTGTATCTTTTTCAGCTGGTCATCCCCATTGACGGATGTAATTTCCTTCCCTCCGTCTACGATGTGAATGACTTCTGGGGGTGTCTCTCTATGTGGTTGTACTTGACTCTGGAGAGTGGCCAGAGCTATGGCCATCTCTTCCATCCTCTTTGCCATTTGAGCGATCGTGTCGTCCTTTTCCTGAAGTCGTCTCTTCATCGGTTACGGCTCCTCTCTTTCTGCAGTTGCGGGAGCACCTTGAGAAGGCGATGAAGCTCGTGTCTCAACCATGTTGATTTCGCATATTCATTGTCCATGAATTCCGATGAGTCGATCTCATCTCCGAACTTTTCTTCTCTTTCTTTTGCCGACCGTCGGATGTCGGTTCTCGGCTTTTCCATGGCATCTTCTAGCGGAGCTTTCGTGTATCTTTGTGGTTGTCATGCGATGGTTGCCGGGTCCTTTTTCACGAGTCCCCTTCATCGCGGTAGCACTTTCTTCGGATTCCGGCCTCACGGCGAGACTTTCTCTCTCGGAGCTGCTGTTTCGATCTCAGTCGCCCCGTAGTGGGACGCCACACCATCCTTCTAGCGACGAAGGTCTAGGACCGGATGATGCGGTGGCCGAATGCTTTGGAAGGTGGTATCCTCCCTAATCTGTAATCCCGATACTACGACGGGCGGGCTAGCCTTCGTTCTCTTGCTTGGCTTTTCTATCATGACGACGGGCTCTACTCGGGGCCCGAGACGGGATCTGGCGGCACCCGTCCTATCCTTCGTAGAATTTCCGACACGGGGCGAGTTTTCCTTCTTTGCTAGCTTTTCTACCAAAGTTTGCGGTCGAGCAAACGGCGTAGTTCTAGTTCTTTTCTTGCGAGCTATCGTTGTAGTATGCGGGTCGAGGTAATGTGGCGGCAATCTTGCGAACATTCTCCTCATCCTCTGCGGCGGAGAGGGGATGGAACCTGCTTCCTCCCAAAAGTGGTATGTAGTCGGGCGGTGGTGTATATTACGGTAGCGGTGTATATTCGGCAACTGCGGAATTTCCTCGGGAAGGCGATCTCGGCGGCTACGGCTTCCACGGCGATCCTTCATTTCTATTTCTTCTTTGGGTCTTTGTCGGCGAAGGAATCTTCGAGCCGGACCCGATTTCGAAGACGAAGGTCTTACGGGAAGATCCGTACCCTCCGCGGTAACGGAGTTTATCATAGTTACGGATTCCTTTCCCCTTTGATTTGGCGGAAGTCGGGGTAGGTGCGGAAACAACTAGACCGGTGGGGGTAGTGAGAACGGTCCTCCTGCGGACGGCGGTACTCCTCCTAGTCGGAACCCTTTGCGGGGAGGAAACTCTTGGGTCGACCTAAGGTTGAACTCGAGCGGTGGTTCCTCGGCTTCGGATACCTTGTTCGTCGGTGCGAAGAGGGAGACGTCGGTGACCTTGACGTTCGTGTTTTCGAATCCATGTCCGAATCGGATGACCCCATTGTCGGGCGGCTCATCCTTATAGACGGCGAAGTCCGGTCCGTTGGTGAAGGAAAAAATCGGTTTCGGGGCTTCCATTTCGCGAGGTAGACTGCGGTTGTCGGTCCGAGTTATGCTTCTTTTCTTCGGGACGAAAAGAAAGGAATTGAAAAGAGTCCGAACTCATTCTTTGTTCATGTATTTATAAAAAAGAATCATTTGTTAAAAGAGTCACTTATTAGAGGGTTTGTTTATTTAGAACGGAATGTTCGAAAGGTGTAGAGAAGGTAAGGAATCCGATTCGGAAAGGAAAAGAAAGTCTTAAGCAAGACTTCCCGACTCGAAGGATCACTCCTAAGCTAACACCTATCGGGGGTCCACCCACCTCGGAAATGAGGTAAAAGGATCTCGGAACCTCTGCGTTTAGGGGTGTCTAAACGGTGGCTCCTAAATCCGAGAGAATGTTGGTATACTTGTTCGAGATAGAAATGAACATAGTATTCCAACGGAAAGAAGGGTAGTTTGATCCATTAGGGACATGGATACACTACCGATTTTTGAAAACGAGATTATTTGATTATAATGGAGAGAGGAATAGTCCCCGACGGAGTCGCCGAAATCATGTCGGCATATTTTTAGGTTGTGTTTTATTTTGAAGAGGGGTCGCCTACGAAATCTGTCGGCGAATTTTTAATTTAATTAAAATAAATAATTTGAAAAGTAATATTTGATTTCGAAAATAATTTTAAATTTGAAGGTTTTAAGATATGAGACTAAACCGATCTCACATCCCAAATAGTTTATATAAACGAGCACCGCACCACGGACCGTGTATCTATCACTAAGGATAGACACACTTGCTGACGGTGGGGCTCGATTAAATAAACTAGAAGATTTGTGACATCCGTTTGGTACGCGAACCAATTTTATAAGCCGACAAAATTCCACTGCTTAATATGAAAACATTAAACGGGGTTTATATTACTCGGGTTCTTTAAAATTCCATATAAGGGCAAGCCCTCATAGTTAATTACATCTTAAGTGATGGGAATCACCTAAGAAAACTCTCGATAATAATCGATAGTTCGCTCTCGAAGGATTTCGAAGTTTAAGTTTTCGAGGATTGAATTTTGGAATTTCGATAGGGAATGGATCAAACTTGGAACATTTTGTTTTGTGAATCGAAAGGAAGAAAAGTAGGAGAAATCAGCTGATTCGAAGTGAACTTCGGTAATTTCCCGACTATCCTATTGTTTGGCTTGAATTTAGGAAAGTCCTAATGTTTATTTAGTATTTCGATCTTGCCGATTTTAATTAATTAGGGCTTATATTTGTATGATAAAATCAAACAAATAGCACTAGAAGATGTGAGGGTTTATTGTCGTATCGGACGACTACCTCGGAATCCTAAGACCGGTTAGGGCTTAATTTGCAATACGAAATGCACTAACGAAGAGTTGAGGATTTATGTTGCACTAGGCAAGCTACCTCGAAGTCCTATGGCTTTCGTTGTTTTAATTCTAAGAAGGTTTTCTTGAAGTAGGTTCAAGTTTTGTTGATGACGATGGCCGTGCTTGTCCACCATGCTCCAAGCTCCTTGTTGTTGCGGAGGTTTAGTTTTAGAAATCATAAATCGGGAGATGAGAAAAGTGTTTTGGTTTAGAGAAGTCTTAATTTCCAAGTGTTTTGTATTTTGATTAAAACAAATCTTAAAGTTGATTATAACGACACCGGTTAAGATCCCACGGTTCCATCCTTCGGCATCATTATTTTTATCGGATTCACTTAGTCCGGATGAATTTGCTAAACTCGATTGAATGAGTTCCACACTTTCATTTAGGCAGTGGGAAATCCCGTTAGCAACACGTAGGTTACATCATCCGAGGTATTCCCGATCATCCAACGGGACGTTTTAATTTAGTTGTAATTGTAGTTTTGTGTTACTGTTTGTGATTAAATTTTGAGTTGTTTTATATTTTGAAATGTTGTGGCGGTGAATTTTATCTTGCGATGACTTTTAACTTAATTTGGTTTCAGTTTTAGGGACTATCCTAAAGGTGTGGGTTTTCATGCAGCTGTTGTTTTATCATGCAAGAAAAATAAAGTACATTTGCGAAAGTAAATTGCAAGAAAGTAAATTGCAAGAAAGTAAATTGCGATAAAAATAAAAGCGTACCTGGAGGGTCTTCCCGTCATCCCAAGCTGCACTTAAAACACAATTAGAATATTTAAGCGAGTTCCTAGGTAAAACTAAGGGAAGGGTTATGGTTTTCTACCAAATTCCTAATCACATAGCTAGTCATTCCACTAGGACGTCTAGGTTCTCTGTGTTTTGGTTTGAGGACGATTTTCTTCATCGAAGAACGATTAAGCCCGATTGTTCTTATAAATGTCTATCATATTGAGGAAGTGCTTAAGAGGAATCTTAAACATCTTTTCGATATTTCTAGGATTGTTTTAAGTCCAAATGAATTTAATTATACAAATGAATTAATCGTCCAAGAATTTCAAGTTTTATTGTTATCTTGCTCGGTGAACTAGGACATTTGAATATCACTATAAGTGAAGTAACATTTCATTTAATGTTCGTTTAGGAGTTATAATACTCAAAGCTTTCGAGGGTAAATTAGTATTCAAATGATTTGATTTAAGTTAAAGGGTTTAAATTTGGAATAGTGTTGAAGTTGCTTTATATTTAATTTCTTTTATGTCTTAGGTGATGTTATATTTAATTCGATTTAATTTGATTGAGTTTTAATTTAATTTAATTTAATTTAATTTAATTTGATGTTTAATTAATTTGATTTGATTTAATTTAATTTAATTATTTAATTTAATTTAATTTAATTTAATTTTAATTTAATTTAATTTAATTATTTAATTTAATTTAATTTAATTATTTAATTTAATTTAATTGTTTAATTTAATTTAATTTAATTATATATTTTAATTTTAATTTAATTTAATTTAATTTTAATTTAATTTAATTTAATCCAATTTAATTTACTTAATTTAATTTAATTTTTAATTTAGTTTTATCTTTAATTTTAATTGAAATTTTTGAAAGAGTTTAATAATTTAATTTTAGTTTAACGATTAAGTCTTTTAATATTTTGAATTTGAATTATCATTTTAATTAAGAGTTGAATATTAATGAGATGATTAATTTAGGGATTTTTAAATTAAAGAATAAATCTCCTCCTAATAAATATCCCTTATTTTAATAATTCCGATTTTATTATTCTTCAAATTTAATCTATTATTTAATTAAAGTTTAATCATTTTAAAAATTGTTTAATGAGTTTCTACCCTTTAATTATTTAAATTTCAATCATCCAAACCAGATTAAGATCAAATATTTTACTTGTTGATTTTTTTATTAAACCTAAAGTTTTAATTAAGGGTTAAAAGTTTAATTACCATTTTACCCCTTAAGCTTAATAATTTCATAACTCACTAAATTGAACACAAATGAATTTGAAATTTTTATGTGACTTTACTCATATGTCAATAAAGACATGAGAGGAGAAAATGTGATTTTTTCTGTATTTAATTTATTTATATAATTATTTTTGGTGGAAAATAGAGATTTTCAAGGAAAATTTGATAACATGACCAAAGGAAAGTTTCTGTCCTTAAGAAAATTAGGGGACATTCCTAATGACCAGAAAAGCACTTGGACCAATTTTGGTGATTTTTTGAATTATATTATTTTTATTATAATTATTTTGAGTTTTGGAGTATTAATTAATTTAAAAATAAAATAAATGTTGAAAAATGGATTTTATATTTCTCAAAAATCTCTCTGATATCAAGGAAAACAGAGAAACAAATTTTGCAATTTTCTGATTTTTTTTATGATTTATTATAATTATTTTAGTGAAAATGCTAGAAAATACATTTTTTTTAATTTTAAAATTACCTTAAAACTTTAAAATTCAATATCTCACTAAATAGACCTAGGAAAAATGTGGGATTTGTTCCTAAGTGATTAAAATTCAAAATGTGACATTTTGGTGAACTTTATTATTTTTGTGATTTTTATTATTTTTTAATTATTAAAAATATTAAAATATTATTAAAAATCAACTTTTTCAGAAAATTGAAATTTTAATTTTCTTAGATTCCCCTGATATCAGAGAGGCTCCAAGACCAATTTGGTGAATTTTTGAAAAGTATTTTAAAAGTTATGAATTTTTAAAGTTTAAAATGACTAAATGGCTTAATCAACCCAATTAATAGGGCTAACCAAGTCCAATTGACTTCAAACTTTTTTGGTGGGTTCCTCTGATCCTAAAGGTCAGTGGAGAATTGATTTCAAGTCAATTTGATGCTTATTTAACTCTAATTAATTAAAGACCTATTTTAGGTGTTTAAGCCAATTAGAGTTGTTCGAGTGAATTAACTCGAGTCCCATTTTTCCTAGAGTTCTCTGGTCATAAGGAACATCACCAAATTTTTCTAGAATTTATTTCACAACATGCTAATTTTTGGAATTAAAATACTCAAAACGGCAACATGCATTTGAAAAATAAATAACTTTTCACAGAGATGGCCTACTGACCTTGGAAAATTCGGGGAATGTTCCCGAGTTCGGAGGCTTCAAAAGCCCTATGGTCTCATGCCATGGTGAATTGTATACATGCATGGAGAATTAAATGTATGCGAGAGAGTAAATAAATTATAAAAAATAAAATACTTGATGAAATTTAATGATTTCTTTTCCACATTATTCTCCTCTGTTCACTGAGCAAGAGGGTATTTTTATTTTATTTTTGTGATTTTTCTATACAAAGATATGGATTTTTAAAGTTTATGATATTTAATAAATACATTAAATACCTATTTATCTACTTATCCACGCGGCGCCAGCGAAACATCGGCAGCTCCGAAGGGGTACGTGTCGCGCTGTGATTGGGCGCCGCCATCTGAGTCATCCGTCCCGGGCCCCGCGGTTCACGTAACATTCCCTGGTCCGGCGCAATCTGAATCGTCCGCTCGATACACGCGCAATCCAACGGCTCCTGGTCATCGTCTACGGCCGGTGTGCACCGTGATCGTCGACCTTCTAACCACTAATTTCTCGCTCGATTCTCGACGGATTTTCGTGTTCTTATGCTCTATGGATTCGTCTTGAAGAGACGAACACATCCATACGGTAAACATGCATTTAAATTGACTCAAAGTAAAATGAGAATCTCCGGAAGCTCGGGAAGAAGAGGGAGTTCATACCTTTGCTCGGAGAAGTGAAGCTTCGATGCGAGAGTTGTTACACCTTCGATTGGATCCTAGTAAGCTCCGGATGAAGTCTCTCGGTGCAGTGAATTGTCTAGGTTGGACTTCGACCACAGCCGATCACAAAGCTTGGAGGTTGGAACAAGCTGGGTGGCTTAGAGATGGGGCTTTCGGTGGAGAACTTCTCCTCTTGGTCCAGTGAAGGTGTAGGACCAATCAATTTGGGAATTGGCTCGCTGTGAAGAAGTGTCCTGGTTTTTGGGCTAAAGTTTGAGCTCGAAATTGGGCTCGACTAGAGGGAATTGGGGCTGGAATTCGGTGGGGATCGGGAGCTCTATGTGTGGAGAGTGATGCGGAGTGATTTTGGCGAGTTTCCTTAAGGTTTTTGGTTCGGCCTCCTTTGGCCGAGAGGGTGAGGGGTTTAAATAGGCATGGTCGGAGGCTCTCCAGGGGAGTTTAATGGTTGGGATCGATTTGCTACTGGTGAGGAGAAGAACAGCTGCAATGGCCATTTGGAGTGAGGCGGCTCAGCGAGGTGGAATTCCAAAATTTGGCTCCTCCCGAGGTTTCGGGCATGGTGTTTTCCGGCGGCCGGGTGGCCGGCGGCCGAGGTCGGGTCGCCCTCGAAGCTCGGGTGGGTCGGGGCTGGAGGCTTGTGCGATCGATTGAGGTTTGACATGTGTAAAGGAGTTTGATTTAAATGGAATGGGAGAAGGCTCACTTTGGCTTGGTTTGGGTCAACCCACCATTTTGGGCTTGGTGCACCCTTCCAAGCTCGATTTTGAGCTGAGGGAATCATTTAGGTCGGCTTAGAAGGAGTGGTGAAGTCTCCATCCATGATGAGGTGGCTAAACATGGTTTAGTGTGTGACATGATTAAGGTAAAAAGGGTTAAAGGAGGTTTAAGAAAGAACCCCTCTTCTTGCCATAAATGGACTAATGACAAGTCAAAGCCCTCATGGCTTCATGTGGCTTGAGAATGGCTTGTTCATGGCTTCATTTGGCTTGGGAAAAGGTTGATTTGTTTCATGAAAAGGGTTTTAGAAATTTTTGACATTTAGGGGGTAATTTGACATGTGGCTTGATTTGGAATGGTTTAATTGATGATTTTGAAACTTATGGGTGATTTTGATCAAATGGATGATGAGGGGAAGTGTCATGTGGGCTTTAGGATGATTTGGGCTTTTAAAATTTAATGAAGATGGGCTTTTAAGAAGGTTTAAGGGAAGTGGGCTTTTAAGTTTAAGGATGTGTTCATGGATGGGAATTTTTGTAGAAGTTTGGGCCAAATAGTTGTTGGTTTTGGTTTAGGGATGTTTCATGAATAATTTGAAATAGATTTAAGGTGGTTTGGGTTTGAATTGGGTTGAATTTGGGTTTATTTGGTAAATGGGCCAATGTAGGTCAGATTGGGCTAACTTGGGCCAATGTTGGCCTAGGGTTGAAATTGATGTAAAATAAATGTTGAGAAATGTTTATGGGAGTGTTTCAAAGAAGTTTTGGCTTTGGTTGGGTTTTGATTTTGAGGTTTGGGTTCATTTGGGTTAGGTTTGGGTTTAGGTCGAAATTGGGCTTTTTGATTTTGGGTTGAATTTGAGTGGGGTTTGGGTCAAAATCTTGGGCAAATCATGTTAGTGTTTTGTTTATGGGGATGTTAAGGAAGGTTTAGAAAAGATTTGGGGTTAATTGGAGTTGAATTGGGTTAGTTTGGGCTAAGTTTGGGTCATGGGTCCAAATTTGGGCTTTAAGGCCCAAAGTGAAATTGGATCCAAATGTCAATCAAATTGGACTTGGATTTGGTCTATATTGGTATTGGGATATTGAATTAAAGTTTAAAATTGAATTGGACCAAAATTGGGGTCAATTGGGTAGGTTTGGTTTAACATTGGGTTCACTTTGGGTTAAAATGGGTCAATTTGGGGGTTTTGACAAACGTAGGGTAAATTGACAAAATTGGCCCATGGTGTAGTTGGACAAAATGAAATTGGGAATATTTAGGATTTTCTGGAATTTTCTGGGAATTTTCTGAATTTTTGGATTTTTAGGCCAAGAAGGGTATTTTGGGTATTTGGAGGGTATTGGGGGGTATTTTTGGAATCTTTGGTATTTTTGGGTATGGATGATCAATTTGAGTGATGTGGAGATGTTTGGGATTGATTTTGGAAAATTTTGGGTAATTTGGAAATTTTGCGAAAATTTGGGTAATTTCAAGGGTTTTGGGTAGGTTTAGTAGGTGTAGGGTCTCGGGGGTCAAAAATTGAAAATTTGGGAAATTGGAGATTGGGTGAATTTAGGTGGAAAGAAATCATTTTGGTTGAGCCATGAAGCCATATCAAGCCCATATGAGCCATGAAAGGACTTATTTGAGGTATTCACTATGTTGTTCCTAACCCTCTTGCCGAGGGCTTAGGGGTTAAGGACCATCCATGTGAATCACCTACATGAGTCGAGGAGGTTAAGTTGGGTATGGGTGTGGTTTTAGGAAGTGTGTGGAAATGTAGTGTGTAAGTGTAGTGTAAGTTAGCCCCTTCACCGGACCGGGCCACCGGGGCGGTCTTAAGGCCGAAGAGTCACATAGGAACTCATCCTTTAAACTTCCACATTTGATTTCAACCCTCTAGGTGATTAGGGGTCTATAGTCGAGTTTGTGGAGTTTGCGGGGAGTTTAGAAGTGGTTTGAATTTCTAAAAGGCGGGTCCCAATTCTAGTCCTCTAAGATAGTCAAAGGAAAAGCCTAAGGCTAAATCCTAAGCACTAAAAAGAAGAAGGGAAGACCTCATCAAAAATGAGGTCAACACCTCAGTCTTTTCTTCTTTCACGATCTTCTCCTCCTTCTGGGGCAGTTTTTCAATCGCAAGCGATAGTGCCGGCTCGGCAAGTTTCAAACTCTGAGTTGAAGCGCGCACCGAAGTGGTATGGATGTGATCCAAACTTTTCTTCAAAGATTTTGTCCAGACGGTACTCCATCTATCGTCAGTCGTGTATGGGTCTATCGGAACAATAGGATCCGCCGAGATAACATTAACGGAACCTCTTTTTTGGGGCTCCTTCATGTACTCCTTCGGGATCGTTATGTTCCCTTTCTAGAGATTATCATCAAGCCAAGTCTTGAAATTGATGCAATCTTCTATCTTGTGTCCGAGCATCCGGTGGTAGGGACAGTAGTTCGGATGATCCTTCTTGTCGACTTTTTCTGGTCTTTTGGGCTCTGGTAGTTAAAAGTTGGGTGTTTTTATTAAACTGCGGAACATCTTGGCCACTGCCCTCAGTCTTGAAAGGTTATTCCTTATTCAAGAGCTCCTTCATGCTGTATAATGGGCGAGGTGGTGGTTGATCTTGCTGCCGTGACTGATAACTTGGTCGAGGCTGCTGATAACTCTGTTGCGGTTGTTGGTAAGTCCGTTGTTGTGGTTGATAACTTGGCTGTGGCCACTCTGGCTATATTTGCACTGGCTTCTTACCTTTGTTTACTGCTGCAACGATTCCTGATTTCTTCTCGAATGCTTTTACGGGCTTCTGCTTATCGGTCTTGTCAACGAAACTCAGTTATTTTGCCTCCTCTTGCAAGCTCCCAGCCTTGCTAAGCAACTTCTCGAAATTCTTGATTGTGAATCCTTTATGAAGAAGTGCTATCGAGCCATGGATACTCTTCAGTAGGATACCAACTGCATGCTGTTCCTGAAGCTAGGGTTCACACTTCATGCTTAAGTTCCTCCATCGAAGTATGTAGTCCATTAAAGTTTCATTCAGTTTCTGTTGCTCCACCACTAGATCACCGATAGTGATGTGGTGTCGAGCCCCAGCAAACCGCATAACAAAAAGGTTTTCCAATTCTAAAAATGTCTTGACTGAACCATTCGGCAATTCTGCATACCAATCAAAGGCAATCCCTGACATGCAGCTGACGAACTGATGAAAGAGTAAAGCATCGCTCCCACCGACATTGCAGCAACTAGCACGAAAATGTGCGACATGCTGCTGGGGGTTTCCCGTACCATCAAAAGTCTTGAACGGAGGTGGTACGAAGCCCATCGGGTATTGGACTGCATCAAACTCCTCAGGGTATGGTCTACCTGTCTGGATAGATGCTCCACTCTTAGATTCAGCTAAGGCTTCTCGCACCTGCTGTTCTACCATGTTCTTGATAGCCTTCTCGGGAATCATGCTCTGTGCAGAATCCTTCTTTGGTTGTTCATCTCCATTGACGGACGAAATTTATTTCCCTCCATCTGCGATGTGTATGATCTCTGGGGGTGTTTCCTTTTGAGGCTGAAGCTGACTCTTGAGAGTGGCTAAGGCGACTGCCATCTCTTCCATCCTCTTTTCCATCTGGGAGATCGTATCATCCTTTTTCTGAATATGTGCCTCATTGCTTCTGGTTCATCCCTTTATAAAGCTGACAGAGCTCACTGCAAAGCTGACGATGCTCGGGTCTCAACCATATTGATCTCAGCACATTCTTCATCCATGAATTCTGATGATTCCACTTCATTTCTCAATTCTTCTTCTCTTTTCCTTACCAACTGTCTAATGTCCATTCTTAGCTTTCCTATAGCATCCTCAAGTGGTCTTTTCCAAACAGTTTTGCGGTTGTCATGTGATGACTGTTGAACTTCTTTTTCAGGAGTTTCCTTTAATGCAGTAGCACTTTCTTCAGATTCAGGTTTTTACGAAGAGACTCTTCTTCCCAGAACATTGTGCCGGTATCAGTTCAGCAATAATAGGTTTCCACACCATCCTTCTTACAGTAGAAAGCCTATGACCAGATGATCTGTCGGCTATGCGTCGGTAGGTGGTGTCCTCTCTAATATGGTGACCTGATACGACAATAAGCGAACTTCTCTCACTAGCTCGCACTTTCTTCCTTGGCCTCTCTGAGGTAGTGTCGAGTTTTACTCGTGGTCCAAGGTGGGATTTGGCTGGTACTCGTCCCATCCTCCTTAGGATCTCTGATACGGGGCACCCTTCTTTCTTTGCTAGTTTCTCTACTACAGCTTGCAGTCGGGTAAGCAGCGTAGTCTTGGCCCTCTTCTTCTTACAGCCACTATAGTATGCAGGTCGGGGTAATGCAGTGGTGATCCTCCGGACATCTTCTTCATCTGATGCAACAGAGAGAGGGTAGAATCTACTTCCTCCCAACAACGGTGAAATCTTAGGTAGTTCTTCTTCTTCCTCAGGAATCTCTTTCAGAAAAGCAACTTCAGCAGCTTTGGTTTTCTCGATCATGGTGATCTTTCTACTCCTATTTCTTCTTTGAGTCCGAGTTAAGGGTGCAACTATTGAACTGGACCCTATCATGAAGATGGACGGTATTGTAGCAAAATCTGAACCCTCCACGGTGACAGGCTCATCACTGACTTGGACTTCATTTCCTATTAGTTTAGCAAGAGTAGGGGTCGATGCAGAGATGACCAGACTGGTGGGGGTAGAGATAACAGTCCTTTAACGAACAACAGTGTTCCTTTCAGTTGGGACCCTTTGCAGGGGAGGAAACTCTCGAGTTGATTTCAGGTTGAACTCAGTTATGGGCTCCTTAGTTTCCGGTACTTTGTTCATCAGTGAAAAAAGAGTAACGTCAGCAAACTTAATGTCTGTATTATCGAATCCTTGTCCAAAACGAATGACCGCGTCATTAGGCAGCTTGTCCTTGTAAACAACCAAGTCTATCCCATTGAGGAAGGAAAAAATCAGCTTTGGTGCAGACATTTTCTGCAGGGTAGATTCTAAGTGTTAGTTCCGATTTATGCTTGCTTTCGTCGGGACGAAGAAAGAGAGGAAATTCTCTAAAAGAGTCCGAACACATTTTCGTTTATCTTTTTGTTTTTTTATTTTATTTACAAAATATTTTTGGATTTTGTTTTATTTTGTGTATTTTTGCTTTAACAGAAAGTTTATTTATTAAAGAGTTTGTTTACTAGAAGGTTTGTTCATTAGGAACAAAACAAATTAAAAAGGGAGAGATTAAAGGAAAGGTACGGGACCCAATCCAGAAATCGGAAAGGAAGGGAGAGTCTCACAAGACTTCTCGACCCGAAGAACTACTCCTAAGCTAACACCTATTGGGGGTCCACCTCACTTCAAAGAGGTAAAAGGATTTTGGAACCTCTCTATTTAGGGGTGTCTAAACAGTGGCTCCAGAATCCAAGAAGAGTTAACTATACTCGTTTGAGACATAAATGAACGTGGTATGCCAACGGAAAGAATAGTACTTTGTTTCACAAGGGGCATAAACTCACTACCAATTTATGAAAGAAAAACCATCTCATCAAAATGGAGAGAGGAACTAGTCCCCAGCAGAGTCGCCAGAAATTGTCGGCATATTTTTAGGTTAAGTTATATTTAGAAAAGGGGTCACCTACAGAATTTGTCGGTGAATTTTAGATTTTAAATTTAATTTAAATATATATACAATTTGAAAAGTAGCATTTGATTTTTCAAAATAATTTTAAGTTTGAAAATTTTAAGATATGAAATCAAACCGATCTCACATTCCAAATAGCTTATATAAACGAGCACCACACCACAAACCGTGCATCTATCCCGAAGAATAGACACACTGCTTGATGATGGGGCTCGATTAAATAAACTAGAAGATTTGTGACATCCATTTGGTCTCGCAAACCAATTTTATAAGCCGACAAGTTCCTCGCTTAATATAAAAGAATTAAGCAGGGTTTATATTACCTAGGTTCTTAAAGTTCCCTATAAGGGCAAGCCCCTATAGTTAATTACATCCTAAATGATGGGAATCATTTAAGAAAACTCTCGATAATGACAGTAGTTTTACTCTCAAGCATTTCAAAGTTTGAGGTTTCAAAGGATTAAATTTTGGAAATTTTAATAGAGAATAACTCAAATTTGGAACAGTTTATTTTTGGAATCAATGGAAGAGAAGTAGGGGATGTCACGGACCCGAAGTGAACTTCGGTGACTGCCCGACTACCCTATTATTTGGCTTCAATTTGAGAGACTTATTTAATGTTTCAATCCTGCCAATTTTAATTAATTAGGACTTATATTTGTAGAACATAATCATACAAATAGCCTCGAAGATGTGAGAGTTTATGTCGTACCAAACGACTACCTCAGAGTCCTAAGACCGGTTAAGGCTTAATTTGCATAATATGACGTTTAGGTTCTTGTGTTTTGTTACGAATGATTTTCTTCACCAAAGAACAATTGAGTTATAATTGTTCTTCTAAAATATCCCATTATATTGAGAAAGTGCTTAGGAAGGGTCCTAAACATCTTTTCAATGCTTCTTGAAATATTTCGAGTCCAAATGAGTTTCATTGTACATGTGAATTGGTCATCCAAAAGTTTAGTTGAGTCTCGACTCTTGCTCAGTGAATTTAGATGTTTTAATTGTCTTATGAGAGAGGTGACATTCACTTCACGTTTCACTTAAGAGTTAGGTGGGTGAAAGCCTTTAGGGGCAGGTTAGGCTATTAATAAACTCAACCACCTTGTTTGAAGTTGAGTTGGTTTTTTAAGGATTATTCAAATTAATTATAATATTTTAGTTTAATTATGATTGTCTTATGTTATTTCAATTAGATTGTGTAATTCCAAAAGCTGACTTGGCTATTTTAAAATTGTCTTAACTTTAATTTTAGTTACATTTAATTTAATTGTGTTGATTTTAAAGTTGATTTTAATTGAGTTGTATTAATTTAATTATGATTTAAAGTTGATTAAATTATTTTAGAATTACTTTAATTTAATTATATTTAATTTAAATTGTTTTAAATTGATCATGTCATTTAAAAATTGTTTTTTTAATTTAATTAATTATATTATTTTAAAATTATTTTTTTTATTTTTTTTATTAAATTATCTTAGAAATTATTTTAATTTGGTTATTTAATTTATCTTAGTTTTTATTAATGAGTTATTAGATTAATATTAAGTGGTATTTGATTTCCATCATTAATTGGGGGTTAAGATTAATAAATTAATATCTTCCAAGATTAAACCCCTTCACTTAATACATTCTCTTTTAATTAACTTCAAATTTTTAATAATTTAAGAAATTATAATCATTTTGTTTATGTTGGAAAATTGATAAATGGGTTTCTACCCTTTAATTCCTCATGTTTCAATCATCTAAGCAGATTAATTAGGATCCTTCATTTCCCATTACCCATAATTAAGTCTAAATATTGATTAAGGCTAAATTTCAATAATTACCATTTTTGCCCCTTAGGCTTGTTCACTTCATAATTCATTAAATATAACTCAAATGACTTTGGAATTTTTATGTCACCATACTCATGGGTCTATTAAAATATCAGAGGAGAAAATGTGATTTTTTCATTTTTAATTTAATTTATATATTTATTTTAATGAAAAATAAGGGTTTTCAATGAAAATTCAATAACATGACCAAGGTAAGGTTTCTATCTGTAAGAAAATTATGGGATGTTCCTACTGACTAGAGGACCATTTAGACTAATTTTGGTGATTTTTTGAATTATATTTTATTTACTATAATTATTTTAAGTTTTGGAGTATTAATTAATTAAAAAATAAAATTGAAATTGAAAATTAAGTTTTATATATGTTTATAAATCTCTCTGACCTCAAAGAGCTCAGAGAAATAAATTTTATATTTTTCTGATTTTTCTTTGATTTATTAGAATTAATTTGGTGCAAAGGTTGGAAAATCCATTTTTTAATATTAAAAATTGTCTTAAGCCTTTAAAATTCAATATCTTAACCTGGGGACTTAGGAAAAATATTTCTTTGGTTCCTAAGTGATTAGGGGACCAAATATGACATTTTTTATGAATTTTAATATTTTTATGATTTTTTTTATTTTTTAATTATTATAATATTAAAAATAGGGTTAAAAATGAAAATTTTTAGAAAATTTCAATTTTAATTTTATTAGACTCCTCTGATATCAGAGAAACACCAAAACCAATTTGGTGAATTTTTAAAGTGTTTTTTGGGTTTTATGAATTTTTAAATTTAAAATGGCTATGTCACTTAATTAATTCATTTAATGGCTTAAATTATTTCCAATTGACTTGAAATTTTTATGTGAGGTTCTCTACATCCTAGGTGAGAGTGGAGAATTGTTTTCAAGTGATTTTGATGTGTGGTTACTCCTATTTAATTATAGTTCAGTTTTGAGTGTTTAGGCTAGTTAGGGTTATTTTTAAGGAATTAAATCAAAGCATAATTTTCCTAGGGTCCTCTAGTCCTAAGATACTCCCCCTAGTTTTCCTAAAATTTTCTAAGCAATATGTTAATTATTGGAATTAAAATGCTAAAACAGACACATAAACTTGGAAAATTAATAACATGCCATAGAGATGGCCTCTGGTCTTGAAAAATTCAGGAAATGTTCCCAAGAACAGAGGCTACAAAAGCCCTATGGTCTCATACCATGATGAATTATGTATGCAAATGGAGAATCAAAACATCACAGAGAGCATTTAAATCATTAAAAATCATAGACTCAACAAATTAACTTAATACTTTTCCACGTTATTCTCCTCTGCTCACTGAGCAAGAGAGTATTTTTATTTTAATTTTGTGATTTCTCTATGCAGAGATATGAATTTCTAAAGTTTAGGGTAATTAAATAAATCAGAAATACCCTATTTTTCTACTTATCCAGCGCGGCACCGCGTCAACTTCCGCAGCTCCAAACTTTCCACGCGGCGCGCCTCCATTCGACGCCACCTTCCACCTCAGCGCCACGCGGGCCCGCGGTTCCGCTCCATGCCTTCGTCTGACGCAATCTGGATCGTCCATTCGATACACGCGCGATCCGACGGTTCCTGGTCATTGTCTACGACTGGTGTCCCGAGAGCCGTCCACACTAAAACCCTAAGATCTCCCTCATTTCTTAACCAATTTACATGAAATTTGATCCTATGTGTTCGTCTAAACGAGAGCTACAAATCCATACGGTAACATGCATTGAAATAGACTCAAACAAAATGGAGAATCGAAAGAAGCTCTCGGGAAGGAGGAGTTCCATACCTTGGCTCTGAGAATTGAAGCTTCAATTAGATGGGCTTGGCACGTTCATTGGAGCTGAGGGAGCCTAGGGATGAAGCCTCTGGACCTGGTGAAATGTCTAGACCTGATTTCCATCAAGCCTGATTTCAAAGCTTGGCCGATAGAAGGAATAGCCGGACTGGTGAGGGGGCTTTTGTTGGGGAACTTCTTCTCTTGGTCTGGTGAAGGTGTAGGGTCAATCAATTTGAAGATTGGCTCACTTTGGTGAAGTGTCCTAGTTTTAGGCTCAAAATTGAACTCAGAAATGAGCTCACAGGGGGGTTTTTAGGGCTGGATTTCAATGGGGATCAAGTGCTCTATGTTAGGAGAAGGGTGTGGAGTGATTTTGGTAGAGTTTTGGTAAGGTTTGTTTCAGCTCCCCCTTTAGCCGAGAAGGAGGTGAGTTTAAATAGGCATGGCCATGGCTGATTTCAGGGAGGTTTGAAGGCTGGGATTTGCTGCATAGGGGAGGAGAAGAACAACCATAATGGCCATTTGAGTTGTGACAATTTAGCCAATTCCTTTTGAATTTTTGAATCAAATTAAGCCTCTCGGCCTGGTGGTTTCCGGCGACTGCGGTGGTGGTCCTGCCAGGGTCAGGTCACCATCTAACTCATTGTGGTCAGGGCTTGAGGTTGGTGAGTTCAATTAAGGCTTGACATGTGTAAAGCAGTAGATTTAAATGGCATAGGGTAAGGGCTCATTTTGGGCTTGATTTGGCCAAACCATTGAAATGTGTTGGGTTCACCCTCCAAGGTGGCTTTAGGCTGATGGGGAATCAGTTGGGTCAACCATGGGAAGGATGGTGAACCCCATCACACAATTGTTTGGGTTAATTTTAGATTAAAGTGAAACATGGATAGGGTTAATGACTTTTAAGGGGTGCTTAAAGGCCTCCCTCCTCTTGCCATAAATGAGTTGATGACAAGTCCAAGATTCTCATGGCTTTCATGTGGCTTATGCATGGCTCCAAGGCTTGCTCATGGCTTAGGAATGACTTTGCCTTATTTCATGGAAATGAGTTTTAGAAGTTTAGGCATTTATGGGTAATTTTGGCATGAGGCTTAATTTATGATTATTTGATGATTTATTTAGGACTTAGGGGAAGATATCAATTAAAGGGAAGATGATGAGAATTTGTTATGTGGGCTTTGGAATAAATTTTAGGCTTTTAAATTTGGTGAAAGATGGGCTTTTAAAACGTTGTAAGGGGATGGGCCTTTAGGTTTTAAAATAAACTTTTGGATAAAAAAATTTGGTGAAAATTTATGACAAGTAAATGTTGCTTTTAGTTTAGGAATGTGTTATGAAGGTTTTAGAAAAGATTTGAGGTCATTTGGAGTTAAATTGGATTTAATTTGGGCCTTTCAATAATAAGGTCAAAATGGGTCAAATTAGGCTAACTTGGGCTAAGGTTGAGCTAATGTTGGTTTTGATGTAAAATTAATATTGTAAAATGTTTATGGAGGTGTAACAAAGTTTTTTCAATTTTGGTTAGGTCTTGATTTTGATATTTGGGCTTGTTTGGCTTCATGATTGGTTTAGGCCAATTTAGGGAATTTTGGCTTAAGTTAAGCTTGGGTGAAGTTTGGGTTCAAATTTGGGGCAAATCAAGTTAGTGTTTTATTTTTGGGGATGTTAGGAAGGTTCTGGAAAAGATTTGGGGCTAATTGGAGTTGAGTTGGGTTGGTTTGAGGCAAGTTTAGGTCTTGGGCCAAAATTGGGCTTTAAGCTTCAAATTGAAATTGGATCCACATGTTGATAAAATTGAGTTTATATTTGGTTTAAATTGATATTGGAGATATTTAATTGAAGTTTAGAATTGAATTGGATCAAAATTGAGTCAATTGGAGTGATTTGGTTGGACATTGGGTACACTTAAGTTAAAAAAGGGTCAAATTGGGGGTTTTGGTAAAAGTGGGCTAAATGACAAAGTTGGCCTATGGTATAGTTGAACAAAATAAAATTAGGAATATTTAGGATTTTTTGGAATTTTCTGGGAATTTTTTGAATTTTCGGATTTTTGTGCTAAAAGGGTATTTTGGGTATTTGGAGGTTATTTGGAGGGTATTGGGATATTTTGGTGGGTTTAAGATGTGAGAATTATTTCAAAATATTTTTTAGGATTTTTGGGAATTTTGGGTAAATTTTGTGAAATTTTGGAGAGTTTTGGGGTTGTAGAGGCAATTTGGGCAATTTGGGGTAGGTTTGGTGGGTTTAGGGTCCCAAGGGTCAAAAAATTGAAATTTGGGAAAAAATGAAGATTGATTAGGTGTGAGTGAAATGAAACCGTTTGGTTGAGCCATAAAGCCATATTTAGCTCACAAGAGCCATGAGAGGACTCATTTTAGGCACTCAATATATTGTTCCTAACCCTCTTAGCTAGGGGCTTAGAGGTTAAGGTCCATTCATATGAATCACCTACATGAGTCAGGGAGTTGAGTATGGTGAAAGTAGTTTTAGGGTTTTGAATATGTGTGAGAGTGTTATGTGTGAAAGCTTACCCTCACCAGGACCAGACCACCCAGGGTAATCCTATGGCCAAAGATTCCTATATGAACTCATCCTTTAAACCTCCACATTTGATCTTAACCCTCCAAGTGGCCTGGGGTTTACGATCAAAATTGTGGGGTTTGAAGGGAGCTAAGAAGTGTTTGAATTTCTAAGTGGTGGGTCCCATTTTTAGTCCTCTAGGATAGTCAAAGGGAAAATCTATGGCTAGATCCTAAGCACTAAGGAGAGAGAGATCAGAACTCACCAAAAATGAGGTCAACAACTAAATACGATAATAAATTGCAAATTCTATAAAAAAGTTTTCTAATAGTCATAATTTGTATGTTACTCTAATTATGTTATATATCCCCGGCAACAGTGCCAAAAACTTGAACCGGTCTCCGCGTACTTAGCGTAATCTTAATATTGTAATAAATATATAATATATTCAATAATTGCAGAGTTACCTTTATCAACACAAGTATACGTATCACTCAAGTAATACAGGGCTCTAGTGGAGTCCAGAATATCGATCCAACAGGGATATTTCAGAGGCTACGGACTAGGACTATAGAAACCAATTTAGAATCACAACTTGTAAATCGAATTTCCTATCTGTCACTAATAAGCAATCGTAAATAAGATTCAATTTTAACAAGCTAATTCTACTAACAATTAACTACTTCTACTAATAAAGTGAGGTTCAATATATAAGCAAGTATCCTTCTCCTTTGTTAAGAAATTTAAGTGAATGGATAATTAGAATTAGTTTAAAAATGGGTTGTGCCAAATAGAAGCATACCTATTCTTTACCCTTTGGTCCAGGTATAAAGAACATTGACTAATCCTATGCTTGGTTACTGAATTTGCGGCTAGGCTGGGAGGATACCGGCTCTCACTTCGGAGCTCCCACGTTCCCCTCGCCTGAGGGCTAACATCTACACTTCAGCACTCAAACGATAGGACCAAATTGAGGATTTTTGTCTGTCATTCTAAAGTCTCCAATTCTACGCTCGATAAATAATATTTCCCTATTTATTTGCACGTTACTTTCAAGGACTTTGACCTCCCTGAATCTTGGATGTAATCTTCACTTTAGTTGTTAAACTCAACATATTTTAACAAATCAATTGGCCAGATTGACAGTAAATTAAGTTTGAAGTGAAAATATTATCACAATTTCTTTAACATTCTCTTGGCACAACTATTTCAAATCACCATTTCACAAAAATCTCAAAACAAAGAGAAAGATAGAGAAACTACTCAGATTTCATGGAGAAGATATGACAAAAATTGGATTTCTTATATAGAAGCAAAGTTATACAAACTATAATAAGTAAATACAACTTATCTTGAATTCCTACCCAAGCAAACTCCTTGAAGTTCCTATGAATCTCTTCCTTTTTTTATGACACACAAAATTCTCCTTCGAAGCGGTCTCTCACTTTCCTTCCACTCTTACAATCTCTCGAAGAATTCCTCACAAGTAACACTAAATAAATTCACTCTCTAATACTCTAATGGCACCACCAACACTAATAGACACAGTAAACACACTTTGGACTCTCTTCTGGAGTCGGTGGACACGTGGCGGACACATGGTGGACACGTGGCGGACACGTGGTGGACACTTTTTTCGGCCTCCATATGTTTCTTTTAAAGTAGTTGAAGAGTTTCCAAGAGTTACCCAAGCATCCCTTCCAAAATCGTCCACATTCAATGCACCTCGTGAGAGAACCGACTTACTCGTCGTCGGTGGCCTCGATCTCGCCTTCAGCAGCCTTCTAAAATACTTGGCTTTGGACCCTCTCTCTTAAGTCTCGCTGTCGGCGGCCTCGATCTCACCGTCGGCGACCATCCATGTAATATATTTCTGAACTCTAAGGAAAAATCCACCGTCAGCGCCTTCGATGTCACCGTCGGCACCATAGATCAAATTTTTATATTTTACTCCTTTTTGCTCCAAATTCTCCTTTTTGCATCTTTTCACTCCAATGTCCATAAATCTACATATCTGCAACAAAACATCAAAAATATATTTCTTTAAAGTGCAATATCATCAAAATTAGTATAAAATCGGCATGAAAATCTTAACATATTTTCTATCTTTGCTGTATTTTACTTTTAATTCTATGAGAGGTGTTGTTGACCTCATTTCTGATGAGGTCTTCTCCTCTTCTTTCTAGTACTTAAGATCTAGCCTTAGGCTTTTCCTTTGACTGTCTTAGAGGATTAGAATTAGGACCCACCACCTAGAAATTCAAACCACATCTTAACTCCCTGCAAACTCCACAAACTTGACTGTAGACCCCTAATCACCTAGAGGGTTGAAATCAAATGTGGAAGTTTAAAGGATGAGTTCCTATAGGACTCTTTGGCCTTAGGACCGCCTCAGGTGGCCTAGTCCGGAGAAGGGGTCGACTTACACACACACTACATTTATACACTACACTTTCACACACCTATACCCAACTTGACCTCCTGACTCATGTAGGTGATTCACATGGATGATCCTTAACCCCTAAGCCCTTGGCTAAGAGGGTTAGGAACAACATAGTGGATACCTCAAATGAGTCCATTCATGGCTCATGTGGGCTTGATATGGCTTCATGGCTCAACCAAAATGATTTCATTCCACTTATATTCACCCAATCTTCAATTTCCCAAATTTTCAATTTTTGACTCCCGGGACCCTACACCCGCTTAGCCTACCCAAAACCCTTGAAATTACCCAAATTTTTGCAAAATATCCAAATCACCAAAAAATTCCTTAAAATCATTCCCAAACATTCCCACACCAATCAAGTTGATCATCCATAGCCAAAAATACCAAAAATTCCAAAAATACCTCCCAATACCCTCCAAATACCCAAAATACCCCTCTTGACCCAAAAATCCAAAACAAATTCAGAAAATTCTCAGAAAATTCCAGAAAATCCCAAATATTCCCAATTTCATTTTGTTCAACTACAACATGGGCCAATTTTGTCAAATTACCCTACTTTTGTCAAAACCCCCAATTTGACCCATTTTAACCCAAAGTGAACCCAATGTCAAACCAAACCTACCTAATTGACCCAAATTCTGGTCCAATTCAATTCTAAACTTCAATTCAACAATCCCAACACCAATCTAGACCAAATCCAAGTCCAATTTGATTGACATTTGGATCCAATTTCACTTTTCGCCTTAAAGCCCAATTTGGACCCATGACCCAAACATAACCCAAACTCACCCAATTCAACTCCAATTAACCCCAAATCTTTTCTAAACCATCCCTAACATCCCTACAAACAAAACACTAACATTATTTGCCCAAAATTTAGACCCAAACCCCACTCAATTTCAACCCATAGCTAAAAGGCCCTATTTTGACCTAAACCCAAACCTAACCCAAATGAGCCCAAACCCCAAAATCAAAGCCCAACCAAAGTCAAAACCTCTTTGAAACACTCCCATAAACATTTCCCAACATTAATTTTACATCAATTTCAACCCTAGCCCAACATTTGCCCAAGTTAGCCCAATTTGACCTATATTGGCCCATTCACCAAAGGAGCCCAAATTCAACCCAATTCAAACCTAAATCACTCCCAATTTGCTCCAAGTCACTCATGACACATCTATGAGCTAAACCCAACAATTATTTGGCCCAAGCCTTTGCCAAAATTCCATCCTAAAATCCATTTTAAAATCCAAAAGCCCACTTCCCTAAACCATTTTAAAAGCCCATTTCCACCAAATACAAAAGCCCAAAATTGGCCCTAAAGCCCACATGGCAATTTCTTTTCATCATACCTTTAATTGATATCACCCCTAAGTTTCAAAATCATCATTAAACCATTCCAAATCAATCTTCATACAAATTACCATCAAATTACCAAAAATTTCTAAAATCCATTTTCATGAAATTGACCAAGCTTTTCCCCAAGCCATGGACAAGCCACATGAAGCCATGGAAGGTTTGACATGTGATCAAGCCATTAATGGAAAAAGGAGGAGCCTCTTTTAAGCCCCCTTAAAAAGGTTTTAACCCTTTTTATGCTTCACCTTAATCCATGATTAATCAAAATATTCATGGATGGTGACTTCTCTACCCTTTCCTAGCCGATTCATCCGATCCTCCCTCAGCCTAAATCGGCCATGGGGAGGTGAACCAAGCCCAAAAGGTGGACTTGACCAAATCAAGCCAAAATTAGCTCCTCCCCCATTCCATTTCAATTCAAATCCTTTACACATGTCCATGGCCAATTGATCGCACTAAGCCCCGACCCCGACCTCCACGACCTCGAGGGTGACTCGACCCGGCCGGCCGGCCACCACAGCCGCCGGAAACCACTAGGCCTAGAGCTCACATGTGAGCCCAAACTTGGAATTCTCACTGCCGAGCCGCCCCATCCCCAGTGGCCATTGCGAGCTATTCTTCTCTTGCCAAGAGCGGCTGATCCCAAGCCCTAACTCTCCACGGGAGGCCCTCCACCCTCTCCTATTTAAACACCACCCCCTCTCGGCCATGAGAGGTGCCGAACCAGGTCTTACTTGAAACCACCGCCAAAATTGTTCCGGAACACTCTCCATACTTAGTGCGAGTTGATCCCCAAGTGCCAATTTGCCCTAATCCCCACCAACAGAACTCAATTTCTCAGCCAAAATTCCACCCAAAACCAGAACACTTCTCCACAGTGGATCAATCCTCAAATTGATTGGTCCTACACCTTCACCAGACCAAGGGAAGGAGTCCACCAGCAAAACCCCCTCTCCAGGCCACCCATCTGTTCCAGACTCCAAGCTTTGTGATCGAGCTTGGTCGAAATCATACCTAGGCGATTCATCAGACCAGGAGACTTCATCTGGAGCTTGTCGGGATCCAATCGAAGGTGACACAACCCTCAGATTGAAGCCACACTTATCCGAGCAAAGGTATGAGCTAATTCTTCATCCCGAGCTTCGGAGATTCTCCATTTCAAATGCTTTAATTTCAATGCATGATCACCGTATAGATGTATTCATCTCTTCAAGACGAATCCATAGAGCATAAGAACATGAAAATCCATTGAGTATTGAGTGAGATATTAGGGATTTAGTGTGGACGGCTCTCGGGTAAGGACGTCTGGGGACGATGAACGGATGTCGTTCATTTAATACACGCGCGGACGGACGGACAGGATCACGTCGGATCAGGAGATGGAACGACACAGCGGGGCCCCGGAGCGCTGAGTCAGATGGCGGAGTCGAACCAGAACACGCCGCGTGGCCTTTCGGAGCTGCCGAGGTTGACGCGGCGCCGCGTGGATAAATAGAAAATTAGAGTATTTTTTATTTATTTAATTCCCCTAAACTTCAAAAATCCATAACTTTGTGTAGGAAAATCAGAAAAATAAAATAAAAATACCCTCTTGCTCGATGAACGGAGGAGAATAATGTGGAAAAGAAATTATTTAATTTCATCAAGTATTTTATTTTTAATGATTTATTTCCCTTCTGCATTGTTTTAATTCTCCATGCATATAGGAAATTCACCATGGCATGAGACCATAGGGCTTTTGAAGCCTCTGAATTTGGGAACATTCCTTGAATTTTCCAAAGTCAGAGGCCATCCCTATGAGAAGTTATTGATTTTTCAAATTCATGTTGCTGTTTTAAGTATTTTAATTCCAATAATTAGCATGTTGTGAAATAAATTCTAGGAAAATTTGGTGATGTCTCTTATGACCAGAGGACCATAAGAAAAATAGATTTTGGATTAATTCATTTAAAATAACCCTAATTGGCTTAAAAACCCAAAATAGCTCCTTAATTTATTAGAGCTAACCATACATCAAATTAACTTGAAATTAATTCTCCACTAACCTCTAGGATCAGAGGAACCCACCATAAAAATTTGAAGCCAATTGGACTTGGTTAGCCCTACTAAATGGGTTGATTAAGCCATTTAGTCATTTTAAGTTTTAAAAATTCATAACTTTCAAAATACTTTTTAAAAATTCACCAAATTGGTTTTAGACCCTCTCTGATATCAGGGAAATTTAAGAAAATTAAAATTTCAATTTTCTAAAAAAGTTAATTTTTTGGTATTATTTTAATATTTTAATAATTAAAAAATAATAAAAATCACAAAAAAAATAAAATTCACCAAAATGTCACATTTTGAATTTTAATCACTTAGGAACAAATCCCATATTTTTCTTAGGTCCATTTAATGAGATATTAAATTTTAAAGCCCTAAGGTAATTTAAAATTAAAAAATGTATTTTTTAGCATTTCCACTAAAATAATTCTAATAAATCAAAGAAAAATCAAAAAATTGCAAAAATTGATTCTCTGATTTCCTTGATATCAGAGAGATTTTTGAAAAATATAAATTTCATTTTTCAACCTTTATTTTATTTTTAAATTAATTAATACTACAAAAATTAAAATAATTATATAAAAAATAATATAATTCAAAAAATCACCAAAATTGGTCCAAGTGGTCCTCTGGTCATTAGAAATGTCCCATAACTTTCTTAAGGATAGAAACTTTCCCTTGGTCATATTATTAAATTTTCCTTGGAGATTCCTATTTTCCACCAAAAATAATTACATAAATAAATTAAATACAGAAAAATCACATTTTCTCCTCTCATGTCTTTATTGGCATATGAGTAAAGTCACATAAACATTTCAAGTTCATTTAAGCTCAATTTAGTGAGTTATGGAATTATTAAGCTTGAAGGGCAAAATGGTAATTAAAAATTTTTAACCCTTAATTAAAACTTTAGGTTTAATAAAATTAACAAATAAAATATTTGATCTTAATCTGATTTGGATGATTGAAATTTAAATAATTAAAGGGTAGAAACCTATTAAACAATTTGAAGATAATTAAAATAAACCTTAATTAAATAATTGATTAAATTTGGAAGAATAATAAAATTGGAATTATTAAGATAGGGATATTATTAGGAAGAGATTTATTCTTTAATTTAAAAATCCCTAAATTAATCATCTCAATAATATTTAATTCCTAATTAAAAATGATAATTCAAATTTAAAGTTTTAAAATGTTAAAGGACTTAATCATTAAATTAAATTAAAGTTAAATTATTAAACTCTTTTAAATTTTCAATTAAATTAAAATTAAAAATAAAATTAAATTAAAGATTAAATTAAATTAAATCAAACAAATTAAGAAAATTAAATTAAATTAAATAAATTAATTAAATTAAATTAAATTAAATAAATAAATTAAATTAAATTAAATTAAACTAAATTAAATTAAAAAAATATTAAATTAAGATTAAATTAAATTAAATTAAAACATATTAAATTAAATTAAATTAAATTAAATTAAATTAAAATTAAATCAAATTAAATTAAATTAAAGGAAATTAAATCAAATTAAACTAAATTAATTTAACATCAAGTCAAACTAAATTGAATTAAATCAAAATTAAATTAAAATTAAAACTAAACCAAATTAAATTAAATTAAAGTTAAATTAAATTGAATTAAATAACATCACCTAAGACATAAAGGAATTAAATATAAAACAACTTGAACACTATTCCAAATTTAAACCCTTTAACTGAAGTTAAACTAAATCACGAACCATTTGAACTCCAATTTGCCCTCGGAAGCTTTTGTTATCATAACTCCTAAACAGAACGTTAAATGAAATGTTACTTCCCTTATAGGATATTCAAACGTCCTAGTTCACTGAGCAAGATAACAACAAAACTTGAATTCCTGGACGATTAATTCATTTGTATAATTAAATTCATTTGGACTTAAAACAATTCTGGCAATATTGAAAAGATGTTTAAGATTCTTCTTAAGCACTTCCTCAATATGATAGGATATTTATAAGAACAATTGAACTTAATTATTCTTTGATGAAGAAAATCGTCCTCAAACCAAAACACAAGAACCTAGACGTCATAGGAAATGACTAGCTATAGGATTAGGAATTTGGTAGAAAACCATAACCCTTCCCTTAGCTTTACCTAGGAACTTGCTTAAATATTCTAATTGTGTTTTAAGTGCAGCTTGGGATGACTGGAAGACCCTCCATGTACGCTTTTATTTTATTGCAATTTACATTATTGCAATTTCTTTAATTGCATCGCAATTACTTTTTCTTGCATGATAAACAATCTGTTGCATGAAAACCCACACCTTTAGGATAGTCCTAAAGCTGAAACCAAAACTAAGTTAAAAGTCATTGCAAGATAAAATTCATCGCCACAACATTTCAAAATATAAAACAACTCAAAATTTAATCGAAACGGAACACAAAACTACAATTACAACTAAATTAAAACGTCCCGTTGGATGATCGGGAATACCTCGGATGATGTAACCTACGTGTTGCTAACGGGATTTCCCACGGTCTAAATGAAAGTGTGGAACTCATTCGGTTGAGTTTAGCAAATTCATTTGGACTAAGTGAATCCGATAAAAATAACGATGCCGGAAGGATGGAACCGTGGGATCTTAACCGGTGTCGTTATAATCAACTTTAAGATTTGTTTTAATTAAAACACAAAAAACACTTGGAAATTAAGATTTTCTCTAAACCAAAACACTTTTCTCATCTCCCGATTTATGACTTCTAAAACTAAACCTCTGCAATAACAAGGAGCTTGGAGCATGGTGGGCGGCACGGCCATCGTCGTCGACAAAACTTGAATCTACATCGGCTAAACCTTCTTAGAATTAAATGACCAATCCATAGGACTCGAGGTAGTTTGCCTAGTGTAACATAAATCCTCAACCTTTTTTAGGCATTTGCATTGCAAATTAAGCCCTGACCGGACTTAGAATTCCGAGGTAGTCGTTCGGTACGACATAAACCCTCATAACTTCAAGGCTATTTGTATGATTTTATCATACAAATATAAGTCCAAATTAATTAAAATTGGCAAGATCAAAACATTAAATAAATATTAGGACTTTCCTAAATCCAAGCCAAACAATAGGATAGTCGGGGAATTACCGAAGCTCACTTCGAATCTGTGATTTCTCCTACCTTTCTTCCTTTGAATTCCCAAAACAAAATGTTCCAAATTTGATCCATTCCCTATTAAAATTCCAAAATTCAATCCCTTGAAAACCTTAAACTTTAAAATTCTTGAGAGCAGAATTACTGATTATTATCGAGAGTTTTCTTAGGTGATTCCCGTCACTTAAGATGTAATTAACTATAGGGGCTTGCCCTTATAGGGAATTTTCAAGAACCCAGGTAATATAAACCCTGTTTAATGCTTTCATATTAAGCAGGGGAATTTGTGGGCTTATAAAATTTGTTCGCAAACCAAACGGATGTCACAAAATCTTCTAGTTTATTTAATCGAGCCCCATCATCAAGTAGTGTGTCTATTCTTCGGGATAGATACATAACTTGTGATGTGGCACTCATTTATATAAACTATTCGGGATGTGAGATCAGTTTGATTTCATATCTTAAAATTTTCAAACTTAAAATTATTTTCAAAATCAAATGCTACTTTCTAAATTATATATATATTTATTTAAATTAAATTTAAAATATAAAATTCGCCGACAATTTCTGTTAGGCGACCCCCTTTTCAATATAAAAGACACAACCTAAAAAATAATGCCGACAATTTCTGGCGACTTCGCTGAGGACAATTCCTCTCTCCATTTTAATCAGACAATTCTGCTTTCAAAAATCGGTAATGTATCCATATTCCTAGTGGATCAAACTACCCTTCTCTCTGTTGGAATACTATGTTCATTTCTACCTTGAACAAGTGTAGCCAACATTCTCTCGGATTTAGGAGCCACTTGTTTAGACACCCCCTAAAGGGAGAGGTTCCGAGATCCTTTTACCTCATTTCTGAGGTGGGGTGGACCCCCAATAGGTGTTAGTTTAGGAGTGATCCTCCGAGTCGAGAAGTCTTGCATAAGACTTTCTCTTCCTTTCCAAGTCTGAATCGGATTCCTTACCTTCTCTACACCTTTGAACATTTCGTTCTAAATAAACAAACCCTCTAATGAATGACTCTTTTAACAAATAACTCCTTCTTATAAATACATGAATAAGAATGTGTTCGGACGCTTTTCGATTCCTTTCTTTTCGTCCTGATGAGAAGAAGCATAACTTGGGACTGACAATCGAATCGCCCGGCGAAATGGAAGCCCCAAGGCCGATTTTCTCCTTCACCGATGGACTCGACTTCGCTGTTTACAAGGATGAGCTGCCCGACAATGGGATCATCCGGTTTGGACAAGGATTCGAGAACACAAATGTCAAGATCACCGACGTTTCCTTTTCGCGCTGACAAACAAAGTACACTGAAGCCGAGAAGTCGTTGATCGAGTTCGACCTTAGGTCGACCCGAGAGTTTCCTCCCCTGCAAAGATCCCAGCGAGAGGAGAATCTGCTGTCCGTAGAAGGACCATTCTTGCTACCCCCACGCTGGTCTAGTTGTCTCCGCACCTACCCCGGCTACGCAGATTAAAGGGAAGGAAATCCGGAACTATGGTGAACCCGTTACCGTGGAGGGTACGGACTTTCTGTGAGACCTTCTATTTTTGAAATCGGGTCCATCTCAAGAATTCCATCACTAACACGGACCCAAAGAAGGAACAGAAGTAGGAAGATTGCCAGGAAGGCCAGAGCTGCCGAAGTCGCTTTCTTAGAAGAAATCCACTGAGTACACACCACTACCGAATACATACCATTGCTCGAAGATACACCCCTTTTGGAAGGAAGTAGATTCCATCCCCTTTCCGCCGCAGGTGACGAGGAAAATGTCCGCGGATTGTTTCTACATTACCTCGACCGGCATACTACAACGACAATGAGAAAAAAAGGGCTAGGATCACGCCATTTGCCCGACTACGGGCTGTGATCGAGAAACTAGCAAAGAAAGAGAAATGCCCGTATCGGAGATTCTAAGAAGGATAGGGCGGGTGCCGATCAAATCCCGTCTTGGGCCACGAGTAGAACCTGCCATCATTACGAAAAGGTCGAATAAAAGGATGAAGGCTAGTCCGCCTATCGTTGTTTCGGGGTTACAGATTAGGGAGGATACCACCTTCCGGCATTTGGTCGGCGAGACCATCCGGTCCTAGACCCTCTGCTACTAGAAGGATGGTATGGCGTCCCACTACTTGGACGATTAAGATTGAAACAACGGCACGAGAAGGAAAGTCTCGTCGGAAGACTTGAATGCGAAGAAAGCGTCACCTGCCGGTAAAGGGGACTCGTGAGAAGGGAACCCGACAACTATCACACGACAACTGCGAAGATGCACAGAAAAGACCGCTAGAAGATGCTATGGAAAAGTTGAGGACTGAAATTCGACGACTAGCAAAAGAAAGAGAAGAGAAATTCGGAGACGCGATTGATTCATCGAAATTCATGGACGATGAGTATGCAGAAATCAACATGGTCGAAACGCGAGCTTCGTCAGCTTCGCAAGGTGCTCCCGCAGCCGCAGAAAGAGAGGAGCCGGAAGTAATGAGGAGGCAGCTTCAAGAGAAAGACGATACGATCGCCCAAATGGCGAAGAGGATGGAAGAGATGGGCGCCAGCCCTAGCCACTCTCCAAAGTCGAGTGCAACCCCGAAGAGAAACACCCCCGAGAGGTCATTCACATTGTAGACGGAGGAAAGGAGATTACATCCATCAACGGGGATGATCGGCTAAAGAAAGATACAACACAAAGCATGATTCCAGAAAAAGATATCAAGAGCTTAGTGGAACAGCAGGTGCGAGAAGCCTTAGCACAATCAAAGAGCGGGACATCCATTCGGACGGGTAGACCTTACCCGGAAGAATTCGACGCTGTCCAATACCCAAAAGGCTTCGTACCACCTCTGTTCAAGACCTTTGATGGAATCGGGAACCCCCGACAGCATGTTGCACACTTTCGTGCCAGTTGTTGCGATGCGGCGGGAGCGATGCATTACTCTTCCGACGGTTCGTCGGCGGCTGTCGGGGATCGCATTTGATTGGTATGCGGAATTACCAAATGGTTCGGTGAAGACGTTCTCGGAACTAGAAAACCTTTTCATCGAGCGATTCGCCGGAGCTCGGCACCACATCACTATAGGTGATTTAGTGGTAGAGAAGCGAGAGCGAACGAAACTTTGGTGGATTACATACTTCGATGGAGAAATCTGAGTATGAAGTGTGAACCACAATTACAAGAACAACATGCAGTCGGCATCTTACTTAAAAGCATTCACGGCCCGATAGCACTTCTCCTCAAAGGATTCACTATTAAAACTTTCGAGAAGTTGTTAAGCAAGGCCGAGAGCTTGCAAGAGGAGGCGAAGCAATTAAGTTTCGCCGACAAGACAGACAAGCAAAAGCTCAGTGAAGACTTTTGAAAAGAAATGCGGGATCGTTGCGGCGGTCGACAAAGGCAAGCAACGGATACAAATATCGTCCGAACGGCCACGGCAACCTCGACGGAATTATCAACAACCTCGACCCGGCTATCGGTCATCTCGACGAGTATGAACAACCTCCTCATCCGCAACGTACATTAAGGGAGCTTCGAGCGAGGAATATCCATTCAAGAATGAGGCGATGTTGAAAATGTTCCGTGAGTCGATGAAGACTCCGGATTTCCAGTTGCTTAGAGCCTAAGAGACCGAGAAGAAGTCAACAAGAAAGGTGATCCCAACTTTTGCCCTTATCACCGGATGCTTGGGCACAAGATAGAAGATTGCATTACCTTCAAAAGTTGGCTCAACGACAACCTTCGGAAAGGGAATATAACAATCCCAAAGGAGTACATGAAGGAACCCCAGAAAGGAGGTTTCGTCAATGTTGTCTCGACTGATCTCATTGTTCCGATAGATCCGTATGCAACTGACGATGGATGGATTACCGCTTAGACAAGGTCTTCAAAAAAGATTTTAGACAACATCCAAACCGCCCCGGTGTGAGCTTCAATTCAAAGTTCGAAACCTGTCAAGTCGGCACTATCACTTGCGATAGAAGAACCACCTCAACAGGAGACGATTGAAGAGAAGAAGAAAATCGATGAAGAAGAGAGGACCGAGGCTCCTAAGTCTAGACTATGGGCTGCTTATCCTAGGATAGTTGTTTCTGATTCGGGGGAGAAATCCCTCGAACCTCTGACTCTGTATGATTATTTGCTCACTCCGGTGGGATCTTATAATGATAAGGGTGATGGCGTTGGCTATGTTTTGACTGTTTCTAACGATTACGTAACTAGCGACAATCCGGACATCGATTTCGATACCAATGACAATTCTCAAATCATACACAATCTCGATGATCAAAATGACGAAGAAGACATCCATCGAGGAGGCTACGAGAGTTCGACAAGCAACGAATCTATCTGCGAGTTTCGAGGAGCTCCAGTCACGATAGAGTTAGAGCCTTCGGACTGCGAAGGCGATCGGGAAGAACTCGTCATTCCTATTCGGGAAGAAACACCGACAAGCTCAACGCTAGATTCGGAAGAAATTACAGAAGTTAACTTAAGAAGTGGAAGAGTTCTACCTCCGAGAATGGGTCCAAAGGACAAAGGGAAGCGGTGGTTGTTCAAGAAGAACCAACCCGGCGGAAGAAATACCCATTCGAGAAGAAGCCGAGACACATGAAAATAAAGTGGACTACAATGTGCTAGCCCATCTTAGGAAACTACCGGCCAAGCGAGCATCTACGACGCTCTCATCTTATCAAAGGAGATGAGAGAAGCTCGATCAAGGCCTTGCTTGATCCGAGAAATTTGCTTAGCTCGAATGGCCGGAGATTCCTTAGATGAGGTTTGCTTGTTAAAAGAACGACAAGGTGTCACCTTCACGGACAATGACCTATTGCTTGGGACGGCAAATCACAACCGACCGTTGTACATTTCGAGTTACAATTGGGAAGTTTACGCTCTCCAGAGTATTGGTGGATCCAGGAGCATCAATCAATATAATGAGTCTTCGAACACTAGCATACTTGGAAATTGATGCTCGTGAGCTCGAAGCCGACAAAATGTTATTAAGAGGATTCAACCAGAAAGGAGAAAGAGCCCTCGGATCGATAACACTACTAATGAAGACCGGTGACTTAGCAAAGACAAGCGCAAAATTTCACATAATTGATTCGAAACGTCGTTCAACGCTCTCCTGGGCCGACCATGGATACATGAAAACGAGGATGGTACCATCATCTCTGCATCGGTGCATCAAATACTACGATGGAGGGGAACAGTGCATCAAAGGTGACTTACAACCATTCTCCGTACATGAAATTGGAATCCGTGAAGATGCAGCTTATTATGCACCTCCGAAGAAAACGATCTTCTCCAGAGATACCATAACGAATGAAGCAAAGAAAATTCGGGACAACAAAGAACCTGAAGTTCTGGTCCAACAGTCACTCACCACTCCCTTACGGCGAGATGGTGAAGGTTTTTCCACAACTCGCATCTGAGGTCGAGGCCGGGGACGAGGTCGTGGTAGAGACGTTAGGACAGTTGGATAGAGGAAATCAACCATCAATGTTGATTGGGAAGACGGTTACGAAGAAGAAAAAGAAATCGAACAAGAAGCGGCGACAATAAGTCGGAAAAAGCCGCAATTCGAAGATCTCTCTCGAAGATGAGAAGAATGAAGAATATAAATCGATGTACGAGAAGATTAATCACTATGTACATACTATGACCACGACCCCGATCCATTTTTATAAGATCGAGGGTATGGTGGTCAAAGAGGTACATAATGGCGGTGCAAAGCCAATCAAATTCTACCGTGGTGCTCCTTCCTCCAAAGCGAAAATAATGTACAATTTGAAGATGTCACTTCATCAGAATTAATGGAATTACCTTTTGAGTGGTACTCTCCCTGTGTTCAAAATTTAATTCAGCGTGGTTTCTTACCTCGACAATGGACAAAAGGTCAATCACATCATTTTGAAAAATTATGGAAATACTCCGGTTGTCCACCCAATTCAAAGCATGGTCTCGGATTCGGCACAGTAGGATCAGTTGACGATACTGAATTTTGCTTGGTTGTCACTTGCGAGTCTAATGAAAACTGCATGGAAACTATAAAAGAATTTGAAGATTTACAAATTGGAGACGCTCCACCAGAGTTCGAAGAAGAAATTAAATCTACAATAGATGAGTTAACGGAAGTTAACTTAGGTACTAGCGAAGAGCCTAGACCTACCTTTGTTAGCTCCTTACTCAATAAAGAAGACTCCGAAGAAATAAACAAGTTATTAATGGAATTTAAAGACTGTTTTGCTTGGAGTTACGATGAAATGCCAGGTTTAGCTCCAGAGGTCGCAGTCCATAAGCTAGGAGTGGATCCTACTTCGTCCCGATCGGACAAGGTCCCGGAAGAATGCGTCTAGAAATCGAACAACAAGTCATAGCTGAAGTTAAAAAGCTAATAGACGCTAAATTTGTCCGTGAAGAACAATACCCGACTTGGTTAGCCAATGTGGTGCCGGTCGAGAAGAAGAATGGTCGGATCGGAATTTGTGTGGACTTCGAGAGATTTAAACAAGGCATGTTCAAAAGATGAATTCCCTCTACCGATCCCGGAATTAATGATCGACATTGCTTCAACGCATGAAATATTCTCATTCATGGATGGATCTTCGGGATACAACCGGATAAAAATGGCTCCGAGAAGATGAAAAGCTTACAACATTCGAACGCCGATCGGAGTATATTGCTACACGGTGATGCCATTCGGATCGAAGAACGCGGGAGCAACATACCGGAGAGCGATGACAAGAATTTTTGATGATCTCATCCACAATCAAGTCGAATGCTACGTGGACGATGTGGTCATCAAAATCAAAGTAAAGGAAAATCACTGTATGATTTGAGAATTGTTTTCGAACGATTAAGACAATTTAACCTTAAGATGAATCCCTTAAAATGCGCCTTCGGTGTCACCTCGGGAAATTCTTAGGATTCGTTGTCCGACATCGTGGAATTGAAATCGACCGGAAAAGATTAAAGCTATCTTAGAAATGCCGCCTCCCAAAACCTTAAAACAACTACGATCTTTTCAAGGGAAGCTGGCATATCTTCGAAGCTTTATCTCAAACTTGTCAGGTAGGTATCAGCCTTTCTCGGCACTAGTTAAAAAGGCGCCAAATTTATTTGGGAAGAGAAATGCCAGAGGGCCTTCGAGGACATTAAACAGTATTTAATGACACCTCCTGTCTTAGCAGCCCCAGTCTCAGGTAGACCGCGATACTTTATACCGCGGCTTTAGACGACTCTCTCGGAGCCTCGTTAGCTGGAGTCGATGATAAGGGTAAAGAAAATGCTCTTTACTATTTAAGCCGTCGTTTACTTCCGACGAAATAAGGTATCCCGCAATTGAAAAGCATTGTTTGGCCACGATCTTCGCCGCTCGAAAGCTCGAAGCACTACATGCTTTCTCATAAGGTCGACTCGATCTCGAAATTTAATCCATTGCAATACTTGATGACCCGTCCAACGCTTTCAGGCGAGACTTGCCGAATGGTCGATGATATTATTGCAATTCGATATAACTTTCATGCCTCTTCGTGCCGTAAAGGGACAAGTCTCGGCAGACTTCCTCGCGACACACCCTTTGCGGCGAGAATCTCCTCTCGATGACGACTTGCCGGATGAACAAATAATGAGCTTAGAAGACCACGATGATCGACGTTGGGAATTATATTTCGACGGAGCATCTTCGGCACACAAAGACGAAGAATCGCAAGTGATAGTGCCCGGTAAGGCGGGAATCGGATTAATCTTTATAACACGGAGCTGGGGATGTTAAGATACTACTACCACTTGACGAACCGTGTACAAACAACGAAGCGGAATACGAAGCCCTCATAACGGGAGTCGGAATTAACTATTCGAATGGGGATAACAGACATCAACATCTACGGGGATTCGCAGTTAATCATTCAACAGATCGCCGAACAGTACATAATTTTAAAGCTAAGACTCGAGCAATACTTCCAGTATGCCATACAGTTATTGGAACAGATTCCGAATGTGACGATCTACAAAATTCCCAGAAAAGAAAATGCCTTAGCAGATGCGTTAGCTCGCCTCGCAAAAGAATTTGCTTGTTTGCAAGATGAGTCGGTGGAAGTGTCGGTTCACGGACGTCGGGTCCTATCACGGCTCGACATAGACACAATACACAAATCGGGAAAAGAAGAAGAATCGGTTGCGATAGTGACGGAAAACACGAGAAGATTGGCGACGGCCATTAATAGACTACTGCAAACAGGGAAAGCTACCGGACGATAGGTCGCTAGCCCATCGGATTAAGAAAAGAACTGCGTCTTACGCGTTAATAAACAAAACGTTATACGAGAAGGTCTTTCGATCAAATGTGGCTAAGGTGCCTAAGCGGGTCCGAGGCCCGTGAAATTGTTAAAGAGGTGCATTCGGGACTGCGTGGCGCTCACCGGTCGGGTCCGAAGATGAAAATGAAGATTAAAAGACTAGGGTACTACGGCCCTCGATGATGACCGAGTCGCATGAAAATCGCCAGAGGCGTCACCGATGTCGAGTGCACGGAGTGGTTCTATACCAACCTCCAAATGTGCTACATCGATAATTGCGTCGTGGCCATTTGAATGTTGGGGCACGGATATAGTGGGTCCGATAGAACCACCATCTTGAAAATGACATCGCTTCATTCTTGCGGCTACGGATTACTTTTCCAAGTGGGCGAGAGCGAGTTCCACTTAGAGAAGTGAAAGCACACCACGTGCTACGGTTTTCGAGAACCAAGTTGTCTACCATTTCGTAGTGCCGCGCGAGATCATCTCGGATAATGGGTCGGCATTCGAAGCACACAAATCAACAATTTTGTCGGGGAGACACGGAATCCGCTAGCGATATTCGACAATTTACTACCCGAGAGCAAACGGCCCAGTCGAGGCTTTTAATAAAACTCTCATTCAAATCTTAAAGAAAACCTTGGACGATAATAAGAGAAATTGGCACGAGAAGTTATTAGAAGCCTTATGGGCCTACCGGACAACCTTCAGAACTCCTACTCAAACTACACCTTATGCTCTGGTGTGTGGGTCCGAGGCAGCGTTACCTTTAGAGGTTCAGCTTCCTTCACTCAGAATTGCAGTTGCAAATAAGATCACGACAGAAGAGAATGCCAAATTACGACTGGAGGAATTAGAAAACACTGGAAGGAAAAGACTTGCGGCGCGACGAGAATTTAGAATTATACCAAGCTAAGATGGTTCGAAGCCCATGATAAATTGGTCATCCGAGAACCTTCAAAGTTGGTGATTTAGTTCTCGTTCTCAAAAGACCTATCCTTGCACACCACAAGATAGGAGGAAAATTTGAACCCACTTGGGAAGGGCCGTTCGTGGTTGAAGCAGTATACTCAGGAGGTTCCTACCAGCTAGTGAATTGCCAGGGAGAACGACATATGCTTCCGATCAACGGACGATACTTGAAAAAGTATTACGCTACCTGATGTTTCGAAGGAATGGATTCTTTATCCTTAGAAGCACGGGCGAAGTAATTACTTATGACTGGGTCCGAACCCAAAAATAATAAAAAATGTGCTAAGATAAATAAAATCATGATAATAAAGTTTTCCTTGTTTCTCTTCCAAATCAAGATCTCTTTCCTGATCTTATCCCATTTCATTCCTGTTAAATAAAAAAAATATAATAAAAAAATGTGTCTTTAATAAACATTTTCTTAATGTTCTTGTTCTTAGTACAGCCCACGATCCTTTTCCTTGTCCTTTCGCGGGAAACATCGAACGGGCGGTTGGTCTCGAACTTTAGAAATGGCGTAAGCCTTGCACTCGATGAAAAGAGGGTGAAAGATGGAGCGATAATCGAGATTGACTCGGACTTCGCACCGGCGAGGACTACGGTACGAGGAAAGTGGTCGGATCCCGGTTGGCCGAGAGGAGCTGCCGGCGGACATTGATGAAAGTGGGTGGCCCAAGCCACCAATCCAGCCGACGAAAAGGAAAGCAAATGCTCGAAGAAGACAAGAAAATCAAGTTCGTAGTTGCTACAGCAGAGGGCAGGCTTGTCAGCGCTGCGCCCACAGAGATTCAGGAAGTTCGAAGAGCTACTCTCACAGCAACGCAATGAAGAAATAAGAATCGTCGTATCCGTAAGATGTTAACCAAACTTGTAGCGGACCAGCACGACGAGGCAGTTGCTACTGCCAGTACATACACTTCAAGGACGCCAGTTCACCAGGTACCGAAAGAAAGGAGGCCAGCTCCTAGGATAACAGAAGGGACCTGGGAAATCTCACGGAGATCAGAAGAAAGAAGGCTACCACGCCACCAGATAGAATCACCGATAATGCATAACCTTGTTGCGAAGCAGCCCGGAGGATGTCCCGACGGACATCATCCCCGAGGAGCCGAGGTATGCAGGAGAATGTGAAGGGATTGAGCCGTATATCCCACAATATGTCACCAGGCCCCGCCATTTGCAAATTATTCCAGAGTACGAGCTGGAAAGAATGTAGAATGTCGAAAAGAAAACTTTTGAATACTTCGAGAGAATCAGAGGCAGAAGGATCAATATACTAGAAGGCCTCGAGCTACATACAGACGTATTCTCAGAATATGAGCAACAACAAATCGTGGATTGCATCCGGGATTTGAAAAGAATGGGCCGAGCGGGCCGCCTGAGAGAAAACACCTACTCAGAACACTGGAGATGGATGCCAGGGAAAGGTAGAATTACAATACAATGTGGATGCTGTTACAACTTTGCGGAAGATAGGAAGGGAAACCCACCGGGAATACTCCGTCATGGCCAGGTGGATCCAATGCCATTAGTCATCAAGAGAATGGTAAAAAGATTGATAAAATAGAGGGTACGCCGGCGGATTGCATACCCGATAGCTTGCATTATTAACATTTACAAGCGGGGTGATTGCATACCCCCGCACATAGATCACCACGACTTTGTCATACCTTTACGCACGGTCTCTTTCCTGAACGAGTGTAACATCATGTTCGGATGCGACCTCCGGATAGCGAGGCCCGGGTGAGTTCCGAGGGCCGGTGAAGATACCTTTACCGGTAGGTTCCGTCATGATGCGAAGGGCAACGGAATAGATGTCGCTAAACATTGCATACCGGGAGTACCGGTGAAGCGGATCTCAGTTACTTTCAGAAGGATGGACGACAGGAAGACACCTTACCACTTCCAGCCAGACCCGGAGCTAGAGAGCCTCCGGCCTTACAAGCTGTGAGTTGCATGGAAAATATCACACCTCCAACGTACATCCATACGACACCCTTGCCAAGGATGGCTTGGAAGGTGATGTTATTGACCATGTACCCCACTATTCAGACATGGATTTTTGACAGATGCTTCTTTGGATGGATCGATAAAGATCATACATAGTCCGTTTTGAGTCTACATGGATTGTATGAGATGTATTTCAGATCGAGTTGTATGATGTATCTTCGACATGATTGGAATGAAAGTGACCATGTCACATTTTTGGCCTTCACCTCTTTTGTGCAAATTGACTGGGAAACGCCATTAAAGTTAAATGAACTTCGAACAAAGAACAAAAAAGAAACAAAAAAAAAATAATAAAAAAAAATGAAAAAAAAAACTTTCCTTAAAAATCTAAAAATGATGAACTCCAAACTCACATGGACATTAAATAAATAAAATAAATTTGAATCATTAAAAGACAAACAAAATGAACACAAATTTCAAATCAAATCTAAATCAAATTCAAATTCAATCTTTCCAGATTCCAAATCTCAATCAAATCTCAAATTCGATCTTCCAGATCTCAAATCAAATCTCAATCAAAAATTAAAATTCAAACTCCCAAATCTGAAATCCAATCTGTTCTACCCTCTCCCTTGTCTGGGATGGAAGCGGTTGATTCCATTGACGCGGATCGAATCTGATGGCGAGGGATTATATCCAATCCAAACCAGTGACTTCTGATCAACTCTTTTGAGCGGGATATGTGACATCTACATATTCCCTCCTAATCTATTTCCTTCCATGAAAGTCTTTTACAACTTTCATGAAATTCTCGAAACACCAAAATTCCACACTTTTCAAATCAACGCTACAAATCTTTGCAAAGTCAATGACTATTCAAAATCAAACTTTTGGAGTTGAGGATTTTACATCCGAGACTGCATTGCTTTAGGATTCTTTCCCTATTGCAATGAAATACATCAAAATCAAACTTTTGGAGTTGAGGATTTTACATCCGAGACTGCATTGCTTTAGGATTCTTTCCCTATCGCAATGAAATACATCAAAATTCAAATTCCTGCGGTTGAGGATTTTACATCCGAGACTGCATTGCTTTAGGATCCTTTCCCTATTGCAATAAAATACATCAAATTCAAACTTTTGAGTTGAGGATTTTACATCCGAGACTGCATTGTTTAGGATTCTTTCTCTATTGCAATGAAATACATCAAAATTCAAATTCTTGGGGTTGAGGATTTTACATCCAAGACTGCATTGCTTTAGGATTCTTTCCCTATCGCAATGAAATACATCAAAATCAAATTCTTGGGGTTGAGGATTTTACATCCGAGACTGCATTGCTTTAGGATTCTTTCTCTATTGCAATGAAATACATCAAAATTCAAATTCTTGGGGTTAAGGATTTTACATCCGAGGCTGCATTGCTTTAGGTTCTTTCCCTATCGCAATGAAATACATCAAAATCAAGTTTTTTGGGGTTGAGGATTTTACATCCGAGACTGCATTGCTTTAGGATTCTTTCCCTATCGCAATGAAATACATCAAAATCAAACTTTTGGGGTTGAGGATTTTACATCCGAGACTGCATTGCTTTAGGATTCTTTCACTATCGCAATGAAATACATCAAAATCAAATTCTTGGGGTTAAGGATTTTACATCCGAGACTGCATTGCTTTAGGATTCTTTCCCTATCGCAATGAAATACATCAAAATCAAACTCTTGAGGTTAAGGATTTTACATCCAATACCACATTGCTCTGAGATCTCTCCTCATTGTAATGATTCAATCTAATCAATTCAATTTTTTTGAGGTTGAAGATGTTACATCTAAAACCACAAAATTCCAATTTTCATTTCAAGTTCAAATCCCTTCAAATTAATTTTAACAAACATCAATCTAAATTGAAACTCAAACTAAAATCTAAGCTCACACATCAAAACTTGAACTGAAACAAAACGAAATCTAAATCGAAATTCCCCCAGATCATGTGATTTGGGATTCACCTCCTTTCCCTTTCCCCAGCGAGAGTTCAGGAATCTCTAGTCTCAGAGATATACTTGACACTCCCCAGCGGGAACTCTTCTACTTTGTCCCAAGTTTGTCACTTGGACTTTTGTGTTGGTTTTGTTGATTGCTTCGGTCAACACCAATACTCGCGGTGTGCTCTGTCAGCTCACCACACCTATTGGGGGTCCATTTGTTGACCTCATTTCTGATGAGGTCTTCTCCTCTTCTTTCTAGTACTTAGGATCTAGCCTTAGGCTTTTCCTTTGACTGTCTTAGAGGATTAGAATTGGGACCCACCACCTAGAAATTCAAACCACTTCTTAACTCCCTGCAAACTCCACAAACTTGACTGTAGACCCCTAATCACCTAGAGGGTTGAAATCAAATGTGGAAGTTTAAAGGATGAGTTCCTATGGGACTCTTTGGCCTTAGGACCCTGCCGGGTGGCCTGGTCTGGTGAAGGGGCTGACTTACACACACACTACATTTATACACTACACTTTCACACACCTATACCCAACTTGACCTCCTGACTCATGTAGGTGATTCACATGGATGGTCCTTAACCCCTAAGCCCTTGGCTAAGAGGGTTAGGAACAACATAGTGGATGCCTCAAATGAGTCCATTCATGGCTCATGTGGGCTTGATATGGCTTCATGGCTCAACCAAAATGATTTCATTCCACTTATATTCACCCAATCTTCAATTTCCCAAATTTTCAATTTTTGACTCCCGGGACCCTACACCCGCTTAGCCTACCCAAAACCCTTGAAATTACCCAAATTTTTGCAAAATATCCAAATCACCCAAAAATTCTTTAAAATCATTCCCAAACATTCCCACACCAATCAAGTTGATCATCCATAGCCAAAAATACCAAAAATTCCAAAAATACCTCCCAATACCCTCCAAATACCCAAAATACCCCTCTTGACCCAAAAATCCAAAAAAAATTCAGAAAATTCTCAGAAAATTCCAGAAAATCCCAGAAAATCCCAAATATTCCCAATTTCATTTTGTTCAACTACACCATGGGCCAATTTTGTCAATTTACCCTACTTTTGTCAAAACCCCAAATTTGACCCATTTTAACCCAAAGTGAACCCAATGTCAAACCAAACCTACCCAATTGACCCAAATTCTGGTCCAATTCAATTCTAAACTTCAATTCAACAATCCCAACACCAATCTAGACCAAATCCAAGTCCGATTTGATTGACATTTGGATCCAATTTCACTTTTGGCCTTAAAGCCTAATTTGACCCAAACATAACCCAAACTCACACAATTCAACTCCAATTAACCCCAAATCTTATCTAAACCTTCCCTAACATCCCTACAAAAAAAACACTAACATGATTTGCCCAAAATTTAGACCCAAACCCCACTCAATTTCAACCCAAAGCTAAAAGGCCCTATTTTGACCTAAACCCAAACCTAACCCAAATGAGCCCAAACCCCAAAATCAAAGCCCAACCAAAGTCAAAACCTCTTTGAAACACTCCCATAAACATTTCCCAACATTAATTTTACATCAATTTCAACCCTAGCCCAACATTGGCCCAAGTTAGCCCAATTTGACCTATATTGGCCCATTCACCAAAGGAGCCCAAATTCAACCCAATTCAAACCTAAATCACTCCCAATTGGCTCCAAGTCACTCATGACACATCTATGAGCTAAACCCAACAATTATTTGGCCCAAGCCTTTGCCAAAATTCCATCCTAAAATCCATTTTAAAATCCAAAAGCCCACTTCCCTAAACCATTTTAAAAGCCCATTTCCACCAAATACAAAAGCCCAAAATTGGCCCTAAAGCCCACATGGCAATTTCTTTTCATCATACCTTTAATTGATATCACCCCTAAGTTTCAAAATCATCATTAAACCATTCCAAATCAAGCTTCATACAAATTCCCATCAAATTACCAAAAATTTCTAAAATCCATTTTCATGAAATTGAACAAGCTTTTCCCCAAGCCAAAGACAAGCCATGCAAGCCATGGACAAGCCACATAAAGCCATGGAAGGTTTGACATGTGATCAAGCCATTAATGGCAAAAGGAGGAGCCTCTTTTAAGCCCCCTTAAAAAGGTTTTAACCCATTTTATGCTTCACCTTAATCCATGATTAATCAAAATATTCATGATGGTGACTTCTCTACCCTTTCCTAGCTGATTCATCTGATCCTCCCTCAGCCCAAATCAGCCATGGGGAGGTGAACCAAGCCCAAAAGGTGGACTTGACCAAATCAAGCCAAAATTAGCTCCTCACCCATTTCATTTCAATTCAACTCCTTTACACATGTCCATGGCCAATTGACTGCCCTAAGCCCCAGCCCTGGCCTCCCTGACCTTGAGGGTGACCTGACCCTGGCCGGCCAGCCACCACAGCCGCCGGAAACCACTAGGCCTAGAGCTCACATGTGAGCCCAAACTTGGAATTCTCACTCGTCGAGTCGCCCCATCCCCAGGTTGCCATTGCGACTGTTCTTCTCTTGCCAAGAGCAAGCTGATCCCAAGCCCTAACTCTCCCTGGGAGGCCCTCCACCCTCTCCTATTTAAACACCACCCCCTCTCGGCCATGAGAGGTGCTGAACCAGATCTTACTGAAACCCTGCCAAAATTGTTCCAGAACACTCTCCATACTTAGAGCAGTTGATCCCCAGTGCCAATTTGCTCTAATCCCCACCAACAGAACTCAATTTCTCAGCCAAAATTCCACCCAAAACCAGGACACTTCTCCACAGTGGATCAATCCTCAAATTGATTGGTCTTACACCTTCACCAGACCAAGGGAAGGAGTCCACCAGCAAAAGGCCCTTCTCCAGGCCACCCATCTGTTCCAGACTCCAAGCTTTGTGATCGGGCTTGGTCGAAATCATACCTAGGCGATTCATCGGACCAGGAGACTTCATCCGGAGCTTCGTCGGGATCCAATCGAAGGTGACACAACCCTCGAATGAAGCCACACTTCTCCGAGCAAAGGTATGAGCTAATTCTTCATCCCGAGCTTCTGGAGATTCTCCATTTCAAATGCTTTAATTTCAATGCATGATCACCGTATATATGTATTCGTCTCTTCAAGATGAATCCATAGAGCAAAAGAACATGAAAATCCATTGAGTATTGAGTGAGATATTAGGGATTTAGTGTGGACGGCTCTCGGGTAAGGACACCTGGGGACGATGAACGGATTCCGTTCATTTAATACACGCGCGGACGGACGGCCAGGATCACGTCGGATCAGGAGATGGAACGACACAGCGGGGCCCCTGAGCGCTGAGTCAGATGGCGAAGTCGAACCAGAACACGCCGCGTGGCCTTTCGGAGCTGCCGAGGTTGATGCGGCGCCGCGTGGATTAATAGAAAATTAGGGTATTTTTGATTTATTTAATTCCCCTAAACTTCAAAAATCCATAACTTTGTGTAGGAAAATCAGAAAAATAAAATAAAAATACCCTCTTGCTCAGTTGAACGAGAGGAGAATAATGTGGAAAAGAAATTATTTAATTTCATCAAGTATTTTATTTTTAATGATTTATTTCCCTTCTACATTGTTTTAATTCTCCATGCATATAGGAAATTCACCATGACATGAGACCATAGGGCTTTTGAAGCCTCTGAATTTGGGACATTCCCTGAATTTTCCAAAGTCAGAGGCCATCCCTATGAGAAGTTATTGATTTTTCAAATTCATGTTGTTGTTTTAAGTATTTTAATTCCAATAATTAGCATGTTGTGAAATAAATTCTAGGAAAATTTGGTGATGTCTCTTATGACCAGAGGACCCTAGGAAAAATAGATTTTGGATTAATTCATTTAAAATAACCCTAATTGGCTTAAACACCCAAAATATCTCCTTAATTAATTAGAGCTAACCATACATCAAATTGACTTGAAATTAATTCTCCACTAACCTCTAGGATCAGAGGAACCCACCAGAAAAAAATTTGAAGCCAATTGGACTTGGTTAGCCCTACTAAATGGGTTGATTAAGCCATTTAGTCATTTTAAACTTTAAAAATTCATAACTTTCAAAATACTTTTTAAAAATTCACCAAATTTGTTTTGGAGCCTCTCTTATATCAGGGGAATTTAAGAAAATTAAAATTTCAATTTTCTAAAAAAGTTGATTTTTTGGTATTATTTTAATATTTTAATAATTAAAAAATAATAAAAATCACAAAAATAATAAAATTCACCAAAATGTCACATTTTGAATTTTAATCACTTAGGAACAAATCCCATATTTTTCTTAGGTCCATTTAATGAGATATTAAATTTTAAAGCCCTAAGGTAATTTTAAAATTAAAAAAATGTATTTTTTAGCATTTCCACTAAAATAATTCTAATAAATCAAAGAAAAATTAGAAAATTGCAAAAATTGATTCTCTAATTTCCTTGATATCAGAGAGATTTTTGAAAAATATAAATTTCATTTTTCAACCTTTATTTTTTTTTTAAATTAATTAATACTCCAAAATTTAAAATAACTATAATAAAAATACTATAATTCAAAAAATCACCAAAATTGGTCCAAGTGTTCCTCTGGTCATTATGAATGTCCCATAATTTTTTTAAGGACAGAAACTTTCCCTTGGTCATATTATTAAATTTTCCTTGGAGATTCCTATTTTCCACCAAAAATAATTACATAAATAAATTAAATACAGAAAAATCACATTTTCTCCTCTCATGTCTTTATTGGCATATGAGTAAAGTCACATAAAAATTTCAAGTTCATTTAAGCTCAATTTAGTGAGTTATGGAATTATTAAGCTTGAAGGGCAAAATGGTAATTAAAAATTTTTAACCCTTAATTAAAACTTTAGGTTTAATAAAATTAACAAATAAAATATTTGATCTTAATCTGATTTGGATGATTGAAATTTAAATAATTAAAGGGTAGAAACCTATTAAACAATTTGAAGATAATTAAAATAAACCTTAATTAAATAATTGATTAAATTTGGAAGAATAATAAAATTGGAATTATTAAGATAGGGATATTATTAGGAAGAGATTTATTCTTTAATTTAAAAATCCCTTTAATCATCTCAATAATATTTAATTCCTAATTAAAAATGATAATTCAAATTTAAAGTTTTAAAATGTTAAAGGACTTAATCATTAAATTAAATTAAAGTTAAATTATTAAACTCTTTTAAATTTTCAATTAAATTAAAATTAAAAATAAAATTAAATTAAAGATTAAATTAAATTAAATCAAACAAATTAAGCAAATTAAATTAAATTAATTAAATAAATTAAATTAAATTAAATTAAATAAATAAATTAAATTAAATTAAATTAAACTAAATTAAATTAAAAAAATATTAAATTAAGATTAAATTAAATTAAATTAAAACATATTAAATTAAATTAAATTAAATTAAATTAAATTAAATTAAAATTAAATCAAATTAAATTAAATTAAAGGAAATTAAATCAAATTAAACTAAATTAATTTAACATCAAGTCAAACTAAATTGAATTAAATCAAAATTAAATTAAAATTAAAACTAAACCAAATTAAATTAAATTAAAGTTAAATTAAATTGAATTAAATAACATCACCTAAGACATAAAGGAATTAAATATAAAACAACTTGAACACTATTCCAAATTTAAACCCTTTAACCGAAGTTAAACTAAATCACGAACCATTTGAACTCCACTTGCCCTCGGAAGCTTTTGTTATCATAACTCCTAAACAGAACGTTAAATGAAATGTTACTTCCCTTATAGGATATTCAAACGTCCTAGTTCACTGAGCAAGATAACAACAAAACTTGAATGCCTGGACAATTAATTCATTTGTATAATTAAATTCATTTGGACTTAAAACAATTCTGGCAATATTGAAAAGATGTTTAAGATTCTTCTTAAGCACTTCCTCAATATGATATGATATTTATAAGAACAATTGAACTTAATTATTCTTTGATGAAGAAAATCGTCCTCAAACCAAAATACAAGAACCTAGACGTCATAGGAAATGACTAGCTATAGGATTAGGAATTTAGTAGAAAACCATAACCCTTCCCTTAGCTTTACCTAGGAACTTGCTTAAATATTCTAATTGTGTTTTAAGTGCAGCTTGGGATGATGGGAAGACCCTCCAGGTACGCTTTTATTTTATTGCAATTTCTTTAATTGCATCGCAATTACTTTTTCTTGCATGATAAACAACTGTTGCATGAAAACCCACACCTTTAGGATAGTCCCTAAAACTGAAACCAAAACTAAGTTAAAAGTCATTGCAAGATAAAATTCACCGCCACAACAATTCAAAATATAAAATAACTCAAAATTTAATCACAAACAGAACACAAAACTACAATTACAACTAAATTAAAACGTCCTGTTGGATGATCGGGAATACCTCGGATGATGTAACCTACGTGTTGCTAACGGGATTTCCCACGGTCTAAATGAAAGTGTGGAACTCATTCAGTTGAGTTTAGCAAATTTATTTGGACTAAGTGAATCCGATAAAAGTAACGATGCCGGAAGGATGGAACCGTGGGATCTTAACCGGTGTCGTTATAATCAACTTTAAGATTTGTTTTAATTAAAACACAAAAAACACTTGGAAATTAAGATTTTCTCTAAACCAAAACACTTTTCTCATCTCCCGATTTATGACTTCTAAAACTAAACCTCTCGCAACAACAAGGAGCTTGGAGCATGGTGGGCAGCACGGCCATCGTCATCAGCAAAACTTGAATCTACATCAGCTAAACCTTCTTAGAATTAAATGACCAATCCATAGGACTCCGAGGTAGTTTGCCTAGTGTAACATAAATCCTCAACCTTTTTTTAGGCATTTGCATTCCAAATTAAGCCCTGACCGGACTTAGGATTCCGAGGTAGTCGTTCGGTACGACATAAACCCTCATAACTTCAAGGCTATTTGTATGATTTTATCATACAAATATAAGTCCAAATTAATTAAAATTGGCAAGATCAAAACATTAAATAAATATTAGGACTTTCCTAAATCCAAGCCAAACAATAGGATAGTCGGGGAATTACCGAAGTTCGCTTCGAATCTATGATTTCTCCTACCTTTCTTCCTTTGAATTCCCAAAACAAAATGTTCCAAATTTGATCCATTCCCTATTAAAATTCCAAAATTCAATCCCTTGAAAACCTTAAACTTTGAAATTCTTGAGAGCAGAATTACTGATTATTATCGAGAGTTTTTTTAGGTGATTCCCGTCACTTAATATGTATTTAACTATAGGGGCTTGCCCTTATAGGGAATTTTCAAGAACCCATGTAATATAAACCCTGTTTAATGCTTTCATTTAAGCAGGGGAATTTGTCGGCTTATAAAATTGGTTCGCAAACCAAACGGATGTCACAAAATCTTCTAGTTTATTTAATCGAGTCCCATCATCAAGTAGTGTGTCTATTCTTCGGGATAGATACATAACTTGTGATGTGGCGCTCATTTATATAAACTATTCGGGATGTGAGATCAGTTTGATTTCATATCTTAAAATTTTCAAACTTAAAATTATTTTCAAAATCAAATGCTACTTTCTAAATTATATATATATATATATATTTAAATTAAATTTAAAATATAAAATTCGCCGACAATTTCTGTTAGGCGACCCCTTTTCAAAATAAAACACACAACCTAAAAAATAATGCCGACAGGTGTAAGGAAGTGTTGTAAGACTGCAAGGAGAATACTTTTGAGTGGAGTTTTCTTCATTTCTTAGGGAAGAAGATAAGTTTATTGTATTTTTATTTCTGGTATCAAATCTATTCATAGTACTTGACTTGTTTTAATATAAGATGGCTTGTTTTGTAGTTTTATCCATGAAATCTAAGTATTTTACTTGCTTCCTCCTTTTGTGATGAACTAACAGTATGCATAGGAAGTAAATTTAATTAGAATCATTTTAATTTAGTAAATGTGATGGTATTTAATCTGAACATCATTTACATTACAATTTAGCCAGATGTTGTGTTGAATTTCATTGTAAACCCATACGATTCGGAAAGCCTATGGCTTCTATCAACTAGTGAAAACTACACTAATCTATAAAGTTAAGGAAAAGTAGTCCTTGGGTTAGTTCAAATAGATAGAGAGATTATTTTAATGAGGATAACTAAAAGTTTTCTAGGGTGACAAGAAAAAATAAGTCTTATGTTAGATTGGTTTCTTTTTTGCACTTGGAAAAGAGTAAAGAAAAGGGATGCTCCTATTTGTCACTAATATTAATTGGTGATTCTAGCTTATTTACACCTACACTAGAAACTAGTTTCATTACAAGGTGAGGGAACCCCTAATTTCTTTAACTTTCTGCTTAATTTAGCCTAGTGTTTTTAACTATTTAGTAAATTTAGAACTGTAGAAATAGTTTAGTAGAATTTGTTAATCTACATCAGACATCAAACTTATTTCCTAGCTAAGACTCCTTAAATTATAGGTGAGCTTTTCTTATGTCTGTTTAAAATTAACTTCCTTCATCATGGGATCGATACTGAAGTTTAAATAAAATCCTATAATACTTGAACGATACGTGCACTTACGTTAATATCTAGTGAATAGTATTTAACTGTGAATAACCTTGAGTTATAAAATATAATTCAAAATTATAATATTAAATTCCTAAATCTCTAGGTATACCGTAGAGAGAAGTAGCAGTCAAGTTGTTGGCGCAGTTACTGGGGAAGTACGATGGTTAATGTGACTTAGGAAAATATTTGTTGAACCAATTAGACTTAGTTGGGAAACTTGTGGTGTTGTTATTTTTATTTGTTAGGTGTTTGTTGTGTATTAAAAGTATTTAAAAATTATTTTAAAAATCTAATATATATATATATATATATATATAAGTATTTGTGCTTTGTGTTTTATTTTCTTTTTTACTATTAGGTTTTAGTAGTATATGTGCAGTTCAAGATCTTCAGGACTCGCGCCCTACAATTATGAATTATAAAGAGCCATTAGAAAAATTATAAAATAGAAAGGATCTCAACAACTTGTAGAGGAAATGATGATTAAATCACATAATAACTTAGATAATTAAACAACTGAAATTGAACCCCAACACATATAGAGATAGTTTAGGGATTATGCAAATCCTACGACAGCTGAAATTTACCATAGTATACAAACTCCTGTCATAGCAGCTTACTCATTTGAGCTAAAACTTGCTATAATCCAAATGGTGCAGAATAACTAGTTTGGGGAAACTCCATGTGAAGATCCAAACTTGCATCTAGCTAGTTTTCTAGAATTATGTGCTTCATTTAAGTATGATGGTGTGTCAAATGACGCTGTTAAACTTAGGCTTTTTCCCTCCTCTCTAAGGGATAAAGCTAAAATGTGGTTGAACTCATTAACACATATATCTATTAGAACTTGGGGTGATTTAGCTTAGAAATTACTTGTTAAGTATTTTTCATCTTTAAAAAATGCTAAAATTAGAAATGATATTACCACATTTTGCTAGTATAAAAGTGAATCAGTATATAAGGCATGAGAAAGATTTGAAGAACTTCTTAGAAAGTTTCCACATCACACTCTGCCCAATTGGTTAGTTATTCAAATATTTTATTATGGGTTAGTATGATCCAATATATCTGTGATAGACACTGTTGTTGGTGGTTCACTTATGTCGAAGCCATTTGATGAAGCATATTATTTAATAGAAGATATGGCGACAAATAACTTTCAATGGGCTCTGAAAGGATAAACCCTAAAAACGTAGTGGGTGTTCAAGATACCAATGTGATCTTAATTCTTACTTCTCAGGTTGCAGCAATATCTAGGAAGCTAGACCAATTCAGAATGAACTTACCTCAAACACCTCTTGTGATTGAGGAAATTTCGTTAGGACAAATGCTTGATTCTCACTCACCATCATTCGAGACTTTAAATTCAATTAATAACAGACCAAACTACTCGTATTCCAACTATTATAACCCAGGTTGGAATAACCATCCTAACTTTAATCAATCAAGCTAACCCTGTAGGAAACTGGAATAACCATAATAGCACTAACTATAGACCTTTGTATCCTCCATGATGTAACAATAATAAGAAGTTTAAAGAGAAGAAGGTTTCTATGGAGGAAGTGGTGTTACATATGGGTAATCAATTATAAAGTCAGAGTGTGGCAATAAGATATACTGAGAATCAATTGAGACAAATTGCTAACTCACTTAGCAATAAGCCCTGAGGAACTCTTCCTAGCATTACTGAAATTAACCCTAAAGGTAAGAGCAAAAAGCAAGTTAAAGCTATTAAACTGAGAAATGGAAGAAATTTGGATGCTGAAATTAAAAAAGAAACTCATGCCGAGAGAGAGACCGAGGAAACTGAAAATATTTCTAAGGAGTTGGAAAAACCTATCTCTCCAACTAGGATCAACTTAGAAAAACCACCACCTCCTTTTCCTCAGAGACTTAGATAGCAGAAACAAGATCAACAACTTTTAAAGTTTCAAAAATATTTAAGAAGCTAACCATAACATTCCTTTCGCTGAAGCGTTAGAGAAAATGCCCAACTATGTAAATTTTATGAAGGATATATTGAATAAGAAAAAGAAGTTTGGAGACTATGCGAATGTTTCACTGAGTGAAGAGTGCAGTGCAATTATTCAGAAAAAGCTTCCTAAAAAACTTAAAGATCCTGGCATCTTTACTATTCCCTGTGTAATAGGAGAATGATTTTGTCGAAAATCTTTATGTGATTTAGGAGCAAGTATTAACCTCATGCCAAGTCTATTTTTGGAAGGTTAGGCTTAGGAAAGATTTCTCCCACTAGTGTAACCCTTCAATTAACTGGCCATTCGATCACTTATCCAAAAGAGGATATAGAGTTTGTGCTAATTAAAGTGGATAAATTTATCTTCCATGTCGATTTCATTGTATTAGATATGGAGAAAGATAAAGAAATCCCAATTATTTTAGGGAGGCCTTTCTTTGCTACTGGACAAGCTATGATAGATATATAAAAGGGGAGTTAACCATCATAGTTAATGACCAAGAAGTTACTTTTAATGTATTAAATTCTATAAAGTATCTAGCTAAAGGAGAAGAAGATGAGCATTTTAGGATGGAGATATTGGATTATTTAAGCAGTAACTACTTCCAAGAAAGTTGAGAGACAAAATCAAAACAATAGTAATTAGGAAAAATAAATGCTATTGATTCTTAAGATAAGTCTAATGGGATGATCACTAAGCATTCAAATTTTGTTCAGGAAAGGTTTGAGATTTTGGATGATACTTAAAACAGTAAACTACTCATTCCATCTATTGTACTCCCTACGCATTTAAAGTATGTTTAGTTAGGGAACTCATCTACATTACCTGTCATAATATCCTCAGACTTAACTGAATCTCATGAAGAAAAATTAATGGAAATATTAAGAAATTACAAGAAAGCCTTTGGATGGATGTTAGCTGACATTAAAGGAATCATCCCTTCAACATGTATGTATGAAATTTTAATAGAAGAATATCATAAACCTAGGATAGATCATCAAAGAAGATTGAATCATATTATGAAAGAAGTTGTTAAGAAGGAAATATTAAAGTGTTTATACGCCGGTATTATTTAACCAATTTCTGATAGTGTATAAGTCTGATCCATTGTGTTCCCAAGAAAGGGGGAGTGACTGTAGCTATAAATGAAAGGATTGAATTAATTCCAACCAGACAAGACACTGGGTAGCAAATTTGTATTGCTTATAAAAATTAAATTTAGGCACCTCGAAAGATCATTTTCTATTACTCTTTCTAGACCAGATGTTGGATATATTAGTTGGTCACCAATTATTTTGCTTCATGGATGGATATTCAGGATATCATCAAATTCCAATAACTTATGAGGATCAGGAAAAGACTACATTTTCTGCTCTTTATGGGACTTTTGCCTTTAGAAGAATGTCTTTTTGTTTATGTAATGCATTACTACTTTTCAAAGGTGCATGATGTACATCTTTCGTGACTTAATTGAGAAAGGTATTAATGTATTCATATATGATTTGTCAGTGGTTGGTACCTCATTTGATTCATTTCTAGACTAATTAGTAAGGGTACCTAAATGATGTGAAGAGACCAACATTGTTCTCAATTAGAAAAAAATGTCAATTTATGGTCACGGAAGGAATTGTTCTTGGACATAGAATATATGAAAATGACATGGAAGTAGATCTAGTAAAAATACAAGTAATTGCTAAACTACCCCCTCCTACTATATTAAGAGGAGTTAGAATTTTTTTAGGTCATGTTGGTTTCTATAGGCGATACATCAAAGATTTTTCTAAAATCTCCAAACCCTTGTGCCATCTTCTAGAAAAAGATGTGATATTTAATATTAATTAAGAATGCGTAAATGCCTTTAATGTATTAAAAGAATGATTAATCACTGCTCCTATTATAATCTCACCTGACTAGTGGAGGCCAATTGAGCTAATGTGCGATGTAAGTGATTATGCTATTTGGGCAGTATTAGGGGAAAAATATGATAAAATTTTCAGAGTTTTATACTATGCTAGTAAAACCCTAAATGAAGCTCAAATTAGATATACTACTACTGAGAAGGAGCTATTGACAATAATATATGCATTTGACAAATTTAGATCCTATCTCATTGAGACCAAATGTATTGTACATACTATCATAATGCTATTAGATATCTTATTTTGAAGAAGGATGCAAATCCAAGATTAATTAGATGGGTGCTTCTGATGCAAGAGTTTGATTTTGAAGTAGTCGATAAGAAGAGATCCAATAATCAAATAACTGATCATTTATCGAGGATGGAACAGAAAAACTCATATATCGATGAGAATGAAATTAATGAAAATTTTCCTGTCGAATGACTATATGCTATAACCGATTGGTGTGTTCCGTGGCATGTTGATATAGTGAACTTCATTGTGAGTGACATTATTATTGAGCTCACTTTTATGAAGGCCATTTATAAATCATCTTAAGGTGGGAAGTATACCAATATTGACTGTATAAACCCTACTAATGGTCACTAAACCCTTATGTCTAGGGTAAGACCCTAATAAAGCCTTTTTAACTCAAATCCTAATAGCATCCTAAAATGATCAAATCAGTAATGACAAATCCTGATCTGATCAACTTTTGACCCAAATGGTCAAACTAGGTCAAAATGGTCAATTCATGCTCCAATAACCAACTCATTGACCAAAACTGGTCAACCTTTGAACCAAAAAGTCAAACTAGATCAAAATGGTCAATCCATGACCCAATGACCAACCCGTTGACCAAAAATGGTCAACCTTTGACCTGAAAAGTCAAAATATATCAAAATGGTCAATCCATGACCCAATGACCAACCCATTGACCAAAACTGCTCAACATTTGACCCAAAAAGTCAAACTAAGTCAAAATGGTCAACCCATTGACCCAATGACCACCACATTGACCCAATGCCAACCCCATTGACCATTAGGTCAACTTAGACACCAAATTGGTCAAATTTAGCCCTCCTGATCAATTTAGGACACTTGGACGACCAAACATGACCTTTAGTCAAATTAAATATTAAAATAGGCTACACCAAACTATTTTTAGCTATTTAATAGCTCCCCATGACTCACTTAAAGATGATAAGGTTAGGTACATCACTTGGGTCAACCCTGAACCTGTATTGGTCAACCCTGGTCACTATAGTCAACTTTAGTCAAATTTGGTTAAAATGCCAAAATTTGAACCAAATTAATAAAATTAATCAAATAATTAATTCTCAAAAATTATTTTGATTTATTTATGGGTTAATATTATAATTTCCTACACTTTTAATTAATTACATAATTAATTCAAATTGAAATTAAAAAAATAACTCTGAAATTCAAAATTAAAAATGACATCATTTGCGACATGAAAAATGATCGGTAAATTTAAAATTCCACCATGACATTATAAATGACTTCATGTGAAGTCATCAATGGGTTAACCATAACCTATGAGACTCATCATATATGGGTTAACACATTAAATAATCCATGCCCCACCACTTTAATCATAGTTAAAGCTCATCATGAGGACTTCAACAAAAGAGAGATTAAGTGGCACCCTTTCATGAAGCTTAGGAGGGTGAGGTGTTGAATTCATCATGCACCTTCACCTTCATCCAATCAATGGAATCAACCAAGGTAAGCCCATGGTTTAGAGCCATCATGACCAAAGTACATAAATTTTATGTGAAAGAAAATATGTGTCACCTTCCTCCTAACTTATTAAGTGACTCATCCATTTGCTTAAGGTGAGTTGGTCGGCCAACCCAAGTGTTATATTATGCACCACGTGGGCTATCCAATAAGAGAGAAACATCACTTAAATAATCTCCTTCACCATGGTTAAAGGCCATCAAAACCATGATAAAAAATGGAGCTTAGGTGTTATTCTCACATGAGCTCATTAAATGAACTTGTAAACTCACTTAGGGGAGGTGAATTCAGCAAGATTTATCAAGCTTTATCCACCTCATGGAGGAGCCAATGGAAGCAAGCCAAATGAAAAATCAAGCTCTCACCATGCTTAAACCCAATATGGGTTGATCTTGGGGAAATGAATTAAGCTTAACCTTGATACACCTAAAAATGTACTACTTTTTATGCCATATTTTATAATGATATTGCACTTTAAAGGTATGTTTTCTTGTGTTATTAGTTGCAGCTGCATAAAATTGAAGAATTTGGAGTAATTTGAGCAAAAGGAACAAAAAGGGACTAAAATGGAGCATACCGGAGCAAAACAAGTCAAACCAGAGCATACTGGGCTAAATCAAGTCCAATTAGACACTTATGTACCTGTGTCTGGAGCTTAAGCACCAAATTTGGTGATTAGCCGCTAGACACTAGCGCTTAAGCGCCATCCTGATGGCGTTTAGGTGCCAGCGACGGTTGTGGGCATAGTTTCTTCAATATAACTCGGTTTTTGACGATTTTCGATGCGTTCCGAAGCTTATTTCAAGGGGCATTCATTGGAAATGATATAATGGGCTTTCTATAAGAGTTGGGGGCGGTTATTAGGAGTTATTATTGAAGATATGTGTCTTTTGGATTGAAGAGGCACTTGAGGCACCCTTTGGAAGATTCATTGAACCAGGACTATTTTGAAAAGGCACTTAAGCATCTCTTGGGATATTATAAATATGGATTTGAGATATTTTAATAACTCTCTTGAAATCTCTTGACTCTTGAGAGGAAGAAGATTTTAAAGGATTAGAAGAGAAGAAGACTTGGAGGAAAAGAAAATCACTTGGGCATGAACCCCAAGTGGGGCGACAAGGAGAGAGAGAAAAAAAGAGAGTGTGAGAATTTCTTCTTTTCTTTTCACTTTGTTCTTGGAGAGGATTGCAAGGAGATTGCTTTTTCTATACAAGGAGAGTTTGATTTTCATCAGAGATAAGTATTTTCATTGTATTTTGATTTGGATTTAGTAGTTTGTTTGTGTAGTTTTAAAGACTTGTGCAATGAAAAGTTCTTGTTGTTTCCCCATGTACAGTGAGTAGTTTTTTTAGTCTTTCCTCTTATAATGAATTAGTATGCATGTGTAGGACATAAAATTGAGTATAGTGATAATATATTGTGATAATTTTAGTTTGTTCTTCATTTACATGTAAACTTGATCAACTTGCATGTTAAAATCTATTGTGAGAACATGTAAGAACCAATGTGGTATTGTCTCAGTCAACTATTGGTAAGAATCACATGAGATTATATGGGTGAGAATGTAGTCCATATAATTGAGTGCAAATAAATAGGGAGATATGCATGTTTAAGAGGTGTAGAATTAGAGGACTTTAGGGTGACAGACTAAAGCCCCTAATTTGGTTTGATGTGAAAAGTTTTGTTATGAGATGTTAGCCCCCAGGTGGAGGGAGAAGAGGGAACTCTAGAGTGAGAGCTAGTATCTTCCCTACCTAACCCATCTACAAGATTTCAAATCATCAAATTATCCTATGTTCTTTATAGAACCAAGTAAGGGTAAAGAATATAATTGCTCCTATTTGTCACAATATTTCTAGCTACTTTTTTTACTTTTACACATGTCTCTAATTTCATTGCATGAGGAAGAGTACTTTTAATATATTAAATTCCACTTTTCTGATTTTCTCTAAATTTTTTAGTTTAGAAGTACTATTGTAGTACTAATTTTAGGATATAATCAAAACCAAACTTTTATCGACCTCCAAGCTAAGGCGTGTTATTCTAAATTATAACTTCTCATGAAAGTTGTTGTGATTAACTGCGATCTCTGTGGGATCGATATTTGGGACTTAATCAGAAAGCTCTATATCACTTGATAATGATACGTATACTTGTGTAGAGTCCCTTTAAAGATATCAATTAAACTCTCATTTGCATCAACATCAAGTTTTTGGCGTCGTTGTAAATAAAGAGATATAATTGAAAGGAAATATAAAGTATAAAAAATGTAAGCATAAATATCTGGGATCAATCCTCTAGTTGAAATTCTGTCCTCAGTCATCATAGCATCAAATAACACCTCCCCCAAATGAACCCAAGCTAGCCTAGGCTCACTCGTGGCCTCCTTATGGCTATAAATAGAGGCTAACTTGAAAGCTTCACCCCATGGAGAAGACCCATCTACACTGCCTAAAACCTGAAACCTTGAACATCAAAGTTCTCCCTTAGAACCTAAGCAGTTGATCCCTCATGAAACTAAGCCTTGAAATCCACTGTTTCCCGTCAATTTAACCACCCTGAAGCACCCTGAAATAGGACACATTTCGGGGCTAAAACAAACCTACCTCAACCTCCAAATTAACTGTTCCTACACCTTCGCTGAGGTGTACAAAAAAGATCCCAATAAAAGTTCAGACTTCCCATGAGTTCTAACCCAGTTCTCCATCAAGCTGTCAAGCCATTTTGGTGAGTTCATATATCCATTCTATTTCAACCCAAATTGAGCATACTAGGAGCTTCGCAAGGACAAGATGATCACTCCGAAAAAACTTGATTGAAGCATCCCTTCGTCAAGCTAAGGTATAGCCATTTTCATTGAATTAGGACTCGGTTTGATAATTTATGAAGAGGATGATTGATTCATTCCACATATCCATATGGATGTGTTTGTCATAACACGATGAAGCTTTTGGGATGATTTCCATGAAGTTTCATTAAGATACGAGTGAAATCCTACACTCTAAACACAGATAGTTCGCAGGACGAACCAAGGCGAAGGAGACGAATGGACACTGTCCATTTTCGTGTTTTGGAAATGGATGGCTCTGATTTAATCCAGCTTGATCCGCTGTTAACCCCGCAGCTGATCAGCCGCGTTTCGACAAGTCTAAGGATACGCGGCGTTCCCTGGCTTTTTATGTTGAGTAAAAGGTTAATTAATTCAGTTTAACCTTAAACTAATAGAAAATTCAAATCTTTGCATAGAAAAATCACAAAAATATAATAAAAATATCCCTGATTGCAGGGTGACGAGGAGAAAATTATGGAACCAAAATCATGATTTAACGATTTATATTTTATTTTTAATTGATTAATTACTCTACAAAGTAATTTAATTATTTAAAAATAAATATAAATCCAAAAATTATGAAATTTTCACAGAATGATCTCCTCATCCTCAAGAACATTCTATGATTTTTCTAAGAGATAGGGCAGTCTCCGGAAAAAGATATCTATTTTCTTATGAAACTTAAATAATTATTTTCAAAATAATTATAAAAGTTAGAAAATATGTAAATTAACTTCAAAATTGGTTAAGAAGCTTAGGGAGGTAGACACCAACCCTACAAAAACAAAGCTTAGCTACTAGAGAATCCAAAATGTCATTTTGATCATCAGGGTTAAAAATATTAATTTTAATATTAAATCCTAAAACCTTTAAAAATTCTAATAGTTGGTCTATCCCATAATGGGCTAAGTCAAGTTTAAACTTAACATTAAATGAACCCAAAACTAAATCCAAACTAGGTTTAGTCCCATATTAAACCTAGTTAATTTACCTTAAATCTTAATTACATTAGGATTAAGACAAAAAACCCTAATTAGGTCTAACCGCTTATTAGACTTGATTAATTATCTTAAACCTTAACTACATTAGGTTTAAGACAAATTAAACCCTAATTAGACCTAACCCTAATTAAGGCTAATTAATTCAATTAAACCTTACTTAAATTACATTTAAATAATCCTAAACCCTAAATTATACCTAGCCCTAATTAGGTCTAATTAATTCAATTAAATCTTACTTAAATTAGGTTTAATTAATCATAAACCCTAAATTAGACCTAACCCTAATTAGGTCTGATTAATCAAATTAAACCTTACTTAAATCAGGTTTAATTAATCCTAGACCCTAAATGAGACCTAACCCTAATTAGGTCTAATTAATCAAATTAAACTTACTTAAATTATGTTTAATTAATCCTAAACCCTAATTTGACCTAACCTAATTAGGTGTAATTAATCAAATTAATCCTTACTTAAATTAGTTTTAATTAATCCTAAACCTTAAATTAGACCTAACCCTAATTAGGTCTAATTAATCAAATTAAAACTTACTTAAATTAGGTTTAATTAATCCTAAACCCTAATTAGAACTAACCTAATTAGGTCTAATTAATCAATTAAACCATATCTAAATTAGGTTTAATTAAACCTTAAAACCTGATTAACTATAACCCTAATTAGACTTTATTAACCTTTAAGCCTTAATTACATTAGACTTAACAACCTTAAATCCTAATTAAGTCTAGTCCTAATTAGACTTAATTAACCATTAAGCCTAACTTACATTAGGCTTAAACAAACTTAAAACCTAATTAAGTTTAACACTAATTAGACCTAATTAACCCTTAAGCCTTACTTAAATTAAGCTTAAACAACCTTAAATCCTAATTAAGTCAAACCCTAATTAGATTTAACTAACCCTTAAGCCTGACTTATATTAGGCTTAAACAACCTTAAAACTAATTAAGTGTAACCCTAATTAGACTTAATTAACCTTTAAGCCTCACTTACATTAGGCTTACACAACCTTAAATCCTAATTAATTCTAAACCTAATTAGACATAATTAACCTTTAAGCCTTTCTTACATTAGGCTTACACAACCTTAAAACTAGACTTAATCAACCATTAAGCTTCACTTACATTAGGCTTAAACAATCTTAAATCTTAATTAAGTCTAACCCTAATTAGACTTAATTAACCTTTAAGCCTTACATACATGAGGCTTAAACAACCTTAAATCTTAATTAAGTCTAACCCCAATAGACTTATCTAACCATTAAGCCTTACTTACATTATACTTAAAAAACCTTAAAACCTAATTAAGTCTAACCCTAACTAGACTTAATTAACCTTTAAGCCTTATTTACATTAGGCTTAAAAAACCTTATATACTCAATTAAGTCTAACCCTAATTAGACTTAATTAACCATTAAGTCATACTTACATTAGGCTTAAACAACCTTAAAACCTAATTAAATCTAGTCCTAATTAGACTTTATTAACCATTAAGCCTTACTTACATTAGGCTTAAACAACCTTAAAACCTAATTAAGTCTCACTCTAATTAGACATACCTACATTAGGCTTAAAGAACCTTAAATCCTAATTAAGTCTAACCCCAATTAAACTTAATTAACCATTAAGCCTTACTTACATTAGGCATAAAACTACCTTAAAACCTAATTAAGTCTTACCCTAATTAGACTTAATTAACCTTTAAGCCTTACTTACATTAGGCTTAAACAACCTTAAATCCAAGTTAATTTTAGCCCTAATTAGTCTTAATTAATCATCAAACCTTACTTACATTAGGCTTAAACAACCTTAAAACATAATTAAGTCTAACCCTAATTAGACTTAGTTAACCTTTTAGCCTTACTTACATTAGGCTTAAACAACCTTAAATCCAAATTAAGTCTAACCCTACTTAGAATTAATTAACCATTAAGCCTTACTTACATTAGGCTTAAGTAACTCTAAAATCCTAATTACGTCTAACCCCAATTAGACTTAATTAACTCTTAAGCCTTAATTACAGAATTAACCAATACATGTGTTCAACCCAATTTGGATCCAAGTGTAACTCAAACTCGACTTAAGTTCAATCTACTTTAAACCTAACTCAAACTTACAGGTTCAACCTACATTAAACTTGATTCAAATTTAAATTAGATTCAGCCTACAATTGAATCTAATTAAAATCTTACTTAGATCCGACATGCCTAAGTTAAATTCTTTAGATTCAACCTATATTGAATCTAAACTTAACTCAAATATCTTTGATTCAAACGACACTGAATCTAAGATTTGATCTAAACAACTTTAGATTCAAACGAAATTGAATCTAAAACTTTACTGCATTCAAATAACATCAAATCTAAAAGTCTAACTTATGTTAGACTTTATTTAAGTAAAATCTATATCAGACTTAAAACCACAAGATTCAAATGACATTGAATCTAAAACCTAACTCATATTAAAATCAACCTAAGAAATAAAGTTGACATTATTTCTTTTGTAAGAACTACTTTAACATTGTTTTTCTTGCAGGTTGAAGACAAATTCCGCTTTAGATTTGCTTTACATGCTATTAGAGTGTGCCAACTCTGTTTTGCAAGTTGATATTCTGAAGACAGGACAAACGAAAATAAGACAAAATTAAAACGACATCAAAACAACAACATTAATAAAACAAAATAAAATAAAATGTAAAGAACATTAAAATGACAAAAATAAAAATAAAACCTAAACTTTTAGGATAGTTACAAAACCTAAACTGTAAGGATAACCACCAAACAAATAACAAACTACAAGACAAAACCATAACAAAATGACAAACAACAAAACAAAAATAAAATCAACATAACAATGGAAATTTAAAAAAATCAAACTCTTAGGGTAGTATGAAATAATACCCCTAGGATTGAGCATTGACGTTTCTTTCCTTGTTCTTGAAACTTCTTATAAAACAAGTGTTAACATTAATCAGAAGTTTTCTTAGACAATTTTAATTGTCTGAGATGTAATTAACTATAGGAGCTTGCTCCTATAGAAGATTTAAGAACTCGGGATAGGTATCATACCTAGAAATCTCTGGTTATTAAATTTTCATATGTGATCATCCTTATATAAAGTTTCTAGAATAAAGCATTCTAGAATCACCTTTCATAGGGATTATCTCTAACATTTCTTATTCTAATGTTTTATACTTTATTAGTCCTTATTATTGTTCAAACTTCTTATTATCTAAGGATCCTTTACATGATCCAAAAGAAATAAGATTGCTTGAAGATTAGGGAAATATTATAGATAAATAGAGTGGCAACTCCAAAATAATGATATCGATATTAACATTGAGAAAATCTCGGGCGACTCCAGATGCCACCAAAGAGATTTTATTTGGTGACTCCGCTGGGGATTATCTTTCTTCACATTCTTTGTTAAATCATTTGTTTTCAAAATGTGTTTCATCCTTTGATAGATAGGACCAAATATTGCTAAATCTAACTCTTTGAAGAGTCATAACAATATAATAAGACAAAATAAATTCCCCGTTTATAAATCAGTCCATGACATTTTATTCTCCTTGAATTTTCAGAAAAAGTTGTAATGGATTCCCCGGATTCAGTCTCTTCTTACTTTTAAGATCTCAATATGCCAATTAATGAAGATGGTTACTTTTATCAAAATAACTTTGGATTATTTGATGAAACTGAATTTGCAGTAAATAATCCATAATCATACTGATATAAAATCCTTTGAGGAACTCAATCTGGAACCTTATGAAGATTTTGTTAACTTCATAGAAGAATTACCTCAATACATTCCTGTAGAACAATATACTTTTGAAGAAATGGAAGAACAAATTGACAAAAAAGGAAAGATATGTTGAGAAAGAAAGTAGCATTCCACCTCCTTCCATATATGAAGTTGGATCTTGTTCCAAGAATGTTCCAAAAACTCGTTCCCCACGTAAGAATAAAACTTATTCTCTTAAAAGAAAGAAGAGATGGAATGAAAATGATGATTTTGCGAATCTAAATTTGAACATAGTGTTTTTTAGAACTTTCCTTTTCAAAAGAAAACCCATATTTTCCAATACCTGTTGAATATGAGGATAATAACTTCCAACCCGAAAGTTCTCCGTCAATTCACACCATATATTCTGTGTTTAAAAGATTAGCACAGAAAGAAAGGTGTTCAATTTCTTGTCTGTTAGATAAAATGGGATGTGAAGTCTCTACAACAATGAAAAGAAAAATTCTTGCAATTGAAGATCTTACCTATCAAGAAACGGATCAGCAATTCCCATTAGACGGTTAGTGTACTCGAGTACTAGTGAAATTTCGTCTGGGGCCAAGAGTGAAAGATGTAACCATCACAAAAGATAGGACCAAACATAACAAATTAATTTCAGAAGCAGAAGACACATCTGCTAAAATGACTACTCTAGTTCAAATGTTACAAAGTGGAGATCATTCTTACTCACAACATGATGATATGCTTCCCAGGATATCTCATCCTATACTTAAAAATAATGTATGGAAATGAGAATCATCGGAATAAATCTCGGACATTGTGAGACCCATGCAGACAATTCTCAGGAAAGAACTTGTGAAGAACGACCTATAAAGTTGTTCGAGGAAAGATCTAAAAAATTGAAAAATAATATTAAACAATTCTCAATATAGAGAAAGAAAGATTCTTAAAATAGTTCAAATAAGGAGGTCACTGAAATAAACATGGTAGAAACACGATCTACCTCCTCATCACGAGAATTAAACTAATAAGATAAGACAGAAGAATTACGAGTGGTTATCCGACAATGGGATGAACAAATCAATCTTCTCTAACAAAAAATGGAAGAATTGGCAGCAGCTTTATAAAACCAACCAACAAATCCATTGCCTGCTGACACGCTTAAAAAATGTTTGATTTTACATATACATTTTATGCTTACTTTTAATGATATTACACTTTAAAGGAGGGTATTTTGCATGTTTTTGGTTTTTGGTACAAGAAATAGACTTTTGGAGAAAAAGAAGCAAAAACAGTATAATTTGGAGCAAATATGAGCAAGAAAATAAATTTTTACTTGACACATTTTCATAAGTCTTTCTATGCTTAATCTCTTTTACACTTCTTGCATATTTCTGAATGAGAATACACTTTAAATAAATGTTTTTTATGCTTATTTTGTAGATCTATCTGTTAGGAATGCAATGCGGCTGAAACGGGACGAATCAGAGCTAAAACGAAGCCAAACGAAGCAAAACTGTGGAGCTGCGTAGAGTAGGGCGCCGGTCACGCCTGAAAGAGCGCTGGCGGAGCTAGAAACCTGAGAGCTTGGATTTTGGGAACCGACAGTGCCCAAACACGACGCCGGTAGTGTCAGAGACAGTTATTGGTCATATACATTGAATCTAGACGCTCTTTAGAGGGTTTCTTGAGGCACCTCTTAGTAAATTCATCCCTATACTATATTAGAATGATTTTATGTCAGAAAAATTGATAGGAATGTTAGGAAAAATGTGGAGAATGATTAGAGATCTTAAAATAGGAGTAGAAATGTTGATTTCTATCTTTTTAGAGAGATTAGAGAGGAGATTTTGAGAGAATCTGTATGGGTTTGTACTAGCATTGCATGGATCAGCGGGAGACTTTGTAGGAGAGATCTTCATCTTTCTTTCAAGGGAAAATGCTAAGTATTGTGTTCTTCATTATCTTATGATTTTGTAAACACTTATGATTTGCTTGAAATGAAGTTTTCCGTTGTGTTTTCTTCTTTCTTTACGATGTCTTTCTCTTACTCTTTCTTCTTATTTGGAAATAGTGGCATGAGAAGATTTTGTCGTTATTTTTCTTTTACTTTTCTTTTAAAATGAGTAGGATTCATGTTTAGAATATTAGGATGCATTCTAGAAGAAGTTTTAATTATAAATGTGAATATTTTTACTTGTACTTCATTTACATTACAAAATGAGCTCGTTGTAATGTTAAAATACGTTGTAATTGTGCTATGATCCGAGAGGGCGGAGTAATTCTCAATAAAGTGGAACCACATTTAAACTCCATGGATGGTGAAGTTCATGGTGTTTGAGTGCAAATAAATATGTAAATATACTTTGATGTGCGTAGACTTGGAGATTTTAGGGTGACAGACTAAATTCCCCAATTCGGTCCTAGTGTTTGGAAACTAAAGCGAGAGTTAGCCTTTAGACGAAGGGAAGTGGGAGTTTTGGAGTGAGAGCCACTATCCTCCCAACCTAACCAGGGATTTTGAGAATAAACCTAGGATTAGCCAATTTTCTTTATGCACTCGGAAGAGGGTAAAGAATAAGATTGCTCCTATTTGGCACAAACAATATTTAATGCATCCCATTCATTTACATTATCCAATTCACTACATAAGAATAGTAGATTTTATTATCTCAAAATTCACCAAACCAATTCATCTAAAATGAGTTATCTTTAGAATTAATATATTCCTTTAGGAGTAGTTATTAGTTTTTTAAACATAGGACTTTTCTTTAGGAGTATGTTTCAGAAAAACCACTTATATCGACCTTCCAAACTAAAGTCTGATAATAGTAGACTAGAATTTGACTAAGGACCTCTTACCTCTCTTCCCTATGGGATCGATAAATGGGACTCCACTAGAGCCTTGTATTACTTGATACAATACGTATACTTGCGTAGAAGCTCTAGTGTGTGCACATACATACAAACATAAAACAAGCAGAAAAATAGCACACTTTGGGGGCGCATCAAGATTTGGCGCCGTTGCCGAAGAAGCTTCGGTAAGAACTTTAGTAGAATTTTAGTTGAAGTAATTAGGCTTAGAATTGGAAAACATTAGTGTTGTAAAACTTTTTTTGTGTGAAAAGTGTTTTTTGTATGAAAAAGTTTTGTGAAAAAACTGTTATTGTTAAAAACAAGGTGTTTGTAAAAATGTTTTGTTGTATTGAATATATTTTTTGTTTTATTATTAATGTATTGTTTATTGTGTTATGTATGCAAAATGAAGGATATGTAGAACTTGTGCCTTATGGACCCGAGTTAGAAAAATGGAAAAAAAATAAAAAGCAGAAAAAACTTGAAAAACTAGAAATGGAAATGGAAAACATTCAAAATCATAACTTAGAAAATCATCATAAATCATTGAGGGATTATGTAAATTCTATGACAGATGAAATTCACTCAAGTATACAAAAACTTGTCGTAGAAGCTAACTCATTTGAACTAAATCCAGTGATTATCCAATTGGTGCATAACAGCCAGTTTGGGGGAACTCCTTCGGAGGAACCCTATTTACACTTATCTAGTTTTCTTGAACTTTGTGCTACATTTCATTATAACGACATGTCAGACGATGTTGTTAGGTTAAGGCTTTTTCCTTTCTCACTAAGGTATAAGGCTAAAGTTTGGTTATACTCATTAGCACCTAGCTCTATTAAAAATTGGAAGGAGTTAACTCAGAAATTCCTAGCTAAGTATTTTCCACTTTCAAGGACTACTAAACTTAGAAACGATATTATCTCATTTTATCAGTATGAAGGGGAATCAATATACGTCGCATGGGAAAGATTTAAGGAACTCCTAAGAAAGTGTCCACATCATGCTCTGCCAGATTATTTAATCATTCAAAATTTTTATAATGGGTTAGTAGGATCCCTTAGGTCCATTATTGATGTTGATGTTGGTGGTTCATTAATGTCAAAACCATTTGATGAAGCATATACATTAATTGAAGAAATTTCTACAAATGAATTTCAATGGCCCTCTACAAGGTTAAATCCTAAAAATGTAGCTAGTGTTCATGATACAGGTGTCATTACAATTCTTGCATCTCAGGTTACTGCAATATCAAGGAAGTTGGACCAATTTGGAATGAACCAGCCTCAATTTACTCTTGTAAATGAGGAAAGTTCATTAAGGCATATAATTGATTCCAACTTATTATATGAGACTTTAAATATTATAAATAAGCCGTATTCTAACTTTTACAACCCAGGTTGGATGAATCATCCAAATTTTAGCTGGAATCATACTATTGGGGATGGAAACCAACAATGGGAAAATAGTCATGCAAATCTTAATGGAAATTAGAATAATTAGGGGAACACAAACTATAGACCTTCAAATCCACTAAAACATAACAATGATCAACAATTTAAGGATAAGAAGATGTTTATAGAAGAAGTGGTATTGTAAAATGAGAAACCAGTTGCAAAGTCAAAATGCTGCAATTAGAAACATAGAGAATCAACTGGGACAAATTGATAATTCACTTAACAATATACTCCAATGAACACTTCCTAGCAACACTGAGATCAAACCTAAAGAGAACAATAATGAATAAGTAGAAGCTGTCCAATTAAGAAGTGGAAGAGAGATAGAGAGTGTGGTTAGAAAAGAGAAAGAAGTTGTGAGAGAAACAAAGAAAAAAGAAAGACTTGAAGAACATGTTTCTAATGATCTAGAAAAATTAATATCTCCAACTAAAATCAATTTAGAAAGACCACCACCTCCATTTCCTAAGAAAATTAGACATCATAAGTTGGATAAACAATTTTCAAAGTTCCTGGAAGTACTTAAGAAGTTAACGATAAATATTCCTTTCCTAGAAGCGTTAAAACAGATGCCATGTTATGCAAAGTTTATGAAGGAGATATGAAAAAATAAAAAGAAATTTGGGGATTATGAGACAGTTGCACTAAGTGAGGAGTGCAGCGCCATACTTCAGAAAAAGTTTCCTTAGAGACTTAAAGATTCTTGTAGCTTTACAATTCCTTGTGCAATTGGAAACAGATTATGTGGAAAAGCTTTATGTGATTTAGGAGCGAGCCTTAATGTGATACCTCTATCTATATTTAGAAGGTTATGTTTAGTCAATATTTCTCCCACTACTGTAACCCTTCAGTTAGCTAATCAATCTATTATTTATCCAAAAGGGATTATAGAAGACATGCTTATTAAAGTGGATAAATTTATATTTCCTATGGACTTTATTGTCTTAGATATGAAGGAAGATAATGAAATTCCAATTATTTTGGGGAGACATTTCCTTGTTACTGGACTAGCTATGATAGATGTGAAAAAAAGAGAGTTGATTATGAATATTAATCTCCAGGAAGTCACTTTTGATGTGTTAAAGACTATGAAATATCCAGCTGAGAGAAAGATGATGATTTTTTTTTATGGATGAAATTGATTATCAAAGTAAAAAACCATTTCCAAAAAAATTTTGAAAGTAAGTTAACAGATGATATCAAAATGAACTTTCATGATGTGTTGAAAATGTTGTCTAAAGAATACTGTATATATGTTCATAAGAGTTATGAAATGATGGACGCTACCAAAAATAGTGAACTTTTAATTCCATTTGTTGAAAAATCTCATGAACTTAAGATGGATGTACCCCATACAATTTTAAAGCTTACATATTTAGGGAATTCATCTACACCGCCATTCTTTATATCTTTCGATTCGACTCAGATACAAGAAAAAACCTGAATTGAATGATGAGCAAGATAAAGTTATTAAACTAAGAATTGGAAGAGAATTTGAGGGTATATTTCAACAGAACTTTGAGTTGAGAAAATAATAAGGAGATTGAAAGACCACTGAAAGAAATTCCTAAGAAAACCTATTCTCTCAACTAAGATAGATGTAGAAAGACCACCTCCATCATTTAATCAGTACCCGGGGGAAGAATTGGAAGATAATTTGAATCAGAAGAGTAACTTAATAGAATTTGATCCTGAATCTGAATTATCTAGAGAGAATTTGATCCAAAATTTGGGAGATCTTGAAGTACCTTATTGAGATCCATTTCTTATAAATTTCAAGGATGATATTAATATGCACATTGAGAAAATCAATAGAAAAAGTATTTGATCTAGAAAGAAATATGAAGAAAAATGATATGAAACATTCCGAAAATGAAGAGCTAAATGAAATATTAAAATTTAAGGATTTTGTAGGAATCCCTGGATCTAGAAAAGATTGGGTGATTGATCGAGGATTATTTAAATGGAATTTTGATCCAGGAGGAATCATTTGTCAGGCTGGCGACGTTAAACTAAGTGCTTTATGGGAGGCAATCCATAGTTATCAGTGTGCTTTGATTTAGTATGCTTGAGAGTCATGATTGTTAGTGTTGTATTGTGTTTTCTTTAGGGTGGATTGACTTGATCTTTATGAGTTGTTTTGGATTAATCAGTTTGATTGTTGATTGGAGGATGTTTGGACTCTTAGTGGTTTGATTTGATCTTTTTTTTATGAGGGAGGTGATTCCTTAACTTCTTATTATGGCTAGACTTGTATGTTCTCTTGTAGTAGTTGGATTGACGAGTCCACTATGACATAGGTCTCAACCGGACTTGAGATTTAAAAGAGATATCATGAATTTGAACAATGATAGATCCATCTCAATTTGTTACTTCTTTTCTCTGACTTTGTTTTCATTTGATAGGAATCATGAACCTATTTGATGAATAAAATGTGAATGATCTTACACTACGATTTATAACTGTTTGAGGAGCTTAATTAAAGGGATAAGGTGATGCCTGAGATTGGTGCATAGGAGTCAACTTATCAGGGATAATCTTTTCTATAGGATTATACTCTATAAAATCATTCTAAAGTACCTAATTTATTATTGTAGTGATTCTGTTAGAAATTGGAAGTAATTTAGTGAGATGTGATAAGTTAGGTAATGGAAGAATTGACCTCATTTATTATACTTGTGTTTGTGTTTGTGTTACAATTTTATATAAGACTTGAAGAACTTTTTTATATACATGTACTGATACCTGCTATGCTAGTTAAACTTTTATTTAGTGAATTTCATTCTGGCATGCTTAGTTTAGATTTACTTTCTGCTGCATATTATTTTGTCCTGACTAATAATTGTAGATGTTTTTTGTAGACATTTGTGGTAGGTAGAATTTTTGAACTACTTTTCTTCCAGCTTATATTTTCTGTACTAAATGCTACATATGTTAAAAACTAAGTTTGGGGGTAGGAAGAAAAATAAAATTTTAAAGTGAGTTCACTTTCTTTTAGTTTGTTATTATTGCAATCATGATTTAGGCTAGCTTTACTTTCTCCTGCAGTCATTCTATTCTGATTATGCATGTATATAAATTTGATAGAATGTTGTAGTAGTTACTAGATACAGCTTTTACTTTTTCTTTCTGCTACATTTTATGGAATTAATTGAAAAATATTTAAAAATTCAAGTTTGGGGGGAAAAATATTTTAACATAACTTTATTTGTCCTTATTAGCATATATTTAATTTCATATCACTTTAAAAATGACTTGTGGCATGTGGTGTTACCTTTAGTTACTATAATTTTTATTTTAGGAATGTTAGAAAATTAACTGAGATGAAATCATATGTGGTGAAACTGTTCTAGAGTTAAGATATTCTGTAGGAAAGATTGGAAAAATGAATTTTCTATTTATAGTAAAAAGAAGTTGAATATTTGAAAAGCTAATATTCTTAGATTTATATTTATTGAGAATTGAGCCTTTATTGAAACCTTTTTCAAACTAATACTTATACTTTTAAAAAGTGAGGGAAAGTTTTGAGTTTTGGACTTTGGAAAGGGGATAGTGAAATTCAAAATTATTAAAGATATATCCAGATATAGTAATCCTCACAAAAAAAGGAAACAAAAGGGATTGAAAATATTCCCGAAAGAAAGAATAGAAAAAGAAAAAAAAGGAGAAAAAGAAAAAGAAAAGAAAAGTGAAAAAAATATGTGAGGAGAAGCTTGAGGAGAAGCCTAATCAAAAATTGGTTTCACTTGAATTTTTTTAAATAAAATGACTTAAAAATAATCATAACCTTATTTTTATTTCAAAAGGTATTGGTTAAATTGGCATAGATAAGATGCTTAAATTCTATTTTTATACTTTTAATGAATCTTTAGTTTAACAAGTTTCAATAACAGTTGAAGTAAATAGAAAATCAGGATTCCTAAGTTGAATATGAGATATTCTTACACTCTAGTTCTAGGTTGATTTGCTAGAATTCCTCCTAAGTTACATTATAACATTTCTGAAAAAAAATTATAGGAAAATCTATTGAAATCCACAACCACAAATCAACACATTTGGTTTTTAGTGTTATAGTGTTACTTGAGAGCAAGTAACAGTTAAGTTTGGGAGACTTGACATACCTTAAAAATGCTTGATTTTACATATACATTTTATTCTTAATTTTAATGATATTGTACTTTAAAGGAAGGTATTATGAATTTTTTTAGTTTTTGGTACTAGAAATTTACTTTTGGAGAAAATAAGCAAAAGCAGTGTAATTTGGAGTAAAAAAGAGCAAAAAAAGCAAATTTTGGCCTGACACATTTCGATAAGATCTTCTATGCTTAATCTCTTTTACAATTCTTGCATATTTTTGAATGATATTACACTTTAAATAAATGTTGTTTTTATGCTTATTTTGTAGGTTTATTTGTTATGAACGCAACGCAATTGAAACGGGGTGAATCAAAGCTAAATCGAAGCCAAACGAAGCAAAACGTTGGAGCTGCGCAGAGTAGGGCTCCGACCGCGCCCGATAGAGTGCCAGCCACGCCAGAAATCTGAGAGCGCAGATTTTAGGCGCCAACAGTGCCCAAATATAGGGCCGGCGGTGCCAAAGACGGTTATTGGTCATATACATTGAATCTGGATGCTTTTTGGAGGGTTTCTTGAGGTACCTCTTGGGTAATTCGTCCTTATACTATATTAGAATGATTTTATGTCAAAAAAAGTGATAAAATGTTAGGAAAAGCTTGGAGAATGATTGGAGATCTTAGAATATGAGTAGAAATGTAGATTTCTACCTTTTTGGAGAGATTGGATAGGAGATTATGAGAAAATCTGTAAGGGTTTGTACTAACATTGCATTGATCAGAGGGAGACTTTGAAGGAGAGATCTTCATCTTTCTTTCAAGGGGAAAAACCTAAGTATTGTTTTCTTCATTATCTTATAATTTTTTAAACACTTATTTTGTGGATTTGCTTGAAATGATGTTCTTTGTTGTGTTTTCTTCGTGCTTTGCGATGTTTTTCTCTTACTCTTTCTTCTAATTTGGAAATAGTGGCATGAAAAGATTATATCATTATTTTCGTCTTATTTTTCTTTTTCAATGAGTAGGATTCATGTTTAGGATATTGGGATGCATGCTATAAGAAGTTTTAATTATAAATGTGATGGTTTTTACTTGCACTTCATTTACATTACAATAAGAGCTCGTTGTAGTGCTAAAATATGTTGTAATTGCGCTATGATCCGAGAGGGCGGTGTAATTCTCAATAAAGTGGAACCATATTTAAATTCCATGGATGGTGAACTTCATGGGAGTTGAGTTTAAATAAATAGGAAATATACTTTGATGGGCGTAGAATTGGAGATTTTAGAGTGATAGACTAAAATCCCCAATTCAGTCCCAGTGTTTGGAAACTAAAGTGGGAGTTAGCCTTCAGGCGAATGGAAGTGGGAGCTCTGGAGTGAGAACCAGTATCCTCCCATCCTAACCATAGATTTAAGGACTAAACCTAGGATTATCCAATGTTCTTTATGCACTCAGAGGAGGGTAAAGAATATGATTGCTCATATAATATTTAATGCATCTCATTACTTAATATTATTCAATTCACTACATAAGAATAGTAGATTTTATTATCTCAAAATTCACCAAACGAATTCATCCAAAAAGGGTTATCTTTAGAATTAATATATTCATTTATGTGTAGTTATTAGTTATTTTAAACATAGGACTTACCTTTAGAAGTATTTGATAGAAAAACCACTTATATCTACCTTTCAAACTAAAGTCTGATAATAGTAGACTAGAATTTGACTAAGGACCTCTTACATCTCTTCTCTGTGGGATCAATAAATGGGATTCCACTAGAGCCCTGTGTTACTTGATACGATACGTATATTTGCGTAGAAACTTTAGTGTACGCACATACATACAAACATAAAACTTGTAAAAAATAGCACACATCGGGGGCGCATCACCTGCCATTGAAATTATTAGGCAAGAGGCAATACACATTCTAGAGGATAAAAGAGTTCCACAAGAAGTTGAAGAGAGTACTCAAAAGAGAAAGAATTCCTCTCAAAGTGGAATTCCAGAAAAAGAAATAACACAATTGTTAGATTAAAAGATAAAAGAAATAATGGCTCATGTGAAGGTTGGATCATTAATTCCAAAGGGTAGACCTTATCCAAAGGAATTTGATTCTGTTTAATACTCCAAAGGTTTTGTTCCTCCTATCTTCAAAATGTTTGACGGGACCGGTAATCCTAGTCAGCATTTTGCACACTTCAGAGCAAGTTGTTGCAATGCAGGAGGAAGTGACTCTCTTTTATTCCATCAATTTGTTAATAGTCTCACAGGAGTTGCCTTTGACTGATATGCGGAACTTTTTTACGGATCCATTAAAACTTTTGTAAAGCTTGAAAGCCTTTTTATTCAACGGTTCGCTGGAGAACAACACAATACAACAGTTAGTGATCTAGTGGTAGAAAAACAAAAACCAGGAGAGAGTCTAGAGGATTAAATTTTGCGCTGGAGAAATCTCAGCATGAAATGTGAACCACAACTCCAGGAACTACATGTTGTCAAAATCGTGCTTAAAAATATCCATGGTTCTTTAGCATTCAGGCTTAAAGGATTCAAAATAAAGACATTTGAAAAACTGCTAAGTAAAGCTGCCAATCTTCAAGAGGAGGCTAAGCAGATGAGTTTAGCGGAAAAGACAAAAAGACAAAGTCTGTCAACACATTCGAGAAAAACTAGTAAACATTGACGAAAAGGGTAAACAAGTAATGCAAGTTCAATCTGAACAAAAAAAAAACAACGACAAAATAAAAATCAACCGCCACAACAAGCATCTTCTCAATTACAATTTCAACAACCAATTTCAGTACCAACAGACAAGAGAACAATGATCGCAAGAATGAATAAGGAATACCCATTCAAGATAGAGGCTGTTAGCAAAATATTCTATAGCTTGCTAAAAATTCCAGAGTTTAAGCTTCTTGATGCTAAAAGGATGTGATAGGTTGACATGAAAGATAGTCCCAATTATTGTCCTTATCACATGATGCTTGGACATAAAATCGAAGAATGTTGTCTTCAAAGACTGGCTTGAGCTCAACTTTAAAGAAAGGAATATAGTAATACCAAAAGAGTATCTGAAAAAAGGTTTAATCAATATGATTTCGGTTAATAAACTTATTCCTAATCCTGACGACAAAGACAAAAACAACATTGCTCAAGGTAAATCTTCTGAGGAGATCCTAACGGACTTGCAAATTACTAAATCTTGTAAGAAAGGAAAGAAAAAGAAAATTAGAGAAAGAAAAAAGGGTTAAAGGTCTTTTAGACATAGGAATTACTATTCCTTTCGTATCTTCTAGTTATCATGTTTCTTTACCTTCTATTAGGATATTTGTCTCAGAAGAAGGGAGTAAATCCCTCAAGTCGTTGACTTTGTATGACTTCCTTTTTACCACTACTGTGAATAAAAATATTTCCAATTCTTCTTACATTTTGTCTATTTGGATGATACTTCTTAAAAAAGATATTTCTAATTTCAATCTTATAGACGATACTCAAATCGTACTTGATCTTGACCAGTTTAACGCAATTAAAACGACAATAACATTTGTGACAATTCTGATAATGACATAGACGAAAATGATACTTTCACACTTCAACTACAAGGAACACTAATTTCCATAGAATTAGAGCCTTCAGACTCAGAGACAAAAGAGTCGGACGAGAAACCAGAAGAAATAGTTGAAATTAATTTTTGAAGTGGAAAAGTTTTGCCTCTCAGAATGGCTCCCCAAGTGAAAGAAAAAAAAATAGTTACATCAGAAAAGATCATTCCTCTGATACACCCACAATTATCCAAAGAAAAGAAGACAGTCTTCATAAAGTGGATTACAATGTATTAGCTCTTCTGAGGAAATTACCAGCAAAATTGAGCATTTATGATGCCCTTATTCTTTACAAAGAAATGAGGGATTCATTGATAAAAGCCCTCTTAGATCCCGAGATTTGTGTAGCTTAACTTACTAGTCTCACTCAAAGTGAAGCTTGTCCATTAGAAGAACAAACAAATATTACTTTTTCTGATAACGACTGAACACAATCGTCCACTATACATCACAGTAAATATAAACGACACGACACTTTTATGAGTGCTTATTGATCTAGGGGCTTCAATTAACATAATGAATTTAACGACTCTTACATATTTGGATATTAATGCATCTCAACTATCAAAAGATACAATGATGTTACGAGGATTTACCCAACAAGGAGAACGAGCCTTAGGGTCAATAACATCGCTTTGATAAATGGATGATTTGATAACAATGAAAAAATTCCATATCATCGATTTTGATACCTCTTTTAATGCTCTACTTGGTAGACCATGGCTTCTTGAACATAAAATGTTTTTTTCATCACTTCATCAATGCATAAAATATTTACAAAAAGGGCAAGAATATGTATCGTAGTAGATCTACAACCATTCTCAGTCCATGAAATCGGAGTACATGGAGACGCTGCATATTATATTCGCTTTAAATAAATAATATTCTCCAGAGAAGTAGTGGTGAATACAAAAGGAAAAGACAAAGAAAAGAAAATAAATGAAAAAGATGATTCTTCTTCAACACGGACGAAGGGTGATAATTCTTATCAGACTCACACCCAAGGTCAAGGCCTGAGACAAGGATGAGGAAAAGAATACCCAATTGTCAAAATGAAGAAACCATTGAAGTTCAAACTTCAGTTGGACTCTGAAGAAGATGCAAAAGAAGAAACGACATCAGTGGTTAAAAAAGAACTTCAGTTCAAAATACTTCTTAAAGAAGAACATAAAGAAAAACAATTTGAATCTAGGTATAAAAAAATTAATCATTATATGCACACTATTGTCAGCATATTTTTAGGTTATGTGTTATATTTTAAAAAGGGGGTCGCCTACAGAAATTGTCGGCGAATTTTAAATTTTAAATTTAATTTAAATATATATATAATTTGGAAAGTAGCATTTGATTTTGAAAATAATTTTAAGTTTAAAATTTTAAGATATGAAATTAAACTGATCTCACATCTCGAAATAGTTTATATAAACGAGCACCGCACCACAAACCGTGTATCTATCCCGAAGAATAGACACACTACTTGATGATGGGGCTCGATTAAATAAACTAGAAGATTTGTGACATCTGTTTGGTCTGCGAACCAATTTGGTAAGCCGACAAGTTCCCCTGCTTAATACAAAGGAATTAAGCGGGGTTTATATTACATGGGTTCTTAAAGTTCCCTATAAGGGCAAGCCCCTATAGTTAATAACATCTTAAATGTTGTAAGACAATTAAGAAAACTCTCGATAATGATCAGTGGTTTTGCTCTCAAAAATTTCAAAGTTTAAGGTGTTCAAAGGATTTTAGTTTTGAAAATTTCAATAGGGAATGGATCAAATTTGGAACAATTTATTTTAAGAGTCCAAAGAAAGAGAAGTAGGAGAAGCTGAGGATCCAAGAAGAATCTTGGCAACTTCTCAAACTATCATATTGTTTGGCTTCAATTTGGGAGTTTATTTAATGTTTCAGTCCTGCCAATTTTATTTAATTAGGACTTATATTTGTATGACATAATCATAAAAGTAGCCTCGAAGATATGAGGGTTTATGTCGTACCGAAAAACTACCTCGGAGTCCTAAGACCGGTTAGGGCTTAATTTACATGACATGATCATGCAAATACTTAACGAAGAATTGAGGATTTATGTTGCACTAAGCAAACTACCTCGAAATCCTATGGCTTTGTTATTTAATTCTAAGAAATTTTTGATGAAGTAGACCCGAGTTTTGCTGATGACGATGGTCGTGCTGCCCACCATGCTCCAAGCTCCTTGTTGTTGCAGAGGTTTAGTTGTAGAAGGTGAAAATCAAGAGATGAGAAAAGTGTTTTGGTTTAGAAATCTTGAAATCCAAATGTTTTTAATTTCTTAATTAAAACAAATCTTAAAGTTGATTAAATAGAACCGATTAAGATCCTACGGTTCCGTCATCCCGACACCGTTATTTTCATCGGATTCACTTAGTCCAGATGAATTTGCTAAACTCAACTGAATGAGTTCCACACTTTCATTTAGACCATGGGAAATCCCGTTAGCAACACGTGGGTTACATCATCCGAGGTATTCTCGATCATCCAACGAGACGTTTTAGTTTAGTTGTAGTTGTAGTTTTGTTGTTCTGTTTGTGATTAAATTTTGAGTTGTTTTATATTTTGAATATTGTGGCGGTGAATTTTATCTTGTTGTGACTTTTAATTTAGCTTTGGGTTTCGGTTCAGGGGCTATCCTAGAAGGTTTCAATTTTCATGCAACAATCTTGTTTAACATGTAAGAAAAAGTAAAGTACAGTGCATGTAAGTAAATTGTAATAAAGTAAATTGCAATAAAATAAAAGCGTACCTGGAGGGTCTTCCCGTCATCCCAAGCTGCACTTAAAACACATGTTAAGGCATTTAAATATTTCAACAAGTACCTAGGTAAAGCTAAGGGAAGGGTTTTGGTTGTCTACCAAGATCCTAGTCTTATTGCTAGTCATCTCCTATGACGTCTAGGTTCTTGTATTTTATGGATGATTTTCTTCATCAAAGAACAATTAAATTCAATTTTTCTTCTAAAACATCCCGTCATATTGAGGAAGTGCTTAGGACGAGTCCTAAACATCTTTTCAATATTTCCGAGATTATTTTGAGTCCAAGTAAATTTAGTTGCACAGGTGAATTAATCATTCAGGAGTTTAGTTAAACTTTGTCTCTTGCTCAGTGAACTTGGGTATTTGATTACCTGATGAATGAAATGACATCTCACTTAACACTTTATTTGAGAGTTATAATGATTAAAGCCTTTAAGGGCAAATTGGTTTGTTGAGAATTTTAGTCATTCTTAATTTGAAGTTTGAGTTAATGGTTTAAAGTGATTTAGTTTAGTTATGAGGTTTTAATTAATAATTTTAAGCTTGAAATAGTGTTCAAATTATTTTTGTTTTAAATCTTTATACTTTATGTGATCTTAATATTTTAAATTTGTTTTACATTTATTATTGAGTGATGTTAACTTAATTTAATTTAATTTAATTTAATTTAATTTAATTTAATTTAAATATTTTTTTAATTTAGCTTAACTTAATTGTTAAAATGTTAATTTAATTTAATTTTAATTTTAATTTAATTTTTACTTAATTTAATTTAATTTAATTATATTATTAAACTATTTAATATTTTGAACTTTTTTTCTTTAATTTAAGGGTTATTTATTTTTTAATTTTTAATTTACTTAGTTTGGATTATCATTTTAATCTTAATTAAAACTTAAATATTGTTGAAGTGATTTTTTTAGGGATTTTTTTTATTAAAGGATTAATATCCTCTCAAATTATATCCCTATTTTTAATAATTCAAATTTTAATTAATCTTCCAAAATTTAAATTGTTTAAATAATTAAAGTTTCATTTTTAGTTTATTAAAAGTGATTAATGGGTTCCTACCCTTTTAATTTCCCAAAGTTTAAATCATCCAAGAAAGATAAAATCAAATATTTTACTCTCCATTTTAATTAAACCTAAAATTTTAATAAAGGGGTTTAAATTCTTTAATTACCTTTATGCCCTTTTAAGCTTATTTAATTCATAACTCACTAAGTTGAGCTCAAATGAATTTCAAATTTTTATGTCACTTCACTCACATGTCAATTAAGACATTAGATGAGAAAATGTGCTTTTTTTGAATTTAATTTATTTATATAATTATTTTTAATGAAAAATAGGGATTTTCAAGGAAAATTCAACAACATGACCAAGGAAAGGTTTCTGTCCTTAAAAAAATTATGGGATGTTCCTAATGACAAGAGAACCACTTGGACCAATTTTGATGATTTTTTGAATTATATTTTATTTATTATAATTATTTTAAGCTTTAGAGTATTAATTAATTATAAAATAAAATTTAGGTTGAAAAATTGTTTTTATATTTTTCTCAAAACCTCTAACCTCAGGGAGTTCAGAGAAACAAATTTTACAATTTTCTGATTTTTCTTTGATTTATTGGAATTAATTTAGTGAAGAGGTTGGAAAACACAATTTTTAATATTAAAAGTTGTTTTAAGCATTTGAAATTCAATATCTTTACTTTGAGACTTGGGAAAAATATTTAGTTTGTTCCTAAGTGATTAGGAGTCAAAATATGACATTTTTATGATTTTTAATATTTTTATGATTTTTATTATTTTTTAATTATTTAAAATATTAAAATATGATTAAAAATAAAAAATTTTAGAAAATTCTAATTTTAATTTTTATAGACTTCTCTGATATCAGAGAGCCCACAAAACTAATTTGGTCAATTTTTGAAATGTATTTTTGGAGTTATGAATTTTTAAAGTTTAATTTTGGTTATGTGACTTAATTAATTCATTTAGTGGGGCTAAACATTTCCAATTGATATCAAATTTTTATATGAGGTTCCTCTAATCCTAAAGTTCAGTAGAGAATTATTTTCAAGTTATTTTGATGTGTGGTTAACCCTAATTAATTAAAATTCCATTTCAAGGTTTTGGCAAAATTAGAGTTTGTTTGATTGAAATAAATAATGAGATAATTTTCTAATGTTTCTCTAGTCAAAGGGAATATACCCTAATTTTCTTAGAATTTTCTAAGTAACATGGTAATTTTTATAATTCTTATAGGAAAACTGAAGCATAATATTGAAAAATAGATATCTCATCATGGAAATCTTTCCTGACTTTGGAAAAATCAGGAAAGATCAACCATTATGCATAGAATAACATATAAAATTTCAAGTTATGCTGAAGCTCCTACATGCATGAAGAATTAAAATATTGAAAACAATATTTAATTAATTAAAAATAAAATTTGCATTAAATAAAAAAAATTAGTTTCACATTATTCTCCTCGTTTTCATGAGCAAGAGGGTATTTTTATTTTATTTTTTGGAGTTTTCTAGGCAAAGTTATGATTTTTTGAAGTTTTGTGTCAAAAATAAATCCAAAAAATCCATTTCCCGCTCAATCCATGTGTCGCTCTCCTATTGGCCAGCGTGGTTCTGTTTGGCGCCTGTTCACAAATGAAGATCCGTCCGACTGCATCAGGGCCGTCCGTCAGATACACGCCTGATCGGACGGCTGCTGCTCCTCTCTCCTAGTGTTATTCACCCAAAACTGTCCACCTTCAAACCTTGATATTTCACTCGTTTCTCAACGAAATGGAATGATTTTTTTTTAAATGATCATCTAATCGAGTAGCACACATCTATACAGTGTTGATATACTTAAAGCATGTGAATATTTATAGAAATTTAAAATAAGCTTGGTTGGAGGAGAAAAAATTTGATACCTTTGTCCAAGAGGTGCAACCTCAATTGGAAATGGTTTGATTAAGGTGGAAAGGGCATGGCTCCATGGCTTGCATATGGCTTATGAATGGCTCCATGGCTTCATTTAGCTTGCTCATGGCTTGGGAAAAGGTTGGCTCACTAGCATGGAAAAGGGTTATTTGGAATTTTGAAAACTTTGGATTCCTTTGATGGGATTTGTCATGATACTACAAATGGGTTGATTTCATGATGGTTTAAGACTTTGGTCAAATAGTATTATCAAAGGAATGATGAAGAAAAGGTTTCATGTGGGCTTGGGGATGGATTTTGGGCTTTTGAATTTGATGGAAAGTGGGCTTTTAAAGGCTTTATGGAAGTGGGCTTTTAAGTTTGAAAACAAATTGGTGGATGGAGATTTTGTGAATGATTGGTCTAAACAAATGTTGGGTTTAGTTTAGGAGTGTGGCATGAGTGATTTGGAGAAGTTTTGGTGTCATTTGGAATTGAAATAGGTGTAATTTGGGCCTTTTTGGTAATGGGGCCCAAAATGGGTCAAATTGGGCTACCTTTGGCTATCTTAGGTTAATGTTGGTTTAAGGTTGGATTTGATGTAAAATAAATGTTTTAAAATGTTTAGGCAATTTTTATAAAGAGTTTTCAACTTTGGTTGGGCTTTGATTTTGGGATTTTGGCCTATTTGGGTTAGGTTTGGGTTTAGGCCAATTTAGGGGATTAAGGCTTCAAATTGAAATTGGATCCAAATGTCAATCAAATTAGGCTTGAATTTGGTCTGAATTGATATTGGGGATATTGAATTCAAGTTTAGAATTGAATTGGACCAAAATTGAGGTCAATTGGGTTGGTTTAGTGGGACATTGGGTTTACTTGGGTTAAGAATGGGTCAAATTGGGGGTTTTGGTAAAAAAGGGATAAATTAACAAAATTGGCCCATGGTGTAGTTGAACAAAATGTAATTGTGACTATTTGGGATTTTCTGGAATTTTTTGGAAATTTTCGTAATTTGTGGAATTTTTGGCTAAGAAGGGCATTTTGGGTATTTGGAGGGTATTGCGGGGTATTTTTGGAAATTTTGATATATTTGGCTATGGATGATCAATTTGAGTGGGGGGAAATGTTTAGGATTGATTTTGAGTAATTTTGGGTAATTTAGGTGATTTTGCAAATTTTGGGTAGTTTCAAGGGCATTTGGTAGGTTTAGTGGGTGTAGGGCCCCGGGGGTCAAAATTTGAAATTTTGGAAAAATGAAGATTGATCAAATTTGAGTAGAATGGAATCACTTTGGTTGAGCCATGAAGCCATATCAAGCCCATAAGAGCCATGAGAGGACTCATTTGAGGCATTCACTATGTTGTTCCTAACCTTCTTAGCTGAGGGCTTAGGGGTTAAGGTCCATCCATATGAATTACCTACATGAGTCGGAAGTCAAGCTAGGCATGAATAGTTTTAGGATTTGGAATGTGTGTGAAAGTGTAATGTGTGCAGGTCAACCCTCACCAGACCAAGCTACCCAGGGTAGTCCTAAGGCCAAAGAGTCCTATAGGGAACTCATCCTTTAAACCTCCACATTTGATCTTAACCCTCCAAGTGAATTTGGGGTTTACAATCAGGCATGTGGGATTTGCAGGGAGTTAAGAGGTGTTTAAATTTCTAAATGGTGGGTGTCATCTCTAATCCTCTAGGATAGTCAAAGGGAAAGCCTAAGGCTAGATCCTAAGTACTAAGGAGAGAAAAGACCTAACTAAAATGAGGTCAACAAATGGACCCCCAATTGGTCTGGTGTGCTGAAGGAGCACACCGCGCGTATTGGCGTTGACTGAAGAGATCAACTGAACTAACACATACGTCAAAAACAACTCTCTCAGAATAAACGGAGGGAGCGAAGAAAGTTTCACGTGGGGAGTATCTGGTGGATTTTCACTATGGAAGAATACCGGACTCTCGTTGGGGATGAAATGTGAAATCCTTCAAAATGAAGCAAAAGAATTTAAAATTCCACATTACAAAGGGGGACACAATCGGATTTGATTTAGAGCTTAAGATTGAAAATTTCAAGATTTGAGTTGAAGATTTGGATTTTGAAATTTGAAGTTTGAAATTTTGTTTTGAATTTGAAGTTTGGAATTTTGGTTTAGTTTATGTGTGATTTCATTTAAGTTGAAAATGTTGATTTTGAATCTAAATTTGAGGTTTTCAAATAATGCCATTCTGCAAAAGTTCGCGAGAAAAGTTTGAATTTGGTAAGATGAATTGATCGAATTTGAATGAGAGATGGAAGTTCGGCTCCTGCCCCGAGAATTGATTTGAAAACTGGAAGTTCGGCTCTAGCCTCAAGAATTGATGTTCTACGATGAGAACGTTGACTTGAACCATTGCGATAGAAAATGATCTTAAAGCAATGCGGTGTTGGATGTTGTGATCCTCAACCTCTAAAAATTGAAAGGAGATCATTGCAAAGCAATGTGGTATCAGATGTTGGAATCTTCAACCTCTAAAATTTGAAGTTTTGAATTTGAACCATTGCGACAGGAAGGAATCCTAAAGCAATGCGGTATCAGATGTAAATCCTCAACCTCTAAATTTTAATATTGATTTGAACCATTGTGATAGGGAAAGAACCTAAAGCAATGCAGTATCGAATGTGAATCCTCAACCTCTAAATTTGAAATTTTTGATTTGAACCATTGCAATAGGGAAAGAACCTAAAACAATGCGGTATCAGATGTAAATCCTCAACCTCTAAAATTTGAAATTTTTGATTTGAACCATTGCAATAGGGAAAGATCCTAAAGCAATGCGGTATCGGATGTAAAATCCTCCACCTCTAAAATTTGATTTTTATTTGAACCATTGCGATAGGGAAAGAACCTAAAGCAATGCGGTATCGGGATGTAAAATCCTCCACCTCTAAAATTTGATTTTTGATTTGAACCATTGCGATAGGGAAAGAACCTAAAGCAATGCGGTATTTGATGTAAAATCCTCAACCTCTAAAGTTTGATTTTCGATTTGATTTGAACCATTGCCATAGGGAAAGAACCTAAAGCAATGTGGTATCAGATGTAAAATCCTCAACCTCTAAAATTTGATTTCAATTCGATTTGAACCATTGCAATAGGGAAAGAACCTAAAGCAATGCGGTATAGGATATAAAATCCTCAACCTCTAAAATTTGATTTCGATTTGAGCCATTGCAATAGGGAAAGAACCTAAAACAATGTGGTATCGGATGTAAAATCCTCAACCTCTAAAATTTGATTTTTTGATTTAAGCCATTGCGATAGGGAAAGAACCTAAAGCAATGCGGTATTGGATGTAAAATCCTCAACCTCTAAAATTTGATTTTGATTTGAACCATTACAATAGGGAAAGAACCTAAAGCAATGCGGTATCGGATGTAAAATCCTCAACATCTAGAATTGATTTTTGATTTGAACCATTGCGATATGGAAAGATCCTAAAGCAATGCGGTATCGGATGTAAAATCCTCAACCTCTAAAATTTGAGTTTTGATTTGAACCATTGCAATAGGGAAAGATCCAAAAGCAATGCGGTATCTGATGTAAAATACTCAACCTCTAAAATTTGATTTTGATTTGAATCATTGCGATAGGGAAAGATCCTAAAGCAATGCGGTATCGGATGTAAAATCCTCAACCTCTAAAATTTGATTTTGATTTGAACCATTGTGATAGGGAAAGAACCTAAAGCAATATGGTATCAGATGTAAAATCCTCAACCTCTAAAGTTTGATTTTGATTTGAACCATTGCGATAGGGAAAGAACCTAAAGCAATGTGGTATCGGATGTAAAATCTTCAACCTCTAAAGTTTGATTTTCGATTTCGCGATTGATTTGCAAAGATTGGTACTGTTTATTTGCGAGGTGTAGAATTTTGGTGTTTGAGAATTTCATGAAAGTTGTAAAAGATTTTTGTGGAAAGAAACAGATTAGGAGGGAATATGAGGATGTCACATATCCCATTCAAAAGAGCTAATAGAAAAGTTACTGGTTTGGATTGGATACGATTCCTCGCCATCAGAACCAAATGGAAAACCTCATGGCTCCGTGTAAATGGAATCGACTGCTCCTATCTCAAACAAGGAAGACAATTGAAGGGATTGGATTTTAGATTTGGAAGTTTGAATTTGAATTCGATTGGGATTTGATTTAAGATTCAAATTGAGATTAGATTTGAAAGTATAGATTGGAGATTCAAATTTGAGGTTTATTTTTAATATTGAGATTCTTCTTTTTTTGTTTCGATGATTTAAGTTTGTTTTGATTTAGATTTCAATTTGATTTTGGATTTCATTTTGATTTAAAATTTCGTTTTGACTTAAGGTTTGTTTCGTTATCTTATTCGATTTTTTTTTAAAGAAAAGTTTTCATTTTTCATTTTTTATTTATTTGTTGTCATTCGTTAAGGGATTTATTGTTGGTTTTTTTTTGAAGTTTTATTTTATTCATTTATGTTTCATAAATTTTATTTTTTTTATTTTTATTTATTTTTTAGTTAAGGTTTGGACCCAGTCATAAGCAAGTGCGGCATCTGTGCTTCGTAGAACGAGGCTGTCTTTGAAACATCACGATGCTCAGACTTTCTGAGGTATCGTCCACTGACCGAAGATGTTTGTAGAAAATTACATATTCTTCGAGGTACTACTGAAATTATATCCTTTCAAGTACCTACAAAGATGTGTTATTTCTACAGACACCATAGCTAGAAATGTTGTAACTTTGTAGCTCTGTCGCATCTGGTTTGTAAGGATTGCACAAGTTGTCTTTAAGAAGTCGCTCTGGTGCTCTTCAAATTGATGTTGGAGTTGTATTCTGTCGAGTGCTCGAATGATATGACTTCGGGATTGAATTCCATCGATTGCTAATAACAAGATCCTCTACTTCAATTCTTTCTTTACGGGCCTACATGCATTCAAAATTTATGCTCATGTGACCAAAATATTTTTCGTTGTCCAAAGATATTTCTGAGTCAATTAATGACCGACCAAAAGACATAAAATCACTTGACTCTTTTCGAAGCATTATATCAGAGGAAACTTCTTAAGGTAGCCTTTCAAGTTTGATAATAAGGGTGGGATTAAGACACTAATTTCTGATTATATGCTTGCCTCAAGCTTCTTCTCTGGGAGACTTTTATTTCCTTTTCTTTTTTTCTTTGAGCTTTTCTCTTTTCTTCTTTTTTTTCTATTGAGGATTACTATATCTAGTGGAGCACATGTTAAAGATTTTGAATGTCTAGATTGGGACACCAATTTTTGATTTTGTGCTCACCTCGAAGCTTCTCCTCGGTTGGATCTTCACGAAGAAACATTTTCCTTCTTTTTTTGGCTCTTTTTATTTTTACGAGAATTATCGTATACGGTAAGACATATTTACGTTAAAGATTTTAAATGTCGAAACTCCCCTAATTAATAAATCTAAAATGTTTCTTAACATGAATCCTGGGATATTATAACTCATCCAAAAGTCTGGACTCTGTCACATGGTAGAAAATTAAAAGGCACTTGATATCCCAGATCAATTACTCATATTTCAAGCACACTACTTCATTTCGAAATTTACTTAGGACTCAGTTTGAATTCCTTAAAGTGAAGGACCCAGTCATTAGGGCATAAATTTCATTCTTTCTGAAGTCGTAGTCTTAGCAAAATATCCAAATTTGAGCTTTCCAAATATTAAACAATTCTGGACAAAAACGAACTTCTTGTCTTTCATTCATTGCAGTAAGAGAGATGGTACATACCAATACTGATCATACTAATATCTTCTTTTAGCAACAAAAGTAGTACAATAGTAGCCAAGAGGCATTTCATTCATTAGCGGTTGCGTAGGAATAGGTTAGAACAAACAAATTGACCGAAATCATATTGATAGAACCTTTTTGAGGTTCCTTTCAAATATTCTTCCGGAATTGTTACGTTCCCATTCTTGAAATTCTCTTTAAGCCAATCTTTAAAATTGCAACACTCTTCTATGGTGTGTCCAACGAACCTGTGGTATGGACAGTATCTTGGATGTCATTTCTTGTTGACTTCATCCGATCTTTTTGGCTCAGGAAACCAGAATTCAGGGTTCTTGATTAGATTACAGAACATCTTTCTTACTGCTTCGTCTTTAAAAGAGTACACCTTGTTTGTTCGAGCAACCATTGTTGGAACTTGACTTTCACTTGTCTGGTAAAGTCTTTGCTGAAAGGATTGCTGAGTGTTCTGTCTGGGACGTTGGAAGGTCCGCTGGTGTTATTCAGCCTGTACTTGCAATTGTCGCTTTCCCTTGTTAACCACAACAACTGTCTCAGATTCCTTCTTGAATATCTTCGTTGGCTCTAGCTCGTTGACTTTTTCAAGAAAACCAAGTTGCTTAGCTTCTTCTTGAAGTCTTCCGGCTTTATTAAGTAACTTCTCGAAAGTCTTGATTGTGAATCCCTTGAGCAAGAGACCAACTGGACCGTGAATGCTTTTTAGAAGAATTTCAACTACGTGCTACTCTTGCAACTGTGGCTTGCATCTCATGCTGAGGTTTCTCCAACGCAGGATGTATTCCACCAAGGTTTCATCTGGTTTATGTTTCTCTAACACAAGATCACCGAAGGTGATGTGGTGCTGAGCTCCAGCAAACCGTTTGACAAAAAGATTTTCCATTTATGTAAATGTTCTTAGCGAACCATTTGGTAACTCTGCATACCAATCAAAGGCAGCTCCAGTGAGGTTGTTCACAAATTGGCGGAACAAAAGTGCTTCGCTACCCCCCGCGTTGCAGCAGCTTGCTCGGAAGTGTGCAAGATGATGTTGGGGATTTCCAGTTCCATCAAAATTTTTAAACAACGGTGATACGAAACCTCTAGGGTAATGAACGGTATCAAACTCTTCTGGGTAAGGTCTACCCTTTGAAACTGATTCCTCCATTTCTGATTGGACCAGGGCTTCTCTCACCTATTGTTCTACTATCTGTTTAATGTCACTCTCCAGCATCGGACCCTGAACTAGATCCTTCTTTGGTTGTTTGTTGGAGGTGGACTCTTTTCTTTCATCTATAACATGAACAATTTCTAGTTGGTTTGCTTCCAAAGTTGCTATTGGTAACGACTGCGACTGCCCTTGAATTGTAGCCATGACGATCATTATTTCCTCTAGTTGTTTATTCATTTAACCTATTTGCTCATCCCGTTGTTGAATGGACATTTGAAACTCATCCGTGGTGTTCTCCTTAGTGGATTAAGGAGCGTCGCACGAGGATGGTGTGGCCTCCTTCTCGATGACGTTAATTTCTGCAAAACCACCTTCCATGTAATCTAGTAGGCTGTAATTTCCATTTTCGACATCTTCTTTCTGGTCTTCAAAAAGTTGTGCAATTTCAACCCTGAGCTTCTCTATGGATGACTCAATCGAACTTCCTTTGAGAATTTTTGGGTCAACTGGGGACTTTTGAGAAACATCACTTATCCCCTCGAGCACTGGCATCATTTTATAGAAGCCAAGCGAAACATCTGAAATCATATTCACAGAACCTTTTTCAGGTTCCTTTAAATATTCCTTCGTGATTGCTATGTCCCCGCTTTCAAAATTCTTTTCGAGCCAATCCTTGAAAGTGAAGCAGTCTTATATCTTGTGTCCAATCATCCGGTGGTAAGGGCAGTACATCGGGTGATCCTCTCGTCGATCTCTTCTGGCTTTTCTGCTCTAGCAGTTGAAAATCAACCATCTTACTCAAGCTGCAGAACATTTTGGCCACTGCTCCATCCTTAAAGGGATATTCCTTACTCAAAAGCTCCTTCAGGCTGCGTGTCGGTCCGGAAAAAGCTCCTTCAAGTTGTGCGGTCTTTGAATTGGACTCAATTTCAAGTCCGGGAAAAGGTAGGGTGTAAGCATCGACTGACTCTTCCTTATGTAAAATCTCTTTTCCTTTATCTAACAAAACAGTTGGTGTGGTGATGGTGGCTCTAATAGTAGGAGCTGAAGCAATCCTCAGAGAAGTCCCAGCACTTCTAGCGGCATACTTCACAACAATAGAAGAGTCTTTTTCAATCAACTCCTTTTTTAACATAGGGGGCTCTTCAACAATTTTTAAGTTGAACTCTACAATAGGATAAACAGACTTTATCATTTCGGGTTTTATCATTTCAACAGACAAATTCCCAAACATAGTTTCAACACTGTCGAATCCTTGTCCAAACTTGATGACTGCCAGGTCAGGCAGTTCCTCCCTATTGACAGCAAACTCCACTCCAGAGGCGAAAGAAAAGACCAGCTTGGGTGAAGACATTGTCTCCTGTCATTGAAAGAATTTCTGGAAGTCAGTGATGTCCCTTACTTTGCAGTTTCAACGAAAGTACTCAAGTTAACTTGCTTTGTACTGGGCATCCTTTAAGCATGTGAATTTTTTTCTGTTTCTTTTTTTTATTATTATTGTTTTATACTTGCTGTGTCTTGAGAACTTTTATTTTTGTTTGAAATTTTGACAAAATTTTATTTTATTTATGGTTTATTGAAAGGTTGTTAGAGTGAAATCTGAGTTTGACCTATTAGCAACAAGTCAAACCCAAAGAGGAATGAAGAATCGGACCCGGCCCAAGATTTAGAGGAGGTTGAATTCACATTGAAATCACATCAATAGATCGCTCCTATTCTAACACACCTATTGGGGGTCCACCTCGCCTCTTTTGGGAGGTGGGAGGATTCTGGAACCTCTCTATTTAGGGATGTGTAAACAGTGGCTCCAAAATCCAAAAAGGAGTTGACTATACTCGCTCAAGATAGAAATGAGCGAGCAATGCCAACGAAAGAATGGTAGCCTGGTCCACTAGAGACATGGACTCGCTACCGATTTATGAAAGCAAAACCATCTGATCAAAATGGGGAGACGAACTGTTCCCCAGCGGAGTCGCCAGAAGTTGTCGGCATATTTTTAGGTTATGTGTTGTATTTAAAAAGAGGGTCGCCTACAGAAATTGTCGGCGAATTTTAAATTTTAAATTTAATTTAAATATATATATAATTTGGAAAGTAGCATTTGATTTTGAAAATAATTTTAAGTTTAAAAATTTTAAGATATGAAATCAAACCGATCTCACATCTTGAAATAGTTTATATAAACGAGCACCGCACCACAAACCGTGTATCTATCCTGAAGAATAGATACACTGCTTGATGATGGGGCTCGATTAAATAAACTAGAAGATTTGTGACATCCTTTTGGTCTGCGAACCAATTTTATAAGCCGACAAGTTCCACTGCTTAATACAAAGGAATTAAGCAGGGTTTATAAAGTTCCCTATAAGGGCAAGCCCCTATAGTTAATTACATCTTAAATGTCCGAACACACTTAAGAAAACTCTCGATAATGATCAGTGGTTTTGCTCTCAATAATTTCAAAGTTTATGGTTTTCAAAGGATTTGAGTTTTCGAAATTTCAATAGGAAATGAATCAAATTTGAAACAATTTATTTTAAGAGTCCAAAGAAAGAGAAGTAGGAGAAGCTGAGGATCCAAGAAGAATCTTGGCAACTTCTCAAACTATCCTATTGTTTGGCTTCAATTTGGGAGTTTATTTAATGTTTCAATCCTGCCAATTTTATTTAATTAGGAATTATATTTGTACGACATAATCATACAAGTAGCCTTGAGATATAAGGGTTTATGTCGTACCGAACAACTACCTCGGAGTCCTAAGACCGGTTAGGGCTTATTTTACATGACATGATCATGCAAATACCTAACGAAGAATTGAGGATTTATGTTGCACTAAGCAAACTACCTCGAAATCCTATGGCTTTGTTATTTAATTCTAAGAAAGTTTTGCTGAAGTAGACCCGAGTTTTGCTGATGACGATGGCCATGCTGCCCACCATGCTCCAAGCTCCTTGTTGTTGCAGAGGTTTAGATGTAGAAGGTGAAATCAAGAGATGAGAAAAGTGTTTTGGTTTACAAATCTTGAAATCCAAATATTTTTAATTTCTTAATTAAAACAAATCTTAAAGTTGATTAAACAGAACCGATTAAGATCCCATGGTTCTTTCATCCCGGCACCGTTATTTTCATCGGATTCACTTAGTCCGGATGAATTTGCTAAACTCAACTGAATGAGTTCCACACTTTTATTTAGACTATGGGAAATCCCGTTAGCAACACGTGGGTTACATCATCCGAGGTATTCCCGATCATCTAACGAGACATTTTAGTTTAGTTGTAGTTGTAGTTTTGTTGTTCTGTTTGTGATTAAATTTTGAGTTGTTTTATATTTTGAATGTTGTGGCGGTGAATTTTATCTTGTTGTGACTTTTAATTTAGTTTTGGGTTTCAGTTCAGGGGCTATCCTAGAAGGTTTCAATTTTCATGCAACAATCTTGTTTAACATGCAAGAAAAAGTAAAGTACAGTGCATGTAAGTAAATTGCAATAAAGTAAATTGAAATAAAATAAAAGCTTACCTGGAGGGTCTTTCCGTCATCCCAAGCTGCACTTAAAACACATGTTAAGGCATTTAAATATTTCAACAAGTACCTAGGTAAAGCTAAGGGAAGGGTTTTGGTTGTCTACCAAGATCCTAGTCCTATTGCTAGTCATCTCCTATGACGTCTAGGTTCTTGTATTTTATGGATGATTTTCTTCATCAAAGAACAATTAAATTCAATTGTTCTTCTAAAACATCCCGTCATATTGAGGAAGTGCTTAGGACGAGTCCTAAACATATTTTCAATATTTCCGAGATTTCTTTGAGTCCAAGTAAATTTAGTTGCACAGTTGAATTAATCATCCAGGAGTGATGAATGAAATGACATCTCACTTAATACTCTATTTAAGAGTTATAATAATTAAAGCCTTTAAGGGCAAATTGGTTTGTTGAGAATTTTAATCATTCTTAATTTGAAGTTTGAGTTAATGGTTTAAAGTGATTTAGTTTAATTATGAGGTTTTAATTAATAATTTTAAGTTTGGAATAGTGTTCAAATTATTTTTGGTTTAAATCTTTACACTTTAGGTGATCTTAATATTTTAAATTTGTTTTACTTTTATTATTAAATGATGTTAACTTAATTTAATTTAAATTTGATTTAATTTAATTTAATTTAATTTAATTTAAATATTTTTTTTTAATTTAGCTTAACTTAATTGTTAAAATGTTAATTTAATTTAATTTTAATTTTAATTTAATTTTTACTTAATTTAATTTAATTTAATTTAATTTAATTATTAAACTATTTAATATTTTGAACTTTTTTTCCTTTAATTTAAGGGTTATTTATTTTTTAATTTTTAATTTACTTAGTTTGGATTATCATTTTAATCTTAATTAAAAGTTAAATATTGTTGAAGTGATTTATTTAGGGATTTTTTTAATTAAAGGATTAATATCCTCTCAAATTATATCCCTATTTTTAAAAATTCAAATTTTCATTAATCTTCCAAATTTTAAATTGTTTAAATAATTAAAGTTTCATTTTTGGTTTATTAAAAGTGATTAATGGGTTCTTACCCTTTTAATTTCCCAAAGTTTCAATCATCCATGAAAGATAAAATCAAATATTTTACTCTCCATTTTAATTAAACCTAAAATTTTAATAAAGGGGTTTAAATTCTTTAATTACATTTATGCCCTTTTAAGTTTATTTATTTCATAACTCACTAAGTTGAGCTCAAATGAATTTCAAATTTTTATGTCACTTCACTCACATGTCAATTAAGACATTAGAGGAGAAAATGTGATTTTTCTGAGTTTAATTTATTTATATAATTATTTTTAATGAAAAATAGGGATTTTCAAGGAAAATTCAACAACATGACCAAGGAAAGGTTTCTTTCCTTAAAAAAATTATGGGATGTTTCTAATGACCAGAAGGCCACTTAGACCAATTTTGGTGATTTTTTTAATTATATTTTATTTATTAGAATTATTTTGACTTTAGAGTATTAATTAATTATAAAATAAAAATAATGTTGAAAAATGCATTTTATATTTTTCTTAAAACTCTCTGACCTCAAGGAGTTTAGAGAAGCAAATTTTATAATTTTCTGATTTTTCTTTGATTTATTGGAAATAATTTAGTGAAAAGGTTGGAAAACACATTTTTAAATATTAAAAGCTGTTTTAAGCCTTTGAAATTCAATATCTTTACTTTGAGACTTAGGAAAAATATTTGGTTTGCTCCTAAGTGATTAGAAGTCAAAATATGACATTTTTATGATTTGTAATATTTTTATGATTTTTATTATTTTTAAATTATTTAAAATATTAAAATATGATTAAAAATAAAAAATTTTAGAAAATTTCAATTTTAATTTTTATAGACTTCTCTGATATCAGAGAGCCAACAAAACCAATTTGGTCAATTTTTGAAATGTATTTTTGGAGTTATGAATTTTTAAAGTTAATTTTGGTTATGTGACTTAATTAATTCATTAGTGGGGCTAAACATTTCCAATTGATATCAAATTTTTATATGAGGTTCCTCTAATCCTAAAGTTTAGTGGAGAATTATTTTCAAGTTATTTTGATGTGTGGTTAATCCTAATTAATTAAAATTCCATTTTAAGGTTTTGGCCAAATTAAAGTTTGTTTGATTGAAATAAGTCATGAGATAATTTTCTAATATTTCTGTGGTCAAAGGGAACATACCCTAATTTTTCTAGAATTTTCTAAGTAACATGGTAATTTTTATAATTATTATAGGAAAATTGAAGCATAATATTGAAAAATAGATATCTCATCATGAAAATCTTTCCTGACTTTGGAAAAATCAGGAAAGATCAACCATTATGCATAGAATAACATATAAAAATTTCAAGTTATGGTGAAGCTCCTACATGCATGAAGAATTAAAATATTGAAAACATTATTTAATTAATTAAAAATAAAATTTGTAGTAAATAAAAATAAAATTACTTTCAATTTATTCTCCTCATTTTTATGAGCAAGAGAGTATTTTTTTTTTTGGAGTTTTCTAGGCAAAGTTATGATTTTTTGAAGTTTTGTGTCAAAAATAAATCCAAAAAATCCATTTCCCGCTCAATCCACGTGTCGCTCTCCTATTACCCAGCGTGGTTCTGTTTGGCGCCTGTTCACGGATGAAGATCCGTCTGACTGCATCAGGGCTGTCCGTCAGATACACGCCTGATCGAACGGCTGCTGCTCCTCTCTCCTAGTGTTATTCACCCAAAACCGTCCACCTTCAAACCTTGATATCTTACTCGTTTCTCAAAGAAATTGAATGAATTTTTTTTAAATGATCATCTAATTGAGTAGCACACATTTATATGGTGATGATATACTTAAAACATGTGAATATTTACATAAATTTAAAATAAGCTCGGTTGGAGGAGATAAAATTTGATACCTTTGTCCAAGAGGTGAGGCCTCAATTGGAAATGGTTTGATTGAACTTAGAAATGCTTGGAGAAGCTTTGGGAACAATTTGGCATGGTCTCCCCAATGTAAATCTTACATCTCCTCCTCTTGGCCATGGAGGTGGGGTTTAAATAAGGAAGGTTATGGTGGAGCTTTGGGTGGCCATGGGGGTTGATTAGTGGATTCAAAATATGTGCTTAGGTGGAGGGGAGGTCAAAGTTTGATTTTGGTGCAATCAATTTGGGATTGTCATGTGTAAAGTCAAGGATTTAAATGGCATGGGTGTAAGGAGCATTTTTGGTCCAATTTGGGTCAATTCATGGTTTTTGCTTAGTTCACTCACCAAGGCTTGATTTGGGCTGATGTGAGATCATTTGGGTCAGCCTCACATATGTGCTGAAGTCCCCATCCAAGGTGAGGTGGCCAATTTTGGTTAAAGTGTATCATTGATGGGGTTGAAAAAGGTTTAGTGAAGGCTTAGGAAAGGCTCCCCTCTTCTTGCCATAAGTGGCATGGTGAGGTGGAAAGGGCTCCCCATGGCTTGCATATGGCTTATGCATGGCTCCATGGCTTCATTTAGCTTGCTCATTGCTTGGGAAAAGGTTGGCTCACTTGCATGGAAAAGGGTTATTTGGAATTTTGAAAACTTTGGATTCATTTGATGGGATTTGTCATGATGCTACAAATGGATTGATTTCATGATGGTTTAAGACTTTGGTCAAATAGGATTATCAAAGGAATGATGAAGAAAAAGGTTTCATGTGGGCTTGGGGATGGATTTTGGGCTTTTGAATTTGATGGAAAGTGGGCTTTTAAAGGCTTTATGGAAGTGGGCTTTTAAGTTTGAAAACAAATTGGTGGATGGAGATTTTGTGAAAGATTGGGCTAAACAAATATTGGGTTTAGTTTAGGAGTGTGGCATGAGTGATTTGGAGAAGGTTTGGTGTCATTTGGAATTGAAATAGGTGTAATTTGGGCCTTTTTGGTAATGGGGCCCAAAATGGGTCAAATTGGGCTACCTTTGGCTATCTTGGGTTAATGTTGGTTTAAGGTTGGATTTGATGTAAAATTAATGTTGAGAAATTTTTAGGGGAGTTTTATAAAGAGTTTTCAACTTTGGTTGGGCATTGATTTTGGTATTTGGGCCTATTTAGGTTAGGTTTAGGTTTAGGCCAATTTAGGGGATTTAGGCTTCAAATTGAAATTGGATCCAAATGTCAATCAAATTGGGCTTGAATTTGGTTTAAATTGACATTGGGGATATTGAATTGAAGTTTAGAATTGAATTGGACCAAAATTGAGGTCAATTGGGTTGGTTTAGTGGGACATTGGGTCTACTTAGGTTAAGAATGGGTCAAATTGGGGGTTTTGGTAAAAGTGGGTTAAATTGACAAAATTGGCCCATGGTGTAGTTGAACAAAATGAAATTGGGAATATTTGGGATTTTCTAGAATTTTTTGGGAATTTTTCGTAATTTATGGAATTTTTTGCTAAGAAGGGCATTTTGGGTATTTGGAGGGTATTGGGGGGTATTTTTGGAAATTTTGGTATATTTAGCTATGGATGATCAATTTGAGTGGGGGGAAATGTTTAGGATTGATTTTGAGAAATTTTGGGTAATTTAGGTGATTTTCCAAATTTTGGGTAGTTTCAATGGCATTTGGTAGGTTTAGTGGGTGTAGGGCCCCGGGGGTCAAAAATTGAAATTTTGGAAAAATGAAGATTGATCAAATTTGAGTAGAATGAAATCACTTTGGTTGAGCCATGAAGCCATATCAATCCCATAAGAGCCATGAGAGGACTCATTTGAGACATTCACTATGTTGTTCCTAACCCTCTTACCCAAGGGCCTAGGGGTTAAGGTCCATCCATATGAATTACCTACATGAGTCAGGAAGTCAAGCTAGGCATGAATAGTTTTAGGATTTGGAATGTGTGTGAAAGTGTAATGTGTGCGGGTCAACCCTCACTGCGACCGAGCTACACGGGGTAGTCCTAAGGCCAAAGAGTCCTATAGGGAACTCATCCTTTAAACCTCCACATTTGATCTTAACCCTTCAAGTGAATTAGGGGTTTACAATCATGCATGTGGGGTTTGCAGGGAGTTAAGAGGTGTTTAAATTTCTAAATGGTGGGTGTCATCTCTAATCCTCTAGGATAGTCAAAGGGAAAGCCTAACGCTAGATCCTAAGTACTAAGTAGAGAAAAGACCTCACCAAAAATGAGGTCAACAACTATAACCTTAACTTCAAATTCTTCTTCTAAAATGAGGATTTAATGGTCAAAAAAGTATAGGGTGATGAAAAAAGCCAATTAAGTTTAGACTTGGTTCTACTTCTTTTAGTTCGAAACCAAATGTAAAATTAGAAGTTGAAAATCTTACAAAATCAATGAAGATCCCATTTGAGTTGTATTCTCCTTGGGCACAAGAATTTATTCAAAATAGTTTAATGCTAAAACAGTGGTCTTTAAAATAACCACACTTTATTGAAAAAATGTGGAATAATAATAAATGAAACCCTAACTCTAAAGTGGGTATTGGATTTGGCACACTAGAACCTCTAGATGATACGTAATTTTATCTAGTCATCACCGAAGAACATAATTTCGAACAAACAATTGACCTTCCAATCGAAGATGCTCCTCCAAAATTGGAAGAAGAAATCAAATTGATAGTTGATGAATTAAATGAAATAAATTTTATGGACTGATGAATACCTAAAACCAACTTTCATTAGTTCATTCCTTAATGACCAGAAAACAAAAGAAATAATTTAATTGTTGAAAAATTACAAAGACTGCTTTGCTTGGACTTATGACGAAATGCCTGGACTAGCTCCAGAAGTCACAGTCCACAAACTTGGGATAAATCAAATAACAATCCTTGTTAAAGAAGCTCCTAGAAGCATGTGTGTCAAATTAGAATAACAAGTCATTATCAAAGTTAAGAATTTGATTGAGGCTGGTTCTATACGAGAAGAAAATTATCCGATATGGATGGCTAATGTAGTGCCAGTTCAAAATAGAAATGGCCAAATCAGGGTCTTTGTGGATTTCAGAGATCTAAACAAGGCCTGTCCGAAGGATTAATTTCCTTTATCAATCCTAGAATTAATAGTTAACATAGCATCTACACATGCACAATTTTTCATTATGGATAGATCATCAGGATATAATCAAATAAAGATGTTTCCGGAAGATGAATCAAATACAACCTTCAGGACACCCATAGGGATATACTGTTACAAAGTTATACCATTTGGATTGAAAAATTCTGGTGTAACCTACGAAAAAGCCATGACAGATTTTTGATGAACTAATACAAAATCAAGTTGAATGTTATGTGGACGATTTGGTTGTCAACAGTAGACAAATAGATGATAATGTATACAATTTAAGAATCGTCTTCTAATGATTACGTCAATATAATCTTAAAATAAATCCCTTAAAATGTGCTTTCCGTGTCACTTTAGGGAAATTTTTAGGATTTGTTGTTCAACATCATGGGATTGAAATTGATCCCCTCAAAATCGAAGCTATCCTAAATATGCCTCCTCCTAAAAATCTAACTATATTGTTATCATTTCAAGAAAGACTACTGTATATACGACGTTTTATTTCCAATTTTTCAGGTGGGTGTCAACCCCTCACTGTCCTAACTAGAAAAGATACCAAATTTGTATGGCATGAAAAATGCCAACACGCCTTTGAAACATCAAACAATACCTAACAACATCTCTTGTCTTAGCAGCCCCTGTGTTAGGAATACCTCTAATCCGTTACACCGCGGATCGAATGGTTCTCTTGGAGCATTACTAGCTCAAGTAAATAATGAAGAAAAAGAAAATGCATTGTATTATTTAAGCTGATGTTTGGTTCCGACTTAAATAAAATATCCAGCAATAGAAAAACATTGCTTAGCTCTGATTTTCATAGTTCAAAAGTTAAGGCACTATATGCTTTCTCATAAAGTAGCTCTTATTTCAAGAGTTAACCCATTACAATACTTGATGACGTGATTGACAATTTCTGGAAGATTAGTGTGATGGGCAATGATACTGCTCCAATTTGACATAACATTTGTGCCAATATGTGCTATTAAAGGACAAATCTTGGCAGACTTCTTAATGATGATTTACCTGATGAACAGATAACCAGTGACAAAAAATTAAAATGCACAATGATGGGAATTATACTTTGATGGAGCATCATCTACTCGAAAGACAAAGATAAGCAAACAATCATACCAGGAAAAGCTTAGGTAGGATTAATTTTCATTACCCCAGACAAAGAAATGATGTTGTTTTACATTCATTTGATTGAACCATGCACAAATAATGATGTTGAATATGAAGCGCTCATAACTGGTCTAGAATTGACAATGCTAATGGAAATAAAAAATATCGACATCTATGGAGACTCTCAGTTGATCATCAATCAAATTGCAGGAAAATGTGAGACTTTGAAACCTCGACTGGAACAATACTCCCATTACACTCTAAAACTGCTTCAACAAATTCCTGATATAGCTTTCTTCTTAATTATGAGATGAGACAATTCTTTAGCAGATGCCTTTGCAAAACATACAAAAGAATTTGCTTGTCCAGAAGAAGAAGACATTTTGATTTCTATAAAAGGACGATAAGTTCTTTCCAAAATCAACATGGACAATTTACATAAAATGGGTGAAGAAACAATAGTGACAATGATTAACAAAAAAAGATGAATGGCGACAACCAATTATTCAATATCTGCAAACCGAAAGGTTAACTGAAAGCAACTCTTTTGCAACTCAAATCAGACAAAGAGCATTGTCAGATGCTCTAGTAAATGATATTCTTCACAAATGATCTTTTGACCAAATGTGGTTAAGATGTTTAAACAAATCTGAAGTTCAAGAGATTGTTAAAGAAGTTCATTCAGGTCTATGTGGTGCACACCAATCTGGACCTAAAATGAAAATAAAAATAAAAAGAATGGGATATTATTGGCCAACAATAATGACCGCTTTTCTTGAAACTGCAAGGAAATGTTATCAATGTCAGATACATGGAGTGGTCTTACATCAACCGCCAAATCTATTACATCTAACCATTGCATCTTGGTCATTTGAATGTTGGTGCACAGACATAGTGGGCCCTATAGACCATCCATCATCTAAAGGTCATCGATTTATTCTAGCAGCCATTGATTACTTCTCTAAATGACAGAAGCAATACCACTTAGAGAAGTTAAGGTAGAACAAGTTCTCCATTTCTTTAAGACTCATATTGTCTATAGATTTGGAATTCCTCGAAGAGTCATATCAGACAATGGATTGGCTTTTAAAAATACGAAAATGAATAACTTTATTCAAAGACATGGGATAGATTGGAGATATTCTACAATCTATTATCCTAAAGCCAATGGTTTAGTTGAGGCCTTCAACAAAACATTGTTACAAATTTTGAAAAAGACATTAATTAACAGTCCAAGACAGTGGCATGAGCGATTAATAGAAGGTCTATGGGCCTATAGGACTACATACAAAACACCAACACGGTCAACACCGTTTTCTTTGGTATATGGTTCTGAAGCCATCTTACCACTTGGAGTGCAAATCCTTTCTCTCAGAGTTGCTCTCACAAACATAATAATTGAAGAAGAAAATGCCAAATTACTGCCTGAAGAGCTTAAGAGTTTAGAAAGCAAACATTTGCAAGCTCAACCAAATCTCTAATTTTATCAAGAAAAAATGATACGAGCCCACAAAAAATTGGTTCATCCTAGAACCTTTCGAATCGGTGAATTTGTCTTAGTTCTCTTAAGACCTATCCTCGCTCATCGAAGAATAGGTGGAAAGTTTGAACCGTTATTGGAGGGCCTGTATGTAATTGAAAAGACATATTCGGGAGGATCTTACTAATTGGTAGATTGTCAAGGATAAAGAATCTTACCCCCAATCAATGGGTGTTTCTTAAAAAAATATTATGCTACATAAAGTCTTGTTTGTAAATTGGGAAAATAATGAAAACTTTCAGATTATCTCTATGATACAAATTTTGATTTTTGTGTCTTATGATATACATTTTGCTTATTAAGCAAGTGCTTATAAGTGTAATTCCTCAACATAATAAAATAATAAAGGTAATTAAATGATATTGTTTTTGAATTACAATTAAGTATAAAATGTTACATTATCCTATTGCTTTTAAAGAAATGTCTAACAACATACTTTTTTTTACATTTCAAAGCAGTGTTTGTTTGGCACTGGACCGAAGGTGTATTGAAAAAGAATCAAGGATCCATTTTGATTTTAACTTGTCTCAAGTTGAATTACTTTACGATGGACCTCTGTGTATATTGCTAATCAAGAAGAAGCTAAAGGAAAACCATCTATGTTAGAATTCAAAATTCAACAACAAAATATCAAGACAGAAGAAGTAAATTTTGACAGAACAAAAACCCAAGAATGATTGGAAAACTAAAAGAAGTGTTGGTAACTACAAATCATGGAACTAAAGAGCCATCTGTTATCGGAGTATAGAAATCAGCCTCCAGATTAACTAGAGCTCAACAGAGAAATGGAAATAAATGACTTAAAAGACTCCAAGAAAAAGAACGACAAAATACAAAATCTATGAAGGAAGACGATGATTTCGAATTTCTAGTTCTTGAAGATATTCCTAAAGAAATATATTTTGTTTTAGAGATAAAAAACTGGATCAAGAAAAAGAAAGGATTAAGAGGACGACATTCACTCTGACTCCTTACATACCAGGATTGGATCTCACATGATCCGAGATGTCAACTGATAAAAAAAATTGCTTCTGAAGAAGAAATAAGACGTATTCACGGCTTTAGACAACAAATATTTGAACAATTTAAATATATTAATGAATGAACTTTCAATATATTAGAAGGCATTCAACTATTTACTAGAGTCTTTGATGAAGATGAGCAAGCTGCCATTATTGAACATGTAATGGAAGCACGCAATCTCGAACAAGCTAGACGCTTAAGAAATAGAAATACTCTGAACCCAATAAGTGGATACGTAGTAAGGATTAAATGACAATGCAATATGGGTTTTGTTTTAATTATGCTATAGATAAGGACGGCAATTCTTCAGGGATTTTACGACATGAGCAGGTGGATCTGTTACCCACGATGGTCATTTAAATTATCAGACGACTGATAGCATGGAACATAATGCCTACTGATTGTGTCCCAAACAGTTGCATTATAAATATATATGAGGAAGGAGATTGTATACCACCTCATATTGACAGTCATGACTTTGAAAGACCCTTTTGCACTCTATCACTTATGAATATATGTTTTATTTTATTTGGAAGAGAGATACAAATTGTGGGACCTGGAGAATTTTGTGGATCTTATCAGATTCTTCTACCATGAGGATCAATCCTTATCTTGCAAGGTAATGGAGCTGATGTTTCTAACCATTGCATATTGAGTGTAGGTAGAAAACGTATTTCGATAAAGTTGCAGAGGATGTGCCCTGAAAAACATCCTGACGGATACCGGCCTATACTATAACTTGAAAGATTATGACCTTTGGAACTACCATGAACCTATGAATATCTAAACACCTAAGACATACTCAATAGACAATGTCTTAGAGTATTAGATATTCATAGCAGGTCTAGCAGTATCCAGGATTACAAGAATGATAAATGAACAATCTAAGACCTTCTGATGTAATATTATATAGATAGTTTACAATGTGTGTGTAATATATGATGTACTTTTGACTTTTATCATCTATGTAGATTATCTTTGGGAGTGGAATAAAATCTTGTAAGATATTCCCCAACTACCAATAATACATCGGCAGGTCCAAAAATGTCAAAATGAACACTTTAAAATAAAAATCACGATAATTAATATGAAATTTATCTTTTGACCTGTAAAGGTCAAATCCCTAGCAGATATGCTTTTCTTCATGTGTTTTTTCACACATAATCTCCCGTTATTGGATATAAGTCCCTTCTTGACAAGGAAACATGGCATTCCTATAGCTCATTCTTTGAGAAAGGATATAAGTAGCATATGATTCTTTCTTAAAATTGATATATCGACATTTGACATTTCCAAGAGATGGTATGGCATCCACTCTCTCTCTAGCTATTGGATATAAGTCCCTTCCTGACATGGAAACATGTCATTCCAATAGCTCTTTCTTTGAGAAAGGATATAAGTCGTATAGCATTCCTTCTCAAAATCTACATACCGACATTTGACATTTTTTAGAGATGATATGGAATCCACTCTCTCTCTAGCTTTTGAATATAAGTCCCTTCCTAGCATAAAAATATGACATTCCTATAGCTCCTTCTTTGAGAAAGGATATAAGTCATATAGCATTCCTTCTCAAAACTGGCATATTGACATTAGACATTTCTGAGAGATGATATGACATCCTCTCTCTCTCTCTAACTATCGGATATAAGTCCCTTCCTGACATGGAAATATGACATTCCTATAACTCTTTCATTGAGAAAGTACATAAGTCGTATAGCATTCCTTCTCAAAATTGACATATCGACATTTGACATTTCTGAGAGATGATTTGGCATCATCTCTCTCCTCAGCTATTGGTTGTACGTCCCTTTCTGACCCTGAAATATGGCATTCCTATAGCCCTTTCTTTCAAAAAGGATATAAATTGTATATCATTCATTCTCATAATTGACATATCGACATTTGTCGTTTCTAAGAAATGATATGACATCTATTCTCATTCTAGTCTTCTGTTAGGTTATTCAGACCATTTTGGTCATCGCAAATATGTGCGGCATACTTATGCAGTATTCCACACATATTGTGGGCCCATTGTTGACCTCACTTTTATGAGGACCATTTATAAATCATCTTAAGGTAGGAATTATATCAATATTGACTGCCTAAACCCTATTAATGGTCACTAAACCCTAATGTCTAGGGTAAGACCCTAATAAAGCTTTTTTAACCCAAATCATAATGGCATCCTAAAATGATCAAATCAGTAATGACAAATCCTGATCTGATCAACTTTTGACCCAAATGGTCAAACTATGTCAAAATGGTCAACTCATGACCCAATGACTAACCCATTGACCAAAATTGGTAACCTTTGACTCAAAAAGTCAAACTAGGTCAAAATGGTCAATCCATGACCCAATGACCAACCCATTAACCAAATGGTCAACCTTTGACCCAAAAAGTCAAACTAAGTCAAAATGGTCAACTCATTGACCCAATGACCACCACATTGACTCAATGCCAACCCCGTTAACCATTGAGTCAACTTAGACACCAAATTGGTCAAATTTAGCCCCCCTCATCAATTTAGGACACTTGGATGACCAAACATGACCTTTGGTCAACATAAATATTAAAATAGACCACACCAAACTATTTTAAACTATTTAATAGCTCTCCATGACTCACTTAAAGATAACAAGGTTAAGTAAGTCACTAGGGTCAACTCTGAACCTATATTGGTCAACCCTGGTCAACTATAATCAACTTTAGTCAAATTTGGTCAAAATGCCCAATTTTGAACCAAATTAATAAAATTAATCAAATAATTAATTCTCAAAATTATTTTGATTAATTCATGGGCTAATATTATAATTTCCTACACTTTTAATTAATTACATAAGTAATTCAAAGTGAAATTATAAACAAATAACACTAAAATTCAAAATTAAAATGACATCATATGTGGCATGAAAAATGATCTCCAAATTTAAAATTCCACCATGACATCATAAATAACTTCATGTGAAGTCATCAATGGGTTAACCATAACCTATGAGACTCATCATATATGGGTTAAAACATTAAATAACCCATGACCCACCACTTCAACCATGGTTAAAGCTAATCATGAGCACTTCAAAAAAATAGGGATTAAGTGGCACCCTTTCATGAAGCTTGGAAGGGTGAGCTTTTGAATTCATCATGCACCTCCACCTTCATCCAATCAATGGAATCAACCAAGGTAAGCCCATGGTTAAGAGCCATCATGAACAAAGTAAATAAATTTTATGTGAAGGAAAATATGTATCACCTTCCTCCCAACTCATTAAGTGACTAATCCATTTACTTAAGGTGAGTTGGTCAGCCAACCCAAGTGTTATATTATGCACCACATGGGCTATCCAATAAGAGAGAAACATCACTTAAATCTTCTCCTTCACCATGGTTAAAGACCATCATAACCATGATAACAAAATGGAGCTTAGGTGTTATTCTCTCATGAGTTCATTAAATGAACTTGTGAACTCACTTAGGAAAGGTGAAATCAACAAGATTTACCAAGCCTTATCCACATCATGGAGGAGCCAATGGAAGCAAGCCAAATGAAGAATCAAGTTCTCACCGTTGTTAAACCCAATATGGGTTGATCTTGGGAAATGAATTAAGCTTATCCTATAAATGAAATTCTATCCTCAGTCATCATAGCATCAAATAGAACCTCCCCCAAATGAACACAAGCTAGTGTAAGCTCACCCATGGCCTCCCAATGGCTATAAATAGAAACTAACCCGAAAGCTTCACCCCATGGAGAAGAGCAATCTACACTACCTAAATCCTGAAACCTTGAACATCAAAGTTCTCCTTTAGGACCTAAGACGTTGATCCCTCATGAAATTAAACATTGAAATCCACTGCTTCCCCTCAATTTAACCACCCCGAAACACCCTAAAACAAGACAAATTTTGGGTCTAAAACAAACCTGCCTCAACCTTCAAATTAACTATTGTTATACCTTCCCTGGGGTGTACGAAGAAGATTCCAATTAAAATTGGGACTTCCTGTGAGCTCTAACCCAGTTCTACATCAAGCTGTGAAGCCATTTTGGTGAGTTCATATCTTCACTCTATTTCAACCCAAATCAAGCATACCAAGAGCTTCACAAGGACAAGAAGATCACTCCACACAAACTTAATTGAAGCTTCCCTTCGTCATGCTAAGGTATGCCATTTTCATTGAATTAGGGCTTCGTTTGAGACTTTGTGAAGAGGATGATTGATTCATACCCACATATTTGTATGGATGTGTTCGTTATAACATGATGAAGCTTTTGGGATGATTTCCATTAAGTTTCATTAAGATTCGAGCGAGCTCTTACACTCTAAACACGGACGCCTCACGGGATGAACCAGGGTGAAGGAGACAAACAGATGTCGTCAATTTCCATGTTTTGGAAATGGACGGCTCTGATTTAATCCAGCTTGATCCGGTGTTCAGAACCTCACAGCTGATCAGCCGCGTTTCGACAATTCTAAGGATAAGCGGTGTTCCCTGGCTTTTTCTGTTAGTTAAAGGTTAAATTAATTCAGTTTAACCTTAAACTAATAAAAAATTCATATCTTTGCATAGAAAAATCACAAAAATATAATAAAAATATCCCTGAACTCAATGTGATGGGGAGAAATTTATGAACCAAAATCATGATTTAATGATTTATATTTTATTTTTAATTAATCAATTACTCTCTGGAGTAATTTAATTATTTAAAAATAATTATAAATCCAAAAATTATGAAATTTTCACAGAATGATCTCCTCATCCTCGGGAATATTCTGTGATTTTTCCAAGAGATAGGGCAGTCTCTGGATAAAGATATCTATTTTCCTATGAAACTTAAATAATTATTTCCAAAATAATTATAAAAATTAGGAAATAGGTAAATTAACTTCAAAATTGGTTAAGAAGCTTAGTGAGGTAGACACCAACCCTAAAAATAACAAATCTTAGCTTCTTAAGAATCCAAAATGACATTTCGATCAATAAGGTTAAAAATATTAATTTTAAATTAATATTTAAAATCCTAAAACCTTTAAAAATTCAAATAGTTGGTCCATCCCATAATGGGCTAATTCAAGTTTAAACTTAACATCAAATGAACCTAAACTAAATCCTAACTAGGTTTAGTCCCACATTAAACCTAGTTAATTTACCTTAAATCTTAATTACATTAGGTTTAAGCTTTACTTACATTAGGCTTAAAGAACCTTAGTTAGACCTTAAACCTAATTATAACTAATTAGAACTAATTAGAAATAACCCTAATTAGGTCTAATTAATCAATTAAACCTTACCTAAATTAGCTTTAATTAAATCTTAAAACCTAATTAAGTATAACCCTCAATAGACTTAATTAACCTTTAAGCCTTACTTACATTAGGCTTAAACAACCTTAAATCCTAATTAAGTCTAGTCCTAATTAGACCTAATTAACCATTAAACCTTACTTACATTAGGCTTAAACAAACTTAAAACTTAATTAAGTCTAACTCTAATAAGACTTAATTAATCTTTAAGCCTTACTTACATTAGGCTTAAACAACCTCAAGTCCTAATTAAGTTTAACCCTAATTAGACTTAATTAACCTTTAAGCCTTAATTACATTAGGCTCAAACAACCTTTAAACCTAATTAAGTCTAACCCTAATTATACTTAATTAACCTTTAAGCCTTACTTACATTACGCTGAAACAACCTTAAATCCTAATTAAGTCTAACCCTAATTAGACTTAATTAACCATTAAGCCTTACTTACATTAGGCTTAAACAACCTTAAATTCTAATTAAGTCTAGTCCTAATTAGACTTAATTAACCTTTAAGCCTTACATACATTAGGTTTAAACAACCCTAAAACTAATTAAGTGTAACCCTAATTAGACTTAATTAACCATTAAGTCTTACTTAGTTTAGGCTAAAACAACATTAAAACCTAATGAAGTTTAACCCTAATTAGACTTATATTTAACCTTTAAGCCTTACTTACATTAGGCATAAACAACCTTAAATCCTATTTAAGTTTAACCCTAATTAGACTTAATCAACCATTAAGCCTTACTTACATTAGGCTTAAACAACCTTAAATCCTAATTAAATATAATCCTAATTAGACTTAATTAAACTTTAAACCTTACTTACACTAGGCTTAAACAACCTTTAAACCTAATAAGTCTAACCCTAATTAGACTTAATTAACCTTTAAGCCTTACTTATATTAGGCTTAAACAATCTTAAATCCTAATTAAGTCTAACCCTAATTAGACTTAATTAACCTTTAAGCCTTACTTACATTAAGCTTAAACAAACTTAAATCTTAATTAAGTTTAGTCCTAATTAGACTTATTAACCATTAAGCCTTACTTACATTAGGCTTAAACAACCTTAAAACCTAATTAAGTCTAACCTTAATTAGACTAATTAACAATTAAGCCATACTTTCTTTAGGCTTAAACAACCTTAAAACCAAATTAAGTCTAACCCTAATTAGACTTAATATAACCTTTAAGCTTTACTTGCATTAGGCTTAAACAAGCATAAATCCTAAATAAGTCAAACCTTAATTAGACTTAATTAACAATTAAGCCTTACTTACATTAGTCTTAATCAACCTTAAAACCTAATTAATTTAACCCTAATTTGACTTAATTAACCTTTCAGCCTTACTTACATTAGGCTTAAACAACATTAAAACCTAATAAAGTCTGAGCCTAATTAGACTTAATTAACCATTAAGCCTTACTTACATTAGGCTTAAACAACCTTAAAACCTAATTAATTCTAACCCTAAGTAGACATTATTAACCATTAATCCTTACTTAGATTAGGCTTAAACAAACTTAAAACCTAATTAAGTCTAACCCTAATTATACATAATTAACCATTAAGCCTTACTTACGTTTGGGTTAAACAACCTTAAAACCTAATTAAGTCTAACCCTAATTAGACTTAATTAACCTTTAAGCCTTACATTAAGCTTGAATAAACTTAAAACCTAATTAAGTCTAATCCTAATTAGACTTAATTAACCATTAAGTCTTACTTACATTAGGCTTAAACAACCTTAAAATCTAATTAAGTTTAACCCTAATTAGACTTAATTAACCATTAAGCCTTACTTAAATTAGGCTTAACAACCTTAAAACCTAATTAATTCTAACCCTAATTAGACTTAGTTAACCTTTAAGTCTTACTTACATTGAGCTTAAACAACCTTAAAACCTAACTAATCCTAACCCTAATTAGAGTTAGGTAACCATTAAGCCTTACTTACATTAGGCGTAAAGAGCCTTAGAACCCAATTAAGTCTAACCGTAATTAGACTTAATTAATCATTAAGCCTTATTTACCTTAAGCTTAAGTAACCTTAAAACCTAATTAAGTCTAACCCTAATTAGACTTAATTAACCATTAAGCCTTACTTATATTAGGCTTAAACAACCTTAAAACTTGATTAAGTCTAAACCTAATTAGACTTAATTTACTTTAAATCCTTACTTACGTTAAACCTAAATAACCTTAAATCCTAATTAATTATAACCTAATTAGACATAATTAGCCTTTAAGCCTTATTTACCTTAGGTTTAAGTAAACCTAAACCCAAATTAAGTCTATCTAAAATCAAAACCATAACTTAGGTTCAACCTAACTCTAACCCATGTTAATTCAACCTTAGGTTTAGCACATACTAAACCTAAACCAACTCATAACTTAGGTTCAACCTAACTTGATTACAAGTTAACTCAATCTTAGGTTCAACTCATATTGAACCTATACCAATTGATAACTTAGGTTCAATCTAACTTGAACCCAAGTTAATCTAACAGAACTCCTATACTTATTACTTATGACAAGGAAAAAAAATATTTTATTTGTACTTAATTTTATCTTACAAAAATCTCATTATAGTTAGTTTATTTTTTTAATTTATTTTAAAATATAAGAAAAACCAAAAAGATTCGTATTTTCAATTTTTGATATCTTAAACTATTTATGTATCTTTTCTAAATAGATTTTGTGATCTAATTCCTTATTATAAATTTTCAAAATTCCCTGTGGGTTTGATATTTCGGGGCTTAATTAGATAGCCATATTTTACTTGATAATAATATGTATTCTTGCGTAGAATCCTTAAATTTAAATTTAACTGTCACCTTCTTATTTATATCGAAATCAAGTTTTTAGTGTTGTTATAAGGAAGGAAAATTTATTAAACGAGAATAGAATATTATATCATAAATATATATAAATCATATCACCACAAGTAGCGCAGTTGCCTAGGAATTAAACTAAAAAGAAAAAATAGAAGGAATTTTTAGAAAACAAAATTTTTATTTTTAAAAAGTCTTATTTAAAATATTACACTGTTGTTGCTTTTATAATTTTATTTTCATTGTTGTTTTGTAATAATTTAAGTGAAGTTTAGGCTCTGAGAGACTAGTGCCATACGATTTTGAATTAAAAAGAACTATTAGAAAATTTTAAAAAATGAAAAATACAGCAAAAGGTCAAAAATTTCAAGAAATGACAAAGCAAAATAGTCAAAAAGCTGAAATTCATCAAAAGTTTAGACCTTTAAGAGATTAGGCAAACCCTACAGTGGATGAACTTCATGGTAGTATTGAAAATCCTGCAGTAACTGCTAATTCATTTGAACTTAAACCTATCATTATCCAAATTGTATCAAATAATCAGTTTGGGGGAGCACCAACAGAAGATCCAAACTTAAATCTTGCCAAATTTCTAGAATTATGTGCTAAATTTAAATATGATGGTGTTTTGGATGATGCTATTGGACTTAGGCTTTCTGCATTCTCACATAGGGATAAGGTTAAGATATGGTTGAATTCATTAGCACCTAGATCTATCAAAATTTGGGGTGATTTAGCACAGAAATTCCTTGCTAAATATTTTCAACCATAAAAAATTGTGAAGGTTAGAAATGATATTATATCTTTTTATTAGTTTGAAGGGGAATCTATTATGAAGCTTAGGAACGATTTAAAGAACTCATAAGAAAGTGTCCACACCATGTTGTGCCAAATTGGATAATTATTATTCAAACTTTTTATAATAGATTAGCTGGTTCTCTTAGATCTATTATCGATGTTACTGTTAGTGGTTCATTGATGTCAAAAATATTTCATGATGCTTATGCTTTAATTGAAGAAATGACTACTAATATTTTTCAATGGCCTTCTGAGAGGGTACATCCTAAGAATGTAGCCAATATTTATGAATCTGATGCTTTTGCAATGTTACTAAATCAAGTCATTATAATTTCAAGGAAGATAGACCAATTTGGAATGAATTTTTCTCGACCAATTCCAATGATTTAAGAGAATTCATTAGGCCAAATGGTAGATTCTCAAACATAAATAGAAACTTTAAATGTTATAAATAATAATTTCAATACCCCATATTCAAACTATTATAAACCAGGTTGGAAAAGCCATCTAACTTTAATTAGAATAATAATAATTTTGGTGGTATTAAATAGCAAAGGGGGAACAACCAAGTAAACCCATTTGGGAACTGGAACAAATAAGGTAATAATAATTATAGACCTACTTATCCTTTGGGATTTAATAATAATCAACAATCTAAGGATAAAAGTTGTCTATAGAAGAAGTGGTGTTACAAATGGGAAATCAATTACAAAGTTAAGGAGCGGAAATTAGAAATATTGAGAATCAATTGGAACAAATAGCAAATTCATTAATTAATAGAACCCAAGGAACACTTCCTAGTAATACAGAAGTAAATCTAAAAAACCAGAATAAAGAGCATGTAAAGATGTTCAACATAGAAGTGGAAGAGAGATGGAAGGTAGAGTTCAAATAGAGATTGAAGTAGTGAGAAAAGAAATTGAAGAACCTAAAGAGGGTGCTCCGAAAGGTTTTGAGAGACCTATTTATCCATTAAAATTGACTTAGAAAAGCTGCCACCACCTCCATTTCCTCAGAGACTTCATTAACAAAAGTTGGTAAACAATTTTTCAAAATTTCTGGAATTCTTTAAAAAGCTTACAATTAATATTCCTTTTGTTGAAGCCTTAGAACAAATGTCAAGTTATGTGAAGTTTATGAAAGACACTCTTAACAGAAAAAAAATGTTTGAAGATAACGAGATAGATGCACTTAGTGAGGAGTGCAATGCTATAATTTAATAAAAACTTTCTGAAAAGATTAAAGATCCTAGAAGCTTCACGATTCCATGTGTGATAGGAGATATATTTTTTGGGAAACCTTTATGTGATTTAGGTGCAAGCATTAATCTTATGCCATTATCTATATTTAAAAGACTGAGATTATGAGGAATATCCCCTACTATTGTAACTATGCAATTAGCAGATCGTTCTATAACATATCCTAAGGGAGTTATAGAAGTTGTTTTGGTGAAAGTGGATCGATTTATCTTTCATATTGATTTCATTGTGCTAGATATGGAGGAAGATAAAGAGATACCTATCATTTTGGGGAGACATTTCCTAGCTACAGGAAGAGCAATGATAGATGTGCAAAAAGAGTAATTAACTATGCGCGTCAATGATCAAACTGTTACTTTTAATATTTCAAAATCAATAAAATATCCTGTAAAAGGTAAAGATGAATGTTTCAAGATGGATGTAATGAGATACCATAGTGAATGTCATTTCAAAAAAATTTATGAAGGGAAATCCAAAATGAAAGAGTTGGAGCAGGAGAAAGAAGAGGAATTAAAAAATTTTAATGACTTTTTGAAGAAAATTCAAATTTTGTTAAAGAAAGTTTTAAAGTTTTGGACATGACAGAAAAAGACAAATACTTTTGTCCATCAATTGAGAAACCTCCTGAACTTAAATTGAAGTTACTTTCGAAACATTTGAAATATTCCTTTTTAGGTGATTCCTCAACTTTATTGTTTATAATTTTCTCAAATTTAACTTCAGAAAAAGAAGAGTGTTTATTTAAAATTTTGTAGAAATATAAGAAAGCCTTTGGATGGACAATTGCTAATATTAAAAGAATTAATCCTTCAATTTGTATGCATAGACTTCTTATGGAAGAAAACTGTAAATGTAATCCTCGAAGGAGATTAAGTCCCATTATGAAAGAAATTATGAAGAAAGAAATTTTAAAGTGGTTAGATGTTGGGATTATCTATCCTATTTCAGATAGTGCTTTGGTTAGTCCAATGCATTGTCTTCTAAAGAAAGGAGGAGTTACTGTAACTATTAATGAATAAAATGAACTAATACCGATAATACAAGTAACCAAATGGAGAATATGCATAAATTGTAGAAAATTTAATCTTGCCACTATGAATGATCATTTTACATTAACCTTTCTAGATCAAATGTTGGATAAACTAGTCGGGCATGAATATTTCTTTTTTCTGGATGGATATATTGGTTATCACCAAATACAAATTGCTCTAGAGAATCAAGAGAAAACAATGTTTACTAATCCTTATGGAAAATTTGCTTTTAGAAGAATACCATTTGGTTTATGTAATGCCCTTGCTACATTTTAAAGATGCATGATGGCTATTTTATGTGATTTAGTTGAGAAAGAAATTGAAGTTTTTATGGATGATTTTTTGTTGTTTGGAACTTCATTTGAATCGTGTTTAGAACATTTATCACAAGTTTTTAAATTCTGTGAAGAAACAAATTTAGCTCTTAATTGGGGAAATGTCAGTTTATGGTAGTAGGAGGAATTGTTTGTGGACATCACATTTAAAAGAAAGGTATGAAGGTAGATCCTCCAAAAATTCAAGTGATCGTCGATTTACCTCACCCAACAAATGTGAGGGAAATTAGGAGTTTTTAGGACTTGCTAGATTCTACAGGTGATATATTAAAGACTTCTCAAAAATTGCTAAGCCACTGTGCCCTTTTGAGCTTTGAAGAAAATCACTGCACCAGTTATTGTTTTAACAAATCGGAAAATAAACATTTTAATTAATGTGTGATGCAAGTGATTATGCTTTTGGAGCTATTTTGGGACAGAAACATGATAAGATTTTCAAAGTAATCTATTATGCTAATAAAATTGTTAATTGTTGACCTCACTTTTGGTTGAGGTTTAGTCTCTCTTTAGATAGCCTAGAGTCTAGCCATAGGTCTTTCCTAGTGACACTTCTTAGAAGACTAGCAACGGAAAACCTCACTACATAGAAATTCCACATACTTGTTTTCCTTACTTGGGGCTTCCACATGTTAGGGCTCAACCTCTAATATTTAGGAGGAAGGGGCTAAACATAAGGAAGACCAAGTGGGATTCCCCATAGGTGACCATACCTTAGGATTAACCCTGGGAGGTCCGGAGCTCACACCCTGCACTCACACACATATCACCCATTTACAACTCTAAATCTACCACATCCTATGTTGAGTCCCCTGTCTTTTGGACACTCAAGTGTTGGTCTCACCAATCCCCAAGCTCATGGCTAAGGTGGTAAGAACCGACATGTAGAGAACCAAAAGATGGTTACCATTGGTCTCATTCTCTTCACTCTGAAGCCATTCCAATTTTCCCAAATTTCAGTTTTTAACCCCCTGGTCCTGAAACTTGCCTAAATTACCATATTGCCCCTATAAATCCCAAAATCCAGAAATTGACCAAAATTACCTAAATTCTCCAAAAATCATTCCAAAATACTTCCCACCACTCAAAATAGCCAAAACCACTCAAATTTGACAAAATTCCTAAAATAACCCCGAAATTCCTAAAATCCCCAAAATGCCCTTTTTGCCCAAAATTTTAAGTTTATCCAAAGTTGTCTGAACTCCCTGAAAATCATTCGAGGACGTTCCTCTCGTTAAATGATGAAGTTTGACTATAAACATGTCATACTTCCGAGCTATTTTTGAACCTCACGACACTTAAGTAGTTGATACTTGAAAAGTTCTTCGAGATTCATAAAATCTTCCACATTGATCAGAAATACTCTCGGACATGTCGTTTAACTCTAAATTTCATTTAGAATAGCCTTGAGCTATCGGTTCAGTCTTTTGACCACTTTCCCAAAAAACCTACAAAATTACCAAAATGCTCCTCCTAGCCAAAAAAATCCATAAATTCCAATAATTCTCAAAATCCTCCAAATATTCCCAATTTCACTTTGCAACCATTAATTTTACCCAATTTTACCAAAAGCCCCAATTTTGAACTAATCTCAGATTTGACCCAAATTGAACCCAATGTTGACCAATTTTCACTCAATTTAAATTCCAAACCCTTCATAACACTCCTCTAAACTAAATGCAACATTTGATTACCATTAATTTGAGCCCAAGCCTCACCCAAATCTGATTTAAGTCAAAATCCCCATATTTAACCTATTTTGACTAAATCAATGACAAGGTTGTCCGAACAACCTCAAATCGCCAAACGGACTTCGCTGTTGCGTCCGAAACATCAAAATTATTTAGAAATGATATATAATTTGCTATGGTTCGACACACATCAAAAAATTTCAAAATTTGGCGTGTTTCTCCCCAAAATAATTAAAAATTTCATTTTAACCACCTTAAACACACCATTTAACCTAAAATTTCCCTCCCTAATCCTCCCAAATGGCAGCCATTGTCCCCCTCTCTCCCTCCTTGCAAAATTTTTTGGCTAGGAGAAGGCTTGGCCGAAACTTCCAAGCCCCCTCCCAATACTTGCTTGCTTTGCCTCCCCCTCCTTGTCCTCATGTGGCGTGAGAGGCATGGAGATAGTCTTCTCCATGCCTCAATCTATCCCATGGCAGCTATCCTATCTTGGGTGGCAAGTTTTAGGGAGCTCATGGCTGCCTTCAAAGTTCTCTCCATGTCTTCTCATGATAGCCTAAGACCTAGCTTCAAAGGATAAGTATTTTTTATGTTAGTTGTGATGATTATGCTATGGGATGATTTTTTGCTTCTCCTCTACCTTCATTTGGCTATAAAAATGGGGTCTTCTTCTTGCTCCTGAGTTTAAGGCTGAAAATTACAGGGGAGGTGTTGTCGGATTCTCCACTCTTCCTTCCCCTCGTTAGCTTTGAACTATTGTCGTTTTGTGTCATATGTTTGTAGAAGTTTACATCATGCTTTAAGGCTTAAGTTATGGATTGTTCTTATGTTGTGATGGAATGTTCTTTCCCCTTTCATGCTTGGTTTAAATTTCTGATTTGAAGGTCATAAGTTTGATTCATTTTGTGAAATTCTATGGAATATATTTGGACCCTCCTATGCTTGGCTGAAAATCCATGTATGGGGTTCCAAATTAATTTTTGGTATATGTGATATTTAGGAGGTTCTTTTCATATCTCTATGGTGGCTAAGAGTTTTATACTTTAGTGGCTAAGAGTTTCATACTTTGGTGGCTAAAAATTTCATGTTTTAATGGCTAAAGAGTTATGCTTACGCTTAATATTTATCTTGATTCATGAAAATATTTAGGAGACATAGGGGGACTTGAAATTGATCTTTGTTTTATAGAAATTTTAAGAGGTCTTCTTACACCTCTTTGATGGATAAAAAAAAGGGTTTCATGTTTATGTTTAAATATTTAGTTTGTTTCATGGAAATTCTAGGAGGTTTCTTTACACCTCTTTCTTGATGGCTAATACTTTATGTTCGTGGGTAAGTATTTGGCTTGCTATATGTGATATGTAAGAGGTTTGTTTGGTACCTCTTTGATGGTTGAAGATCCATGTTTGTGGCTTATTACTTGGGTAGCTTCATGAGATATCTAAGAGGCCCTTTTTGCCCTCTTTATGAAAGGCTAAAGTTTCATCCTTATAATTAAGAATTTGGATAGTTCCATGAGGTATTTGGAAGGCCTCTTTGGCTCTCTTTATGGATAGTCAAAATGCATGCTTATAGGTACTTAAAATTTAATGGTTTCATGTGATAGTTTGGAGCCTCTCCAACAACTTTATGCTATTAAAAATGAAAAATCTGCACTTATACAGTCTTTTGGAAATGGTTTTATCAACTTCATGCTTGCCTAAGCATAAATTCTACACTCATGTGATTCTTTGGGATTGTTTCATATCAACTTTATGCTATTAAAAATGAAAAATCTTCACTTATACAATCTTTTGGAAATGGTTTATATCAACTTCATGTCTGCCTAAATATAAATTCTACACCCATGTTGTCTTTTGGAATTGCTTTGTATCAATTTCATGCTTACAAAGATGAAAAATATGCACTTACCTCTTCGTTTGGGATTGGTTTAAATTAATCTTATGTTTCTATAAAATGAAGGATTTGCATCGATATGATCATTTGGAAAGAATGGCATGTCAATTTGTGATATCTAGCATGTTCTGGTAAGCTTATATGCAATTTTTGGATTGGAATTTCACCACTTGGAGACACTTCCAAATGAGGCCATATGTGCTTGTTTTCATCTATTTCACTAAGCTTTCATGTGTACATCACTTAAGCTTCAATTTCACACATCTTACACCTTATTCTACACTTTAAAGTTGTTTGAAGATGGTTATTTCACATGGGAAGTATTTTGGTAAACTTATGTGTAATTTTCGGATTAGAATTTTGCCACTTTGGAAACACTTCCAAATGAGGCCTTATGTGATTGTTTTTCATCTATTTCACTAAGCTTTCATGTGTACATCACTTAAGCTTCAATTTCATGCATCTCACACCTTATTCTACACTTTAAAATTGTTTGAAGATGGTTATCTCATATGGATGTATTTTGGTTAACTTATGTGTAATTTTCCGATTGGAATTTTGCCACTTTGGAAACACTTCCAAATGAGGTCATGAGGGCTTGTTTTTCATCTATTCCACTAAGCTTTCATGTGTACATCACTTAAACTTCAATTTCACATATCTTACACCTTATTCTACACTTCGATGTTGTTTGGAAATGACTAGTTGTATGGAAGCATGTTTTGGTAAACCTATATGCAATTTTCGGATTTGAAATTTGCCACTTTGGAAACACTTCTAAATGAGGCCATATGTGCTTATTTTTCATCTATTTTACTAAGTTTTCACATGTATAACATCTAAGCTTTGATTTCACATGTTTCTCACCCCATTCCATGCATGAAAATTGTGTTTTGCTCATAGGATTTTTGAAGCTCCCCGTTTCTATATAAATTACCCTATGGTGAATAAGTTTTCACATGTTTATCTTATGAAATTTATTCTTCTTCACATGTATGATTAATGCACTTCTCTTGGTTATTTTTATGTTCATTTGGAAAGGAGGCTATCATGACCATGCTATGCCAAAGTGAAGATTGACACCTTTCTATTCATTTGGAAGGGATACTATCATTTATATACCATGTTAAATTGAAAATCTGCATGTATTAAATCATTTGGAACAAGTTTGGAGTGATCTTATGCCATGTTAAATTGAAAACCTTCATGCGTTAACTTGTTCGGAACAAGTTTGGAGTTATCCTATGCCATGTTAAATTGAAAATCTGCATGTGTTAACTTGTTTGGAACAAGTTTGGAGTGATACTATGTCATATTAAATGAAAAATCTGCATGTGTTAACTTATTTGGAATAAGTTTAGAGTGATCCTATGCTATGCTAAAGTAAAAAATCCGCATTGGCTTGATCATTTGGATTTGGCTTATGTCACATTCATGCTACTTCAAAGTAAAAATCTGCACCTATACACTTGCTTGGGGTTGTTTTAAATCATTCTTATCTTATCTTTATGTGAAAATATGCAATGTTTTATTTGCTCGAGAAGGGTTTAGATCATTCCTGTGTGACCACTATATGGGAAATTCTATTGCTTAGCATGTTCTAAGTTGATTTTAAATGCTTCCTTACTGCCTTTATCTTAAAATTCATATGAATGAGACTTGTTTATGTTGCTTGCAAGAATGAAAAGGAAAAGAAATGAGGTGGCATACCTACCACTTCACAGGAGGAAATTTGGGAATTTAATTCATATTTAGGCTTGCTCTCATTATCTACATGCTAGTATTGGAAATTTTAAAAATGCTACTCATGTTTAGCTTATTCTCATTATGTATATGCTAATATTAGGAGTTAACTCTCTCACTTACGTATTTGCTCTTTCTACGAATTCTCTATTCGTTATAGCACATTGTCTTAATATGCCCAATTTCTTAATCTCTTTGTCATTTTATATATGGAAAAGTTTGTGCAGGTATGAAATGAATAGGATTGCTAGGAAGGGTATTTTACATAGTGATTTTTTAGTCCTCCCCTTTTGCTTGGTTTTTTTACCTCGATAAATTGCTCCCCTTGCACCATGTTGAAGGGGATTAACCTTCTCTACTTTATATGTTTTATGGGATTTGATCTTCTCCTTTATATGTTTCATAAATTACTCCCCTTGCACCATGTCGAAGGGATTTAATCTTTTATACTTTATATGTTTGATAAGTCACTCCCCTTGCACCATGTTGAAGGGATTTAGTCTTCTCTACTTTACATGCTTGATAAATCACTCCCCTTGCACCATGTTGAAGGGGTTTGTCTCCAGCACTTCATATATCCTGTGACCACCTCTCCGAACCATATTGGGAGAGGTTCGGTAAACTTATCTTGGATGCTTTACAGTCATCCTCTCCCCTAAGATCATACGTAGAGATTTACCTTTACATGTTTTTTTGCTCCGTGGCTGCCTCTTTTTCACCACATATGGAGTTTACTTTTGGTTTTATGCCAGTTCGTGCCTATTACTTTGTATAGCTTTGAGAGCCAATCCACCCCTTTTACGACTCTATTTTGGGTGGGTCGTCATCTCCTCTTTCTCTTTCTTGACCCCTTGTCCCTTGTTTCTTCTTACTTCTTGGCCTAAATCCCACATTTTTGTAGGACACATGAGCATGCATGTATAGATTTTCTGCTATATGTGGTGTCATCAAGTAAGGTTGTAAGTAGGGTGGAAGGGGGAGGATGATAATGACATCGCAGTAAAAGAGGGATATAAGAGACTTCTTGAATAGTACCTCCTAACTCAGAAACCCTGAAGAGGGTGGACGAAGGAATTCACGGTACTATTCACCCATCTTTAGGGATTTTTGCCGCTGCCACTCTTAGGTTGCTAGTAGTCTTAGTTTGATTAGAATAATCAACCTGTGGGTCATACTACATATACATTTTTAAAAGAAAATTACAAAACTACCTCCACAACAAAAATAGCCTCCCTACCCATAAATTTTTCATTTGCATGCAACCCAAATTTAAATGTATGAAAATTTACACAGGTCCGCGGTTGACTATTCAGATCGAGTTAGAACTGCCTTCCATAGGGTGACGGTTCGGTAGTTCTCACTTAAGGCGGGATATATACAACACAGCTTTGAGTCCTCCACGCCATCATGCTTATGGTTCCAATAGACTTGTAGTTTGTTTTCAGGATTTTCCTATGGAGCTTTCTATAGCTTTTTTGGGGATTTCCTATGAGTTTTCTCTCCATGAATTTGCTTTTTTGGGTTTCCTACAAATTTTCTTATGGAGCTTTCTACAGTTTTTTTGTGAATTTCCTATAAGTTTTCTTCACAGATTTGCTATTCCTACGAATCTCCTATGGATTTTTCTACAGATTTTCCTATGGATTTCTTGTGAGATGTTCTTCTTCGCTCTTTTGGTTTTCTCTTAGTTTATTACATAAGCTTCATACCATGCTTTCCCTGCATACACCAACACACACACATATGCTTGCTTGAGTTTAATTTACTAGCTTTGCTTTTTCCGCAACATATATTATTGTTTAGCATAGCTTTCTTGCCTTACTTTCCTGCATATTTTGAAATGTGAAAAAATGATCGAACCCTGCATGTTTAAATAACTCAAAGTTTAATCACCAACCAAAATAAACTTTCAACTTTAACTAAATTAAAATGACTCTTGGACGACTTGGAATCCCTCAGAAGAGGTAACTTATGTGTCGCCATAATCAACTTAAACATTTAATTAAAACACTAAGCCATCTCGATTTTAAATCTTCCAGAACACGATACTTTTCTCACCTCTTCAATTATCACTTCTAAAACTGAACCTGCTACAATGAGGAACGTGGAGCATGCAGCGTGGACAGCACGTCCATCTTCAACAGCAGAACATATCTGCATCAGCAAAACCTTTCTTTAGCATTAAACAACAATTCATAGGACTTCAAGGTAGCCTGCCTAATGCGGCCTAAATCCTCACTTGAACTTTTGGGGCTTTGCATTTAGTGCAATATAAGCCTCAACTAGCCTTAGGTTTCCGAGATTGTCATCTGATATGACATAAATCCTTCTATTTTCCAGGTTATTCACATAATCGATATCAAGTGAACGTAAGCTCTAATTAATTAAAATTGGCAGGATGAAACATAAACAATTCTTCCAAATTGGAGTCAAACAATAGGATAGATCGGGAAGTCACCAAGATATCCTCTTGGATCTATGACATCCCCTAGTTCTTCCTCCTTTGGATTCCTTACAATCAAATGTTTGAAAATTTGCACCTTTCACCTATTGGATTCTGATCATCATAATATCATTGAAAATTCCTTACCCCTTTGAAGTCGTAAAAATATATTTTCTAATCTTTATCGAAAGTTTTCTTAAGTAATTTTGGTTATCTAAGATGTAATTAACTATAGGGGCTTACCCTTATTGGAAACTAAAACGACCCCAGATTAATATAAACCCTAGTTAATCCTTTTGTATTAAATAGGGAAACATGTCAGACAACATAATAGGTTTTGTAGACCAAACAGATCTCATATTTGATTAGTTTATTTAACCAAGCCTCCATATTAAGCGATGTGCTTGTTCCTTGGGACAGATGCATAGCTTGATACAAGTTCCCATTTACTTAAAGTATGAAATCAGTTTGATTTCACATTTTAAAATTAAAATTATATTTTTAAATTACATATATATATATATAAATTGGAAGTCCCTCCGAAGCGAGAGACGGGATTTCGATTCCGGCGGCAGATATCTTCTACTTTATGACCTATTTTAAAATATAAGTTAAAATTAATCGACATTAATGAAGTTCAAATTAATTATACCATAATTGAAAAAAAGTTATTAACAACAGTATTTACATTTGAAAATTTTAGATCAAATTTAATTGGAACCAAATGTGTGGTGCATATAGATCATTGTGCTATTAAGTATATAATGAAAAATAAGAATGCAAAACCATGAATGATAAGATGTATTCTTCTTTTACAAAAATTTGATTTTGAAATAGTAGATAGAAAGGGAGCTGATAAGCAAATTGTTGACCATCTATCCAGGCTTGAATATGAAAAGTCATTTTGTTCTGAAAGAGAAATTAATGAACATTTTCTAGATAAAAAATTGTTCGATATTAATGAGTGGCGTGTTCCATAGTATGCAGACATTGTGAACTTTATTGTTAGTAAAATTATACCATATGGTCTGAGACACCAACAAAAGAGGAAAGTTTTATCTGAAGCTAAGACTTATTTTTGGGATGACCTATTTTTATATAAACAGAGAAATGATATAATTATTCAAAGATGTGTGCCTTTAGAATAAACTTTTAAAATTATCCAAAAATGTCATGATTTTGATTTTGGAGGACATTTTGGTGTTGATAAAACAACATACAAAATTTTACAATATAGATTTTATTGGCCTACTATCTTTAGAGATGTTAACGTTTATATTAAAATTATGATCATTACAATGTGTAGTAATATTTCTAGAAGAAATGAGATGCCCCTCAATTATGTTTTGGAATTTGAAATATTTAACATTTGGGAATTAGATTTCATTGGACCATTTAAACCATCTTTCAGAAATTTATATATATTGTTAGCAGTAGACTATGTATCTAAATGGATAGATGCTATTGCCTTACCTCAATGTGATGCTCAAAGTGTTGCAAAGTTTTTAAGAATGAATATCTTTGTAGATTTGGAATGTCAAGAGTGATCATAATTGATTAGGGAAGTCATTTAAAAAATGCGATAATAGAGAAATTAATAAAGAAATATTGTATCAATCATCAAATTTTTACTGCTTATCATTCTCAAGCAAGTGGTTTGGCTTAAGATTCCAATCAAGAAATTAAAATAATTTCAGAAAAATCTATAAATCCAACAAAAATGGATTGGTCAGTCAAACTTGATTATGCTTTGCGAGATTATAGGACTGCATATTGAACTCCTATAGGAATGTCCCCATTCGGGTTAATATATGAGAAAGTTTTTCATTTACCAGTTGAACTTGAGCATAATGCATATTGCGCTATTAAGGAATTTAATTATAATTTGAAGGATGCTGGTGAAAAGAGATTATTGCAATTAAATGAGCTGTAAGAAATAAGGATTGAATCTTATGAGAATACTAAGATTTATAAAGATAAGGTGAAAAAGTGGCATGATCGGAAGATTCATACAAAAAAACTTGAACCAGGGCAACAAGTTTTGCTTTAAAATTCAACATTGAGGTTATTTTCAGGCAAACTTAAGTTCAGGTGGATGGGTCCATTTATTATGATAAACGTTTATCGCTATGGAGCTGTGGATATCAAAGATCCTAAAACCCAGAAATCATTCAAAGTGAATGGTCATAGACTAAAACCCTATTTCTTAGGGGATCAAACTAAATTGAATGTTTTTTTGATGTTGCGTCGCCTAGAATAATCACTGGGTACATCACGCTGACAATGTAAAACCAAGCGCTCTGTGGGAGTCAACCCATAGTTATTGGTGTGCTTTTGTTTTTAATATTATGTTGTTGTGTTTGTTTTAGAGAATTGTGGTAGTAATTTAAATATGTTGCAATAATTTTAAGACCTTTATTGATGTCTTAGATGTGTTAGAACGACTTTTTAGACGTTAAGCTGCCCTGTGCTAAAATGAGCATTAACGCTTAAGCACCCATATTTGGTGCTTAAGTGCCCATATTTGGCGCTTAAGCATGGGAGTTAAAAACATGCCTAAATAATGTTCTAGAAGAATTAAACGTGGTAATGTGGCCTTGAACGTTATTTGGTAGTTTTTAAACATGGGAAGTGGGTTAGGCTCTTCTAAAGTCTATAAATGGCATTAAAATGAAGAGAATTTTGCCCCTCTCCAAATTTTCATTCTAAAGTCTAAGGGAAGAGATATTTGAGTTCAAAGAGGTATTTAAGTTAGCAAAAATGTCTTCTTGGGAAAATGAATTGAAGAAAAAGGATGAGGCCATCAAGAAGAAGTTTGTAAGTCAAAGTGCGCAAGAGTTATACAATGGATTTCTAGTCGTCGGTATAGAAGGAACAGCAGAGAAGATTGAAAAAGTTGAGGTTGATGTGGCTTCAATTGAGGCAAAGTAAATGAAACTAACACACACTTAGCACATGTTGAATGGCAACTAAAAATGCAAATCAGTCATACAAGTTATATTGAAGAAGCGGACAAGGAGATGTATCTTAAAAACAAGTGGATTGAAGAGGATTGAATAAGAGTTCTTCATCATTGTCCGTTCTATCAAATCTATGTGCCAAATGGTTTAGAATGAGCAAATAAAGTCCAGGGAAATATTCCACCTAATGGAGAATGGAATTAAGTTCAAGAGTCTAGTTGTTTGTTTGTTGTTAGTGTTTGTTTGTTATAAGTGTTTGATGTTAAATTTGTCTTGCGTTGTGATGTATTTAGATGTTATCTCATCCAAAATCTTTTGGAGTGGAGATTAGATGTGTGAATTGTGTTTGTATTTGTTGAATATGTGAATGAGAGTGTTTTGTTTGTGTGAAAATTTCATGTTATTATGAACGAATCTAAGTTATGGAAAATTGCAAATTTTTTAGAAAGTGGAGAATGAAAGGGGAAGAAAATTATTATTAGAATTTATAAAGATCATTTAGGGGTGGTTGACTTAAGAAGATGTGCATTTAAATCAAAATTTAAATATATCAAAAATTGTGCACTGGCGCTTAAGCGCCAATACCCGCGCTTAAGCGCAAGCAAACCCTGGAGATAGGCGCCTAAGCATCGAAACAGTAGTACTTAAGCATGGGTTCACAAAAACCAGTTCGCAGACGGTTTTAAGTGAAATTTTGAGTTAGAAACCACCATTTTTACCCAAAGAGTTATCTTCTTCCTCAGGATTTCACGATTTTTTACTTAGGGCATCCCCAAAAGTGAAGAAAACATGGAGGAATTGAACCAATTTTGTTGGATTTCTTATCAATATTAGAGCTTCTCTTTTATGAAAAATGTTTTGATTTTCACCATAGATTTGGAGTTCATTATGGAAAATCCAAAATTTACTATTCATGGTAAAAATTTGATGAAATTTGATGGATTTTACATGGAAAAGTGAGTTTATGCTTTTAGAAGTTAGATCTAGTGAGTTTAGGTTGATTTTCAAACTTATTATGAATTTTGTCTGATTTTTAGAAGTGACACCAAGGATGAGGAGGAGAAAGGGGAAAGCTACTTTTGATCCAAGAAAGTTTGTAAGTTTGAAAGCTCATGATAGTTACACTGATGCGATGCAGTCGAGGAAATTAATTTTTGGGCATTGTTTCAAGAATTCATGAGGAGAAGTGGAAGACTTGATTATCCACCAAAAGTGGGATCAGTTCTATTGTTTTTCTAATGTTTCTATGATTTATATAGTTTAGGAGTTCTATGTTAATCTCCCTGAAGCAGAGGATGATCAGATGATGGTGAGAGGAAAATCAGTAGCATTTTCCCCTGAGGTAATAAATTCGTTTTACCACCTGCCTTTGGGTACCTTTTTTTATGCTAATTAAAATCATACGGAGGAGGAGTTAGATGAAATCATATCTTCATTAACTGCGCGAAGAGGATTATGGAAATTACTAGTGGAAGAAGAGTAAATTTTCCTACATCGAAAATGGATGCCACGACGAAAGCATGGCACTATTTTATTTCTGCTCGTCTACTCCCTAGGAACCATCTTAGTGAAGTGACCAGAGAAAGAGCTACATTGAATTATTGCATTCAGCAGTACAAGCCGATTGATATTGGATCTCTGATTTATCAGGTTATCACCAGTTCTGCCAAAGTTGCCACGAATGCAGGTTTGGGATTCACATCCTTAATCTTATCTTTATGTGAGCAAGCTGGTGTGAGACTTGATATTTTGGAGGAGAGTCTACAACCTCTAAAGCCTATTACTAGTGTGAATGTGAAGTCCTATTATGAGCATTCTATTTTTGGTCGGAGAGGTGGATTTTTTAGAAGTTCTAGTGCTTCTACATCGCATGCTTCTACTTCTCGTGCATCAACATCCCATGGCAGATTTGCAGTCTAGATTTGTAGACGCAATTAATGCATAGGAAGATGGACAACATCAACTATACAGCGGATAAGGTATTGAATTTAGAGAATTATGTAGATCATATTGATACTTACATGAGAAGGCATAGTGATCATGAAAAAAAATACAATACATATTTGGAGAAACTCATTCAAGGTGATCAAAGTGTAGTATTTCTTTCATATCCACAGTACCCTCATTATGATTCTACAAGTTTCTGGGATGATGATGATGATGAAGATGATGATGATGGAGAAAAGGATGAGGAGTGAATGGATTTTGTTGTGTATTTGAACTCTTTTTTTGTTATTATTGTTTAGACTACTATTTAGTATTTGTTGTGATAAACATTGGTGATATTATGATTTGTAGTTATCTTTTATTTTATGTGGTAGTAGTTGTGTGAACTCTGTTATTTGAAGTGTATTTTGTTGGGTTATGTTTAACTTATTCCTACTGCTTTAGGAAAGTTTAGAATAGAGTTAACTTTTATTTAAAATTTTATGTTTGAATTTCAATTTACTACCATATATTTTCTTTCTATTATGGTTATGATGTCATGTTAGTTTGTGTGATCTGCTTTTATGTTATCATCAACTACATAGAAGTCTTTTGAATCTCATATATAGTAAAATCAAAATGAAATTTGATCATTTTACTCCTGTTTTTATTTTTATTTTTTTGTACTTGTATATTTAGGATAAGAGAATCCCTGTAAGCATAATGTTTTAATTTTTCATTCCTGTATATGTATATTATATGCTAAAATGTTTAATTTTATTAAAAATTTAAGTTTGGGAGGGGAGATGAAAAACCAATTTTCAAAACTTGAAATTTATTTTTTCTCAAATATGCTACAAATAAATTTGATTTTTATTAAGAAATGATTATGTGTATGAAGTTATATTAGGATAATAAAATTTTGAATATAGAAATGAGTAAGAGAATTTAGTTAAAACCTATAGTGATGATGAAAGTTTTGAAGTTAAAAAACTTTCTTAATGAAGAGATGTTAAATATGGTGTAACTATCTTTACTACGAGATGTTGTATTTTTGAAAATTATAGAGAATTAGACATTTATCTTTAATTCTTAAATTTCTTTTATTAAAAGTGATTTTCGAAACTATTATTATATTTTTAAGTAAAGGATATATCAAACATTTACTTTAGGAAAGGAAGTGTGGAATTCAAAATCATTAAAGGCCTATCCAAATATAGTATGTCTCGTAAAAAAAGAGAAAAAAAAAGAAAAGAAAAGAAAAAGAAAAAGAAAAAGTGAAGTTCATTATGTGAAAACAATATGGGAGGAGAAGCTTGAAGATTAGTGCCTAATCAAAAATTGGTTCCACATCTAATATTTTTAATGCATAGGATTTGAGAAACTCCTAAACTTAAGAATATAATAAGTATAATTATTTGTAATGAAATTTTTTAAGTAAAGAAGAAAAAATGTCTAAGCTCTATATTTGGAAAATCTACAAGTATTTCTGAATTAGGAGCTCATATAATCATAATTTTTCACTTTAGATATTTTTAATTAGAGATTTCTAAACTTTAACTTGGTCTTATTTACTAAAGTTTTTTCTAAATTGTAATACTACATTTCTAAAACAAAATTTTAGAATCTCCTAAAGAAACTCATTCACATAATTTTCTTACTTTGGTTTTGAATAATTGCAGTGTCACTTGAGGACAAGTAACATTTTATGTTTGGAGCAATTTGATATATCTATAATATATAATATTTTTGTACACTTTTTAAAACCTATTTTTTATGATATTGCACTTTAATGGAAGTTATTTTTGTGTTTTATTTCAGGTACAATTAAATGGACAAAATATGTCAAAAGGAGTGAAAAATTATCGAATTTAGAGCAAAAATGAAGAAGGTGTTAAATTGAACTGGGGCCCCTAAGCGCCCAGATCTGGCACCTAAGCACCAGCAGATAGAGATGGTTGTGCCTAAGCGCCAAAAATCACGCGTTTAAGCTCAAGGTAGTTACTATGCAATTTCAAGAATTTTTGGTGAATTTTGAAGGAGATTTTGAAGCAACTTTGGTACAAATGTGGGTATTTGATAAAGGGCACCAAAAGAAATTCAAAAAGCTCCTGAAAGGATGCATCTTTTAGGAAGATTCATTTAATATGGACACATTTTGTAGAGAAACTATGACACCTTTTGAGAAAATATAAAGGAAGGACTTGAAGAGAATTTTAAAGAGGCTGAATAGTGTGTGTAGAGAGTTAGAAAAGACTAGTTTGAGTAAGAAGTTGTAGGATTATCACTTAGGGTTTCATCACACTTATCTCATTCCTAGTGAAACGAAAGGTGGGTAGAGATTTTTAAGTAATAATCCATTATTTTAGAGAGATCTTAACACTCTAGGGTTGGGCGATCAGTCTTAGGGAGACTTGTAAGAGAAAGGAAGAGATTAAAAAGGAACTTCAAGAGTTTCGTGGAGAGAAAATTGAGATAAGTTTTTATCTTTGTACATCATTTGGTTTTAATTGAGACTTCTTGTGTTTCTACATGATTTCTACTTTTAAAATTAATTTTTGTTGTGTTTTCTCCATATATTCTGAGTAGTTTTCTTTATCTTTTTCCTTAAAATGAAATGTAATTAAGATTTGGATGGATGTTGTGGAAGTATTGATCTTTCATGCTGGAATAAGTTGTGATGATTTAATCATTGCACTTAATTTACTTCTCAATCTGACCAATTAGGATGTTAACATTTGTTGACAGTATTGTCTCAGCCAACTATTGGTAGAAATCACATGAAATTGTATGGATGAGAAAGTAATTCATATAATTTTGTGCAAATAAATAAGGAAATGTACTTTGATGGGTGTAGAATTAGAGGAAGTTAGGGTAACAAACTAAAGCCCCCAATTTGGTTTATTATTTTAGGTTTTGATACGAGATGTTAGCCCCCAGATAAAAGGAAAGCAGGGAACTCTAGAGTGAGAGCTAGTGTCTTCCCTACCTAACATGTCTTTAAAACTATTCAATCTTTAAACTAGCCAATGTTCTTTATAGTATCTCTACTAAGGGTAAAGAATAATATTGCTCCTATTTGGCACAACATGTTTTGAATACTTCCACAATCGAAATTCATGATAAGGAAAAAGTTATTTTATTTATACTTCTTTTATCTTAAAAAGATCTCATTATAGTTAGTTAATTGTTTACTTTATTTCAAAATATAAGAAAATACCAAAAAGAATCACATTTTCAATTTTTTGATATCTTAAACTATTTAAGTAAGTATATTTTTATAAATAGATTGTGTGATCTAATTCCTTATTATAAATTTTCAAAATTCCATATGAGTTCGATATTTTGGGGCTTAATTAGAAAGACTATATTACTTGATAACGACACGTATGCTTGCGTAGAATCCCTAAATTTAAATATAATTATCGCATTCTTATTTACATCAGAATCAAATTTTTTGTGTCGTTGGAAAGAAGGAAATTTTATTAAAGGAGAATAAAATATTATAACATAAATATATATAAATCATATCACCACTACTAGAAATATCTTGGGGATCAGTAAGACTGCTTTTAAAATTTTATATTCTAGATTTTATTAGCCTACACTGTTTAAAGATGTTAATAAATATGTTAAAACTTGTGATTGATGTCAAATAATAGGTAATATTTCTAGAAAAGATGAAATGCTTTTAAATTTTCTATAGAAGTGGAAATTTTTTATGTATGGGGTTTGGACTTTATGGGACCATTTTTACCATCTTCATGAAAGATTTATATTTTATTAGTTGTGGATTATGTTTCTAAATGGATTGAAGCCATAACTTTAATTGTGATGCTAACAGTGTTTCAAAATTTCTAAATAAAAAATATTTTTACTAGATTTGGAATGCCTAAAATGATCGTTACTGATGGGAGAAGTCACTTTAAGAATTCTAGAATTGAAATATTAGTTGGAAAATTTGGAATTAAACATAGGATTGCCACAGCTTATCACCCCCAAACCAGTGGATTAACAAAAGTATCAAATCGTGAAATTAAAAGAATTTTGGGGAAATTTTTAAATCATAAAAGAACTGATTGGGTTGATATACTTAATTCTACATTATGGACTTATAGGACCTCTCATAAAAGTCCTATAGAAATGTCTCCATAGAGGCTCATATATGGAAAAGCTTGTCATTTTACTTGTTAAATTAGAACATAGAGCTTATTTGGTGATAAAAGAATTTAATTATAATTTAAAGGATGCTGGAGAAAAGCGATTATTACAATTAAATGAACTCGAGGAAATAAGGAATGAATCTTATTAGAATTTATAAAGAAAAGATGAAGAATCTGCATGATCAGAAGATTTTAAGAAAGAATTTTGAGCCTAGACAAGAGTTTTTATTATATAATAATTGAATGAAATTGTTTCCTAGAAAACTTAAGTCCAGGTGGATGGGGTCATATATTGTGATAAAAGTTTATCTTTCCGGGGCTGTAAATAGAAAAGATTCAAAGACTAACATGATATTCAAAGTAAATAGACAAAGATTAAAATAATACATTGGAGGAAACAATACTTATTTAAAAGAAACTCTGATGCTGAGTCAATCCAAGTAAAACATTTGGATAAGTTGGGTTGATGACGTTAAACTAAGCGTTTTGTAGGAGGCAACCCATAATTTATTAAGTATAATTTAAGTTATGTTTATTTGTCATTATATCGTGACCATCCATTACTTTTATAACAATTATTTAACACCATTTAAGGACCTATACATGATTGGAATCTGAAGAAATTTGACGATAGGTGAATCGGTGTTCACTAGGATACTGGCGCCTAGGCGCCAGAATTGGCGCCTAAGTGTCAGAGACCTGTGATACTGGCGCCTAGGTGCCGCTGTTACTGGACATGGAAAAAACAACCCTAATGTAATTTTTTCCATTTCTTTCCCTATAAACCACCCTATGTTCGTCCCATTCACTAGATCTACCATTTTTACAACTAGAGAGAGGAGAATTGAGAATGATTTGAGTTTTACTTGCTTCATTGGAGAGTAGAAATAATGGAATGAAAAGCAGAGATAAGAATTTGCATAAGGATGCTCAAACTTATTTCAATGGTTACTTAGCGCTCAGTTTGGAGAAGATAATAATCAAATTGGCTATGATTGTAGAGGAGTTGCTACTTCTGAAGAACAAGATCCATGAGATGTAGCACCAATATGAGCACTTTGAGTGGCAAATGAAGCTTCAATCAAATCATTTGATAGGTTTTGAAGATTATCAGGTAACTATGTATAACAAAAATTATTGGATTGATGAGAAGATAACCATGGAATTTCCTCATACCCCTTTCTTTGATACCTTTGTTCGTAGTGTCTTAGCATGTGAAAGGGGGGATGAAAGTTCAGTTAACAATCATTAAAGTCTAGAATTGATCTAGTGTGCTGTTTAATTGTGATTTTTTCAAGTATCACCAGATCTACCATTTTTACGACCCGAGAGAGGAGAATTGAGAAGGATTTGAGTTTTACTTGCTTCCATGGAGAGTTGAAACAATGGAATGGAGAGTGGAGTTAATTTTTTGTATAAGGATGCTCAAACTTATTTCAATGGTTACTTAGCACTCATTTTTGAGAAGATGATAACAAATTAAGAAAGATTGAAGAGGAGTTGCTACTTCTGAATAACAAGATGCATGAGATGTACCACCAATATGAGCACCTTGATTGCAAATGAAGCTTCTGGTCATTTGACATGTTTTGAAGATTATTAGGTAACTATGTATAGCAAAAATTATTGGATTGATGAGATTACGGTCATGGCATTCCCTCGTACCCCTTTCTTTCATACCATTGTTCGTAGTGCCTTAGCATGTGAAAGGCGGGATAAAATTCAGTTAACAATCATTGAAGTCTAGAAATGATTTAGTGTGTTGTTTAATTGTGATTTATTCAAGTATTGGATATGTTGTGTGTGACTTCATGTTGAAGTTATTTAAGTGTTAAATTTGTGATTTTTGTATGGTAGTATGGTGTTTTTCTATATTTGATAAACTGATAATTGAATATCTGAAATGAAATAGTGCTTATGTTAAATCTTGTGTTAGAACGATGGAATTAATCCTGAATTGGAAATTGTGGTTAAAAAATTGGAATTTATAAGATGCTTGGAGAATGTTAAATGTGAAATAGAATGTTTATTTATTAAACAAAATATTTTTATGGTGAGTTACCTGTTTTGGTAAGATTAAAAATCTTTCCTTAAAAAAAAAATTGAATCTGGCGCTTAGGCGCCAGAACTGGTGCATACGCGCTAGCTTCTGCATAGCATGGCACCTAAGTGCCAAAAACAACACCTAGGCGCTAGTTCACCTAAACTGGACGAAACTTGCTATTTTCACGATTTAAGCCAAGCCGATGCCATTTTTGTCACCCAAGCTTCACGTTCTTCCCTATTTTTAGCAAAAATCCATCCTAGGGTTCCTTTTAGAGCTTCAATCTTCAAGTTTCTTGGCTCAAAATCACCAGATTTTATCATCTCAAAGTTAGATCAACATTTTGGTGTATTTATTCTGTGATTTCACACTTGATTTTTCTTTCTTGAGAAGGGATTGAAAATTTGAAAATTTTGATATTTTAGTGAAAAATCCATGGATTTATGTTTCGTTTGTTTGAAAACCCTTATAGAAAGCCATCTATCTTAATTCTAAATTTTGTTTGAATTTTTCTTCAAAATTTTAGATGGCTTCTAAAGCTAAGTGAGGAAAGGAGAAGGAGGTTTTTGATAGAACAAAATTCATTAGCGTTAATGTGCAGATTTGTTAGAATGAATTTGCTACTACGAAAAAATTCATGACAGAGCAAAGTTTCTACCGCCCCGGTGGAGCTGTAGAGAACATTATTACGGAACAACACAGGGAGACTTTTGTTATTTCACTACCATTACCTTCATAGCAATGGTATGAGAATTTTATGCAAATTTGACTAAAGCAGATGATGATGAAGATTTTGTTCGGGGCATAGGAGTTGAGTTTACTACGGAGCAGATTAATGAATTTTATGGTTTACTTTCTATTACTGGTTGCTTTTATTTTGAGTTTACTCCTTCTGAGGCTGAGCTTGAAGAGATTATTTTTTATTTGACTGATGGAAGTGGAGCATGGAAGGTTAGAAATGATAAAAAGGTGAATTTTCCTTTTCCATGCTCAATGCTACTTCTAAAGCTTGGCACTATTTTGTTTCTGCCTGCCTCCTTCCTAAGAAAGGGCTATTTTGAATTATTGCATTCAAGAGATGAAGCTGATACACACTGGATCAATTATTTTTTAGGCTATTAGCTTTTTTGCGAGGACTAGTACTACTTCAGGTCTAGGCTTTCCATCTCTTATATTTTCTATATGCAAAGATTTTGGTGTGAAATTTGATCATTGGGAGGACTAGTTGAAGCCTCTAACGGCTAATGGGAAGGCTAAAGTTGATATTTATGAACAACATAGAGGGAGAGACCTGATGCACCTCTACTTCTAGACCCTCTACCTCTAGACCTTCCACTTCTACTTCTACTAAATCTCCCCCAAATTTTTGGAATACAATGTGTGAGAGATATTTTGAGCACTAGAGTGAAATGTTTTTTATGCAGTGTTGGATGGATGATATGGACAAAAATTTTAATCATATGGCTGATTTTATTAGTAGGAAGAGTGACTGATGCTGAATATGATGAAACATTGGTTAAGTTTATAAACGGATATTAGAATGTGGGGTTTCCAACATGCCCTAAATTTGCACCATATACAGTCTCAAATTCTGTAGATGATGATATCTCATTTCACTTTGATGAGGATGATAATACTAGAGATGAGTAGGCTTCAGGACATTTATGTTGTGTATTTGTTTTTCATCACTTATGTGTGAACCTCTTATGTATGATTTTGATTACTGATTAGTGTCGTTTTCTTATTGGAATTCTTACTTTTTGCACCTATTTTATTTTTAAATTGCATGTGTTAGAGTAGTGTTTTACATTGCAAGCCTTCATGTTATACTTGTTTTGACTTTAATTGATTACTACTCTGCACTTTCTTTTTTTGTACCTGTATTATTCTCCTACATTAAATTTTTAAATTCTTTCTTTCTTCCTGTTTATTAAAAAACTAAATTATTTTAAATTAACTAAAAATTTAAGTTTGTGGGGAGAAAGAAGAAAAATTATTTTTAAAGCTAAACCTTATTTGTCCTAAGTAAAATATATTTTATGAAAAATTATTTCAATATAACATATGATATGTTCGAATAATTTAAGATAACTATACTTTTAAACTTATAATGATATAGTAAACTAGGTAAAGATTTCTAATAATAAAGATTAATTCTGGATTTGAGATATTTAGTGTAAGATTATAAGGTTATGATTTTACTATTTAAAATAAAGAAAATTGTATTTTTTTTAAATGTTAAAGATCTTGAATGATTATTTGAAAAGAAAGAATTGAGACTTTATGAAAAATCTTTTTAAAGTCTAATACATATTTATCAATTAAGGAAATGTAGATATTTTTTAACTTTAAGAAGAGGATAGTGGAGTTAAAAATCATTAAGGCTATCTAGATATAGTAATCCTCACATAAAAAGAAAGAAAAAGGATAGAAAATGATCTTGAAAGAAAAGAAGAGAAAGATCAAAATTAAAAGAGAAAAATAAAAAAAGGAAATATGTGATGAGATGCTTGAGGAGATGCCCAAATTTAGCTTCATTTAAATCAACTTAAATTGAGAACTTAAAAATATTTCTAAGCTTATTTATAAAGTATTAGCACCTTTACTAGTAAAGTTCTCATGAAATTATTTTTCTTATAATTCTTTTAAGTATTTTTAACATATCAAATTACAATTATTCTTGAAATAAATAGAAAATTAAAAGTCTTAAACTTGACTACTAAATATTTTATATTCTTGTTTTAAACTATGCCATTAAAAGTTTTTCTAAAGTTTTACTATAATATTTATAAAACAAAAGTTATAGAAATCTTAAAACCCAATACCATAAGTTGTATTCTTCTTTTATTTCTATAGTAAGAAAGGTTAACTAAGGGCAAGTAATATTTAAGTTTGGGGGAATTAATCCACTTTAAAATTACTTATTTTTAATGTACAATTTATGCTTAATTTTTAAGGATATCATTCTTTAATGAAAGGTTTTTTTTTTTTTTTTGTTGCGGGTATAAGAAAAAGAGTTTAAGAATGAAAATGTACAAAAATACATCAAAAAGGAGCAAGAATGGGCTTAAAGGAAGAAAATGGCAAACCAGCAGTTTTGGCACGTAGGTGCCAGATGAGAAACTGACTAGCACCTAGGCACGACAGTTATTTTCTAGAAGATTAAATGAATAGGACCGAATTTTGAAGAGGTGTCTGAAGCAACCCTTGGTCATTTTCGAAGCTTTATACACAAGGATTAATTATAAAGCCTAATGGAGTCGTTTTAAAATCGTTTTATAGTCATTTCACATATAGTCGAAAATGTGTGTGTACTGAGTTCTTTGAGAGTCTTTGTAAATTCTGAAGTTTTGAGTCTTTTAAGTGTTCGTGGAAGTCGGTAATGTCAGAGAACTTCAAAGGATAGTCTTGGGAAACATTCCAGATAAGTATTTGTAACTTCGTTCTTAAGCCTTGTACATTGGATTTGAGTTTTGTAAATATTTTTTATTTTGTTAATATAATGCTTTACATGTAGTTTTCTTTTCTTTCTTCTTACAATATGAATTAATTAAGTAAAAGGTTTAGATTTTGTTTATAACTTTTTTTTATTCATGGAAATTGTGATGATATTTTTACTGGATCTTCATTTACTTTATAAATCGGCAACTTATATTATTAAAATTTGTGGAGAAAACTTATAGACCCGAAAGGGCTAGGATTTCCTACTATCACATTTCACTTTGGAAAGAACAGTGGTGATCTTTTGAGGGGGAGTGCTAATAGATAGGGGGATAAGATTTAATGGGCATAGAATTTATGTTTCTAGAGAGGCAGGCTAGATTCTTAGAAATTTGGTCTAACGTTTATAAAAAGGATCACTGTCAGGTCCTATAGAGAGGGCACGGTGGAAAATCTAAGTGTGAGATACTAGAACCTACCCAGCACTACTATACATGCTTGCAACAACCTTTAGATTAGCCAATGTTCTTTATAACACTTGACTTAGGGTGAAGAATAGGTATGCTCCTATTTTTCACAATACCTTATTTTAAGTTCTAAACATTTGAAATTCTCTACTTATTATGAATTATTTGTAAGGAGAAAGTTGCTTTTATTATATTGCTTAAATAACTGCATTTACTTTTTCTTGTATTTATAGAAATTAGTAAACTTGATTTCACCTTTAATATTTTCTTTGATATTTTTAAATTAAACTTCTTTTAGGTATTTTGAGCATTAAATCTATTTTTGTTCTTAATTATTCCTCGTGGGATCGATACTGGGGTTTTTATAGAAAATCCTATATTACTTAAAATGATACGTATACTTGCGTAGTACCCCTAGTGAGAAAACTAATTTTTTTAAATCTAATTATTTTACATTCATTCGCACTAGCCGCTTAATTAAAATTGGTTCAAGATTTAACATTTTAAGGAAATTAAATATCGGTATACTTGCGGGTTGGGTCACTTATCACTTACCAGTGGAATTAGAGCATAAAGCTTACTCAGTTGTGAATGAATTTAATTATAATTTGAAAGACGCTGGTGAGAAAAGATTTTTGCAATTAAATGAGCTCGAGGAGATTAGAAATGAACCTTATGAAAATGCTAAAATTTGTAAAGGAAAAATAAAAAGTTGGCATGATTGGAAGGTTTTAAAAAAAGATTTTGAAATGGATAATGTAAGATTGAAATTATTTTCTAGAAAACTTAAGTCCAGGTGGTCAGGGTCATTTATTGTAACAAAAGTCTATCCATTTGGTGAAATTGATATTACGGACCTAAAAGTGGGAGAGCTTTTAAAGTTAATGAACTAAGACTTAAACGTTATATAGGTGATAACAGTCCTATGATTATTCAAATCTTAATGCTAGGTAAATTGGAGTAAAATATTGGTTTCGTTAGGTTGAGGATGTAAAACTAAGCACTTCTTGAGAGGCAACCCAAGGTTTTTTTATGTTTGTTTTTGTTGTTTATTGTCTTTTTGTTATTTATGTTTTTTTTCTGGCTTGAGTGTAGTGTTTGTTGTCGTGTTTAAGATGGAGTTGATTTGCTTATAGTTTGTATGTTAGGAGTGTAACGATTCCTTGCTTCTCATGGTGTCTAAGCTCAAAAATTTTGTTTGGTGGTAATTGGACTAACCAGTTCACTACAACTCAGTTCTCAACCAAAAATGAGAATTTAGCTAAAGACATATTGAGTTTGGACATTGGATAGGTCCATCGAGGTTCTAGTAATTCCTTTATCTGACCTTGTAGTCATCAGAAGGGTTTAATAAACTAAGATGCTGGTGAACATGTGGATGATCTTTTCAGTATTCTTATTATCATTATAAGTGCATATCTTATGAAATGAGGTGCAACCAGAGGTTGGTAATACATAAACAATCTTATGAGGGACAATCTTATTACCTAAAAGCACCCATTTGATCTTTTGATGGTGATTTTGTCAGAAATTGGAAGACTGAAAGGAGATGTGTTGAGTAGGAGGATGAGTTAGCTCTTTTAATTTGTTGTGTTTGTGAGTGTGTTGGAGCAGATGAGAGTTGAAGGAGAACAAAAATTTTGAAATTTAATAGTCCAAAATGAGATTGGGCCGTGCTAATTATATATATTCATCTAAGATGAGGTGGTGCATATTTAATAAATTTATTTAATCTTAAAAAATAATTTTAAAAATAGCATTGGCGCCTAGGCACTGAACAGGGTGCTTAAGCGCCAAGGCATCAGGATTTTTTTAGACTTGAAGGACCTGCCTGGCTTATTTTGCTTCGTTGAACCTCCTTGCTTCATCTTCTTCCCCGGTGTGTTTGATAGCTTCCTATGGTTTTAAGATCTGGGATCCATCTTGCTTCTTAGGGCAAAAATCTTATGGATGTTATCTTCTCTAGGTATTATTCAACCCATATGCTTGTATTTTGATCCTTTAGCAATGGATTTCTTCTACATTATGGAAATTTCTGGGATTTTGTAGAAAATGATGGAGAAGAAGAGGAAATCCATGAAGAATGTTTTTTTAGCTATAAATTTGTGCCTAGAAGCCCAAGTAATATATATTTGTGATTAATTTCTTCATTGGTTAGATTTTTCCTACATTTACATGGCTCCTAAAATGAAAGGGGGAAAATAAAAAGGTGTTTTCGATAAGAAGAAATTTGTTAGATGGAAAGCTTAAGAAATAAACAGTTAATTTTTGGTATCAAAGAAACTTATAGCGGAGCGACGTTTTGTTAACCTAGGGGGAACAGTTGAACATTTGAATGTATGTCGACACTGGGATACATTCTGGTACACTATTAATGTAGCAGTTTTTTCCATTATGCATGAGTTTTGCACAAATCTCCCTGATGTTGATGATGATTCAGTGTTTGTGAGACAGAAAAGAGTTGAGTTTACACCCTCTCGCATCAAAGAGATTTACAAATTAATTGATGTCTCAGACTATTTTTATGCATGATTTGAGCCTACTGACACACATGTTGACCTCATTTTTGATGAGGTCTTCTCTTCTCTCTTTAGTACTTAGGATCTAGCCTTAGGCTTTTCCTTTGACCATCTTAGAGTACTAGAGATGGGACCCACCACTTAGAAATTTCAAACCACTTCTTAACTCCCTGCAAACTCCACAAACTTGACTGTAGACCCCTAATCACTAGAGGGTTGAAATCGAATGTGGAAGTTTAAAGGATGAGTTCTATAGGACTCTTTGGCCTTGAGGCCGCCACTGGTGGCTCAGTGCAGTGAAGGGCTGACTTACACACACACTACATTTATACACTACACTTTCACACACTTCTTAAAAACACACCCATACCCGACTTGACCTCCGACTCATGTAGGTGATTCACATGGATGGTCCTTAACCACTAAGTCCTTGCGTAGAGGGTTAGGAACAACATAGTGAATGCCTCAAATGAGTCCCTTCATGGCTCATATGGGCTTGATATGGCTTCATGGCTCAACCAAAATGATTTCATTCCACTTACATCCACCCAATCCTCAATTTCCTAAATTTTCGATTTTTGACCCCGGGACCTACACTCGCTTAGCTACTCAAAACTCTTGAAATTACCCAAATTTTTGCAAAATTTCCAAATTACCCAAAATTCTCCAAAATAATTCCCAAACATTTCCACATCACTCAAATTGATCATCCATACCCAAAAATATCAAAAATTCCAAAAATACCTCCTAATACCCTCCAAATACCCAAAATACCCCTCTTGACCCAAAAATCCAAAAATTCAAAAAATTCCCAGAAAATTCCAGAAAATTTCAAATATTCCCAATTTCATTTTGTCCAACTACACCATGGGCCAATTTTGTCAATTTACCCTACTTTTGTCAAAACCCCCAATTTGACCCATTTTAACCCTAAGTGAACCCAATGTCAAACCAAACCTACACAATTGACCCAAATTCTAGTCTAATTTAATTATAAACTTCAATTCAACATTCCCAATACAAATCTAGACCAAATCCAAGTTCAATTTGATTGATATTTGGATCCAATTTCATTTTTGGCCTTAAAGCCCAATTTGGACCCATGACCCAAACCTAACCCAAACTCACCCACTTCAACTCCAATTAACCCCAAATCTTTTCTAAATCTTCCTTAACATTCCCACAAACAAAAAACTAACATGATTTGCCCAAAATTTAGACCCAAACCCCACTCAAATTCAACCCAAAGCTAAAAGGCCCATTTTTGACCTAAACCCGAACCTAACCCAAATGAGCCCAAACCCCAAAATCAAAGCCCAACCAAAGTCAAAACCTCTTTGAAACACTCCCATAAATATTTCTCAACATTAATTTTACATCAATTTCAACCCTAGCCCAACATTGGCCCAAGTTAGCCCAATTTGACCTACATTGGCCCACTTACCAAATAAACCCAAATTCGAACCAATTCGACTCCAAATCACACCAAATTGACTCCAAACCCTTCATAGAACATCCCTAAACCAATTATAACATTTATTTGACAAGGTCCTTCACAAAATCTTCACCCAAATGCCCATCCTAAAATCAAAAGCCCATTTCCCTTAAACTTTCCTAAAAGCCCACTTCCTTCGAATTCAAAAGCCCAAATTCATCCAAAGCCCACATGGCACTTCCCCTCATCATCCATTTAATCAAAATTGCCCCTAAGTTTCAAAGTCATCAATTAAACAATTCCAAATCAAGCCCCATATAAATTCCCATCAAAATTTTCTTAAATCCCTTTTTATGAAATTGACCCAAACTTTTCCCAAGCCAAATGGAGCCATGGATGAGCCATTCACAAGCCATATGAAGCCATGAAAGTTTGGCATGTGACCATGCCATTAATGGTAAAAGGAGGGGCTCCTTTCCTAATCTTTCATTAAGCCTTTTTAACCTTATCCATGACACACTCTAAACCATGTTTAGCCACCTCATCATGGATAGAGACCCCACCATTCTCTCTTGGGCGACCCAATCGATCCTCTCGGCCAAAATCGGGCCATGGGGAGGTGCACCCAACCCAAACCAATGGGTTGACCAAATTGAAGCCAAAATGACCCCTTCCCCATTCCATTTTAATTCAAAGCCTTTACACATGTCAAACTCCGATTGACTTCACCAACTTCAAGCCACGGACTCCACGACCACGAGGGTGATCCATGCCTGCACGGCCACCCGCTCGGGTCGTCGGAAAACTCCATGGCCGAGAAATGGGGAGGAGTCAAATTTTGGAATTCCACCTTCGTTGAGTCGCCCCATGCCCAATGGCCACCATGGCTGTTCTTCCCATGACTAGAGCAGGCTGATCCCGACCCTTGGCCATCCCCGTGAGGCTCTCCAGCCACCTCTATTTAAACCCGAGCCCCTCGCGGCCATGAGAGGAGAGTTGCACAAACCTTGCCGAAACTCGCCAAAATTGTTCTAAACCCTTCTCCACCCTTAGAGCGGTTGATCCCAGGTGTCGATTTGCCCTAATCCCCATCGACAAAATCCAATTTCTCAGCTGAAATTCCACCCAAAACCGGGACACTTCTCCACGGTGAGCCGATCCCCAAATTGATTGGTTCTACACCTTCACCGGACCGAGGGAAGGTGTCCACCGACAAACGCCCCATCTCCGGGCCACCCGGTTGCTCCGGCCTCCAAGCTTTGTGATCGGCCGTGGTCGAAATCCAACCTAGACAATTCACTGAGACCGGGAGACTTCATGCTGGAGCTTGCTAGGATCCGATCGAAGGTGCAACAACTCTCGGATCGAAGCCGCACTTCTGCGAGCGAAGGTATGAGCTAATTCTTCATCCCGAGCTTCGGAGATTCTCCATTTCAAATGCTTTAATTTCAATGCATGATAACCGTATAGATGTGTTCGTCTCTTCGAGACGAATCCATAGCAGCATAAGAACATGAAAATCCATTGAGTATCGAGTGAGATATTAGGGATTTAGTGTGGACGGCTCTCGGGTGAGGACACTTGGGGACGATGAACGGATGCGCGTCCATTTAATACACGCGCGAACGGACGGCCGGGATCGCGTCGGATCGGAAGACGGAACGATACGGCGGGCCCCGGGAGCGCGCGAGTCGGATGGCGGCGTCGAATGGGAGCGCGCCACGCGGCGTTTCGGAGCTGCCGAGGTTGACGCGGCGCCGCGTGGATAAATAGAAAATTAGGGATTTTTCGATTTATTTAATTCCCTAAACTTCAAAAATTCATAACTTTGTGTAGAAAAATCGGAAAAATAAAATAAAAATACCCTCTTGCTCGAGTGAACGAGAGGAGAATAATGTGGAAAAGAAATAATTTAATTTCATCAAGTATTTTATTTTTAATAATTTATTTACTCTCTGCATACATTTAATTCTCCATGCATTTATACAATTCACCATGGCATGAGACCATAGGGCTTTGAAGCCTCTGAATTTGGGAACATTCCACTGAATTTTCCAAAGTCGAGGCCATCCCTATGAAGAGTTATTGATTTTTCAAATTCATATTACTTGTTTTGAGTATTTTAATTCCAATAAATAGCATGTTGTGAATTAAATTCTAGGAAAATTTGGTGATGTTCCTTATGACCGAGAACACTAGGAAAAATAGGTTTTGAGTTTGTTCATTTAAAACAACCCTAATTGGCTTAAACACTCAAAATAGGTCTCTAATTAATTGAGCTAACCATACATTAAATTGACTTCAAATCAATTCTCCATTGACCTTTAGGATCAGAGGAACCTACCATAAAAATTTGAGGTCGATTGGACTTAGTTAGCTCTATTAATTGAGTTGATTAAGCCACTTAGTCATTTTAAACTTTAAAAATTCATAACCTTCAAAATATCTTACAAAAATTCACCAAATTGGTTTTGGAGCCTCTCTGATATTAGGGGAATCTAAGAAAATTAAAATTTCAATTTTCTAAAAAGTTGATTTTTAATATTATTTTAATATTTTTAATAATTAAAAATAATAAAAATCACAAAAATAATAAAATTCACCAAAATGTCACATTTTGAATTTTAATCACTTAGGAACAAACCCCATATTTTTCTTAGGTCTATTTAGTGAGATATTAAATTTTAAAGCTCTAAGGTAATTTTAAAATTAAAAAAAATGTATTTTCTAGCATTTTCACTAAAATAATTATAATAAATCATAGAAAAATCAGAAAATTGCAAAATTTAATTCTTTGATTTCCTTGATATCAGAGAGATTTTTGAAAAATATAAAATTCATTTTTTAACATTTATTTTATTTTAAAATCAATTAACACTCCAAAACTTAAAATAATTATAATAAAAATAATATAATTCAAAAAATCACCAAAATTGGTCCAAGTGGTCCTATGGTCATTAGGAATGTCCCTTAATTTTCTTAAGGACAGAAACTTCCTCTTGGTCATGTTATTAAATTTTCCTTGGAAATCTCTATTTTCTACCAAAAATAATTATATAAATAAATTAAATACGGAAAAATCACATTTTCTCCTCTCATGTCTTTATTGATATATGAGTGAAGTCACATAAAAATTTCAAGTTCATTTGAGTTCAATTTAGTGAGTTATGAAATTATTAAGCTTAAAGGGTAAAGTGGTAATTAAAATTTTTAATCCTTAATTAAAACTTTAGGTTTAATAAAAATTAACAAGTAAAATATTTGATCCTAGTCTGATTTGGATGATTGAAATTTAAATAATTAAAGGGTAGAAACCCATTAAACAATTTAAAATAATTAAACCTTAATTAAATAATTGATTAAATTTGGAAGAATAATAAAATTGGAATTATTAAAATAGGGATATTATAAGGAAGAGATTTATTCTTTAATTTAAAAATCCCTAAATTAATCATTTCATTAATATTTAATTCTTAATTAAAATGATAACTCAAATTCAAAATATTAAAAGACTTAATCATTAAACTAAAATTAAATTATTAAACTCTTTCAAAAATTTCAATTAAAATTAAAAATAAAATTAAATTAAAAATTAAATTAAATTAAGTAAATTAAATTAAATTAAATTAAATTAAATTAAATTAAATTAACTTAAAATAAATCAAATTAAATTAAAATTAAATCAAATCAAACTAATTTAATGTAACATCAAATCAAACTAAATTGAATTAAATTGAATAAAATTAAAACTCAATTAAATTAAATTAAATTAAATTAAGTTGAATTAAATATAACATCACCAAAGACATAAAGAATTCAAAATAAATCTAAAATAACTTGAACACTATTCCAAATTTAAACCCATTAATGGAAATTAAATCACAAACCATTTGAATACCGATTTACCCTCAAAAGCTTTAGTTATCATAACTCCTAAACAGAATATTAAATGAAATGTTACTTCACTTATAGGACATTCAAATATCCTAGTTCACTGAGCAAGATAACAAAACTTGAATCCCTGGACGATTAATTCATTTATATAATTAAATTCATTTGGACTTAAAACAATCCTAGAAATATTGAAAAGATGTTTAAGATTCTTCTTAAGCACTTCCTCGATATGATAGGATATTTATAAGAACAATTGAACTTAATTATTCTTTGATGAAGAAAATCGTCTTCAAACCAAAAACACAAGAAACCTAGACGTCATAGAAAATGACTAGCTATAGGATTAGGAATTTGGTAGAAAACCATAACCCTTACCTTAGCTTTACCTAGGAACTTGCTTAAATATTCTAATTGTGTTTTAAGTGCAGCTTGGAATGACGGGAAGACCCTCCGGGTACGCTTTTATTTTATTGCAATTTACTTTCACTGCAATTTACTTTCTTGCAATTTACTTTATTGCGAAATGCACTTTACTTTTCTTGCATGATAAAACAAGCTGTTGCATGAAAACCCACACCTTTAGGATAGTCCCTAAAGCCGAAACCAAAACTAAGTTAAAAGTTACTGCAAGATAAAATTCATCGCCACAACATTTCAAAATATAAAACAACTCAAAATTTAATCACAAACGAACACAAAACTACAATTACAACTAAATTAAAACGTCTCGTTGGATGATCGGGAATACCTCGGATGATGTAACCTACGTGTTGCTAACGGGATTTTCCACGGTCTAAATGAAAGTGTGGAACTCATTTAGTTGAGTTTAGCAAATTCATCTGGACTAAGTGAATCCGATAAAAATAATGATGCCGGAAGGATGGAACCGTGGGATCTTAACCGGTGTCGTTATAATCAACTTTAAGATTTGTTTTAATTAAAACACAAAAAAAAACACTTGGAAATTAAGACTTCTCAAACCAAAACACTTTTCTCATCCCCGATTTATGATTTCTAAAACTAAACCTCTGCGACAACAAGGAGCTAGGAGCATGGTGGGCGACACGGCCATCGTCATCGAGAAAACCCGAATCTACATCGGCAAAGCATGTCTTAGAATTAAATAACAAAGCCATAGGACTTCGAGGTAGTTTGCTCAGTGCGATATAAATCCTCGACTCTTCGTTAGGCATTTGCATTGCAAATTAAGCCCTAACCGGTCTTAGGATTCGGAGGTAGTCGTCGATACGACATAAACCCTCACATCTTCGAGGCTATTTGTATGATCATGTCATACGAATATAAGCCATAATTAATTAAAATTGGCAAGATCAAAACATTAAATAAACATTACGACTTTCCTAAATCTAAGCCAAACGATAGGATAGTCGGGAAATTACCGAAGTTCACTTCGAATCCGTAATTCCTCCTACCTTTCTTCCTTTGATTTCTCAAAACAAAATGTTCCAAACTTGATCCACTCCCTATTGAAATTCCAAAATTCAATCCTTTGAAAACTTAAACTTTGAAATTCTTGAGAGTAGAATTATTGATTATTATCGAGAATTTTCTTAGGTGATTCCCGTCACTTAAGATGTAATTAACTATAGGGGCTTGCCCTTATAGGGAATTTTAAAGAACCAGTGTAATATAAACCACTGTTTAATACTTTCATATTAAGCGGGGAATTTGTCGGCTTATAAAATTGGTTCGCGGACCAAACGGATGTCACAAATCTTCTAGTTTATCTAATCGAGCCCCACCGTCGAGCGGTGTGTCTATCCTTAGGGATAGATACACGGTTTGTGGTGCGGTGCTCGTTTATATAAACTATTTAGGATGTGAGATCGGTTTGATTTCATATCTTAAAATCTTCAAATTTAAAATTATTTTCAAAAAAAAAAAAAATCAAATACTTCTTTTCAAATTATTTATTTAAGTTAAATTAAAAATTCGCCGACAACTTCTGTTAGGCGAACCCCTTTTCAAAATAAAACACACAACCTAAAAAATATGCCGACAACACAGCTTGATGAAATTATGATGTTTCTGATTGATGGGAAGGGAGCGTGGAAAATTAGAAGTGGTCACAAAGTCAAATCTCCTCTTTAAATTTTAATGTCATGTTAAAGATGTGGCATTATTTTTTTTCTACTAGTCTCCTTCCTTCGACAAATCTTAATGAGTTAACAAAGGAGAGAGTTACTTTAAATTATCGTATCTAAACGATGAAACCAATTGATATTGACTCTCTGATCTATAAGACTATTATTAATTCTTATGAAGGAGGTACTACAGCTGGATTAGGATTCCCCTCCCTTATCCTCTCTATGTGTCAGGAGTATGGTGTAGGTTTTAAGATCTGGGAAGAATTACTGCATCCAATGAAGCCTATTAGTAAGGCTAATGTGAATCTCTATTTGAAGCATGCAACATTTGGAATTGGGGCTCAATCCTTTGATGATCCTTCTTCCTCTACGCCCTCCACATCATGTTCTTCTATTCACCCTCCTACTAAGTTGGATTCTATTTATGGTCTTCTGGTGAAGTTAGAGGATGATTTTTCTTATATGCAGGAATAGATATCCAATACTGCAAATTTTTTAAAAAATTTAAATATCCAGAATAAGTGACATAGAGAATATCAATCTGGTTTTCGTGCATCTCATAATATGCTTGGGGTGATAATCTGGTAGAGTTTCATTTATATCCACAATATCAAACTTCTGAATGGAGGAAGCCCATGGAGAAGGATGATGATGATGATGAGAGAAGTAGGAGTTATTTTCATGTTGGTTGTAGTAGTTATATTTAGTTATTCTTTAGTAGTTATCTCTTGATGTACTTTGTTAGTATTGGACTGTTTATTTTACTGCATTACTGGGATGATGTGATTAGTTGTAGTTTGTTTATTTAGCAATTACATGTTAATATTGTTAAGCAGAGATTTATTTATTTATGCATTTAAGCTTTTCTACTTTTACCTGCATTTCTTTTCTGATAAATATAAGTAGTTTTTCTTTTATCTTGTATATTCATGCAGTTTAATTCTATACATGTTTTAAAATAAATAAGTTTGGGGGGAGAGAAAATTTTAAAAAGTTACTTTATTTGTCTTCAGTAAATTTACCATTTTAAATTAATAATATTTAAAATAATATGTGGACAGTGGTGTTACCTTTTGGGTACAATAATTTTGATTTTAGAAGTGTTATAAAGAATTTAGTTGAGATTTAAAAAAAATAATTATGTATGAAAGTTAAGATATTTAGTATGAAATGACAGGAAAATGATTTTTTTATTGCTAAAAATAAATTGTGTTTTTAAAAAAATAAGATTCCTAAAACTATACTTCATAAAAATATAGATATTAAATTTTATTTTTAAACTAATACTAACTATTTTCAAGTGAAAAGAAGTGATAAGTTTTTAAATTTAAAAGAAGGATAGTGAAATTCAAAATCATTAAAGGTTGATCCAGATACAGTAATCCTCACATAAAGAAGAGAAAATGAAGGATTGAAAATGATTCTAAAAGTAAAAAAAAAAGCAAAATCAAAGAAAAATGAAATTAAAAAAAGTTAAAAGAGAGGAGAAGCATGAGGGGAGCCTAATTAAAAATTAGTTTCACTTGAACTTTCTTAAAGGAGAAAACCTAATTAAAATTTTAAGCTTGATTTTCTTTGGTATTAGTTAAAGCTATACTAATAAGAGGCATTTGAATTCTATCTTTAATACTTTCTAGGAATCTTAAGTTTAACAAATTACAATTTGATTTAAGTAAATATAAAATCAGATTTCCTAGGGTGAATACAAAATATTCTTATACTTTAGTTCTAGCCCTATTCACTAAATTTCACCGAGATTGCACTATAACATTTTTGAAGCAAAATTATAGGAAGCCCTGAAGAAACACATTACGTCATATCAATAAGTAAAATTTATAAAATTATAGTATTACTTGAGGACAAGTAATGCTTAAGTTTGGAGAATTTTGACATGTCCTTTAAATGTGTCAATTTTCCTCCTGCATTTTATAATTATTATTGATGGTATTGCACTATAATTAAAAGTACTTTCATGTTTTTGATACATGTATAAAAGTTTGAGCAAGTGGAGAAAATTTGAGCGAAAACGGAGCGAAATAGATCAAATGGAGCAAAGGAGGCATAAACCCAAATAAACGTATAGGCACCACTCCATGGCACCATGGTGCCAGCATCTAGTATTTAGGCATCATACCCCCTTAGAGATGACAGAAAAAGTGGAGCCTAGGTACCACATATTGGTGCATAGGTGTCAAGTCGATTGCCCAGCCGACAGAGGGTGTGGCGCCTAGGCGCCATTGTTGGGCGCCTAGGTGCTAGAACTGCCTATATTTTCCAATAGTTTTTCACACAAAAATGAGGGCATTTTCTGAGGTGAATCAACTCAGATGAGGAAGGGAGGCATTAAAGAAGGTAAGGAAGCATAGAGAATTGCAGAAAAGCTATCTTTTCTATATTTTACTTTGAATTTTGTGAGAGGTGTAAGGAAGTGTTATAAGATTGCAAGGAGAATACTTTGGAGTGGAGTTTTCTTCATTTCTCAGGTATAAAGATATTTTTCTTACATTTTCATTATTGAAATCTGAGTAGTTTACTTGCTTCCTTCTTTTTGTGATGAACTAGCAGCATAAGCAGGGAGTATATTTAATTGGAATCATGTTAATTTAGTAAATGTGATGGTATTTCATATGAACTTCATTTACATTGCAATTTAGGCAGTTGTAGTGTTAAAATTTGTTGTGAACCCATAAGATCCGAGAGGGCTATGACTTCTATCAAGTAGTGAAAACTACACTAATCTATTAGGTGAAGGAAGAATAGTCCTTAGGTTAGTGAAAATAGATAGGGAGATGATTTTAACGGGGATAACTAGGAGGTTTTTAGGGTGACATGCAAAAAAAAAATTCCTATGTTAACCTGGTTTCTTCATGCACTTGGAAAAATCTAAACAAAAGGGATGCTTCTATTTGTCACTAATTTTAATTAGTGATTCTAGTTTATTTACACCTACACTAGCTACTAGTTTTGTTAAAAGGGAAGGGAACTCTTAATTAGCTTGTATTTAACTTGTATTTAACTATTTAGTAAACTTAGAACTGTAGAAATAGTTTAGTAGAACTCCTTAATCTACATCAAACATCAAACCTATTTCCCAGCTAAGTCTCTTTAAATTATAGTGGAGCTTTTCTTAAGTCTCTTTAGATTAACTGCCTTCCTCGTGGGATCGATACTGAAGTTTAAAGAAAATGCTATATTGCTTGAACGATATGTGTACTTGCGTTAATACATAGTGAATAGTATTTAACTATGGAAAATCTTGAGCTATAAAATATATTTAAAATTATAATATAAAATTCCTAAATCACTAGGTGTGCCATTAAGAGAAGTAGAAGCATTACTCTTCAACTAGTGTATTAAACCATTTTGAAGAAAACAAGGTCAGATAAAGGAAGTAATGGACTTGAAGTAGACCTATCATATGTCCAAACTCAAACTGTCTCCAATAGTTCCTTAAGTTTGATTGAGAACAGTGTCATAGTGGATTAGTTAATCCAACTACTACCAAAGAGAAAATAAAAGTTTAGTCACAATGAGAAGTTCAAGAATCACATCCCTCATGACATACTTCAATCAAGCAATCCACACTCAAAAAATAATACAACACATTACAAACAAAAATAAACACACAAATACATACCTTGGGTTGCCTCCCAAAAAGTGCTTGGTTTGACATTGTCAACCTGGCAAATCCATATTATTACTCAGGTTGACCTAGCGTTTAAATTAATACATGTATCTAACCGCTTTAATATCTCATTTTTTACAACTTCTTTTGTAATTAGATTTAATATATTTTGATAATCTCTCTTTTTTTATGATTATCTTCACTCAGGATCCTCTGCATACAAATAGAGAAACTAATTCTATTAATATCTGCTAATGTCCATTCGAAAGCTTTTTTATAATTTTCAGAATTTCCATTGATTTTTCCTCTCGCAATTTAGTCAAATTAAAGGATATCATGACTGGTAATTTTGATGACTTTCCCAAATAAGCATATTTGAAATATGTAGGAAGCACCTTCATCTCAAGTTCAAGGGGTTCTTCAATAGAAGGAATAAGAGATTTACTATTTTCAGTTGTGTCTAAAATTTCAAATCACTCATGAACAAATTTTGAATCTTCCACAGGCAATATCTCCAACTCATCTTAGAAATCAAAGTCTTTCTCGTTATCTAACTCCTATTTTTTTAATTTAACTTCACAAAATTCTCGGAAATGACTATTACATAAATAATCAATTAAATCCATCCAAAAACACTCATCTTCTTTTTGTTTAGTAGGATATTTCATAGATTTTAAGACATTAAATGTAACTTCTTAATCATTTACTCTGATGGTTAATTTGCACATTTGTGTTGACCTCATTTTTGGTAAGGTCTAATCTCCCTCTTAGTGCTTAGGATCAAGCCATAGGACTTCTCCTGGACTATCCTAGAAGACTAGAATTGGAACCCACCACTTAGAAACTTTAAACCACTTCTTAACTCCTCTTGGGACCCTATATGGATGGTCACAAACCTCTAAATCACCTTGGAAGGTTAAAACCACCATATGGAGAACCAACAGTGAGTTTCTATAAGAATGTTGGGACTTAGGTAACCATGAGTGACTTGGGCTTCTCTTGCACACACACACCCCTAAGCCATTTGGCCCAAACCTTAAACTCTTCTTTTTCTACCCTTTAAGAAACTCACATGATTGAACCAAAGGCACTAGTCTTTGACTAAGATGGCTAGGGTCAATATGTGAAGGATCATAAAGTGGTTGTCATTTGGCTAAACATTGGTCCCAAAGTGGTTACACTTGGCTAAGGTCCATGGCCCATGCTCCTAAACCCTAATTCCATCCCAAACCAATTCTACTCAATCTTGACTGCACCAAAATGGTCCCATTCTTCTCCCATTAAAGCTACCTTCATTTTTCCAAAATTTCAATTTCTAACCCCGGGCCCCTAAACTTACCCAAAAATTACCCAAGTTGCCCCTATAACCAACAAATTACCCAAAATTCCCCAAATTTCCCAAATTCCTCCAAAAACCATTCCAAATTGTTCCCCACAACAAAAATTGACCAATTAATACCAAATATACCAAATTTCCCAAATTTCCCAAAATTCCTCAAAATGACCAAAATGCCCCTCTTGGCTCAAACTTCCAAAAATTCTAAAAATTCCCAAAAAATCCAAAATCTCTCAAATGTTCCCAATATCATTTTCTTCAACCACCACATGCCCCAATTTTTTCAATTTAACCCAATTTAACCAAAAGCCCCAATTTGACCCATTTAACCCAAAATGTGTCCAAATTAAGCCCAATGTCTACCCAATTGACCCCAATCTTGCCCAATTTCAATTCCAAACATCAATTCAACATCTTCAATACCAATCTAAACCAAATCTATGCCCAATTTGACCCACATTTGAGTTCAATTCCACTTGAAATCCAAAATCCCTAATTTTACCTAAATGATCCAAAACCTCTAAATTGACCCAATGTCAACCAATTCCCCCAAATTTCAAACCTAAACTCTTCCTAACATCCCCACAAATAAAGTGCAAAATCAATTTTCCCCCAATTTGAACTCAAACTTCACATTAAGCTTCATTAACCCAAATTAGCCCAATTTGCCCTAAATTAGATCTAACCATAAACCCAACTAAATCAAAGCCAATTCAACTCCAAATTTCACCAAATTTGCTCTAAAATCTTCATGATCATTTATAAACCAAAAACAACATTTTTTTGGTCCAAAATTTTGGTCCAAGCCTCACCCCAAGCTCATTTTAGCCATGAGCCCAATCTTAGCCTAAATTGAACCCTTCACCAAAATCCTTCAAGTTGATTGGCCCAAACCCAAATTTGGCACCCATTTGATGTTGAAAATTGTTCATGACATCCTTATTGACCTTTCATAACATTAAATTTAGCCTTTGACCAAACCTAGCTCAAGTCAAACCTAAGTTAACCCAAAATGACCCAAGTTGACCAAATCACCAAAATACACCAAATTAACACTCCCAATTGATTTGAAACCCTTCCAATACACTCTCAATCATTCCTAACAATCATTTACACATTGTTGCTCAACCAAATTGACCCAAATAAAACCTAAACCAAAGCTAACCTACCTTGAACCCAAAATGACCTAATTGGACACATGATTCAAATTGAACCAAAGCAAGCCTAAATTGACCAAACCCACTTCATGGCAGCCAACCTTAGACCTCCTAGGACTGGTTTGACCTAACCCAACCCAAGACCCTTGAGCCATGGACCAAAGGTCCACCACTTTGGACCATTGGGCTTAGCCTTTTGGCTAAGCTTAAGTCCCTTCACCAAACTTTGCTTAAGCAACCTCCTTGCCAAAATTAATGGCTCTGGGCTCCTTCCTCACTCCTCCTCAGCCTACCAGCCATCTGCCATGTCCTTGCTAGCTGCCGGAATAAGCACGCCTGAGCGCCCTCCATGACCTTAAAACTCAAAATTGAGCCATGATAGTGAGCAATCCCCTCACTGCCCAGCTACCCTGTTCAGCCCTCACTCTAAGTGGCTCAGAACACTCATTATCTTGCCCTAAGCTCCCCTCTCCGACGAGTTCCATAAATTGGCCCCTCCACAGCCAAATTTTGAGTGTTGAAATTTTCTCCACGAAACTCTCCTAAATTGCTCCCAAAACTAATTCCAGCTAAGAGAAGAAGATCCCCACCATTCTCGAGTCCTCAGACCCCTTGTCCGAGCCCAATTTCTCAGCCCAAATTTGAGCCAGAAATAGGACACTTCTCAAACCTCCACCAAAACCAAATTAACTTCACCCACACCATCCCCACACCAAAAGAAAGAGTTCCCAGTGAAAGCCCCATCACCAGGCCACCCATCTGTGCTATCGGCCAGACCTCCAAATCAGTCTTGGTTGAACTTGGGTCTAGGCAACTCACCACGACCAGAGGCTCAATCTGTAGGCTCCTTAGACTCCAAAGAATGTGTCGAGCACATCCAATCCAGGCCTCTCATCTTAGACCAAGGTATGGAAAGTTCTACTCAACCCGAGCTTCCATGAATTCCCCATTTCATTTTACTTAATTTCAATGCATCATAGCCGTATAGATATATTCATCGAGGCTAAACGCATCGATAGAGACCAACCTCGCTCGATTTGGTTGAGTATCGAGCGAGATAATAGGTCTAGAAGGTGGATAGTTCACGGGCTAGGATGCCTGGAGTCGATGGCGGGGAGCTGTCTAATCTCGCGTGTATCGGATGGACGGTGGAGATCAAGCCAGACAAAATTGCGGCACAAAAAGAGTGCACTGACTCAGATGGCAGTGTCGAATGGGAGCGCGCCACGTGTAACTTCAGAGCCGCCGAGGATATAGTTAGCGCTAAGTCTGATAAGTAGGAAAATAAGATTTTTCCTAATTATTTAAATCACAAAAACTTTAAAAATGCATATCTTTGCATAGAAAAATCATAAAAATAAATTAAAAATACTTCCTTACTCAGTAAAAAGAGGAGAATAGTGGAATTGAAATCAAAATATTTTGTTTGTATTTGTTTTTTAATTATTTATTTATTATCTTGGGTATTTTAATTCTCCATTCACATACATAATTCACCATGGCTTGGGACTATGGGGCTTTTGTTCCCCCTGCCTTGGGAACATTCCCTGAATTTTTAAAGGTTAGGGGAGACCTCTAGGCAAAGATCCATGTTTTCCAAGTTTATGTGCCTGTTTTAATGAATTAATTCCAAAAATTAGCATGTTTTTCATAAAAATCTGGAAAAATTAGGGGAAGTTTCTTAGGACTAGAGGACCCTAGGAAAATTATGGTTTGATTTAATTCACTAAAAATAACCCTAATTTGACCAAACACTCAAAATTTAATTTAAATTGATTTGGGATAACCACACATCAAAATGACATGAAATCAACTCTCCACTGTGCTCTAGGACTAGGAAAACCTCAAATAAAAATTATAAATCAGTTAGAGTTAACTCAACCCACTAAATGAATTACTTAAGAAACATAACCATATTTGAAATTAAAAAATTCATAAAACCCAAAATATAACTTAAAAAATTCACCAAATCAATTTTGGGAGTTCTCTGAGATCAGAGGAGTAAAAAAATGAAATTGGATTTTTCATAAAAAAATTATTTTTAATCATTTTTGAATATTTTAATAATTAAAAAAAATCATAAAAATATTAAATTCACCAAAATGTCACATTTGGCCTCCTAACCACTTAGGAACCAACAAAATATTTTTCCTAAGTCTAGAGATATTAAATTTTAAAGGCTTAGGGTAATTTTAATATAAAAAAATAGATTTTCCAAGCCTTTCACTAAAATAATTCTAATAATTCAAAGAAAATTAGAAAAATACAAAGTTTATTTCTCTAGATTCTCTGATCTCAGAGAGATTTAAGAAAAATATAAAACTTAATTTTGTCCTCCAATTTTATTTTATAATTAATTAATACTCCAAAATTTAAAATAATTCTAATAAATAAATTAAAATTAAAAAAATTACCAAAATTTGTCCAAGTGGTTCTCTAGTTAGTAGAAATCTCCCATAATTTTCCTAAGGATAGAAGTTTTACCTTGGTCGTATTGTTGAATTTTCATTGGAAATCCCTATTTTTCATTGAAATAATTATATAAATTAAATTAAAAATAGAAAAATCGCATTTCTCCTCTGATGTCTTAATTGACATGTGAGTGAGGTGACATAAAAACTTAAAATTTATTTGAGCTTAATTTAGTGAATTATGTGATGAACAAGCTTAAGAGGGCATAAGGGTAATTAAGGAACCTTAGCCTTAACTAATATTTAGGCTTAACCAAAGGGAATGGTAAATATTTGATCTTAACCTTCCTCTTGGATGATTGAAACATAGGGAATTAAGGGATAGAAACCCATTAATCACCTTTAATATTAAAGAGTAAATCCCAATTAATTAAATTGTTAAGCTGTGGAAGTTAATTAAAGCATAAGTCGTTTAGGTTAGGGGGTGTGATATAGAAGGATTCTAATTCGCTAAAATTGAATCCCTAACCAATAAATTGATCAAATACTATCTAACTTTTACTAATGAAACCATAAAATGATAATTGAAATTACTAATTAAAAATAATAATTTTGAAATCTTATGATTAAATTTAAAACAATTTAAAATATCAAAATTAATTTGAAATAATTTAAAATTAAATTAAAACAATTTAAAATATTAAAATTAATTTGAAATAATTTAAAATTAAATTAAAATAAATTTAAAATATTAAAATTAATTTGAAATAATTTATAATTAATAATTAAATTAAATCAATTTAAAATATTAAAATTAATCCGAAATATTATAATTAAATTAAAACAATTTAAGACATTAAAATTAATTTGATTGATATAAATACTTTTTCCAATTTAAAGTAATTTGAAATATTTAAAAAATCAACTAATACTTATAACTAAATTGAATCATTTTAAATCACTAATTCAACTTCAATTAAGAAAGGTTAAGTTCTTTAATGAACTAATTTGCCCCTAAAGGCTTTCATCTTTATAACTCTTAAATGAAGTGTCAAATGAAATGTCACTTTACTCATAGGATAATCAAACATCCAAGTTCGCTAAGCAAGAACCCAAAATCAACTAAACCCCGGATGATCAATTCATCCACATAATGAAATTCATTTGGATTCAAAATGATCCCAGAAGCATTGAAAGGATGTTCAGGACCCGTCCTAAGCACTTTCTCAATCCAATGGGATGTTTTAGAATAACAATCGAACTTCATTGTTCTTTGATCATCCCCAACACACCTTAGAAATGCACTAGTAATAGGATTAGGATTTGGTAGACAACCAGAACCTTCTCTTAGCTTTACCTAGGTGCTTTCTTTCAAATATGTAAATGCCCTAACATGCATTTTAAGTGTAGTTGGAAATGACGAGAAGACGTGCTAGGTACGCTTTTATTTTATTGTAATTTACTTACCTTCTATGTACTATACGTTCCTTTCTTGCAAGCTTGCATGTTAAAACAACAATGTCACCCTGCATGAAAACTAAAAACCTTTAAGATAGCCACAAAACTGAAACCAAAATTAAAACTAAAATTAAAAAAACATAAAATTCATCACCACAACATTCAAAATATAAGACAACTCAAAATTTAATCACAAACAAGATAACACTGTAATTATGATTAAATTAAAACATCTCGTTGGATGATCGAGAATACCTCGGAGGATGTAAACTATGTGTTACTAATGAGATTTCCCACGGTCTAAATGAAAGTGTGGAATCATTCAGTTGAGTTTAGCAAATTCATTCGAACTAAGTGAATCTGATGAAAATAGTAGTGTCGGGATGATGGAACCATGGGATCTTAACCCGTTCTACTTAATTAATTTTAACATTTCCCCTAATAAAATTTAAGACATTGAATTTGACACACTAGAAAACTTGACCTCTGAACCATGACACTTCTCTCATCTCTTGATTGTCACTTCTTAAACTAAACCTGCTACAATGAGGGGCTCGGAGCAAGTGCGGTGGGCAGCACGGCCATCTTTGACAGCAAAACAGATCTTCGTCAGCTTATCTTTCCTTAGAAATAAACAACTAAGTCATAGGATTTCGAGGTAGTTTGTCTAGCACAACATAAATCCTTACTTCATCCATTAGGCATTTGCATAATCATATTACACAATTTAAGCCCTAACTCGCTTAGGATTCCAAGGTCGTCATTTGTTACGACATAAACCCTCATAACTTCGAGGTTATTTGTATGATTATGTCATACAGATATAAGTCATAATTAATTAAAATTGGCAAGATTGAAACATTAAATAATACCTCCCAAAATCGAAGCCAAATCATAAGACAATTGGGAAGTCATCGAAGTTCACTTCAAATCCGTGACATCCCCTACCACTCTTCCTTTGGATTCCTAAAATAATTGTTTCTAATTTGATCCATTCCCTTTTGAATTTCCAAAACCCAATCATTTGAATCCTAAAACTTTGCAATTCTTAAAAGTGAAACCATTGATCTTTATCGAGATTTTTCTTAGGAAACTTCGGTTATCTAAGATGTAATTAACTATAGGGCCTTGCCTTGATAAGGAACTTTAAAACCCAGGTAATATAGACCCTATTTAATTCTTTTGTATTAAATAGGGGAATTTGTCGGTCAACATAAAAATGGTTCGCATACCAAATGGATGTCATAAATTTATTATTTTATTTAATCGAGCCACATTATTAAGCAATGCGTCTATTCCTCGGGATAAACACATAGTTTATGGTGTGGCATTAAATTATTTAAACTATTAAAGATATGGGATCGGTTTGGTCTCGTATTTTTAAAAATCAAATATTATTTTCCAAACTATTTAAAATTATATATATATACTTAAATTAAACATAAATAAAAGAAAATGTGTCGACAATTTGTCATAGCACGTTCAGTATCTAAAAAGATCTTCTTAAAATAATTAGAATTTCTTTGTCTTCCTCCATATCTAATAAAATAAAATCAACAGGGGTGATTAATTTATTTACTTTAACTGATACATCTTCTATAACCCCCTTTGGATAAGTGATCGATCGATTAGCTAATTAAAGGGTTACAGTAGTCAGAGAAATGTCTCCTAATCCTAATATTCTAAAAATAAATAAGGACATAAGGTTTATATTAGCTCCAAGATCGCGTAAAGCTTTTCCAAAAAAATCATTCTTCAATTACATATGGAATAGTAAAGCTCCCAGGATCCTTATGTTTTTGAGGAAGTTCTACTGAATTATAGCACTGCACACTTCGTTAAGTACAACTGTCTCATAATCTCCAAACTTTCTTCTCTTATTAAGGATATCCTTCATGAACTTTATATAACTGAGCATTTGCACCAGAGCTTCAATGAATAGAAGTACTTCCAAAATTTTTGAAATTTGTTGATCTAGCTTCTATTGTCTAAGTCTTTGAGGAAATGGAGGTGGGTGGTTTCTTCAAGTTAATCTAAGTTGGAGAGACTGGATTTTCTAAATCCTTAGAAAGACATTCTTCAGGATTTTCAGTTTCCATGGTCTCTTTTCAACCTCATTCTCTTTTCGAACTACATCATCCAATTCTCTTACACTTCTTAATTAGACAACATTAACATGCTCACTATTCTTCTTCTTAGGGTTTATCTCAGTGTTGCCAAGAAATGCTCCCTGAGGCTGATTGCTAAGTGAGTTAGCAATTTCCCCCAATTGGTTCTTTATATTCTTTATTGAACCTTGACTTTGCAGTTGATTTCTCATTTGCAACACACCTCCTCCAAAGACAACTTCTTCTCCTTAAATTGTGGATTATTATTGAAGTTTGGTGGATAAGAAGGTCTATAGTTGGTACTACCTTGATTATTCTAATTTTCTAATGGATTCACTTGATTAATTCCCTATTGTTGGTTTTCACCACCAGAATTATTATTTCAATTAAAATTAGGATGGTTCTTCCAACCTGGGTTATAAAAGTTATAATAAGGTTTGTTAGGCCTGTTGTTAATTGCATTTAAGTTCTCAAATGATCGTGTTAGAATCAACCATTTGTCCTAATGAATTTTCTTCAATTACCGAAGGTGTTTGAGGTTTTCTCATTCCAAATTGATCTAGCATCCTAGATATTGTTGCAACCTGAGAAGTAAGAATTAACAATACATCTATATCATGCACACTAGCTACCTTTCTAGGATTTACCTTTCTACAGGACATTAGAAATTATTTGTAGCCATCTCTTCAATCAAAGAATAAGCCTCATCAAATGGCTTTGACATGAATGAACCACCAGCAGAAGCATCAATAATAGATGTAAGGGATCCTACTAACACATTACAAAAAGTTTGAATAATTAACCAATCTGATAGAGCATGATGTGGACACTTCCTAAGAAGCTCCTTGAATCTCTCCCACGCTTTGTATATCAACTCAACTTCAAACTAGCAAAATGAAATAATTTCATTTCTAAGTTCAACAATTTTAGAGATTGGAAATACTTTGCTAGGAATTTTTTGGCTAAGTCACCCCAAGTTATGATAGATTATGTTGTTAATGAGTTTAACCACATGCTAGCTTTATCCCTTAAGGAAAAGGGAAAAAGTCTAAGTCTAACAACATCTTTAGACATGTCATTATTCCGAAATGTAGTGCAAAATTCTAAAACTTGCTAAATGTAAATGTGGAACCCTAGATAGAGTTCCCCGAAACTGGTTGTTTTGCCTCATTTAGATGATAGCATGTTCCAATTCAAATGTATTAGCTTATACGGTAGGAGTTTGAAAACTTAAATGAATTTCATCTACCACAGGATTATCGTAATCCCTTAAAGGTTTATGCACATTATGATGTTCATTATTATGTATTTGGATATTTAAAGTGTTTTGTTGAATATTCGTCATTTCTTCTACAAGTTGGTGAATTCTTTTCTATTTTCTAATTTTTCTAATAGCTCTCTCTAGTTCTGAGTCGTAAGGTACAAGTCCTACAAGTCATGCACTACGTATACACAACTAAAGATTTAATTAATACAATTAATAACAAACAATTTAAATACGTGCAAATATTTATTAAATTATTTTTATTTTTTATTTTAGTTTTTTAAAGAACATACAATAACTAAGACACACTAGATAAAAAATAACACTAAATTTTCCAAATCTAAGTCATATAGATTCAACTAAAATTTTCCTAAAAATTTCTTTACTGTGTTCCCTGGAAACGAAGCCAGAAACTTGGACCCACAGCTATTAGCACAATAATGTAATTTTTGATAATGGCATCAGAAACTTGATCTACTCTCTGAAAGGATGATTAAATTCTTAAAATTGGATTTTCCTACACAATGAGGTTTCTCAAGAAGTATATGTATTTTTTCAATAATATTGGGATACTGAGTCTGAATTTTTGATCCTATAGAGAACGAGGTAATGAATCCAATAAGAGAAGTTCTAGTCTACTAAGCTAAGGTCTTAGTTTTGAATGTCTATCAAAGTTATTCTTCTAACAACAACTCCTAAATTACTGAACTAAATCTAAATCTAAATATAACTATAGCAATTGCTTTGGTGAATATCAAGATATAAAACTACCTTTCTCTTTAGATTTCATAAGTGGATTATTGGATCAAATACTAAGAATTGCTAATGTGGCTAGTGACAAATAGGAGCATATTTCTTATTTACCCTCTCCCAAGTGCGTAAAGAAGTTTTGTTTAACCTAGTGAGTGTTTCTGTCAAACACTCTAGAAACCCCCAAGTTATACCTATCAAAACCCATCTCCCTATCTATTTACATTGCTCTATGGACTACATTTACTTCACCCATTAGTTCAATGTGGTTCTTATTAGTTGATAAAGTCATAGCCCTCTCTAGTCTTTATGGGTTCATAATAGGTTTTAACAAACCAATTGGCCATATTGATAAGTAAATTAAGCATGAAGTAAAAATCATCACATTAAGATTAAAATCCAATTATATAAGTATCCAACACATCCTACAAATCCTACCTATTCATCATAAGAGAAATAATGGAAATCTACGCACAAAGCATGAAGACTACAATGGAAAACATCATCATTTAACAAGTCAGATACACTAAATATGTGTTTACAACAATTCCAAGACAAATAAAAACACAATACTTAGATTTTCTCCTCTAAAAGGAGTTTAAAAGTTCCTTCAACAATGACTCCAAGTACTCCCTGCAATGCTACAATGTTTCCCTTACAGATTTCTCTCTAAACCCCTCACCAATCTCTCAAGAAAAGTGGAATTTTACAAACCCTAGATCTTCCTTGGACTCCTTCACATTTTTCCCACTTCTCCCTTTGCTTCAGAATGCTTCGGGTCTCCTTAGAATCTCCTCTCAAACTGCTTAAAACCACCACATAACTCCCTAAGTCATGGTGGAGCAACTGCAGAAAAACGGTTGCGCCTTGACGTCAAGAGGTTGGCACCTAGCGGCGCCCTCTTGGGTTGTTGAACTGGTTTTGGCGCCTAGGCACCAATAAGCTGGTGCCAAGGTGCTTGGATGGAGAACCTTAGAGCCCAGAGTTTAGCACATAGGAACCAAGCTTGTTCAATTTGCTTCATTCAGCTCCTTTTATTTCATTTCAACTCTGCTTTGCTCTGTGTGTCCTACCTGTTATTCCTTTTAAAATGTTATTTTATCCAAAAATTAGTGTAAAAGAAAATGAAATTAAGCATATTGAAATACATTTCAAACAACAAATTAAACCGACAAGAAAGAAGACTGACAGAATCAATGATGAGAGAAAGAAAGAGATAGAGACAGTGTCAATAGTGGTAAAAAAACAACTATGTAAAATATATAATAATACATAAATTTGAAGAGGTACAAAAAAATAGCATAAACAAAAATCGGGTTTCTCGCTCCTACCCCACCATCTAGGATTAAATACTCTGTAGAGAGATAAGACTCAAAACTAATTCAAATGAAAATTTGAAGCAAATTTCAAAAGAAAAAAAAAATTGAAACAAATACAAAAATAAAAACATGCTCAACATATCAGATAACACTTGAGTTACTTCTTAAGATTGCATTAATTTAACATTCCCAACCTGACGACAAAAGCTTATGCTATGATCAAAATTCTTATTTAGTAATCTCTGATTAATATCTTAATACTTTATTAGCCGTAGAGTTTTTACGAAGTTCTCAAAACTTAATTTTTTGGCCACTTTTCCCTCTCAAATGGATAACAGTCTTCTAAAAGGTATGTAGGGTTTTATTTAGATGATCAATCCTAAGGGTATTTTCTAAATCCAAATACCTCCTAAGTAACTCCCCTGTTTACAAATCATTGTTTTCCTCACAAATTGCAAGAAATTGATCCCTATAAGATAATTCATGGTCTTTTGAATTTTGCGTTAAGTTCTCCTAAGGTTTTTCTAGGCTCTGGATCAAATTCTACCGGGTCACTCTCTTACCTATGGCTATCTTCCTCGTGCGACACTCATACGGTTGATATTATAGGCTCAATTATCTCCCTCATAATGAAAGGGGATGCCTTGAAAAAACACACATTCTTCCTCTGTTGACCCACAATTTATATTATGATATTTTAATTTGATTGCAACGAAGCCAAAAACTTTACCCCGCTATATTATATGTAAAGAATTGTAATTATTTATGTTGTGGATGCTACGCAAGTATACGTATCGTATCAAGTAATACAGGGCTCTAGTGGAGTCTCGGTTATCGATCCCACAGGGAAAGAGAAAATTAAATAACGACTAATTTTAAAATAATAATAATAATAATTTTAAAATAGTATACAAAAATTTGGAGTTCTAAATTTAAGCGTAATAAAGTAAACTAAGTATTCTAATCAGGTAACTTAACTAAGTAGAAAATTAATACTAATTGCAAGTGCAGGAAATAAAACTAATTGCTAAATAAGTTTTAACTATTCAGAAAAAGTATTTTTCCCCTTGTTTAGAAATTTAAATGATTGATGAATTTAAATAGATAATGTTAAGGTATTGTGACAAATAGGAGCATTCCTATTCTTTACCCTTTGGTCCAGGTGTAAAGAATATTGACTAATCCTATGTTTGATTACCGAATCTGCGGCTAGGTCTGGGAGGATACCGACCGCCACTTCGAGCTCCCACGTTCCCTCGCCCGAGGGCTAACATCTACACTTCAACTCTCAAACAATGGGACCGAATTGAATATTTTAGTCCGTCACACTAAAATGCTCAATTCTACGCCCGATGATATTATTTCCCTATTTATTTGGACCCTCCTTCCAAGGCTTTTGAATTCCCGAATATCGGATGTAATTTTTACTATAGTTGATAATCAACGTATTTTAACAAATCAAATGGCCGAGTTTGAAAAGTAAATTAAGTTTTAAGTAAAAATTATCACAATTTATTAATATATATATAAAAGTATCTTTATTTTAATTTCATCAAGTCACTTAATTTCATAAACGAGGAGAAAGACTAAATAAACTACTCGGAATGCATGGAAACTAAACTAAGCATGGATTTTATTTAAAGTTAAAAACAATAAATACAAATACTTATCTTAATTTATCCCTGACGGACTCCTCGCAGTCCTTTGATTTTTCCTTCCAAGATGTAAGAAAACTCACTAAAAACTCACTAACTCACTCAAGAACTCTCTCTAAGACACAAAACTCCACTCTAAAGACACTTAAAACACAAAGACTGCACACTAATTGACACTAATTGACACTAATTGACACTAATTGACACTAATTGACACTAATTGACACACAAAAGACTTAATTTCGGCTTCTATATATAGAGGTGAGCAAAGGACCAAGAGGTGTGTAAGCATCCCTTCAAAAAGTGTCCAGGTTCAATGTATCTGCACCATTTGAACTAGCTCGCCGTCGGCGACGAACTACCTCACTTGTCGGCGAGGCTTCAGAAGATCTTCAACCGCTCTAGCTCGCCGTCGGCCGGCTCGGAGCTCGTTGTCGCCGAGACAGTTATAAATTCTTCAGAATTTTCTTCTCGTAACCTCGCCGTCGGCGGGCTCGATCTCGCCTTCGGCGACTCAGCACAAATTGCGTGATTTTGCTCCAAATTAGCTCCTTTTTATGATTTTTGCTTTTATCGCCTAAATTCTTCATTCCTGCAATAAAATAAAGAAAATACCCTTCTTTAAAGTGCAATTTCATCAAAAATAGGTATGAATTTCTTAATAAATTTTTCAGCGATCATCTGTCATTATCCAACAAAATTTATGCAACTCAGCATACTTTTCAAACTCTTCATATTCAAAGCTTTGCTGCTTTAAAGCCCTGACATCCTTTGGGGTTTATTTCTTAATAGGTTTATTAACTGCCCAACTTGATTTCTATGTTTTTAAGGGCATTAGCTTAGATCTGTAACTCCTTCCCCAGATTTATCACTAATTCCTCCAAATACTCATTTTCCTCAGGGTACTCAGTATTTTGGTTATTCCAACTTTTTATAGGAGTGACTTAGGTGCTCTCCCATTGCTGGCTATCTATTCTAGGGTTATTATTATTCTGATTAAAGCTTGGGTAGTGTAACCAACTATAGGTGTAGGTGTTCAATTCATTTCTCATATTTACTATTAATTTATCTAATGATAGGTTATTCTCCCTGAATTTGGGTTTTGAGGTGCCTTTCCAAAGTTGAGTTTGGAAATTGTGGTCCCTACCCTAGTTGTTACAATTTTCTACAAGTTTGGCTTGAGTTGTCCCCCAATGTTGGTTTTCTACACTGATGTCATTAATGTTCCAATTAGAGTTTAGATAAGTAGTCTAGTTTGGAAGAGAGGTGATTAAACCTAGCTCCTATGTTAGAGGGGATAAGATTTTGAAGACTAGCCATCAATGTTTTACTATACTCCTCAAAAATCTAAAATAATTTTCATGGGAGATTGCCATTTCAATTTTAGGAAAGCTTTAGTTAATAAGCTTAGTATCTAGCTTTGACACCTTTTATTTTATAATTATAATTTATATTTCTTATTTATTTTGTTGCAAATGTATTGTTTTTGTGTTTTCATACAGATGCCAAAAATATTAAAAAGGTGAATATATATGTATGTAAACTTGTGAACCTAGCTTGATGTGGTCTTAAAAAATGTTTGAATCTTAAATCCCTAACAAAACAAGTCAGAGAGCAGACGGTAGAAACACAAAAAGTGGAGAAAATAATAGGAGTTCTTCAAGGTGATGCTCGTGTCTCTGTGGTTCTAGGATTGTGGTAGATCGTGGTGTTCCTAAATATTTTTCCTACGTGATATAAGTTCTTATGTCTATTTCTAGGATAAAAGAAGACTAGAGTCAATGAAGTTGATGCATTCTCAATCCCCATGACATTCCACATAAATGTTCTAATCTCTAGAAATGTTGCAAAATCCTACTATAATATGTTTATCCTCTCAGGTTTTGTGGTTAACTCGTTCATATTTGCTATGTAACAGTTAGAGGTCATTCCTTCCGAATGATAATAACATCCTAATTTTGACCTCACATTTGTGAGGATTCACCCCATCTACATGCACATGAACTTAGACCAGGTTTATGTTTTCTTGGGCCCCACCAGTAGAAACCCAAGCCCCAAGCCTTAGATGAGTGGGTTTAAGGTTTTGACCAGGTGACCCAAAGTGACCACCATGGGCTGGACATGCCGTAAGTCACCCAACTTAACCCAAAACCCTAGGGACTTGCCTATGGACCCTAGGAACCATTTTGACCATGAAATCCATCTTGGGAGAAGGAGCAACCTAAATGGATCTCTTGCCTCACCAAAGGCCTCCCTAACACTACCAAACCCTAAGAATCACCTTAAACCTTAATGGGCCCTTTTGAACCCAAAATTTGAGGTACCTTGAGATGGTCAAAACTAATTTGGCATAACCCTAATTTAGCCAAATTTTGACCAATTAACCACCTTGACCTCCAATTGAGCCTAACCAACATGATCATCACACCACACCATGTGGCAGACCCATTGCCACCATCGTGTCAATCTGCATGATTCTTTTAACTAACTAATTAATTGATTAATTATAAGGATATTTAAATTTCCTTAGGGCTTAGGCTCAGAAGAAGACCCAACCCAAATATATTAGGTCCAACCCATGACCCAATATACACCTAGCATGACCCTTGGGTGATAATCAAACCCTTAATTGGTGGCTTGGCACTATTCATCATGGCCCATCATGGGGGAGGGGACACATGTCACCAGACATGCCACCTAGAAGAAGCCACCTTGGAACGGCCATTCATGAGTCAAACCCGACCTGTATTATCTAGCTAAGAAGCCTCCAATCAGCTTAGAGACTTCTCCATGCATCCTCCATCTCCAAGCACATCACATGGTCAAGCCACCTTGGAAACTTGAAGAGTCTTCCTCCATTAGCCAAGAATCCTCTAGAATTCCTTTGAAACTCTCCAAGGAGCTGGCCAAGCTCTTCCAATGGTCTTAAAGATCATGGCCTCTCATGGCTACTTAAGGAAGGAACCCGAGAGTATTTAAATAGGATCAAAACTTACTATCTAGCCTAATGAACCTTTGCCTCCCTCTTGATCTAGGCAGTTAATCCCCCATGCCCACGAGTCATCAAAACCACCATAAAGCTCTAATTTCTCAGCCCTAATTCAGGACAAATTTTTTGGCCTCAACATGAACTCTTTCAATACTTAAATTTGAACCTCCTAATACCTTCATAGGACCTCCATGACTCTACCTCAATCAAAATTAGGGCTTCTCGAGCACTCCGACTCATACAACACCAACCTGAGCCACTATTTGGTCTAGCTTATAGATAGGGCCAATTTCAGTGCAAATTGAAGCAAGCAGGAGGTTCGCGACATCAAGTCGAAGCTCTCTGTTAAGCTCATTCAAGGCCACACCTTTTGAGATAATGTATGGATCAAAATCCCTAAAAATAGCCCATTTTTGGTCTTTTGTGAAATAAATGAATACACCATGTTCATTTAACTGTATAGATATGTTTGTCTAGCTTAGATGAAGCTATAAGAACAAACCACAAGTTATTTGGTTAAGAATCAAGAGAGATCTTAGGGTTGATCATAGATGGTTCTCGGTTCATTGTCCTACAGGGACGATGAATAAATGTCATCCATTTTCGTGTATTAGAAATTGACAGTTACGATAGAGTCGGACGACGTAATTGTGCAGAAGGAGGGAAGCGGACCGCGAGATAACGTGGCACTTGCGTGGAAAGCACTGTAAATCATATAACGCCGTGTGGTGTTTTGACCAGTACGAGGAATGACAAGACGCTGACTCATTTATGTGAATAGATCAGATTTTTTGATTTATTTAAATCCAAAAAATTATATGAACCCTTAAAAATTCATAACTTGGTGTTGAAAATTCAAAAAAATAAAATAAAAATAGCTTTAAACTCACTGAACATATGTGAAAATAATAAAATTAAAATTAAAATAATTAACTTATATTTATTTTTTAATTAATTAAATACTCCAACATTTTAATTATTAAATTTTATTATAGGGAGAAAAAACTGAAATTTTGAGAGAAATTTCCCCCTGATCTTGGGAACATCCTCCAATTTTTCCTAGATTAGTAGAGATCCCTATATTGAAAATGAAAAATTTTCTACCAAAAGTATAATCATTTTAAAAAATAATTATAAAAAATAAAATAAAAATTATAAAAATGCAAATTTAAAATGGAAATTAACATGAAAATGTAGGGCAATGAAATTAATCCTTAGATGAAAAGTTTCCACCTTTAAGAACTTTAAAATGAAAATTAAGAACTTAAGGGTAAGAAAATGTATAAATTAATAATTTACACTTTAGACCAAATGTTCCCGAAATTGGTTTGAAAATTTCAACCAACTTTAGGACCTTGGTTTTAGGGGATTAACTACATGGTTACCCCGCCAACTATGTGGTTCCCCTTTAATGACCTAGGGTTAGCCCAATTTGAACCTAAATTTGGTTTAGGCTTAACCTAATTCAAGCTTAGCCCATTAGGTTCATAATTGGACTTAACCTGTCTAGGTTTAAGTATAATCTAACTTGGACTTAACTCTATGCTTTAGGCCTAATCTAAATTAGACCTAAAATCCATTTCTAAGTTAAAAACTCTATAGACTTAGCATAATTTTGATCTTTACTAGGTCTAATCCAAACTGGACTTAGTTTAAACCCAAAATCTCTTTAAGTTTAACCCAAATTAGACCTAAACCCCAAACTCTAGGTCCAACCCAAATTGGACCTTACTTCAACTTTAGATATAACCTACATTAGACCTAAACATAAACCTTAGGTCCAACTTAAAGTGGACTTAACCTCATCATTTAGGTCTAAACCACATTAAACTTAAACATAAACTTAATCTGATTCTAGGACATTCGTTCAAATTGAACCTCCTTAGGCCTAGCCTAGCCTAGACCTAACATAAGTCTAATCTAACATAAACTTGGTTCAAATTGAATTCCCTTTAAGACTAGTTTAACCTAGACCTAAGAAACCTAAATGCTCTTGGGTCTAAACCAACATAGACCCAAACACAAGCTAAGCAACCCTAGGTCTAACCTAACCTAAACCTAGTCCAATCCTTTTGTTCTAACCTATATTAGACCTAACCCAAACCATAAGTCTAATTTAACCTAGACCTAGTCCACTCCTTTTAGGTTTAAACCACATTAGACCTAAATCTAAACCCTAGGTCTAACCTAACCTAGACCCAGCCCAATCCCTTAGGTCTAACCCACATTAGACCTAAACTCTCTCAAAAGTTTAGGTCCAGCCTAACTCAGGCTTAAGGCCTAAATCAAACTCCAACCCTTAGGTCTAACCCACATTATACCTAACCCACAATTCACATTAGACCCAAACCTCAATCTATCTTTTAGGTCTAACTTACATTAGACCTAAGTATGAACCTCCCTTAGGTCTAGCTCAATCCAGACTTAGCCTAGGTCTAAAGTAACTTAGACTTAGTTCAAATTGAACTTCCTCTAGGTCTGGCTTAACCTTGACCTAAAGTAAGTCTAACTTAACTTGGAGATAGTTCAACCTAAAGCCCCTTGTGTATAAACCATCTTGGACCTAAACACAACTTAAGTTCTCTTAGACCTAATTTGACTTAGGCTCAATTTAATTGAATCTCTGGGTCAACCTGATCTAACTCGGGTTAACTCAATTCAATCAAATCTCTGGGCCAAACAGACCTAACTTGGGTCAACCCAATTCAACTAAATCACTGGGTCAACCCGACCTCACTCGGGTCAACCCGACCTCACTCGGGTTAACCCAACTCAGGCGAATCACCGGGTTAACCCGACCTAAATTGGTTCAACCCAATTTAGCGGAATCACCTGATTATCCCGACCTAACTCGGATCAACCTGACCTAATTCGGATCAAACCAATTCAGCTGAATCACTAGATCAACCAGGCCTAACTCAGGTCAACTCAATTCAGCTAAATCACTGGGTCAACTGACCTAACCCGAGTCATGTCAATTCAACTAAATTATCGAGTCAACCCAACCAAACTTGGGCTAACCCAATTCAACTAAACCACTGGGTCAACCTGACCTAACTCGGATGAACCCAATCCAACTAAGTTATTGGGTCAACTTGTCCTAACTCCGGTTAACCCAATTCAATTAAATTTTTAGGTCAACTCGACCTAACTCAGGTTAACCTAATTCAAATAAATTATCAGGTCAACCAAATCTAACTTAGGTTAAACCAATTCAGCTAAACTTTCGAGTCAGCCTGACCTAACTCGGGTCAACTCAACTCAACTCAACTCATTGGGCTAATCTGACCTAACTCCGATTAATTTAAGTCAACTTTTTAGGTCAAACAGAATAAACACTGATCAACCCAACTTGAGAGCTCAACTTCCAGATTGACTTAAGTCTCAACCCAAGTTTAATCAAGGATCATTTTAAGTCTAAACCAATTTAGACAAAAACAGATAATTCAAGTCAAAATTAACTTAGATTTTACCCAAGTCTAATTGAGCTTAAAACTTGATTCAACCTAGGGAGTTCAACTTGGATCAGTCCAGTTAAACCAAGCTTGCTCCCAAGTTAACCCAGCTTAGTTTAACTTGGCTCACCTTAAGTCATTCTAAACCAAGTAAGGCTAGTTTGACCTCAATCAAACTACGTTGACCTGGGTTAATCCTATTAAACATTGGTTGATTCAAACAAGTTTGAAGATAATCTAAGGGACAATCAGCCTAATTCAGGATAACTCAAATTATCCAGAGACTCATCTATAGATCAGTTCAACCTAATTTGAACTAATCTAAATTCAACCTAGACATAGATGACTGAAGGTTAAAGAGTGTTTTACTTCTCATTTGAGAACAAAAGCACACTTAGCCTTAGTCGGGGAAATTTTGACTAAGGTCAAAACCAACCCAAAATTCACCCTAAAAGACATTAAAACATAAACTTGAACCACAAAATGCAACCATGTTTGAGAAGATATTTTGGCAGAGGCATCCTATGACTGCTAACAAAATATCTTCCAGTCACTTATGACTAATCAAACCGCAAACCATAATGACCCCGGGATGATGGAACCATGGGAACTTGGTTGGGTCATCCCAAACAAAAAAATGACAAAACAAAAATAAAATTTAATTAACTGGCTAAGAAATTTTTTGCAAACAAAAATTTTCAACCCTTAAAATTTGAAAATGAAATTAAAACTTAAATGAAACCCTAATGAACAAAGATCAATGAACGCAACTTGAATCTCAGAAACCCAGGTCTATGAAGATCTCTTGGTCGATGCAACCCATGATTGCTAATATGAATCTCCTGGTCCAAGTAGGTTTGATCACCTCTCAGATTAAGTAGATTAGGGAACCCGACAACCCCGGGATGATAGAAAGGCATGAGCATCTTAACGAGTTATCAAAATAAAAAGAACAACCAACCAATTAAATAAAAATTGGTATATGTTAATCTTGTTTTGCAGAAGTGTTGAAGACAAAAGACAGTTGTCACTCTAAATTTACTTTGCATGTTATTAGGTTGTACTAACTCTATCTTGCAGGGATGAACATTTAAAACTTGGAACAAGAGGATGAACCTCAACTAAACAATCAATGATAAAACAAAATTTTAGGATAATTCAAAATCTTTAGGTATCTGCTACCTTTAGGATAGAACTTTGATATTTCTTTCCTTAATAAAGACATTGATATTTTTTAGAACAAATTATAACCTTATTCATGAGTTTTTTTAAGTAGACTTGACTATTTAAGATATAATTAACTATAAGGACTTGTCCTTATAGAAAGATACAAACCTTAGAACAGGTACATCAGTCTGATTTCTCTAGTAGTTAGCTTTCTTAAGGTCCCCTTTGCAATTATGTCTTTAAAGCATACCCAGTTAATCTCACTTTAAACTTTTGCTTTGGGATTATCATTGCAAAAATTTACTTCAAGTGGGCTTCTTTTGTTTGTTCCCATTATTGCCTGCTCCGGTCCTCCGATTTCTTACCTCTTAGTTTACCCACATGGTCTAAGATGAAGTATTCAGAGAAGAGGGCGACATAATGGAAAACAAAGTGGCCACTCCACAAAGACAGCGATGACGTCAAGAAAACGACAAAATAAAGATAGGTGGCATGAAACGAGTAGCCACACCTATTGGTCAAACTATGAGTAAATGAAACTTAGAGGCTAACAAACAATATAGACTATGTAAGCCAAAAAATGTTGTAGGAAAAACATCTTAGAAAACCACGATAAAAATAATCACACCTACATCATAGAGGCATAAAAAAGAGTTTAGCCACATATAATCTAGAAAACCACAAATAAGAAATCAATGCAGATCTTCATTGTAAAGTACAATAGAAAGTAAAACTTACCATCAAGAATTGTCTTCTCAACAAGAGCAGCACCTCTCCCTCTAAAAAAAAACTCTCTCAAAACTCTCAAGAACACAAGGCGGAATACTCAGCCTAAAGGTTTCGAGAACATTCTTTGAAGTCCACAACTCATATAATGTAATTAACTATGAGGAATTGCCCTTGTAGGGATATCATACCCCAGAATAAAATAAACGTTATTTTACGAGCATAAGGCAGAGGAAAAACTTTTAGTTATGCAGACCAATAAATTTCAAATTTTTTTCTCATTTGAGTGATTAAATTCATTTAAAGTAATATTTTTATCTCTTGAGATAGTATATTATTCTTTAAATGACACATTTGATCATTTAGATAAAAATCCTTCAAAATTTATGGTGACATATTAACATCAACACAACAAGAAGAAAAGATAGAAAAAATCCACCAATTATCTTGTGATTTTGTTTGTAATGTTTGGCATCTGTAATTACTAAAACTTCTATTATAAGGTGTAAATAAAATTAAATTAAATTAAGTGATTATACCATAGCTCCACTAGCTTTACTTCTTTGACTAAATGAACTTTATTCTTTAATAACATCTTATAAAACACTACATATGATATCATACATATTTACCAACAAATAGAGATAACTCAAATGTGACCCCCACCACCAATCTCATGCACGTTTAGTTTATCAACTTGATTTAATCCTTTAATAGACTCTATCGTGGTTTTAAAAATTGGATTAGACCAACCGATTCAACCATGAACCGATCATTCATCTAATTAAGTCCAAATTTATAACCATTTGTGCATAAAATAGGATTGAATTGATCAAAGTCGATGTTAAATTGGAGAAATGGTGAAATGATCTAGCTTTTAACAAATCGGTTGGTTCAAATATTTTTTAAGTTTAGTGTTTTAATTTTGATCGATTGGCTACAAATAAGATATTTAATCTAAAAGAAAATAAAGACAATATCTTGTCTTAAATTTTTTATTTAGAAGATTATTCAAAATATTCAAAAAATATTGTCTTAACATACAATATTATTCGTTGAATACATAAAAATGATATTATTAAATATCTATGGGAAGGCTTTGCCTTATAAAATTATTACCAATAGTGGATCTCTCAAAGGAGAGCATAATGCCATTGCAATTGAGGAAAACTAAGCCAACCTTATTAATAAATGCCAAAAGCTTATTTAGAATGATTAGTCTAATAAAGAAGCTTTAGGTGGATAGGAAGTAAAGTAAAGACCTTACTGCAACCACTACAAGCTCAAGGTCATTTTGATCATAACTACTTGAAATTGCATCCTTGGTAGTGGTTGGAACGTGAGGAAACCAATAGAACTCTCATTACCATAATTGATGAGGTTGTATAATTGACATTCATGGTAAGTGAGTATTTTTATTCTTGACCAAAAAAGAGGAGTTTTCAATTTAAGTATTTAGATAGAAAAGTCTATTATACATGTATTGTATTTCATGATTTTGGTAAGACTATTTTTTGTTGCTCTAATTGAGATAATAGGGTTAGCTACTACACCGTACCTGAGTCATTATTTGAGATGTAGTTGAACTTTATGTTCTGTTTAGAAATAAATTTATGCTTTTGAAGTTTAAAAAAATGTGGCTCTTACAGTCTTTTTTTAAACAGTTTTACATAAAAGTGGCAAGATACAGATTATTTTTTCATACAATTACTCTACATACTGTTTTCACACACTGACTAAATGACATACCAACTTTGCCTCATAGCTTTCTTCCCCATAGCTTCTTCCCCATGAAAAGCTAAAAAGTTGCAATTACCCCAAACAGACCCTTAGTTACTTGAGCAATTTCAATTGATCTTGTCTTTTACAAGAAGGACAATTAAAAATAATTATACGTATCAAATATGTGAATAATCGAGAAACTAGAGTAACATATTTTGATGAATCTATTAATATCAACTTTAATATATGTTTTAAATAATGATTTCAACATGTGAAAGAATATGCTTTGATGAACATTTCATTCCATGGCATATTACTTACACCTTCATATCCTTAACCTCACACATCGTTAATGTCAAAATTATGATTGAAGAAAACTTCATAATTTATTCTTTAAATTTCATGCACTTATATCTTCAACCTGAATTAAATCAAAGAATCGATTCTTAATAAATTTATCTTTATAAATAAATTTTAATACAATTGTTATTTGTTCCCATTTTTTTTTCAATATTCATCAACTATAATACAATATTTTCTATTATCTCTCAACTTATATAAAATTTTGAATATAGCTTAAAAATATAGATAATATATATATTTTTTTTCTTTGAATTTTTGAAGATATATTTAGTATTTTGTAGCACCTGCATCTACATTCTTATAATAAGATTTAAAAAAATAATGGTGAGGATTTCAGTTGGGCCAAATGGGAGTAGACAATGCGGATTATCTATATATATATATATATATATATATATATATATATATATATATATATATATATATTCCTAATTATTTAAAAATTGGCTTTTATTTAATATTTATATATTTTTTTTAAATAAATTGAATATTTAAATTTAATGGGATAATTGTAATCTTTATGAGAAATTATTTAAAATAATTATTAAGTTAAAAATATAATAATTACTAAAATTTTAAGTTTGAGGGGGTAAAAGTTTAATGTATAATATGATATCACATTGTTATTAAAGATCTAGGAGTACAAATAACCCCAGAGCCCCCTTGGCCCCACCATTTGTGGACATTAATCTTTCTAATTTTGCTAAAATTTTGTGAGATACTACTAATTTTATTTAATTTACGATCACTTAGAACTTCATCACTAAAAATAATTTAAGAGAGCTGAATGAATAATCAAATTTATATATATATCAAATTATTTGTGATTATTTAGGAGATGTTTGGGGCAGCTACAACTTATTGAATAATTTACTAATAAGCTGATTAAAAATAATTAGTTGATAAATGTAAGTGCGGTGGTTATTACAAATTTTTATTTTTTTGAAAAAATCAGATCATAGCCAAAAAACTGTCACCAAGATATGTGCGGTGTGAAAATACTATTTTAATCATTTTGAAAATGCATAAGCTGTCAAAATGGAGTTTACTCAAACATGATATGCGATGCCACCGCACCAAATAAACTGCCTCAAACGGGTCTTTTATGACATTTGTTTTAAGAAAATAAATAATTGAGAATCATAATAAAATACCTAAAAAAATCTTGAAATAAACCTCATTCAAAAGATTATTTTACCTCATAAGAATAGAACTCTTCCCCGTTTCGCACTCATATTAAGCGTAGCTAAGCCTAACGATAAATATCTCGCAAAGCTTCCTAAACCCTTTCGGAAGTTTAGGTTTTTTCTACCCTTCAGCACTCTCTTCCTCGCCGTTGTCGCACAGATGGCCGTCTCTGCTTTCGCCGTCGCGATGGCGCGGGCAAATCCGTCGTTTCGCTCAACCATAAGTCTAATGTTCTCGAAACGCTTCTTCCACTCCGCCGTTCCCTCTTCCCTGCATCCTAATGGCGTTGCCTCCTCCATGATCGGCGGCATCATGCGCCGTCGTCCGATACCATATGCTTCCGTCCGGCTCTTAGCTGGAGCCGGTGCTGCCAGGCTCAACCAAATCCGTTGCAGAATCAATCGGTCAGGTGACTCTCCCTACTCACCTATCAACTCGGGATCCGGCGGCGGATTCAGTGACAGGCCGCCGACTGAGATGGCGCCTCTTTTCCCTGGCTGCGATTATGAGCACTGGCTCATCGTTATGGATAAGCCAGGCGGGGAGAACGCTACCAAAGAGCAGATGATCGATTGCTACATCAAAACCCTGGCCAAAGTCGTTGGAAGGTTGTAGTCCTATCTCTCTTTACTTTTCCGTGGTCCTTTGAGTCAATAATCTTTTAAATTTATTTCGATAAATGCTGCTTGTTTTGTTAATCTGACCGTGCAATGAGATGTGGTTGGATGTTTGAAAGTCTAATCCTTACTGTTCAGTGAGGAGGAAGCAATAAAGAAAATCTACAATGTCTCTTGCGAACGCTACTTTGGCTTTGGATGTGAGATAGACGAAGAAACATCTAATAAGCTTGAAGGTTAGTCATTCCGTGTTTCTTTAACTTTGTAAGAATACATATGAAACTATTTATGTAGAACTGGTGCTGTTGATGCTGCCTGTTTAAATAACACTTGAATCACTTGTCAATGAATGCTGGCCTTTTGATTAAATTCAACGTAGGGGCTTGTAGTTATATTGCAAATTCTGGACTACAAACCCATAAGATAATAAAACATTTGATTTGTTACTGATATGTACATATTTTTTTGAACATTTTAAAACGACAATTAATTTTGAGCTACTAATAATTTTACTTCAGCTTATAAGTAAAGGCTATTTATATTTTAGTTTAATGATTGTCAAAAACTTACTGCAAAGTAAGTCGGTCAATCACACAAGTATACATGTCAAATAATGATAGTTAATGAGTATTGTATATCGATCCCATGAGAAACGGACTAATAAATATTCTAGCAAGTGAATCTCTAGTTTACTCAACATTTAAATCTAGTTTAGTGTGATAAAAAATAAGATATATGGTTCCTAAAATTCTACTCGACAGCAGAAACCAAAATCACAAATTGTAAAATAGAAAATAGAGAGCAAAAGAAATTGTCTCAGAAAATCAGAAAGAAAGCTCGCACAAGTTCTTCAAAAAAGTTGAGGATCAATCCCATTTGAGTTCGGCGTTGTGTTGGATTTCGAGCTTCTCCTAGTTGTTTCTCAGCGTAGTTGTTGTTGACTTGGGATAATATTTTCCCCTGCTTATGCCTAGGTTAGCAGGAGAATCAGAAACCGGTGCAGTTATATTTCGCTTAGTGGTTGTTTGCTCGGAAGAATTTTTGGTGTGCTGTAATTCATTTATAAGGATTTGAGGAAATTATGTGTTTAGTATGAAGAAGTACAAGTGCACCGTAAAGTTTCAATAAATTTAAAGTCCACTCCTTAGTTCATTTTGAGTGAATTTTGAATTCGATCGATTTAACCAAGTTTGAATTACAGTGTAAAATGCTATCGGCAAACTGTCACCCGTCAATCGTCGGCTGCCGCTCGCCTCCTTTCACTGCCTACCAGCCCCCCACTACCCTCCTTCGCCTCGCCGCCTGCCTCCGGCTCGCCGCCCACCGCGCCCCGCTGCCGCTCGCCGCTCGCTACAGCAGCCCGCAGCCACCTCCGCCTATTACTCTCCTTTCAATAAATTATTACGTTATTTTCAATCTACTTCAAATCAAACAAAAAATATAAAGTCGTGAGCTTATTTTACAGTACTCCCTGCATCACAAAGGTCCAAAGAAAAATATAGTCACTCATTTCAAAATTAGAAAACTCCATGAATTCATGAAAACAGGAAAAGTAAGCAACATTACAATATAAAAACATTTGCAAATAGAGTTTCCCAACTCTCCTCGCATACAAGTTTTTTAATGAAAACTAAAGAAAAAGGAGAAAGAGGAGATGATACAAAGACCTCTCAAAAAATCCTTGAAGTGAAGCCTCCAGCCGTCTCCAATGTTCTAAGCATTCTCCAACTAGCCCTAAAATCTTTTTTTATAGCCATAGTCTCAGACTTAGCAAGAAAAATCTTTCCAAAAGTATTTCCCACTTTGTTGACGTGGTCGCGCCCCAAGCCAGTGTTGCTTTTCTGATTGGGTGGCTTGGTCACGCTAGATTCTGGCGTGGTCACGCTAGATTCTGGCGTGGTCATGACCACGCCAGTCAACTAATAGTGCGGCGTGGTCACGCCCGACCTGGGAGTGGGCATGTCACTGCCTTCGTTACCATGATGTGGTCATGACAATTTTGATAGCTCAAGTTTTGGTTTTCCTAGCTTCCAAATCCGTGCTCGACCACCCATATCCTGCACATCACTAACGCAAACTTTCCGCAAGCGCAAATTCATGATAAATAAGGTGAAATAGCAGGTAAAAAAAAGGGTAAAATGCGGGTAAAATATTGTAAATTTGACTCATATCATTTATCTTAGTAAATATCTTTTAACTGCCCAAGTAAATTTCTCCATTTTTTGTTTTTGATCAAATATCACTGAAAACTGGTTTTAATTTTGAGCTGATTCAAAATTGATGAAATCATTTTGAGTAAATTCAAGCACTAGATTCTTATGTTGAGGGGGAGACTGATCGAGAGATGCATGATTAAAGCTTATTCAAATTTTAATTTATTTCAAAATCAATTCAACTTATTTTGAGACTATTCGGGATAAATTATTTTGTTCGAAAAGAAAGTCAAGTTCAACCTTGATACTACTTCCTAAAATTTTCTGAGGTATTCGAAGATCAAAAAAAGCTCATTTCTTAAACTCTAGAATCTTGCAAATGAGCGTATTCAGAATGAATTGGTTAATTTCATAGTGACTAAGAATTCGAACATGCTTTAAGCAAGGATCAGATTTTATTTAGGCAAAGTTGTACGAACTCACATTTGTAATCAATATTTAAAACATGCTATATTAAAATTTTTTTAAAAAATCAACATCTGATATGTTTTAAGTTAAAAGCTAAATATTTTTAACTCTAACGAAGTATAAAAATAATAAAATTGAAGCCTAAAATTCAATTTTTGATATGTTGAAAGTATTTAGCACCCTAAATTTTATGGTTTTATCAAACTATCATTTAACGATTTAATTAAATATCATTGTGTCATTCTAATGACCCTATGTTTATTTATCTCTTTTGTTTGTTACCTTATGAGCATTGTTTAAAAGAGTGCAATCTAAGAAAGTCGTACACCTCTAGGATTCACAGCTCGTCATCTGGATGTGAGTTTAATTGAAAAATATATAATCAGGTTCACACAAAAAAGTGAAGTTATCTAATGATCTTAAAGATAAATTCTTTGATGTGCATTACGTACGACATGATATTGAATGATTAAAAATTGAAGAAAAAATGTTTGTAGGAAGATGAGGATCCCTCACTATGTGAAAATATGCGATCCGACGATGAGCGGCTTGTAGATGATAATAATTGAGTCACTCTATCTGAGTTTCAATAAAACGATCTGAATGTTGATTGCCTTGATGGAGACAGGAACGAGGCAAAGAGATTAATAGAAAATATATTTATAAAAAATTAAGTATTTGCTATTGTCTTAAACCTTAATTAAGGAAAAAAAATTATTGATTACTCTTTATTACTTGGTAGGAAAGTGAAATATTATGGGGGTTGAAGAAGAGGAAAGAGGATGAGAGAACACAGGCCTAACTGAAGAGGAGACCATGAAAGTTATATTTTATGACAATGACTTCAATAAGGAACCTCGACTGATCGGACTGTTCAGGGTTCTTTGATTATTTATTATATTTTTATTTAGATTGATGGGTGACAAAATGTTTTTTTGTGTTCAGGCAAAAAAAGATAAGTCTATTATGCTAAATTCATCTCATGTCTTTGATATTTTATATTACTTTCATTATTATTGGATGCTAAATTGATAACTTGATCAACTGATTTATATATTATATATATTTTTTATTTTTGTGCAAGTTGTTACATGATATTTTATGGTTTACACTATTTATTATTTTATATAAATACAATTTATCATATTTTCCATGTTAAAATATTAATATCTTTCTTAAATATACCTATAAGGTATGATGTTAATATATTATTATATATTTTGACTTTAAAATATTTTTCATATTGTGAGGCTTGCGCCTAGACCACCTCTAGACTTACACTTCGCCTCATGAATGAAAAGCATCTCAATGTCCAATTATGCAATTTTAAACATTGTTTGTCAGTTTACCATCTATACTTGGCAATTTGAATAAACGATCCTCTATTGGATTTAAAAAATTTCTAGTATTATAAACTCAAGATTCTCTTTATTTTGAACGTGCATCCCTCCCGTTGATTTATTGCTAGTTTCTTTATTACCATTTTTCTTTTGATAAATGTCCATTAATTTATGTGGGCCAATGAATGCTATGCATATGTTAGGTTGGTTATATTTGTCTACTTCTCTTTTCATGAAATCAGAAATTTAGCCATATATTTTTTTCTCTCGACTACCAAATCTATGAATGCTCAGGTTTTTGCCTGCAGCTTTTAACTAATGATTTGATTTATTGTCCGTTTTGTTCGTTTGCATTCCTTAGGACTTCCCGGAGTTCTATTTGTGCTCCCAGATTCTTATGTTGATGCTGAAAATAAGGACTATGGAGGTATTCTCTCAAATACCATTTATATAATTTTTATCTTTGCTTTTTAGTCTAATTTTGCAACTTCATACAGCATTTAAGAATTTTCTGCTTAATCTTTCTTTCCCTTGGAGACTTTGGTTTCGGGTCTTCTTGCTCTTTTCAGTGTGTAATATCTGATTACCTTGTCAAGCTTGGTAAACCTAGCGATCATTTTAGGAATCTGTCTATCCTTGAGTGCTAGTAGACTGATATTAAAATTTATCTTAGCCGTCCTTTGATACTTATTATGGTGTAAATTGCAGGTCAATAAAAGCAACATATAAATTGTCTTTACTTTTTCAATGATCATTTTAAGCTTACTGTACTATCCACTTATTTTAATCAGTTTTAGAAGCATTTTTGCTAGTTTTACATACTGGTGGATATGCCTATTCGCATTTATGAGAAAAAAATGTTGCAAGTTTAATAGGTGAAATGTGTTCTTTAATTTGGGTGTATTTCCAAGACCCTTCATCTCGGTCACTTAGACAAGCCTCTAATGCAATGCCTTCTTTTTTGTTATGATGATTATGCACAGACTAGTCTCGTTGATCATTCTATCCTCCTGTCATGTGTAGTCGCATATCAGTAGAGGAAAGAGAAAAAGATTAGGAGTTTAAGATTATTTTTATTTGTAGGTAATTTTTAAAATTTTTGGCCGCCCAAAAACTATGTATTTCCTTGTTAGAATACGTGTTTTTGGTAATAAGTTTTTGTGGCATTATTTTGAATTAAATGCTTCCCACATGTACCGTCTATGTCAAAATTCCTTGGATGAAGCCATCGATAGGCAGTGGAAAGAAACACAATTGATTTCTATATTAGCTTATACATTGAAGCTTTTTCAAGCAGATAATGCATTTTCTAGTTGTGTCTAGTTATACTTTTATATTAACGTCAAGTTTGTCACTATTGGTTCAACGCTTCTTTGAAAGGTGTTACAGTGTGAGTAAAATGAGTTATTCTGAATTGGTTATGAAAGCTCTATGAATCCTGCTAAAATAATAAAGTGTCCATATACACTAGCGTTAAACATTGGTTTTGAATAAGTGATTTTTTGGTGTATGCTTACTGTAAAGGGCTTCTCTTTAGGGCCTTGTCTAACTTGTTGATAGGCTTCTTTGTTGCATAGTACATAGTACTATACTTTCTTGAGTAAACATGTATTCTTGGTTTATGCTTGTGCTTCAAAGTAATGAAGATATCAGATTCTTGAAATGCTTGTAAAGATTTTATTTTTCTTGGTTGCATGAAGTTACATCGTTAATTTTATCTTGTTTGTTACATGCAATATCATTAACTTGTGGTTAAGTAACTGTTGAAAGAAATTTTAATATAAGATTTCATATTACTTGAACAATTCTAATATAATATGATATTTGCAAACTTTTTTTTGCTAAACCACATGTTTCATGATCAATTTGCATACGACTCTTGGTTGCTTATTCAAATTAACTTTTACTTTCTATCTCCTAATTTTCGAATCCCTCATCTAAAAGAAAAATTACAAACTCAAATAGATGTCGAAGGTAGGACAGAAATATGGTGGAAAGAAGATGGTAAATCAAGGTAAGATCAATGGGAATAACCAAAAGTAGAGGATGGAAATAAGGCAATAAGAGTAGTTTTCTTCCTACTCTCCAACCTCCTAACACCTAATGATTTGCACCTTGAGATAAATTTGCCTTCTTGTACTTAAAATTTTGGAAGAGTTAGCTGAACTTTTAAATATGAGATATAATAAAGTACGGGAAGATTTGATAGTTATCGGAGTCAACTTAAGTTGTAATTCAATGAGTTATGATCATATAAGATATAAAAATGCATGAGGAATTAATTAGGTTAACAACGCCTATAAAATTTAGTACTACTTGGTGATATCTAAGTTGAGCGTTACTAAGATGAAAATTGTTAAGATGGATGTGTAGAGAATCTAGAGAGGATAAATTGAGGAATGGTTATTTCAAAGGGTTGATTGGAGTTACTTATATTGAAGATGAAATTGCAAATAGATTTCATGGTTTGCACATGTATAACTACTTGTGAAAAAAAATGCTTCCATTTGATGTGCCTTTAGTGTTGGTGTTGAAGGATAGGAAATAAAGAGCGATTGATTTAAGGTGAAATAGAAGATGCTTTAAAATGTACAATTGGAATTGATTGACCAACACATACTTCTCTTAGTAGGAAAAAATGAAAATGAGAAGTCATGCAAATGACCTTCCATAGTTGGTATAATGACTAGGATGCTGATGATGATCTGATGATATTTGTTATAAGATCATCAAATCTTTTATTCATGAAGATCAATTATGTTATTTTGGACCTCCTTTAACACCATTAAATTGCATATATGCATGCATCAATGTAATATAGTTGTCTTAATCTTATATACGCTAATGAAATCAACATCCCACCCCACCCCCACTTAATAGGGCGCGTTACATGAATCTTTTTTCTCCATTGCGACCTATTGAGTGTCATATTTTCATTTAATTCTCGTAAATTAAGATCAATTTTTATACAATATGCTCAAGTCTTTCTAGGTCCACCTCTACCCTTCTTAACATATGTCGAATCTAAAACATCTACTCTTTTAACTGATCATCAGATGGTCGACGTTTAATGTGACCAAACACTTCCAAACACAAGAAAAAATAATTAGTTAATAATTTTAAATCATGCGAGAAAATAATATAGTACAAAAGGTCTATCGATATCATAGAAAATAATGATAATATTGCTTTAATTCATGAATTTTATGATAAGCTTTAAATTGACCTAAATTTGATATATTTTATATTTTTTCTAGCTAATCAACATATCAATAAACTAAAAAAAGATGTTGAATTTGTGAACTAAATTATACAAACAATAATAAGCAATCAATTTCAATGCAACTAGCAATAAATTAAATTAGATTATAAAAAAAACCTAACTGTTAACTTGAAATAATTTGAAGTACGAAGGAGTAAGAAAATAAATGAAAGTCATATGCAAAACTGGAAATAATTGTTTGATAGATAGAAGAAATATTTTACAAATATTCTTAAATTAGATTATAAAAAAAAAACTAACTGTTAACTTGAAATAATTTGTAGTACGATGGAGAAAATAAATGAAAGTCATATGCAAAACTGGAAATAATTGTTTGATAGAAGAAATATTTTACAAATATTATGGATAAGATATCACACACATTATGTTCATTATGAATTATAATACACACACAACATAGATAGTGAATGCTACTTTGCCTTCGTGCATTAATTTCAAAATATGGAGGAAATGTGCTGTCATACGAGCTATATCATGCATTATGTATTATTGATATAAATGCTTTCAGTATTCAATCATGTGTTTTATTGATTGTAACTTTTGTTCGAGCAATAGATAGATATGTAATAAAATTATTTTGTACTACATGTATGTAATCGTGGATTATGCCATCAAGTAAATGTTTTTGCTTTTAAGAGGAGGTGTCAATGATTAATAACAAGTAAAAGGTGCTTGTGTGTATGTACTCATTCTAATTTAATCTGTTTAAACTTAATGAATTGTTAACGATATCCCTTGTGATGCAAGAATATTTATGGTCTCATGTTAACTATATGATGTGGTTTATGAAATTAGCATGAATGAAATCAAGATTTTTTTTTTTATGACTAATCGATTAAAATAAGAAATCAATATTTTTAATATGAATGTGAATATAAGAAAAATAATCGCCAAATGTAAACTTAATAATGACTACCACCACCAACAACAACAAAGCCTTAATACCATTAAGTGGGGTCAGCTACATGAATCCTTTTTACGCCATAGCGTCCTATTTAGTGTCATATTTTCATTTAATTATAATAACTTAGTATCATTTTTTATATAATAGCCCAAGTCTTCCTAGGTCTACCTCTTCCTTTCTTAACATAGTTGAATTTAAAACATCTACTCTCCTAATCGGATCATGAGATGGTCGTCGTTTAATGTGAACAAACCATCTAAGGCGACTCTATCTAATTTTGTCCATCACTAGAGCAACACCAACCCTATGACGAATATATTCATTTCGCATTTTGTCTCTAAGTGTAAAAGACTCATCCACCTAATCATTCTCATCTCAACAACACCTAACTTAGTATTATGCTTCTCTTTTAAAGGCCAACATTTAACACCATAGAACATTGCAGGTCTCATTGACTTCTTATAAAATTTTCCTTTCAGTCTAAGCAATACTTTTCTATCATGCAATAGGACCGAAGCATTCCTCCACTTCAACAACCTACTTGAATTCTACTATTAACAACTCCATCTATATCACCATCGCTTTGAACAATAGACCCGAGATATCTAAATCATTCACGCCTTTTAATAATTTGATCACCCAAAGTTAGACTTCTGTTACTAGGGTTACTATTACTAAAATTATATTCCATGTATTCAGCTTTAATTCTACCCAAACGAAGGCCTTTAGACTCCAATGTAGACCTCCATAATTTAAGTTTTTCCCGGAATTTTTCTCTCGTCTTATCCACGAGAAAGACATCATTAGCAAAATGCATACACCAAGGTACCTCCTGTAAATATCTAGTAAGACCATCCATAACTGAAGCAAAAAGATATGGACTTAAAGCCGATCCTTGATGTTATCCAACAGAAATAGGAAAATATTTGGTCATTCCTCCTTCAATTCAAACACAAGTAATAGCTCTAGTATACATATTTTTAATTACTTGAATATAAGTCATATTAACGCCTTCCGTCTAAAGAACTCTCCGAAGGATATCTCTTGGAACCTTATCATAAGCTTTTTCTAAATCAATAAAAATTAAATGTAGATTATCCTTATAATATATGTACTTCTCCATCAAATCTTTCAATAAATGTATAGCTTCCATAATAGACCTGCTCAGCATAAATCCAAATGGTTTATGAGAAATCTTGGCAATATGTCTTAACCTATGTTCAATTATCCTCTTCCATAATTTAATAGTATGACACATCAATTTAATTCCTCTTTAATTTGCACACTTTTGTGCATCCCTTTTATTTTTTAAAATGGGGACCAAAATACTCTTCTTCCACTCCTCAGGCATCTTTTTTGTTTTTAAAATAATTCTCCTAAATATTTCCACACTTCAATAGGGATATCATTAGGTCCTACAGACTTTCCACCCTCGGTTTTCATTAAAGCCTCATCTACTATTTTTTTATTGATGTGACGGTAAAAATGAAATATTTTATTATTATTAACGATATTAAGATCACTAAGGTATTTTCAGAAACATCATTAAGATGTTTATCAAAATAAATCACCCACCTATGTTGAATATATTTTTCAAAGAAAAGCACTTTTTTATTTTTATATTTAATACACTTTAATTGAGTTAATATTTACTTTTTTTCTTTGTTTGACTAGTTTATACATATATTTTTCACCCTTCTTAGTATCTAATTTATTATAAAGATCACTAAAGGAAGAATTTTTAACATCACAGATTGTACTTTTAGATTTCCTGTTGGACATTTGATTTTTTTCTCAGTTCTACAGATTTTACATTTAAATCAATTTTTATAACATAACGTCTTATATTTTATCTTTTCTTGCACATTATTATTCTATCAACTATTGTTATTTATAAAAAAAATTTTCTTTTGATTCTCAAAGTACATATTTTGTCACTTGTTTAATAGTATTTTTTACTTTTTCTCAAATAGATTTGCTTCATGTACATCTCAAATTTTGAAATCTTGAATTTTATTCATAAAAATAATGTTATTTTTTTCTTTTAGGCACTGTGATATAATTCTACGATGATGAATCTTAATTTTCTTTATTTTACAAATTTTTATCTTAGAATCTAGAACGAATAATTAATGTTGGATACTTAAATTTTCACTTGAAACGATCTTAAAATCTTTACAATCTCGACGATCTCTTCTTCTATAAGAAAATAATCAATTTGTGTTTTATTAGATTCATTCTTATAAATAATGAAATGTTCATCTATTTTCTAGAATAAAGTATTAGTAATAAACAAATCATATGATGAAGCAAAATCTAATATGACTCTACCTTCATTAATCGCTTCATTACCGTAGCCACCATGAATATTTCTGAAATCTTCTACCACTTTACGGACATGTCCATTTAAACCTCCTACAATAAAAATTCTTTTTTTAAGAGGTATCAAGTGTATTAAGTCTTCTAAGTCCTTCCATAAATTATCTTTAGAGCCTATATCTAAACCTACTTGAGGAGTATAAGCACTTATAATATTAAAAATTTTAGTATTAATAATAATCTTAAGTGCTATAATTCTATCTCCAACTCAATTAATTTTTACGATATTATATTTCAAACTCTTATTTATAATTACACCTACACCATTTCGCTGCGATTCTTATCAGAATAATCACCCAAATACAAAAATCAATGAGACATTGAAATCACCAAAAGCACAGGCTGATTTAAGTTTCATGCCGTAAAGGAAATTTGGATGGATTTGACTAGAAGGGAGCACACTGTTTGACACGTACTGAAGATGGAAGAAAAGTGAACAAGAAAAAAGTGCCAAATGGAGGAAAAAAGTGCTAATGTTGACATGGTATGTGATCCATTAAAAGCTGGTGGTTGCTTTTGTATTTTGCTGAAAGCTTTAAATCCAAGCCTTCAAGATTGAGAAAATCGAAAAATTTTATTAATGGAATTCTATTCCTTGCAAACTTCAGGATCATATCTTTGTAATCTTGAAATTCCATAAGTTAGTCGCCTTGTATTTCTGATTGGCTCAAGCATAAAAACAAGGCATCAATCTCAAATTAAATTCATTTCCAACAAATTCTTGCATGAATCTAAGAGTGGTTGTAAAGAGAGCACCCACTCTAGAAGCCTTGTGGATGAACTATATATGGAGGAAATAATAACGATAGGTGGATAGCACTAGTTGTAAAGTATGGAGTACACTAGGTATTCACTACAACATAGTGACGACTTTGCTATTGGATCCCATCATCACTAATTTTGCGACAGGATGCGATCATCACACAATATGGATTAAGACAGGATATCTTAGATAACAAATACATTACTGGTGCTTAACAAATGCATCCAATTGAGAGCAACACCCTCGGCCCAACCAAGTTAGTCAATCTAGAGCAAACGTGACCTGAATTGTAGAAAATTTTTTTTAATATTGTAGAACACATTCTCATTCTCAGAGCATCTTATGCATGTTTTTAAATTTTAAATTGAAAATGTAAAACGATATTCAGTTTGCTAATTTGTTCATATCAATGCACAAGACTTATGAACAGACTTTATGAACCTCAAACATCATGGTTTTTGTATAATTCCCAAATTCTTCTATGTAATGGGTTAACTTTTGAACTTTACTCGTGTCCAGACTTTGGCAATGTTTATGATGTTTTACTCTGGGAGGCTACAATTTTATGAATTTCGTAGTTACTCAAATGTCCTTTATGATGGTTTTAAAATACTGGGAGTTTCGAATTCGTTCTTCACGTTATGCTTGATCTAAAACATTGCACATGAAAAAGAAAAATCATCTTTGTGAAAACATGTGAAAACATAAAGTCTTTCTTCTACACGTGAAAACATTAAAGTCTAGCTTCCCTACTCCTGTTCTAGTACTTTCGCTTGACTGAAAAGGATGCACATTCACCCATTTAATTTTTATATTTTATTTATATTTGGCGCATTGTTTTATCAATTGTAATATGTCCTGTTCTATTATTAACAAAATTTGTGAAAATTGGTAACAGCTGATTTTCAGTATTTATTTATGTCCATTTCTTTTATTTCTTGCCCAATTGATATCTTTCTACTAGTGCATCTGAAATGTAGAGCAACCTTAACTCACCAATTTAGTTTTTTTTCTATCCATATTTTATGTATATTTGGCGCATTGTTTTGTCAATTGTCATGGCCTGTTCTATTATTAACAAAATTTACGAAAAATGATAACATCTGATTTTCAGTATTTATTTGTCAATTTCTTTTTTTGTCTTCCCCAAATGGTATCTTTCATCTAGTGAAAGTTTGTTTTTTTCTATCCACGTGCAGAACACTATATTATTCTGTCTGTCTATACAATTATTACATTTAGTATCCCTTATTTTGTTGTCCCAATATTAAAATTCCCCAATATTTTGTCTATGTCTATGTCTACTATTAAATGCACGATTAGGCTTATTAGTAAGTTAGGACCGATGTATTGTTATGTAACTACATTATTTTGTCTCTCTATGCAATCTATTATTGCCTTTATTTTTCTTATTTGTTGCCTGCCCAATATTAAAATTCCCCCATATTTTGTCTTTGTCTATATGTTTACTATGAAATACACGATTTGGCTTATTAGTCCGCTAGAAATTATGTATTGATATGAAAACAAATGGTGTCTTACATGTCTTCCTTTGTGGGTTTTTTTTTATTTGGATCCATATGCACTTTGAAATATTCATAGTGGCTACGATTTTGAAGTGATTAATGAAGAATGTAAAACTATATTAGATTTTGCTGAGCTTATGATTTTGTTATTGCTAATATTTTATTTAAGAAAAGAGATGAGCATATTATTACTTATAGGAATGGATCCAATAAAACACAAATTGATTATTTTCTTTTGAGCAAAAGAGATTGTTGAGATTGTAAGGATTGTAAAGTGATTGCAATTGAAAATTTAAGTACTCAAAATTGATTATTAGTTTTAGATTTTAAGATGAGGAGCTTGAAGATAAAAAATACAATAAAGAATTGTTATTGAATTAGATAAGGGCACCTACAAGACAAATAAAGTTAATTTTATGTGCAAACTTCAAGATTTTAAGATTTGGGTTGTTCACAAAGAAGCTAATTTATATATGAAAAAAAAACAAACACTAATTTTATGTGCAAACTTCAAGATTTTAATATTTGGGATATTGATGAAGAAGTTAATTTATATAAAAAAAATAACAAACACTATTAAACAAGTGATAAAAGATGTATTTTGATAATCAAAAGGAAAAATTTTTATAAATAAAAATAATTAGTGATGAAATAATAATGTGCAGGTAAAGATAAAATATAAAAAGTTTTGTTATAAAACTTGCTTCAAATGTAAAATCTTTAGATAAGTGGGAAAATATTAGGTGACCCCTAGATAGTCTAAAAAAACAGTTTGTTATGTTAAGAATTCTACTTTTAGAGATCTATATAATAAATTTGATACTAAAGAGGGTGAAAGATATATGTATAAACTAGTCAAACAAAGAGGAAATAAAATTAAAGATTTAATTCAAGTGTATTAAAAATGAAAATCAAAATGTGCTTTTATTATAGGAAGATTTTTAAGATAGGTGGGTGTGATATTTTGATAATCTTTTTAATGAGGTTTTTGAAAATCCGATTGGCCTTAATGATTTTAGTATTGTTAATAATAATAAAATTTTATATTTTTATCACGTTAATAAAAAAGAAGTTGGGGAGGCTTTAAGGAAAATTAATAGTGGAAAATCAGTAGGAACTGATGATATCGTGAGAGAAATGAAAATCTTTAGGATTTTTTAGAATTTCTTAGCTTACTAAACTTTTTAACATTATTTTAAATACTAAATATATGCTAGAGGAGCGGAGGAAGAGTTTTTAGTCCCCATCTTTAAGAATAAAGAGAATGCATAGGAGGGTAAATTATAGAGAAATTAAATTAATGTGTCATACATTAAAATTATGGGAGAATAATTCATCATACGTCAAGACATGATAGATTATTTCTCATAATCAGTTTTGATTTATGTCGGGCAAGTCTACTATAAAAGCTATATATTTATTGAGAGGTTTGATGGAGATATACAGGAGTAAGGAGGATCTACATATGATTTTTATTGATTTAGAAAAAGCTTACGATAAGTTTCGAAGAGAAGTTTTGTGGAGATTTCTAGAAAATAAATGTGTTAATATACTTATATTTATGTCATTAAAGATATGTATACTAGAGCCCTTACGTGTTTTTGAATAGGAGGATCGACCAATTATTTTCCTATTTCATTTGGATTACATCAAGGATTGGCTTTAAGCATGTATCTTTTTGCTTTAGCTATGGATGCAATTATTAAGACATTTATAGAGGATGTACTTTGGTGTATGCTTTTCACCGATGATATCCTTCTTGTGGATATGACTACAGATAAAGTTCGGGATAAATTTGAATTATGGAGGTCTGCATTAGAGTCTAAAATGCTTTTGTTTGAGTAGCCCTAGTGGCAGACAAGACTGGAGAGAGTCGTCTTAGATGGTTTGGTCATATTAAACATCGACCATCTGATGATCCGGTTATGAGAGTAGATGTTTTAGTTTCGCCTTATGTTATGAAAGGTAGAGGTAGACCAAGAAAGACTTTGGCATGTTGTGTAAAAGGTGATCTTAATTTATTAGAATTAAATGAAAATATGACACACAATAGGACACAATGGAGAAAAAAATTAATGTAGGGGATCTCACTTTATGGGATAAACTTGTTGTTGCTGCTGCTGCTGCTACAATTTAATATAATAATAGAGGATTTTGCAAGTTGGTTTCTAAAATTGTAAATAATTGCAATTTGCTCTGAAATTGTGAACCCATATGCAATTTGCTTTATGATTATTTTGTGTTCTAAGATATTTTGTGTAATGTTCTTATATTTTAAGTTGGAGAAAAATAAGCTGTTTTCTAAATAAAAATCTGTCTTATTTATTAGTTGATTTTTCTGTGCTGGTGGTGGTATATGATAGCGTACTTTATCTTCAATTAATCTATGAAAGATTAAAGTTGCACCAGAAAAAGTAATCCACTTTACGCTGCAACATACGGGTGATGTTTTGAGTGTTTTTTTTAAATAATTATTACCATCAACTTTGTTTTATTTCAAATCAAAATATAGACTATAAAATAAAAATAAAAGTAATCCCAAATGACCCCTAATGGCTCTGTCTCTCTCTGTGCGTCTGTATAATTTTATTTTTGTGTGCATTTACTTTTTAGTTTACTATAACTAATTTTTCTCCTGATTTATTTTCATATGATAATATGGATCAATTAATTTATTTTATTTTGGTGTAAATATTTTCTTTTAAAATTAGATAGACGCATTACCAAAATGGAGTTTTAAAGGACCAATGAGTCAGATTGGCCGTGATTTGATTACAAGGTTTTTTGTGTTTGGTCTTAGGGAAAGGAAGCGCTATCCTAGCCAATTACTGCTGCTTGTGACCAATGTTGTATTTTCTTATATGCTTTAATACGGATTGTTTTAAAATAAATAAATAACTTTCAAATCTTTCGTGTTTTGAAAATTGGTTGCATGCCCCTATAGGGGATTGTTTAAATCAGATACTAACCACTGAATGACATCAAGGGTTGGCTTCCTGTGTACACATTATATGTTGACTACCAACCTTTATAGTGATTTTCCTTGATGCCTTTTGCAGCCGAGCTGTTTGTGAATGGACAAATTGTCAAGAGGTCTCCTGAACGGCAGCGGAGGGTTGAGCCAGTGCCCCAGAGAGCTCAAGACAGGCCCAGATATAATGACCGAACTCGATATGCAAGGCGAAGGGATAACCGATGATCTTTATTATTTTTGAAGTTATAGATGGATTGGCTTTGATATGTAGTCTTTATGCTTGCAGATGAAGAGTTGCTTCTGTTATTATTAATGGTATTATGTTGAACTGTTTAAGACCCCTTTTATTATTTTTGTTGTAGATCAACCTCGGCGTCTAATGCATGAGTTATTCGCTGTTTTATTACAGTATATATATATGCTTCGTATCTGCTTGTGTTATTAGCTGGATGAAGCTCATTTTGTCTATTGTTTTCTTGTACGGTGTCTATTTAAATATGTACCCGATGATGCGACTGTTTCTGTGTTAATTTCTGAGTTCGAAATTATTGACGACTGAAAATGTTAAGGATATATCGAGTGCTGAGATTGTTAAACCCATTCCATTTTATATGCCAAGCTGGAGTGTTTTTTAATTGACAAAATGGCTTAAGGTGCGTTTGGGACAATTTATTTCCTGCGGTGGCATTTTGAAAATGCTCACTATTTAAAAACTGTGTTTGTGCAGTTTATCCGAAAATGCAGTTGTTTTTTTACACTAAATGTGGAACGCTTGTCGAATTTTGTGGTTCGTGTTTTAGATAAGCGGTTTATCTGGATAAGCACAAGCAGTCCCAAATGCACCCTTAATATCTGAAGCTGCACAAGACTTTTTATATATTTACAAATCTCACATGCCTAAAACAAGTCTTTTACATCAAATGAGAAACACGGCTATCACTTGGTTTTTGAAACTGAAACACATTTTCATGCATGGTGTTTAAAATGTAAATTTGAAACCTTTGGTGTTTGGTATGCCCATACATAAGAATTGTGTGGTATGGATGTAATTTCCCAAAAATAAAAAAATAATAAAATTAGCAAATACGGCCTGACGGAGTACCTTTCTGTTCGCAAAATCAATGATTGAATTGGGCCTTTACTTTAGGTTTCCTGTTGGATTTCTTGCAAGCTATTAACTCACCAACAAATAGAAGTTGAAATCTTTGGTCTAAATAAATTAAACATATACTTGTCAACCTAAAATATTAGTTTTAAATCTTGCTCTTAATCAGGTTTAAGTTAAACCTCTCAAATCCCATCACAATGCATACAAATTTTAGTTTCTAATGAATTATAAGAAACGATTCTTAAAATTTAAATGATTGAAAGTTTTCCTCCAATTAAAATTGTCATCATAAATTAAAAACAAGAGATAAAAATATAATATTTTATATATCCTAAATATAATAATAATAACAATAATAACTTACAAATCTCTTCAAATTATTTAATAACGTTTCTCTTATAAGTCATAATATCATATCAGATACGTTACACTCTTCACCTTCTGTATTTTATGCAGCAGTGATCCCTCTAATTTTTCTCTATAATTGTTAAATCATTGTCCCTTTTAGCTATCTTCAACTATCCTAACAACTAATCCAATATGACAAATTATTCTTCACTGGCTTCCCACTCTAGCAACAAAAATGGTAAAAGCAACCTAAAATTTAATTGCATCATTTTGTCACTAATAGCAACATTCTTTGGCTTATTAGATTCTGTCTCATTGGTCAAGTATTGTAACTCTTCCCCATCCAGTTCAGGAACCATGCCATTGCTTTTTCAAGTGGTTAAGCAAACAATTTTTTTTCTAATAGGGACACAATTTGATTATTTCAAATATATCATCAATCCATTTCATCCGAGTTGGGACTAGCATCAGAAGTTCTAAAATTTTTTTTGTTAGAATTTGTTAATATAAAACGATAAAATATGTCAAGATACAAATATAAAATTAATAATGCATATTTTTTATATTATGAAAGTACTAAATGATTATATTATTATCACAAAGATACAATAATTTTTTTTTTTTATTAAAGTATCATTCAAATGCTAATTTTTATATATTTTAGAGTTGATTTTTTCATAGCAGAAAAAACACTTACAATATTTATTAAAATTTTAAACTTAATGCTAGTTTTTAGAGCTTGAAGAAAATGCATGTTAAACAATCTTCTTGCTCTAGATCAAATTTTAGCATTGCTTCCATTATCTCTTAGGTTGACAATTATTCATCAACTGCATATCTGTAAAATAATTTTCTAATTGATCATCAAAAACCATTGGATCTATTAGAATTATATGTATTTCTATTATGTCGAACTTGTCTTTGTTGAATGCATTGAATAAACTATTTGAATTCAAGCATGTATTGTACAAAATAAATTCTAAACATTCTTAATAAAATATTATTCAAATTAAAATTGCTCATCAAAGATAATGTGAAATTTTTAACTTAAAAATTATGTAAATTACTCTGTCTGATATTTATAATGAAGAATTTTATGAGCAATCATTTATCATCATTTTGAGAAAAATCAATCCTTTATTACTTATAAAATAAAGAAATTTGTTGATGAAGTCATTTTACTTTATCATCCCATATGACCTATGATCTTATTTTTAATATTTGAATTAAATGTATAACATTCATTATATCTAATTAATTCTCTACAATGCTTGTGATAGTTAATAGTAATTTGAAGTATAACTTTCTTCAAATATAGTGATAAAAAATTCAAAAGTTTATAACATTTTTAATAATGTTCAAGCCTTCCCTTTTTCTTTAAAGCTTAAGGTGACCTCCATCATAAATTTTACTATATCAAACATTAAGAAGAACATTATGAATAACCTTACTAGTAATTTATAATTTGAATGCCATCATGTATTGCCAGCATGTCAAATACTTATTTTCTTATCTAAACTTTGTCATATAATATGTTCTTCATTTCTAATGCACCAAACATCTTCTCCTATCATTTTTCTTAAGTTATTCACAACGTATACATTTTACATGAATTACCAATGATATTTATCTTCTAATAAAAAATAATAGATAACAAGGTAATTTGAATATGATTTTTCTTTTTTGCAATCGATACTAAGGCTAGGAGAAGATAATGAATAAAGTAGTTCTTATAATGTTTTGAAATGATTATGTTCATGTATAGTGCCTTCAAATATTAAATCTCCTCTTATATCAGTACATCATATCCATCACCACAATATTGAAATACAAAAATCATATTGAGAAGATTTATTCAATTTTCATTTTAAGACATTTTGCTTTTGTTGTTGGGAATGCGCCAATAATTGCTCAATAACGTGTTCTCATTCTACCAAATAGATTAATACAATAACTATTTTTCTCATTTCATGAGATTCATTAGCTAAAATTGAAAACAAAAGACATATCCAAGCTCTTTAAGTATTAAATTTCTAATTTCATTAGATGTTGCTTTAATATTTTTTTAAATGTTGGGGTTATTAAGTTTAAATTTTTTAATGAATTTTTAATGCAACATTGTATATATTTTAATTAATTTAAGTAAAAAATAATAAAGCTAAAGAAAATATATATTTTTTAATTTATCATTAATTATGCTCTTAAAAATTTAATGATGCATGGTACTACAATTGTGGCTATAAGCCATCCTTCCTTAATATATGCTCTTTGTGAGAAAGACAGAACTTGTAGGGAGTCAAATAAGAAGATCTTCTCTAATGATGTAATTAGAAAGAGACTTATGCATGACTATAAAATCACTAAAATGAAAGCCTCAGTATCAGATCATACATCCGCTTCTTCTCCTTAGATCCTCATGCACATTATTTCATAAATATAGGATTTGTTCAGTAATGTGGCAACCTTGGGCTTCAAGATATACCACATAAAACAACATAAGTAGAGGTAATTTTCATAACTAAAACAACACAATGTGATAATGATTCAAATGTTAGAATAGAATAACTTAAGCATAATATTTAATGCTTGGTATATATATAATTCATTTATTGAATATAAATCATTTAATGTTTGCATGCCTTTGTATACTCGTATACTAACTTTTTTTTTTAGGATATTGAGTTTTTAAGTATGCTTTAAAATGTACTTTTGGAGTACATAACCAAGTTTATATAAGAATTAAGGTACAAGCATGATTTTATTAGAGTGGAAGACCAGAATCATGCTTGGATGAGGGTAAAATGCTAGCCACTCGTTTCATGTACTTTCTTTATAAAAGGTTTATTTTTATATATATTTAGAATCAACTTGTCTATGCTGAGTTTAAATGAATTTTTTAGATTTTGTTAGTTATATTGTTGATCTAGTGGCACACAACCTATCATATTATTCTTTTATGCTAACATGTTTATTTTCTTATGCATGTGGAATAGATTTTCTTACTTTATTATCATTTATTGTTTATAAAGGCTCACATAGCTAAATTAGGCTCTAACAATAAAAATAAGATTTCTTATAAATTTTGATAATTTTCTTATGCATGTGTAATGGATTTGTTATCTCTCCCTTCCATAATTAGAAGTGGAGGAGCTCGCATTTTCAGGATATGCATTACTTTATTGTCTGCCAAATTAGAATGCAAGATTCATTATATGCTCGCAGCTAGTGGTATTCACTACCATAATATTTCTCCCATAGCTAGAAGTGGAGGAGCTCGCATTATCAGGATATGCATTACTTTATTGTCTGCCAAATTAGAATGCAAGAATCATTATATGCTCGCAATTAGTGGTCTCCACTACCATAATATTGATTCTAGTGAAAAAGAGGGCACATGTACTCTCATTGTTACTCTTGCTACATTTTTTAGGGTCTTACTTCTTACATCCAACATTTATTCTTTTAGTTAATTAATTTGTTTCACTATAATTTTTTAGTGCATTCTATATTATTAGAGATTTCTCTTTTTCTTAACTCATTTATTTATGTTATTCTTTTTCTGTAGTATGATCCATTCATCACATCTTCTAGGATATTACATAATGATCTGTAGGTGAAAAAATTCAGAGACAAATTATTAGTGCCCGCCCCCACCTCTCCAAGTCATGGAATCCCTATTACATTGTTCCCCTTTATTTATAATGGGATTCACTTATACACTATAAATAATATATTTATGATACACAAATCCCAAAAGAACTTTTATTTATCATCTTTGTCTAAGATATATCCTTTTTATCTTTTTTAGTGAGTATATAATATTCATAATGCCTTGTCACTCTAACTGCTCCCAATCAATATTTCTCCTGAGATGTTTCACTTGCAATAACACATGTCAAACCTATTCAACCTTGAAGCGAGTTGGTGGGGCCCATCTATTCACCTCGAGCGAATTCCCTCTCAATATCACCATATAAACTTGTCTCAGGTGATCTCCTATGCGAGTTGGTCATTGCCATGTCGAATAGTGAAGGCCGGCCAATTTGGGCAAACTGTTTTATCTGGTTTCCTAGTCAAATTGTCTCATCTGCTCAATGAGTTGACTGGCTTCAGTCTATAAATCTGGTTCAGGTATATTCATACATATGGATATATTTATCTTTTCAAAACTACATAAATTGAAGATATTTTGATCTCAATAATTAGAACAAAATTTTATGATATCGAAAAATAAAGATGCACAATTCAATATATGCATAAAATTTTCCGTACTAATGTGAACATATATGACTTAGTAAATTTTGGGAGATCTGACTTCTTATAAACGCAACTTTCGTTGTTGATTAATTTTATTGGACAATTAGTTGACAAATTTAGATGAAGAGCTCAGAACATGATCATCATATAAGCCAGGTATTAACTAGCAATATTAGATCCAACATCCCAACCATTGCTTGCCCATTTTGGTGAGTATTGGCATTCATCTTATTTTTGTGAGTATCGAGATATTTAAGGCAATATAAAACATCAATTTCAATCACCTTTTGTCCTACAAAAAGAGTAGCAATTCCAAAATAAAAACGAAATGAGTGGCAATACCAGCATAAAAACTCAATGCCTGACTTCAAGTGAAAAAATGATTGAACTTGGCTGCTTTGCTTAATAAGAAATAAAAACTTAAGCCCATTATTATGTTTTGCACCTAATAACCAAAAACTCTATAAATCAAAATGTCCTGCAGCTAAAAACAGTGGCAGCAATACGGAATCCACTTTAAAAACTTACAGAAAAATAACAGAATAATCGACGAGAGGAATAGGAAGCATCTCAGGCTGCAAAATGAACAGATGAGAAACCTCAGATGTTTTTTGGACGGTTGTGATGGAACATGTGAACTCAGAATATTCAAATAAAATAAAAGCAGCGCTATAAAACAGCCAAATTAAAATTTAAAAAATTACAGCATCTAAAAGATAGGCTATTGGGATTGGATAAATAACTTAATATATCGACATAGATTGTTGATAAGCTCACAAAGACATTCTGGAACATAAAATGTTATTTTCCATAAACAGTACCATATTATACATTGAAACTATCGATCCCATCCAGAAGGCCGCTTTCTCTCCCTGGGCTTGTCATGGGAGCTGCAAAATGAAGGAAAGAGGAATAACCAAAGTTGCATAATCAGCATTATAAAATATTCTAAACTAAAAAGATTTCCAATACTGCACTGCAACACTTAACAATAAATAAAGCCAAGAAAAAGTTTTGATTAGAATTTGCTGGTTCCTAATGAAATACGATTGTATGAAGCTTTATACCTCTCAGCCTTCCTCTGAATTCCGTTTTGAAGATTACTTCCTACTGAAGCAGGAGAAGAGATTGAGTTTGTCTGTGATGTCTTGTATGCTTCCCCACCAATGGAACCACCAGAAACAAAACCATGCAACAATGGTCTTGAAGCTCTATTAACATCATTTGGGGAATTAGAAGAGGCAGCAACAAAGTTGCTTCTAAACTGAGCCATCATCCCAGTCCTCAAAGAATTAACAGCAGCAGATCTACTTGGAGCAGCAGACTGAGATGTGCTTGTTGACTCAGGATTATAACCGATACCCATACCAAAGTCAACACCACGAACGCCTCGCCCTCCGCCACCTTTCCCTTTACCTCCTTTCTTTCCGCCTGCATAATAATTATTGTTAGCCAATGAAGATGGACTTGGAATGACTGATTAATAAGGGTTTGCTGCGTTAAAGCATCACAAGCATACAACTGCTTATGTATGATTCTATATAAACAAACCTTTTCTTGCATCACGTCTTCCCCTGAACCTTCCATCCTATAAAATTCACATAGAAAAATGATCAACTTTCAAAAAGAACAAAGCACGGCATCAACACCTTCAAATAGACAAAATCATCTTAAAACCAGTGTAATTGATCAACTAAAAGATGATTTCAAAGGTTGTAAATTCATTCTCTGTTGTAATAGCTTGGAAATCTCTTTACATCAAAGCAAAAATTCTCCAAAGAACTAATAGCAACACAGATTTGAAAAAGAAACATCTCAACCACAATCAGGAAAACTAAAAAACGCTGGGAGCAAGCTGCTATAAAAGAGGTATTAAACATTAGACCTATCTGATGAGAAAACATTACCTTCATAGCAAGATCCATAAGTTCATTAGATACATTTTGCCCAGCAGCAATCAAACAGTTTACCAGCTCCCCAGCAAAGCGTGCTTCTTTCTGCGTAATGAGGCTGTAAGCAGTTCCATCTTTGTCACCAGCACGACCTGTTCTTCCAATACGATGAACATGCATATCCATATCTTTGGCTATATCAAAATTAACAACTGACTTTATTGACTTGATGTCGAGTCCACGAGCAGCAACATCAGTAGCAACTAGAACATGATAAATTCCCGACTTGAACTTCTGCAGGGTTTCCATTCGGGATGCCTGATCTTTATCACCATGAAGTGCTGCTACCTTGAAACCCTTCTGGATCAACTGCAATTCAATTTCATCCACAGTAACCTTTTTTGATGCAAAAACAAGGACATCACCATTATCAATCAAGCCAGGAAGTTTCTCTAGGAGCCATGGCATTTTCTCAGAATCAGAAGGAATTACATGAACAACTTGAGTAATGTCCTCATTAGCCACTCCAACCTCACCGACTGTAACTCTAATAGGATCAGTGAGGCATTCTCTAGCTAACCTTTCAACTTTGCGAGGCATGGTAGCAGAGAAAAGTAGAGTCTGCCTATCTGGTCTTATTTGACCCACAATTGACCGTATTTGTGGCTCAAACCCAAGATCAAACATCCGGTCAGCTTCATCAAGAACAAGGTAAGTAGCTCTCAACATTGTTAGGGACTTCAACTTGAGCATGTCTATCAGCCTGCCTGGAGTAGCAACAACAATGTCACAGCCAGCCTTTAGTTCTTTTATCTGATCATGCTTGGACATTCCACCATAGACAGCACTAACCCGCAAACCATGTGACTTCGCAAACTTCTTTGCTTCCAGATAAATTTGATGTGCTAATTCTCTTGTAGGAGCACATACCACACCAATAGGGCCCTCTTCCTTTTTTAGTTCAGGTTGATCCATTATATGAACGACCATTGGTAGTATAAAAGCAGCTGTTTTGCCAGAACCTGTTTTCGCAATACCAATAATGTCTCTTCCAGAAAGTGCAATTGGTAAAGCCTGGCACTGGATTGGAGTTGGTTTCTCATAACTCTGCTTTGATATAGCATTCATTAACACAGTAGAAAAACCACAATCTGCAAAGGTTTTTATTGGCTTTGGTACATCAACCCCAGAAACTCGTATTGCCAAGCTTTTCCGATATTCTGTAACATCTAGCTCATTCATTCCTGGAAAGAAAAAAACAAAGGAAAATTTGATGTGAAAATGGATAAAAAAATTACATATATGGCTAAATAACTAAGAGAAAATGTAGGATTCACATGATGACATCCATCTTTTAAAAAAAAAAAACTTGATTTCCTAAAACGTAACATCAAATTCTGCAAACATAGCTAAAAAGGGACTAACATTTATGCACTTTAACCAGCTAAAAAGACTTGCATACAATCAGGTAAAGTGGGAGAAAAACATGTATACAAGCCCATCAGCCTAAGCAAGCAAAGATTAAATTGTGCAATTTCAAGACGAATATTAGCAAGCACCGAAAAACATTTGTTTACAAAACATGTATTTTTTCGTTCTATTTACAGAACATGTCGTTAAATCAAGACAAAAAAGATATTGTAAAAGGTAGAGGTTAATCAATTTAACTAGTATATAAATATAAATAGAATTTGACACTGAAGCTAACTAGTTTCATACATTATATTATTAGTATAACTAAAATATGCAGTAATTTCCTTTACAACTATTTTTTTAAAGGATTCAAGTATAATAAAGAACTAAACATGACTCAAGAAATCAAATGAGTAAAATCCAGTGAGAACAATGTCCAAAAGGAAAAAACAAATAAGAGATTGTCAGTATGCCTAGCATAATCCATGAAAAACTTCAATGATGTGATGAACTGCGATTGACAGGTGCACAAGAGTAGAACCAAAATTTACAATAAATTTGAAAAGTAGTTAACTTTATGGGCAAATATTTTTCAGTATTTAACATAAAGAAGTGACAATGTACAAGCATGTTTTATATTTGCGAAGGTTAACGAGGATCATATCAGAACAATAAAACAGCATAATAGTTAATTAAAAATCACATTTGCTTCAATTGAAGTCTAATTTTGTAAGCTCATATTAGTATAATTCAACCAAAAGTTGCTAAACAAGCCGCTTCAGCTATCAGTTTTCCTGAGAAAAAAGGGTGTCGGACACAGTTGAAATACCAAATCGGCATGGATAAAAGTATTACATCACAGATGCCAAATCATCCATGGCACTGATATTTAACTAAGGGTCCATTTGGGATGGCGATGTGGCACCGCACCGCAGTTGTCTGTTTGGATAAACTGCATTTTGATAGCTTCTTCAAAAAACTGCTGCTGAAATATACGTTTTTCCACCGGTCCTTGCTAGTACCATTGGCAGCTTTCTAGTTCCGGTCTGATTTTTTCAAAAAAAAAAAGAAATTATAATAGCCACCACAGTTTTTTTAACACCATATATTTTTCAGCAGCTTCACAGCTGCTTTTTAATAAGCTGCAGCTGCCCCAAACAGACCCTAAGTCTCAAATCTATATTACTGTCACCCACCTCCAATTGCCTTCTCAAAATTTGTAATAGCCACTGCAGTTATTTGAACACCAGATATTTTTCAGCAACTTCACAATAGCTTTTTAATAAGCTGCAGCTGCCCCAAATAGACCCTAAGTCTCAAATCTATATTATTGTCACCCACCTCCAGTTGTCTGATTGGTCAAACTATAACTCCCTGCCCAACTAACCCATCTTTCTCTCACATAAGTATGTATTTGGCTGAATATGTAATATCCAGGTTATTCATTTCATATGAATCGTTCTTGAAGCATTGAATAGGATTTTTGTACCTATGATAATCTAAACACAATATGCAATTTTTATCAATTGCTAGATTAGTTCAACTTGGTGTCTCTACTTTTAAGCATATTATGTCTTTTTGTGTCCAGGCTTTTTATTGGAATGTCAATATATCTTGCACAGTGAGATATTTTGCGCATACTTTTCATTTTCTAAACACAATAGAAGTGCCTACTTTCTGTAGTACACAAATTTTCAAAATATAATAAAAAGGTCATTTTTATTATTTAATAAATATGATAAAAATAAATCAATTTGAGTTAAAATGAATAGTTTTAGATGCTTGCATAGTCTCCACCGTTGAAGACAGCCAATGGAAGAGAGGGTAGACAATGAGCCTTGCCTCATAATCGCTCCAAGTCTTAGGCTAGCTTCGAAGGAGACTTAAAGCGTGGATTTACATGAATCTTTAAACTTAACAGTTTTGACTCCTCTATTGACTACACATTAATTCCATGTTGATTTTAGAGTTTGTTTGGGACAATTTTCTACCTGCTTACGTTTCAGACCGTCTAAAATTTCTGTGGTAGCTGTTAAAAAACTACTATCTAATTTTTTGAAATATATATATATATATATATATATATATATAGATATATATAAATCTCACCGCAGCTCTCTAGATGTTGTTTTCTCCACCACAATTTTATAGCAATTTTTACAAAAGCAACAGCCACCCAAGCATACTCTTAACGATGGTAAATTTTCATGTGTATTTAGACTTATCACGACTTTAAGTTAAGAGTTAAGTTCATTTGTGAAGACACTCAGATTGAACTGTTTCAATGATTACAAAAGGTCAAAGTGAATCAATCCAAGAGTATGCCCAACAGATAAGTTCTAATTTTATATTCCATTAAGAGGCTCATAGTAAAGAACAACCAACCTTTCCAGTCAATCATACATAAGTTGTATTAAAAAAACAAGTTTAATTAATGCTGGATATTCAAAACTACTGGTGACATTTCCAAAGAAATCAATTACGATATTTCATGTCAACTATAGAGTTATTTAAACGTTATATCTTAAATAATCAATGCTCAAAAAATTAAAAATGCTTTGGACCACCATTTGTAATTGAAACAAATGTTTACTGATCCAACAAAACCAACCTGTCTAATTTGGTAGCCAATTTCAGCCCAAAATCAATTGGATAACTCTAAGTTGAGGCTCCCAAGCCAATTTTGGCCAAAAATCGATTGTGAACTCAGTTTATTTGCGTCCGTTAGTTCTAACAGTAGATTTCAACTTGAAATAAACTGTTGCACTATACGCGTTTCTTTCAGACCACCTCTGAATAAATAATAGACACAAATAAATCTCGTAGTCCTTCATTTTTAACTAAATACCACCAAATTTCCAGTTATGTTGAGCAAAAATTTGTCAAATTTGAGGATACTTTTCAATTGATTGGAGCATTCCTTGAATATTAAATAATTAATTTGAAATCATCCCCAACCACTCCATCAAAAAAATTTGCTACAAATGTATGACAACTCACCCTCTTCTTTGTCGTGGCAAGAGAAGTAACCTTGCCAATGGTGATGAACCTCCTCTTATGAGTTAGTTTCCTTCTTCCCAAGCTCTATTATAGCCACTGAAGCTTCTACGTGCTAAACCTCTGACAATATAACTCTGAGTTAAGCTGCTAAAATTTTTAAAATGATTTTTCTTTTTCATCTTGATTTGATTATTTCATCTTTTAATTACAATTTTTTATGTATACAGTACTAGATTTCCAAACATTATTACATGGTAAGTTAGTGTTGTGTGAAGTGCTCCCCATCCATTATATTATTTATTTGAGATATTCATGAGCAAAATCAAAATCTTTAACTATAAATTACCACCAAGTAGTTAAAATGAACAACAAACATAGGTAACTAGGTGTGGTTACAACCATATTATTAAGAATTTCCCGTTTCGAGAATTAAGGCTTCGTTTCTCCTAAAAACTCTGTTAAAAGCAACTTGAACATAAAAACATTATAAAATTTCGCTTGTTAAAAGTCATAACCTGCTTGAATAGATTTTTTTTTTACATTATTAATCTTACTTTTTTCAAATGCAAAAAGCAAATTTATCCCTAAAATATCGCCATTTCTCCCTCGAGAATTGGATTTTCTTATGAAAGATTTTCACTGCCTCCTGCCCATCAGAAAAAGAGTGAAATTTGAAATTCACTTTAGCTTCTGTTGACGAGAGGGAGAAGGAAGTGAGAGGATTAGAATTGAGGAGGAGATGCAGGAGGCAGCGGAGAAAACCTCGAGTGGAGTATGTATTTATTTTTTTAAAATTTAAGGAATCGGTTCCAAGCAAAGTCGGGCTTTTTCTAAGTAGCCCTTTAAATCATAAGGAGAAGAATTGGGAAACACTCCAAGTAGAATCGATCACGAGTTCTTCTGCAACTACGATGGATCGAGGAAAACCATGGAAATCCTAGATTCAAATTCATTGCTTCCTGCCCATCAAAAACATCGAGTGTCGGAGCGGAAGGCTGCAGGTTGGCGGGGACAAAGCAAAGAGTCAAAAGCTCGAGCTTAGACGATAGATTGGTGCCGGTAATGAGATTACCGTAGAGGATGGCAATCGTGTAAGTTTATTTTGGATTGCGTTGTGAAAAAGCAGAGCAGAGCAGAATGGCGAGCCAAAGCTACGGAGATGAAACGATCTGAAATGTGGAGAAAAGGTCATTTTGTTCGACGAACTTTTGGAGAAACTGCTTTGCCAAATAGAGAGCACGCGTTTTGTCGGAGTTATCTGGACCGTAATGAAGTTGTATCATTGCATAAAACGAGGCCTAAAAAATATGGATAGAGAAGAGGAAAGAGAATATCATTGAGATTAAAGATCTGCTTGGGGGCAGTTGTGGCTTATTGAATAATCTGCTGATAAGCTGATTAAAAATAATATGTTGATAAGTTAGATGTGGTGGCTATTACAAAATTTTATTTTTTTGGAAAAGCCAGATCGTAGCCAGAAAGCCGCCACCGCACCTAGATAGGTGCAGTATGAAAAAGTTGTTTTCTGCATTTTGAAAACATATAAGCTGCCAAAACGCAGTTTACCAAAACAGGCTAGGTGCGTTTTCAAAACGCCACTGCACCAAATAAGCTGCCCCAAGCGGACCCTGAATATGCTTCAAAACTTCTAGAAAATGTTAAAAACCCCATTTCAATAAGCAAGTTTGCTGTTTTTTGCACATATTGAACTAATTATTAAATGAATTTTATATTTGGTTAATAATGTCCTTTTCAGCAAAGATCGTTATAATATACCATGGATCAAAATGTCAAAATAGTCCTTGACTATTTACATGGGACAATTTTAGACCTACAGTTTATCGAAATGCCAAAACAGTCTTTTGACTCTTTAAATCGGGGCTGAAATAGTCTCCAGAGAGGATTATTTAAAATAGTCAGAGATAATTTTGGCACTTCTATAATTGTGACTCATCACCTTTGTCTCAGTTGATGACTATACACATTATGCCGCTCACCATTGTCATCTCTACAAGCATTTAAAATTAGCTGTCCAACTCATTATTCGTGTTTCTTATCTTTGTGCACCATTACCATCTTAGCCTCCATCATTACTCAGATTATGGTTATGGACTACACTATTTCCTCCTACATTATCACTCACAGTTCCCAACCCCTGTTGATAGAAGGGAACCAAAACGATTTTGTGAAAATTCAAATAACAGTTATAAGTATTTTCCAAACATTCTAGCTAATTATGTTACTTACCAAAGTAACATACAAATAGCATAACTTATGACAGCGCATCCCACTTAAAATTATCGAATTGGACAGAGAAATAAGAAAGTGCAAGGATGGAGACAAATTAGATTCAACAGAGCATGACACGCACAACAGAGTAACAAAAGTGCAACTGCAAGAATTTAGATTATAAAGGTCACCCTAAGCAGAAGTTAAAAAATAAGGAAATACGAAAAAATACAGGAAAAAGATGATAACATTACCAGATATAGACGAGTTCTCTTCATAGAAATCCTTGTTGAATGCGTCATAATCCATGGCGCTATGGTCCAAAGCAGGGAGAGGCTCAATCTTCCTCTTATCCACCACAATCGGGTTATCGTCCGAATCATACTCCAGCAACCCAGCATCCACAGCCTTTGCAGCAGCATACACTTCATCATCCGAATTATATCCAGCGTTTAGAGCCTCCGCAGCTAGAGTTAGCCCCACATCCTTCTTTGCTCTCATAAAACTCTCCACGGGATCATCCTCGTCCTCATCCCGGAACCTGTCGTCCTTCTCCTTCACAGTCCCAGCAGGGGGAGGCCGCGGGGCACGGATCTCTTCCTGGATCCCCTCCATGAAAGCGTCGAGTGGGTCAATCTCGCCTGCGTCTCCTTCGGCTCCACCGGGTGCTCCTTCTCCGTCGTCCGACCGGTGCTCTGCAGCATCGTAGTCGATGTTGTCAAGGTCCTGGTCCTCATAATTGTCGCCGCCACGGCGACGGGAAGATGGCGGAACGTATAAGCGGGCCGGAGCCTGGGAGCGCTCAAAGTTGTAGGTGGCCGGGCGGTTGATGCCAAAGCCCTCGAAACCGAACTTGCGCTTCGACATCAGCGATAAGCTCTGGGGAATCAAACAGAAGAATATCGCCGATGTAGATGACTGGGAGAGAAACCCTAGATACAGACCTGGTCCGGCATTGGTTACTACTTTCTCTTAATTTGGGCACTAGTGGGGTTTGATAGACCGGGTCTTAGCGGATCATATTGCTGCAATAGAAATATGCAATCGTCATTGATCAAAATTGACTGAAATTTTTATTTGTTGGAAGAGTCGAATACAGTTATGCTGTTGATTCATCTTATTTTACTTAATTATATGTATATCAAGATTCATCATATGAATCGGCATTGGTGATTTCATAAATATAAAAAATTATTAAATAAAACATCAATGAAATAATAATGTCACAGACTCGCAATATGTGCAGTATAAAAAATATATCATAAAATATAAATTATGTGTGAACTTTAATAATTTCTTTAAATGAGTCTCAAAAAGAAGACAACAATCAAGTATTATATCTAAAAAGTATCTCTTAAAATGCACTAAAAAAATAAACTAGCAATCAAGTATTATAATCTAAAAAGTATCTCTTAAAATGCACTAAAAAAATAAACTGATTCAACGGTTAGACCAACGGTTTATTCCAATTCAATGTGAGGGCAGCTTTTAAGCCACTCAAAATCGAAAATCTGGCTATGTTGAACCAAAAAATGTTTGGGAATCACGTCTAGTGAATAGAGCATAAATGATAGAGTAAAGAGCGAATAATAAAATAATGTGCATCAAGCCACTTTCTTTATAAAATGACCTTCGATTTATAGGTATGGGATAGACCTTGATCACAATATTATTTTTTAGCCCTTACCCATGTAAAGGAATACAGGGGTTGATATGCCACCAACAAATTTTCATTATCCAGCACGAATCTCAAGTCATGACACGCTCTTGAGACAATATTTTGAGCAAAGAGAGGAACCTAATGATATCAATGTCAGTCCAATGCGAGTCAAATCAAGCCCAAATCAAGTCAATAAATCATTCTTAGAAGATTTCCAAACATATTTGGAAGGTTAAACAAATGTCGAATCTAGCAAGTTCATAGTCGAATCGAGGGTCTCAACAAAATGAATCCAATGAGCCCAAAATCACTCAATTCCGACATCATTAAAACATCCAAATGCCTCCTAAACGTCGTTTGATCGAAGAAAGCTTTATGGATCGTTTAATCAAAATTGTTCATATTCCTACATTAATTGCACCCACAACACTATAAATAGACCCTCACCCCTCACATGAGGGGAGCTGAACCCTAGAAAGAGTGTGTGAGGCCTTGAGGAGAAGTTGAAGCTCAGCATCACCGTTGACCGCCGTCGATCACCGTCTATCGTCATTGACCACCACTAACCTGGATTGACAACCGTCGATCATCATCAACCACTAAACTCCGTCGACCACCGTCTGCCATCGTCGACCATCACCAACCATCGTCGACTACTGCGAAACGCCGTCAACCACCGTTAACCTCCTTCGATTATCGCCTACCGTCGTTGACCACCACGTACCTCCGCTGACCATCAATTACCACTAATCATCTTCAATCACCACCAACCAACGTAATATGAAAAATATAGTTATATTTTCCTGTCTGTAGGACAAGAAATTTTTGTAATCATCAATCAATAGTAGATTTTGGCAAATAGGGCAGACCCCGTGGTTTTTCCCTTTATGGGATTTCTACGTAAAAACTTTTGAAGTTGTCACTACTAGTTTCTTTTTCATTTGTGTGTGTTAAATTCTTGTATAACACTAAGATGATAAAATGTTACTCTACCGCAAAAATTTTTTTAGCACACATCAGTTTGGCGCTGTCTGTGGGAAATGACATCCCATCAGCATTGTCTTCAACTCTAAAGACACCGAGCCCCTACTTCCTTTCCCAATGATGTAATTCATCCAACTGGCGAAGGAACCACCTTCACGTCTTGAAGATCATCTCCGAAGCATTCTTCAATGTTGGGGGCAACCTTCACTGCAGATATCGAAATGTCGTTCACATTAACGTCCCGGGCACAATTGTAGCTTGGTTATCTGCTCACATCTTATTCAGATACGAAGTCTTTCACAACTTCTTCCAGACTAGAGGCAACCTTCACTATAGTCTCGAATGGTCATTCACATTAACATCCTAGGCACGACTCGGTAAGGCAGCCTTATCATATTTCATTCATATTACAGGTTTACAAGAATCGGTCGGGACTAAGGAGAATCTTCACTGCAAATGACGCTTCCTCAGCGCCCCCTCATCGTACTGGAGTTTCTCTTTAACTAAATCAGGAAGCTGATCTCTTCAAAGCCCAATACATTTGTTGCTTTATAAGCTCACATGAAAACCCCCACTTCTGGGGGGGCAAAAGATTCAATGGCAACAACTAGCAGGTTGTCAAATATTGCTCCTGAGTATCACTGCAACCATATTTCCAAGAAAACATACAGTCCATTGTGATATGCTCGCTAGTCTCAAGAAACACAGAGCATCTCTGACACCTCATTCTAGGCTTAATGGATCCTAAGGGGAATTAGTTTGAACTCGTCCATTACAGGCTACGGTGGTCAAGCAAAAGCTTCAACATACAGCCTTGGATAGGTAAAAAATCCTTGGTAGATTTCTTGCAACCTCTTCCATAACAGTTTACAGTCATCAAGCAAAAGCTTCGACCAATAACCTATAATAGGTCAACCATCCTCAGCAAATTTCATATGACTCGGTACATTACGGGTTAAAACCGTCCAACATCTCTGGTAATACAACTCAGAACAGGTCTTACATCTTTAATGAATTTTCTTTACCCCTGGAAGTCAAGTCCATGAGACAGACTCAATGAGAAGCTACTATGCTCCTGGAAGATGAGCCAACGAGGAAAGTCTTAATGGGATGTTAGTAGTAGACAAGGTCCTCCTTAGATACACTCCATGAGAGCAAGTGGTTGACATGTACACTTAAAGACCTCGAAAGGCTACTAGCCTCAGAAGGAAAAAATACATGAAAAACATAAGAAGGCTACAAGCCTCAGAAGATACCAGTTCATTTCAAGCCCCTATAAGGCATAAGACCTAGAGAACATAACCTCGAAAAGCACGAGTCTGAAAAAGGTATGCGATTCTTCATTTTGTAAAATTTGTTTGATAACTTTAATTACAGTTCCGTACAATTGAGAAGCCACAATAACCATGAAAGAAGCAAGGAAATAAATTATAATAATCTACAAATGCCACATTAGATGATTAAAAATGCTACAAAGACCAACATATACTTGTACAAGGGCTACAACAAAACTGCTCATCTTCGAGTAAAGTCGGCATCGCCTCCCTAAAATTCTAGTTCTTTTGATGACCGCCAGGGGATCTCCAGACATCGCCACCACATAAGCATGAAAATCTTCCCCTCAAATTGCTGCAGAAAAGCTACAACATTTATTCACCACCTCTAGAATGTGCAAGAAGAGACACTGGAATCTCCTGCGGAATGCACAAAACTAAAGAGAAAGAAGATCTTGTTGTTTGCCTGCTAAGCATGACAGGGAAGACTTTCCTCTTCGCCGCAATGAGAAAGAAGATCCTGTTATCTCCTTCTACGCAGGTTAATGACGACTTTTGTCTTCGTCGCAACATGAAAGAAGATCTCGTTGCTTGCCTACTACATAGGTCGGGGGTGACTTTCATCTTCGGCACAACAAGAAAGAAGATCTCGTTGTTTGTCTGCTACGCAGAATGGAGATGACTTTTATCTTCACCGCAACGAGAAATAATATCTCATTGCTTGCCTGCTACGCAGGACGGAGACAACTTTTCTCTGCGCCGCAACTCTTTGCCCCAACTCTGCGCTGCAACTGTCGACCACGACTGCACCGCAACTCTTGGCTGTAACTTTGCACTGCAACTCTTAGCCATAACTTGTGCCGTAACTCTGCGTCACAACTCTGCTCTGCAACTCTTTTCCCGCAACTCTGTGCATTAATTCTATACCGAATTCTGTGCATCAACTCTATACCGCAACACATTGTGTCTCGACGCCCCACCATGATGCATCGCCACGACGCACCACCGTAAAGTGTAGTGTCATAGCAACGCACTGCCGTCACGCGTCGCCGCGACACACCGCTGCCACGTGTCGCCACGACTCACCGCCGCAAAGCATTGCATCACTGAGATGCTCAACCGCAACATGTAGTCGCGTAGCATCTCCACAAACCACTGCTGCAATGCGTCGCGTCACCGCCACGCACCTTCGCAATGCGTGGGGTCGACGCCATGCTGCAACGTGCCTCAGAGATGCACCGCAGCAACACACTCCGTCAACACAACAGTGCAAAAGCGTCGACGCCCCGCCAAAATGCGTCATCACGTTGCATCGCCGTGATGCACCACCGCATCACCTCGCAACTACGCACCGCAACAATGCGTCGTCGTGACTCTATCCCTCTCCCCTTAAGGCCTATTTATAAGCTTAAAAAGAGTCTTGGTTATTGAATATACATTAATATACAAATTCAAAAAGAAGTGCAAGCATTAAATGCACATAAAAAACTTTTCATATTAAAAAAAAACTTTTAATGCTCCACAAAAAAAAAGAAAAAAGAGAAAATACTTTTGTTTTCCCAAGAAAAAAGATAATAAATAGCTCTAAAGTTCTAAAGTTCTTCAATGTATATAGATTTGTATAATTCTTATTTAAAATGAAAATAATAAACTATATTAAATATATTTAAATGTATGCCTCATAAAAATAAAATTGTTTTAGATATAAATATTTTCGGATGATGAAATTTAACTCGCCCGAAAATAGAGGAACAACTTATACGCCACTAATAAATTTTTATTATCCAGCACAAACCTCGAGGCATGACACAGATCTCGAGACACTATTTTGAGTAAATAATATTCAAATCTTGATAAAGAGTCATCCAAAACTCCGATTTCAGCAAAGTTATAGTCAAACTGAACGGCTCAATGAGAGCAACCTAATGATAACAAAGTCAATCCAATCTGAGTCAAATCAAGCCAAAATCAAGTCAATAAACCATTCTTGGAAGATTTCTGGACACATTTAAAAGGTCAAACAGATGTCAAGTCTCACAAGTTCATAATAAAATCGAGCGTCTCGACAAAATGAATCTAATGAGCCCAAGATCGGTCAATCTCGACATCATTAAGACATCTAAATTCCTCTTAAATGTCGTTTTATCGAAGAAAATTATTTGGACCGTCCAATCAAAATGGTTTATATTCCTTCATTAATTGCACCCACAACACTATAAATAGACCCCTACCCCTCACATGAGGTGAGCTGATGCCTAGAGAGAGTGAGGCTTTAAGGAGAAGCTGAAGCTTAGGATCAACGCCGACGTTGTCGACCACCATTGATCGCCGTCGACCACCACCAACTTAGATCGACAACCACTGACCATCGTCAACCGCCAACCTCTGTCGATCACTGTCTGTAGTTAACGACCAGCTTCGACCGCCGTCGACTATCGTCAATCGTTGTCAACCACCGTCGATCTCCATTGGTTATCGCCTACCGTCTTTGACCACCACTCACCGTCTTCGATCATCGCCTACCGTTGTCGACTACCATCGTCGACTACTGTCAACTAACGTTGACCATCGTCGACCACCGCCGACTACTGTCAACTACTGTCAACCACAACATACCTCCGTCGATGATCGCCTACCGTCTTCGATCACCAACGATTATCAACCACCGCCAACCATCATCGACTACCGCCGACCATCATTGACTACTGCCGACCATCGTCGACTACCGCCAACTGTCATCGACCACTGTCGACCATCGTGGACTACCGCTGTTCGTCGTTGACCACCTTTTACCGTTGTCGGCCACCCCCGACCTTCGTTGACCTCTACCAACCATCGATCACCACCAATCATCGTAAATCACCACCAACCAGATGTCTCCAGTCGATGTTATCATCTGAAAAAATATAGTTACCATTTCCTGTATGCGGGACAAGTGATTTATGTAATCATCAATCAATAGTGTATTTTCGCAACTGGGTTAGGCCCCATGATTTTTCCCTTTACAAGTTTTTCACGTAAAAATTTTTGGAGTCATCACTACTAGTTTATTTTTCATCTGTGTGCTAAGTTCTCGTATAATGCTAAGAAGATAATCTGTTACTCAACCGCTGCTAATTTTCTAACACGCATCAAGGGTGTTGTGGTAATTCATGTTATACATGAAATTAGGCTAATAAACAATTGTTAAATGATGGTAACATGTCTAATATTTGCAAGCTTTTGATTGCTCGCTCAGTGATCACTGGTTGAATCACGTATAGATGTTGTGGAAGTTCCTTGGTAAAATATTTTTGTGGTTTATTCTTAGATTCTAGCTCTGTCGCTTTGTTTTTAAAACATCAAAAGATCCTTTGTAAGGCCTTTTCCTTAGAATTCCCTCACTCGGACTTTTAGTTAATCGATTCATTAATCGGGTGGGCAACTTGACAGAGCAACCGTGACGATCTCTTGAATTGATTGTCTTGAATACCCATTTTAGCTTTTTAATCTATTTCGTCACACCTTGAAGGGGGTTCCACTTCACTTGTCGAGTTCCTTGACTTCCTATCAAGATTTTTGTCGCTACAATCTGTTCATACATATCTAGTTCCCAGACTTTATTGTTCTTCGAAGGTGACAACTGTGATAAAAGTAAAAATGTTAAAATATTGCGTTAAATGTAACTTTAGCTTCTGAAATAATCATTTAATAATTAGATTCCCTGGAATTATGTGCTTCGCCATCCTATAAATAGATTGTTATTAGTAACCAGGGTTCATGCAGTTCTCCTTGATTCAAAGCTTTGATCTGTCTTTACAAAATGTATTCTGATGGTGAGTGGTGACCCAAGGAAAAAAATGTTAAGAATTTCATGCCTATTTTATACTAATTTTAATGATATTGCACTTTAAAGAAGCATATGTTTGGTGTTTTTCTGCAGGTATGAAGATTTAAGGACAGTGGAGCGAAAATATGCAAAAAGGAGCTAATTTGAAGCAAAAAAACACTAAATTATGAAAAATTGACCTAGGGCGCCGACGGCGAGGTCGATGGCACCGACGACGTGATTTTCTCGAGAGTTCAGAATATATTTCAAAGGAAGCCGCCGACGAAGGAGGTCGAAGCCACCGACAGCGGGGCCAGTTCAAAGCAGTGTTTCTAGAAGGCCACCGACTGTGGATCTTGAGGCCGCCGACGGCGGGATCGACTGTTCTTTCATAAAATACATCGAATGTGGACGATTTTCGAAGGGATGCTTGCAAAACCCTTGAAGACTCCAACTTTAAAAAGAACCATTTTAGGCCGAAAAAATGTCCTTTTGGATTCCTCTAAAAGTCACTAAGAGTCTGTAAAATTTTATATTAGATTCTTCTAATAGTTACTTAGTGTCCAATAGAGAGTCCACTAGTGTCCATTGTTATTAGTGAGTGTTAAATAGTGAGTTCAAATAAAGATATTGTGAGGAATTCTTCAAAGGATTGTAAGAGTGGAAGGGAGTGAGACAACTCTTCTAAATTGCCGTTTCGAAAGAGAATTCCGAGTACTGTAAAGAAAGGAAGAGATTCAGAGGAACTTCCAGGAGTTTGCTTGGGGAGGAATTTAAGATAAGTTGTGTTTATTTACTTTAGTTTGTAGAACTTTACTTTTATATATGAAATCCAAATTTTATTGCATCCTCTCCATGAATTCTGAGTAGTTGTTCTATTTTTCTCCTTGTTTTGATATTTTTGTGAAATGATAAATTAAATTAGTGTGCCATTAAAGTTTAAAAAGTTGTGATAATCTTTTACTTAGATCTTAATTTACTTTCAATCTGGCCAATTGAATAGTTAAAATCTGTTGAGTTTGACAACTATAGTTAAGATTACATCTGAGATTGAGGGATCTCAAAGTTCTTGGAAAGAGGGTGCAAATAAATAGGGAAATAATATTCTTTGGGTGTAAAATTAGAGATTTTATAGTGACAGGCTAAAATCCTCAATTCGGTCCTATTGTTTGGGTGCTGAAGTGTAGATGTTAGCCCTCAGGTGAGGGGAACGTGGGAGCTCCGAAATGTGAGTCAGTATCCTCCCAGCCTACCCACATATTCAATAACCAAGCATATGATTAGTCAATGTTCTTTATGCCTAGACCAAAGGGTAAAGAATAAGCATGCTCCTATTTGGCACAACACCGTTTTAAACTAATTATAATTATCTATTAACTTAAATATCTTAATAAAGGAGAAAAATTCTTGCTTATGTGTTTGAACTTCACTTTAGTAAACTTAGTTAATTGTTAGTAGAACTAGTTTAATTTAAAAAATTTCATATTATTGTCGATTGCATATTAGTGACAGATAGACAATTTAAATTTAGTTGTGATTCTGAATTGATTTCTATAATTTAGCCTGTAGCCTCTAAAATATTCCCTGTGGGATCGATATCCAGGACTCCACTAGAGCCCTGTATTACTTGAGCGATACGTATACTTGCATTAAAAGAGTAACTCTGCGATTAAAAGAACATTTTATATACTTGTTATAAAAAAAATTAAAATTACGCTAAGTGTCCGTCGCGCGGAGTTTGTGCTCTCAAGTCATTTGGCACCGTTGCCGGGGAATATAAAATAATTAGAGTAATGGATAATTTAGGACTGTTAGAAAACTTTTTAATAGAATTACAACTTATTTAGTTAACTGTTTTGCTGTGTACTGATTTTGATTGTATGCGTAAATTTGGTTCTGAAAATCTTATACCCTACGATTCAGAATTAGAACGCAATGTTAGGAGAATTAGAAAAATAAGAAAAGAACCTATAAATTCTGAAACAATGGAAAACAACGTAAACAATCAAAGAATAGAAAATGAACATCAATCTAGATCACTAAGAGATTACGCTAACCCTACATTAGATGAAATTCACTTAACTATCCAAAATCCTAATGTAGTTGCTAATTCATTTGAGCTTAAACCTACAATTATCCAAATTGTACAAAACAATCAATTTGGTGGAACTTCAAATAAAGATCCTAATTTAGATCTAGCAAGTTTGTTAGAACTTTGTGCTACTTTTATGTATGACAGATATTTTATGATGCTATCAGACTTAGACTTTTTCCTTTTTCGCTAAGGGATAAGGCTAAGGCTTGGTTAAATTCGTTAGCACCTGGATTTATTAGAACTTGGGGAGAACTTTCACAAAAATTCTTATCGAAATATTTTCCACCATCTAAGACTGTTAAGCTTAGAAATGATATTACATCTTTCAGTCAGTATGAGGGAAAATCAATATATGAATCTTAGGAAAGATTTAAAGAACTTCTTAGGAAATGTCCACATCATGTTTTACTAGATTGGTTAATTATTCAAACATTTTATAATGGATTAGTAGGATCTCTTAGATCTATTATTGACGCTGCTGCTGGTGGATCACTAATGTCTAAACCTTTTAAAGAAGCCTATGTGTTAATATAAGAAATGGCTACCAATAATTTTTAATGGCCTGCTGAAAGGGTAAATCCTAAGAGAGTAGCTAGTATTCATGATTCTGATACTTTAACTATGATAGTTTCTCAAATTGCTGCTCTTTCAAATAAAATAGATCAATACGAAATGAATTGTTCTCAAACACCTTTAGTGTTAGAAGAAAATTCATTAGGACAAATTGTAGATGCTTAATCTTCATATGAAACTATAAATTTGGTAAATAATAGACAAACTAATCCTTATTCAAACTATTATAATTCAGGTTGGAAAAATCATCCATACTTTAATTGGAATAACCAAGGTAATGCAAATACTATTAATCCTCAGTGGGGGAACAATCCTGTAAATCCATTAGGAAATATAAACAACAACCAGGGTAATTCTACTATAGATCTTCTAATCCACCTGGTTTTTATAATAATTCACAATTTAAGGAGAAGAAGTTGTCTATGGAAGATTTAGTTTTGAATATGGATAATCAATAACAAAGTCAAGGAGCTGCTATTAGAAAACATAGAAAACCAATTGGGGTAAATTGCTACTGCACTGAGCAATAGACCTGTTGGAACTTAACCTAGCAATGTTGAAGTAAATCCTAAAGATCAAGGAAAAGAATAAATTAAGGCTATTCAATTAAGAAGTGGAAAAGAGTTGGAAACAAGAGTTCAAAAAGAAACTGCAGTTGAAAAGGAAAAGAAGAAACCGAAAGAGAAAACAAAAGTTTATATCCTGATTTTCCTCAGAATCCTATGAAAATTACTATTGAAAAACCTCCACCACTATTTCCTCAAAGACTAAAGCAACAAGATAAAGGAAAAAGATTTGCTGAATTCTGAGACATTTTGAAAAAATTGTCAATAAATATTCCTTTTGTTGAAGCTTTGGAACAAATGCCTGATTATGTTAAATTTATGAAGGATATACTCAACAAAAAGAGGAAGTTACTAGATCATGAGACTGTTGCACTCTGTGAAGAGTGTAGTGGTATAATTCAAAGAAAGCTTAATGAAAAACTTAAAGATCCTGGTAGTTTCACTATCTCGTGTGCTATTGGTGAAAAATTTTATCGGCGAGCATTATGTGATTTGGGAGCTAGCATAAATTTGATGCCACTATCAACTTTTAAAAGGTTAGGAATTGGAGAGATTTCACCAACTTCTATAACTCTACAGTTAGCTGATTAGTCTATTACACATCCTAAAGGAGTTGTAGAAGATGTTTTGGTCAAGGTTGATAAGTTTATTTTTCCTGTGGACTTTATCATTTTAGATATGAAAGAAGATAAATAAATACTAATCATTTAGGAAGACCATTCCTAGCTACAGGAAAAGCCATGATAAATGTTTAAAAAGGAGAATTGACAATGAGAGTAAATGATCAAGAAGTAACATTTAACATCTCAAAGTTAATGAAATATCCTTCAATAGAAAAAGATGATGAATGTTTCAGAATGGATATATGTGTTTATCTGAAAAGAGAATATTTCAAGGAAAATTATGAAGAAAAAGAAGATATAGAAAAAGATAATTATGATGAAAATGAAAGTGAAGAAGATGCTAATATTCAGGAGAAATTTGAAACACTTAATTCAACAGCACCAAAAAACGAAACATTATTTCCATCTGTTGTAAAACCCCCTGAACTTGAATTAAAGAATCTTCCAAATCATTTGAAGTATGTATTTTTAGGAGACTTTTCAACATTACCAGTAATTGTATCCTCAAACTTAAATAAAATTCAATAACAAAAATTAATGGATACATTAAAAAAATACATAAAAGCTTTTAGCTGGACTCTAGTTGATATTAAAGGAATTAGTCCTTTGATTTGTATGCACAAAATTTTATTAAATGAAGAATATAAACCAAGAATTAACCCATAAAGGAGACTGAACTCTATTATGAAAGATGTAGTTAAAAAAGAGATTTTAAAATGATTAGAAGATGAAATTATATATCCTATTTCGGATAGTACTTGGGTAAGTCCAATTCATTGTATTCCCAAGAAAGGAGGAGTAACTGTTGAAGTAAATGAAAATAATGAATTAATACCTATCAGAAAAGTTTCTGGATGGCATATTTGTATTGACTATCGAAAATTAAATGCCGCCACCCGAAAAGATCACTTCCCTCTTCCTTTTCTAGACTAAATGTTGGATAAACTTGCTGGACACAAGTATTACTGCTTTCTGGATGGATATACCGGTTACCATCAAATATCTATTGCTCTCGAGGATCAAGAGAAAACAACATTTACTAGTCCTTATGAAACTTTTTCTTTTATAAGAATGCCTTTCGGACTATGTAATGCACCTGCAACATTTCAAAGATGTATGATGCTATCTTTAGTTAGTTAATTGATAATCAAATAGAAGTATTTATGGATGATTTCTCTGTGTTTGGAACATCATTTGACGCATGCTTAAATCATCTTAAAAAAAGTTTTGGAGCTATGCGAAAGAACTAACTTAGTTCTAAATTGGGAGAAATGTCAATTTATGGTTGCAGGAGGAATTGTATTAGGGCATAAAATTTCAAAAAATGGCATGGAAGTAGACTCTGCAAAAATTAAAGTAATAGCTAAATTACCACCTCCTATTACAGTGAAAGGGGTAAGAAATTTTCTTGGACATGCTGGTTTCTACAGGTGCTATATTAAAGATTTGTCAAAAATTACCAAACCTCTAAGCTGACTTTTAGAAAAAGATAAGAAATTTGAATTTACCGAAGACTTCTTAAATGCCTTTGAGTTATTAAAGGAAAAACTATTCACAACACCTGTAATAGTTTCATCTGTTTGGGAGAAACCATTTGAATTAATGTGCGATACTAGTGATTATGCTATTGGAGCTGTTCTTGGTTAAATATATGATAAAATTTTACGGTTATATACTACGCTAGTAGAACCCTTAATAATGTTGAAATTAACTATACAGTTACGGAGAAAGAGTTACTGACTATTGTGTATGCTTTTAATAAATGTAGATCATATTTTATTGGAACTAAATGTGTTATGCATACTGATCACTCTGTTATTAAATATCTAATGCAAAAGAAAGATACTAAACCAAGATAATTAGATGGGTACTTTTAATGCAAGAATTAGATTTTGTAGTGATTGATAGAAAAGGAACTGAAAATCAAATTGCTGATCATTTGTTGAGACTGGAATATCATGAATCATCTGATACCGACAATGAAATTACAAACAGTTTCCCTGATGAAAAACTTTATAATATAAATGAGTGGAAAATACCTTGGTGTGCTGATATTGTTAATTATATAATAAGTGATATTTTGCCACCTATGTTAACTCTGCAAAGAACAAAAAAATTCATTCATGATGAAAAAGTATATTTTTAGGATGAACCATATTTATATAAGTAATGTAAAGATCTTATTATTAGGAGATATGTGCCTTATGAAGAAACTAAAGAGATATTCAAAAATGCCATGATTATGAATTTAGAGGAAATTTTGCCATTGACAAAAATGCGCATAATATTTTGCAAACTGAATTTTATTGGCCTACTCTTTTTAGAGATGATTACAGATATATCAAAACTTGTGATAGATGTCAGCGAGTAGGTAATATATCTAGAAGAAATGAAATGCCTCTGAATTTCATGTTAGAAGTGGAGATTTTTTATGTTTGGGGATTATATTTCATGGGACCATTTACTCATTCATTTGGGAACTTATATATTTTAATTGCAATTGATTATGTATCAAAGTGGATTGAAGCGCAAGCTTTACCTCATTGTGATGCTAAAAGTGTTTCAAGATTCTTAATGAAAAACATCTTCACAATGCCGAGAGTGATTATCATTGACGGAGGATCCCATTTTAGGAATAAATACATTCAATGACTGGCAGAAAAATTTAATATTGTTCATAGATTCTCTACTGCCTATCATCCTCAAACCAGTGGTTTAGCTGAAGTATCTAATCGTGAGATTAAACAAATTTTAGAAAAGACTGTAAATCCTAGTAGAGTAGATTGGTTTACAATACTGGATACTGCATTATAGGCATACATGACTATTCATAAAACTCTTATTGGTATAACTCCTTACAGACTTATATATGAAAAAAATTGTCACTTACCAGTAGAATTGGAGCATAAAGCATATTGGGTGGTTAAAGAATTCAACTATAATCTGAAAAATGTTGGTGAGAAGAGATTGTTGCAATTGAATGAATTAGAAGAATTAAGAAATGAATCTTACAATAACGACAAAATTTATAAGAAAAAACTAAAGTTAATGCATGATCAGAAGACTAACCAGAAGAACTTTGAACCAGGGCAAGAAGTTTTGCTTTATAATATAAGGTTGAAATTATTTCCTGGGAAATTGAAGTCTCGTTGGTTAGGACCCTTTACTGTGACTCAGGTTTAAACTTATGAAGCTGTTGAAAATGAAGATCAGAAGATTGGGAATAGATTTAAAGTAAATAGACATAGATTAAAACCATATTTTAAGGGTAAAAGATTAAATTTTAAAGAGATTTTAATGCTCAGTCAACCTAAATAAACACCTAATTAGGTCAGGATAACGACGTTAAACCAAGCGCTTTATGGGAAGCAACCCATAGTTATCTTTATTTGTTTGTGTGCTTTTTTTAGTTTATCGATAGTTTGTAGTAATATTGAATTCTACTACTTGAATTGACCTTTGATTATTTAGAATTAGGATCCATAGAGAAAATTTGGAACGTAATTGACCACAGCGTAAAAGTGTAAATTTTTGCCTAGGGTGCTGACGAAGCGCTCGACACCGCCGACGACGAGTTTTTTCTGAATGCCCTGGAATTAATTGCACAAGGCTTACTGACGGCGCCTTCGAGGCCGCCACAACGGGATCGGCAAGTGGACAGTTTTTTGAGTTCGAAATGTCAGCTTTTAGTATTTTTTAGCGAATTCATCCCTTATAAACTCCCATGAACTGTTCCTAAACACTCCAACTCCAAAAAATGAACCCTAGATTTCAAGTTTACAATCAGAGAAAGTTCGTCAGTGCCAAGGCGCAACAAATTTTTAACAAGGTGATGTCCAAGAGAAGGCTAATCAAGGAAAGAGGATTCGTTAATCAAGGATTAAGTGATTCTTCATCACCAATTGAAGAAATGATTGTGCGGCGAAGATGAGAAGTGTTTTGCTATACTACTACCGCAGTAGTCATTCCAGTGCTTAAGGAACTCTACGCCAATTTACATGGAATCAATCAAGGAAGTGTTTATGTGTGAGGTAGGTGGATAACATTCAATTCAGGAAGGATTAATGAGTTATATATGCTTGAAAATGTTCCTGTCTGCCATTATTCAAATTTTGTGCCGACGAAAGACAATATGAATGAAATATACCAATATTTGACGGACGAAACCGATGACTGGGAAGTTCGATAAAATGGGTAAGTTAATTTTTCTGCAATGCCTTTAAATCCCGTTTCAAAAAATTGGCACTTTTTCATATCTGCAAAGTTATTACCGACGATGAAAATTGGCAAAGTCATGAAAGAAAGTTTAATTTTGAACTACTGCATTCAAATGGGATGGCCCATTGATATTGGATCAATAATTGTGAAGTCTATTTTTGGCCTGATCGTTCAAGGATCATCTCAAGGGCTTGGATATCCTTCAACAATTTTCTTAATATGCAGTTTGTTTCAAGTTTCGTATGAGATTTGGGAGAAAATACTGATACCCTGGAAACCTTTAGACCCAACTCGTATGTTCCCAGCCAATGATGAGGAGAATGACATGAGCGTGATCATGGATCAAGCATCGCAGAATTCTATTCCTATTCAACCTCTAGTAGCGACAAGACACCGATGATCTTACACTGAATCAAGAGTCTGGAGAAGCAGGTACAAAATTTAATGAGCACAGTTAACAATATGTCTGATTTCTTTGATCATATCGATTGGAGGATGAATGAACATTTTGATCATACTGGGCAATTTGAAGCAAGTCTGATACACTTAGTGAAGAAAATTGGATGGATTGATGAAGATTCAACTGAAGAATTTCCATTCTGACCTTTTTATAACCTGTTCGTCCTGTTCAAGCAATGGGTGATATCAGAGGAGAAACCAGTACAGATTCTGAAGAGTAGTAGAATTAAATTACTTATTTGTTTCATTATGTTGTGTTTGATTTGAACTTTGTTGGGTGTTTGCTTTCTTAGTTTGCTTTTTAATCTCCGTATATTTGAGATTATGATTGAAATGTTTACTTTCAGCATTTTGAGTGTTGTGGATTGGATTACGATGCTGATTAGATGAATTTAGGTTGAGAAAATACCTATTTATGAGTGTTATGTATTGTGTGTTGTAAACACTTGGATTTAATATATAAATGTGAAGTTTTTTGTGTGTATGTTTATTTGTGTTAATACATCACTTAATCACTTAAAATATATGATTAAAATGATTGAACGGATGATGACGAGGCTTAAAATTGATCAAAATCGAAAAATTTGAAAAAAGATCAATTTTTGAAAATCTCACCGACGGCGTGCTCGAGGCCGCCGACGGCGTGATTTTCCCAAGGGTATTGGAATTTAATTCAATAGAGCCCACCGATGGTGTTAACCACCCCGCTGACGGCGAGATCGCGAATATTACCTTTTAACCGTGATTTTGACCAGTGAAATGCCACTATTCATAGTCTTCTTCCCCGTTTACCCAAAAATTCGACCTAGGTCTTGATAGATATCTGATTTTGAGCGATTTCAACGAATTCTAACACCAGATTTCATCTTCCCTTGGTAAGAGCTTCACTTCTATGTAAACATTTTTTATTTTCACCATGAATTTCTTCCACATTAAGAAATTTTGGAAAATTTGAAAATGTGGAGAAAAGACTTGGGAGGAATTCGTAGAAATTGATTTAGATTGTTTTAAACCCCCTTTAGAAGCCATTGTATTATTATGTTAGAGATTAGTTTGGATTTTTGTGATTTTGATAGATCAAACAATGGCTCTACGACAAAAGAGAAGACTCGAATACGACGAAACTCGATTTATTAACGCGAAAGCACAATTGAGGTATACTTCAATCTTTCAAAGTAAGAAGTGCATCCAAGATCGAGTTTTCAAAAATCCTGGAGGAGAGGTGGAACGAGTTATCAAAGAGTGAGGATGGGAAAACTTTTGCTACACAACAAATAATGCTGCTATCGAAGTTGTGAGAGAGTTCTACTCAAATCTGACTCGACTTGAGGACGAACCTGTCCAAGTAAGGGGATTTTCTATTAACTTTAATGCTAATCGCATTAACTCTTTTTACGAGCTTCACGACTATTTTTCTAGCAAGAATGAAACATTTGGAAAAATGGAGGGTCCGTTGAGCGATGTTATTGACTTTCTCACTAATGGTAAAGGCATTTGGAAAATTAAAAATCGTGAACGAATTAACTTTCCATTGTCCATGATGAATGCTACTGCTAAGGCATGACATTATTTCATTTGTTCTCTGCTACCCACATACTATCATAGTGAAGTCTTGAGAGATAGAGCTGTTCTGAATTTCTGTATTCAAAACAACAGAAGCATTAATGTGGGGAGAATAATTTATAAGAACATTATGGCCACTATAAAGAATGAGACAAGTGGATATTTAGGGCATCTTGGCCTAATTTATGCATTTTATTAATTATCTAGAGTTGAAGCAAGAGATGATGAAGAATGGGTGTATCCGATGGAACCTATTAGTAAAGCGAATATAAAAACTTATGAATCTTTTCAGGAAGTAGGAGCAAGGAGCCTTCTACTAGTAGAGACATTTCTTCTACTAGCTATGATCCTCCTGCCTCTAGCTCCCCTACCTTATATGATTTATGAATGCCATGACCCTGCAGAGGAAAAGTTTTGAGTAGTTAGAAGAATTGATCACAAGATTGAAGGATTAGAGAGAAGACATGATCACGATAGTGAGTATCTTTAGACGCACTCTGATTTTGAGATGACATATTATGATGCTCAGGCTAGATACCACAGAGGAGAGCCTGATGTTATTTTTCCAGAATGCCCCCGGTATACTCAGTATTAGCCCAATGCTCCTGCTGACTAGGGTGATGAAGTTATTGCATGGGATTTTAATATTTGATAGTGATGTGATGTGTTGTATTTTGTTTGTTTTAGTTTTGTTGTAGTACTTTGATATTTATTGTATTCTGGGGACTATGCTTTGTTTCTGGGATATGTGTTTAGTTTTGCAGTTTGCATTTTTATTTCTGGATATTTGTGATAATAATTGTAATTATGAACTGAATAGTCTAAAATAGTAAACTGTTTATTATGTGTTGTGAAATGCGTATGTCCTGTGTAGTGTAGTTAGTTGTTATCATTTAATGTTTAGTTTTTAATACTTGTTCTAAAATTTCATTACCCCAATAAATTTGCTAAACTGTTATATGTGTAGAAATGTTTTTAATATTACAGGTCAGTTGAAGTTAAAAATGTTTTGAGAAGAACCTGCAAATTTCAAAAAGACAAAAATGTCTAAAGTGCAATGGTATAAATTTTATATTTAGAATTTTTCTTTCCACCTTGTATTATTTCTATTATAGAAAACTTTAAGTTTGGGGGAGGGGAGAAAAGTATTAACTATTATATGTTCTGAATTAACATATTTTCAAAAATTATAATATGATTTTTGTGATAAAATTTAATTCAGATAACTATGTTTAGATTTTATCTAAATATTATAGAAAATTCAAAGAAATATTTTTGGTAATGAAAAATTAATTTTGTAGGTTAAGATATTTAGTATAAAAGGATAAGACTATAGTTAACTATTTAAAGTAAAAAAAATATATTTTGAAATATTAAGAATCTTAGGAATTTAGTTGAGAAAGAAAAGATTGGGATTCAATGATGTAAAAACTATGAAGTACATATAAGGTAAAGAATATCTGAAAGTTTCAAATTTAGGAAAAGAAGAGTGAAGTTCAAAATTATTAACAGGCTATCTAGATATAGTAATCCTCACTTGAAAAAGAAAAAAAAGAAAAAAAAGAAAAAAAATTGATTGAAAAACAATCTCTCAAAAGAAAAGAAAAATATATAGGATTGAAAAAAATAATCCAAAAGAACGAAAAAGTAAGTGAGGAGAAGCTTGAGGAGATGCCTTATCAAAAATTGGCTTCACTTGTATTAACCTAAAGAAAAAACTAAAAGCATTTCTGAACTTATATTTATGACTAGTTTCTTTACTTAATAGAATTCTCATGAAGTTCCTATCTTCTGAATATTCTAAGTGAATTGATATTGCAAAATATAGTCATTCTTGAAATGAATAGAAAACTAGAACTCTTAGACTTGATGACTATATAGCCTTATACCTGCAGAATTGATCTAATTACTTGAAATCTTTCTAAGAATTCTTGCTATAATATTTATTTAAATCAAAATTATAGTATTTCTGAATTAAAATTTTACCACAATGAATCATAACTTTTATATAGTACTAAAGATTACTTGAAAACAAGTAATAGTTTAGTTTGGGGGATTTTGACCTAAGGAAAAATGTTAAGAATTTCACGCCTATTTTATATTGATTTTGATGATATTGCACTTTAAAGAAGGGTATTTTTGGTGTTTTTCTGCATGTATGAAGATTTAGGAAAATGGAGCGAAAATATACAAAAAGGAGCTAATTTGGAACAAAAAGGACTAAATTATAAAAATTTTTCCTAGGGCACCGACGGCGAGGTCGATGACGCCGACGACATGATTTTCCTGAGAGTTCAGAATATATTTCAAGGGAGGCTACTGACCTAAGAAAAAAAGGTCAAGATTTTTATGCTTATTTTATACTGATTTTGATGATATTACACTTTAAAGAAAGATATTTTTGGTGTTTTTCTGTAGGTATGAAGATTTAAGGACAAAGGAACGAAAATAAAGAAAAAGGAGCGGATTTAAAGCAAAAAAGGACTAAATTATGAAAATTTGACCTAGGCCGCCGATGGCGAGGTCGAGGCCGCCGACAACGTGATTTTCCCGAGAGTTCAGAATTAATTGCAAGTGAGGCCGCCGACGGCGAGGATCGAGGCCGCCGACGGCATGATTTTTCTGAGAGTTCAGAATTAATTGCAAGGGAGGCCGCCGACGGCGAGGATCGAGGCCACCGACGGCGGGGTCTGTTTAAATGCACTGTTTCTAGAAGGCCATCGACGGCGCCTCGAGGCCACCAACGGCGCCTCGAGGCCACCAACGGAGCCTCGAGGCCACCAACGACGCCTCGAGGCCACCGACGGTGGGATAGACAGATCTTTCCAGAAATACATCAATTGTTGACGATTTTTGAAGGGGTGCCTTCACAACCCTAGAGACTCTTCTACAACTTTAAAAGGAACCAATTTAGGCCAAAAAATGGCTCTTCTTCTAGTCTCTTAAGTGATTATTAGTGAGTCCATAGTGTAAAAGAGAGTCTATTAGTGAGTTTAATTTAGTGAGTTGTGAGTTCAAATAGAGAATTTGTAAGGAATTCTTCGAGGGATTGCAAGAGTGGAAGGGAAGTGAGAGAACTCTTCCACATTGACGTTTCAAAGGAGAATTCCAAGGAAAAGATCTAGAGGAACTTCAAGGAGTTTGCTTGGGGAGGAATTTGAGATAAGTAGTGTTTATTTATTTTTAGTGTGTAGAAGTTTACTTTATTATATGAAATCGAAGTTTTTTGCATCATCTTCATGAATTCTGTGTAGTTGTTCTATCTTTCTCCTGGGTTTGATGTTTTTGTGAAATGACTATATAATTAGTCTATTAAATAAATTATAAAAGAAGTTGTGATGGTACTATATCTAAACTTACTATACGAATTGGCCATTTGTATTGTTAAAATCCGTGAAGAATTCTTAAGACCTGACCGCGGGCTAATGATATTGAACTTGTATGTATCACATTTCTCTTTGCAAGGTAGACTGGTAAATCCTTGAAGGGAGAAGTGCAAATAAATAGGGAAATAATACTAATCGGTCGTAGAATTGGAGATTTTAGAGTGACAGGCTAAAACCCTCAATTCAGTCCTATTGTTTGGATGATGATGTGTAGATTGTTAGCCTTCAGGTGAGGGGAACATGGGAGCTCCGAAGTGAGAGCCGGTATCCTTCCAGCCTAGCCACAGAATCAGTAACCAAGCATAGGATTAGTCAATGTTCTTTATGCCTGGACCAAAGGGTAAAGAATAGGTATAACACATTAAAATTAATTATGATTATCATTTTACTTAAATATCTTAACTAAGGAGAAATATTCTTGCTATTATCTATATTTGAACTTAACTCTAGTAGTAGTATTAGTAAAATTGTTAGTAAAACTAGTTTTTAATATAAGTGTCATATTATTGTCGATTGCATATTAGTGACAGATAGGCAATTCGATTTAGTTGTGATTCTGAATTGGTTTTTATAATCCTAGTCCGTAGGCTTTAATATATTCTTTGTGGGATCGATATTTAGGATTCCATTAGAGCCATGTATTACTTGAATGATACGTATACTTGTGTTTGAAAGTAACTATGCGATTAAAAAATTAAAATTTTTAATTGTTACTAAAATTAAAATTATGCTCAAAGTCAAGTCTTTAGCACTGTTGCTAAGGATTTATATCTTTTAATAGTGGTGCTGAATTCTTATATTTTTAAGTACATTAAAATTGAATAAAAACACAGGGTAGTTCATGTTTTTGGCGCCGTTGCCGGGGAATATTTTATATGTTATAGGAATATAACATAATTAGAGTAACGGACAACAATTTAGGAAACCTTTATAGAATTTCAACTTATTTTAGTTAACTATTTTTGTTGTGTACTGATTTTGAGTGTATGCGCAAATTTGGTTCTGAAAATCTTATACCTTTCGATTCAGAATTAGAATGCACTGTTAGGAGAATTAGAAAACTGAGAAAAGAATTTATAAATTCTGAAACAATAGAAATCAATGTAAATAACCAAAGAATAGAAAATGAACAATAATATAGACCATTAAGATATTATGCTAACTCTACATTAGATGAAATTCACTTAACTATTTAAAATCCTGATTTAGCTGCTAATTCATTTGAGCTTAAACCTGCAATTATCCAAATGGTACAAAACAATCAATTTGGTGGAACTTCAAATGAAGACCCTAATTTACATCTTGCAAGTTTCTTAGAATTTTATGCTACTTATAAGTAGGACAGAGTGTCCGATGATGCTGTCAGACTTAGACTTTTTCTTTTTTTCACTAAGGGATAAGGCTAAGGCTTGGTTAAATTCGTTAGCACCTGGATTTATAAGAACTTGGGGAGGACTTTCACAAAAATTCTTATCGAAATATTTTCCACCATCTAAGATTGCTAAGCTTAGAAACGATATCACATCTTTTAGTCAGTATGAGGGAGAATCAATATATGAATCTTGGGAAAGATTTAAAGAACTTCTTAGGAAATGTCCACATCATGCTTTACCAGATTGGTTAATTATTCAAACATTTTATAATATATTAGTAGGATCTCTTAGATCTATAATTGATGTTGCTGCTGGTGGATCACTAATGTCTAAACCTTTTAAAGAAGCATATGCATTAATGGAAGAAATGGCTACCAATAGTTTTCAATGACCTGTTGAATAGGTAAATCCTAAGAAAGTAGTCAGTATTCATGATTCTGATGCTTTAACTATTATAGTTTCTCAAATTGCTACTCTTTTAAAGAAAATAGATTAATATGGAATGAATCGTTCTCAAACACCTCAGGTGTTAGAAGAAAATTCATTAGGACAAATCATAGATGCTCAATCTCCATATGAAACAATAAATGCAATAAATAATAGACAAAATAATCCTTATTCAAACTATTATAATCCAGGTTGGAAGAATCATCCAAATTTTAATCGAAATAACCAAAATAATAATAATAATCCTCAGTGGTGGAATAATCCTGTAAACCCATTAAGAAATATAAATAATCAAGGTAATTCCAATTATAGACCTTGTAATCTACCAGGTTTTTATAATAATTCACAATTCAAGGAGAAGAAGTTGTCTATGGAAGAATTAGTTTTGAATAGGGTAATCAATTACAAAATCAAGGAAATGCTATTAAAACATAGAAAACCAATTAGGGCAAATTGCTTCTGCATTAAGCAATAGACCAGTTGGAACTTCACCTAGTAATGTTGAAGTAAATCCTAAAGATCATGAAAAAGAACAAATCAAAGCTATTCAATTAAGCAGTGGAAAAGAGTTGGAATCAAGAGTTCAAAAAGAAACTGTAGTTGAAAAGGAAAAATAAGAAACTGAAGGAGAAAACAAAAGTTTATATCCTGATTTTCCTCTGAAACCTATGAAAATTACTGTTGAAAAACCACATCCACCATTTCCTCAAAGACTAAAGCAACAAGATAAAGGAAAAAGATTTGCTAAATTCTTAGACATTTTGAAAAAATTGTCAATAAATATTCCTTTTGTTGAAGCTTTAGAACGAATGCCTGATTATGTTAAATTTATGAAAGATATACTTAACAAAAAGAGGAAGTTATTAGATCATGAGACTGTTGCACTCAGTGAAGAGTGTAGTGCTATAATTCAAAGAAAACTTCCTTAAAAACTTAAAGATCCTGATAGTTTCACTATTCCGTGTGCTATTGGTGAAAAATTTTATGGTTGAGCATTATGGGATTTGGGAGCTAGTATAAATCTGATGCCTCTATCAACTTTTAAAAGGTTAGAATTGGAGAGATTGCACCAACTTATGTAACTTTACAGTTAGTTGATCAATCTATTACACATCCTAAGGGAATTGTAGAAGATGTTTTGGCCAAGGTTGATAAGTTTATTTTTCCTGTGGACTTTATAATTCTAGATATGGAAGAAGATAAAAAAATTCCAATCATTTTAGGAAGAGCTATGATAGACGTTCAAAAAGGAGAATTGACTATGAAAGTAAATGACCAAGAAGTAACCTTTAACATCTTAAAGTCAATGAAATATCCATCAATAGAAAAAGATGATGAATGTTTCAGAATGGATATATATGTGATTATTTAGGAAGAGAATATTTCCAAGAAAATTATGAAGAAAAAGAAGATACAGATAAAGATAATTTTGAAGAAATAGAAAGTAAAGAAGCTGATTATATTCAGGAAAAATATGAAACGCTTAAGTCAACATCACCGGAAAATCAAACATTAATTCCATCTGTTGTAAAACCCCCTGAACTTGAATTAACGAATCTTCCAAATCATTTGAAGTATGTATTTTTAGGAGAGTTTTCAACATTACCAATAATTGTATCCTCATATTTAAATGAAATTCAAGAACAAAAGTTAATGGATACATTAAAAAAATACAAAAAAGCATTTAGTTGGACCTTAGCTGATATTAAAGGAATTAGTCCTTTAATTTGTATGCACAAAATTTTATTAAATGAAGAACATAAACCAAGAATTGACCCTCAAAGGAGACTAAACCCTATAATGAAAGAAGTAGTTAAAAAAGAAATTTTAAAATGGTTAGATGCTAGAATTATATATCCTATTTCGGATAGTAATTGGGTAAGTCCAATTCATTGTGTTCCCAATAAAGGAGGAATAAGTGTTGAAGAAAATGAAAATAAAGAATTAATTCCTATCAGCTAAATTTTTGGAAGACGTATTTGTATAAACTATCGAAAATTAAATGCAACCACCCAAAAAGATCATTTTCCTCTTCCTTTCCTAGACCAAATGTTGGATAAACTTGTTGGACTTAAGTACTATTACTTTCTGGATGGATATACTGGTTACCATCATAACCTATTGCTCCTGAGGATCAAGAGAAAACAACTTTTACTAGTCCTTATGAAACTTTTGCTTTCAGAAGGATGCCTTTTGAACTATGTAATGCACTTGCAACATTCAAGAGATGCATGATGTCGAGTTTTAGTAAATTAATAGACAATGAAATTGAAGTATTTATGGATGATTTTTCTGTGTTTGGAACATCATTTGATGCATGCTTAAATCATCTTGAAAAAGTTTTAGAGCTATGCAAAAAAACTAACTTAGTTCTAAATTGGGAGAAATGTCAATTTATGGTTGTAGGAGGAATTGTAATAGGGCATAAAATTTCAAAAAATGGCATGGAAGTAGACCCTGCAAAAATTTAAGTAATAGTTAAATTACCACCTCTACTATAGTGAGAGGGGTAAGAAGTTTTCTTAGACATGCTGGTTTCTACAGGAGTTATATTAAAGATTTTTCAAAAATTACAAACCTCTATGCCAACTTTTAGAAAAAGATAAGAAATTTGAATTTACTGAAAGCTTCTTAAATGCCTTTGAATTATTAAAGGAAAAACTACAACACCTGTAATCGTTTCACCAGACTAGGAGAAACCATTCGAGCTAATGTGTGTTAGTAGTGACTATGCCATTGGAGCTGTTCTTGGTTAAAGATATGACAAAATTTGTAAGGTTATATACTACACTAGTAGAACTCTTAATGATGCTCAAATTAACTATACAATTACTGAAAAAGAGTTACTGGCAATTGTATATGCTTTTAACAAATTTAGATCATATTTAATTGGAAAAAAATGTATTGTGGATACTGATCATTCTGCTATTAAATATCTAATGCAAAAGAAGGATACTAAACCAAGATTAATTAGATGGGTACTTTTAATGCAAGAATTCGATTTTGTGGTGATTGATAGAAAAGGAAATGAGAATCAAATTGCTGATCATTTGTCAAGACTAGAATATAATGCATTATTTGACACCGATAAAGAAATAATAGACAGTTTCCCTTATGAAAAACTTTATAATATTAATGAGTGGAAAATACCTTGGTATGCAGATATAGTAAATTATTTAGCCACCTATGCTAACATTGCAAAAACAGAAAAAATTTGTTCATGATTCAAAATCATATTTTTGGGATGAACCATATTTATATAAGCAATGTAACGATCTTATTATTAGGGGATGTGTGCCTTATGAAGAAACTGAACATATCATTCAAAAATGTCATGATTCTGATTTTGGAGGACATTTTGGAATTGATAAAACTGCATATAAAATTTTACAAGCTGGATTTTATTGGCCTACTCTTTTTAGAGATGTTTACAGATATATCAAAACCTGTGATAGATGCCAACGAGTAGGTAATATATCTAGAAGAAACAAAAATGCCTCTAAATTTTATATTAAAAGTTGAGATTTTTGATGTTTAGGGATTAGATTTCATGGGACCATTTATTCCTTCATTTGGGAATTTATATATTTTGATTGCTGTTGATTATGTATCAAAGTGGATAGAAGCACAAGCTTTACCTCGGTGTGATGCTAAAAGTGTTTCAAGATTTTTAATGAAAAATATTTTCACAAGATACGGTATGCCTAGAGTGATTATCACTGACGGGGGATCCCATTTTAGGAATACATATATTCAAAGATTGGCAGAAAAGTTTAGTATTGTTCATAAATTCTCTACTGCCTATCATCCTCAAACTAGTGGTTTAGCTGAAGTTTCTAATTGTGAGATCAAATAAATTTTAGAAAAGACTGTAAGTCCTAATAGGGTAGATTGGTCTGCAAGACTAGATACTGCATTATGGGCATACATGTCTGCTTATAAATCTCCTATTGAAATGACTTCTTATAGGCTTATATATGAAAAAACTTATCACTTACGAATAGAATGGGAGCATAAAGCTTTTTGGGCGATTAAAGAATTCAATTATAATTTGAAAAATGCTGGAGAGAAGAGAAATCCTCAATTAAATGAATTAGAAGAATTAAGAAATGAATCTTACAATAACAATAGAATTTATAAGGAAAAACTAAAGTTATGACATGATTGGAAGATTAACTGAAAGAACTTCAAACCAGGACAAGAAGTTTTGCTTTACAATACAAGGCCAAAATTATTTCCTGGGAAATTGAAGTCTCGTTGGTTAGGACCCTTTACTGTAACTCAATTTTATACTTATGAAGCTGTTGAAATTGAAGATCAGAAGACTGGGAATAGATTTAAAGTAAATAGACATAAATTAAAACCATTTTTTGAGGGTAAAAGACTAAATTTTAAAGAGGTTTTAAGGCTCAGTCAACCTGAATAACACCTGAATAGGTCGGGCTGACGAAGTTAAACCAAGCGCTTTATGGGAGGCAACCCTTATTTATCTTTAATAGTTGTGTGTTTGTTTGAAATTATAGTTCATTTATAGTAATATTAAGTCCTACTACTTATATTTACCCTTTGATTATCATAGAATTTGAATCCATAGAGAAAATTTGGAACGTATTGGACCACGACATTTTTATGCAAATTTTTGCCTAGGGCACCGACGACGCGCTTGAGGCCGCCGATGGTGGGTTTTCTAGAGAGCTCTAGTATTTAATTGCATAAGGCTCGCCGATGGTGCCTTCGAGGCCGCCGACTGTGGGATCGACAAGTGGTTTGTTTTTTGTGTTCAAAACGACGGTTTTTTACGGTTTTTAGAAAATTCGTCCTTTAAAAACTCCTATGGATGGTTCCTAAACACTCCAAACTCCCAAAAACAAATGGATACTCTCTTCAATTCTTCTCAAATGGCTTCGAATTTCATTGACAACTGTTGACCTCGTTTTTAAGGTCATCCTTTCCCTTCTCCTTATAGCCTAGGATCTAACCTTAGGATTTTCCTATTTTGGACTCTCTTAGAGGACTAGACTGGGACCCACCATATTTAGAAATTCAAGCCATCTCCTCGCTCCTTGAAGTTTCATATGGACGGTTTCAAATCTTCGACATCCAGTTGAATCGATTAAAAGTCGACGTATTGAAACTCTTGATGAGTTCCTATAGGGATTTGAAAGCCATAGGCGGACCCCACTACGTGCGACGTTTGACTTTTTGCCATGAGCAATATGTTTGACTATGGTTCTCGCTTAGGCGAAGACGGTCATTAATTTGCTCGTTGTATGGCTCCGGTCAGGTCAAAATAATTACATTTTGCCACATAACGTAAATTTTATTTAAATTGATGCGACCGTCCGAACAGCCCCAGATGACGAAACGGACTGCGCTGATGAGTTCGGAACATCGACTTTAGCCAGGAAGGACATATATTTTGATAGGGTTTCGAATCGGCTCAAATTGCGCGTAAATCGACAAATTTAAATAAATAATAATAATAATAAATGTTTTTTTATATAATAAAATATTATTTCTAAATCTCACGCCCCAAACTCATGCACACTATTCATTCTCCTCTTCTTTTACGCGTTTTCTCCTCCTTCTTCCGGTGCCCTAGCCGATCTTCATGCTTCTCTTTCACGAGCCGAAACCCTTGCTTCCTCTCTCGACCGGATTCGAGAAGCTTCTAGCCGGTTTCTTCGGTCACCCCTTTTCTCTCCGGTCACCCGCATTCTTCCCGAGCCTCAACCGACTTTCATCGCCGGTTGCCTTGCCGGTAGCCTTTTCCTAACTGATTTTCCCGCCCAAACGAGTGATGTAACCTTCCTTCTTGCTGATCTTGGCAGGTTTCCATGCTTATCATGGTGTTCTCCTCACCGTTTTGTCTCTCACGGCCCGTAAGTCTTCCCCCTTTGTTCGGCTATAAATACCCCTTGGGGAGAAGGGTTCGAGGCGATCTTTTTTTATGCGAGTTGGGGATTCTCAGTTGATTACTGTTTCTGAGCTTTTGAATTTTGGGAGGTAAGTCTTCCTCTTGTTCTTTTTTTTTCTGTTATTTTCTTTTTCTTCTTCTCTTTCTTCCGATTATTTAAACTGCAAGGATTTTATTCTTGTGTTTGTTATCATTTTGATTAAATTGCAAGAAACTTCAAAATATGGTTAGTCTAAATCATCATTTCTTCATTTGGACGCATAGATATGTTATTATTCCATTCATACATTTTCAATGTGCATATCAGATATTTTAGAGTTTGGATTTACTTCAAGATCCTTGACCCTCAATTTTAATTTCATACCTTACACTTCCCGGATGACTTTTATTTGAAATATATGAATTACAACGTACATTCTTTACAAATCTGATTTGCTAGAATTATAGTCGCCCTTTGGGATGACTGTTTAAGTTCTCAAGTATTGGATTCTTAATTCTTTTTTTTTTTTACAGTTGCAGAGTATGGTATGTGGGAATTAACGATACATTGTGTTTGATTAAGAACACTTAAACTATATGTCTTGGATGCAATTATTTGATAGAATGTTTTGTTGTTAATTGTTATCGACTCGATCATAACATGATATATTAGTTGGATTTGGTAATGAATTTTGAAAGGCTTTCGGTCCTGATTATTTATGATTGGGATTTCTTTTTTTATGCTAATAACATCCTTTCTGAAAAAAAAAGAAGGAGAAAGAAAGAACAACTGCAGCCAGTTTGTTCTCCTTATTTTGGCTTACTGAAGCTGATTTTTTTTTTACTAAAGGTTGGGAAGTTAAGCTTATTCAAAAAAAAAATAACTGTGTTTAATGTTAAGAATAGGAATGGTTATAAAGTTAGGGAATTTATTTCCTTGGTTTACATCATTCGAATAACAAAGCTTTTATATTTGATTGGCAAATTTTTTTTTACCTGATGTTTTTTTATAATGAAGACTTGAACTTTAAAACTTTTGGAAGATTTTTTTTGTGAATTGGTTTGTCAGAGCCGAACTTTGAAAATCTTGGGAATTCCTTTGAGTTGATTTGCTTGAACCCAACTTTCAGATTTGAATACTCGAGAAAGCTTTAGTTGGCTGGGTTTTTCTTATGAAAACTGAAATCTTTGCTGATTGTATTATATATAAGACATCAGATTCTTATGTATTTACTTGTCTAGCACATCTACGTTCCCTCTTACATTTATGCCAGCCAAATCGTCCATATTACATTAAAAATAGTGGATTATATGTGAGCTTATATAGATTGTGTGGCAAGTATATAAATCTGCCCCTTATTTGGTTTCTTTTTTTAAGTTAATAGCTGTGTAGGAATGGATTTCTAATAATTTCAAAGACAATTTCCTTTAAAGAGGATATATTTGGAATAATATTTTGATGCTTTATTACTTCCATAGAGGCAAGTAAATTAAATTTTCAGATGCTGCATATGTAGATGTGTAAGATTCAGTTAGTTATATGAGTTTTTGGCATATGATTTTAGGTAATACACATGCTTGAAGAAATTTATTCTCTTATACAGACATAGTTATCAAATCAATTGCAAGAACCTGGGACTAATGGATTTTATATACACGTGAACTGATGAACTTTATATACACATGTGAAAATTTTCAATACCTTATGAAATAGAATTGGTTTTATGCAGAATCTGAAATCGTTTGAATTCGTTTTATGTAAAAAATGAAATTATATAGGTTGATTTTATGCAATTTTGAAATGTATATGGAATATCGAAGTGGGTGATAAGTTGGAAATGCGGGGTACAGGCAATGATGCATAGGACTTTAATAATCATGCTTTTATAGCTGAAACAAAATAAAATCAATACTCAATTTTAGATGCCCATTTTATCCTGTGGTTTGGCTAGTTCTAATTCCTACTTTTAAGAAATTTGTGAACCAATAACAGATACTACGACACCAGATATTACACTGGTACAGTAACAGATACTACAATAACATATACTACACTTGCACAACAACAAACACTGCACTTGCACGACATCAGATACTATACTAGCACATTAAATCAAATTCAACATATACAATACATCAAACACATCACATCAAACACAACACATATAATTCATCAAACTCATCATACCAAATATATCATAACAAATATCACACACACATAACACATCAAATACTACACAACAAATACCACATATCAAACACCATACACTACACACTATGCACTATTTACTACACATTACACATCACATATCACACACCAGATACTACACATCAGATATTACACTCATAAGAATTCAGATACTACAATCACAGATGCTACACTTTCAAAGTTCAGATACTACACATTGATTGACTCATCGATTAAGTGGTAGGGATTAGTATTGCCTACTATAGGATGATTTGCTAGTGACTTTATTTGAGATTGATACAGAGACTTCAAAACTTCGGATTGCCTGTGGGATCGTGATATAAAAGGAAGTCTACGGACTGAGCCTATCCCTAAATAAAATTCTTATTCCCCCACTTTGATTTTTCATATGTTTATAACTAAACTTAATTATACAGATACTTGTAGTTATTAGTTTGCTTTTGAGGCATCAACAGAGTTGGCCAGGTACACATTTCTTTTTACTGCACAGCTCATTTACTTTCTTTACTATATACTGTTGTGCAGTCCTTTACTTTTCATTATTTTACATACTTACCTGTACTTATGCTTTTAATTATTATTTCTCTTGCATAGTTATATATGACCCTAGGATAGGCCATTTAGGGCATGATTTTTCCTATACTACACATGTCTACTTTAGTCACTTCTTCTCTTGCATATTTATATATACCCTTAGGATAGGCCGTTCGAGGCATGGTCTTCTCTTTTCTCTTTTCCCTTTCTTCCTTTTCTCCAGACGAGATGACAGAGGACGAATAAAGAATCTTCGATCAGACTGTCATAGATTTAAATAACACCCATAGGACGCCGAGGTCGTCGTTTGATACGACATAAATCCTCACACTTTTCTTTTAGGACTTAGTATGATTTTATATCGTACGATATAAGTCCTAAACTGTTTAAGATTCCGAGGTAGTCATTTGATACTACATAAATCCTCCTATTTCTTCGGGCTATTTGCATATGATATGCAGACATAAGTCCCGAATGTCTAAATAATTTGCAAGATTGAAACATAAACACAATTTCATTTTCAAAGATATAAAGCAAAATCATAAATTAGTTTGAGATGTCACTGAAGCTTCTTCAGTATCTCCGACATTTCTTACTCTTCACTCATTTGGATTCTGAAAATAACTGTTCCACATTGAGCCTCTCCCATTTGATTTTTCTACAAGCAATCGTGGAAACTCAAACGTTGATATTCTTGAAGATGAAACCCATGATCTTTATCGAGAGTTTTTTTAGGTGACTTCGATTGCTTAAGATGGAATTAACTATAGGGGCTTGCCCCTATAGGGAATTAAGAACCCAGATTAATCTAAACCCTGTCTAATCTGTGTATTAGATAGGGGAATTTGTTGGCTATAAAATACACAGATCAAAATAGAGTCATAAACTTTCAAGTTTAGATAGTTAAGCCTACTAACAAGTGGTACGCTCATCTTTCGGGATGATGTGTCACTTGTGGTATCGTGCTCAACTATTTAAACTATTTGACATATGAGATCTATCTGGTCTCGTTATTTTCAAAATAAAAATATATCGTCATTTTAAAAATAAAAAAATACTTTACCTATAACATTAAATTTAAATTTTAAAAATTTTATTTTCATAAATAAAAATTATCCGACAATTTTTGGTGACTCCGCTGGGGAATAATTCTTCTCTCCATTTTAGATTATGAGGATTTATCTTCATACATCGATAGTGTGCCCATATCCCTAGTGGGCCAGACTATCATTCTTTCGTTGATGTGCTTCGCTCATTTCTTCCTTGAGCAAGTATTGTTAACTCTTTTTTGATTCTGGAGCCACTATTTAATCATCCTTAAACAGAGAGGTTCCAGAATCTTGAAATCCTGAAAGTGAGGTGGACCCCTAATAGGTGTGGTAGGTTAGGAGCAATTTATGGAAGCGAGTTCGATGCGAGGTCAACCCACTCCGGATCACGAATGGGTCCTAAACTAAATTTCACTCCCATAACTCTCCATTTACACTTCAAGCGAAATAAAAATTCGTCAAAATTTTAAAACAAAACAAAACATTTTAAAACATTGCAAGTATACAATAATAAAGAAAATCACCAAAATTTGAAATAAAAAAAGTTTTACATTAATAAATTTTGAAAGGATGCCCAGTTCATAAGACAAGCGTGCTAATTTTAGTACTTCTGTTGCAATCACCTGAGATACTGCGCATACAAAAAAGTAATCAGATACACTATAGAACGCTGTCTTATCTCCAAGGATTGGCTTGAGAGGAACTTCAGAAATGAGAACATAATGATCCCGAAAGGTATATGAAAGAACCTGAAAGAGGTTCGAATAATATAACTTCGGCTGATCCAATTGTTCTGATTATTTCCTACGTAAATGTCAACAATAGAACATAATTTGGTTGAAGGCTTTAAAGAAAAGAGGGAACTATCTGACAAAGTAGTCATTCGTTTCAGACAAGGATATGACAATACTGACATCAAGTTCAAAGATGTTACTGTTGCTGTGCTGAGAACTAAGACGTCCGAAATAGTTCAACCGATGATAGAATTTAACTTGAAGTCAACTCAGGAGTTCTCACTCTTAAAGAGGGTGTTAGTTGAAAAAGACTTTGTTGTTACTTCTAAGCCTGCTAAACCATAAGAAGTACCCCCAAGATGACTGACTGTTGTTACCCCTATTGGACTAGTTGTCACTACACCTGACACTGTTCCTTCCTAACTTAAAGGAAATGGTGTTTAAGTAGATGACGAGCCTATTACCGTAGAGGGTTCAACATTCTTAACAACGCCTTCTGTGTTCGAGATATGATCTAGTTCAAAATTTGCGCCTCTGACCAGGATACAAAGGAGGAACAAGAATCGAAAGATTGCAAAGATAGAGAGAGCAAAAGCTGCTGAACTGACTGCTGCTACAACCACCCCGGATGAGAAGGGATAGGCTAGACTGCTTGAGACCTCCCCTCTTTTAGAAGGGAGCAGGTTTCATTTTTTTTGTCTGCCACCCTCAATGAAGATGTTTCCACAATTGTTGCTATACTGCCACAACTTTCATCATACAATCATCAAACAAAAGAAAAAGTATCAATGCCGCAACTTTAAATTTGTACAATTTTTGAAAGTTTGGCAAGAAAAGAACAGTGTTCTGTCACTGAGATATTTAACAGGATGGGGTGTTTCATACCACCATGAATGAAGGCCCAAATATTGCAAAAGTACAACTTTGTTACACAATCCACCAGAAGGGTTACAAGAGGAGAAGGTTTGCCTCTGCGAACCTCTCATAAGTTCCATTCAGATAATCGTCATGTTAACATTGGTTCTACCATCGCCAATCCATCACCGCTAAGGGTTCCTGTTAAGCAACATCTGGGAACTCATGTCTCTTCCACCTCTGTTGTTTCTTCAGGGTCCGTGGGATGAAGGCTAATTAAGTCCCGCCACGGATAAAGGGTGATCCTACCAATTGTACAGGAAAGTTCCTCACCCCATGTAGAAAGGTTAAGTAATAATGAGAAGGTACTTACTGATGTGTCTGGTTCGTGCGCTAGGGGGCTCACCATCTCTCGGTGTGTAGACGCCATTGATAAGCTTCAAGACCTAAAACATTTACATTCGAGAGAATGGTGTGGCGGCCCAGGTTCGCTAAATCAACACTTACAAAGATATCTGAAATTGAGGATGTTGGAAAAGTCCCTAAAGGTGATGATTTACCAACAAAGATTGCTATTATTTTAGAACCTATTACAGAAAATGTCATTTGTCAATCGTCACCTGCTAAGGAAGTTCAATTGAAGCTAAATCAGACATGTTAAGAGAAGACATCAAACAATTATCTGAAGCAAGAAAGGATAAGCTAGACGATGAAGAATACTTGATTGATTATATGGATTAAGTTTTTGCAGAAATAAATATTGTTGAAACTAGAGCATCCTCGACTTTACGAGAGGCTCTGATACCAGCTGGAGAAAATGTTACTGAAATAATGCGAATACAATCTCAAGAATGGGAGCATAACGATCCTTAGAGAGTATCTGAAAGAACCTGAAATAGGTTCGGTCAATATGATTTCGGTTGATCCGATTGTTCCAAGTAACTTCGATGAATGAAATATTGGCCGAGTAAAGCCTTTGAAGTAAATTTGAGCAAGATTCAAACTTCTTCAGTGCAGTCTACGGTACAGAGTTTGAAACCTCTTTCCTATTGAGGGATTGCAGGTTTCATCTTTGGATTACTACCGTTGATGAGAAAGAGATACCAACAGGACTCTTGTTACTTTGGCCCGACCCTCCCACCACGATGGAAATAAGAAAGGAAAGAAACATGTTACTGTCCAGAAATCATTCAACATTGGAAAAGCTCATCCAAAAGGAGATGCGGTGTTACTCAAATTCTACAGATAATTTAAGATCAAGATTTTTGAAAAAAGAAGAAATTGACTGAGATGTCAAAGTTTAATCAAGAGAAAGAAATGATGCAAGATAAATATTCTGGTGTTTTGGTAAGACTATGATTTCAGGGAGAATGAAATTGATATTCTAATAATTGAGTCCTTCACTTTAAGGAATTTGGACTGGGTCCTAAGTAAATTTCAAAATAATATAGTGTGCTTAAAATACGAGTAATTGACTTCGAATATCACGAGTCTTTTAATATCCCGCCAAATGATTGGGTCCTGACTTTTGAATGAACTATAATATCTTAGAATCCATATTAAGAAGTATTTCAAAATTATTAATTAAGGGAGTCCAGACATTCAAAATCTTTAATAAAAAAATATGCTCTACCATATATGATAATTCTCAGAAGAAAAAGGGGAAACATGGAGAGTTAAATTATATAGGCTAGTAAATTATGTGAAAGTTAATTTATATAGGCTAGTAAATTATGTGAAAAAAGTTTCCCTGAGAAGAAGCTTGAGGTGAGCATATAATTAAAAAAAAATTGGTGTCTGAATTCTCCCTTAATTAATAAAATTTGAGAAGCCATCTTAATAAAATTCTTCTGATATTATGTTTACGAAAAGAGTTAAGTGATCATGGTCTCCTTGGTTGGCTATTAACTGGCCCCAAAATATCTTTGGGAAAATGAAAAATATTTTAATCACATGATCAAAATTTTAAAGTTTGCTTAGGTCTAGAAAGAAAGCATTAAAGAAAGGGCTGTTTTATTAGTAATTAATGGAAATTCGAGCCTGATGTCATGTCCTTCAATACCTAGAAAATTTAACTCCAACTTCAATACAAGAAATTCAGAATATTCTTCCAAACGACATGAATAATTTGTGCAGAAATCAGTAATAAAGGAATGACATCCACTACAACGGAGCTATAAATTTACAATCTTCTATGTCAAGCAGAAGTGCAAGAAATCGTCAAAGGAGTACACTCAGGGTTGTATGCTACTCACCAATTGGGTCTGAAGATGAAAATTAAAATAAAAAAGTTGGAATACTACTGGCCAATAATAATGACAGATTGCATGAATATTTCTAAGAATTGATACATTGAGCAGTCTTACATCCACCCCCAAATGTGCTCCACCCGACGGTCGCGTTGTGACTGTTTGAGTGTTGGGGCATAGATGTGGTGGGTACTATAGATCCTCCATCTTCAAAAGGACACCAATTCATCCTAGCAGTTACCGATTATTTTTCAAAATGGGCAGATATTGTACCGCTCAGAGAAGTGAAAGCACACCACGCGTTACAGTTCTTCAAAAATCAAGACGTCTATTGTTTTGGTGTACCACGCAGGATAATTTCGGACAACAAGTCCACATTCAAAAGCATCAAGATTAATAAATTCATTTGAAGACGCGGTATTGATTGGGGATAATCTATAATTTACTACGAGGTTGGCCAAGGCTTTTAATAAGACTCTCTTCCGAATTCAAAGAAAAAAAAATTAAAAAAAAAGAGAAAGTTGAATCAACACGAGCAGTTATTAGAAGCCTCATGGGCCTATGGAATGACATTTAGAATTCCAACTCAGTCTACACCTTATTACCTTTTGTATGGGCTCGAGACTGTTCCTCTACTGGAAATGCAACTCCCTCGCTTCAGAGCGGCAGTAGCAAACAAACTCACAACATAAAACAACACCAAATTCCAGCTTGAAGAATTACAAAATCTCAAAGGAACATGAATGTCTGCATAACAAGGTTTGGAGCTTTAACAGGCCAAGGTGATACAAACCCTGATAAAATGTTTCTCCCAAATACTTTTAAAATTGGTGTTCTAGTTCTCGTTCGCAAGCGTCCTATTCTTACATGCCGCAAGATAGGAGTGGGTATTACCAGCTCTTGAAATATCAATGCAAAAGACTGATGTTGCTGATAAACAGCTGTTACTTGAAATAAGTACTATGCATCGTGATATTTTAAAGAACAAATTTTAGAAATAAAATATTGTTCTTAGAAGCACCGATGTTGCGCTTGTCTAAAACTGGGTCCGAATCCTTAAAAATAAAAATGAATAAAAACTCACAAAACTCAAATCAAAATAAATAATAAAAATAACATACATCAAACCACAACGAAGATAAACTCAACATCAAATAAAATAAGATAAAGAAAACAATTAAATAAATTCATAACATTCTTCGCAAAATTAAAAAAAAAATCTATGTTGCAAATCACTGCACACACATTCTCACAGAGTTTCACACTATAATCACCATAAATTTTCATAAAATTTAACAATTTCCACATCTTTATAAATTTTTTACATTTCACAGAATTCCACAAAATCTTCACATTTCCATAAATTTTCATAAATTACACAAATTTTCACAATTATACCAATTTCCCACAAATTTCACATTTTCATAAATTTTCACATTCCACAAATTTCACAATTCTCACAATATTCAACACTACATCTCTACACAATTCCCTCATAATTACACATAAGTCATCACATCTCCATAATTTACACAAATCATCACATTCCTATATAATTTACACAATACATCACATTTCATCTCGGGATTAGTATCTATATTCTAATTCCCATCTTTTGAGATCGATACCTAAATTTCAATTCTCATTCCGAGGCTGGTACCCATATTCCAGTTCTCTCTTTCTGAGGTCAGTACCTAAATTCTGAATCTCATTTTTTAAGATCGATACCTAAATTTTGATTCTCATTTCGAGGCTGGTACCCATATTCCAGTTCTCTCCTTCTGAGGTCAGTACCTAAATTCTGACTCTCATCTTTCCGAGATCGATACCTAAATTTTGATTCTCATTCCGAGGCTGGTACCCATATTCCAGTTCTCTCCTTCTGAGGTCAGTACCTATATTCTGATTCCCATCTTTCGAGATCGATACTCATATTCCGATTCTCATTCCGAGGCTGGTACCCATATTCCAGTTCTCATCTCGGGGTTAGTACCTATATTCTGATTCCCATCTTTCGAGATCGGTAGCTATATTCTGATTCTCATTTCGAGGCTGGTACCCATATTCCAGTTCTCATCTCGGGGTCAGTACATATATTCTGATTCCCATCTTTCGAGATCGGTACCCATATTCCGATTCTCATTCCGAGGCTGGTACTCATATTCCAGTTCTCATCTCGGGGTCAGTACCTATATTCTGATTCCCATCTTTCGAGATCGGTACCCATATTCCGATTCTCATTCCGAGGCTGGTACCCATATTCTAGTTCTCATCTCGAGGTCAGTACCTATATTCTGATTCCCATCTTTTCAGATCGGTACCCATATTCCGATTCTCATTCCGAGGCTGGTACCCATATTCCAGTTCTCATTCAGGGTCAATACCTATATGTTGATTCCCATCCAGCATAAATATGATTTATACATATTGTTTATACATTTTATTTATACATATTGTTTATACATATTTGTTTGGATATGCTTAGTCCTATTCCTTCTCAGCTTGCATCCATATTGCTTTGGGATAGGTTTTATCCTAATCTTTCCTCAGCACATCCTCTGGATCAAAGCCATAGTTCTGAATCCTTTCTCTGCACATACTTTAGAAATCAATATTTAAATTTTGAAAATTCAAATTCACAGCGATAAATTGAAAAAAATACACCTGCTAATCCCCAGCGGGAACACAACTTCACTTTAACTCTAATTCGATCTTTGATTTGTTTCAAGTATGGTTACTTGAACATTCATTTGCGATTGGGTTGATCATTTCGGTCAACGCCAATAGGTGCGGCGTGCTTGTACAACACCTTGGGGGTCCATTTGTTGACCTCGTTTCTTTCTTTCCCTTCTCCTTATAGCCTAGGATCTAGTCATAGGATTTTCCTATTTTGGACTCTCTTAGAGGACTAGACTGGGACCCACCATATTTAGAATTTCAAGCCATATCCTCGCTCCTTGAAGTTTCATATGGACGGTTTCAAATCTTCGACAACCAATTGAATCGATTAAAAGCCGACGTATATAAACTCTTGATGAGTTCCTATAGGGATTTGAAAGCCACAGGCAGATCCCACTGCGTGCGACGTTTGAATTTTTACCACGAGCAATATGTTTGACTATGGTTCTCGCTTAGGCAAAGACCGGTCATTAATTTGCTCGTTGTATGGCTCCGGTCGGGTCAAAATAATTTCATTTTGCCACATAATGCAAATTTGATTTAAATTGATGAGACCGTCGGTGAACTTGTCCGATCGGCCCCGGATGATGAAACGGACTGCGCCGATGCGTCCGGAACGCCGACTTTAGCCAGGAAGGACATATATTTTGATAGGGTTTCAAATCGGCTCGAATTGCGCGTAAATTAATGAATTTAAATAATAATAATAATAATAAATATTTTTTTATATAATAAAATATTATTTCTAAATCTCACGCCCCAAACTCACGCACACTATTCATTCTCCTCTTCTTTCACGCATTTTCTCCTCCTTCTTCTGGTGCCCTAGCCGATCTCCATGCTTCTCTTTCACGAGCCGAAACCCTTGCTTCCTCTCTCGACCGGATTCGAGAAGCTTCTAGCCGGTTTCTCCGTTCACCTCTTTTCTCTCTGGTCACTCGCATTCTTCCCGAGCCTTAACCGACTTTCATCGCCGGTTGCCTTGCCGGTAGCCTTTTCCTAACTGATTTTCCCGCCCAAACGAGTCGGGTAACATTCCTTCTTGCTGATCTTAGCCGGTTTCCTTGCTTATTGTGGTGTTCTCCTCACTGTTTTGTCTCTCGCCGCCGGTAAGTCTTCCCCCTTTGTTCGGCTATAAATACCCCTTGGGGAGAAGGGTTCGGGGCGATCTTCTTTTATGCAAGTTGGGGATTCTCAGTTGATTACTGTTTCTGAGCTTTTGAATTTTGGGAGGTAAGTCGTCATCTTGTTCTTATTTTTTTCTCTTATTTTCTTTTTCTTCTTCTCTTTCTTCCGATTATTTAAACTGCAAGAATTTTCTTCTTGTGTTTGTTATCATTTTGATTAAATTGCAAGAAACTTTAAAATTTGGTTAGTCCAAATCATCATTTCTTCATTTGGACGCATAGATATGTTATTATTCCATTCATAGATTTTCAATTTGCATATCAGATATTTTAGAGTTTGGATTTACTTCAAGATGCCTGACCCTCAATTTTAATTTCATACCTTACACTTCCCGGATGACTTTTATTTGAAATATATGAATTACAACGTACTTTCTTCACAAATCTGATTTGCAAGAATTATAGTCGCCCTTTCGGATGACTGTTTCAAGTTCTCAAGTATTGGATTCTTAATTCTTTTTTTTTTACAGTTGTAGAGTATGGTATGTGGGAATTAACGATACATTCTGTTTGATTAAGAACACTTAAACTATATGTCTTGGATGCTATTATGTTTTGATAGAATGTTTTATTGTTAATTGTTATCGACTCGATCATAACATGATATATTGGTTGGATTTGGTAATGAATTTTGAAAGGCTTTCGGTCCTGATTATTTATGATTGGGATTTCTTTTTTTATGCTAATAACATCCTGTCTAAAAAAAAAGGAAGAAGAAAGAAAGAACAACTGCAGCCAGTTTGTTCTCCTTATTTTGGCTTACTGAAGCTGATTTTTTTTACTAAAGGTTGGGAAGTTAAGCTTATTCAAAAAAAATTAAATGTGTTTAATGTTAAGAATTGGAATGGTTACAAAGTTGGGGAATTTATTTCCTTTGTTTACATCATTCGAATAACAAAGCTTTTATATTTGATTGGCAATTTTTTTTTACCTGATGTTTGTTTAAAATGAAGAGTTGAACTTTAAAACTTTTGGAAGATTTTTGTGAATTGGTTTGTCAGAGCCGAACTTTGAAAATCCTGGGAATTCCTTTGAGTTGATTTGCTTGAACCCAACTTTCAGATTTGAATACTCGAGAAAGCTTTAGTTGGCTGGGTTTTGCTTATGAAAACTGAAATCTTTGCTAATTGTATTATATATAAGACATCAGATTCTTATGTATTTACTTGTCTAGCACATCTACCTTCCCTCTTACATTTATGCCAGCCAAATTGTCCATATTACATTAAAAATAGTGGATTATATGTGAGCTTATATAGATTGTGTGGCAAGTATATAAATCTGCCCCCTTATTTGGTTTCTTTTTTTAAGTTAATAGCTGTGTAGGTATGGATTTCTAATAATTTCAAAGACAATTTCTTTTAAAGGGGATACATTTGGAATAATATTTTGATGCTTTATTACTTCCATAGAGGCAAGTAAATTAAATTTTCAAATGCTGCATATGTAGATGTGTAAGATTCAGTTGGTTATATGAATTTTTGACATATGATTTCAGGTAATACACATGCTTGAAGAAATTTATTCTCTTTATACAGACATAGTTATCAAATCATTTGCAAGAACCTGGGACTAATGGATTTTATATACACGTGAACTGATGAATATATACACATGTGAAAATTTTCAATACCTTGTGAAATAGAATTGGTTTTATGCAAAATCTGAAATCGTTTGAATTAGTTTTATGTAAAAAATGAAATTATATAGGTTGATTTTATGCAATTTTGAAATGCATATGGAATATCAAAGTGGGTGATAAGTTGGAAATGCGGGGTACAGGCAATGATGCATAGGACTTTAATAATCATGCTTTTATAGCTGAAACAAAATGAAATCAATTCTCAATTTTAGATGCCCATTTTATCCTATGGTTTGGGTAGTTCTAGTTCCTACCTTTAAAAAATTTGTGAACCAATAACAGATACTACGACACCAGATATTACACTGGTACAGTAACAGATACTACAATAACATATATTACACTTGCACAACGACAAACACTGCACTTGCACGACATCAGATACTATACTAGCACATCAAATCAAATTCAACATATACAATACATCAAACACATCACATCAAACACAACACATATAATTCATCAAACTCATCATACCAAATATATCATATCAAATATCACACACACATAACACATCAAATACTACACAACAAACACCATACACTACACACTATGCACTATTTACTACACATTACACATCACATATCACACACCAGATACTACACATCAGATATTACACTCATAAGAATTCAGATACTACAATCACAGATGCTACACTTTCAAAGTTCAGATACTACACATTGGTTCACTCATCGATTAAGTGATAGGGATTAGGATTGCCTGCTATAAGATGATTTGCTGGTGACTTTATTTGAGATTGATACAGAGACTTCAATACTTCGGGTTGCCTGTGGGATCGTGATATAAAAGGAAGTCTACAGACTGAGCCTATCCCTAAATAAAATTCTTATCCCCCCACTTTGATTTTTCATATGTTTATAACTAAACTTAATTATACAGATACTTGTAATTATTAGTTTGCTTTCGAGGCATCAACAGAGTTGGCCAGGTGCACATTTCTTTTTACTGCACAGCTCATTTACATTCTTTACTATATATTGTTGTGCAGTCCTTTACTTTTCATTATTTTACATACTTACCTGTACTTATGCTTTTAATTATTATTTCTCTTGCATACTTATATATGACCCTAGGATAGGCCATTTAGGGCATGATTTTTCCTATACTACACATGTCTACTTTAGTCACTTCTTCTCTTGCATATTTATATATACCCTTAGGATAGGCCGTTCGAGGCATGGTCTTCTCTTTTCTCTTTTCCCTTTCTTCCTTTTCTCGAGACGAGATGACAGAGGACGAATGAAGAATCTTCAATCAGACTGTCATAGATTTAAATAACACCCATAGGACGCCGAGGTCGTCGTTTGATATGACATAAATTCTCACACTTTTCTTTTAGGACTTAGTACTATTTTATATCGTGCGATATAAGTCCTAAACTGTTTAGGGCTCCAAGGTAGTCGTTTGATACAACATAAATCTTCTTATTTGTTCTGGCTATTTGCATATGATATGCAGACATAAGTCCCGAATGTCTAAATAATTCGCAAGATTGAAACATAAACACAATTTCCCTTTCAAAGATATAAAGCCCAATCATAAGTTAGTTTGAGATGTCACTGAAGCTTCTTCAGTATCTCCGGCATCTCTTACTCTTCACTCATTTGGATTCTGAAAATAACTGTTCCACATTGAGCCTCTCCCATTTGATTTTTCTACAAGCAATCGTGGAAACTCAAACGTTGATATTCTTGAAGACGAAACTCATGATCTTTATCGAGAGTTTTCTTAGTTTACTTCGGTTGCTTAAGATGTAATTAACTATAGGGGCTTGCCCTATAGAGAATTAAGAACCCAGATTAATCTAAATCCTGTCTAATCTGTGTATTAGATATGGGAATTTATCGGCTATAAAATAAGCAGATCAAAATAGAGTCATAAACTTTCAAGTTTAGATAGTTAAGCCTACTAACAAGTGGTACACTCATCTTTCGGGATGATGTGTCACTTGTGGTATCGTGCTCAACTATTTAAACTATTTGACATATGAGATCTATCTGGTCTCGTTATTTTCAAAATAAAAATATATCATCATTTTAAAAATAAAAAATACTTTACCTATTACATTAAATTTAAATTTAAAAAATTTTATTTTCATAAATAAAAATTAGCCGACAACAACCCAAGATTTTGAGTTTACAATAGTAGAAAGTTCGTCAATGCGGAGACACAGCGACTTTTCAACAATATAATCTTGAATAAAATTTTGATTAAAGAAAGATGATTTGTCAATAGAGGACAAAGTAATTCTTTGTTACCAATAAAAGAAATGATTGTGCCTAGAAGATGAGAAGTGTTCTGCTACACTACTGCCGCAGTAGTCGTTCCAGTGGTTAAAGAATTCTTCATAAATTTACATGGAATCAACCAAGGAAGCATTTATGTGCGAGGTAGGTGGATTAGATTTAGTTCTAGGAGAATTAATGAGTTATATATGCTTGAGAATGTTCCAGTCTGTTACTTTTCAAATTTCATACTGACGGAAGAAAAGATGAACGAGATATATCAATATTTGACGGATGAAACCGATGAATGGGGAGTTAGAGAGAATGGGTATATTAGTTTCTCTGCTACTCTCTTAAATCCTGTTTCGAAACACTGACACTTTTTCTCTGCGAAATTGTTGCCAACAATGAAAATTGGCCAACAATGAAAATTGGCAAGGTTACGAAAGAAAGTGCAATATTAAACTACTGCATTCACATAGGATAGCCCATTGATATTGGATCGATTATTGTGAAATTTGTCTATGGCCTGATCGTTCAAGGATCATCCCAAGGGCTTGGACATCCTTCCATAATTTTCTCAATTTACAGTTTGTTTCAAGTTTTGTACGAGGTTTGGGAGAAGATATTACTTCCCTGGAAACCATTAGACCCAACTCAGATGTTCCCAGCCAATGATGGAGAGAGTGATGTTGGTTTGATCCTGGATCAAGCTTCGCATAATTCTGTTCCAGTTCAACCTTTAGTAGCAGACAAGAAACCAATACTCATGCATAGAATCAAAAGTGTGGAGAATCAGGTACATAACTTAACGAGCACAAATAACAATATGTTTGATTTCTTCGATCACATCGATTAAAGAATGAAAGAACATTTTGACCATACTGGGCAATTTGAAGCAAGTTTGGTGTAATTGATAAAAAGGATGGGATTGATCGATGAAGATTCCATTGAAGAATTCCCATTCCGACCTTTTTACAACTTGTTTGTCCATGTTCAAATGATGGGAGATATCAAAGGAGAGACCAGTACTAGTTCAGAAGAGTAGTGGACTTAATTAGTTTATTTCAGTATATTGTGTTTGATTTAAACAATGTTTGTATATTTGTGTGTTTGATTAGCTTGCTTTTAATCTCAGCATAGATGAGATTAAGTTTAAAATGTTTGTTTTCAACATTTTGAGTGTTGTGGCTTGGATTGCGATGCTGATAGACGGATTTAGGTTGAAAGAATACCTACTTATGTGTGTTATGTATTGTGTGTTGCAGAAACTTGGATTCAATATATAAAAGTGAAGTTTGTTGTGTATATATTTGTGTTAATACATCACTAAATTAATTAAGATATATAATAAAATGGATTGAGCGGATGATGACGAGGCTTAAAATTGAGCAAAATCTCAAAATGTTCAATTTTAGAGAATCTCACCGACGGCGCCATCGAGGCCACCAACAACGCAATTTTCACAAAAAAATATAGGATATTAACTCCATAGAGCCCGCCGACAGAGCAAACAAGTCCACAGACGCCGCGGTCGTGAAAAATACCTAGTTACCACGATTTTGAATGGTCAAATGCCACTATTCATCATCTTCTTCCCCTTTTTACTCGAAAAACCGACCTAGGGCTTGAGAGATCTTGTATTTGGAGCGATTTTAACAAATTCTAACACCAAATTTCATCTTCCCTTGGTAAGAGCTTCACTTCTATGTAAAAATTTTTGATTTTCACCATGAATTTCTTCCACATTGAGAAATTTTGTGAAATTTGAAAATGTGGAAAAAAGAATTCGAAGGAATTCATGGAAATTGATTTAGATTGTTTTAAACCCCATTTAGAAGCCATTGTGTTATTATTTTGGAGATTGGTTGGAATTTTTTGTGATTTGATAGATCGAAACAATGGCTCCAAGACAAAAGAGAAGACTTGAATTTGATGAAACTCGATTCATTAATTCGAAAGCCCAATTGAGGTACACTTCACTCTTTCAAAGTAAGATGTGTATTCAAGATAAAGTTTTCGAGAATCCTGGAGGAGAGATGGAACGAATTATCAAAGAGAGAGGATGGGAGAATTTCTACTATACAACAAATAAGGCTGCTGTTGAAATTGTTAGAGAGTTTTACTCGAATCTAACTCAAATTGAGGGAGAGCCTATCCAAGTAAGGGGATTTTCTATCAACTTTAGTGCTAACAGAATTAACTCTTTTTACGAGCTTTAAGACTATTATACTAGTGAGTTTGAAACTTTTGGAACAATGGAAGGTCCGTTGAATGATGTTATTGACTTTCTCACTGATGGGAAAAGAGTTTGGAAAATTAAAAATCGTGAACTAATTAACTTTCCACTGTAAATGATGAATGCCATTGCTAAGACATGGCATTATTTCATCTGTTTAACTCTGCTACCTACGGACCATCATAGTGAAGTCTCTAGAGAGAGAGCTGTTCTGAATTTCTGTATTCAGAACAATAGAAGAGTTAATGTGTGGAAGATATCTATAAGAATGCTATAAATACTACGAAGAGTGAGACAAGTGGATATTTAGGGCATCCTGACCTCATTTATGCACTTTGTCAACTGTCTGGTGTTGAAGCAAGAGATGATGAGTAATGGGTTTATCCTATGAGACCCATTACTAAAGGAAATATAAAGACTTATACATCCCATGAAGAATAGAGATCAGAGAGTAGGAGAAAAGAACCATCTACTAGTAGAGATATCCCTTCTACTAGTTATGACCCTCCTGTCTCCAGTTCCCCTACCTTGTATGATCTGATGAATGCCATAACCCTGTAGAGGAAAGTTTTTGAGGAATTAGATGAAATATTAGAAAGGATTGATCACAGGATTGAAGGATTAAAGCAAAGACATGATCATGATAGTGAGTATCTTCAGAGGCATTCAGATTTTGAGATGGCTTATTACGATTCTCAGGCTAGATACTACCGAGGAGAGTCAAATGTGACTTTTCCAGAGTGCCCCAGATATACTCAGTATCAGCCCAATCCTCCTGCTGACCAGGGTGATGAAGACATTGTGTGGGATTTTGATGCTTGATAGTGATGTATTATTTGTGTTTATATTTGTTTTTGTTTAAGTTGTTGAACTTTTATTTCTATGGATTGTATTGTGGACTATGCTTTATTTTTGTGATATTTGTTTAGTGTGGTAGTTTGCATTTTAATTTCTAGATGCTTGTAATATCTATAATAGTAGGTGTAATTGTGAACTGTTTAATTTAAATTAGTAAAATGTTTGTTCTGTGTTGTGAAATGCATATGTCCTGTTTAATATAGTTAGTTGTTTTTGTTTAATGTATAGTTTTATATACTTGTTTTAAATTTTCATTACCCCAACAAAAATTTCTATACTATATATGTGTAGAAAGGAGTTTAATATTACAGGTCAGTTTAAATTAGAGATTTTGAGAAGAACCTGCAAATTTCAAAAAGATAAAAATGCTTAAAGTGCAAAGGTATGAATTTTATATTTATAATTTTTCTTTTCACCCATGTACCATATCTATTTATAGAAAATTTTTAGTTTGGGGGAGGGAAGAAAAATCTTAATTATTTTATGCTCTCAAATAATCTATTTTTAAAAATTATTATCATGATTTTTGTGATAAAATTTAATTCTAAAAACTATGTTTAGATTCTATCTAAATATTATAAAAGATTTAAAGAAATATTTTTGATAATGAAAATTAATTTTGTATATTAAGATATTTAGTATAAAAGGATAAGACTATAGTCAAATATTTAAGGTAAGAAAAACTATATTTTGAGATATTAAGAATCTTAGAAATTTAGTTGAGAAAGAAATGATTGTGATTCAATAATGTAAAAACTATGAAGTAAATATAAGGTAAAGAATGTTTGAAAGTTTTAAATTTAGGAAAAGAAGAGTGAAGTTCAAAATTATTAACAAACTATCCAGATAGAGTAATCCTCACTTGAAAAAGAAAAAGAAATAGAGAAAGAAAAAAGATTGAAAAACAATCCCTGAAAAAAAAAGAAAAAGTAAAGAAAATATGTGAGGAGAAGCTTGAGGATATGCCTTATCAAAAATTGGCTTCACTTGGATTAACCTAAAAGAAAAACTAAAAACATTTTTGAACTTATATTTATAACTAGTTTCTTACTTAAAGTTTCCTCATGAATTTTCTATTTTCTGAATATTCTAATTGAATTGGTATTGCAATATATAGTCATTCTTGAAATAAATAGAAGAATATAACTCTTAGACTTGATGACTAAATAGCATTATACATGCAAAATTAATCTAATTATTTTAAAATCTTTTTGAGAATTCTTATTATAATATTTATTTAAATCAACATTATAGTATTTCTGAATTAAAACTTTACCACAATGAATCATAACTTTTATGTAGTATTAAGGATTACTTGAAAGCAAGTAATAGTTAAGTTTGGGGGATTTTGACCCAAGAAGAAAAGGTTAAGATTTTCATGCTTCTTTTATACCGATTTTGATGATATTGCACTTTAAAGAAATTTATTTTTGGTGTTTTTCTGCAGGTATGAAAATTTAAGGATGATCTATAAAAAAATACCTATTTCTTTATGTCTTAATTCTTGTTAATTTCTAAGGATATTATGCTTTAATGAAAGGTATTTTTTGTGCTTTTGGATGTAGGTAATGTAAAAAGGTCTAAAAAGGAAAAATGAGCAAAAAGGAGCAAAAATGGAGCAAAATACAAAAATTATAAAAAATATGGCCTGGCGCCAGAAGCTGGCGCTTAAGCGCCAGACTCGATACAAAAACTGTCAAGTTTTTGACAATATTTGATAAGTTATTTTGATGGAGTGAGCGGTTATTAAACATTCTAGAAGACTGGCAGTTGTTCCTTGATAATAGGACATGTGATACATTGCATTTGGACGCTCCAAAACGGTTTTAAATGCGAAGAGGTGCGAGCCAAAGTGAAGAGGTGCGAAGAACTGGACGCGGTGTCCGGCGCCTAGGCGCCAGATTCCGGCGCCTAGGCGCCAGAACGACATTCTAGAAGATTCATTGAATGTGGACATGTTTTTAAGAGGTGCCTCAAGGCAACCCTTGAAGCCTATAAATAGGGGTCCATTTCTTCAAAAAATGTGCCCCTCCCATTGTAACCCTTTCTCTTATCCACTTTAGGATCTCTCATCCTTAGAGAGAGAAATAGAGAGAGAAATTTAGGGCCACTTTTGTTTAGTTTAGTGAGTTTATTTTCAAGTTGCATTTGGAGTTCATTACACTGTGAAGTCAGTAGGAATCAGAAGATCTGTAGAAGAAATATTTGAGATAAGTATTTTTATATTTGATTCAAAGTTTAATTATCATGTTTTGCTATTTATTTTCAATGTGTTCTGAGTAGTTAGTTTACTTTCTTCCTTCAATTATAAAGAGATAGATAAGATAATATAAAGATTCGATGGAGAATTGAAATTCAAAATATTTTCAAAACATTGTGATGACATTAATACCTGATCTTACTTTACTTTTTAAATTGGCCATTTGAATTGTTAAAATCTGTTGAAGAGTTTTGAGACCTTGAAGGAGAAGAACTCTTAACTTGTAAATGTCACATGAATCCTTGGGTAGTCGAAGGCCATGTGCGGGCTATTCAAGGTGAAGTGCAAATAAATAGGAAGATAAGATTTAAAGGGCATAGAATTGATAAGTTTTTAGAGTGACAGACTAAATTCTTATAATTTGATTTATAAATTAGGAAAGGGTCACTAGTAGGGCCGACCATAGCCACCCTTGGACATCTAGAAGTGTGAGCCTAGATTAACCCATTTTTCTAACAATACATTCAGACCTATTCTGTAAATTAGCCAATGTTCTTTGCGCCTAGATCAAAGGGTAAATAATAGGAATGCTTCTATTTGGCACAATACCATAAATCAAATTCTCCAACGAATATTAAATTATCTTAAAAATCTTATATTAATTGAAGGAAAGAAAGTTGTTTATTTTATATAGATTTCATAAAATCATTTTCTTATTATTATTTTCTTTATTTGCATCTAGTAAATTAATAGTAATTTATAATTAAATTAAAAGATAATATATATATATATATATATATATATATATATATATATATATATATATATAAATTTTTTTAGAAAATTTATCACTATAATTCTTCCCCGTGGGATCGATATCGGGGTCTTTGTTTCAAAGCCCTATATTACTTGAAACGATACGTATACTTGCGTAGTACCCACTAGTGTATAAAAATATTTTCTAAATTTACATCACATTAATTTTATACACTAGCTCACTATTTATAAATTGAGTCAAAGTTTTGGCTATCTTTTGGAAAGCGAATATTCTTGCGTTATTTGCGGTCGGGTCAAGTTTTTGGCGTCGTTGCCAGGGAAGAAAGAAATAGAATAGTATAAATTTTCTTATAAAAAAATGATAAAAAATATATATATATGTAAAAATAAATTATTATTATAAAAAAAAGAAAGATATATATTTTATTCCTTGTTTTATGCGAAGATTTGGTTCTGAAGGATTAATACCTTTAGATTCTGAATTGGAAAGAACAATTAGAAAAATTAAAAAGGAAAAAAATTCAAAAATTTCAAGAAATGACTACTTTACAAAATCCAATTGAACTTAATGATCAAAATGTTTATAAACCATTAAGGGATTATGCTAACCCTACAGTTGATGAACTTCATAGTAGTATTCAAATACCTACTGTAGATGCTAATTCTTTTGAACTTAAACAGTCTATTATTCAAATGGTGCAAAACAATCAATTTGGTGGATCACCAAATGAGGATCCAAATTTACATCTTGTTAGTTTTTTAGAACTTTGTGCTACCTTTAAATATAACAATGTTTCTGATGATGCTATTAGACTTAGACTCTTTCCTTTTTCTTTAAGAGATAAAGGAAAGATGTGGTTAAACTCATTAGCGACTGGTTCTATTAAAACATGGGCTGAAATGACACAAAAATACATTGCTAAATATTTTCCTCCTTCTAAAACTGCTAAATTAAGAAATGATATTACTTCGTTTAGTCAATTTGACGGGGAAACAATATATGAAACTTGGGAAAGATTTAAAGAACTATTAAGAAAATGTTCTCATCATGCTTTACCTGATTGGTTGATTATTAAAACATTTTATAATTGATTAATTGGATCTTTAAAATCAATTATTGATGCTGCTGCTGGAGGTTCTTTAATGTCGAAATCATTTGAAGAAGCTTACACTTTAATTGAAGAAATGGCTAATAACAATTTTCAATGGCCTTCCGAAAGGATTAAACCTTAAAAGATGGCCAGTATTCACGATAATGAAGCCTTTTCTATCTTAGCTTCACAAGTTGCGGCAATGTCTAAGAAATTAGATAATTTTGTAATTAATATTTCGCATAATAACTCTGCTAATATTGAAAATTCTCAAACTATTGAAACTTTACAAGTATTGCAAGTAAAAATAATCCTTATTCATATTATTATAATCCTGGGTGGAAAAATCATCCTAATTTTAACTGGAATAATTCATAACAACAATGGGGTAATAATCAATCTCATCACACTGGAAATTGGAATAATCAAGTTAATTCAAATTATAAACCTCCTGGATTTAATAATGAACATAAAAAGTTATCAATAGAAGAATTAATTATGCAAATGAATAATCAATTACAAAATCAAAATATCGCTTATTCGTAATATTGAAAATCAAATGAGGCAAATTGCTACTTTAATTAATAACAGACCTGTAGGAACACTTCCTAGTAATGTTGAAATTAATCCAAAAGAAACTGGAAAAGAACATGAACAAGTTAAAGCTGTGCAACTTAGAAGTGGAAAGAAATTAAAAGAAAGAATGCGAGAATGAAATTGAAAAAGAGATTGAGGTTGAAGAGATTGAAAAACCTAAAGAAACTCTCTCTCTAGTCAAGATCACACTGTTATACCTGTTAATGTGGAAGTTGAAAAACCACCACCACCTTTTCCTCAAAGACTTAAACAGCAGAAATTAGATCTTCAATTTTCTAAGTTCTTTGAAATTTTTAAGAAACTTACTATTAACATACCTTTTGTTGATGCTTTGGAACAAATGCCAACTTATGCAAAATTTATGAAGGATATTTTAAGCAAAAAAATGAAAAATTGAAGCTTTTGAAACCGTTGCATTAAGTGAAGAATGCAGTACAATAACTCAAAAGAAATTACTTGAAAAGCTTAAGGATCCTGGAAGTTTCACTATACCCTGTGCTATTGGAGAAAAATTTTGTGGAAAAGCTTTATGTGATTTCGGAGCAAGTATTAATCTCATGCCATTTTCTATCTTTCGAAGATTGGATTTAGGAGATATTACTCCAACCACTGTAACCCTTCGGTTAGACTGATAGATCTATCACTTATCCTAAAGGAGTTATAGAGGATGTCCTTGTTAAAGTGGATAAATTTATCTTCCCTGTAGATTTCATAGTACTTGATATGGAAGGAGATAAAGAGATACCTATTATTTTAGGGAGACCTTTTCTAGCTACCAGACGAGCTATGATTGATGTGCAAAAAGGAGAACTAACCATGAGAATTAATGATCAAGAAATTAAATTTAATGTTCTTAAATCAATGAAGTACCCTGATAAAGAGAAATGTTATCGAATGGATATAATTGATTATTTAATTGAAAAAAATTATCAAGAAAATGTAAATTTATTTCTGAAGAAAAATTTGAATTTTTAACTGATGAAGATGAAGTATTAGAACAAGAAGAGACTCATTTTATTAAAGATAATTGGGAAACTTTAGAAATAACTTAAAATGATATACTTTTACCCTCAATTAAAAAAGCACCTGAACTGGAATTAAAAATATTACCTTCCCATTTAAAATATGCGTTTCTTGGAAATTCATTAACTTTACCTGCTATTATTTCTTCAGAACTGAGTAAAGATCAAGAAGAAAATCTACTAGGTGTGTTAAAGAATTATAAGAAAGCTTTTGGTTGGACTATTGCTGATATAAGAGGAATAAGCCCTTCCATTTGCATGCATAGAATCTTAATGGAAGAAAATTTTAAACCTACTATAGAATTGCAAAGAAGATTAAATCCTATCATGAAAGAGGTTGTTAAAAAAGAAATTATTAAGTGGTTAGATCTTGGTATTATTTATCCTATTTCGGATAGTCGATGGGTAAGTCCTATTCATTGTGTTCCGAAGAAAGGAGGTGTAACTTGTCATTGTTAATGATAAAAATGAACTTATTCCTACAAGACAAGTTACTGGATGACAAATTTGTATTGACTATAGAAAATTAAATAAAGCCACTAGAAAGGATCATTTTCCTTTACCTTTCTTGGATCAAATGCTCGATAAATTAGTTGGACACTCATATTTCTATTTTCTGGATGGATATTCTGGTTATCATCAATTACTAATGCTCTTGAGGACCAATAAAAGACAACATTTACAAGTCCTTATGGAACATTTGCTTTTAGAAGAATGCCTTTTGGTTTATGTAATGCACCTGCAGCTTTTCAAAGATGTATGATGTCTTGTGATTTGATTGACAAAGGAATTGAAATATTCATGGGTGATTTTTTAGTATTTGGAACTTCTTTTGAATCTTGTTTGGAAAACATAGCCAAAGTTCTGAAAAGATGTGAAGAAACAAATTTAGTTCTTAACTGGGAAAAATGTCAATTCATGGTCACAGAAGGCATTGTACTTGGTCACAAAGTATCACAAAAAGGGATGGAAGTAGATCAAGTAAAAGTGAAAATTATTGCTGAATTGCAACCACCTACTATTGTTACTGATGTGAGAAGTTTTCTAGTTCATGCTGGATTTTATAGAAGATACATAAAGGATTTTTCTAAAATTGCTAAACCTCTTTGTCATTTATTAGAAAAAGATATAAAATTTGAATTTAATAAAGAATGTATTAATGCTTTTAATATTCTAAAAGAAAAATTAATAACTGCACCTATCATTGTTGCACCTGACTGGAATAAATCTTTTGAATTAATGTGTGATGCAAGTGATTTTGCAATTGGAGCTGTATTAGGACCAAAATATGAGAAAGTTTTCAAAGTTGTATATTATGCTAGTAAAACTCTCACTGGAAAACAAAGAAATTACACTACCACTGAGAAAGAGCTTCTAGCTATAGTATATGGCTTTGATAAATTTAGACCTTATCTTCTTGGTACTAAATGCATAGTTCATACTGATCATTCTGTTATTAAATATCTATTATCTAAGAATGATTCTAAACCTAGACTTATAAGATGGGTTTTACTTCTACAAGAATTTGATTTTCAAATAGTAGATAGAAAAGGAACTGAAAACCAAATTGCTGATCAATTGTCTAGAATTAAAAATGATATTATTTCGAAGAAAATATAAATGAGAAATTCCTCGATGAATCTTTATATGTTATTCAAAGATGCAAAACACCTTGGTATGCTGATATTCTTAATTATTTAGTTAGCAATATTTTGCCTTATGACTTGGATAACAAATTTATTAATAAATTTAAATATGATGCTAAATCTTATATTTGGGAAGAACCTCATTTATTTAAAATTGGTAAAGATTCTATGATTCGAAGATGTGTACATTATGAGGAAACTTTTGCTATTATTCAAAAATGTAATGATTCTAATTTTGGAGGACACTTTGGCATAGATAAAATTGTATTTAAAATTTTAAATTCTGGATTTTTTTGGCCTACCTTATTTAAAGATGTGAGACAATATGTGAAAACATGTGATCAATGTCAAAGGATAGGAAATATATCTAGGAAAGATGAAATGCCTTTAAACTATATATTGGAAGTTGAAATTTTTGATATATGGGGTTTAGACTTTATGGGATCATTTGTTCCATCAACTGGAAAAATTTATATTTTATTAGCAGTTGATTATGTTTCAAAGTGGATTGAAGCTGTTGCTTTACCAAACTGTGATTCCAAAAGTGTTTCAAAATTTTTAAAGAAAATGATATTTTCAAGATTTGGAATGCCTAAGGTAATTATCACCGATGGTGGAAGTCATTTCAGGAATATAAGAATTCAATCATTACTACAAAAATTTGGAATCAAACATAGAATTGCAACTGCTTATCACCTACAAACTAGTGGAATGGCTGAAGTATCAAACAAAGAAATTAAAAGAATTTTAGAGAAGACTGTTAATCCTAAAAGAACTGATTGGGTTGATAGACTTGATTCTGCATTATGGGCTTATAGAACAGCTTATAAGACTCCAATCAGAATGTCACCTTACCGGTAAATTTATGGCAAACATTGTCACTTACCTGTAGAACTTGAACATAAAGCTTATTGGGCGATAAAGGAGTTTAATTTTAATTTGAATAAAGTAGGAGAAAAACGATTATTACAACTAAATGAGATGGAAGAAATTAGAAACGAATCGTATGAAAATGCGTGAATTTATAAAGAGAAAATGAAGATGTGGCATGATAAGAAAATTTCAAGAAAATTTTTTGATCATGGACAAAAAGTATTACTGTTTAATTCTCGTTTAAGACTTTTTCCTAGAAAATTAAGATCTAAATGGATTGGACCCTATTTAGTTGAGAAAGTATACCATTATGGAGCTGTGGATATTAAAGATCCCAAAACAGGAAAAATTTTTAAAGTAAATGGAGTAAGATTGAAGCCTTATTTGGGAGATATTAAGAAGATTTATAAAGAGGCTTATGAATTGAGTCAACCTGATTAAAGATTTACTTAAGTCGGGCTGACGACGTTAAACCAAGCTCTTTGTGGGAGGCAACCCATAATTATATTGTGTTTGAGTGTTTCTGTGTTTTGATGTAAGGTTATGCCTCGTTCTTGATTAATTTTATATTACTTTAGAAAAATTTGATGCTTATAATTCTATGATGACTTAGGCTAAAAATTATTTTGAAGTATGTAAGATTTAAAAATAGGATCACTCTATTCTGAATATGAGTAAAAAGGAGATCAAGTTAACCTTCATTATGATAGTTTACAATATGAGTTGTTGAGTCTAAATTACTCTTACCAGTATAATTTACCTATCTTGGAGAACGAAATTTTGAAAATTTGACGATTAAGCGAAACAGAGTTGAATATAGTTCCTGCGCCTAGGAGCCAGAATTCGGCGCCTAAGCGCCAAAATTAACTATGTATCAATAGGTCCGGCGCCTAGGCGCCAGATTCGGCGCCTAAGCGCCACGGTTACTGGGTCATGCAAAAACAAAAAAATTTTAGTTTTTCACATGATTTTCCCCTTTAAATCAACCTATCTTCTTCCCTAACCATCATGCACTCAAAATTACATCCCTTGCACTTCATTCTTGAGAGATTTGAGAAATTTTTGAAGAAATGAAAGGAAGAAATCATGGAGAAGAAGCTAGGGATAAGGTTTCAAAAGATCCTCAACCCTACTTCAATGGTTTTATCGCTGTAAGTTTAGAGAAAATTTCTAGTCGTTTGGATAAGTTTGAAGCAAATTTTAAAAGCATTGGAGATCGCCTTCATGAGATGTTTCATCAAGTTGAACATCTAGAATGTAAAATAAAACTTCAATTTGATCATTTTGCGGCTTATCAAGCTGCTCAAGTTGAAATGTATGCGAAGAACAAGTGGATTGACGAAAAGACGGCTACGGATTTCCCGAGAGCGTTAGTGTTCTTTCCAAGTGGAATACACAATTTTCCTTGTGAAGATTAGAATGTTCTGGTAATGAGATAGTTATTATGGTTTTTTGAGTCGTTGTATCGATTTAGAGAATCGATTGTGTTTGTTTGTGTATTTGCTTTCATGTTCATTGTGTGTTGTTTTTGCTTAGAAATTGTTATGTTTGAGTGTGTATTAGGAACTTGAATCAAATATAGTATTTATATGGAATGTATTGAGTCAATAGTGAAGATTATAAATGGAAATTAGTGAGTTTGATTGAAACTTTATGTTTGATTGGTGGATTTAATATTTAAATTTTATAAGATTTTGAAAAATATTGTGGAAGTTAGAAACTGAAGCTCTACTCTGATATGAGTAATTGGAAGCTGAATTTATGAATTTTGGTGGAAAATTAAATTAAAAATTTTTTTTTTATGAAAGGCGAGTCTGGCGCCTAGGCTCCAGAATTCGGCGCCTAAGCGCCAGTTCGGCATGTACCCGAGAATTTACTTAAATAACCCCCAAAAGCCATTTTTGACGCCTAAGCTTCATCTTCTTCCTCATTTTCGCTAAAATACATCCTCTAGATCCATTTTGAGGTCAAAACATTAAGGATTTGAGCGCAAAACCACTCGATTTCTTCGTCTCAAGGTCAGATCTACACTTTAAACCATTTATTTTTGATTTTCACCATAGATTTCCCTAGGTTTTGCTAAGAACCGAAAATTTTGAAAAAATATTCGATTTTTAGTTATTTCTTTGGATTTCTAAACTTATTTTAAGTTTTATAAACTTAAAAAGAGTTTAAATCTTTGATTCCTAAATTTGTTCTTGTTTTCTTTCACGTTTAGATGGCTCCAAAATCTAAACGTGGGAAGGCATGAGATAACTTTGATAGCAGCAAATTTTCTACTGCGGCTACGTATTTTCGCTTCCATGAATTTGCGACTTCCAGAAAGTTGATTTCTGAACGAAGTTTCTATCATCCTCGAGAAATGATCGAAAACACTATTGTTGCACATAATTGGCAACAATTTTGTTATTTTACTGCTGTTGCTGTTATCCCGATTGTTCGAGAATTTTATACAAATTTTCTGGATGCCGAGGATTATGAAGTCTTTGTCAGAGGAATCGGAGTAGGATTTAGTCCAGAAAGAATCAACATATTTTATGGTCTGCCACCGACTATTGAGTGCTATTATTCTGGATTATCACCATCCGAGGGAGATTTGGATATGATTATTACTTATCCGATCGACGGTACTGGATCTTGGAAGATCAGGAACCGAAAAAGGGTAAACTTCAAATCCTCCGAATTAAATGGTATATCTAAAGCATGAAACTATTTTATTTCTGCAAGATTGTTACCTTCCAACCACCTGAGTGAAGTGACTAGAGATCGAGCGATCTTAAACTACTGGATTCAGGAGAGGAAGCCTATTGATGTCGGGAGCATTATTTATGATTCTGTGGATTCTACTGCGAGGTCCAACACTTCTGTTGGATTGGGATTTCCATCTCTGATCTATTCACTATGTGTTAGTAATGGAGTCACTGTTGATATTTCTGAGGAGAAGTTAAAGTCTACCAAGCCAATTGGGCAGGAGAGTGTTAGTATTTATGATCGTCTTCGAGGGAAGAGATCAACCGCTCCTTCTACTTCTGCACATACTTCAGGTAGACCTTCTACTTCTAGACCCTCTACTTCTGCTGAGCCACCATCAGATTTCTGGGAATCAATGCATGATCAGTTTTTAGAGCAGCAGCAGGAGTTATTTCAAACTCACTGCAGGATTGATACTATTGATAGAAAACTAGATCATTTATCTGATTATACCCAGAGGAAGAGTACTTATGATGTTGAGTATGATGAAGCCCTAGTCAGATTTCTGAAGGGTGAACATGATGTTAGTTTTCCTACTTTTCCTAGATTCACACCATTTGTTGATCCTAAGGACGTAGAATTTTCCTTTGGTGATGATGATGATGATGAGGCTACAGCTAGTGACTAGTAGTTATAGATCTTTATGTTGAGCTACTCTGTTAGTTTGTTTTGTTTGTTTTGTTTGTTTAGTTTTGTGTTTGATGTATGTTAACTGATTAGTGTTTGGATTCTGTTGTGTTGAGACTGAAGTTAGAATTAATTTATATGTTGTTTTAGTTTACTGTTTATTAATTAATGATTTTGCTCTGCTTTAATTCTGTTTCAAATTTAGTATCATCATAAAATTAGCCTGCTTACTTTTATACATGCTTAAATTTTATCTTAATTATTCATAAAAGCATGATAGAAGTTAATTTTTCTTTTTAAGATTGTTTTTACATACTTATTAAAAACTTCTTATGATTTTCTTTCTCTCATACTTTCAAATTATCGTAGTATATGTTGACCTCATTTTTGATGGTCTTTTGCTTCTCTCTTTTGTACATAGGATCTAGCCTTAGGCTTTTCTTTTGACTAATCTTAGAGGACTAGAAGTGAAACCCACCCTTTAGAAATTCAACCTCTTGACTCCCTGCAGACCCCACAAGCTTGATTGTAGACCCCTAATCACCTAGAGGGTTGAAATCAAATGTGGAGGTTTAAAGGATGAGTTCCTCATAGGACTTCTTGGCCTTAGGAATAACCTGGGTGGCCTGGTCTGGTGAGGGTTGACCTGCACATACACTACACACTCACACACATTCCAAGTCTCAAAACCACACTCTTACCCAACTTGACTTCCTGACTCATGTAGGTAATTCACATAGATGGTCCTTAACCCCTAAGCCCCTAGCTAAGAGGGTTATGAACAACATAGTGAATGCCTCAAATGAGTTCTCTCATGGCTCATATGGGCTTAATATGGCTTCATGGCTCAACCAAAGTGATTCCATTTTACTCAAATTTGATCAATCTTCATTTTTCCAAAATTTCAATTTTTGACCCCCGGGGCCCTACACCCACTAAACCTACCAAATGCCCTTGAAATTGCCCAAATTTGGCAAAATTACCTAAATTCTTCAAAATTCCTCAAAATCAATCCTAAAAATCCCCCCCACTCAAATTGATCATCCATAGCCAAGAATACCAAAAATCCCAAAAGTACCCCCCAATACCCTCCAAATACCCAAAAAGCCCTTCTTAGCCCAAAAATCCAAAAATTCAGAAAATTCCCAAAAAAATTTAGAAAATCTCAAATATTCCCAATTTCATTTTGTTCAACTACACTATGGGCTAATTTTGCCAATTTACCCAACTTTTACCAAAACCCCCAATTTGACCCATTTTAAACCCAAGTGAACCCAATGTCAAACCAAACCACCCCAATTGATCTCAATTTTGGTCCAATTCAATTCTAAACTTCAAATCAACATCCCCAATAGCAATTTAGACCAAATCCAAGTCTAATTTGATTGACATTTGGGTCCAATTTCAATTTGAATCCTAAGGCCCAATTTTGGCCCATGACCTAAACCTAGCTCAAACTAATCCAATTCAACTCCAATTGGCCCCAAATCTTTTCCAAAGACTTCCTAACACCCCCATAAACAAAAAAATAACTTGATTTGCCCAAAATTTGAACCTAAACTCCACCCAAACTTAACCTAAAACCAAAATCCCTTAAATTTACCTAAGCCCAAACCTAACCCAAATGGGCCCAAATCCCAAAATTAGAGCCCAACCAAAGTTGAAAACTCTTTGTAACACTCCCATGAACATTTCTCAACATTAATGTTACATCAAATCCAACATTAGCCCAAACATATCCCAAGTTAACCCAATTTGACCCACTTTGGCCCCTTTACCAAAAGTCCTAAATTAAACCCAATTCAACTCCAAATTATTCCAAACCAATTCCAAATCATTCATGATACATTCCTAAACTAAACCCAACACTTGTTTGGCCCAAGCCTTTACCAAAATTTCATCCTAAAATCCATTTTAAAATCCAAAAGCCCACTTCCCTAAACCATTTTAAAAGCTCATCTTCACTAAATTTTAAAGGCTCAAACTTCATGCTAAAGCCCATATGACATTCTTTTCATCACCCCATTAATTTATATCATCCCTTAAGTCCTAAACCAATCATCAAATAATCCTAAATTAGGCCTCATGCCAAAATCACCCATAAATCCCAAAAAATTCAAAAACCTTCTTTCATGTAAATGACCAAGCTTTGTCCCAAGCCACATGGAGCCATGAGCAAGCCATTTACAAGCCATTAATGGCAAAAGGAGGACCCCCTTTCCTAATCCTTCATTAACCCTTTTTAACCATAACCATGTCACACACTAAACCAAGTTTATCCACCTCACTATGGATGTGGACTTCACCACTCCATGGCAGCTGACCCAACTGATCCCCCTGGCCCAAAATCAGACCATGAGAAGGTGAACCAAGCCCAAATACATGGGTTGACCAAATTGAACCCAAAATGAGCCCTTCCCCCTTCCACTTTGATTCAACTCCTTTACACTTGGCACTTGACAATTGAACTCACAAACCTCAAGCACTGACCTCCTTGATGACAACAGTGACCTGACCCTGGCCGGCCAGCCACCAGGCCACCGGAAAACACCATGGCCGAAAGCTCCAAGTGAGCCAAAAAATTCAATTATCCCTTGCTGACTTGTCTCAACCCAAATGGACAACATAGCTTTTCTTTTCCTCACCAGAGCAGCTGATCCCAGCCTTCAAACCCCCCTGGAAGGCCCTCCAGCCATGCCTATTTAAACACCACCTCCTCTTGGCCATGGGAAGTGCTGAACAAAAACTTAACAAAACTCTGCCAAAATTGCTCTTGAACCTTCTCCCAACCTAGAGCAATTGATCCCCAGTGTCCATTTGCCCTAATCCCCATTAACATAGCCCAATTTCTCAGTAAAAAATCCACCCAAAAACCAGGACACTTCACCACAATGAGCCAATCCTGAAATTGATTGACTCTACACCTTCACCAGACCAAGAGGAGAAGTTCCCCAGCAAAAGCCCCCTCACCAGGCCTGCAATTGCTTCCAGCCTCCAAGCTTTGGGATCGGCCTTGGTCACTTTTGTACCTAGGCATTTCCCCAGAGCAAGAGACTTCATCTGGAGCTTACTTGGACTCAATCGAAGGTGACACAACCCTCAGATTGAAGCTTCACTTCTCTGAGCAAAGGTATGAACTCACTCTTCCTCCCGAGCTTCTGGAGATTCTCCATTTTGTTTGAGTCAATTTCAATGCATGTTTACCGTATAGATGTGTTTATCTCTTCAATACAAATCCATAAAGCATAAGAACATTAAAATCCGTTGAGAATCGAGTGAGTTCTTAGGGTTTTAGTGTGGACGGTCATGGGTGCACACCAGTCGTAGACGATGACCAGGAGTCGTTGGATCGCGAGTGTATCGAGCGGACGGTCGAGATCAAGCCGGACAACGCAATGGTACGTGAACAGCTGGCCCCTGGAGCGCTGAGTCGGATGACAGCGTCGAATAGGAATGCACCGCGTGGGCTTTCAGAGCTGCCGAGGATTGCGTGGCGCCGCATGGATAAGTAGAAAAATAGGGTTATTTTCTATTTATTTAAATCTCAGAACTTCAAAAATCCATATCTTTGCATAGAAAAATCACAAAAATAAAATAAAAATACCCTCTTGCTCAGTGAACAGAGGAGAATAATGTGGAAAAGAAATAATTAATTTGATGAATATTTTATTTTTAATAATTTATTTACTGTTTCCAATGTTTTGATTCTCCATTTGCATAGACAATTCACCATGGCATGAGACCATAGGGCTTTTGAAGCGTCTGATCTTGGGAACATTTATTGAATTTCCAATTTCATGTCACTGTTTTAGGTATTTTAATTCTAATAATTAGTATATTATGAAATAAATTCTAGGAAAATTTGGTGATGTTCCTTAGGACCAGAGGACCCTAGGAAAAATATATTTTGAGTTAATGCATTTATAATAACCTTAATTGGCCTAAACCCCTAAAATTGAATTTGAATTAATTAAGGTTAATCATACATCAAATTGACTTGAAAACAATTCTCCACTGATCTTTAGGGTCAGAGAGACCTCACATAAAAATTTGAAATCAATTGGACTTGATTAACCCTATCAAATGGATTAATTAAGCCTCATGAGCAAAATGGAACTTTAAAAATTCATAACTCCAAAAATACTTTTCAAAAATTCACAAAAATGGTTTTGGGGCTTCTTTGATATCAGGAGAGTTTAGGAAAATTAAAATTGGAATTTTCTAAAAAAGCTGATTTTTCATATTATTTTAATATTTTAATAATTAAAAAATAATAAAAAACATAAAATTTTTAAAAATCATAAAAATGTCACATTTTGATTCCTAATCACTTAGGAACAAACCAAATATTTTTCCTAAGTCCCTAGGGTAAGATATTGAATTTTTAAGGCTTAATGTAATTTTTAATATTAAAAAAATGAGTATTTAACCTTTTTCACTAAAATAATTCCAATAAATCAAAGAAAAATTAGAAAATTATAAAATTTATTTCACTGAATTCCTTGAGGTTAGAGAGATTTAAGAAAAATGTTTTTCAACTTTAATTTTATTTTATAATTAATTAATACCCTAAAACTCAAAATAATTATAATAAATAAAATATAATTCAAGAAATCACCAAAATTGGTCCAAGTAGTCCTCTAGTCATTAGGAATACTCCATAATTTTTTTAAGGATAGAAACCTTTCCTTGGTCATGTTGTTGAATTTTCTTTGAAAAACCCCTATTTTCTACTAAAAATAATTATATAAATAAATTAAATTTAGAAAAATCACATTTTCTCCTCTAATGTCTTAATAGAAATGTGAGTGAGGTGACATAAAAATTTCAAATTCATTTGAGCTCAATTTAGTGAGTTATGAAATAAATAATCTTAAAAGGGCATAAAGGTAATTAAAAATTTTAACCCTTAATTAAAACTTTAGGTTTAATCAAAATGGGGGGGGGGTAAAATATTTGATTTTAACTTTCTCTTGGATGATTAAAACTTAGGGAAATTAAGGGGTAGAAACCCATTGAACATTTTGAAAATATGAAAAATGGAACTTTAATTAATTAAATAATTTAAATTTTGGAAAGAATATATTTAAATTTGGATCATTAAAATAGGGATATTATTAAGAGGATATTTATTTTTGAATCTAAAAATCCCTAAATAAGTCACTTTAACAATATTTAATTCTTAATTAAAAACTAAAATAATAATCTAAATTGATAATTAAAATTAACAATTAAATTAAATTAACACTAAAATTAAATTAAATTAAAACTAAAATTAAATTAAATTAAATTAAATTAAATTAAATTAAACTAAAATTAAATTAAATTAAATTAAATTAAAATTAAACTAAATTAAAATTAAATTAAATTAAAATTAAATTGAATTAAAAATAAAATAAAATAAAATAAAATAAAATAAAATAAAATAAAATAAAATTAAAATTAAATTAAATTAAAATTAAATTAAATTAAAATTAAATTAAAATCAAATTGAATTAAAATCATTTAACAATAATCCTAAATGAAATTATTAAGGATTAAATCTAAAATAATTTGAACACTATTCCAAACTTAAAATTATTAATTAAAACCTCATTATTAAATTAAAACAACTTTGAACCATTAACTCAAACTTTTAATTAAGAATGATTAAAAATCTCGATAAGCCAACTTGCCCTTAAAGGCTTTAATTGTTATAACTCTTAAATGGAGTATTAAGTGAGATGTCACTTCATTCATCAGGTAATCAAATACCTAAGTTCACTGAGCAACAAACAAACTTTAACTAAACTTCTGGATGATTAATTCACATGTACAACTAAATTTACTTGGACTCAAAACAATCCCAAAAATATTGAAAAGATGTTTAAGACTTGTCCTAAGCACTTCCTCAATATGACGGGATGTTTTAGAAGAACAACTAAATTTAATTTAAACAAAACACAAGAATCTAGACGTCATAGGAGATGACAAGTTATAGGATTAGGAATTTGGTAGACTACCAAAACCCTCCCCTTAACTTTACCTAGGTACTTGTTAAAACATTTAAATGCCTTAACATGTGTTTTAAGCGCAGCTTGGGATGACGGGAAGACCCCCCAGGTACGCTTTTATTTAATTGCAATTTACTTACATGCACTGTACTTTACTTTTCTTGCACGTTAAATAAGACTGTTGCATGAAAACCAAAACCTTTAGGATAGTCCCTAAACTGAAACCAAAACTAAAATAAAAGTCATTGCAAGATAAAATTCACAGCCACAACATTCCAAAATATAAAACAACTCAAAATTTAATCACAAACATAACAACAAAACTACAACTACAACTAAATTAAAACGTCTCGTTGAATGATCGGGAATACCTCGGATGATGTAACCCACGTGTTGCTAACGGGATTTCCCATGGTCTAAATGAAAGTGTGGAACTCATTCAGTTGAGTTTAGCAAATTCATCTGGACTAAGTGAATTCAATGAAAATAACGGTGCCGGGATGACGGAACCGTGGGATCTTAATCGGTTCTGTTTAAACAACTTTCAGATTTATTTTAATTAAAATATTAAAAACACTTGGACTTTAAGATTTCTAAACCAAAACACTTTTCTCATCTCTTGATTTTTACCTTCTACAACTAAACCTCTGCAACAACAAGGAGATTGGAGCATGGTGGGCAGCACGGCCATCGTCATCAGCAAAATTCAGATCTACATCAGCTAAACTTTCCTTAGAATTAAATAACCAAGCCATAGGACTTCGAGGTAGTTTGCTTAGTGCAACATAATTCCTCAACCTTTTGTTAGGCATTTGCATGATCATGTCATCTAAATTAAGCCCTAACCGGTCTTAGGGTTCCGAGGTAGTCGTTTGGAATGACATAACCCCTCACATCTTCGAGGCTATTTGTATGATCATGTCATACAAATATAAGTCCTAATTAAATAAACTCGGTAGGATTGAAACATTAAATAAACTCCTAAATAGAAGCCAAACAATATGATAGTGAAGTTGCCAAGATTTCTTCTTAGATCCTCAGCTTCTCCTACTTCTCTTCCTTTGGACTCCTGAAAATAACTGTTCCAAACTTGATCCATTCCCTATTGAAATTCCCAAAATTCAATCCTTTGAAAACCTTAAACTTTGAAATTCTTGGGAGCAAAACCACTGATCATTATCGAGAGTTTTCTTGAGTGTCTTCGAACATTTAAGATGTAATTAACTATAGGGGCTTGCCCTTATAGGGAACTTTAAGAACCCAGGTAATATAAACCCTGCTTAATTCCTTTATATTAAGCAGAGGAACTTGTCGGCTTATAAAATTGGTTCGTAGACCAAACAGATGTCACAAATCTTCTAGTTTACTTAATCGAGCCCCATCTTCAAGCAGTGTGTCTATTCTTCGGGATAGATACACGGTTTGTGATGTGGTACTCGTTTATATAAACTATTTGGGATGTGAGATCTATTTGATATTTCATATCTTAAAATTTTCAAACTCAAAATTATTTTCAAAATCAAATACTACTTTCTAAATTATATATATATTTAAATTAAATTTAAAATCTAAAAAAAATTCATCGAAAGCTTCTGTAGGGGACCCCTTTTCAAAATACAACACTCAACCTAAAAATATATGCCGATAGTATACCAAAACTTAAGTTTGGGGGAAGGGAAAATCCATTCAAAATTAAATTTTATTTTTCCTTAAAGAGCTAATATTTTCATAAAAAAAAACTTTTTAACATAACTTAAGGAATGAAGAATTTATTTGAGATCACTTTTATTTTTGAAATTATAAACAATTTAGTAAAAATTAACCAAAATTTTACAAACTTTGATTGATTTTAAGAATAGAATAAGATAAAGAATTTTTTCTATTCATGATAGAAATAATAGATTTTTTGAAATATTAAGTAATAAAAAATTATCACTTGAAAAGAAAAGATTGGAAATCTTTTTGAATTCTTATTTATGTTATAATAATTAAGTGGAAATGTATAAGTTTTGAAAATATAAGTTAAGGATAGTGAAGTTCAAAACCATTAACAAGCTATCCAGATATAGTAATCCTCTATATAAAAAAAAAGAAAAAAGAAGAGAGGAGAAGCTTGAGGAAATGCCTAATAAAAAATTGGCTTCACTTGAATTATCTTATAGGAAGAAAACTAGTTACATACTTTACTTAATTTTTATACATAAATACTTATTTAGAAAAGATTTTTCAAGAAGATTTTTTTCTTGTAAATAATCTATGAAAGCTTAATATAATAGATTTCTATTATTTTCAAAATGAATGGAAAGTTTGAAATCTTATGATTTGGTAGTTAAATATTCTTTAAATTCTTAAAATTAAACCTAATTAGTGAAATTGGGTTAACAATTTACTAAAGACTTTATAAAATAAAAAAATTATAAGGAATCTTAAATATTTATCTTTTATTCCAAATGTTATATATTTTATATAATAGAAAGAGTTACTTGAGGACAATTAACATTTAAGTTTGGGGGATTTTGATCTATAAAAAAATACTTATTTCTTTATGTCTTAATTCTTATTAATTTCTAAGGATATTATGCTTTAATGAAAGGTATTTTTTGTGTTTTTGGATGTAGATAATGTAAAAAGGTCTAAAAAGGAAGGAGCAAAAAGGAGCAAAAATGGAGTAAAATACAAAAAGTATAAAAAAATATGGCCTGGCGCCTAGGCACCAGAAGCTGCCGCCTAGGCTCCAAACTCGATACAAAAACTGTCAAGTTTTTGACAATGTTTGATCAGTTATTTTGACGGAGTGAGCGGTTATTGGAAATTCTAGAAGACTGGCAGTTGTTCCTTGATAATAGGACATGTGATACATTGCATTTGGACGCTCCAAAATAGTTTTAAACACGAATAGGTGCGAGCCAAAGTGAAGAGGTGCAAAGAACTTGACGCGGTGTCCGGCGCCTAGGCACTAGACCGACCTTCTAGAAGATTCATTGAATATGAACATGTTTTGAAGAGGTGCCTCAAGGCAACCCTTGAAGCCTATAAATAGGGGTCCATTTCTTCAGAAAACGTGCCCCTCCCATTGTAACCCTTTCTCTTATCCACTTTAGGATCTCTCATCCTTAGAGAGAGAAATAGAGAGAGAAATTTAGGGCCACTTTTGTTTAGTTTAGTGAGTTTATTTTCAAGTTGTTGCATCTGGAGTTCATTACACTGTGGAGTCAGTAGGAATCAGAAGATTTGTAGAAGAAATATTTGAGATAAGTATTTTTATATTTGATTCAAAGTTTAATTATCATGTTCTGCTATTTATTTTTAATGTGTTCTAAGTAGTTAGTTTACTTTCTTCCTTCAATTATAAAGAGATAGATAAGATAATATAAAGATTTGATGGAGAATTGAAATTCAAAATATTTTCAAAACATTGTGATGACATTAATACCTAATCTTACTTTACTTTTTAAATTGACCATTTGAACTGTTAAAACCTGTTGAAGAGTTTTGAGACCTTGAAGGAGAAGAACTCTTAACTTGTAAATGTCACAAGAATCCTTGGGTAGTCGAAGGCCATGTATGGGCTATTCAAGGTGAAGTGCAAATAAATAGGATGATAAGATTTAAAGGGCGTAGAATTGATAAGTTTTTAGAGTGACAGACTAAATTCTTATAATTTGATTTATAGATTAGGAAAGGGTCACTAGTAGGGCCGACCATAGCCACCCTTGGACATCTTGAAGTGTGAGTCTAGATTAACCTATTCTACTAACAATACATCCGGACCTATGCTGTAAACTAGCCAATGTTCTTTGCGCCTGGATCAAAGGGTAAAGAATAGGAATGCTTCTATTTGGCTCAATACCATAAATCAATTTCTCCAATGAATATTAAATTATCTTAAAAATCTTAGATTAATTGAAGGAAAGAAAGTTGTTTGTTTTATATAGATTTCATAAAATCATTTTCTTATTATTGTTTTCTTTATTTGCATCTAGTAAATTAATAGTAATTTATAATTAAATTAAAAGATAATATATATATATATATATATATATATATATATATATATTTAGAAAATTTATCACTATAATTCTTCCCTGTGGGATCGATATCGGGGTCTTTGTTTCAAAGCCCTATATTACTTGAAACGATACGTATACTTGCGTAGTACCCCTAGTGTGTAAAAATATTTTCTAAATTTACATCATATTAATTTTATACACTAGCCGCTATTTATAAATTGAGTCAAAGTTTTTGGCTATCTTTTGGAAGTGAATATTACTACGTTATTTGCGGTCGGGGTCAAGTATAAAGGAATGAAAATAAAGAAAAAAGAGCGGATTTGGAGCAAAAAAGGACTAAATTATGCAACTTTGACCTAGGCCGCCGACGGCGAGGTCGAGGGCGCCGACGACGTGATTTTCCTGAGAGTTCATATTTAATTGCAAGGGAGGCCTTTGAAGGCAAGGATCGAGGCCGCTGGTGGCGAGGTCTGTTTAAATGCACTATTTCTAGATGGCCGCCGATGGCGGGATCGACGAATCTTTCCAAAAATACGTCGAATGTGGATGATTTTTGAAGGATGCCTTCACAACCCTTAGAGACTCTTCTACAACTATAAAAGGAATGAATTTTGGCTAAAACATGGCTCTTCTTCTGGTCTCTTAAGTGATTATTAGTGAATCCATAGTGTAAAAGAGAGTCTATTAGTGAGTTTAATTTAGTGAGTTGTGAGTTCAAATAAAGAATTTGTAAGGAATTCTTCAAGGGATTGCAAGAGTGGAAGGGAAGTGAGAGAACTCTTCCACATTGACATTTTAAAGGAGAATTCTAAGGAAAAGATCCAGAGGAACTTTAAGGAGTTTTCTTGGGGAGGAATTTGAGATAAGTAGTGTTTATTTGTTTTTAGTGTGTAGAACTTTACTTTATTATATGAAATCTAAGTTTTATTGCATCCTCTTCATGAATTCTAAGTAGTTGTTCTATATTTCTCCTAGTTTTGATGTTTTTGTGAAATGACTATATAATTAGTCTATTAAATAAATTATAAAAGAAGTTGTGATGGTAAGATACCTAAACTTACTTTACTATACGAATTGGCCATTTGTATTGTTAAAATCCGTTAAGAATTCTTAAGACCTGATCGTGGGCTAAGGATTTTTAACTTGTATGTATCACATTTCTCTTTGCAAGGTAGACAGGTAAATCCTTGAAGGGAGAAGTGCAAATAAAAAGTGAAATAATATTAATCGGGCCTAGAATTGAAGATTTTAGAGTGACAGGCTAAAACCCTCTATTTGGTCCTATCGTTTGGGTTTTGATGTGTAGATTGTTAGCCTTCAGGAGAGGGGAATGTGGGAGCTCTGAAGTGAGAGCCGGTATCCTCCCAGCCTAGCCATAGAATCAGTAACCAAGCATAGTATTAGTTAATATTCTTTATGCCAGGACCAAAGGGTAAATAATACGTATGCTCCTATTTGGCACAACACATTAAAACTAATTATAATTATCATTTCACTTAAATATCTTAACTAAGGAGAAAGATTCTTGCTATTATCTATATTTGAACTTAACTCTAGTAGTAGTATTAGTAAAATTGTTAGCAAAACTAGTTTTTAATATAAGTTTCATATTATTGTCGATTGCATATTAGTGGCAGATAGACAATTCGATTTAGTTGTGATTTTGAATTGGTTTTTATAATCCTAGTCCGTAGGCTTTAATATATTCTTTGTGGGATCGATATCAAGGACTCCATTAGAGCCCTGTATTACTTGAATGATACGTATACTTGCGTTTGAAAGTAACTCTGCGATTAAAAGATTAAAATATTTAATAGTTACTAAAATTAAAATTACGCTCAAATTCAAGTTTTTGGTGCTGTTGCTAAGGGTTTATATCTTTTAGTAGTGGTGTCAAATTCTTATATTTTTAAGTACATTCAAATTGGATAAAAACGCAGGGTGGTTCAACCGCCAACGGCGGAGGTCGAGGCCGCCGACAGCGGGGCCAGTTCAAAGTAGTGTTTCTAAAAGGTTGCTTACGACAGAGCTCGAGGCCGCTGATGACGGGATTGACGGTTCTTTCACAAAATACGTCAAATGTGTATGATTTTTAAAGGGATGCTTGCAAAACCCTTGGAGACTATTCAACAACTTTAAAAAGAACCATTTTAGGCTGAAAAAGATCCTTTTGGAGTACTCTAAAAGTTATTAACAGTCTGTAATAAGTTATATTAGATTCTTCTAATCGTTACTTAGTGTCCAATAGAGAGTCCACTAGTGTCCATTGTTATTAGTGAGTGTTAAATAGTGAGTTCAAATAGAGATATTGTGAGGAATTCTTCGAAGGACTGTAAGAGTGGAAGGGAAGTGAGACATCTATTATGCATTGTCGTTTCGAAGGAGAATTCTGAGTACTGTAAAGAAATGAAGAGATTCAGAGGAACTTCAAGGAGTTTGCTTGGGGAGGAATTTAAGATAAGTTGTGTTTATTTACTTGAGTTTGTAGAACTTTACTTTTATATATGAAATCGAAGTTTTATTGTATCCTCTCCATGAATTCTGAGTAGTTGTTATGTATTTCTCCTTGTTTTGATATTTTTGTGAAATGCTAAATTAAATTAGTGTGCCATTAAAGTTTAAAAAAGTTGTGATAATTTTTTACTTAGATCTTAATTTACTTTCAATCTGGCCAATTGAATAGTTAAAATCTGTTGAGTTTGACAACTATAATTAAGATTACATCCGAGATTCAGAGAGCTCAAAGTCTCTGGAATGAGGGTGCAAATAAATAGGGAAATAATATTCATCAGGTGAAGAATTGGAGATTTTAGAGTGATAGAATAAAATCCTCAATTTGGTCCTATTGTTTGGGTGCTGAAGTGTAGATGTTAGCTCTCAGGCGAGGTGAATGTGGGAGCTCCGAAGTGAGAGCTGGTATCCTCCCAGCCTAGTCGCAGATTCAGTAACCAAGCATAGGATTAGTCAATGTTCTTTATGCCTGGACCAAAGGGTAAATAATAGGTATGCTCCTATTTGGCACAACACCGTTTTAAACTAATTCTAATCATCTATTCACTTAAATATCTTAATAAAGAAGAAAGATTCTTGCTTATATATTTGAATTTTACTTTAGTAAACTTAGTTAATTATTAGTAGAACTAGTTTAATTTAAAAAATTCATATTATTGTCGATTGCGTATTAGTGACAGATAGGCAATTTCGATTTAGTTGTGATTTTGAATTGATTTCTATAATTCTAGTCTGTAGCATCTAAAATATTCCCTGTGGGATCGATATTTAGGACTCCATTAGAGCCCTGTATTACTTGAGCGATACATCTACTTGCGTTAAAAGAGTAACACTGTGATTAAAAGAATATATTATATACTTGTTACAAAAAGAATTAAAATTACGCTAAGTGTCCGTCGCGCGGAGTTTGTGCTCCCAAGTCAAGTGGCAAGTAGAGCAATTATCTTGGGGAACCATCAGACGATATTTTGATGAAGGTTTTTGAATTGCTGATGGAGAAGCTCCATCCTTCAAAGGCATCCATTAACAGTTGTCATCACGAGGGTGATTCGATTAGCAAACAAGGAAATACAAAAAGTTAGTTTTCAGAAAGGAGCATTGGTGGTGAGTGGCAGTGTTGAAGGGAGCAATTCATCAAATGATGTTTCTTTGTCTAATCAGAATCCCGCCAGGGGCTAGGTTGCTATTCCTGGCGGAGGATCAACTGTTTATGGCAGATGAATGGAGGAGGAGGCTCAACTGGCTCCTGAGGATATGTTGCTCTAAAATGAGAGAGCTGTGATTATTTAACCCATGCCTGGTGAGCGTTTCTTGTCTTTGCCATGGTATGAGTTGGATCAACTCCTTTGTTGGAGTTCGATGTTGATTTGTTCATAGAGGGGGTGTTTTTCAACATTTTGTCCTTTCCTTTCTTGTGCAGCTGATGTAATTCCTATCACTGACTCTTCTGAGGTTATTGAGGGTAAGGCATTGCCTCCTCAAAAAACTACGGAGAATCAGTTGGCGGCAGCTGAAAGGGATTCAATTGATTTTGTGGTCATCCCATCGGCGAGATGAAGAAATTCTTTGTCAGCAAAGCTGAAGCTCAAAAGGAGGCCGAGCCTCTACGAGAACCTAGTGTAAATGAGCTGAAGCTGAGGCTGAATGCTTGTTTTAAAGCTATCAATAGAGGTTCTCAAGCATAAGGTTTATGCAGAGGGTCAATGGACCGAAATTGAGATTCTCTAGTTGGAAACTGTGCGCTTATGTTCAGACTTAGCAGACGTTCGAGAGGCATGTTCAGTTTCTAGGTTACAAGTCGAAGTTGCTAAGTGGTTAGGTTCTATACAAAGTGTTGTTAAGGCGTAGGATAGTAGCACCTCAAGCAATCGATGAGCCAGTTGTAATGTTCTTTTTATTTGAACGAATTGTGTTTCACTTCATGGTTTATGTGCCATTTGATTTGAATATCATGGTTGATTTTTTCATTTTCCTTTCTATGAGGTGACATGAAATTAATGTTTTTGAGGTATGGTTTACAGCACTTCAGCTTCCATCTAGTTCATATATATATATATATATATATATATATATATATATATATAGGGTAGGGCTTCTTCCGTAAGTTTATTTTTCTCTATTGTTCTCTCTGGTCACTTATTATTTCCCATCACTTTCGTAAGCCTCTCTCTTGGCTTCCAAATATTTTCCTCAATAGTTCGGGAAAGTGCACACATCAGAGTATTTGGTGTTATCCTCGAATGAGGTTTCAAGTCTCTAAGAACAATATGTCTTTGAGGATAGTATAATTTTGGAGGTTCTGAGTCTGAACAACTGGGCGACTGATCATTATGACGAGTAGCTTGTACTGTACTGTGCTCAATTCACTTAGAGGCTTCATTTTCCTTTCTGTCATGAGCTTTGGCTATCCTAATACATTACGACGTTATTCCAGCCCATAAGGAAAACTGCATTGCGGCATTGATGACCTATGTCATTTATTGTTGTTGAATGGACATCCCTTGGTTGAGGGAACTGTTTTCCCACGTATTTTGTTACAGATTTGATCCAAACAGGTATGTGAATTTTACTTCAACTAGAAAGATTATGCTGATTAACATGGAGAATAAAGTAAAGAACTAGAAGTGTAACTTCCTCCTGGAATTAGCGAGAGATTGGGGTTTTCCTACTTGGCCTTCTGAAGGGCCTTATAAGTGAGAAGATTCCACCCCAGATGCGATTCTTGGCATCGTCTGTTGAAGTAAAAAGTTTATCAATCATTCAATATACTTGTGAGGATAAGGTGAATAGGGTTTTAAACCCAGGCAAGTACAAGTTAATGAATCAACAATTATGAGCTACCACAGATGCTAAGGAGGTTGAGCGATGGTTTGACAAAATGGCTAAGGCTTCTGCTAGGGAGTTGAGGATAAAGAAACCCTCAAAGAGTAAGAATGTGTCCTCAAAAGAAATTCTAGGTTCAGGCTATCTTATTTCTACCTCTAAAACAACTATCGTAATCCAGCAAATTTTGACTTGTGAGTTAACATTGGTTCAAAAAAAGACTACCCTTCCCACAGTTAATACAATTCGTAACGAGACAGAAACATGCCATGTGTCAATTTTATGTGCTTTTAACTACTATTTTTTTTGTATTTTACATGTTATTCATATTTATTTATCACTGAGTTATGCTTGAGAAAGGTTTTTGGTTCATGTTTTGCAAGATGCAAAAGCTAAATACGATCAATTTTGAATGAAAAAATCAAGCGAAAAAGTACCCTGAAGCAATGAGACCACGCCGAAGGGCAGCTTGACTTTGTCCCCTATCAAAAATAACTAGAATGAACATACCATAATTGGTGTGACCATGCCATCTTGAACTGTATGGTGGCGTCACCATGCCACTATTGGGCATGACTATGCTAGCTTATGCAATTTAGCAGTGTGTCCATGACGACCCATGCAGTTTAGCAGTGTGACCATGCTGGAAATGGGTGTGACCACGCCGACGTATGGGTAAACACTTTAAGAAACAAATTTGATGGCTTAAGCTGTGATTCTTGCTATAAAATCAGACCTTAGGGCTTCTTAAAGGGATTTTTACATCATAAAATGCTTAGAGATTGTAAGAATAGAGTTAAGAGAGATTTTGAGGGCTCACTTGATGGTTATCTTCCTCCTTTGTTGGAAACCTTGAAGAGAGAGTTTATTCTTTGCTTTATTAGTTGTGAGAGTTTCTATGAGAGGGAAATGTGTTGACTTTACAAAGAGAACAATTTCTTGTATGTCAGTCATATCTTTTTGCTTGCAAAAGATTTTCACATGGTGTTTTTCACTGTGTTTTTCTCTAAAATGAGTGGCTAAACTTTTCTTCATGTCTTTGTGATGTATGGAGTAGTCGATTTATCGTGATTTTTCTATATTATTTTTCATTAGGTGTTTTCTTTGAGTTTTTCATAGCCTTATTGTTGGTTGAACTCTAAACTTAATTTAATGCTAGTCTAGCCAACTAGGATGTTAATATGTTTCATGAAATTATGACCTCTAATCGTTGTGTAGTGGAAAAAAATGATTAAACATAGAATTTCGAGAGGATAGACATATTCTAAGGGAATTCTGCAATCTTTCTAGGAGATTAGAAAATTCATGCAAAATACCATGGGGATTGAGGAGGATTCATCTTCATTGATTCTAGTCTTCTTTTGACCTGGACATAGACATAAAGATTACTATGTCCCTGATTGACAACAATCATATAGGAGAACATTTAGGAAAATCACAATGTCCACGATCCCCGAATCACAGTGGCGCGAGCCTCATCTATCTCGAAGGAACTCACAAACTTTTCCCACTATTATGCTTTCTTTTGTTGCCAAGAACTTTAATTTTCTAGAACCTTAGGACTTACAAACTTCTTGTTGATATATGCCAAGTTAAATTACTAAATTTGTAAAGTAGAGATTTTATTTTATGGAAACAATTATTACACTTTCTCTGTGGGATTGATACACAGTTGTCCATGCACTCTCGCTTTTTCTCCTTTGCTTTTGAAGGGGTTGTTGGCTTGTCTATCTTCGTAAAATCACTTTCTCTGAATAACCTTCTTTCTAACCAATCACGTTGATGATCTGAAGAAGTGAGGGATTAAAAGGAAAAAGTATACAATGATGAATAAAAATGAGAAAAGCATGTGGAGAACTTTTGTAAAGTGAACTTCACACTGATATCTCCAAAGCATACCTCTAAAATGAAAGATTGGGAACACCTTGGAGGCATATCCATGGAAGGACTTTATACCAATCCCAGGTGCTACAACACAAGGGGGCTCACGCAAGTGCATGTGTCTTATTAGTAATATTATATTTTAGAGTCTGGAATGTGGAACCCACAAGGCACAAGGTAAACCTTGTTAGGAAAAGTTCTAACCTACTGGTTTTAGTCCTAGCTTAAAATTTGGGTTTTTATAGAGTTCTACAAAGAAATTCTAAAGTATTACAATCAAATGAAAAGTTTAATTCCTACAATAGTAATCCTAAATTATCAAGGTTATATAGAGAGTTATCAAATACTTAGTGGATTTTCATTGTAATGAGTTATGAGGATTTCCTGAAATGATTAATTGCTAGTATAGAAGTTTAGAGACAAATACGAGCAATAATCTTCTTTACTCTCTCTCGAGTGCATAAAAAAGCTTGGTTAGAAATAAATTTTTCTCCCATAAAACCTATATCTAATTGATCAAAACAAATTTCCCTAAATTTTACATCTCTCTACTAGGCATATCCACATATAACCCATAATTTAATGTGATTAACCTAGTTAATTATACCATATAATTTCCCAAGGGTTATGGTTCATAACAAAATTTAACAATTCACTTGACCATAATGAAAAGTAAATTAAGCACTAAAGGTTAGTCATCACCATATAAATTAATAAAAATTCTTAGCAAATATCATTCCATCCATCCAACTTAATCATCACAAGGAAGAGTAAAAGGTCTACCCAAGAAGCATGCTGAATGCACCAAACAGTTTCATTGAATTAAAGATAAATCCACTAATAGTTTGCTACAACAGAAATACAACAATCAATACACAAATACTTAGTTATTTCTCCTTTAATTTGGTCAGAAGATGACTCAATAAGCACACTTCTTGATTTCCTAAGCTTCTAAATTAGAAGATCTCCACCTCTCCTGTACTGGAAAAAGAACAAAGAACTCATGAGAAAAACCCAATATGTACTCCCAAGTGCATCCATCCTCTCAAGCTTGCATTACATTGTTATTTATAGCTCCTAATCCTGGCTTCCATGACTCGTTTGCAGCTCTGCACGACCCCCCACATGATCCTACACGCCTGAAGACTTGAACTACATCAACTATTTCAGTTACAGGTGCCTAACTCTCAATCTGGTAAAGGTTAAACAGACACCTAAGCGCTCATTGCTCTGGCGCCTAAGCACCCAACTAGTGCCTAAGCCCTCCATGGTCTAACACCTAGTGATGCACCAAAAATATGTTTGATTTTTCATGTATATTTTATACTCATTTTTTGTGATATTGCACTTTAATGGAAGATATTTTTCAAGTTTTGTTGCAAGTATGATGATTTTAAGCAAAAGAAGTAAAAAAAAGTGAAAAGGAACAAATTTGGAGCAAAAAAAGGGTAAAAAGTGGATTTTTGAAAGGCTGGCACCGACGACGCCCAAACTATAGCCGACGACGCCCAAACCAAAACCGAAGACGCCCAAACCAGCACCGACGACGCCCAAGCGAGCGCCGACGATTCTTTTTTCCCAAGAGTTTAGAATTAAATGACACGATAGGCCGCCGATGGCGCCCAATGTTGGTTCAAGCCAGATTTAATGTATTTGGACGCGTTTTGAAGGGATTTTCCAGGCAACTCTTAGAATATTTGTTCCTAGACAAATTTAAACTATTTGGGTGGCAGAAATGAGTGTGTGTTGAAGGTTTTTGTGTGTGTGAAAGTGAAGTAAAGTGTGTGTGAGTAGAGTGGAAGTTTTTGGAGAGAGTCTAGAGTCTAGGGTTTGGTTCATTGTAAGGGATTCTTCTCAAAAGATTTGTAAGAGGAGAGGAAAAGTGAGAGATTGCTTCTTCCCTACCATTCTAAGAGAGAATTATGTGTTGTTGTGAAAAGAGAAGGGGATTCAAATGAACTTCAAAGGATTTGCTTGGGGAAGAAATTAAGATAAGTTGTATTTACTTTTCATAGTTTTTACGACATTTCTTTTATATATAAAATCTTTGTTTTGTCATCTCTTCTCCATGAATTCTGAGTAAATTTCTTAGTCTTTCTCATTACAATGATAAATGGTGAAGTGATGGTTTAGATTGGTTGTGCCATATAAAAGAATATAAATTGTGATGATTTTTCACTTCGTTCTTCATTTACTTTTCATTCTGGCTAATTGATTTGTTAAAATATGTTGTGAAACATACGATTTGAAAGGGTTATGCTTTCTACAACAAAAGTGGAGATTACATTCAAACTCCATGGATGGTGAAGTTCATGAGGGTTGAGTGCAAATAAATAGAGAAATATGTTTTATTGGGCGTAGAATTGGAGATTTTAGGGTGACATACTATAATCCCCAATTTGGTCATAGTGTTTCGAAACTAAAGAGAGAGTTACCCTTCAAGCGAAGGGATGTGAGAGCTCTGGAGTGAGAGCCAGTATCCTCTAGCCTAACCACAGATTTAAGGACTAAACATAGGATTAGTCAATGTTCTTTATAGCACTCAGAAGAGAGTAAATAATAAGTATACTCCTATTTTGCACAATACAAAAACTATACTAATCTATATCATTCACTCCTCATAAAATCATTGTAAGGGTGAGGACACTTTCTCTAAATTTGAACCTTACATAACAAAGCTCAGTGTAGTTGTTATTTGCTTTAATCTGAAATTTAGAAAGTACTTTGCAATTTTAAATTCTGTAGCATCTTTAAAATTTGGCAACTTTAGTATTTCCTTTTTGTGTTTTGCAAATTTGAACATTGGAATTCTGTGTTGCACTTTATGGTTTTCTCCCTCCCTGTGGGATCGATAACTAGGACTCTACTAGAGCCCTATATTACTTGAATAATATGTATACTTGTGTATAATCGTGCTGCTTTCTTATTAAACTGATTATAATTTATAGCTAGATTAAAGATATCTTTTGAAATATCACTTTATGTTTGCGTATTCATTGCAACCAACACTCGCTTAAGTTTTGGCGCCGTTGCCGAGGAGGCAATAGTACATTAGTAGTAACTGAAAATCTTTAATTCGTATTTGTGTATGCGTAGATTTGGATCTGAAGATTTAGTACCTTATGATTCAGAATTAGAACGTACTGTTAGAAAAAATTTGAAAACAACAAAAGAACTTAAAAAACTTGAGCGAAATGGCGAACAATATAGATAATTAAAGAAATGAAAATGAACATCAAACTAGACCTTTAAGAGATTATATTAACCCTACAACAGATGAAATTCACTTAACTTTTAAAAATCCTAATGTAGCTGCTAATTCATTTGAGCTTAAACTTGCTATTATCCAAATGGTAAAAAATAATCAATTGGTGGAACACCAAATGAAGATCCTAACTTGCATCTTGCTAGTTTTCTAGAACTATGTGCTACATTTAAATATTACGGAGTGTCGAACGATGCTATCAGGCTTATATTTTTTCCTTTTTCATTAAGGGATAAAGCTAAGCCATGGTTAAATTTGTTTTCACCTAGATTTATCAGAACTTTGGGAGAACTTTCACAAAAGTTTTTATCAAAATATTTCCCTCCATAAAAAACTGCTAAGCTTAGAAATGATATTACATCCTTTTGTCATTTTGAAGGGGAATCGATATATGAATCTTGAGAAAGATTAAAGATCTCCTTAGGAAGTGTCCACATCATGATTTACCAGATTAGTTAATAATTCAACATTTTATAATGGATTAGTAGGATCTCTTAGATCGATTATTGATACTGCTGCTGGTGGATCGTTGATGTCAAAATCTTTTGATGAGACATATTCTTTAATTGAAGGAATGGCTACTAACAATTTTCGATGGCCCTCTGAATGGGTAAATCCAAAATGAGTGGCTAGTATTCATGATTCTGATGTGATAACCATGATAGTCTCTCAAATTGCAGCACTTTCAAAGAAAATAGATTAATACAAAATGAAATATTCTCAAACACTTCTGGTGTTAGAGGAAAATTCATAGGGATAGATGGTATATTCTCAATCATCTTATGAGACTTTAAATGCTATCAATAACATACCCAATAATCCTTATTCTAATTATTATAATCCTAGTTGGAAAATCACCCAAACTTAAATTGGAATAATACACTGCTATTGTTAACCCACGGTGGCGGAACAATTCGATGAACCCACTGAGAAATTCGAACAACCAGGAAAACACTAGTTATAGACCTTCCTACCCTCTAGGATTTAATTGTAACTCACAATTCAAGGAAAAGAAGTTGTCTATGGAAGAATTAATATTGAAGATGGCTAATCTAATGCAAAGTCAAGGGACTCAATTGCAAAGTCAAGGAGCTGCTATTAAAAATATTGAAAATCAATTGGTGCATATTGCTACTACACTTAGTAGTAGACCTTCAGGAACTTTGCCCAGTAATGTTGAGATTAACCCAAAAGATTAGAATAAAGAACAACTTAAGCCTATACTGTTAAGAAATGGAAAAGAATTGGAATCAATGGTGCAAAAAGACATTGAAGTTTAAAAGGAAAAAGATGAAATTGATAAAGTTAATGATAATATATATCTTGATATGGAATATCCGCTTAAACTGATGAAAATTACCATAGAAAGACCACCACCTCTGTTTCCTTAAAGATTGAACAACAAAAGAGTCAAAATAGTTTTAAAAATTCCTTGAAATCTTTAAAAGATTAACAGTAAATATCCCTTTTGTTGAAGCTTTAGAATAAATGCCCAATTATGCAAAGTTTATGAATGATATACTAAACAAAAAAGGAAGTTTTCAGATAATGAGACTATTGCAATCAGTAAAGAGTGTAGTGCAATTATTCATAAAAAGCTTCCTAAAAACTTAAAGATCCTGGTAGCTTAACTACTCCTTGTGCTATTGGAGAAAAGTGTTTTGAAAGAGTCTTATGTGATTTGGGAGCTAGCATTAATCTTATGTCTCTATCAATTTTTAAAAGATTAGAAATAGGAGAAATTTCCCCTACTATAGTAACTCCTCAGTTTGCTGATCGTTCTATTACTTATCCTAAAGGGGTTGTTGAAGATGCTTTAGTAAAGGTTGATAAATTTAACTTCCCTGTGGATTTTATTGTTTTAAATATAGAGGAAGATAAGGAAATTCCTATAATTTTGTGAAGACCGTTCCTTGCCACTGGAAAAGCTATGATCGATGTTCAAAAATGAGAGTTAACTATGAGAGTTAATGATCAATAAGTGACATTCAATATATTAAAAGCTATGAAATACTCAACAACAGAAAAAGATGATGAATGCTTTCGAATGGAAATTTGTGATTATTTAAAAGATGAACATTTTAAGGAAAATTTTGAAGAAAAAAAGGAACAAAAAAGTTAAAAATGTGAGGATGAAGATGAAATGGAATATAAATTTGAAGAGATAGTTGATAAAGAACTAAATTATATTCATTAAAGATTTGAAACTTTGGATATTACAGAAAATGATAATAAAAATTTAATACCATCTATCATAAAATCTCCTGAACTTGAGATGAAAATATTCCAAATCATTCGAAATATGTGTTCTTAGGACAATTATCTACTTTACCAGTTATTGTATCCTCAGATTTAAATAACTTACACGAGTAGAAATTATTAGAAATCTTGAGAAGATACAAAAAAGCTTTTAGTTGAAATTTAGCTTATATTAAAAGAATCAGTCCTTCGATTTGTATGCATAGAATTTTGTTGGATGAACAACATAAACCTAGTGCTGATTCTCAAAGGAGGTTAAATCCTTTAATGAAAGAAGTAGTGAAGAAAGAAATTTTGAAATGGTTAGATGCTGGAATTATATATCCTTATTCAAATAATGCATGGGTAAGTTCAATTCATTGTGTTCCTAAGAAAGGAGGAGTGACTGTTGTGACTAATGAAAGAAATGAATTAATAACCATGAGACAAGTCACTGGTTGGCAAATTTGTATTAATTATAGAAAATTAAATGTTGTCACTAGGAAAGACCAATTTCCTTTACCTTTTCTAGACCAAATGTTGGATAGGCTTACTGGGCATAAATATTTTTGCTTTTTAGATGGATATATCGTCTATCATTAAATACCAATTGCTCCTGAGGATCAAGAAAAGACTACATTTACTAGTCCTTATGGAACATTTGCTTTTCAAAGAATGTGATTTGGATTATGTAATGCACCTACAACACTTTAAAGATAAATGATGTCAATTTTTAGTAAATTAATTGACAATGGAATTAAAATTTTTATGGATGATTTCTCTGTATTTGGAACTTCATTTGACGTTTGCTTGAATAATTTAGAAAAATCTTTGGAGTTATGTGAAAAAAATAAATTTAGTTCTGAATTAGGAAAAATGTCAATTTATGGTTGCAGGAGGAATTGTGCTTGGGCATAAAATTTCTAAACATGGCATAGAAGTAGACCCTGCAAAAATCCAAACTATTAGGAAATTACCACCTCCAACTACTGTGAGAGGGTTAAGAAGTTTTTTAGGATATGCTGGGTTCTACCAGTGTTATATTAAATATTTTTCAAAAATTACTAAACCTCTATGGTAACTCTTAGAAAAAGATAAGAAATTTGATTTTAATGAAGAATGCTTAAATGCCTTTAAACTACTAAAAGAAAAATTAATTACTACTCCTATAATTATTTCACGTGACTGGGAGAAACCATTTGAAATTATGTGTGATACCAATGATTATGCAACTGGAGCTGTTTTAGGGCAGAGGAATGAAAAAAATTTCAAAGTTATATACTATGCTAGTAAAACTCTTAACGAAGCTCAAATTAATTACACCACTACTGAACGAGAGTTATTAGTGATAGTATTTGCTTTTGAAAAATTTAGGTTGTACTTAATTAGAACTAAATACATAGTGCATACAGACCATTCTTCTATCAAATATTTAATGCAAAAGAAGGATGTTAAACCCAGATTAATCAGATGGGTACTTCTAATGTAAGAATTTGATTTTGTTATAGTGGATAGAAAAGGATATGACAACCAAACAATGGATCACTTATCTATACTGTAACAATATGAACTATCTCATTTTTAAATGTGATTACAGAAACTTTTCCTAATGAATAACTTTACAATATTAAGGAATGGACTATACCGTAGTATGTTGATACCATAAACTATATTGTAAGTGATATTTTACCACCTAATTTACCAATGTAATTATTTAAAGATACCATGATTCTGAATATGGGGAACATTTTGGAACTGATAAAACTGCACAAAAAATTTTACAATATGGATTCTATTGGCCTACTCTTTTTAAGGATGTTAATAGATATATTAGAACTTGTGATCGATGCCAGAGAGTAGGTAATATCTCTATAAGAAATGAAATGCGTTTTGAGTAGTTAGTTTTATTTCTCCTTTCAACTATGAAAAGATAATAATATAATTAAACTTTGTTGAAGAATTTAACTTAAAATATTTATAAAAATTGTGATGATATTAATACCTGATCTTAGTTTACTTTTTAAACTGGCCATTTAAATGGTTAAAACCTGTTGAAGAATTTTGAGACCTATCCGGAGATGAGTTTTTAACTAGCAGATATCACATGAATCCTTGGGTAGTCGAAGGCTTTATGCGGGTTATTTAAGGTGAAGTGCAAATAAATAGGAAGATAAGATTTATTGGGAGTAGTATTAATTAGTTTTTAGAGTGACAGACTTAATTCTAATAATTTGATTTATAGAAAGGGAACAGGTCACTGGTAGGGCCGACCATAGCCACCCTTGGACATCTAGTAGTGTGAGCTTAGATTAACCAATTCTACTAGTAAAACATCCTGAACTGATCTATAGATTAGTCAATGTTCTTTTTGCCTGGACCAAAGGGTAAAGAGTAGGAATGTTTCTATTTCCATAATCTAAATTCTTCAGAAATGATAATTATTCTAAAAATCTTGGATTAGTTAAAAGGAGAAAGTTGTTTTATTTATACCTGCATTAATATTTATTTTAGTATTGCTTACTACATTTAGTATAAATTTCATTAAATCTAAAATCTAAACTATAAAAAGAATTAAAAATAATAATTACTTTTAATTTGAAAAATCTAAAAATATTACTTAATAATCTAAAAATCTTCCATGTGGGATCGATAACTAAGACTCCACCAGAGCCCTGTATTACTTGATACGATACGTATACTTGCGTTTGAAATTGTGACTTTTACAAATTATTAAAATCTAAATATAAATTTATAAAATTTTTCATAAGTAAAATCACATCAAGTTTTTGACGCCGCTGTCAGTGATTAAATCTTCTAGCAGTGGTATCAAAATCTTGCATTTGAAAGTATATATAAAGCCCCGTTAGGCTGAGTCACGCATTAGTCAGCACCTATTCCTCCTTATTTTCCTGAAAGTTCACTAATCATCTTGAAGAAAATTAAGACATTGGAGAAGGAAGTGCAATATCTAATGAATGTAATCAACAATCTTTCAAATTTCTTTGATCATCTGGATTGGAGAATGAAGGAGCATTTTGATCATTCTGGATATCTTGAAGGAAGTTTGACGCGATTGATGAGAAGAAAAGGTTGGATTGAAGAGGATTCTACTGAATAATTTTCATTTCGTCCATTCTACAACTTATTTGTTCATGCTCAATCAATGGGAGATCTTAGAATAGATGATAGTTCGAAGGAAGAATGAAACTTGATTATTGTATTTCTGTCTTTTTGTATCAGATTTCTTTGCTTTTGATTTACTTTATTTGGATTGAATGTTATATTTCAACATGCTTATTTTTTTAGTTCTCAGTATTATTGTGTTGTGATTGTGTGCGACATTGAATTTAAGATTATATAGCTTGAAAATGTGTAATGTTTAGTGTTGTGTGTATGTGTCTGACACTTGGATTTTATATATGAAAGTGATGTTTTTTGTATTTTGTGTTAATACAAATATTATTTGCCAAGGCTTTAGAGTGTTATACAATGCTTATTTAGACTAATTAAACATTAGAGCGGGCTTAAAAGATCAAAATTGCAAAAGAATGTTGGAAGCCCAGTTTTCGAATTGGCACCGAACGACGCTGCTACCAGCGTTGGACAATGCCAAAAGTTAGAAAGTTTGGCCATCTTTGCAGAATAATGCGCCAAACGTCGCTGCTGCCAGCGCCAGATAGTGCTCGAACCAGAAAAATGTCTGAAACTCTAAAATTCTGCAATTTAACTTTAGGACCTGCCATTTTTTCCCAAACCATTATCTTTAACCTCCAGCCAAGGTCAATTTTCACACTTAGGGCTCACTAGCATTTCGATTTGAAGCAATTTCGTGGCCGGAAAAGTTTGAATTTCATCTTCTCTTAGTAAGAGCTACACTTTAACCTAAAATTTTTTGATTTTGACCGTGGAAATCTTCTTCATTAGAAAAATTTGAAAATTTTAAGTTTTTGGAGAAACTTTGGAGATTTTTCATGGATTTTGAGTTCTTATCTTTTTAAATTTATCTTGGAGTAGATTGCATTACAATTTTAAATTGATTTGGAAAATTTTGGTATTTTTAGAAAAATGGCTCTAAGATTGGCTAAGGGGAAGAGGAAATTTAAATATGATGAAAGTAAATTTGTAAGTTTCGAAGCCTATTCAAGTTTTAGTACGTTTTTTTAGTAATAAGAACTATATTCATGAAAGTGCTTTTAAAAATCCTGGAGTAATGCCTGAAGAACTGATTGCTATTCGTCATTGGGAGATTTTCTTTTATTTTACTACTGATGCGATGCTGGGTATTGTTAAAGTATTTTATGCTAATATGTATTATTCTGAGAGTGAATACATTCTGGTTAGAGGTCAAATGGTTGAATTCACTCCTGCCAGCATAAATGCATTTTATCAGTTAAGAGCACCCTTTTCTTGTGAATATGAAAATTTTCCTATTACAAATGAAGCATTGGATATGATTGTGAACTTTTTGACTAATGGAAAAGGGAATGGAAAATTAGTCAGAGACTAAAAGTTAATTTCCCCCTTTCTAATTTGAATCCTATGTTAAAAGCTTGACACTATTTAATTTCTGCAAGACTGTTGCCTTCCAACCATCACAGTAATGTTACTATTGATAGAGCTGTTCTGAATTACTGTATTCAGAACATGAAGAATATAAATATTGGGGCTATTATTCATAAAAGTATTTTAACAAGATCAAAAGGAGAGAATAATGGAGGACTAGGCTACCCCAGTCTGATTCATGCCTTATTCATTCATTCAGGACTAGTATTTGAAGATAATGATAAGGTAGTCCATCCCTTGAAGCCCATTATTAAATTAAATCTGAAAACTTATGAAGCCCATGTAGGATGAAAATGAAGTAAGAAAGCTGATGAGCCTTCTTCTAGTAATGATAGACCATCTACATCGAGGGAGCTTTCTCTTCATGATGTTATGGATCAGTTGGAAAGGTTAAATACCAGAGTAGAGGGACTAGAAGTAAGGAACAAGATTAATGATGATTATCAAGTGTGGTGGAGAGAATATGAGATATCTTATCATGATGCACAGATGAGATTTTTCAGAGGAGACACTAATGCTGTATTTCCTACTTACCCTGAGTATACTCCATACTGTCCCGACCGCAAGTAACGCAGTAATATATGCTTCCAAAAGATGGCCAAAGCTTGACCCAATTTATAATTAGCGGCTAGTGTATAAATCAAAATATTGTAAATTTTAGAAATTACTTTACACATTAGGGGTACTACACAAGTATACGTATCATTTCAAGTAATATAGGGTTTTCTATTATAACCCAAGTATCGATCCCACGGGAAAAAAATTATAGAAATAAATTTTCTAAATATTATATTTTAAAAATATCTTTTTATCCTTTAAATTAACTATAAATTACTATTAATTTACTAGATGCAATTAAAGAAAACAATACTAAGAGAATGATTTATGAAAACTATATAAAATAACAACTTTCTTTCCTTCAATTAATTCAAGATTTTTAAGATAATTTAATATTCGTTGGAGAATCTGATTTATGGTATTGTGCCAAATAGAAGCATTCCTATTCTTTACCCTTTGATCCAGGCGCAAAGAACATTGGCTAACTTACAGATCAGGTAGGGATGTACTATTAGTAGTAATGGGTTAATCTAGACTCTCACTACTAGATGTCCAAGGGTGGCTATGGTCGGCCCTACTAGTGACCCATTCTTGATCTATAAATCAAATTATAAGAATTTAGCCTGTCACTCTAAAAACTTATCAATTCTATGCCCTTTAAATCTTATCTTCCTATTTATTTGCACTTCACCTTGAATAGCCCGCACATGGCCTTCGACAACCCAAGGATTCATGTGACATTTACAAGTTAAGAGTTCTTCTATTTAAAGGTTTCAAAACTCTTTAATAGTTTTAACAATTTAAATGGCTATTCTAAAAAGTAAACTAAGATCAGGTATTAATGTCATCACAATGTTTTTAAAAATATTTTGAATTTTAATTCTCCATCGAATCTTTATATTATCTTATTTATCTCTTCATGATTGAAGGAAGAAAGTAAACTAACTACTCAGAACACATTGAAAATAAATAGCAAAACATAATAAATAAACTTTGAATCAAATATAAAAATACTTATCTCAAATATTCCTTCTACAGATCTTCTGACTGCTGACTCCACAGTCTAATGAACTCCAGATGCTACAACTTGAAATTAAACTTACTAAACTAAACAAAAGTGGCCCTAAATTTCTCTCTCTAATTCTCTAGACTCTCTCTCTCTCTCTAATGAGATTTCTCTCTCTAAGGAGGCTAGAGGGGGTGGGGCGAAAGGGGGCGATTTTCTCTGAAGGAGTGGACTCCTATTTATAGGCTCTAAGGGTTGCCTTGAGGCACCTCTTCAAAACATGTTGAAATTCAATGAATCTTCTAGAAGGTCGGTCTGGTGCCTAGGCACCGGAATCTGGCGCCTAGGCGCCGGACACCGCGTCCAGTTCTTCACACCTCTTCGCTTTGGCTGGCACCTCTTCACGTTTAAAACCATTTTGGAGCGTCCAAATGCAATGTATCACATGTCCTATTATCAAGGAAGAACTACCAGTCTTCTAGAATGTCCAATAACTACTCACTCTGTCAAAATAACCGTCCAAAAGTCGTCAAAAACTTGACAGTTTCTGTATCGAGTCTGGCGCCTAGGCGCCAGGCCATATTTTTTTCTTCTTTTTGTATTTTGCTCCATTTTTGCTCCCTTTTGCTCCTTTTCCTTTTCTAGACCTTTTTACATCACTTACATCCAAAAGCACAAAAATACCTTTCATTAAAGCATAATATCCTTAGAAATTGATAAAAATCAAGGCATAAAAATATGTATTTTTCTTTATGGATCAAAATCCCCCAAACTTAAATGTTACTTGTCCTCAAGTAACTCTTTTTACTATATAAAATATAACCTTTGGAATAAAAGATAATTTAAGATTCCTTATAATTTTTTATTTTATAAAGTCTTTAGTAAATTATTAACCTAATTTCACTAACTAGGTTTAATTTTAAGAATTTAAAGAATATTTAACTACTAAATCATAAGTTTTCAAACTTTTCATTCATTTTGAAAATAATAGAAGCTTATTATATTAAGATCTCATAGATTATTTACAAGAAAAAGATTTTCTTGAAAAATCATTTTTAAATGAATATTCATGTATAAAAATTAAGTAAGATATGTAACTAGTTTTCTTCCTATAAGATAATTCAAGTAAAGCCAATTTTTGATTAGGCATTTCCTCAAGCTTCTCCTCTCTTTTTTATTTTTTTATTTATTTTTATATATATAGAGAGGATTACTATATCTGGATAGCCTGTTAATGGTTTTGAACTTCACTATCCTTAACTTATATTTTTAAAACTTATACATTTTCACTTAATTATTATAACATAAATAAGAATTCAAAAAGATTTCCAATCTTTTCTTTTTCAAGTGATAATTTTTGATTACTTAATATTTCTAAATTCTATCATTTCTATCATGAATAGAAAAATTCTTTAATCTTATTCTTCCTTAAGTTAAATAATTTTATTCTTAAAATCAATCAAAGTTAGTAAAACTTTAGTTAATTTCACTAAATTGTTTATAATTTCAAAAATAAAAGTGGTCTCAAATAAATTATTTATTCCTTAAGTTATGTTAAAAAGTTTTTATTTTTAAGAAAATATTAGCTCTTTAAGGACAAATAAAATTTTAATTTGAATGTATTTCCCTTCCCCCAAACTTAAGTTTTGGTACACTATGAAAATTTTGAAAGGATGAGAGAAAGAAAATCATAAGAATTTTTATAAGTATGTAAAAACAATCTTAAAAAAAATAACTTTCTAAACATGCTTTTATGAATAATTAAGATAAAATTTATGCATGTATAAAAAAGTAAGGAGGCTAATTTTTGATTATACTAAATTTGAAAAAAATTAAAGCAGAGCAAAATTACTAAGTACTAAACAAAGTACTAAAACAAACATATAAATTAACTCTAACATCAGTCTCAACACAATATACTGAAAATGTTTTAACCACAGAATCCATCCACACAAGTACATAAACTAAACAAATACATCAAGCATAAAACTAACAAACAATCCAAACAAAACAAACTAACAACAGAGTAGCACTACATAAAGATCTCTCTACTACTAATCACTAGTTGTTGCCTCATCGTCATCATCATCACCAAAGGAAAACTCAACGTCCTTAGGATCAATAAATGGTGTAAAGCTAGGAAAAATAGGGAAACTCACATCATGTTCACCCTTCAGAAATCTGACTAGGGCTTCATCGTACTCTGCATCGTAACTACTCTTTCTCTGGGTATAGTCAGAAAGATGATCGAGTTTCTTGTCAATAGTATCTATCCTGCAGTGAGTCTGAAACAACTTCTGCTGCTGCTCTAAAACTGATCATGCATGGACTCCCAAAAACTAGATGGTGGCTCAGCTGAAGTAGAGGGGCGAGAAGTAGAAGGTCTACCTGGAGTATATGCAGAAGTAGAAGGAGCGGTCAATCTCTTCCCTCAAAGAAGATCATAGATACTAACACTCTCCTGCCTAATTGGCTTGGTAGTCTTTAACTTCTCCTCAGAACTATCAGCACTGACTCCATCATTAACACATAACGAATAAATTAAAGAAGGAAATCCCAATCCAACAGAAGTGCTGGATCTCGCAATAGAATCCACAGATTCATAAATAATACTGCCAACATCTATAGGCTTCCTCTCCTGAATGCAGTAGTTGAAGATCACTCGATCTTTAGTTACTTCACTCTGATGATTGGAAGGTAAGAATCTTGCAAAAATGAAATACTGACATTCTTTTGAAATACCATTTAGCTTGGAAGATTTGAAATTTACCCTTTTGCCGTTCCCGTTCTTCCAAGATCCAGTACCGTAAGTCAAATAGGCAATAATCATATCCAAATCACCCTCAGATGGTGATAATCCAGAATAATAGCACTCAATCGTCGGTGGCAGGCCATAGAATATGTTGATTCTTTCTAGAGTAAATCCTACTCCGATTCCTCTAACAAAGACTTCAGAATCTTCAGCATCCAGAAAATTTACATAAAAATCTCGAACAACCGGGATAACAGCAATAGCAGTGAAGTAACAAAATCGTTGCCAGTTGTGCACAATGATAGTGTTTTTGATCATCTCTCCAGGATGATAGAAACTTCGTTCCGAGATGAACTTTCTCGACGACGCAAGTTCATGGAAAAGAAAATGGGCAGCCGCAATTGGAAATTTGCTTCTATCAAAATTTTCTCGTCCCTTCCCGCGATTAGATTTTGGGCCCATCTAAACGTGAAAGAAAACAAGAATAAATTTAGGAATCAAAGATTTAAACTCTTTTTAAGTTTATAAAACTTAAAATAAGTTTAAAAATCCAAAGAAATCACTAAAAATCAAAATTTTTTTCAAAATTTCGGTTCTTAGCAAAAACTAGGAAAATCTATGGTGAAAATTGAAAATAAATGGTTTAAAGTGTAGATCTGACCTTGAGACAATGAAATCGAGTAGTTTCACGCTCAAATCCTTAATGTATTGACCTCAAAATGGATCCAAAGGGTGTATTTTCGCAAAAATGGGGAAGAAAATGAAGCGTAGGCGTCAAAAATGGGTTTTGGGGGTTTTAATGGTAATTTTTGGGTAGTAGGCCGAACTAGTGCTTATGCGCCGAATTTTAGCGCCTAGGTGCCAGATTCGCCATTCACAAAAAAATTATTTTTAAATTTAATTTTCCACCAAAATTCATAAATTCAACTTCCAATTACTCATATTAGAGTAGGGCTTCAGTTTCTAACTTCCAAAATATTTTCCAAAAATTTAAAAAATTAAATATTAAATCCACCAATCAAACACCAAGTTTACATCAAACTCACTAAATTTCATTCATAATCTTCATTGTTGACTCAATACATTCCAAATAAGTATTATACTTGATTTAAGTTCCTAATACACACTCAAACATAACAAATTCTAAGCAAAAACAACACACATTGAACATGAAAACAAATACACAAACCAACACAATCGATTCTCTAAATCGATACAACGACTCAACAAACCTTACAATAACTAACCCATTACCAGAATATTCAATCTTCACAAGGAAAATTGTGAATTCTACTTGGAAAGAACACTAACGCTCTAGGGAAATCCGTAGCTGTCTTTTCGTTAATCCACTTGTTCTTTGCATACATTTCAACTTGAGCATCTTGATAAGCATCAAAATGATCAAATTGAAGTGTCATCTGCCATTCTAGATGTTCAATCTGATGAAACATCTCATGAAGGCGATCTCCAATTCTTTTAAAATCCACTTCAAACTTATCCAAACGACTAGAGATTTTTTCTAAACTTACAGCGATGAAACCATTGAAGTAAGGTTGAGGATCCTTAGAAACCTTGTATCTAACTTCTTCTCCATGATTTCTTCCTTCCATTTCTTCAAAATTCTCTCAAATCTCTCAAGAATGAAGTGCAAGGGACGTAATTCTGATTGCTTGATGGTTAGGGAAGAGAATAGGTTGATTTATAAGGGAAAATCGTGTGAAAAATTGAAAATTTCGGTTTTTGCACGTCCCAGTAACTGTGGTGCTTAGGCGCCGAATCTGGCGCCTAGGTGCCGTACCTATTGATACATAGTTGATTCTGGCGCTTAGGCGCCGAATTCTAATGCCTAGGCGCCGAAACTATGTTCAACTCCGTTTCTCCTAATCGTCAAATTTCAAAATTTCATTCTCCAAGATAGGTATACTATACTGGTAAGAGTAATTTAGATTCAACAACTCACATCGTAAGCAATCATAATGAAGGTTAACTTGATCTCCTTTTTACTCATATTCAAAATAGAGTGATCCAATTTTTAAATTTACATACTTTAAAATAATTTTTAGCCTAAGTCAACAAAGACTTATAAGCATCAAAATTTCCAAAAGTAATATAAAATTAATCAAGATTAAGGCATAACCTTACATTAAAACACAAAAACACTCAAAAAAAGAAAAATATGGGTTGCCTCCCACAAAGCGCTTGGTTTAATGTCGTCAGCTCGACTTAAGTAAATCTTTAATCAGATAGACTCAATTTATAAGCCTCTTTATAAATCTTTTTAATGTCTCCCAAATAAGGCTTCAATCTTAATCCATTTACTTTAAAAATTTTTCCTATTTTGGGATCTTTAATATTCACAGCTCCATAATGGTATACTTTCTCAACTATATAGGGTCCAATCCATTTAGATCTTAATTTTCCAGGAAAAAGTTTTAAACGAGAATTAAACAGTAATACTTCTTGTCTAGGTTCAAAAACTTTTCTTGAAATTTTCTTGTCATGTAACATGTTCATTTTCTCTTTATAAATCCTCGCATTTTCATATGCTTCATTTCTTATTTCTTCCATCTCATTTAATTGCAACAATCGCTTTTCTCCTGCTTTATTCAAATTAAAATTAAACTCCTTTATCGCCCAATAAGCTTTATGCTCAAGTTCTACAGGCAAGTGACAATGTTTACCATAAATTAACCGGTAAGGTGAAATTCCGATCGGTGTCTTATAAGTCGTTCTATAAGCCCATAATGCGTAATCAAGTCTATCAATCCAATCAGCTCTTTTAGGATTAACAGTCTTTTCTAGAATTCTTTTAATTTCTCCGTTTGATACTTCAGCCATTCCACTTGTTTGTGGGTGATAAGCAGTTGCTATTCTATGCTTGATTCCAATTTTTTGTAGTAATGATTGAATTCTTATATTCCTAAAATGACTTCCACCATCAATGATAATTACCTTAGGCATTCCAAATCTTAAAAATATCATTTTCTTTAAAAATTTAGAAACACTTTTGGATCACAGTTTGGTAAAGTAACAGCTTCAATCCACTTTGAAACATAATCAACTGCTAATAAAATATATATTTTTCCAAATGATGGAACAAATGGTCCCATAAAGTCTAAACCCCATATATCAAAAATTTCAACTTCCAAAACATAGTTTAAAGGCATTTCATTCTTCCTAGATATATTTCCCATCCTTTGACATCGATCACATGTTTTCACATAATGTCTCACATCATTAAATAAGGTAGGCCAATAAAATCCAAAATTTAAAATTTTAAATGCAGTTTTATCTATGCCAAAGTGTCCTCCAAAATTGGAATCATGAAATTTTTGAATAATAACAAAAGTTTCTTCATAAGGTACACATATTCGAATCAGAGAATCTTTTCCAATTTTAAATAAATGAGGTTCTTCCCAGATATAAGATTTAGCATCATATTTAAATTTCTTAATAAATTTCTTATCCAAGTCATAAGGCAAAATATTGCTAACTAAATAATTAACAATATCAAGCATACCAAGGTGTTTTATATTCTCGAATAGTATATAAAGATTCATCGTGAAATTTCTCATTTATATTTTCTTCCGAAATGATATCATTTTTTAATTCTAGTACAAATGATCAGCAATTTGGTTTTCAGTTCCTTTTCTATCTACTATTTGAAAATCAAATTCTTGTAGAAGTAAAACCCATCTTATCAGTCTAGGTTTAGAATCCTTCTTAGATAATAGATATTTAATAGCAGAATGATCAGTATGAACTATGCATTTAGTACCAAGAAGATAAGGTCTAAATTTATCAAAGGCATATACTATAGCTAGAAGCTCTTTCTCGGTGGTAGTGTAATTTCTTTGTGTTTCGATGAGAGTTTTACTAGCATAATAAACAACTTTGAAAATTTTCTCATATTTTTTTCATAATACAGCTCCAATTGCAAAATCACTTGCGTCACACATTAATTCAAAAGATTTCTCCCAATTAGGTGCAACAATGATAGGTGCAGATATTAATTTTTCTTTAAGAATATTAAAAGCATTAATACATTCTTTATTAAATTCAAATTTTGCATCTTTTTCTAATAAATGACAAAGAGGTTTAGCAATTTTAGAAAAATCCTTTATGTATCTTTTATAAAATCCAGCATGACCTAGAAAACTTCTCACATCAGTAACAGTAGTAGGTGGTTGCAATTCAGCAATAATTTTTACTTTTGCTTGATCAACTTCCATCCCTTTTTGTGATACTTTGTGACCAAGTACAATGCCTTCTGTGACCATGAATTGACATTAAGAACTAAATTTGTTTCTTCACATCTTTTCAGAACTTTGGAAATGTTTTCCAAACAAGATTCAAAAGAAGTTCCAAAGACTGAAAAATCGTCCATGAATATTTCAATTCCTTTGTCAATCAAATTACAAAATATTGACATCATATATCTTTGAAAAGTTGCAGGTGCATTACATAAACCGAAAGGCATTCTTCTAAAAGAAAATGTTCCATAAGGACTTGTAAATGTTGTCTTTTCTTGGTCCTCAGGAGCAATAAGTAAGTGATGATAACCATAATATCCATCCAAGAAATAGAAATATGAGTGTCTAGCTAGTTTATCAAGCATTTGATTCAAGAAAGGTAAAGGAAAATGATCCTTTCTAGTGGCTTTATTTAATTTTCTATAGTCAATACAGATTCGCCATCCAGTAACTTGTCTTGTAGGGATAAGTTCATTTTTATCATTAACAATGACAGTTACTCCTCCTTTCTTCGGAACACAATGAATATGACTTACCCATTGACTATCCGAAATAGGATAAATAATACCAGCATCTAACAATTTAATAATTTCTTTTTAACAACCTCTTTCATGATAGGATTTAATCGTCTTTGCGGTTCTATAGTTAGTTTAAAATTTTCTTCCATTAAAATTCTATGCATGAAAATGGAAGGGCTTATTCCTCTTATATCAGCAATAGTCCAACCAAAAGCTTTCTTATAATTATTTAAAACACCTATTAGCTTTTCTTCTTGATCTGTACTAAGTTCAGAAGAAATAATAACAGGTAAAGTTAACGAATTTCCAAGAAATGCATATTTTAAATGGGAAGGTAACATTTTTAATTCCAGTTCAACGGCTTTTTCTATTGATGGTAAAAGTATATCATTTTGAGTTATGTGTAAAGTTTCCCAATTATCTTTTATAAAATAAGTCTCTTCTTCTTCCACAACTTCATCTTCATTAGTTGAAAATTCAAATTGTTCTTCAGAAATGACTTTACATTTTTCTTGATAATGTTTTTCAATTAAATAATCAATTATATCCATTCGATAACATTTCTCTTTATCAGGGTAATTCATTGATTTAAGAACATTAAATTTAATTTCTTGGTCATTAACTCTCATGGTTAGTTCTCCTTTTTGCACATCAATCATAGCTCGTCCGGTAGCTAGAAAAGGTCTCCCTAAAATAATAGATATCTCTTTATCTTCTTCCATATCAAGTACTATGAAATCTATAGGGAAGATAAATTTATCCACTTTAACAAGTACATCCTCTATAACTCCTTTAGGATAAGTGATAGATCTATCAGCTAACTGAAGAGTTACAGTGGTGGGAGTAATATCTCCTAAATCTAATCTTCGAAAGATAGGAAATGGCATGAGATTAATACTTGCTCCTAAATCACATAAAGCTTTTCAACAAAATTTTTCTCCAATAGCACAGGGTATAGTGAAACTTCCAGAATCCTTAAGCTTTTCAGGTAATTTCTTTTGAATTATTGCACTGCATTCTTCACTTAGTGCAATAGTTTCAAAAGCTTCAAATTTCCATTTCTTGCTTAAAATATCCTTCATAAATTTTGCGTAAGTTGGCATTTGTTCCAAAGCTTCAACAAAAGGTATATTAATAGTAAGTTTCTTAAAAATTTCAAAGAACTTAGAAAATTGATGATCAAGTTTCGCCGTTTAAGTCTTTGAGGAAAAGGTGGTGGTGGTTTTTCAACTTCCACATTAACAGTATAACGATCGATCTTGACTAGGAGAGAGAGTTTCTTTAGGTTTTTCAATCTCTTCAACCTCAATCTCTTTTTCAATTTCATTCTGCATTCTTTCTTTTAATTCCTTTCCACTTCTAAGTTACACAGCTTTAACTTGTTCATGTTCTTTTCCAGTTTCCTTTGGATTAATTTCAACATTACTAGGAAGTGCTCCTACGTGTCTGTTATTAATTAAAGTAGCAATTTGCCCCATTTGATTTTCAATATTACGAATAGTAGTATTTTGATTTTGTAATTGATTATTCATTTGTAATATTAATTCCTCTATTGATAACTTTTTCGGTTGATTATTAAATCCAGGAGGTTTAAAATTTGGATTAACTTGATTACTCCAATTTCCAGTGGGATGAGATTAATTATTTCCACATTGTTGTTGTGAATTGTTCCAGTTAAAATTAGGATGATTTTTCCACCCAGGATTATAATAATTTGAATAAGGATTATTTTTACTTGCAATAGCTTGTAAAGTTTCAATAGTTTGAGAATCTTCAGTATTAGCAGAGTTATTTTGCGAAATATTAATTGCAAAACTATCTAATTTCTTAGACATTGCTGTTACTTTTGAAGCTAAATAGAAAAGGCTGCATTATCGTGAATACTTTCCATCTTTTTAGGATTAATCCTTTCGGAAGGCCATTGAAAATTGTTATTAGCCATTTCTTCAATTAAAGTGTAAGCTTCTTCAAATGATTTAGACATTAAAGAACCTCCAACAACATCATCAATAATTGATTTTAAAGATCTAATTAATCCATTATAAAATGTTTGAATAATTAACCAATCAGGTAAAGCATGATGAGGACATTTTCTTAATAGTTCTTTAAATCTTTCCCAAGTTTCATATATTGTATTCCCGTCAAATTGACTAAACGAAGTAATATCGTTTCTTAATTTAGCAGTTTTAGAAGGAGGAAAATATTTAGCAAGGAATTTTTGTGCCATTTCAGCCCATGTTTTAATAGAACCAGTCGCTAATGAGTTTAACCTCATCTTTGCTTTATCTCTTATAGAAAAAGGAAAGAGTCTAAGTCTAATAGCATCATCAGAAACATTGTTATATTTAAAGGTAGCACAAAGTTCTAAAAAACTAACAAGATGTAAATTTGGATCCTCATTTGGTGTTCCACTAAATTGATTGTTTTGCACCATTTGAATAATAGACGGTTTAAGTTCAAAAGAATTAGCATCTAAAGTTGGTATTTGAATACTACTATGAAGTTCATCAACTGTAGGGTTAGCATAATCCCTTAATGGTTTATAAACATTTTGATCATTAAGTTCAATTGGATTTTGTAAAGTAGCCATTTCTTGAAATTTTTGAATTTGTTTTCCCTTTTTAATTTTTCTAGTTGTTCTTTCTAATTCAGAATCTAAAGTTATTAATCCTTCAGAAGCAAATCTTAGCATAAAACAAGGAATAAAATACAATTTTTTATATTTTATATTTTTAATTTTTTTAATATTTTTATATTTTTAGAAATATAATATTTTTTTACAGAAATTTATAACTATTTTATTTCTGTTCGCCGGCAACGGCGCCAAAAACTTGACCCGACCACAAGTAACGCAGTAATATATGCTTCCAAAAGATGGCCAAAGCTTGACCCAATTTATAATAAGCGGCTAGTGTATAAATCAAAATATTGTAAATTTTAGAAATTACTTTACACACTAGAGGGTACTACGCAAGTATACGTATCGTTTCAAGTAATATAGGGTTTTCTATTATAACCCAAGTATCGATCCCACTGGGGAAAAATTATAGAAATAAATTTTCTAAATATTATATTTTAAAAATATCTCTTTATCCTTTAAATTAACTATAAATTACTATTAATTTACTAGATGCAATTAAAGAAAACAATACTAAGAGAATGATTTATGAAAACTATATAAAATAACAACTTTCTTTCCTTCAATTAATCCAAGATTTTTAAGATAATTTAATATTCGTTGGAGAATTTGATTTATGATATTGTGCAAAAAAGAAGCATTCCTATTCTTTACCCTTTCGATCCAGGCGCAAAGAACATTGGCTAACTTACAGATCAGGTCCGGATGTATTGTTAGTAGTAATGGGTTAATCTAGACTCTCACTACTAGATGTCCAAGGGTGGCTATGGTCAGCCCTACTAGTGACCCATTCCTGATCTATAAATCAAATTATAAGAATTTAGCCTGTCACTCTAAAAACTTATCAATTCTACGCCCTTTAAATCTTATCTTCCTATTTATTTGCACTTCACCTTGAATAGCCCACACATGGCCTTCGACTACCCAAAGATTCATGTGACATTTACAAGTTAAGAGTTCTTCTCCTTCAAGATTTCAAAACTCTTCAACAGGTTTTAACAATTTAAATGGCCATTTTAAAAAGTAAAGTAAGATCAGGTATTATGTCATCACAATGTTTTTGAAAATTTTTTGTATTTTAATTCTCCATCAAATCTTTATATTATCTTATCTATCTCTTCATGATTGAAGGAAGAAAGTAAACTAGCTACTTAGAACACATTGAAAATAAATAGCAAAACATAATAAATAAACTTTGAATCAAATATAAAAATACTTATCTCAAATATTCCTTCTACAGATCTTCTGACTGCTGACTCCACAGTGTAATGAACTCCAGATGCTACAACTTGAAAGTAAACTCACTAAACTAAACAAAAGTGGCCCTAAATTTCTCTCTCTAATTCTCTAGACTCTCTCTCTAATGAGATTTCTCTCTCTAAGGAGGCTAGAGGGGTGGGGCAAATGGGGGCGATTTTCTCTGAAGGAGTGGACTCCTATTTATAGGCTCTAAGGGTTGCCTTGAGGCACCTCTTCAAAACATGTCCAAATTCAATGAATCTTCTAGAAGGTCGGTCTGGTGCCTAGGCACCGGAATCTGGCACCTAGGCGCTGGACACCGCGTCCAGTTCTTCGCACCTCTTCGCTTTAGCTCGCACCTCTTCGCGTTTAAAACCGTTTTGGAGCTTCCAAATGCAATGTATCACATGTCCTATTATCAAGGAACAACTGCCAGTCTTCTAGAATGTCCAATAACTGCTCACTCCGTCAAAATAACCATCCAAAAGTCGTCAAAAACTTGACAGTTTCTGGCGCCTAGGCGCCAGGCCATATTTTTTCTTCTTTTTGTATTTTGCTCCATTTTCGCTCCCTTTTGCTCCTTTTCCTTTTCTAGACCTTTTTACATCACGTACATCCAAAAACACAAAAATACCTTTCATTAAAGCATAATATCCTTAGAATTTGATAAAAATCAAGGCATAAAAATATGTATTTTTCTTCATGGATCACATACCAGCTTGAAGAACCTGATGATGGTGGAGCTCCTGCAGAAGATGAAGATTGATAGTTTATGTATTTTTAATTTTATTTTTCGTTAAACTTTGTTATGTAATTGTGTTTTGTATTTATGATGTACTTGAGACTCCTTATGATTTATATCTGAGATGTTATATGTGTATTTGGATGTACTTGTAGTAGAATTTATTATTGATTTGTGATGTATGTGATGTGGTAGTAGAGTTTTTATGTGTTCGGATGGCTAGTTTAATTTGTAAAAGTAACAGTTGGATGTTAATGTTATGTGCACTGTTTAATGTGTTTAAACTTCTTCTTTATAAACTTCTAACCCATATTTGTGTATAGAAATGCTTCTTAATTATTTCAGGCCTATTGTTCTACTTTATGAAGAAAAAGCTACTTAAACTCAAAGGTATGAAAAGACCAACATATTGAGGTATGAGTTGTATATTTATATCTTTTCTTTCTTCCATGTTAATTATATTCAAAAATCAAAGTTTGGGGGAAGGGAAAGAATTAATTGTTAATTGTTCTCATTTAAAATTATTTTCAAAAATTAGTAATATGATTTCCTATAATAAAACTCAATTTCAGATAGCTTGTTTTTGTTTTATTTAAGTATTTTATAAAGTTGAATGAAAGTATTTGGTAATGAAAAGTAATTTTGTAAGGTAAGATATTTGGTATAAGAGAATAGGACTATAATCAACTATTCAAAGTAAGAAAAAATGTATGTTTGAAATATTATGAATCTTAAAATTTTATGTGATAGGAAAGGATTGAGACTCTATGATGAATCATTAATAAGATTAAGAAATGCCTATAAGGTAAATGAATGTGATAAGTTTCAAATTTAGGGAGAGAAGGGTGAAGTTCAAAATCATTAAAGGCTATCCAAATACAATAATCCTCACTGAAAAGAAAATAAAAGCAAAAATCAAAAGAAAACAAAAGAAGAAAAAAAAAAGAGAAGTGAGGAGAAGCTTGAGGAGATGCCTAATCAAAAATTGGCTTCACTTGGACCTACCTAAAAGGAAATCTCAATTACTTTGCTCAACTTATATGTATGGATTAACATCTTTACTAGTAGTGTTCTCATAAACTTCTTTTCATGTAATCCTTTTAAGTGCCTTTATAGGACAATCTACAGTCATTTTTGAAGTTAATAGAAGGCTAGAACTCCTAAACTTGATTACTTCAAAGATCTTTCTGAAAATTTTAATATTATATTTATCTAAATCAAAATTATGGTATTCTAGAAAGAAAGTTCATTGCAGTGGATCATTATTTTACGTATTAACTAAAATTACTTGAGGACAAGTAATAATTAAGTTAGGGGGATCTCGATCCACTGAAAATTTGATAGCTTTTTACTATTCATTTTATACCCAATTTTGATGATATTGCACTTTAAAGAAAGGTATTTTTCATGATTTCATGTAGGTACAATGATTTTAGGCTTGTGAAGCAAAATGAAGTGAAAAGGAGCAAATTTAGAGCAAAAAAGGACAAAAGTACATTTTACTGAACTAGTGCCGAATGGCGCTGTCACCAGTGCCGAACATCACCCGTTTCTAGAGAGTTACAACATTTTGGCAGAATAATGCACCGAACGACACTCCTACCAGCGCCGGACAACGCCCTCTCCGGAATTTAAACTAGATTCAATGTATTTGGTTGGATTTTGAAAGGTTGCTTGAGGAAACTCTTGGGAATTCAGTTTTGGCTGAATTTAAACACTTTTGGAGCCAAATTTCAAAGGGGGAAGAAAGGAAGAGAAGAGTTTAGAGTTTAAAGAGAGTTTTTTTCCATTTTGTGTAGGAAGTTAGGTTTTGTATTTTCTCTTCTAAGGAGTGTGAGATGAGAGGGAAAGTGAGAGATTTTTTCTTCCTTACTCATCTAAAGAGAGAATTGTGTGTTGTTGTGAAGAAAGAAGAGGAGTCAAAGGAATTCCTTGAGATTCACTTGGGGAAGAGTTTGAGATAAGTTGTCTTTACTTTACTCTGTTTGCATGACATTGTTTTTATATATATAATCCATGTTTTGTGATCTTTTCCTCATGAGTATTGAGTAGATTTATTTGTCTTTCTTCTTTTCATGTGATGTGTTGATGTTGTGAAATGGAAATGATGTGCCGATTTATTATGAAAAATTTGTGATGACCTTTTCACTTAGAACTTCATTTACTTTTTAATCTGGCTAATTAAATTGTTAAAACTTGTTGGGAAACATATGTTCCGAAAGGATTATGAGTTCCACAACAAAAGGAAAGGTCACATTCAATGTCCATGAATGAGAGATGTAGTTCATGGGGATTGAGTGCAAATAAATAGGAAAATATACTTTGATGGGCGTAGAATTGGAGATTTTAGAGTGATAGGCTAAAATCCTAAATTTGGTCCTAATGTTTAGAAACTCAAGCAAGAGTTAGCCTTCAGGTGAAGGGAGGTGGGAGCTCTGGAGAGAGAGCCAGTATCCTCCCAGCCTAACTACGGATTTGGGGACATAACTTAGGATTAGCCAATGTTCTTTATACGCTAGAATATTGGTAAAGAATATGAATGCTCCAATTTGGCACAATACATTTGCATCACTGATCTATGTCACAATAATCATCACATTATGATTGGAAAGGAGGAAGACTCTTTCTTACAACTGTACTTTTTTATAAATTTAATCTTGTGTTAGTTTAACTTGCAAGAGTTTAGAACATGCTTGGTAGAAATAGTAACATAATCTATTTAGCTTTACTTTAAGAATTAAACCACTTGCAATTGTGCTGTGATTCAATAAGTGATTTCTATGCTAAACCATAAAATTAAAGTCTCCCTGTGGGATTGATATTCTAGGACTCCACTAGAGCCCAATATTACTTGAGCAATATTTATACTTGCGTTAATTATGTGACTCATTATCATCTAAATCAATATATATATATTTAAATCTGAGTTCATTAATTTTTGTGAATTAAAAAAGTCACACCATGATTCTTCCTTGGAAACCCATGGACCTGATTTTAAACAATGATTACATTGAAAATGGAGAAAGAAATGATCAAAATATTTCTATGGATCAATCATCTCAAAATTATTCATATTTAAGACCTCGATTTCCAGATAGTTCACATGTTATTTTGAAAAGGATAAAGAAGTTAAAGAAAAATATGAGTAATATTTTGAATGCAATTAGCCACATTTCTGATCTGTTCGACCATTTAGATTGGCAAATTAAAGAGTAATTCAATCAAACTGGGTGTATATAAGAGGCTACAGTGTGATGTATAAGAAAATGTTTGGATCGAAGATGATTCAACAGAAGAATTTCCTCACCATCATTTCTATAACTTATATGTGCACCACCAATCTATGAGAGATTATAGAAGATGATAGTATTGAAGATGAAGATGTGTAGCAACTCTGAAGTACAAAATTTTGAATTATATGAGCTTATCTGTGTTTGGTTATGCTGGATTTCTTTAATTTTCGATTTCAGACTTTATGTGTTTTCTATTGGTGTTTGAATTTTTTTTAGTCTTCGGTGTTAGAATGTTGTTGGTGTGATTTTGACACTATGTATTATGTTGTGGTTTGAATATACTGGTTTGTACTTGTTTGGATTCTTATATAAATGTGAAGTTGTGTTTTTTGTGAAAATTAATTGTTAGAAAATTACTTAATTATAAAAATTAAAGTGAATTTAGGCTAATTAGAAGTTGGAGTGCTTTGATGTACAATGTCTTTTACAAAAGAAAATTGAATATGAAAGTTTTGAGCATTGTCGCCAAATCTGGTGCCAACGGTGCTAGTTTACCAAAAACTGCCTAGATTTCTTAAAACCCACAAGGTTGATAATGGAACTCCATTTTTTCTGCTTGGTTAATCTCTTACATTGCGAGTAAGGGTGAGGGACTACTTAGGGCTTCCTAATACTTGGATTTGAAGTAATTTCGAGGCTTGAAAATCTTAGATTTCATCTTCTCTTGGTAAGAGATTCACTTTAACATAGAAATTTTTTATTTTCACCATGGATTTCTCCTCCATTATGGGAAAACTAAAATTCGAAGAATTTGGAAGAAATTTAGTGAGAATCTATGAAGTGAAGTTTTCATAGCAAAGATCTTGATTTTATGGTTCACTGCATCATTATTGCAAATTTATGTAGAATTATTTTGATTTTTTTTAAGAACTCTTATGGTTCCTAAAATGAAGAAAGGGAAGGGAAGAGAAAATTTTGATGAAAAACATTTGTGAATCTAAAAGCCCAATATCATTTCAACACTCAAATACATTCGAAGAAACTGGTTCAAGAGCATGCATTTTATAATTCGGGAGGTTCTATAGAAGGATTGATTATAGCGAGGCATTGGGAAACCATCTACTACTTCATAGCTATAGAAGTTATTCCCATTGTTCACGAGTTCTAAGCCAACCTCCAAGAAACTTCGGATGACCAAGTATTTGTGCGTGATAAGAATGTCAATTTTACTCATGAAAGAATCAATGCATTATATCAATTAAGGAATGAATTTCATTGTGAATATCTTGCATTTTCAGCATCAGATTTGTCTCTGTATGATGTTATTGCATTTTTAACTGATGGGAGAGGAGTTTGGAAAATAAAGAATAATCGTAAGGTAAACTTCCCTGCTTTAATGTTAAATGCACGATCCAAAGCATGACATTATTTTATTTATGCAAGACTTCTACCTTCTAATCATGTTAGTGAAGTGACTAATGATAGAGCCCTACTGAATATTTGTATTCAATAAATGAAGAGTATAGACATTAGCTCTCTTATTCATCGGAATGCCCACATTATTTCTAACGGTGGGACTACTGAAGGTTTAGGGTACCCTGCATCGATTTTCACATTATGTGACCAATCAGGAGTAAATTATGATAAATAAGAAGAATTATTACAGCCCCTTTAACCTATCAGTAAGCCCAATATTCACACATATAAGAAGCACGTTGGATGGAGAACTAGAGGTGGAAGTAGTGATATTCCTTCTACATTAGCTTCTATACCTTCCTAATCTAGTGCCTATTCCATACAGAATGTCATGGAGAAATTGTTTATACAATGAGGAGATATTGTGACTTTACAAAACCAAGTCAAAGGTATAAAGGATCATATGCACTATAATGATGATTGTTGTTAGAGGCGAGTGGAGTTTGATATTTCATATCATGAAGCTATGACAAAATATTTGAAGGGTGATCATATAGTGGAATTTCCTACTTGACCTAGCTTTGATCCTTATGGACATGAAGATGTTGAAGGGTATGATGAATAAGATTATAATGAGGAAGAGGATGATGATTAGATTTATGTTATTTCTATTGTCATTTGTTTATTTTTATGCCTGTTAACTAATTGAACTATTAAATTTTATGTAGTTTAAACTGTGTTATGAAACATGTTGTTTTAAGATTTGGATTTGTTGTTTGTTGTATTTTCTTTTTAAAATTTTCTGCTTATGTTTAGAACTCTCCTTTACTTAGCAAATCATTTTGATATATCATGTTTTGTGAGGCTTAATATGCTGTTATACACCTGTTTTCTTTTGTACATGCAAAATTCAAAGACCCAAAATAGAAGATTAGTCTTATTAAATGCATTTAATGTTATCTTTCTACCCATATTTCTGTACCAAATGTTTTACATATACTAAAAATTTTAAGTTTCGGAGAAAAAAATTTTTTCTTAAAAAGTGACTAAACTTTATTTGTCCTCAATTAGCAATATTTTTAAAATTAATTTAACATGACTTTTGGTATTAGAGGTTAACTTTAGACAACTATATATATATTTTTAAAATATCATAGTAGACTTAAGTAAAAGTCTTTAATAATAAGGGTTAACTCTAGAGCTGAGATATTTAGTATGAAAGTATAAGACTATGCTTTTTCTATTTAAAGTAAAGGAAATTGTATTATTGAAATATTAAGATTCTTGGAGTTACACATGAAAAGAAATAATTGATACTTTATGAAAAATCTTCTTCAAAGCTAATATGAATTTATAAAGTAAAGGAATGTGAGAAGTTTTTAACTTTAAGAAGAGGATAGTGAAGTTCAAAATTGTTAAAGGGCTATCCAGATATAGTAATCCTTACATGAGAAAGAAAAGAGAAAAGATTGAAAATGACCCTAAAAGAAAGGAAAATCTAAATCAAAAGAAAAAGAAAGCAAAAGAAATAAGAATAAAGAAAAGAAAAATATGTGAGGAGAAACTTAAGGAGGCGCCTAATAAAAAATTGGCTTCACTTGAATCATCTTGAGGAAAAAGATTTAATTACATTCCTAAACTTGTATTTTATTAGCATCCTTACTAATAGAGTTCTCATGAAATTCTTTTTCATATGAATCTTCTAAGCGTCTTTAATATGGCAAATTACAATTCTTCTTGAAATGAATAGAAAATCAGAAATCTAAAATTTGTTTACTATATATTTTTATAGTTTTAGTTTTAACCTAAGTTATTGAAAATTTTTCTTAAGTTGCACTATTATATTTATAAAGCAAAAATTATAGTAATCTTTAAGTAAAACTCACTACCATGAGTCATACTTTTTATATAGTAAAAGAGTTACTTGAGGATAAATAACAGTTAAGTTTGGGGGATTTTGATACACTTAAAAATATTTAATTTTATATATACATATAATGCATATATTTAGTGATATTTCACTTTAAAGAAATGTATTTTCATGTTTTGTTGCTGGTATACTAAGTCTAGGCATTTGAAGCTAAGTTGGAGTCGAAAAGTGGCATTTTTCAAAATTTCACTGGTGCTAATGGCGCCAGAATCCGGAAAGCGACGCCATAATTCTGCGAACTGGCGCCTATGGCACTAGAAATAGTTATTCTTCCATATGCATTAAATTTGGATGAATTTTGAAGGTGTGCTTAAGACAACCCTTGGAAATTCATCCCTACATTGTAAAATAGAGATTTATGTCAAAAAAGGGGTTTGTTGCATGTGTTAAGGGAGAAAAAGTTTTTGTTTTTTGTGTTAGTGTGTGTTGGAGAGTGATTTTCTCTAAGAGTTGTAAGAGAAAGAAAGTGAGAGATTTCTTCTTCATTACCTTTCTAAAAGAGAATTAAGTGTTATTGTAAAGAGATAAGTGCTTCAAATGAACTTCAAGGGATTTACTTGGGGAGAAGATTAAGATAAGTTATGTTTATTTTCTTTTTATTATTGTATAAATTTGTTTTCAAATATAAAATCCATGTTTTGTTGTATCTTTCTCATGAATTATGAGTATTTTATGTTGTTCTTCTCCCTACAATTAGATATATTCAAGTGAAGAATCAAAATTATTTTGCGATATTTTAAATTTCATAATTGTGATGATTCAAACTTTGAACTTCATTTATTTATCGATTTGGCCAATTGATTTATTAAAATTTGTTGTGAAAAATACGACCTGAGAAGGCTATGCTTTCCAAAACTAAGTAAAAAGCACATTTAATTTCATGGATGAGAATGTAGTCCATGGGGTTGAGTGCAAATAAATAGATACTTTTTTGGGCATTGAATTGAAGATTTTAGGGTGACAAACTAAAATTCCCAATTTGGTCCAGGTGTTTGGAAACTAAAGCGAGATGTTAGCCCTCAAGCTAGGGTGACAAACTAAAATCTTCTCAACCTAACCACCGATTTAGGGACCAAACTCTAGATTAGCCAATGTACTTTTTTACTCGTAAAGAGTTGAAAGAATTGGAATGCTTCTATTTGACATAATACAATTTACAACAATTTGAATCATTCACTGGCTATAACCTCATTGTAAAGGGTAAGGATACTTTCTTAAATTTGAACTCTTCATCATAAAACTTAGTTTAATCATAAGAATTCTAATATTGAAGTTTAAAGATTAGCGTAGTAAACCTAGTTCCCTTAACTACTATTAAAAAAAATTCATCATGTTTACTAAATTTATTTTTTTATTATTTCAATATTTTGTCCTTGCGTTAATGTCATAGATTTTTCCACCTCCCTGTGGGATCGATACTTAAGAATCCATTAGAGCCCTTTTATTACTTGTGTGATACATATACTTGCGTTTACATCCTAGTGACTATTTAAAATTGAAATTACACATTAATTTACTAGGAGTGACAGCTTTAAAGATTTTGAAAAGATAAAACTGATTATAAAAAATTAATATTTGTTGTGATTGTTATGCATATTTAATAATTTAGCTGCCTGAACTGCCCTCCGTGCACTTTGTGTAAGCTTTAATATTGCAAGATTTTAATATCACTACTAAAAGGGTTGAATCTCTAGCAATGATACCAAAAACTTGATCATAATTATAAATTTGATAAAGAAGTGTATAATATATTCAATAATCACAGAGTTACTCTTATCAACACAAGTATATGTATCGCTCAAGTAACACAGGGCTCTAGTGGAGTCATGGATATCGATACCACAGGGAATATTTCAGAGGCTACTGACTAGGATTTTAGAAACCAATACAAAATCACAACTTTGTAGTTCAAATTGCCTATTTTTCACTAATATGAAATTGAAAATAAGATGGAATTTTAATAAACTAATTCTACTAACAATAACTAATTTACTAATAAAGTGAGGTTTAATATATAAGCAAGCATCCTTCTTCTTGTTAAGAAATTTATGTGAATGGATAAATTGAATTAGTTTAAACTGTGTTGTGGCAAATAAGAGTATACCTATTCTTTACCCTTTGGTCAAGGCATAAAGAACATTGACTAATCCTATATCTGGTTACTGAATCTGCAACTAGGCTGGGAGGATACTGGCTCTCACTTTGGAGATCCCACATTCCCCTCGCCTGAGGGCTAACATCTACACTTCAACACCCAAATGATAGGACCGAATTGAGGATTTTAGTCTGTCACTCTAAAATCTCTAATTCTACGCCTGATAAATAATATTTCCATATTTATTTAGACCCTACTTTCAAGGACTTTGACGTCCTTGAATCTTGGATGTAATCTTTACTTTAGTTGTTAAAATCAACATATTTTAACAAATTAATTGGCCAAATTGAAAGTAAATTAAGATTGAAGTGAAAAGATTATCACAACTTCTTTAACATTCTCTTGGCACAACTAATTCAAATCACCATTTCACAAAATCTCAAAACAAGGAGAAAGACAGAGAAACTACTCAGATCTCATGGAGAAGATACAACAAAACTTGGATTTCATATATAAAAGCAAATTTATACCAAATAAAATAAGTAAATACAACTTATCTTGAATTCCTCCCCAAGCAAACTCCTTGAAGTTCCTCTGAATCTCTTCCTTTCTTTACAACACGCAAAATTCTCTTTCGAAGCGGCAAGGAGGAAGAAATCTCTCACTTTCCTTTCACTTTTACAATCTCTTAAGGAATTCCTCACAATTAACACTAAATTAACTTACTATCCATAACTCTTACGACAACCAAGCCACTAAAGGACACTCACAGACACTCTGTATACTCTTGGACACCCTGGATACTTCTGGACACCACAAATACTCCTGGACTCCACCATTTTTGGCCTCACATTGTTTCTTTTAAAGTAGTTGAAGAGTTTCCAAGAGTTGCCCAAGCATCCCTTCAAAAATCTTCCACATTCAATGCACCTCGTGAGAGAACCGACATACTCGCCGTCGGTGGCCTCGATCTCGCCATTGGCGGCCTTCTAGATTACTAAGTTTTGGACCTTATCTGTTAAGGCTCGCTGTCGGCGGCCTTGATCTTCCCTTCGGTGACCTTCTTTGTAATTTATTTTCTGAAATCTTGGGAAAAATCCACCGTCGGCTCCATCGATCTCGTCGTCGGAGCCCTAAGTCAAATCTTCAAATTTTAGTCCTTTTTGCTCCAAATTCGCTTCTTTTTGCATCTTTTTTCTCCAACGTCCATAAATCAACATACCTGCAACAAAACATCAAAAAATACCTTTATTTAAAGTGCAACATCATCAAAATTAATATAAAATAGGCATGAAAAATTCAACATATTTTCAGTTAGTCAAAATCCCTCAAACTTAACTATTACTTGTCCTCAAGTAATTTTTAGTACTAATTAAAAGTTATGATTCATTGTGGTAAAGTTTTAATTCAGAAATACTATAATTTTGATTTAAATAAATATCATAGTAAGATTTCTTAGAAAGATTTTCAAGTAATTAGATTAACTCTGTAGATGTAAGGCTATCTAGTCATCAAGTCTAAGAGTTCTAGTCTTCTATTCATTTCAAGAATGACTATATGTTGCAATACTAATTCACTTAGAATATTCAGATGATAGGAAATTCATGAGGACACTACTAGTAAAGAAACTAGTCCATAAAGATAAGTTCAGAAATGTATTTAGTTTTCCCTTTAGGTTAATCCAAGTGAAGACAATTTTTGATAAGGCATTTCCACAATCTTCTCCTCACTTACTTTTTCTTTTCTTTTCATTTGGATTGCTTTTCAATCCTATATATACATTTTTCTTTTCTTTTTAGGGATTGTTTTTTAATTCTTTCTTTTTCTTTTTCAAGTGAGGATTACTATATCTGGATAGCCTGTTAATAATTTTGAACTTCACTCTTCTTTTCCTAAATTTGAAACTCAAAGCATTCCTTTACCTTATATGTAATTCATAGTCTTTACATCATTGAGCCCCAATCTTATCTTTCTCAACTAAATTTCTAAGATTCTTAATATTTCAAAATATAGTTTTCTTTACTTTAAATAGTTAACTATAGTCTTATCCCCTTATACTAAATATCTTAACCTACAAAATTAATTTTCATTACAAAAAATATTTCTTTGAATCTTCCACAATATTTAAATAAAATATAAATATAGTTAACTGAATTAAATTTTATCACAAAAATCATATTTATAAACTTTGAAAATATTTTAATTGAGAACAGATAACAGTTAATATTTTTCTCCCCCTCCCCCAAACTTAAAATTTTCAATATATAGAAATAATACAGGTGGAAAGAAAAATTTTAAATGTAAATCGTTCCTTTGCACTTTAGGCATTTTTCTTCTTAAAATTTTTAACTTCAACTGGCCTATAATATTAGGAACTTTTCTACACATATAACAGATTAGGGAAATTGCTAGGGTAATGAAATTTTGAAATAAGTATATAAATTAAACATTTAACAACCAAAATTGATTACACTACACAGTAAAATACCAAATAGAATTTGCATTTCACAACACAATAACAAACAGTCTATTATTTTATCTTAGAGTCCATAATTACAATTATATTCTACGCATCACAATCCATCCAGAAATGAAATACAAACTACAAACAAAATACAAATCTCAGAAAATAATACAATATACAAAATACAAATAATAGAATAAAAATATTACAACAAAACACACACATACATCACATCACAATCATCAAATTTATGATCAGACATCAAAATTCCATACTAGGTCTTCATTTCCCTGGTCAACAGGTGGATTGGGCTGATGACGAGTATATTAGGGGCATTCAGGAAAAGTAACATCTGGCTCACCTCTATAGTGTCTGGCCTGAGCATCGTAATAGGCAATCTCAAAATCAGAATGCCGCTGAAGATACTCACTATCATGATCGTGTCTCCACTCTAATCCTTCAATCCTCTGATCTATTCTCTCAAGTCTTTCATCTAACTTTTCAAAACTCTTCCACTGCAGGGTCATCTCATTCATCAAATCATAAAGGGTAGGGGTGCTAGAGGCAGGAGGGTTATAACTAGTAGAGGGGATATCTCTACTAGTAGAAAGTGCTTTACTCCTACTCCCAAATCTCCATTCTTCATGGGATTCATATGTCTTCAAATTAGCTTTACTAATGGGTTTCATAGGGTAAACCCATTATTCATCATCTCTAGCTTCCACTCCAGATAATTGACAAAGTGCATAAATGAGGCTAGGATGTCCTAGTCCTCCACTTGATTCACTCTTTGTCGTGGCCAAAATATTCTTATAAATTATATTCCCCACATTTATACTTCTATTGTTATGAATACAAAAATTCAGAACTACTCTATCTCTCGACACTTCACTATGGTGGTAGGTAGGTAGCAGAGTAGAACAAATGAAATAATGCCATGCTTTAGCAGTGACATTCATCATGGAAATGAAATTTTTAGTGTTTTGAGGTTAGGGATGATGAATAGTGGCATTTGACTGGTCAAAATTGCAGTTAAAAGGTAATTATTCAGATCTCGCCGTCAGTGGATTCGTTGGTGTTGTCGGAAAGCTCTATTGATTTAAATATCAGAAGTCTCACGAAAAACACGCCGTCGGCGGCCTCGTGTCATCGACGAGATTCTTAAATTTTGATCATTTTCTAAAGTTTTGTGATTTCGATCAATTTCAAGCCTCATCGACATCCGTTCGATCATTTTAAACATAAATTTCAGTGAATAAGTGATGTATTAACACAAATAAACATTCACAACACAAAAACATCACAATTATATATAAAATACAAGGTTTACAATACACATTACACAACTCACATAAGTTAGGTATTTTCTCAACCTCAATTCATCAATTCAGCATCACAATCCAAGCCACAACACTCTAAACACTGAAAACAAACATTTCGATCATAATCTCAACTATACTGAGATCAAAAAGCAATCTTTGAAAGCAAACAAACAAATAAATTAAAATCAAGTCCAAACATAAAGAAATATACATAGTAAAGCAGGTCTACTACTCCTCCGTTTCTGTGCTTGTATCTCCTCTGATATCACCCATGCTTGAACATGAACGAACAGGTTATAGAAGGGTCAGTAAGGGAATTCTTCAGTAGAGTCTTATTCTATCCATCCCATCTTTCTCATTAAGTGTATCAAACTTCCTTCGAAATGTCCAGAGTGATCAAAGTGCTCTTTCATCCTCCAATCAATGTGATTAAAGAAATCAGAGATATTGTTAATTGCATTCATCACATTTTATTCCTCTTTCTCTAATTTCTTAATTCTGTGTAAGCTCACCAATGTCTTGTTTGATACTAGAGGTTGAATTGGTATTGAGTTCTGTGATGATTGATCCATATTAATGCCCATATCATTCTCATCTTCAGTTGCTGGAAGCATTTTTCTTGGGTCTAATGGCTTCTAAGGTAGAAGTACCTTTTCCCAAATCTCGTATGAAACTTGGAACAGACTCTAAAGTGAGAAAATTGTAGAAGGATTTCCAAGCCCATGAGTTTATCCTTGAACAATTAGGCCCAAAACAGACTTCACAATTATCGATCCAATGTCAATTGGAAGTCTCATTTGAATACAATAATTCAAAATAGCACTTTGTTTAGTAACTTTACCGATCCTCATCGTCGGTAATAACTTTGTAGAAATGAAGAAATGCCACTGTTTTAACATGGGATTTAGAAGTGTAGCAGAAAAACTAACATACCCGTTATCTCTTACTTCCCAGTCTTCAATCTCGTCTGTTAAATATTGGTAGATCTCATTCATCAGATTTCTTATCGGGACGAAGTTGGAATAATGGCAGACAAGAACGATCTCGTTCATATATAATTCATTAATTTGTGCAGGGGCAAAAGTTATCCACCTACCTCGCACATAGACTCTTCCCTAGTTGATTCCATGCAAATTAGTGTAAAACTCCTTCACCACAGGAACACCTACTGCGGTAGTAGTGTAGCAAAATATTTCCCATCGTCGCTGCATGATCATCTCTTCAATCACTATTGAAAGATTGTTTAATCCTCGATTCACAAAGCCTCTTTCTTTGATTAGTCTCCTCTTTGACAGCACCTTGTTAAAGAGTAGTTGTGCCTCGACACTGACGAACTTTCTCTGGTTGTACACTTGAAATCAAGGGTAATCTGTGGAACTGGAAGCCATTAGGGATGCGTTCGGTGGAGTTTCAATTCATTTTTGGGTAATAGAGAGTTTAGGAACTACCTCTGGATGTTTATAAGGGAAACATTCCGCCAAAAATTGCCAAAAACTGCCAATTCAAACTCCTGAAACCATCCACTTGCCGATCTCACCGTCGGCATCCTCGATGGTGCCATCGGCGGGATTTGTGCAGTTAAATGTCAGGGCTCTCGAGAAAAACTCGTTGTTGACGACATTTAGTGTGCCGTCGCCGCCCAAGGCAAAATTTGCCAGAAAACACTGTGGTCCAAATGCATTCCAAATTTTCTCCATGGATAAAAATTTCATGATGATCAAAGGGTCAATACGAGAAGTAAAATTCAATACTACCACAAACTAATGATAAATTCAAATAAATACTCAACAAATACAAATAACTATAGGATGCCTCCCATAAAGCGCTTGGTTTAACGTCGTCAGCCCAACCTATTCAGGTGTTATTCAAGTTGACTAAGCATTAAATCAAAATATGGTTTTAATTTGTGTCCATTTACTTTAAATCTATTCCAGTCTTTGGATCTTCAATTTCAACAGTTCTATAAGAATAAACTTGAGTCACAGTAAAGGGTCCTAACCAACGAGATTTCAGTTTCCCAGGAGATAACTTCAGCCTTGTATTGTAAAGCAAAACTTCTTGTCCTGGTTCAAAGTTCTTCTGGTTAATCTTCTGATCATGCCTTAAATTCAGTTTTTCCTTATAAATTATGTCGTCATCATAAGATTCATTTCTTAATTCTCCCAATTCATTCATTTGTAATAATCTCTTCTCACCAGCATTTTTCAAATTATAATTGAATTCTTTAATTACCCAATATGTTTTATGCTCCAATTCTACTATTAAGTGGCGTGTCTTTCCAAAAATGAGTTTGTAAGGAGTCATTCCAATAGGAGTTTTATAAGCAGTCCTGTATGCCCATAATGCAGTATCTAGTCTCGTAGATCAATCTAATATACTAGGGTTTACAGTCTTTTCTAAAATTAGTTTAATCTCTTGATTAGAAACTTCATCTAATCCACTGATCTGAGGATGATAAGCAATAGAGATTTTATGAATAATATTACACTTTTCTGCCAATCTCTAAATATATTTATTCCTAAAATGGGATCCTCTGTTAGTGATAATCAGTCTCGACATTCCGTATATTGTGAAAATGTTTTTCATTAAGAATCTTGAAACACTTTAGCAGCACAATGAGGTAAAGCTCGTGCTTTAATCCACTTTGATACATAATCAACTGCAATCAATATATATAATTTTCCAAATGAAGGAATAAATGGTCCCATTAAATCTAATCCCCAAACATCAAAAATCTCAACTTCTAACATGAAATTCAGAGGCATTTCATTTCTTCTAGAAATATTACCTAATCGTTGGCATCTATCACAAGTTTTGATATATCTGTAAACAACTCTAAGGAGAGTAGGCCAATAAAATCCAGCTTGCAAAATTTTATGTGCAGTTTTGTCAGTCCCAAAATGTCCTCCAAATTCATAATTATGACATTTTTGAATAATCAGTTGAGTTTCTTCATAAGACACACATCTCCTAATAATAAGATCATTGCATTGCTTATATAAATATGGTTCATCCCAAAAATATGCTTTTGCATCATGAATGAATTTTTTTTGTTGCTGCAGTGTTAGCATAGGTGGCAAAATATCACTTACTATATAGTTAACTATATCAGCATACCAAGGTATTTTCCACTCATTAATATTATAAAGTTGTTCACCAGGGAAACTGTCTGTAATTTCAATTTCGGTGTTAAAAAATTCATGATATTCTAATCTTGACAAATGATCAGCAATTTGATTATCAGTTCCATTTCTATCAATTACCACAAAATTTAGTTCTTGCATCAAAAGTATCCATCTGATTATTCTTGGTTTGGTATCCTTCTTTATCATCAGATATTCAATAGGAGAATGATCAGTATGCACAATACATTTAGTCCCAATTAAATAAGATCTGAATTTGTCAAAAGCATACACAATAACTAGTAAGTTTTTTCAGTAACAGTATAGTTAATTTGAGCATCGTTAAGAGTTCTACTAGCGTAGTATATAACTTTAAAAATGTTATCATATCTTTGTCCAAGAACAGCTCCAATAACATAATCACTAGCATTGCACATTAATTCGAATAGTTTCTCCTAGTCAGGTGAAACTATTATAGGTGTTGTGATTAGTTTATCCTTTAATAACTTAAAGGCATTCAAACAGTCTTCAATAAATTCAAATTTCTTGTCATTTTCTAAAAGTTGGCATAAAGGTTTGATAATTTTTGAAAAATCTTTAATATAACGCCTATAAAAACTAGCATGTCCAAGAAAACTTCTTACCCCTCTCACTGTAGTAGGAGGTGGTAGTTTAGCTATAACTTGAATTTTTGTAGGGTCTACTTCCATGCCATTTTCCAAAATTTTTTGCCCTAATACAATTCGTCCAAATGAACCATAAATTGACATTTCTCCCAAGTTAGAACTAAATTAGTTCTTTCACATAGCTCCAAAACTTTTTTAAGATGATTTAAGCATGTGTTAAATGATGTTCCAAATACAGAGAAATAGTCCATAAATACTTCTATTCCATCATTAATTAACTTACTAATTATAGACATCATACATCTCTAGAATGTTGCAGGTGCATTACATAATCCGAAAGGCATTCTTCGAAAAGCAAAAGTTCCATAAGGACTAGTATATGTAGTTTTCTCTTGACCCTCAGGAGAAATAGGAATTTGATGGTAACTGGTATATCCATCCAAAAAGCATTATTACTTGTGTCCAGCAAGTCTATCCCACATTTGCTCTAGAAATGTAAGAGGAAAATGATCTTTTCTAGTGGCAACATTTAATTTTCTATAATCAATACAAATATGCCACCCAATAAATTTCCTGATAGGTGTTAATTCATTATTCTCATTTGCTTCAACAGTCACTCCTCCTTTCTTAGGAACATAATAAATTGGGCTTACCCAAGTACTATCCAAAATAGGATATATAATTCCAGCATCTAACCATTTTAAAATCTATTTTTTAACTTCTTCTTTCATAATAGGGTTTAGTCTCCTTTGTGGATCAATTCTTGGTTTATGATCATCGTTCAATAAAATTCTGTGCATACAAATAGAAGGACTAATTACCTTTATATCAGTCAGAGTTAAACTAAAAGCTCTTTTGTACTTTTTTAAGATATCCATTAATTTTTGTTCTTGAATTTCATTTACGTCCAAGGATAAAATTACTGGTAATGTTGACAACTCTCCTAAAATGCATATTTTAGATGATTTGGAAGAGTCTTCAATTCAAGTTCAAGGGGTTTCACAATAGATGAAATTAAGATTTTGTTCTCTAGTGCTATTGAATCGAGCATTTCAAATTGTTCCTGAATATAATCAGCTTCTTTGTTATCAATTTCATCATATTTATCTTTTTCCATATCTTCATTTTCTTTAAATTTTTCCTTAAAATATTCTTTTCTCAAATAATCACATATATCGATTCTAAAACATTCAAATTTTTTTCCTATTGAAGGATATTTCATTGACTTTGAGATGTTAATGGTCACTTCCTTATCATTTACTCTCATAGTCATCTCTCCTTTTTGAACATCAATCATGGCTCTTCCTGTAGCTAGGAATGGGCTTCCTAAAATGATAGGTATTTCCTTGTCTTCTTCCATATCTAAAATGATAAAGTCTACAAGAAAGATAAATTTATCTATCTTAACCAGAACATCTTCTATAACACCTTTAAGATGTGTAATAGATCAATCAGCTAACTGTAGAGTTACAGAAAATGGTTCAATCTCTCCTATTCCTAATCTTTTAAAAGTTGATAGAAACATTAGATTTATGCTAGCTCCCAAATCACATAATGCTCGTCCATAAAATTTTTCACCAATAGCACACGGGATAGTTAAACTATCAGGATCTTTATGTTTTTCAGGAAGCTTTTTTTGAATTATAGCACTACTCTCTTCATTGAGTGCAACAGTCTCATGATCTAGTAACTTCCTTTTTTGTTGAGTATATCCTTCATAAATTTAACATAATCAGACATTTGTTCCAAAGCTTCAACAAAAGGAATATTTATTGATAATTTTTTTAAAATGTTTAAGAATTTAGTAAATCTTTTTCCTTTGTATTGTTGATTCAGTCTTTAAGGAAATGGTGGTGGTGGTCTTTCAACAGTAATTTTCATAGGTTTCGGAGGATAATCAGGATATAAACTTTCATTTTTCTCCTTCAGTTTCCACTTTTTCCTTTTCAACTATAGTTTCTTTCTGGCCCCTTGTTTCCAACTCTTTTCCACTTCTTAATTGGATAGCCTTGATCTGTTCTTTTCTTTGATCCTTAGGATTTACTTCAACATTGCTAGGTAAAGTTCCAATAGGTCTATTGCTCAGTGCAGTAGCAATATGCCCTAATTGGTTTTCTATATTTTTAGTAGCATCTCCGTGATTTTGTAATTGATTTCCCATATTCAAAGCTAGTCTCCATAGACAGCTTTTTCTCCTTGAATTGTGAATTATTATAAAAACCTGGTATTAGAAGGTCTATAATTGGGATTACCTTGATTGTTTACATTTCCTAAGAGGTTTACAGGATTGTTCCCCCACTAAGAATTAACAGGATTAGCATTACCTTGGTTATTCCAATTAAAGTTTGGATGATCCTTCCAACCTAGATTATAGTAGTTTGAATATGGGTTATTTTGTCCATTATTTATCAAATTTAAAGTTTCATATGAAGATTGAGCATCTACAATTTGCCCCAATGAATTTTCTTCTAACATTGGATGTGTTTGAGAACAATTCATTTTGTATTGGTCTATTTTCTTTGAAAGAGCAGCAATTTGAGAAACTATCATAGTTAAAGCGCCTGAATCATGAATACTGATTACTTTCTTAGGATTTACCCTTTCAACGGGCCATTGAAAATTATTGGCAACCATTTCTTTGATTAAAGCTAAGCTTCATCAAAAGGTTTAGACATTAGTGATCCACCAGCAGCAGCATCAATGATGGATCTAAGAGATCCTATTAATCTATTATAAAAAATTTGAGTAATTAACTAATCTGGTAAAGCATGATGTAGACATCTCCTAAGAAGATCTTTAAATATTTCCCAAGATTTGTATATCGATTCTCCCTCATACTGACTGAAAGATGTGATATCGTTTCTAAGCTTAACAGTCTTAGATGGTGGAAAATACTTCGATAAGAATTTTTGTGAAAGTTCCCCCCAAGTTCTAACAAATCCAGGTGCTAACAAATTTAACCAGGCCTTAGCCTTGTCCCTTAGTGAAAAAGGAAAAATTCTAAGTCTGACAGCATCATTAGATACTATGTCATATTTAAACGTAGCACAAAATTCTAGAAAACTTGCAAGATGTAATTTAGGATCTTCGTTAGAAGTTCCACTGAATTGATTGTTTTGTATCATTTGGATAATTGCAGGTTTAAGCTCAAATGAATTAGCAGCTACATCAGGATTTTGGATAGTTAAGTGAATTTCATCAAATATAGGGTTAGCGTAATCTCTTAGTGGTCAAGATTGATGTTCATTTTCTATTCCTTGATTGTTTAAGTTGTTTTCCATTGTGTTAGGATTTCTAGGTTCTTTTCTCAGTTTTCTAATTTTCCTAATAGTGCGTTCTAATTCTGAGTCGTAAGGTATAAGATTTTCAGGTCCAAATTTACACATACAATCGAAATCAGTACACAGAAAAATAGTTGACTAATTATGAAAATAAGTTGCAACTCTATTAAAAAGTTTTCTAATTTTCCAAAATTGTCCATTACTCTAATTTTGTTATACTCCCAGGCAACGGCGCCAAAAACTTGAACCGCCCTCTCGCACTTTGTGTAAGCTTTAATATTGCAAGATTTTAATATCACTACTAAAAAGGGTTGAATCTCTAGCAATGATACCAAAAACTTGACCGCAATTATAAATTTGATAAAGAAGTGTATAATATATTCAATAATCGCAGAGTTAGTCTTATCAATGCAAGTATACGTATCGTTCAAGTAATACAGAGCTCTAGTGGAGTCCTGGATATCGATCCCACATAGAATATTTCAGAGGCTACGGACTAGGATTTTAGAAACCAATACAAATCACAACTTTGTAGTTCGAATTGCTTATTTGTCACTAATATTTAATCATAAATAAGATTGAATTTTAATAAAATAATTCTACTAACAATTAACTAATTTACTAATAAAGTGAGGTTCAATATATAAAAAAGCATCCTTCTCCTTGTTAAGAAATTTAAGTAAATGGATAAATTGAATTAGTTTAAAGCTGTTTTGTGCCAAATAGGAGCATACCTATTCTTTACCCTTTGGTCTAGGCATAAAGAACATTGACTAATCCTATGCTTGGTTACTGAGTCTGCGGCTAAGCTGGGAGGATACTGGCTCTCACTTCAAAGCTACCATGTTCCCACACCTGAGGGCTAACATCTACACTTTAGCACCTAAATGATATAACTGAATTGAGAATTTTAGTTTGTCACTCTAAAATCTTCAATTCTACGCCCGATAAATAATATTTTTCTATTTATTTGTACCCTACTTTCAAGGAATTTGACCTCCCTAAATCTTGGATTTAATCTTCACTTTAGTTGTTAAACTCAACATATTTAAACAAATCAATTGGCCAGATTGAAGTGAAAAGATTATCACAACTTCTTTAACATTCTCTTGGCACAACTAATTCAAATCACCATTTCACAAAATCTCAAAACAAGGAGAAAGACAGAGAAACTACTCAGATCTCATGGAGAAGATATGACAAAACTTAGATTTCATATATAAAAGCAAAGTTATACAAACTAAAATAAGTAAATACAACTTATCACGAATTCATCCCCAAGCAAACTCCTTGAAGTTCCTCTGAATCTCTTCCTTTCTTTACAGCACGCAGAATTCTCCTTCGAAGCGGCAAGGAGGAAGAAATCTCTCACTTTCCTTCCACTCTTATAATCTCTCAAAGAATTCCTCACAATTAACACTAAATTAACTTACTATCTATAACTCTTAGATTAACTAAGACACTAAAAGACACTCACGGACACTCTGGATACTCCTGGACACCCTGGATACTCCTGGACACCATGGATACTCCTAGACACCCTGGATACTCCTGGACACTGTGGATACTTTTGGACCCCACCATTTTCGGCCTCAAATTATTTCATTTAAAGTAGTTGAGGAGTTTCCAAAAGTTGCCCAAGCATCCCTTCAAAAATCATCCACATTCAATGCACCTCGTGAGAGAACCGACATACTCGCCATCGGCGGCCTCGATCTCGCTGCCATCGGCCTCTATCTCACTGTCAGCAGCCTTCTAGAATACTAAGTTTTGGAGTTTCTCTGTTAAGGCTCACTGTCGGTGGCCTCGATCTCACCATCGGCGACCTTCTTTGTAATTTATTTTCTGAACTCTAGGGAAAAATCCATCGTCGGTGCCGTCGATCTCATCGTCAGCGCCCAAGGGCAAATCTTCATATTTTGATCCTTTTTGCTCCAAATTCGCCTCTTTTTGCATCTTTTTGCTCCAATGTCCATAAATCAACATACCTGCGACAAAACATTAAAAATACCTTTCTTTAAAGTTTAATATCATCAAAATAAATATAAAATAGGCATGAAAAATTCAACATATTTTTAGTTGGTCACTACCCTGTGTGTTGTGGTGTTATAAAACCCTCGACAGCAAATGAAAAACCTACATCAATGCACGCCCCAAAGAGTTGTATAATGAATCTAGACATTCGAAATGTGAAGAGGTGTCTCTCTTGGAGTGAAGAGGTGTGTCTCTCAGAAAATGGAGGTGCTTGGCTTCTTCTTAAAAAGGGGGGATATTTTCTCTCATAGGGGGATGACTAGCAGGAGTTTTTAGGGGATGTTTAGAGAGTTTTGACATGAGTGTAGAGAAGAGATGAAGATGTAGATTTCTCCATTTTCTGGAGTAATTAGTGAGAAATTTTGAGAGATATGAGTAAGGAAGTATGAGCGTGTTGACCACATTTTTGTTATGGTCTTTCTTTTCTCTTAGTGCTTAGGATCTAGCAATACGACTTCCTTTTGACTATCGTAGAAGACTAAATATGGAACCCACCTATATAGAAATTCAAACTTTCTCTTAACTTCTTTTGAAACCTTGGATGGATGGTTGATGGGCCTCTGGCGTGTGCAGTTCTTCTGCTTGTTTTATGTTCATAAGTATGAGCACACACTAAAGGTTCTACACAAGTATACGTATCGTTCAAGTAATGCAGGGTTCTAGTGGAGCCCCGTTTATTGATCCCACAGGGAAGCAGGGAAAGAGGTCCTTAGTCAAATTCTATTATACAACTATCAGCCCTCAGTTTGGAAGGTCGATTTAAGTGGTATTTCTAACAAATACTTCTAAAGGTAAGTGGTATTTCTAACAAATACTCCTAAAGGTAAGAGGTAAGTTTAAAACAACCAGCAACTATTCTTAAATGAAAATAAGAATTCAAAAGATAACCCTTTCTGGATGAATTGGTTTGGAGGTTTTTGATATGTTTAAAACTATTATTCTTATGTAGCGAATTGAATAATGTTACAGAATGAAATGCATTAAATATTGTATGTGCCAAATAGGACAAATCCTATTCTTTAACCTCTTCTGAGTGCATAAAGAACATTGGCTAATCCAAGGTTTGGTCCCTAAATCTGTGGTTAGGCTGGGAGGATACTGGCTCTCACTCTAGTGCTCCCACTTCCCCCTCACCTGAGGGCTAACATCTCGCTTTAGTTTCCAAACACCAGGACCAAATTTGGGATTTTAGTCTTTCACTCTAAAATCTCCAATTCTATGCCTATACATCCCTATTTATTTACACCCAACCCCCATGAAATACATCACTCATTCATGGACATTGAATGTGGTTCCACTTTACACCGCCCTCTAGGTTGATAGTGCAATTACAATGAATTTTAACACTAACGAGCTCTTATTGTAATGTAAATGAAATGTAAGTAAAAACTAATCACATTTATAAATAAAACTTCTTTTAGCATGCATCCTAATATCCTAATCATGAATACTACCCATTGCAAAAGAAAAGTAAAATGAAAACAATAGCATAATTTTTGTATGTAATTATTTATAAAAAAGGAGTAAGAAAAACACATCACAAAGCACAAAGAAAACACAACAGAAAACTTTATTTCATCAAAGAAAATTCACTAGATAAGTGTACAAAATCATAAGATAATGAAGAACACAATACTTAGCTTTTTTTCCTGTTGATCCATGCAATGCTAGTAGATTCCTTTACAGATTCTCTCAAAATCCCCTCACCAATCTCTCTTAAAAGGTAGAAATTTGCATTTCTACACATTTTCTAAGATCTGTAAACATTCTCCATGTTTTTATACTCACACACACCACCTTTTCTGACATAAAATCATCTTAATATAGTGTAGGGACGAATTTTCCAAGAGTTACTTCAAGAAACCTTCCAAAAAGCGTCCAGTTTCAATATATATAGCCAATAACCATCCTTGGCATCGTCGACGCCATTTTTGGGCACTGTCGGAGCCCAAAATTGTTGTTCTTGGGATTCTGGCACCATCGGCGCCCTATTAGGTGCCATCGACACCACTCTGCGCAACTTTACCATTTACTCCATCTGGCTCCGTTTCGCCTCATTTCAGTTGCGTTGCGTTCCTAACATCGTCACCTACAAGATAAGCATAAAAATAACCTTTCTTTAAAGTGTAAGTTTATTCAAAAAAATGTAAGAAGTTTAAAATAGATTAAGCATAGAAAGACATATCGAAATGTGTCAGGTCAGAATTTACTTTCTTGGTCGTTTTTGCTCCAAATTGCACCGTTTTTACTTCTTTTTCACCAAAATTCTATTTCTTATACTTAAAACTAAGAACATTAAAAATAACTTCCTTTAAAGTGCAATATCATTAAAATTAAGCTTAAAATATATATGAAAAATCAAGTATTTTTTAGGTGTGTCAACTCACAAAACTTAATTGTTATGTGTCCTCAAGTAACACTATAACTTGTAGCAACCAAATATGTTAACTTGTGTTTGTAGGTTTCAATAGAGTTTCCTATAATTTCATCTCAAAAATAGGAATTCTGATTTTCTATTTAACTCAAAGTTATTGAAACTTGTCAAACTAAGAATTCATAGAATGTACAAAAACAGAATTTAAGCACTTTATCTATACCAATTTGATCAATACTTTATGAAATAAGAATAAGCTTAGGATAGTTTCTAAGTCTTTTCATTTAAAAAAATTCAAGTAAAACCAATTTTTTATTAGGCTTCTCCTCAAACTTCTCCTCACATATTTTCTTTTCACTTTTCTTTTTCTTTACTTTTTTTTTCTTTTCCTTTTTGTTCTTTCGGGATCATTTTCAATCCCTTTTTTTCTCTTTTTTTAATGTGAGGATTACTATATCTGGATAGACGTTTAATAATTTTGAATTTCACTATTCCCTTTCCAAAGACTAAAACTCGAAACTTCCCCTCAATTTTTAAAAGTGTAAGTGCTAGTTTGAAAAAGGTTTCAATAAAGGCTCAATTCTCATTAAGTACATATCTAAGAATCTTAGCTTTTCAAATATTCAACTTCTTTCTACTGTAAATAGCAAAATCATTTTCTCATTGTTTCCAAAAAAATATCTTAACTCTAGAACAGTTTATTCACATAGGATTTCAACTAAGTTATTTTTATAACATTCCTAAAATCAAAATTATAGTAACCTAAAAATAACAACACATACTACAAGTCATTTTAAAAGTGATATTAAATTAAATACTGGCTATTGAGAACAAATAAGGTTAAGTTTAAAAGTTAGTTTTCTTTCTCCCCCTAAACTTCAATTTTAAAATATTTTGCAATTAATTTCAAAAAATGTAGTAGGAAGAAAAAGTAAAAGTTGAATCTACTTACTGCTCATCCTATCAAATTCATACACATGCATAATCAGGATAGAATGATTGTAGGAGAAAGTAAATCTAGCCTAAAATATGCTTGCAATAATATTAAAATAACAGAAAGTATACTCACTTTAAAATTTTATTTTTCTTCCTACCCCCAAACTTGACTTTTAACATATATAGCATTTAGTACCGAAAATATAAGCAGGAAGAAAAACAGTTCAGAAATTCTATCTACCATAAATGTCTATCAAAATCATCTACAAGTATTAATCAGGAAAGAAATCATGTAGCAGAATGTAAATCTAAACTAAGCATGCCAGAATGAAATTGACTAAATAAAAGTTTAGCTAGCATTACAGGTATTAGCATGTGAATATAAAATGTTCTTTAATTCTTATATAAAGGAGTAACACAAACACAAGCACACATAATAAATGAGGTTAAATGTTCCTACATTTCATCACATCTCACTATCTTACTTCCAATTTCTAACAGAATCACTACAAAGATAAATTAGGTACATTTTAAATGGTTTTATAGATTATAATCCCAAAGATACGATTATCCCTAATATATTGGCTCCTAGGAACCAATCTCAAACATTATCTAATCTCTTTAATTAAGCACATCTAACAGTTATAAGTATAGTGTAAGATCATCCACATGTTACTCATCAAATAAGTTCACGACTCCTATCAAATGAAAACAAAGTCAGAGAAAGGAAGTTACAAAATTGAGATGGAACTGTCACTGTTCAAATTCATGATATCTCTTGTAAAACTCAAGTCCGGGTGAGACTCGAGTCATAGTGGAATCATTAATCCAACTACTATAAGAGAATATACAAGTTTAGTCAAAATAAGAAGTTAAGGAATCACCTCCCTCTTGACACACGAAGATCACATCAATCAACTAACAATCCAAACATTCACCAATCAATAATCACACTAATCAATCCACACTAAAGGAAACACAATACAACACTAACAATAATGACTCTCAAGCATACTAATCAAACCACACTGATAACTATGGGTTGCCTCCCATAAAGCATTTATTTAACTTCGTCGGCCCGACAATTGATTCCATCTGGATCAAAATTTTAATTAAGTATCCTCGATCAATAACCTAATCTTTTCTAGATCTAGGGATTTTTACAAAATCCTCGAAATATAATTTTTCTTTCAGCTCTTTCTTTTTAGATTGATTCATACCATTGTTCCTCATATTTCTTTATAGATCTAATATTCTTCTATTAATATTCTTAATTTGCATATTAATATCATTCTTGAAATTTATAAGAAATGGATCTCTATAAGATACTTGAAGATCTCCCAAATTTTGGATCAGATTCTCTCTAGATAATTCAGATTCTAGATCAAATTCTTCTAAACTATTCTTCTGATTTAAGTTATCTTCTAATTCTTCCCCGTGGTACTGAATAAATGGTGGAGATGGTATTTCTATATTTGTCTTCATTGAGGAAATAAGTTTTTCTAATTCCTTAAGAATTTCTTCCATTGAACTTTCACTCTCCTTAATCTCATCTCTCAACTCAAAGTTTTTTTGTAACATATCCTCGAACTCTCTTCTAAATATTAGTTCCATAACTTTAAATTGCCCATCATTCATCTGTTTAGGGTTTATCTCAGGGTCACTAGGAAAAATCTCTGGGAAGTAACTGTTAATTGCATTCATAATCTGCTCCAGTTGGTTTTATATATTCCATATTTCGACCCCTTGACTTTCCAACTGACTCTGCATTTGATTAACATCCTCTTCTAATAGTAATTTCTTCTCCTCATTATGTGGGTTGAAGTTAAAATTATGAGGAAAAGAGAGTTCATTGTTAAAATCACTATAACTATTCCAATTACTTGTCTGATTAAATTGATAATCTTCCCAAAATTGATTTTCTCCTCCAAAATTAATATTCCAATTAAAGTATGAATAATTTTCTCAACCTGGATTGTAATAATCAGGATGAGGATTTTGTATCTCAAGGCTAGCTTCAAAATAGTTAGGCTCAATCAATTGTCCAAATGAATTTTTCTTAATAACCGAGGGACCTTGAGGATATTTCTATATGTATTGTTCTAAGTTCCTCTCAATATCTACAACCTGAGAAATTAAAATAGTAATCATATCTTCTTGAAAATTCGCCAATCTTTTGGGGTTTACTCTTTCAAAGCTCCTAACATTATAATCCAAATCTGAATATTCAATGTATCATTGATCCGCCATTTTTGCATTAAATTCATGGAGTCTTTTCTGATTCATCATTCTCCTAAAGGTTCTCTCTAAATCTGAGTCATAAGATTCAAGGTCTATAGCTCCTGAACTATGCATACAAACTTAAAGATTTAACTAATAGGATAGATATCAAAAATATTTTTGGTATTTTGGATTTTCTTTAAAATAAACACAAAATAACTGAACACAATATATAATAAAACTATAAATTCCAAATCTAAGTCTTACAAGTTTAACTAAAATTCTCCTAAAGTTCTTAACGAAGCTTTCCTGCAACTACGCCAAAAACTTTATGCACCTCTGGTGTGTGTGTTTTTCTGCTTGTTTTATGTTCATAAGTACGAGCACACACTAGAGGTTCTGCACAAGTATACGTATTGTTTAAGTACTATAGGGCTCTAGTGGAGTCCCGTTTATCGATCCCACAAGGAAGCGGGGTAAGAGGTCCTTAGTCAAATTCTAGTCTACTACTATCTGCCCTTAGTTTGGAAGGTCGATTTAAGTGACTTTTCTAACAAATACTCTTTTAGGTAAGTCTTAAGTTTAAAACAACCAACAACTATTCCTAAATTAATATATTAATTCAAAAGATTACCCTTTTTGAATGAATTAGTTTGGAGAACTTTGAGATGTTTAAAACTACTATTCTTATGTAGTGAATTAGATAATGTAAAGGAATGAGATGCATTAAATATTGTATGTGCCAAATATGAGCAATCATATCATTTACCCTCTTCTGAGTGCATAAAGAATGTTGGCTAATCCAAATAGTCAACTTATTAGGCTGGGAGGATACTGGCTCTCACTCCAGAGCTCCCACTCCCCTCACCTGAGGGCTAACATCTTCCTTTAGTTTCCAAACACTAGGACTGAATTAGGGATTTTAGTCTATCACCCTAAAATCTCCAATTCTATGCCCAATAAATCATGTTTCCCTATTTATTTGCACCCAACTTCCATGAACTACATCACTCATTCATGAACATTGAATGAGGTTCGACTTTGTTGAGAATTACACCGCCCTCTTGGATCATAGTGCAATTACAACGAATTTTAACACTCTAACGAGCTCTTATTGTAATGTAAATGAAGTGTAAGAAAAACTTATTACATTTATAATTAGAACTTCTTTTAGCATGCATCTCAATATCTTAAACATGAATCCTACTCATTGCAAAAGAAAAGTAAAATGAAAACAATGGCATAATTTTCTTATACCATTATTTCTAAACAAGAAGGAGTAAGAAAAATACATCACAAAGCACGAAGAAAAAGCAATGGAAAACTTCATTTCATCAAAGAAAATCCACTAGATAAGTGTTTACAAAATCATAAGACAATGTGGAGCACAATACTTATTTTTTTCCCCTTGGAAGAAAGGTGAAAATCTCTTCTACAAAGTCTCCCAATGATCCATGCAATGCTAGTAGATTTCATTATAGATTCTCTTAAAATCCCCTCACCAATCTCTCCAAAAAGGTTGATATCCACATTTTTAATCCTGTTCTAAGATCTCTAAACATTCTCCACTTTTTCCTACTCACACACACACACCACCTTTTCTTACATAAAATCATTCTAATATAGTGTAGGGACGAATCTCCCAAGAGTTACTTCAAGAAACCTTCCAAAAAGCCTCAAGATTCAATGTAAATGGCCAATAACTATCCCTGGCGCCATCGGTGCCATTTTTTGGAGCTGTCGGCGCCCAAAATTGTTGCTCTGGGGATTTAGGAGCTGTCAGCGCCACTCTGCGCAGCTCCACAATTTTGCTTAGTTTGGCTTCATTTCACCTAGTTTCAGTCGCATGTGTTCCTAACATCTTCAACTACGAGATAAGCATAAAAACAACCTTTCTTTAAATTGTAAGTTTATTTAAAAATATGTAAGAAGTGTAAAGTAGATTAAGCATAGAAAGACATATCGAAATGTGTCAGGTCAGTCCAAATTGCACTGTTTTTGCTTCTTTTCTCCAAAAGTCCATCTCTTGCACCTAAAACTAAAAACATGCAAAATACCTTCCTTTAAAGTGCAATATCATTAAACTTAAGCATAACATGTATATGAAAAATCAAGCATTTTATAGGAGTGTCAATGGTCACAAAACTCCAACACTTGATAGGTTAGGACCGACATGTGAGGATTTAAGAATGAGTTCCCATAGGGTATGCAAACCTTAGAACAACCTTGGTTAGTCTGGCTCATCCATACACTCTCTTGAACCCACCAATTCCTTTTGGCCCACTCAATACACCCTGTGACTTCTTGAGAAAACTCCTAGGGATGGTCCCGAACCTTCCTCAACTTCTATTGGGATGGCTAGGAACAACCTATGGAAGGTTTCAAAATGAACTCTTAGCGAGTTATGAGACTTGAAGGAGACTCTTCTTTGCTCGGACGACTCTAATTGGGTCAATAAATATTCTATGGCACGTCACACATGAAATTGGCTTGATCATCAGTGAAATTTTCTGGATAGCTTCGGATGATGAAACAGACCACATGAACATCTCTGGAAAGTCGATTTCATCCAGGGAGGACGTCCATTTCGCTACAGCTTCGCATGCGGGGTAAAAATAGTGAGCCATTATTTTGGGTTTTATTGCTAAAAAGCTGGTCTGAATGACCGCGGATGATGAAACGGATCGTGCCAGAGCACGTTTGGAACGTCGATTTTACCTAGGGAGGATCTTCATTTCGAAATGGCGACACATCCTGGATAAAAAAATGTGTGGGTGACTATTATTGGAATAATAAAATAATAATAATAATAATTATTATTATTATAATTCTATTATTATTTCCCATTTAAAAAAGAAACCCTCACCCTCTCTCTTTAAACAGATCGTGATACCTCCTCCCAGTAGATCCTTTCGTGAAAAGTGTTGACCTCACTTTTGTGAGGGTCAATTCAAATTCAGTTTGAGATAGGAATTATACCAACATTGACTTCCTAAATCTCACTGATAGTCACTAAACCCTAATGACTAGGGTAAAACCCTATATATCCTTCTTCAACCCAAAATGATTAAATCAGTAATGACAAACTCTGATTTAATCAATTATTGACCTAATAGGTCAACTATTGACAAAAAGTAAAAATTGGTCAAATGGTAAATTTCTGATCCAATGACCAACCCATTGACCCAATAGGTCAACTTTTGACCAAAAAGTAAACTTTGGTCAATAAGGTCAATTTCTGATCCAATGACCAACCAATTGACCCAATAAGTCAACTTTTAACCAAAAAGTCAACTTTGGTCAAAATGGTCAATTTTTGACCCACTGACCACTTCATCAATCCAAATAGTCAACTTTTGACCCAAAAAGTCAAAATTTTACAAAATCATCAACCTAATACCTAAAGACCACCATATTCACCTCATTGGTCACCTTTGACCAAAAATTCAATATTGGTCAAAATGATCAAACCATGACCCAAAGACTATTGCATTGACCTTATTGGTCATTCTTTGACATAAATAATTAAAATTTAATCAAAACAAACCCTGCATGATGATGCAGTACTTATATTTTTGCAAGAATTTATGAACTCAAATTTATGTATTTATAATGATTTTGTAAGTCCAAGCACTCAACGCAAGTATACGTATCGTATCATGTAATACAAGGCTCTAATGGAGTCCTAGTTATCGATCCCACAAGGAAGTACGAAGTATAAGAAAGTGTTTCACAGTATATAACATAGCACTGAAATCTGATACTCAAGTTGCACTTAAATTTTAATACTTACTTCTACTACCACTATGCAGAAAACAGTAACAATTAATTAAACTACAATTACATCTAACAACTTTGAAAACAGAATAACTAACAAACAAACTAAACTATGTATTCGAAAGGTTTTTGATATATGAGAAAACCATCTTTCCTCTTGTAATGAGAATATGATGTGTGGATTGATATGGAACAATTATCTATGTTATTGTGCCAAATAGGAGCATAGATGTTTCTTTGCCCTTAAAAGAGTACCCCCTCTTCTAAGCATGAAAAGAATATTGACATATCCTAAGTTTAGCCAATAAATCTAAGGCTAGGCTGGGAGGATACCGGCTCTTACTTCGGAGCTCCCACTCACCCTTCACTTGAAGGCTAACCTTTGATGTTTAGTCAGTAATCTTAGAACCAATTTGGGGATCTCAGTCTGTCACCATGCAACCTCCAAATTGAAGTCCATCAAAACACATTTTCCTATTTATTTCCACTCAATTCCCATGAACTATGCAATTCATCCATGGAAATTTAATGGATTCTTCATTATTGTTGTAGGACATTAAATCTTTTCAGAATTAATGTTCAACAATATATTTTAACATTTCAATTGGCCAAATCGAAAAGTAAATTAAGTTCGAAATGAAAAACCATCACAATTTTTTCAATACATTAAAAGCACATTAAATCCACATCAATTCGTCATCACATCTCTATGCAAGAAGAAAGACAAGGGAGACTACTCAGAATTCATGAAGAAGATACAATAAAACATGGATTTTATATATAAAAGAAAAGTCATACAAACCACAAAAGTAAATACAACTTATCTCTTTCTCTTCCCCAATGCAATTCCCTTGAAGTTGCTTTGAATCCTTTTCTCTCTTCTTTACAACACTTAATTCCCTCTTTAGAATAGAAAGGAAGAAGTAATCTCTCACTTTACTTCTTTTCCTTCACTCCTTAGAGAAGAATTCCTCTCAAATCCTCACTTTTACACACTCTTCTCCTAAACCTTAACACTTAACACACACCAAGACCACCAAGAGAGAGCAAGAGCAACTAAGAGAGCCCCCTATTTTCGTCTAAAAACAATTACTTACAGGTTAAGAATGAAATCTCAAGAGTTTCCATAGGCATCCTTTCAAAAAGTCGCCAAAACTCTTCAAATTTGAATTCTACCAACTTTGGGCACCGACAGCGCTCGATAGGGCACCGACGACGCTTTATCGTCAAAATATTGTTGAGTTCTCTGGAAAATGGCGCCGACGGCGCCAGAAAATGTTTCCCCCTTTTTGCTTCTTTTTGCTCTAAATTCGTTCATTTTCGCTTCTTTTCGCTCTAATCACCTAAAATCATCATACCTGCAAAAAATCATGAAAAATACCTTTCTTTAAATTGCAATATCACAAAAAATGGGTAAATTTATATAGTAAAAACCGTATATATTTTTGGTGCATCAAAATCCCCCAAAATTTAACTATTACTTGTCCTCAAGTAACCCTTTTTACTACATAAAATTATAACTCTAGGCAACATACTTTCTAACTGTAGGACACTAAAATTTTTCATTCAAAAGAATACATTGGTTAGATTTCAGAAAGAAATTTAGTAACTTAGGTCAACATTACAGGTATAAAAATATTCAGCAATCAAGTCTTCTAGTCTTCTATTAATTTCAAGATGAACCATAATTTGTCACATTAAGAGTGACTTGAAAGACTATGTGAAAAGGAGTTCATGCAAACTTCATCAGAATGTAGGCTAATACTTTAAACATAAATTCAAAAATGAAATCAAGTTTTCCCTTCAGGGTGACTCAAGTGAAACCAATTTTTTGTTAGACATCTCCTCAGCTTCTCCTCATAAATACTTTTTCTTTCTTTTTCTTTTCTTTTTCTTTTCTTTTTCTTCTTTCCCTTTTTCTTTTCAGGATTGTTTTTAAATCCTTCTTTTCTTTTCTTTTCTTCTCTTTTTTTTAATGTGGATTACTATATCTGAATAGCCTTTAATGATTTCGAACTTCACTCTCCTCTTTCTAAGGTTCAAACTTGAGACACATCCTTACTTTATAGTTAAGTACAAGCTTTATTATTCATCATAAAGTTACAATCTCTTCTTAACACACAATATTTTAAGTCCCTTAACATTTTAAAAATAAATTTTCTTTACTTTAAATAGTTAACTATAATCAAATCCTTTCATACCAAATATCTTAATTCTATAAAATTAACCTTTATTACTAAAAATTTTCATCCAATTCTTCCATAATATTCAACTGAAATAAAAAGATTTTAGTTTACAGTGAGGTTCAGCTCCCAAACGTTATGCTAATAATTTTTGAAAATATAATAATTGAGAACAAATAAAAGTTAATATTTCTCTACCATCCGCTAAACATAAATTTTTCAGTAAATTTGAAATAGTAGAGAGTAGAAGAAAACTAACATTTATTTGCTGGGATCTTGAAATTTTCAACAGCTATCTGGTATTAGTCAAAATTTACAACTAGCAGGTATGAAAAAATTAGTAGCAGTGATATAAAAATTTTAAATATTTGCATGGGTAAAGAGAAATTAACTTTAAACATCTAAAATAAAAAAAAAACACTACAATATTAAACAAACTATCACAGTACTACACAGTCCAACTAACAATTTCAATGTTTAAGTACAACATAACAGTACACCAACAGGGTTACACATCATATGAAAAACAAATAACTACTACATCACAGCAGTACAACACAACACAAGAAAAACAACAGAAATAGAAACAAACAATCTACCAATCTCCATCACCAGGATCATCAGAAGTGTCATCAGCAGGTGTTGACCTCATTTTTGATGAGGTCTTCTCTTCTTCTTTTTAGTACTTAGGATCTAGCCTTAGGCTTTTCCTTTGACTATCTTAGAGGACTAGAATTGGGACCCACCACTTAGAAATTCAAACCACTTCTTAACTCCCTGCAAACTCCACAAACTTGATTGTAGACCCCTAATCACCTAGAGGGTTGAAATCGAATGTAGAAGTTTAAAGGATGGGTTCCTATGGGACTCTTTGGCCTTAGGACCGCCACAGGTGGCTCTGGTTTGGTGAAGGGCTGACTTACACACACACTACACTCATACACTACACTTGCACACACCTCCTAAAACCACACCCATACCCGACTTGACCTCCGACTCATGTAGGTGATCCGCATGGATGGTCCTTAACCCCTAAGCCCTTGGCTAAGAGGGTTAAGAACAACATAGTGAATGCCTCAAATGAGTCCCTTCATGGCTCATGTGGGCTTGATATAGCTTCATGGCTCAACCAAAATGATTTCATTTCACTTATATTTACCCAATCTTCAATTTTCCAAATTTTCGATTTTTGACCCAGGGACTCTACACACTTTAACCTGCAGAAGCCCTTGAAATTACCCAAATTTTTCAAAATTTCCAAATCACCCAAAATTCCTCAAAACCAGTCCCAAACATTTCCACATTATTTAAATTGATCATTCATAGCCAAAAATACCAAAAATTCCAAAAATACCTCCCAATACCCTCCAAATACCCCTCTTGAGCCAAAAATCCAAAAATTCAGAAAATTCCCAGAAAATTCCAGAAAATCCCAAATATCCCCAATTTCATTTTGTTCAACTACATCATGGGCCAATTTTGTCAATTTACCCCACTTTTATCAAAACCCCCAATTTGACCCATTTTAACCCAAAGTGAACTCAATGTCAAACCAAGCCTACCCAATTGACCCAAATTCTGGTCCAATTCAATTCTAAACTTCAGTTCAACATTTCCAACACCAATCTAGACTAAATCCAAGTTCAATTTGATTGACATTTGGATCCAATTTCACTTTTGGCCTTAAAGCCCAATTTGGACCCATGACCCGAACCTAACCCGAAACTCACCCAATTCAACTCCAATTAACCCCAAATCTTTTCTAAACCTTCCTTAACATCCCTACAAACAAAACACTAACATGATTTGCCTAACATTTATACCCAAACCCCACTTAAATTCAACCCAAAACCAATAAGCCCAATTTTGACCTAAACCCAAACCTAACCCAAATAAGCCCAAACCCCAAAATCAAAGCCCAACCAAAGCCAAAACCTCTTTGAAACAGCCCTATAAATATTTCCCAACATTAAATTTACACCAATTTCAACATTAGTTCAACATTGGCCCAAATTAGCCTAATTTGACCTACATTGGCCACTTTAGCAAAAAGCCCAAATTCAACCCAATTCAAACCCAAATCACTCCAAACTTGTTTCAAATTATACATGGCACATTCCTAAACTAAACCCAACAATTATTTGGTCCAAACTTTTACAAATTTCCCATCCACCAATTTATTTTCAAGCCTAAAGCCCACTTCCCTTAAACCTTCCTAAAAGCCATCAAAGACAAATTCAAAAGCTCAAAGTTCATGACAAAGCCCACATGACACTTTCCCTCATCACACATTCAATTTAAAATCATTCCTAAAGTCCTAATTTATCATTAAATGATTCCAAATCAAGCCTCATAACAATTCCCATCAAAATGCCAAAATTCGGAAAATCCTTTTTTCATGAAATTGACCGAAATCTTTTCCCAAAGCCATATGAAGCCATGAAGCCACATGTAAGCCATTGGCAAGCCATGAGAATTTCTAATTTGTCAACCCTCCTTAAATGGCAAAAGGAGAAGGTCCTTTAAGCACCTCCTAAAAGTCATTAACCTTAAACATGTTTCACCTTAACCCAAATTTAATCCAAATATATTTGGATAGGAACTTCTCCATGCCAAACCAGCTGATTTCTTTGACTCCCCACAACACCTAAAGCCACCTTAGAGGGTGAACCAAGCCCAAAAGGATGGGTTGACCCATTTAGAGCCAAAATAGCTACACCCCCATGCCACTTTGATCCAACTCCTTTACACATGTCCAAACCCAATTGACTTCACCATTGCCAAGCCACGACCTCCACGGTCGAGATGGTGACTCATGCCTGCCGGCCAGCCGCCTGGGTCACCGGAAAACACCACACCCGAGAGCTCACATGTGAGCCTGTCGGCATTATTTTTTTAGGGTTGTGTTTTATTTAAAAAAAGAGGGGGGGTCGCTTTAACAGTGTTGTCGGCGAATTTTTAATTTAATTAAAATAAATAATTTGAAAAGTAGTATTTGATTTTGAAAATAATTTTAAATTTGAAGGTTTTAAGATATGAGATTAAACCGATCTCACATCCCAAATAGTTTATATAAACTTGCACCGCACCACAAACCGTGTATCTATCCCTAAAGATAGACACTGCGCTGACAGATGGGGCTCGATTAAATAAACTAGAAGATTTGTGACATCCGTTTGGTCTGCGAACCAATTTTATAAGCCGACAAATTTCCCCTGCTTAATATGAAGGCATTAAACGGGGTTTATATTACTCGGGTTCTTTAAAATTCCCTATAAGGGCAAGCCACTATAGTTAATTACATCTTAAGTGATGGGAATCACTAAGAAAACTCTCGATAATAATCGATAATTCTGCTCTCGAGAATTTCAAAGTTTAGGATTTTCGAGGGATTGAAATTTGGAATTTCAATAGGGAATGGATCAAATTTGGAACATTTTGTTTTGGGAATCCAAAGGAAGAAAGGTAGGAGAAATCACGGACTCGAAGCGAACTTCGGTAATTTCCGACTATCCTATTGTTTGGCTTGGATTTAGGGAAGTCCTAATATTTATTTAAATGTTTTAATTTTGCCAATTTTAGTTAATTAGGACTTATATTTATATGATAGAATCATACAAATAGCCTCGAAGATGTGAGGGTTTATGTCGTATCGGACGACTACCTCGGAATCCTAAAACTGGCTAGGGCTTAATTTGCAGTGCAAATGCCTAACAAAAGGTTGAGGATTTATGTTGCACTAGGCAAACTACCTCGAAGTCCTATGGTTTTGTTATTTAATTCTAGGAAAGCTTTGCTGATGTCGATGGCCGTCGTTGCCCATCATACTCACGAGCTCCTTGTTGTTGCGGAGGTTTAGTTTTAGAAATCATAAATCGAGGGGATGAGAAAAGTGTTTTGGTTTAGAGAAGATCTTAATTTCCAAGTGTTTCTTACGTTTTAATTAAAACAAATCTTAAAGTTGATTATAACGACACGGTTAAGATCCCGCGGTTCCATCCTTCGGCATCATTATTTTTATCGGATTCACTTAGTCAGGATGAATTTGCTAAACTCAGTTGAATGAGTTCCACACTTTCATTTAGGCCGTGGGAAATCCCGTTAGCAACACGTAGGTTACATCATCCGAGGTATTCCCGATCATCCAACGGGACGTTTTAATTTAGTTGTAATTGTAGTTTTGTGTTACGTTTGTGATTAAATTTTGAGTTGTTTTATATTTTGAAATGTTGTGGCGGTGAATTTTATCTTGCGATGACTTTTAACTTAGTTTTGGTTTTAGTTTTAGGGTTCTATCCTAAAGGTGTGAGTTTTCATACAACGGTTATTTATCATGCGAGAAAAGTAAGTGCGATGCGATTAATGAAATTGCGATAATGTAAATTGCGATAAAGTAGATTGCAATAAAATAAAAGCGTACACTGGAGGGTCTTCTCGTCATCCCAAGCTGCACTTAAAACACAATTAGAATATTTAAGCAAGTTCCTAGGTAAAGCTAAGGTAAGGGTTATGGTTTTACTACCAAATTCCTAATCATATGGCTAGTCGTCTCCTATGACGTCTAGGTTCTTTGTGTTTTGGTTTAAGGACGATTTTCTTCATCGAAGAACAATTAAGTCCGATTGTTCTTATAAATGTCCTATCATATTGAGGAAGTGCTTAAGAATAATCTTAAACATCTTTTCGATATTTCTAGGATTGTTTTAAATCCGAATGGGTTTAATTATACAAATGAATTAATCGTCCGAGAATTCGAGTTTTGTTGTTATCTTGCTTAGTGAACTAGGACATTTGAATATCCAATAAGTGAAGTAACATTTCATTTAATGTTACGTTTAGGAGTTATAATAACCAAAGCTTTCGAGGGTAAGTTGGTATTCAAATGATTTGATTTAAGTTAAAGGGTTTAAATTTGGAATAGTGTTCAAGTTGCTTTAGATTTATTTCTTTCTGTTTTAAGTGTTGTTATTTACTTCAATTTAATTTAATTTAATTTAATTTAATTGAGTTTTAATTTTAATTTAATTTAATTCAATTTAGTTTGATTTGATGTTAAATTAATTTAATTTGATTTAATTTAATTTAAGTTAATTTAATTTAATTTAATTTAAATTTAATTTAATTTTATTTTATTTAATTTAATTTAATTTAATTTTAATTCATTTAATTTAATTTTTAATTTGGTTTAACTTAATTTAATTTGGTTTTATTTAATTTAATTTAATTTAATTCATTTAATTTGTTTATTTAATTTAATTTAGTTTAATTTAATTTAATTCAACTTTTAATTCTAATTTAATTTAATTTAATTTAATTTAATTTAATTTACTTAATTTAATTTAATTTTTTTATTTTAATTTTATTTATTTTATTTTATTTTAATTTAATTTTAATTTTTTTTAAAATAGTTTAATTTTAGTTTAATGATTAAGCCTTTTAATATATTTTAAATTTGAGTTATCATTTTAATTAAGAATTGAATATTAATGAGATAATTAATTTAGGGATTTTTAAATTAAATAATAAATCTCTTCCTAATAATATCCCTATTTAAATAATTCCAATTTTATTATTCTTCCAAATTTAATGAGTCATTTAATTAAAGTTTAATCATTTTAAATTGCTTAATGGGTTTCTACCCTTTAATTATTTAAATTTCAATCATCCAAATCAGATTAGGATCAAATATTTTACTTATTAATTTTTTTATTAAGCGTAAAGTTTTAATTAAGGGTTAAGATTTTTTAATTACCATTTTTACCCTTTAAGCTTAATAATTTCATAACTCACTAAATTGAACTCAAATGAACTTGAAATTTTTATGTGACTTCACTCATATGTCAATAAAGACATGAGAGGATAAAATGTGATTTTTCTGTATTTAATTTATTTATGTAATTATTTTTGGTAAAAAATAGAGATTTCCAAGGAAAATTTAATAACATGAAAAAGAGAAGGTTTCTATCCTTAAGAAAATTAGGGGACATTCCTAATGACCAGAGGACCACTTGGACCAATTTTGGTGATTTTTTGAATTATATTATTTTTATTATAATTATTTTAAGTTTTGGAATATTAATTAATTTAAAAATAAAATAAATGTTGAAAAATGAATTTCATATTTTTCAAAAATATCTCTGATATCAAGGAAATCAGAGAAGCAAATTTTGCAATTTTTTGATTTTTCTATAATTTATTATAATTATTTTAGTGAAAAAGCTAGAAAACATATTTTTTTTAATTTTAAAATTACCCTAGAGCTTTAAAATTTAATATCTTACTAAATAGACCTAAGAAAAATGTGGGGTTTGTTCCTAAGTGATTAAAATTCAAAATATGACATTTTGGTGAATTTTATTATTTTTGTGATTTTTATTATTTTTTAATTATTAAAAATATTAAAATATTATTAAAAATCAACTTTTTTAGAAAATTGAAATTTTAATTTTCTTAGGTTCCCTAATATCAGAGAGGCTCCAAAACCAATTTGGTGAATTTTTGAAAGGTATTTTAAAAGTTATAAATTTTTAAAGTTTAAAATGACTAAGTGGCTTAATCAACCCAATTAGTGGGGCTAACCAAGTCCAATTGACCTCAAAATTTTATGGTTGATTCCTCTGATCCTAAAGGTCAATGGAGAATTGATTTCAAGTCAATTTGATGCATGGTTAACTCTAATTAATTAGAGACCTATTTTGGGTGTTTAAGCCAATTAGGGTTGTTTTACATGAACTAACTCAAAACCTATTTTTCCAAGGGTTCTCTGGTCATAAGGAACATCACGAAATTTTCCTAGAATTTATTTCACAAGATGCTATTTATTGAAATTAAAATACTCAAAACAGTAACATGAACTTGAAAAATCAATAACTCTTCATAGGGATGGCCTTTGACTTTGGAAAATTCAGGGAATGTTCCCAAATTCAGAGGCTTCAAAAGCCCTATGGTCTCATGCCATGGTGAATTGTATACATGCATGGAGAATTAAAAGTATGCAGAGAGTAAATAAATTATAAAAAATAAAATACTTGATGAAATTAAATGATTTCTTTTCCACATTATTCTCCTCCGTTCACTGAGCAAGAGGGTATTTTTATTTTATTTTTCTGATTTTTCTACACAAAGTTATGAATTTTTGAAGTTTAGGGAATTAAATAAATAAGAAAATACCCTAATTTTCTATTTATCCAGGCGGCGCCAACTCATCCTCGGCATCTCCGAAACGTCGCGTGTCGCGCTCCCATTCGACGCCGCCATCTGAGTCAGCAGCCCGGGCCCCGCGGTTCTCGTACCGTCTCCTGGTCCAACGCCATCTGAACCGTCTGTCCGCGCGTGTATTGAATGGACGGCATCCGTTCATCGTCCCCGAGCGTCCTCACCCGAGAGCCGTCCACACTAAATCCACTAAGATCTCGCTCGATACTCGATGGATTTTCATGTTCTTATGCTCTATGGATTCGTCTTGAAGAGACGAACACATCTATACGGTTATCATGCATTGAAATTAAGGCATTTGAAATGGAGAATCTCCGAAGCTCGGGATGAAGAATCGGCTCATACCTTTGCTCGGAGAAGTGTGGCTTCGATGCGAGAGTTGTTGCACCTTCGATTGGATCCCAGCAAGCTCCGGATGAAGTCTCCTGGTGCAGTGAATTGTCTAGATGTGATTTCGACCAAGCCCGATCACAAAGCTTGGAGGCTGGAGCAACGCGGGTGGTACGGAGATGGGGCTTTTGCTTGGTGGACACCTTCCCTTGGTCCGGTGAAGGTGTAGAACCAATCAATTTGGGAATTGGCTCACTTGTGGAGAAGTGTCCTGGTTTTGGGTGGAATTTCAGTTGGGAAATTGGATTTTATCAGTGGGGGTTAGGGCAAATTGACACTGGGGATCAACTGCTCTAAGGGTGGAGAAGGGTTTGGAACGATTTTGGCAGAGTTTCGGCAAGGTTTTTGCAACTCTCCTCTCATGGCCGTGAGGGTGAGGGGTTTAAATAGGAGAGGCTGGAGAGCCTTCCAGGGGGAGTTGAGGCATGGGATCAGCTGCTCTGGTGAGGAGAAGAACAGCTCCAATGACCACTAGGGATGGGGCAGCTCAGCAGGTGAGAATTCCAAGTTGGGCTCACATGTGAGCTCTCGGCCATGGTGTTTTCCGGCGATCCAGGAGGCTGGCCGGCAGGCATGGGTCACCCTCAGGTCCAGGTGGATCAGGGCTGGAGGTTTGTGCAATCAATTGGCAATTGCCATGTGTAAAGGCTTTGAATTAAAATAGAATGGGGAGGGGGTCATTTTGGCCTTAATTTGGTCAACCCATTGGTTTGGGTTGGGTGCACCTCCCCATGGCCTGATTTTGGGCTGAGAGGATGAGTTGGGTCGGCCGAGGGAGAGTGGTGTGGTCTCTATCCATGATGAGGTGGCTAAACATGGTTTAGTGTGTGACATGCTTAAGGTAAAAAGGGGTTAAGGAGGATTAGGAAAGGGGCCCCTCCTTTTACCATTAATGGCATGGTCACATGTCAAGCCTTCCATGGCTTCATGTGGCTTGTCCATGGCTTGCATGGCTTGTCTTTGGCTTGGGGAAAGTTGAGTCAATTTCATGGAAATGGGTTTTAAGAATTTTGGATATTTTGGTGAAAATTTGCATGAAGCTTGATTTGGAATGGTTTAATTGATGATTTTGAAACTTAGGGGTGATTTTGATTAAATGGATGATGAGGGGAAGTGCCATGTGGGCTTTGGATGGATTTGGGCTTTTGAATGTGGTGAAGTGGGCTTTAAGGAAAGTTTAAGGGGAATGGGCTTTTTGATTTTAGGATGGGCATTTGGGTAAAGATTTTGTGAAGAACTTTGTCAAATAAATATCATAATTGGTTTAGGGATGTTCTATGAAGGGCTTGGAGTCAATTTATTGTGATTTGGGGTGGAATTGGTTTGAATTTGGATTTATTTGGTAAGTGGGCCTATGTAGGTCCAAGTGGGCCAAGTTGGGCCAATGTTGGGCTAGGATTGAAATTGATGTAAAATCAATGTTGAGAAATGTTTATGGGAGTGTTTCAAAGAGGTTTTGACTTTGGTTGGGCTTTGATCTTGGGACTTGGGCTCATTTGGGTTAGGTTTGGGTTTAGGTCAAAAATGGGCCTTTTAGCTTTGGGTTGAATTTGAGTGGGATTTGGGTCCAAATTTTGGGCAAATCATGTTAGTGTTTTGTTTTTGGGAATGCTAAGGAAGATTTAGAAAAGGTTTGGGGTTAATTGGAATTGAATTGGGTGAGTTTGGGTTAGGTTTGGGTCATGGGTCCAAATTGGGCTTTAAGGCCAAAAGTGAGATTGAATCCAAATGTCAATCAAATTGGACTTGGATATGGTCTAGATTGGTATTGGGGATGTTGAATTGAAGTTTAGAATTGAATTGGACCAAAATTGGGGTCAATTGGGTAGGTTTGGTTTGACATTGGGTTCACTTTGGGTTAAAATGGGTCAAATTGGGGGTTTTGACAAAAGTAGGGTAAATTGACAAAATTGGCCCATGGTGTAGTTGGACAAAATGAAATTGGGAATATTTAGGATTTTCTGGAATTTTCTGGGAATTTTCTGAATTTTTGGATTTTTTGGCAAGAGGGGTATTTTGGGTATTTGGAGGGTATTTGGAGGTATTTTTGGAATTTTTGGTATTTTTGGGTATGGATGATCAGTTTAAGTGATGTGGAAATGTTTGGGATTGATTTTTTGGAGAATTTTGGGTAATTTGGAAATTTTGAGAAATTTGGGTAATTTCGGGGGTTTTGGGTAGGCTAAGCGGGTGTAGGGTCCCGGGGGTCAAAAATTGAAAATTTGGGAAATTGAAGATTGGGTGGATGTAAGTGGAATGAAATCATTTTGGTTGAGCCATGAAGCCATATCAAGTCCATATGAGCCATGAAGGGACCCATTTGAGGCATTCATTATGTTGTTCCTAACCCTCTTGCGAGGGCTTAGGGGTTAAGGACCATCCATGTGAATCTCCCACATGAGTCAGGAGGTCAAGTTAGGTATGGGTGTGTGAAAGTGTAGTGTATAAGTGTAGTGTATAAGTGTAGTGTGTGTGTAAGTCAGTCCTTTCACCAGACCAGGCCACCCAGGGCAGTCCTAAGGCCAAAGAGTCCTATAGGAACTCACCATTTAAACTTCCACATTTTGATCTTAACCCTCTAGGTGATTAGGGGTCTATAGTCAAGTTTGTAGAGTTTGCAGGGAGTTAAGAAGTGGTTTGAATTTCTAAAAGGTGGGTCCCAATTCTAGTCCTCTAAGACAGTCAAAGGAAAAGCCTAAGGCTAGATCCTAAGTACTAAAGAGAAGACCTCATCAAAAATGAGGTCAACAAATGGACCCCCAATAGGTGTGGTGAGCTGACGGAGCACACCGCGCGTATTGGTGTTGACCGAAGCGATCGACAAAACCAACACAAACATCCAAGTGACAAACTTAGGACGAAGTAGAAGAGTTTCTGCTGGGGAGTAGCAAGTATATCTCTGAAACCGGAGATTCCTGAACTCTCGCTGGGGAAAGGAAAAGGAGGTGAATCCCAAATCACATGACCTGAGGGAATTTCGATTTAGATTTCATTTTGTTTCAATTTAAGTTTCGATGTGTGAGTTTAGATTTCAATTTGAAGTTTTAATTTAGATTGAAGTTTGATTTAAAATTAATTTGAGAAAATTCGGATTTGAAAGGAGAATTGAAACCTAGGTTCCAATCTCGGGACTGCAAAGAAAATTGGAATTTGGGTACCAACCTCGGAGTAGGAATCGGAGTTTAAGTGTCGATTGAAAAGGATGAGAATCAGAATTTAGGTACCGATCTCGAAAGGGATGAGAATTGAAATTTAAGTTTCAATCTCGAAAGAGATTCGAAATTTAGGCATCGACCTCGAAGAGGATGAGAATCAGAATTTAAATACTGATCTCGGAATGAGAACTAGAATTTAGGTACTAGTCTCGAAATGAGAGCTGGAATTTAGTTACCAGTCTCGAAAGTTTACAATTGAAATTTAGGTATCAATTCAAAAGAGAATCGAAATTTAGGTATCGATCTCGAATGAGAGTCGGAATTTAAGTACCGACCTCGAAGGAAGAGGACTGGAATTTAGGTACCAGCCTCGGAAGTTTTGAATTGAAATTTAGGTATCAATTCGGATGAGAATCGAAATTTAGGTATCGATCTCGGAATGAGAACTGGAATTTAGGTACCGGTCTCGGAAATTTTGAATTGAAATTTAGGTATCAATTTGGATGAGAATCGAAATTTAGGTATCGATCTCGGAATGAGAACTGGAATTTAGGTACCAGCCTCGGAAATTTTGAATTGAAATTTAGGTATCAATTTCAGAATGAGAACTGGAATTTAGGTACCGATCTCGAAAGTTTTGAATTGAAATTTAGGTATCAATTCGGATGAGAATCGAAATTTAGGTATCGATCTCGGAATGAGAACTGGAATTTAGGTACCAGTCTTGGAAATTTTGAATTGAAATTTAGGTATCAATTTGGATGAGAATCAAAATTTAGGTATCGATCTCGGAATGAGAACTGGAATTTAGGTACCAGTCTCGGAAATTTTGAATTGAAATTTAGGTATCAATTCGGATGAGAATCGAAATTTAGGTATCGATCTCGGAATGAGAACTGGAATTTAGGTACCAGTCTCGGAAATTTTGAATTGAAATTTAGGTATCAATTCGGATGAGAATCAAAATTTAGGTATCGATCTCGGAATGAGAACTGGAATTTAGGTACCGGTCTCGAAAGTTTTGAATTGAAATTTAGGAGGATGAGTTTGAACTCGGTTGAGATTTGATTGAAGATTTGATTTGAAATTTGGAAGATCAAATTTGAAATTTGATCGAGATTGGGTTTTAAATTTGATTGAGAATTTGATTTGAAATTTGGAAAGATTGAAATTGGATTTGGAATTTGGAAAGATTGAAATTTGAAATTTGATTGAGAATTTGATTTGAGATTTGATTTAACATTTATGTTGATTTCGTTTATCTTTTAATGATTCAAATTTTATTTTATCGTTTATTTAATGTTCATGTGAATTTGGTGTTCGTCATTTTTAGATTTTTAAAGAAAGTTTTCTTTTATCCCCTTTTTTTGTTTCTTTTTCGTTCTTTGTTCGAAGTTCATTTAACTTTAATGGCGTTTCCCGATCAATTTGCACAAAAGAGGTGAAGGCCAAAAATGTGACATGGTCACTTTCATTCCAATCATGTCGAAGATACATCATACATCTTGATCTGGAATACATCTCATACAATCCATGTAGACTCAAAACGGACTATGTATGATCTTTGTTGGTCCATCAAAAGAAGCATCTGTCAAAAATCCATGTCTGAATAGTGGGGTACATGGTTAATAACATCACCTTCCAAGCCATCCTTGGCAAGGATGCCGTATGGATGTACATTGGAGGTGTGATATTTTCCATGTAACTCACGGCTCGTAAGGCCGGAGGCTCTCTAGCTACGGGTACGGTTGGAAATGGTAAGGTGTCTTCGTTGTCGTCCATTCTCCCGAAAGTAGCTGAGATCCGCTTTGCGGCACTCACGGTATGCAATGCTTAGCGATATCTCGCTCCGTTGCCCTTCGGTATCATGACGGAACCTACCGGTAAAGGTATCTTTACTGGCCCTCGGAACTCACCCGGGCTCGCTATCCGGAGGTCGGATCCGAACATGATGTCACACTCGTTCGGGAAAGAGGCGTGCGAAAGGTCCGACGAAGTCGTGGTGATCTATATGTGGGGGTATGCGATCACTCTGTTTGTAGATGTTGATAATGCAGCTATTGGGTATGCAATCCGCTGGCGATACCCTCCATGTTATCAATCTCTTTACCATTCTCTTGATGACTAATGGCATCGGATCTACTTGCCCATGACGGAGTATCCCGGTGGGTTTCCCTTTCGTCTTCGACAAAGTTGTAGCGAGCATCCGCATTGTATTGTGATTCTTCCCTTCCACGGCATCCATCTCCGGGGTTCGAGTAGGTATTTTCCCTTAGGCGGCCTGCTCGGCCCATTCTTTTCAAATCCCGGATACAATCCACGATTTGCTGTTGTTCATACTCGGAGAATACGTCGGTATGTAGCTCGAGGCCCTCTAGTATATTGATTCTTTTGCCTCTAATTCTCTCGAAGTATTCAAAGGTTTTCTTTTCAACATTTTGCATCCTCTCCAGCTCGTATTCCGGAATGATCTGCAGATGGCGAGGCCTTGTGACATATTGTGGGATATACGGTTCAATCCCTTCGCGTTCTCCTGCATACCTCGGCTCCTCGGGGATGATGCTCGTCGGGACATCCCCCGGGGTTGCTTCTGCAACAAGGTTATGCATCACTGGTGGTTCTATCCGGTGGCGTGGTAGCCTTCTTTCTTCTGATCTTTGTGAGATTTCCCTGATTCTTTCTGTTATCCTAGGAGCTGGCCTCCTTTCTTCGAGTTCTCGGTGAACCGGTGTCCTCGAAGTGTATGTACTGGCATTAGCAACTGTCTCGTCGCGCTGGTCCACAGCTAGTTTTGTTAACATCTTACGGATACGGCGATTCTTATTTCTTCGTTGTTTTGCTGTGAGAGTAGCTCTCCGCACTTCTTGAATCTCTGTGGGCGCGGCGCTGACAAGCCTGCCCTCCACTGTAGCGACTACGGACTTCATTTTCTTATCTTCTTCGGTGTTTGCTTTTCTTTTCTTGTTGTTGGATTGGTGGCTTGGGCCACCCACTTTCATCACTTGTTTGCCGGGTAGTTCTTCTCGGTTAGCCGGGACCCGGTCACTTTCCTCGTATCGTAGGCCTGCTGGTGCGAAATCCGAGTCGATCTCGATTATCGCTCCATCTTTCACCCTCTTTTCATCGAGTGCAAGGCTTACGCCATTCTTAAAGTTCAGGACCAACCGCCCGTTCGACATTTCCCTGCGAAAAGACAAGGAAAAGGATCAGGGGTTGTACTAAGAACAAGAACATTAAGAAAATGTTTATTAAAGACATTTTTTTTTCTTATATTTTAAAATTTAACAGGAATGAAGCGGGATAAGATCAGGAAAGAGATTTTGATTTGGAAAAGAAAACAAGGAAAATTTTATTATCATGATTTTATTTATTTTAGCACATTTTATTATTTTTCTGGGTTCAGACCCAATCATAAGTAATTACTTTGCCCGTGTTTCTTAGGGATGAAGAATTCATTCTTTCGAAACATCAGGTAGCGTAATACTTTTTCAAGTATTGTCCGTTGATCGGAAGCATATGTCGTTTTCCCCGGCAATTCACTAGGCGGTAGGAACCTCCACGAGTATCTTGCTTCAATCACAAACGGTCCTTCCCAGTGGGCTCAAATTTTCCTCTCGTCTTGCGATGTGCGAGGATAGGTCTCTTGAGAACGAGAACTAAGTCACCAACTTTGAAGGTTCTTGGGCGGACCGGTATGTCATGGGCTTGAACCATCTTAGCTTGGTATAATTCTAAATTCACGTTGCGCTGCAAGTCTTTTCCCTTCCGGGCTTTCTAATTCTTCGAGTCGTAATTTGGCGTTTTCTTCGTCGTGATCTTGTTTGCAAGCTGCGATTCGAGCGAAGGAGCCGAACCTCTAAAGGTAACACTGCCTCGGACCCATACACCAGAGCGTAAGGTGTAGCTTGAGTAGGAGTTCTGAAGGTTGTCCGGTAGGCCCATAAGGCTTCTAACAACTTCTCGTGCCAATTTCTCTTATTATCGTCCAAGGTTTTCTTTAAGATTTTAACGAGAGTTTTATTAAAAGCCTCAGCGAGGCCGTTTGCTCTTGGGTAGTAAATTGTCGAGTATCGCCAGTCGATTCCGTGTCTCCTGACAAAGTTGTTGATTTGCGTGCTTCGAATGCGACCCATTATCCGAGATAATCCTACGCGGCACTCCGAAACGGTAGACAACTTGGTTCTTGAAAAGCCGTAGCACGTGGTGTGCTTTCACTTCTCTAAGTGGAACCGCCTCTGCCCACTTGGAAAAGTAATCCGTAGCCGCGAGGATGAAGCGATGTCCTTTAGAAGACGGTGGTTCTATGGGACCCACTATATTTGTGCCCCAACATTCAAATGGCCACGATGCAATTGTCGGATGTAGCACATTTGGAGGTTGGTGTAGAACCACTCCGTGCACTTGGCATTGATGACAGCTCTTGGCGATTTTCATGCAGTCGGTCATTATCGAGGGCCAGTAGTACTTTAGTCTTTTAATTTTCATTTTCATCTTCGGACCCGACTGGTGAGCGCCATAGAGTCCTGAATGCACCTCCTTAAAAATTTCACGGGCCTCGGACCCGCTTAGGCACCTTAGCCACATTTGATCAAAAGACCTTCACGTACGAGTGTGTTGTTTATTAATGCGTAGGACGAGTTCTTTTCTTGATCCGGTGGGCTAGCGACCTATCGTCCGGTAGCTTTCATGTTTGCGGAGTAATCTATCAATGGCCGTCGCCAATCTTTTGTATTTTTCATCACTTCGCTGTCACTTGATTCTTTTTCTTTTTCGATTTGTGTATTGTGTATATGTCGAGCTGTGATAGGACTCGACGTCCGTGAACCGACACTTCCACCGATTCATCTTGCAAACGAGCAAATTCTTTTGCGAGACGGGCTAAAGCATCTGCTAAAGCATTTTCTTTTCTGGGAATTTTGTAGATCGTTACATTTGGAATCTGTTCCAACAAATGTATGACATACTGGAAGTATTGCTCGAGTCTTGGCTTTAAAATTCTGTATTGTCCGGCGATCTGTTGAATGATTAACTGCGAATCCCCGTAGATGTTGATGTCTGTTATCCCCATTTGAATAGTTAATTCCGGTCCCGTTATGAGGGCTTCGTATTCTGCTTCGTTGTTTGTACACGGTTCGTCAAGTGGTAGGAGTATCTTAACATCCCCCGCTCCGGTGTTATAAAGATTAGCCCGATTCCTGCCTTACCGGGCACTATCACTTGCGACTCTTCGTCTTTGTGTGCTGAAGATGCTCCGTCGAAATATAATTACCAACGTCGATCATCAAGGTCTTCTAGATTCATTATTTGTTAATCTGGCAAATCGTCATTGAGAGGAGATTCGCCGCAAAGGGTGTGTCTGCGAGAAAATCTGCTAAGACTTGTCCCTTTACGGCACGCAGAGGCACGAAAGTTATATCGAATTGCAATAATATCATTGACCATCCGGCAAGTCCGCCGGAAAGTGTTGGACGAGTCATCAAGTATTGCAATGGATTAAACTTCGAGATTAGGTTGACCTTATGAGAAAGCATGTAGTGCCTGAGCTTTTGAGCGGCGAAGATCAGGGCTAAACAATGCTTTTCAATTGCGGGATACCTTACTTCCGTCGGAAGTAAACGACGGCTTAAGTAGTAAAGAGCGTTTTCTTTACCCTCATCATCGACACAGGCCAACGGGGCTCCGAGAGAGTCGTCTAAAGCCGCGGTGTAAAGTATCGCGGTCTACCCGAGAGCCGGGGCTGCTAAAACGGGAGGTGTCATTAAATATTGTTTAATGTGTTCGAAGGCCTTCTCGGCATTTCTCTTCCCAAATAAATTTGGCGTCCTTTTTAACTAGTGCCGAGAAAGGCTGACACCTACCTGACAGGTTTGAGATAAAGCGTCGAAGATATGCCAACTTCCCTTAAAAAGATCGTAGTTGTTTTAAGGTTTTGGGAGGCGGCATTTCTAAGATAGCTTTAATCTTTTCCGGGTCGATTTCAATTCCACGATGTCGGACAACGAATCCTAAGAATTTCCGGAGGTGACGCCGAAGGCGCATTTTAAGGGATTCATCTTAAGGTTAAATTGTCTTAATCGTTCGAAAACAATTCTCAAATCATACAGGTGGTTTTCCTTTACTTTGCTTTTGATGACCACATCGTCCACGTAGCTGTTCACCTCATTTTTGATGAGGTCTTCCCTTCTTCTTTTTAGTGCTTAGGATCTAGCCTTAGGCTTTTCCTTTGACTATCTTAGAGGACTAGAATTGGGACCCACATTTTAGAAATTTAAACCAATTCTAAACTCCCTGCAAACTCCACAAACTTGACTATAGACCCCTAATCACCTAGAGGGTTGAAATAAAATGTAGAAGTTTAAAGGATGAGTTCCTATAGGACTCTTTGGCCTTAGAGCGCCCTGCAGGTGGCAGTGTCTGGTGAAGGGGCTGACTTACACATACACTTACATACACACTACACTTACACACTACATTTCCACACACTTCCTAAAACCACACCCATACCCAACTTAACCTCCTGACTCATGTAGGTGATTCACATGGATGGTCCTTAACCCCTAAGCCCTCGGCAAGAGGTTAGGAACAACATAGTGAATGCCTCAAATGAGTCCTTTCATGGCTCATATGGGCTTGAAATGGCTTCATGGCTCAACCAAAATGATTTCTTTCGACCTAGATTCACCCAATCTTTAATTTCCCAAATTTTCAATTTTTGACCCCCGGGACCCTACACCTACTAAACCTACCCAAAACCCTTGAATTTACCCAAATTTTTGCAAAATTTCCAAATTACCCAAAATTTTCCAAAATCACTCTCAAACATCTCCACATCACTCAAATTGATCATCCATATCCAAAAATACCAAAAATTCCAAAAAATACCTCCCAATACCCTCCAAATACCCAAAATACCCTTCTTGGCCTAAAAATCCAAAAATTCAGAAAATTCCCAGAAAATTCCAGAAAATCCCAAATATTCCCAATTTCATTTTGTCCAACTACACCATGGGCCAATTTTGTCAATTTACCCTACTTTTGTCAAAACCCCCAATTTCACCCATTTTAACCCAAAGTGAACCCGATGTCAAACCAAACCTATCCAATTGACCCAAATTCTGGTCCAATTCAATTCTAAACTTCAATTCAACATTACCAATACCAATCTAGACCAAATCCAAGTCCAATTTGATTGACATTTGGATCCAATCTCACTTTTGGCCTTAAAGCCCGATTTGGACCCATGACCCAAGCTTAACCCAAACTCACCCAATTCAACTCCAATTAACCTCAAATCTTTTCTAAATCTTCCTTAACATTCCCACAAACAAAACCCTAACATGATTTGCCCAAAATTTGAACCCAAACCCCACTCAAACTCAACCCAAGGTTAAAAGGCCCATTTTTGACCTAAACCCAAACCTAACCCAAATTCAACCCAATTCAAATCCAAATCACCCCCAATTTGTTTCAAATCACTCATGACACATCCATGAGCTAAACCCAACAATTATTTGGCCCAACCTCTTTACAAAATTCCCATCCATAAATTCATTTTTTAAACTTAAGGGCCCATTCCTTAAACCATTTTAAAAGCCCACTTCCACCAAATCCAAAACCCCAAAAATTCTTCCAAAGCCCATATGACATTTCCCCTCATCATACTTTCAATTAAAATCATCCCTAAGTCCTAAACCAATGATCAAATATTTCTAAATGAAGCTTCATCCAAATTTCTACCAAATTATCCAAAATCCTTAAAATCCTTTTTTATGAAATTGACCAAAACTTTTGCCCGAGCCAAAGGTGAGCCATGAAGCCATGCATGAGCCACATGTGAGCCATGAGAGCTTTGGACACTCCACCATGCCATATTGGGTAAGAAGAGGGGGCTTTCCTTAATCCACTAAAGCTCGTTAGCCTTAATCATGTTTCACCTAAACTTAAATTTAATCCGAATATATTTGGATGGAGACTTCTCCATGCCGAACCCGAGTGATCCCTTTGATCCCCCACGGCATCCAAAGCCACCTTGAAGGGTGCACCAAGCCCGAATGGGTGGATTGACCCATTTAGACTCAAAACTAGCCATGCCCCATTCTACTTTGATTCAACCACTTTACACATGGCATTTGCCGATTGCTACACTAAACCCCAGCCACGACCCACTGACGAAGATGGTGATCCATTGCACGGCCGGCCAGGCCACCGGGCAGCCAGGAAAACACCATGGCCGAGAGCTCACATGTGAGCCAACATTGAAATTCTCACTTGCTTGAAGCTGCCCCATGCCTAGTGGTCACCATGGTTGTTCTTCTCCTCACCAGAGCAGGCCGATCCGAGCCACTAACTCCCCACGGGAGGCCCCCGAAGCCAGCTCTGATTAAACTCCGCCCCTCTCGGCCATGAAGGGAAGAGAAGCATAAACCTTGCCAAAACTGCGCCAAAATTGTTCCGAGACCCTCCTCCACCCGGTCGAATATGGAAAAAAATTCCTTGCTAAATATTTTCCTCCTTCGCTGGCAATTTGTAGTAATCAATATTACTTCATTTACGCGATTTGATGGAAGCTTGATTTATGAAGCTTAGGAAAGATTTAAAGAACTATTAAGAAAATGTCCTCGTCATGCTTTGGTGGTTAATCATTCAAACATTTTATAATGGAGTTATTAGATCACTTAGATCTATTATAGATGCTGGCTTTATTGGTGGTTCTTTAATGGTAGACATTTGAAGAAGCCTACACTTTAATAGAAGAAATGACTAATAATAATTTTCGAGGGCCTTCGAAAGGTTAATCTTGAAGAATGGCCGATATTGAATAATGAAGCCTTTTCTATTTTAGCTTCACAAGTGGGCTACGATATCTGAAAATTAAATAATTCTTTATTAAAATATCGCGTGTAAGTAATGATAATTCTGCAAATTTTGATGATTCTGTGAAACAATGGAAACTTTGCAAGCTATTGCTAGTAAATCTAATAACCCTTATTTTTATTATTATAATCCTGGTTGGAAAAATCATCATAATTTTAATTGGAGTAATGGACATCGATAATGGAATAATAATCGAGTTAATCGAGGTGGAGCAATCAATTCAAACTATAGACCAACTTACCCTTATGGTTATAACAAATCGGCGAGAAAAAGTTGTACGCTGCCAGAAGAATTGATCTTATAACTAAGCAATTAGATATGAGAAGTCAAAACAACTATTTATTCGTAATATTTAGAATGCGATGGAATTAGTGCTTAATTTCATTGTTACGAGATCTCGAGGAACGCTTGCTATGATATCAGAAATTAATCCTAAAGAATGCGGAAAGAACATGAACAAGCAAAAGATGTCTGACTTAGAAGTGGAAAGGAATTAAAAGAGAAAACACGGGGAATGAGATTGAAAAAAGAGAAAAGTTGAAGAGATTGAAAAACCTAAGGAATACCTTTTCTCGATAAAGATCGAAGCTGTAGTACTTTATTGAAGTGGAAGTTGAAAGACCACCACCACCTTTTCTCGAAGACTAAAACGACTTAACCATCAATTTTCTATGTTCTTTGAAATTTTTAGAAACTTACCATCAACATTCCTTTTGCGAAGCTTGGAGCAAATGCGAAATTTAATACGAGAATTTATGAAAGATATTTTAAACGAAGAGAAAATTTGAAGCTTATGAAACTATTGCATTAAGTGAAGAATGTAGTGCAATAATTGAAGAAATTACCTCGAAACTTAAAAAATCCACGAATGTTTCACTATACCATGTCTTATTGGAGAAAAATTCTGTGGAAAAGCCTTATGTGATTTATGAAGTACATTATTAATCTCATACCAATTTCAATATTTTGAAGGTTAGATTTAGGAGAGATTTCTCTACCGGCGCAACTCTTCGGTTAAGTGATCAATCGATCACTTATCCTAAAGGAGTTATAGAGGATGTTCTTGTTGGAGTAGATAAATTTATCTTCCGGTGGATTTTATTGTTCTAGATATGGAAGAAGATAAAGAAATACATCATTTTAGGAGACCTTTTCTAGCTACGGACGAGCTATGATTGATGTGCGGAGGGTGCGATGAGAGTTAATTATTAGAGATAACATTTAATGTTCGAAATCGGTAGGGTAATACGATAAAGAAAAATCTTTATCGGATGGATTTTTTTTTAATTATATATTTGAAAAATTGCAAAGAAAAACATAAGGTCATTTCGATGATAAAGATAAAGAATCTATCTTATATAATGATCATTAAATGAAAAGGGAATTGAAAAATTAAATGAAGAAAATTTATACGAAGATACTCGGTATATTCATGAAAATTGGGAAATTATAGACACGAATTAAAAATGATATACTTTTACCCTTAATTGAAAAAGCACACAATTTGGAATTAAAAATGTTACATACACATTTAAAGTATGCATTTCTTGGAAATTCATTATATCATGAGAATTAGCGAATTAAGAAGAAAAATTAATAGGAGTTTTGAAGAATTATAGAAAGCTTTTGGTTGGACTATTGCGGATATAAAAGGAATAAGCAGCCAATCTGTATCATTAGGATTTTAATGGAAGAAAATTGTAAACCCCTTTATTGAACCCAAAGAAGATTGAACTTGATTATGAAAGAGGTTGATAAGAAAAGAGATTTTGAAATGGTTAGATCTTTGGAATTATTTATCATTTCGGATGTGATGGTAAGTCATTGATGAAAAAAATGAATTAATCCGATAAGACAAGTTGCGGTTGGCGAATTTGTATTATTATCGGAAATTAGGCAATAGCAGTAGAAAGAATAGTTTTCTTTGCTTTCTTGGATCGAATGCTAGATAAAATATTTGGACACTCGTATTTTTGTTTACGGATGGATATTCTTGTTATCGTGATTACCGTTGCTCACGAGGATCGAAGACAACATTTACGAGTCCTTGTAGACGTTTTCCTTTAGAAGAATGTCTTTCGGTTTATCTGATACTGAAACTTTTGAAAGATGTATGATGTCAATATTCGTGATTTGATTGATAAAGGAATTAAAGTATTTATGGACGATTTTTCAATTTTTGGAACTTCTTTTGAATCTTATAATTTTGTAATTAAAGTATTTATAATTTTGGAAATTATGAAGTTTTGAAGACATGTGAAGAAATAAATTTAGTTACAGAATTGGAAAAATGTCGATTTATGGTCACAAAAGGAATGGTACTTGGACGCAAAGTTTCTGAAATAGGGATGGAAGTTGATCGAGACGAAAGTGAAAATTATTCTTGAACACAATGCACCATTCACCATTGCGATGTGAAAATTTTCTTGATCATGTTGGATTTTATAGAAAATACATAAAGGATTTCTACAAATTTGCTAAACCTCTTTACATTTATTAGAAAAAGAAGCTAAATTTGAATTTATTGGTGTCTAAAATGTGTTGATATTTTAAAGAAGAATTAATCATTACATTTTGTCATTGTTGCACACGATTGGAATAAACCTTTTGAATTAATGTGTGAGTTAGTGATTGTACGATCGAATGCATGTACGACAAAAATATGAGAAAAAATTTAAAGTTATATATTATCTTAGCAAAACTTTAAGTGAAACTCAAGAATAAATTACACTACTAACGAAAAATACATTGTAATAGTATATGCCTTTGATAAGAAGTGAGACCATATCTTCTTGGAATAAAATGTATAGTACATACGATCTGATGCAATTAAATATTTAATATAAAAAAGATGCTGACTAGATTGATCGGATAAGGTTTACTTTTACAAGAATTTGATTTTGAAATAGTAAACGGAAAAGGAGGCGGCAAACCAAATTGCTAATCATTTATCAAGAATTAAAAAAAATAAAAGAATTATGAAGAAAATATAAATGAGAAATTCCACTGATGAGCAAATTATATGTCATTAAGGGATTACGGAAATGCCACACAGTATCTTGATATAGTTAACTTTTTGGTTAGCAATATTTTACCTTATGGGATGAATAGCTGTTATATTAAGAAATTCAAGAATGATTGTACATCATATATACGGGAAGATCCTCATTTATTTAAAATAGGAAGAGATTATGTGATTCGAAGATGTGTACCATATGAATAAACTTTTAACGATTATTTAAAAATTTCACGATTCGAATTTGGAGGACACTTTGGAGTAGATAAAACTTCATTTAAAATTTTAAATTATGGATTTTATTGGCCTACCTTATTTAAATATCTTGGACATTTTGTGAAAACTTGCTGATCGATTTCAAGAATAGGAAATATATCGAGAAAAGATGAAATGCCTCTAAACTTTATATTAGAAATCAAAATTTTTGATGTATAGGGTTTAGAATTTATGGGACCTTTCGTACCATCATGCGGAAAATTTATATTTTATTAGCGATTTATTATGTTTTTAAGTGGATCGAAGGCGCTAGCTTTACTATTTGTGATTCAAAAAGTGTTTTGAAATTTTTTTAAAGAAAATGACTTTTACAAGATTTGGAATGCAGGATAATTATCACGGATGGGGGAAGTCATTTCGGAAATATAAGAATTCAATCATTCTTAGAAATCTAGAATTAAAGCTTGTAAATTTATTGCTTATCATCCTCGAAAAAGTGGAATGGTTGAAGTATCGAAACGAGAGAAATTAAAAGAATATTAGAGAGAAATTTGTTAATCTGAAATAATACATTGGATTGATAGATTGATTGCGTGGAAGCATAGAACGGCTTATAAGACACATCGGAATGTCGCCTTATCGATTAATTTATGGTAAGCATTGTCACTTACTGTTGAACTTGAACATAAAGCTTATTGGTAGATAAATGAGTTGATTATAATGTGAATCTTGTAGGGAGAAAATGATTTTTACAATTGAATGAAATGGAAGAGATAAGAAATAGGTCTTATGAAAATGCGAAATTTATAAGGAAAGAATGAAGACGTTGCATGACAAAATGATTTGAGAAAATGTCGAGCCTGGACGAAGTATTATTATTTAATGCTCGTTTAAAACTTTCTGGAAAATTAAAATCTAAATGGATGGGACCATTTATAATTGAGAAAAGTATGCATATGGGTGTGGATATTATAGATCCCAAGGGTAGAAAAGTATTTAAAGTTAACAGGATTAAGAATGAAGCCTTATATGGGAGAAATGAAATTAAATACAAAGAGGCTTATCGTGGGTCTACTTAATTAATTCGATTAATTTGGTCGGATGATGACGTTAAACTAAGCGCTTTGTAGAGAGCGGTATGTTATTAGTGTGAGTTAAATTATTGATGTAAGGTTATGCCTTGGTCTTGACTAAATTTGTATATAACTTTTGGAAATAGAAGGCTAACAAGTCTGTATTGGCTTAAGCTAGACATTATCTTGAAGTATATAGAATTTGGACTTGAACCACTCTATGTAAAATGTGAGTAAAAAGGAGATCAAATTAACATTCATTTGTGATTGTTTGTGATTTGAATTTTTCATAATTGTGATTGTGTGTTGATCATACCTGTTTGTTAGACCTATTTTACGACCGAAACTTGCAAAATTTGATGATAGGAGAATCAGAGTAGATTGAGGTTCCGGTGCCTAGGCGCCAAAAGTTGGCGTCTAAGCGCCAGAGTGGCCTGCGTATCGATGATCCAGCGTCTGGGCGCTAGATTCCTGTGCCTAAGCGCCACGGTTACAGATCATGTAAAAACCAAAAATCTTCAATTTTTCACATGAAATCTCTTTATATATTGCCTTATCTTCATCCCCAATCCCATAGAAACCTTAATTTTGACCAGAGTAATCTATTTTGGAGGAGTTAAGAAGGATTTGGAGGCAATGGATAAAGGAAATCATGGAAATGAGGTAAGAGACAAATCTCCCAATGAACCTCAGCCTTATTTTAATGGTTTTATTATTGTTAGTATGGAGAAATTGTTTAGTCAATTGGAGAAGATTGAAGCGGTACTTCAAAGTATTGGTAATCATCTTCATGAGATGTACCACCAATACGAACACTTGGAATGACAAACCAAACTTCAATCTGATCATATGGCGGCCTATCATGACGCTCAAGTAGAACTGTACGCGAAGAACAAGTGGATCGATGAAAAGACGGCTTTGGAATTTCCAAGAGCATTGGTGTTCTATCCCTTCGGTCCTAGCGAACTTCATTGCGAAAGAGATGGTACTTGAAGATCGGTGTTAAATAGATCATATATGTGTTTTAGGTGTGATCGAGTCATGTGTTAGTGTGTTGAATATCGAATTTGTGTGTTTACTTAATTGTTCAATGTGTGTTATTGGATTTGAATATTTGCTTTGAATATGTTGTTGTTTGGGTTATTTATAAAATGATGAACCTTGATATAGTCCTATACTGAGATTTATTGAATTTGGAATGGAATTTATGGATTGAAATTGAAGAATTTGGATACATTTTTGTGGATCTAAACTATTATTTTAAATTGATTGTGAAAATGTTTGGAGGATATAAATTGGATTAATACTCTCATAAGAGTAATTAGGAGTCAAATTTGATAAGCTTTGGTTGAAAATATAAAATCTAAATTGAATTTTTGAAAAGGCGAGTCGGCGCCTAGGCGCCAGAATTCGGCGCCTAGGCGTTGGTTCGGCCTGAACCCAAAAACTCATCTTCTTAAATGCCCCCACACCATTTTTGATGCCTAAGCTTCCTTCTCCACTGTTTTTCGTGAAAATACCCCCTATAGATCCCATTTAAAGCAAGATTTTCAAGTTTTTGAGCTTGAAATCACCCGATTTCTTCATCCCGAGGTCAGATCTACATTCTAAACTCATTATTTTTTATTTTCACCATGGATTTTGCTCTCATTAAGAAAAACTGAAATTTTGAGAAAAAATTTGATTTTTAAGGTTAAATCCATGAAATTTTTAAGCTCTTTCAAGTTTGAAGAGCTTAAATTAGTTTATTTTCCTAGATCAGTTGAATTTATTTCGCATTTTTATTTCACATTTAGATGGAACCCATATCTAAGCGATGAAAGGAACGAGAAAATTTTGATCGTAGCAAGTTCGTCACTGCTGCTGCACACTTCCGATGTAATAATTTTGCTACGACTCGGAAATTTATCTCGGAGCGAAGTTTTTACAATCCTGGAGGAAGAATTAAGGATACAATGGTTGCGCTCAACTGACAATGATTCTGCTATTTCACTGCTGTGCCGTTATCCCGGTTGTTAGAGAGTTTTATGCTAATTTCGTGGATGCTGAAAAATACGAGATTTTCGTCAGAGGAGTTGAAGTAGGATTCACTCCTGAATATATCAATATTTTCTATGGCCTGTCGCCAAACATTGAGTGCTATTACTCCGAATTATCTCCATCTGAGGGAGATTTGGACGTGATCATTGCCTGATTGACTGATAGTACTGGAGCCTGGAAGATTCGGAATGGAAAAAGGGTAAATTTTTCATCTTCTAAGCTTAATGGTGTTTCAAAGGCATGACAATACGTTATTTCTGCTCGTATCCTTCCATCCAATCATCTGAGCGAGGTTACCAAAGATTAAGCTATCCTCAACTACTGCGTTCAAGAGAGAAAGCCTATTGATGTAGGGAGCATTATTTATGATTCTGTAGATACTACTGCTAGTTCTAGCACTTCTATTGGACTTGGTTTTCCATCTCTGATCTATTCTCTATGTGAAAGTGCTGGAGTAGTTGCTGAGCTTTCTGAGGAAAAGCTCAAGTTGACAAAGCCTATAGGAAGAGAGAGCGTCAGTATCTATGATCGACTTCGAGGTAAGAGTTCTGCTGCACCTTCTGGTTCAATACCTACTTCAGGTAGAGCTTCTACTTCTAGACCATCTACTTCTGTTGAACCACCATCTACTTTTTGGGAGACCATGCATGATCAATTTATAGAGCAACATAATGAGTTATTCCTAACTCATTGTAGAGTAGATACGATCGATAAGAAGATCGATCATCTTTTTGAGTACACACAAAGAAAGAGTGATTACAATGCTGAGTATTTTGAGTCTTTAGTGAGATTTCTGTAGGGTGAGCACGATGTTCAGTTCCCTACTTGTCCCAGATATTCACCATATGTTGATCCGAAGGATATGCAGTTTTCTTTTGGTGATGACGATGATGAAGCTACATATAGTAATTAGTAGCTTGACTTACCTCTGGAGATGTGTTGATTCTGTTTTTAGTGTGTTTCTTGTTTCTTGTACTGTTTAGTGTGATGTTATTTGTTAGTGTTTATGTGAACTTTTTATGTTGAAACTGTTTTTAGATCATCTGATATGTGTTTAAGACTGAAATATTAATGAATTTTTATAAAAGTTTATTTCTGTTTCAGCCTATTGTTTAGTGTTCATTAAAAGTTAGTCAGTTTGCATGTTTAAAAATAAAAATAAAAAAAGAGATTTTTTTAGAAATTAACTTCTGCTCTCTAAAACTTTTCTATATATGCTTCATCATTTCTGTTATATTTATATTAAAGCATGTGTAGAAGTAGAAGTTAGTTTTTCCTTACTACATCATTATTGAACTTAGATTAATTCCTGTTTATTTCTTTCTCTCATGCTTTAGAAAATTTCATGATTCATATATATACTAAAGCTGAAGTTTGGGAGAAGGGAAAACATTTATCAAATTTAAATATTTTTTGTCCTTAATGAACTAGTATTTTCTTTAAAAATATATTAACATAACATAAGGAATGAAAAATCTCTTTAATACCTAAATTTTTGAATTTATAAATAATTTAGTAAACTTTACTAAAATTTCAAAAATTTTGATTGATTTTAAGAATAAAATTATTTAACTTAAAGAATAATAAGATAAAAAATTTTCTATTTGTAGTAAAGAGAATTGTATTTTTAAAATACTAAGGAATCAAGATTATTGCTTGAAAAAGAAAAGATTGAATTAAGCTTTGAAAAATAATAAATTATTAAAAATGTCATATTTATTAAGTAATAATGTATAAGTTTTTGAAAATAAGTTAAGGATAATGAAGTTCAAAACCATTAACAGGCCGTCCAAAAATAGTAATCCTCACTAAAAAAAAAGAGAAGAGAAAAACAGAAGAAAAAAAAGAATGTGAGGAGAAGCTTGAAGAAATGCCTAATCAAAAATTGGCTTCACTTGAATTATCTTATAGGAAGAAAACTGATTACATTTTTAACTTAATTTCTATGTACAAATATTTTTACTAGAAAAATATTTCATGAAAATCTTTTTCTTGTAAATATTCTATGTGACCTTAATATGATAAGCTACAATTGTTCTTGAAATAAATTAAAAATTGGAAATCTTATGATTTGGTAGTTAAATGTTCTTTAATTCTTAAAATTAGACTTTATTAGTGGAATTTAGTTAAAGATTTACTAAAGCATTTATAAAACAGAAAATTATAAGGAATCTTAAAAATTTTAACTTCATTCCAAATGTTATCTATTTTATGTAATTAAAAGAGTTACTTGAGGACAAGTAACGTTTAAGTTTGAGGGAATTTAATCTACCTAAAATAACCCACTTTTATACCTTATTTATCATTCAATTCTAAAGGATATTATGCTTTAATGAAAGGTATTTTTATGTTTTTGGATGTAGATGATTAAAAAATAGTCTAAGAAGGAAAAACAAGGAAAAATGAGCAAAAAGGAGCAAAATGGAGCTTATGGAGCAAAATATTGGAATTATTGGTCTGGCGCCTAGGCGCCAGAATCCGGCGCCAAAGTGCCAGCTCGATACAATCGCTGTTAAGATTTTTTTATGACTTTGGGCAGTTATTTTAACGGAGTTTAGCGGTTATTTGAGCTTCTAGAAGACTGTAAGTTACTCCTAATATATAGGACATGTGATACAATACATTTGGACACAAGAAAACAGTTTAAATCGCGAAGAGGTGTGATTCAAAGTGAAGAGGTGTGAAGACCTGGTCACGGAGTCCGGTGCCTAGGTGCTAGATCCCGGCGCCTAGGCGCGACAGTTACCTTCTAGAAGATGCATTGAATTTGGACAAATTTTGAAGAGGTGCCTTAAGCAACCCCTGGTCAAATTCAGAGCTCTATAAATAGGATCCCATTCTACAGAAAAAAATCGCACCCCCAGTCCCCTTAGGCACTCCATAGTCCCTAGCACCTTCTCTCCCCCCTCTAGTTTTATTTAGTCTCTTCCACACTTAGGGTGCCACTTTATTTTGTATCTAGTGAGTTTATTTTGAGTTTTTATTGCATGTTGCTGTTGGAGTCTTTCATCATTGCTTTGGAGTCAGTAGAAGTCAGCGGATCACTTGAATGAACACTTCAGATAAGTATTTGTACCTTGATTCAAAGTTTTATAAATATGTTTTATTGTGTGATTTCAATGTGTTCTGAGTTGTTAGTTATCTTTCTCCTTTCAACTATGAAAAGATAATTAATTAATTAAATTTTGTAGGAAAATTAAATTTAAAATATTTAATACATTGTGATGATATTAATACCTGATCTTAGTTTACTTTTTAAATTGGTCATTTAAATTGTTAAAACCTGTTGAAGAATTTTGAGACCTATCCAGGCATAAATTCTTAACTAGTAGATATCACATGAATCCTTGTGTAGTCAAAGGCTTTATGCGGGTTATTCAAGGTGAAGTGCAAATAAATGGGAAGATATAATTTATTGGGTGTAGAATTCATTAGTTTTTAGAGTGGTTGACTAAATTCTAATAATTTGGTTTATAGAAAGGGAACGGGTCACTAGTAGGGCCGACCGTAGCCACCCTTGGACATCTAGTAGTGTGAGCCTGGATTAACCCATTCTACTAATAAAACATCCTGAACCGATCTATAGATTAGTCAATGTTTTTTGCACCTGGACCAAAGGGTAAAGAATATGAATGCTTTTATTTGGCATAATACCATAATCTAAATTCCCCACAAAAGATAATTATTCTAAAAATCTTGGATTAGTCGAAAAGGAGAAAGTCATTTTTGTACTTGCATTGAATTTTAATTTCTGCTTACTTTACTTTATTATTGATTACTGCTTACTTGTTTATAGTAAAAATTGTTAGAAAATTAAATTTGAATATATATATATATATATATATATATATATATTAATTTTAATTTTATAAATTCCAAAATACTTCTTAAATTTCTTACTTTTTATCAAAGCACTATCCCTATGGGATCGATAACCAGGACTCCACTAGAGCCCTGTATTACTAGAACGATACGTATACTTGCGTTTAAAATTGTGACTTTTACAATAATTATAAAAATTTAAATATAAATTCATAATTAAAAGTAAACCTCGTACATCAAGTTTTTGAAGCCATTTACCAGGAATTAAATATTCTAAAAAGTGGTATCAAATTCTTGTATTTAAAAGCATATATAAAGGCACATCGCATCAGCCTTTGACCAAGGTTAAGTATGCTTTTGTTCTTTTATGATAAGTCAAAGGCCCCTTAACCTCTAGTCGGAGTTAAGTTAAGCTTAAACTAGCCCAAGTTAGGTTGGACTGATTCGAAGAGAGTTTTTAACCGACCTGAGCTAGCTCGGATTCGTCTCAGATTAATTTTGAATGGACTTAAGTCAAACAATGTTTAACAAGATTAACACAGGTTAGCCTAATTTGATTGGGGTCAAGCTAAGGTTAATTTGATTTTGATTAACTCAGAGCGAGACTGCATTGATCCAAATTAAGTTAAGTTAACTTTGATCTCACCCAGGTTAGGCTGGGTTAACTAAAGTTAAGCTTCTTAAGTTTAAGTCAAATCTAGCTTAAGTTAGATTCAGGTGGGGTCTAAGCTAATTTAAATTTGATTTATCCTTTAATTAAATTAAGCCTATGTTGAGTTAGACTTAAGTCAATTTAAAATTAGTTTAAGTTGGACGTAAATTAAGTTTGACATCGAATTTCGATCATATTGATCTGAGTTAAGTCAGATTAAGGTTGATTTGGGTTAATCCGGAGTTTGTTCGGGTTGACCCGGTGGTTTAAGTTAATTGGGTTTACCCAAGTTAAGTCATGTTGACCTGGTGGTTTTGATTGGGTGAACCTGAGTTAGGTCAGATTGACTCGGTGGTTTAAGTGGATTCGATTATTCGGGTTGACCTGATGGTTTAAGTTGTTTTGGATAACCCGAGTTTGGTCTGGTTGACCCAGTGGTTTTGATTGGGTTAACTCGAGCTAGGTTAGGTTGACTCGGTGGTTTAAGTTGATTGGTTAACCTGAGTTAAGTCGGATTGACCCGATGGTTTTGATTGAATTAACTTTAGTTAGGTCGAGTTGCCCCGATGGTTTAAGTTGATTAGGATAACCCGAGTTAGGTCGAGTTGAACCGATGGTTCAGGTTGATTGGTTTAACACTGGTTTAAGTTGATTGGATTAACTTGAGTTAGGCCAGGTTGACCTGGTGGTTTATGTTGATTGGGTTAACATGAGTTAAGTCAGGTTGACCTAGTGGTTTTAATTGAGTTAACTCGAGTTAGGTTGGTTGACCCCCTGGTATATGTTGATTGGGTTTAACTGAGTTAGGTCGGGTTGAACTGGTGGTTTAAGTTGTTTAGGTTCACTCGAGTTAGTTCAGGTTCACGCGATGGCTTTGTTTGGGTTAACTCGAGTTAGGTCGGTTTAACCCAATGGTTTAAGTTGACTACTTTAAGTTGGGTTAGATCAAAGGATTTAAATTGTTCTAAGTCTAAGGAGGGTTAGACTTTAGTTTTGAATTTATGGCCAGCTATAATTTAGGTTAGACCTATCATCTGGGACTAGGTCTAATTTAAGTTAGATCGAAGGTGGTTTATGTTTGGGTTAGGTCTAAGTTAGGTTAGACTTAGAGATTTAGGTTTTACTCGGTTTGAGTTGGGTTAGACCTAGCAGAGTTTTGATTGAACAAGGTCTTGTTTAGGTTGGACCTAGTAGGGTTTAAGGTTTTACTAAGTCAAAGTTGTATTGGACTTAGGATGGTTGAGGTTGGACTAGGTCTAATTTGGGTTAGACCTAGAAAGGTTTTGGTTAGGTCTAATTCAGGTTAGACCTAAAGGGCTCTAGGTTATACTAGTTCTAAGTTGGTTTAAACCTGGTTGTGTTAAGTCTAAGTTGGATTAGACTTAGGATGGTTTATGTTGGACTAGGTCTAATTTGGGTTAGACCTAGTAGGGTTCATGGTTGAGCTAGTCTAAGTTGGATTAGACTTAAGATGGTTTAGGTTGGACTAATTCTAATTTGGGTTATACCTAGTAGGGTTTAGGTTAGGTGAAATTTCGGTTAGATGTAAAGGGGTTTAAGTTGTACTAAGTCTGAGTTGGGTTAGACCTTGTAGGGTTCATGGTTGTGCTAAGTCTAAGTTAGATTATACTTAGGATGTTTTAAGTTTTACTAGATCTAAATTGAGTTAGACCTAGTAGGGTTTAGTTAGTCTAATTTGTGTTAGATCTAAAGGGGCTTAGATTGTACTAGGTCTAAGTTGGGTTATACCTAGAGCTAACGCAAGTTGATCATGAGCTATGTCACATCCGACTAAGGCTCAAACTTGAGCTCAATTGGATTGGGTCTAATTTTGAGTTCACTTGGGGTTAGGTCTAAGTTAGGTTAGACCTAAACCAAGTTTAGGCTCAAATTGGGCTAACGATGGGTCATTAAGGGTGGTTTCATGGTTTAAGTAATAACCTTGGTTTTAATCCCTTAAGACCTCTATTAGGTTAAACTCTTAAGGTTAATTTAGTGTTTTGAATTGAATTTAATGGGCAATTTAGGCCAAAGTGTAAAATTTTAAATTTTACATTTTTACCTCTAGCTTCCTAATTTTCATTTTGGGGTTTTTAATGCTGAAAATTGTCATTTTAGAGTTTAATTTCTCTGCCCTGAATTTTCTACTCAATTTTCATTTTTATTTTCAAATTTCTAATTTTTTATAATTATTTTCAAAATAATTATAAATTTGGTAAAACATTAATCATTTTGAAGTTAAGGAAGCCCCTTGACTTTAGAAAAAATTAGAAGTTGTTTCAAAGAGTGGAGGGAAAAGTCCCTGAATTTTTCACATTTTTTAAGCTTATATTTAATTTATAATAATTAAAATACTCTCTGGAGTAATTAATTAATTAATAAATAAATATAATTTAAATATTTCCAATTTTTTTAATTATTTTTCTCTCTGTTCGCTGAGCCATGTTTGTGATTTTTCTGCATTAAGTTATGAATTTTTAAAGTTGTTAGGTTTTTTCTGGATTTAATTAAATAGGAAAATTTGGAATTTCCTGCTTATCCAGCTCAACATCGCCTCAACATCGTCTTAACCTCGGTGCTGTTGAAAGCTCACATGTCCTTTGCCGACTCGTTGCACTTTCCACGTCAGTACCGCATTGACCAGCGGTTTGGTGATCCCCTTCTGCGGCAGTGGTTTGACTCAATCCATGCCGTTGATTTCTAATACCTAGAAATTGACAGCATCGGTATATCATCCCCATGGGATGTAGAACCAAGAACCTTCTATGATCAAACCGTATGCTCTCGCTCTTTACTCAACCAAATCAATCGGGGTTTATTCCTGCATGTTCGTCTAGTCGAGATGAAGCAATCTATATGGCTAGGTGGACATGCATTGTTGGTTTTCTTCATAAGAGACCAAATCGAGAGTAAATTATAGGGGTTTTGATCCATATGTTGTCTCGAGTAGTGAGGCCTCAATTGGGCTTGATAGAGACGATCACCTTCATGCCACAAAGCTCCTTCTTGTCTCAATTTGCACTGTGGATGGGTCTAAGTATGACTTTGAAAAAACTGTGCCACAGTTTGGTGTTGGATTGGGGTAAAGGCTCCGGGAAGGCTACATTACAATTGGGGAGAGTGTCTTAATGCTTGGAGAAGCTTTTAGGAAGGTCAATTTTGAGTTATTGGGAACTTGATGAAATTGGTCCTAGTTTTAAGTGGGGAAATTAGGGTTTTGTAGTGTAGAAGATGACTTAAAATTGATATAGATCTATTATTCGTGCCAGTGGAAGAACTATTGCTATTGTGAGCAATGGATTTTGAAGGCTAGATATGAATCTTGATTGCGTGTGAAGGCTCTCTGGTATGGGCTACTTATAGCCATGGGAGCTTGGGGTGGAGCTTGGCTGGGCATGGAGAGATTCAGGCTGCTCCTCAAAGAATTTTCAGAGTTATTCAGGAGTTTTGGGCAATGGGGAGAGTCTTTTTCAAGTTTCCATACCTTGGCCATGGTAGTGACAATGGTGGAGAGATAGGCATGGGAGGGTGCTTGAGGTGATTGAGAGTCCTTTTTGTGGGGGACTAAGACTAGATTAAGTCTCGTATTAGCTCACCAAAAGCTGGTAAAAAAAGTCAAGACCAAGGTGCAAAGTGTCTTTCCCTATGATGAGTGGTGCCAAATTTGGCATTTAGGGGTTGGATTTAGCTTGGTTTGACTTTTGTGTCACCCACATGTCTTGGTGCGTTCTGGTGAGTCCTGGTGGGTCATGGCTAGCTCATGTGTATAGGGCCGAGAAAATTGGGCCATGAGCTTAGGTTTGGATTTTTAGGTTTTTAGGATAACCTGATTGGGTTGTGCATAACCCAAGGTTTTGTCCCTAGTGGAGTCTCATAATCCACTTAATTAAATAATTTAGTGAACTATAGAGGTTGACCCCATGGTGTCAATTTGGTTCCCCACATGGTGTGATGTCATGTCCATTTTAGAGGGGGTTCAATTGCATGAAAATGTGGCCAATTGGTCAAAAATTGACCCAAATTAGGCTAGGCCAAATTTAATTTGATCACTGATACACCTAAAATATATAATGTTTTTATGCATATTTTTATACCTATTTTTTATGATAGTGAACTTTAATGGAAGACATTTTGTGTATTTTTCTTGCAGGTATGATTAAATGGATGAATGTGATAAAAAGAGTGAAAAATGATCAAAATTGGAGCAAAAATAAAAAAAAATACAAAATTAATCTGTGGCGGCTATGCACTAGAACCCGCGCTTACGTGCCAGAGCCCAGATTTGGAGCTTACACGCCATAAGACCCGCGGTTAAGCGCAAGGACCTCACGCTTGCACACGACAATTATAAAAGAGGGGTTATTTAATTTGTGGCGCCATTTTGAATAGGTTTTTTGTGGCTTATCTTCGTGAGAATGTAGGTACGTTCTCATGGGCGCCAAATTCAATTCAAAATACTCTTGAATGGATGCAGCTCTTAGACGATACGTTGAATTTGTACACAATTTGAAGACATACGAAGACACCTTTTGGAAAATTATAAATAGAAGACTTAAAGATAAAAAAAATGAGTAATTTTAGAGGGTTTTTAAAGAGGGAATTTAGAGAGTAGTAAGCGTGTGTTGTGAGATTTAATTAGGTTATTAGTATTGTGGTTGTTGTAGAGTGTGTGTTTTGTGTAGGAGAGTTCTTTCATTAACACACCATTCCTCTTCACCATTTTTCTTTTCTATAGTTTGTATTAGGATTAAAAGTGGAATTTGGAGTCCTCAGACTTGGGTGCCAACCTCTAAGGAGTCTTGTAAGGAAAAATAAAGTTTTCGAAGCAACTTAAAAGTGTCATGGAGAGGATTTTCAGATAAGTCTTTATCTCTGTTATTACATTTGGTTTTTAATTAAGATTTCTTGTTTTTTCACTATGATTTCTACTTTTAAACCAAGTTGTGATTGTATTTTCTCCATGAATTCTGAGTAGTTTTATTTATCTTTTTCCTTAATATGATGAAGTATTAAAGTTATGGAAATATGTTGTGTGAAGTATAAAATTTCAATGTTGAAAGACGTTGTGATGATTCAAAACCTTGCACTTCATTTACTTCTTGATTTGGCCAATTAAGATGTTAAAATTTATTGTGAGAACATGTAAGAACTGATATGTATTGTCTTGATCAACAAATGGAAAGAATCACATGAGATTATATGGGCGAGAACGTAATCCATATGGTTGAGTGCAAATAAATAGGGAGGTATACTTTGATGGGTGTGAATTATAGGACTTTAGAGTGACAGACTAAAGCCCCCAATTCAATTTATTGTTTTATGCTTTGATACGAGATGTTAGCCCCCAGGTGGAGGGAATTGAGGAAACTCTAGAGTGAGAGTTAGTATCTTTCCTGCTTATCCCGTCTTCAAGATTTATAAAATAATACATTAACCTATGCTCTTTATAGCATCTCTAGTAAGGGTAAAGAAGTTAATTACTCCTATTTGGCACAACACATTTTATATACTTCCACAAAAATAATTTCCATGGATTGTTTCTAATTCATAAAAAGGAAAAAGATATTTTATTTACATTTGCTTACATCTTATAAAAGTTTAGTTATAGCTGTTGTTTACTTATATTTAAAATTATAAAATTAACAAAAAGAATCAAATTTTCTTTCTTAGAATATTATCTTTAGTTTGGGTAAGATATTTCTTAAAAAGTAAAAAAGATATATTTCTATTTACGCTTTCCCTGTGGGTTCGATATCTCGGGGCTTCATCAGAAAATCTTATATTACTTGATAACGATACATATACTTGCTTAGAATCTCTTTTTATAATATCATTAAGAGAAGAATCAATTTATATACAAAAACATAAGCAAAAATATCCGGGATCAAGTTTTTGGCACCGTTGTCGGGGATAGAAAATAAATTTTAAAGAAAAACTTATTTTTACTTTTTAGAGTCTTATTTAAACTTGTTAGATTTATTTAGGAGATTGTTGTTTTTGTTGTGTGATTTTATTTTAATTTATTTTGTAATGGTGTATGCGTAGTTCAGTTCTGAAGAACTTGTGCCTTACTATTCTGAATTAGAAAAGACTATAAGAAAAATTAGAAAAATTAGAATACAGAAAAAGCTAAAAATATTCAAGAAATGGAAAATCAAAATAATCAAAATGCTGAAATCCATCAAGAATTTTGACCTTTAAGAGATTATGCTAAGCTTACAGTAGATGAATTTCATGGTAGTATTCAAAATCTTACTGTAGCGGCTAATTCATTTGAACTTAAACTCGTTATTATCCAAATGGTATCTAATAATCTGTTTGGGGGAGCACCAACTGAGGATCCAAATTTACATCTTACCAAATTTCTAAAATTGTGTGTTACATTTAAATATGATGGTGTTTCAGATGAGGTTGTTAGACTTAAACTTTTTTCCTTTCTCATTAAAGGATAAAGCTAAGATGTGGTTGAATTTGTTAGCATCTGGATTTATCAGAACTTGGGGTAATTTAGCAACAAAATTTTCTTGCTAAATTTTTTCCACTATCAAAGACTGCAAAGCTTAGAAATGATGTTACATCATTTTGTCAGTTTGAAGGGAAATCTATTTACGAAGCATGAGAACGTTTTAAAGATCTCCTAAGAAAGTGTCCACATCATTTGATACCAGATTGGTTAATAATTCAAACTTTTTATAACGGATTAGTTGGATCTCTTAGTTCTATTATCGATGCTGCTGCTGATGGTTCATTGATGTTTAAACAGTTTAATGCTGCATATGCTTTAATTAAAGGAATGACTACATGTAATTTTCAATGGCATTCTGAGAAGGTAAATCCTAAAAAGATAGCCAATATTCATGAATCTGATGCTTTTAAAATGTTAGCAAACCAAGTTGCTGCAATTTTAAGGAAGATAAACCAATTTGGAATGAATTTTTCACAACAAATTTCAATGATTGAAGAAAATTCATTAGGCCAAATGGTAGATTCTCAAACATCATTAGAAACTTTGAATGCCATAAACAAGCCTAATGACCCATATTCTAATCATTATAACCCAGGTTGGAAGAACCATCAAAACTTTAACCGGAATAACAATAAATAGGGTGGTAATACTAAAAAATGGGGGAACAATCAAGTAAACCCATTGAGGAATTGGAACAACCAAGTGAATAATAATTATAGACCTACTTATCCTCTAGGTTTTAGTAATACTTCACAATTTAAGGAGAAGAAATTGTCTATAGAAGAAGTGGTGTTACAAATGTCAAATCAACTGCAAAGTCAAGGAGTTACAATTAGAAATATTAAGAATCAAATGGGACAGATAACCAATTCCTTAAGTAATAGATTCCAAAAAACACTTCCTAGTAATACAGAGATAAATCTTAGAGACAAAAATAAAGAGTAAGTAAAAGCTATTTAATTAAGAAGTGGAAGAGAGTTGGAAGGTATAGTTCAAAAAGAGATTGAAGTCAAGAAAGAAGGAATTGAAGAACCAAAAGAGGACGCTCTGAAAGCTTGGAAAGACCTATTTCTCCACCTAAAATTGATTTAGAAAAGCAACATCCACCATTTCCTTAGAGACTTAGACAACAAAAGTTGGATAAGCAATTTTCAAAATTCTTGGAGATTTTTAACAAACCTACAGTAAATATTCCATTTGCTGAAGCCTTAGAACAAATGCCAAGCTATGTGAAATTTATGAAGGATATTCTAAATAGAAAAAGGAAGTTTGAAGATAGCAAGATAGTTGCACTTAGTGAAGAATGCAGTGCAATAATTCTGAAGAAGCTTCCTGAAAAGCTTAAAGATCCTGGTAGCTTTACAATTTCATGTGCAATCAGAGATAAATTTTCTGGGAAAGTTTTATGTAATTTAGGTGCAAGCATTAACCTTATGTCATTATCTATATTTAAAAGACTGGGATTAGGAGAAATAACCTCGACTACTGTAACTCTGCATTTAGCTGATCATTCGATAACATATCCTAAAGGAGTTATAGAATATGTTCTAGTAAAAGTGGATCAATTTATCTTTCATATTGATTTCATTGTGCTTGATATGGAAGAAGATAAAAAGATACCTATTATTTTAGGGAGACATTTCCTAGCTATAGGAAGAGCAATGATAGATGTGCAGAAAGGGGAATTAACTATATGAACCAATGATCTAACTGTTACATTTAATATTTCAATGAATATCCTGCCAAAGGTAAATATGATGAATGTTTCAGGATGAATGTAATAAGATATCTGAGTGAGTGCCATTTTAAAGCAACATATGAAGAGAAATCTGAAAGTGAAAATTTGGAACACGAGCAAGAAGAGGAAGCACAATATTCTGATGAATTTATTGAGGAAGATTTAAATTATGTTCAAGAAAGTTTTGAAGTTTTGAAAATGACAAATAAAGATGAATCTTTTTGTCCATAAATTGAAAAATCTTCTGAACTTGAATTAAAGTTACTTCCTGAACATTTAAAATATCCCTTCTTAGGTGATTCCTCAACTTTGCCTGTTATATTTCCTCGAAATTAATTATTGAAGAAGAAGAGAGTTTGCTTGAAACTTTAAAGAAATACAAGAAAGCATTTGGATGGAATATAGCTGATATTAAAGGAATCAGTCCTTCAATTTATATGTATAGAATCCTTATGGAAGAAAACTGCAAACTCAGGGCTGATCCTCAAAGGAGACTAAATCCTATTATGCAAGAGGTTGTTAAGAGATAAATTTTAAAGTGGTTAGATGGTGAAATTATCTACTCCATTTCAGATAGTGCATGGGTTAGTCATATTCATTGTGTTTCTAAGAAAGTAGGAGTTACTGTAACTGTTAATGAAAAGAATGAACTAATACCAACATGACAGGTTACATGATGTAGAATTTGTATTGATTATAGAAAATTAAATCTTACCACCATTAAAGATCATTTTCCACTACCCTTTCTTGATCAAATGTTGGATAAACTAGCTGGGCATAAATACTTTTGTTTTCTGGACTGATATACTGGTTATCACCAAATACAAATTGCTCTTGAGGATCAATAAAAACAACGTTTACCAGTCCTTATGGAACATTTGCTTTTAGAAGAATGCCCTTTGGTTTATGTAATGCCCCTGCTACATTTCAAAGATATATAATGACAATTTTCTGTGATTTAATTCAAATGGGAATTAAAGTGTTTATGGATGATTTTTGAGTGTTTGGAATTTCATTTAAATCATGTTTAGAACATTTATCTAAAGTTCTTAAAAGCTGTGAAGAAACAAATTTAGTTCTCAGCTAGGAAAAATTTCAATTTATGGTAGCAGGAGGAATTGTTTTGGGACATCAGATTTTGAAAAAAGGTATGGAAGTAGACCCTACAAAGACTTAAGTGATTGCTTATTTAACTTGCCCAATAAATGTATGGGAGATTAGGAGTTTTTTGGGACATGCTGGATTCTACGGGCATTATATTAAAGACATTTCAAAGATTGCTAAGCCTCTATGCTAGTTATTGGAAAAAGTTGCAAATTTTAATTTTGATGAAGAACGCCTAAAAGCTTTTGAGTTGTTAAAAGAAAAAATAATCACTGTACCAATTATTATTTCACCAGATTGGGAAAAACCTTTTGAATTAATGTGTGATGCGAGTGATTATGCTATTGGAGCTGTTTTAGGACAAACATATGATAAAATTTTCAAGGTAATCTACTATGCTAGTAGAACACTTTATGAAGCTCAAATTAATTATACCACAACTGAAAAAGAGTTACTAGCTATATTATATTCTTTTGATAAATTCAGATCATATTTAATTGAAACTAAATGTGTGGTGTATACTGAACATTCTTCTATTAAATATTTAATGAAAAGAAGAATGCAAAACCAAGACTGATAAGATGGATTCTTCTTCTACAAGAATTTGACTTTGAGATAATAGATAGAAAGGGTGCTGATAATGAAATTACTGATCATCTGTCTAGGCTTGAAAATGAAAAATCTCTCTTTTCTGATGAAGAAATTAATGAGCATTTTTCTGATGAAAAATTGTTCACTATTAATGAGTGACGTGTTCCATGGTAAGCCGACATTGTAAAATTTATTGTTAGTAACATATTACCCTATGGATTGACATACCAACAGAGGAAGAAATTTTTATTTGAAGCTAAGACTTATTTTTTGGACAACCCATTTTTATATAAATAAGGAAAAGATCTAATTATTCGAAGATGTGTACCATTAGAAGAAACTTATGAAATTATTCAAAAATGTCATGATTCTGATTTTGGGGGACATTTTGGTGTTGATAAAACTGCATATAAAATTCTGCAATCTGAATTTTATTGGCCTATAATTTTTAAGGATGTGAAAGCTTATTTTAAAAATTGTGATTGATGTCAGCGTGTATGCAATATTTCTAGAAGAAATGAGTTGCCCCTCAATTATATATTGGAAGTTGAAATATTTGACATTTTGGGATTAGATTTCATGGGACCATTTATACCATCTTTTGAAAATTATACATATCGATAGCAGTAGACTATGTCTCTAAATGGATAGAATTTGTTACTTTATCTCGATGTGATGCTCGAAGTGTTACAAAATTTTTAAGAAAGAAAATATTTTGTAGATTTGGAATGCCAAGAGTAATCATAACTGATGGGGGAAGTCATTTTAAAAATGCAATTATGGAGAAACTAGTAAAGAAATATCATCTCATCCATAAAATTTCTGCTGCTCATCATCCTCAAACAAGTGGTTTGGTTAAATTATCCCATCGTGAAATTAAAAAAATTTTGGAAAAATCTGTTAATAAAAAAAAAAGGATTTGTTAATCAAAATGAATTTTGCTTTGTGGGCTTATAGGACTACATATAGAACTCTTATAGGAATGTCCTCATATATGCTAATTTTTAGGAAAGCTTGTCATTTACTAGTTGAACTTGAGCATAAAGCATATTGATCTATTAAAGAGTTCAATTATAATTTGAAGGATGCTAGAGAGAAACGATTATTACAATTAAATGAGCTTGAATAGATAAGGAATGAATCATATGAAAGTGCTAAGATATATAAAGAAAAAATGAAGATCTGACATGATCGTAGGATTCTGAATAAGAATATTAAACGAGGACAATAAGTTTTACTATACAATGCTAGATGAATATTATTTGCTGGAAAACTTAAGTCAAGGTGGATGAGCCCATTTATTGTAATAAAAATTTATCCCTATAGAGCTGTGGATATTAAAGAACCTAAAACTGAGAAAATATTTAAAGTAAATGGTCATAGATTGAAACTTTATTTCTCAGTTGATCAACTTAAACTTGATGAGAATTGATGTTGGGTCACCCAAATTAAGTATTGGGTATGTCGGGCTGACGAAGTAAACCAAGCATTTTGTGAGAGGCAACCCATAGTTATCGGTGTGCTTTGTTTAAATTTTGTTTTGTGTGTTTTATGTGGTTTGATATAAGAATTACATGGTAGTTTTTTTTTTGCTTTTATTATATTAGTGGAGATTTATGAGACCTTAATTGATAATTTGGATGAGTTAAAATGAGATTTCTGACGTTTAGCAGACCTGTGCTAAAATGGGCACTGGCGACTAAATGCCTGCAGTTGGTGCTTAGGCGCAGGAGTTACGAAAAATCGTGAAAAATGTGTTTCTAGAAGCCATATCACGGGGAAGTTGCATGGCAAGTTAATGGATGGTTTGTGAATGTGGGAGGACGGTTCTAGGCCATCTAAACTCTATAAATAGGGATCAGATTAAAGGAATTACATCCCATTCAAAGTTTTTATCCCAAAAGAATTAAGGAAGTGTTTAAGTGAGAAACATGTCTTCTTGGGAGAATGAAGTTAAGAAGAAGGAGGATGCAACTAAGAAGAAGTTTATTTGTGGGAGTGCGCAAGACTTATATAATGGATTTCTGGCCATTAGTATTCAAGGTATATCAGAAAAGATAGCAAAGATTGTGGCTGATGTTGCATCAATCAAAGCAAAGATAAATGAAACTAACTCACATTTAGCAAATATTGGATGGCAACTAAAGATGTAATTTAGTCACACTAGTTATTTTGAAGAAGCGGACAAGGCAATGTAATTGAAAAACAAGTGGATTGAAGAAGATTCTATCAGATGTCTTCATCATCGTCTGTTTTATCAAATCTATGTGCCAAATGGTTCTAATGGAACTCATGAAGAATATATTCCACCTAATGGAGAATGAAATTAATTTCTATTATTGTGTTATGTTCTTATGTTATGTTAAGTGTTAGTTTATTGTGTTATGTATTAGTGTTTAGTGTTTTATGTTTTGTAATGTGTTCTAATATGATTGTGTTTTAAGTACTTGTTTTAGTGTTTTATTTAAGTGTTTTAATGTGAGTATTTAAGATGAGATCTTATCCAAGTATATTGGATTAAAGACTTGTAATTTTTACTTATAATTTGTGTTTGTTTGATTTAGTAAAAGTTTATGTTTGTGTGAAACTTGTGTTGAATCATTTTTTAAGTGTAATTATGAAGATAAGAAGATTATAAGGTGGTGATTTATTAATTAAAATGATTTATAGGTTGATTAAGTGAGCAAAAATGTGTATTTAATGAAGAAAAATATAAAACAACAAATTCGCGGCTAAGCGCTGAGACCCCGTGCTTACGCGCCAGAGCTCTGCGGCTAAGCGCCATACTTTCGCACTTAGGCTCTGGTTCGCGATAATCGATTTTCTGGTTTTAAAAACCCAAAAAATCCCAAATTTTTTTTCACCTCATCGTCTTCAACCTTCGGTGCTCACGACAAGGAAGCTAGGGTATCACTTACATTTGCGATTCTTGAGCCATTTCAAGTGGAAATTGTTAGATTTGATCTTCTTGAGGTAAGAGCACTACTCCTATGTAGAAATTTTTTACTGTCACCAAATAGTTTGAATGCATTTTGGAGAAATCTGAAAGTCACTATTCATGGTGAAAGTTTGAGAAAAAGCTTAAGAAATTACTTGAATTTAGTGGTTTAAGCCTTAATGAGTTGAGTTTAGTGAATTTGAGTTGAATGTGGAATTTATAGTGATTTTTATACAAGTTTTAGAAATGACACCAAAGAGGAGCAAAGCGAGAGCCACTTTTGATTATGGCAAGTTCGTTAGTTCTAAAGCTCAAGATAGGTTAAATTCTTACAGTCACGTAATATAATCTAAGAGTGAGGATTTGATAAACTAGGTGGAGTGATAGAAGATATAATTGTGAGATGCCTTTGGGACAAATTCTGTTGTTTCACTGTCGTAGCTGTTACTTTTGTTGTTCGAGAATTTTATGTAAACCTCCTAGAGTCAGAAGAAAACTTTGCTTTGGTACAAGGACAACCGGTTCATTTTACTCCTGAAATAATAAATGAATTTTACCTATTGTCTCCTAGTACATTTTGTTTCCATTCAAACTATAATCCTACTGAGGAAGAATTGGATGAGATTATTTCTGCTTTGAATGATGGGAGTGTCGGCTGTTAAAGTGAATCCTTCGTGTTTTTAGATGGTGCAAATTATTTAATAAATATAATTTTAGAAAATATATTTTTTGATTTTAAAATATGAAATCACACTGACCTTATATATTCGATAATTTAAAATAATCAAGAACTTCGCTACAAGCTATGTGTCTATCTCGAACACATTGCTTGGTAGTGAGGCTTAATCAAATAAACTAAAGAATCTATGATATCTGTTTGGTCTGCAAATCATTTATGTCGATCGAAAATTTCCCCTATCTAATTTGGAGGATATAGATAGGGTTTCTATTAATATGGGGTCTTTAAGTTTCCTATAAGGGCAAGCCCCTATAGTTAATTACATCATAGGTAACCGAAGTCACCTAAGAAAAATCTTGATATAGATCAGGAAACATTTGTATTCATGAATTCCAAAAGGGTATTGCTCCTCAAGAAAATGTGGTAATAGAAGATCCAAAAGGTGAGTGACTCAAAATTCAAAATAATTTTTGTTGGAATCCAAATGAAGAAAAGAGTAGGGGGAAGACATAGATCCAAGAGAGATCAAGGTGTTTTCCTGAACTATCCTATGGTTTGGCTTCAATTTGAAATATTTATTTGATATTTCATCCTATCAATTTTATTATTTGGGGCATACACTCACTTGATACCGATCATGTGAATAGCCTGGAAGATAGGAGGGTTTATGTCATACCCGATGACAACTTCAGAATCTTAAGACGACTTAGGGCTTATATTGCACAACATAGTCATGCAAAGGCCTAAAAGATAAGGTGAGGGTTTATGCTGCACTGGGCAAGCTACCTCGAAGTCCTATGGCTTGTTGTTTTAATTTCTAAGGAGTTTTACTGTTGAAGATGACCGTGATACCCACTATGCATGCTCCAAGCTCCTCATCGTAGCATGTTTAGTTTAAAGAAGTGTCAATTGTAAGAAAAGAGAAGTGCCATGTTTTGGAAATATTTAAATTGAGGTGTCTTAATAGTTTATTTATGGGAATATTAAAGTTGATTATAACGACATCGGTTAGGATCCCACGGTTCCCACCTTCTGGCACCACTATTTTCTTCAGATTCACTTAGTCTGGAAGAATTTACTAAACTCAACTTAATAAGTTCCATACTTTCATTTAGACCATGGGAAATCCCATTAGCAGCCGTAGGTTGCATCCTCCGAGGTATTCCCGATCATCCGATAGAGAAATTTTAATTTAGTTGCAATTGTGATTTTTTTTGTTTTATTTGTGATTAAATTTTGAGTTGTCTTATATTTTTAAATGTTGTGGTGGTGAATTTTATCTTTTTTAATTTTTGTTTAATTTTATTTTTGGTTTTGAGGCTATCCTAAAAGTTTTGGTTTTCATGCAGGGTGACATTGTTGTTTAATGTGCAAGCTTATAAGCAAGAAAGTAAAGGATGTACTTAAAAGAAGGTACTGTAAACTTGTAAAAGTATACCTGGCAAGTCTTCTCGTTCCTCTGCGTGAAACTTTAGTATTTTTTCAATAAACATTTATATTTTGCAGGAAATTAAAACTTATGGATAGGTTCATCACAAGCCTACCAAACCCTATGTTGTAACTCAGTGGATCCTATTCATTTAAGGGATTTCTTCATTCAATAAATATGATAGGTGCTGTTGTCCTAGAAGGTCTCTAGAAGACTTGTGAAATGATCCAGGGAGTACCTAGATATCTCACAATCCTTTTGAGCTTCCTTGAGTTCATTTGGACTCATCACAATTATTAAATGATTCATTTTTTTCATACCCTTATGCTTAGTGAAATAATGATTTAATGATCCCCTTTAAATGAGGTAATTATCTTTTGTTATTTCACTTAGGAATTATGTAAATGGACATCTTTTAGGGCAAAGTTAATTTATCTAGGAAAGATTTAATCAATTTGATGTGCTAGTAGTGTTTCCAAATGTTTGAAGTTTGATTATGCTTGCTTTTCTAGACCTCTCTTAATGAGATTTGATTAGACCTAGCTGACTACTAAGCCCTTAAGATTTAGTGAATAAATTTGTAATTAATTTTTCTGTTTTTAGAAAAAACTAAGTCTTGTGAGTTTAGTTTTTTTATCAAAACATTGGATTATTATTCAAACATCAAAATAGGGGTAAAAATCAGTCGATTATTAACTTCCTAAGTCAACCCTGTCTTTAGGTTCATTCAGTTTGATTATCTTCCAAATTCACATAATTAAGTAAAATGTTTATTTTTTATGTGACAAAATTGTAGTAGGTTTTTTACCATTCATCCCTTGATGTTTCAATCTTTTCAACATGTCTTTTAGGATCATTAGTTACCCATTTTACCCCTTAATTAATCCTAAGTATTAATTAAGGCTAAAACCTTAAAATTACAACTTTGCCCCCATGACTTTATCACCTCATAATTTACTAAATTTAATTCAAATGACTTTGAAAATTTATGTTACCTCGTTCATGGGTTAATTAAAGCATCAGAGGAGAACATATGATTTTTTAAATTTTAATGTGATTTATATATTTATTTTCATGCAAAAGAGGATTTTTAATGAAAATTCAATAACTTAGTCAAAACAAAGTTTCAGTCCTTAAAAAAACTATTGGAGGTTTACAATGACTAGAGGACCCCTAGACCAAATTTCATGATTTTTTGAATTCTAATTTAATTATCATAATTATTTTAGTTTTTGGAGTATTGATTAAATATAAAATATTATATTAGTTGAAATTAAGTTTTTATGTTTTTATTAAATCTCTCTGAGGTTATAGAACCTAGAGAAACAAGTTTAATATTTTTTTGATTTTTCTTTGAATTATTAGAATTATTTTAGTTCAAAATTAGGGAATTTCCATTTTTGGCCTTTAAAAAATTGATTTTAGCCCTTTAAAATTTATTATCTTTATTTATAGAGATAAGAAAATTACTCCAATTGTTCCTAAGTGATTAGGAGACAATTTGGAACATTTTCAATAATTTGAATAATTTGCTTATTTATTAATTTTTTAATTATTTAAATATTAAAATAATGCTTAAAAATGAAAAAGTTATTTTTATTATGATTTTATTTTTCAAAGACTCCTCTTACCACAAAGAACTCTCTAAATTTATTTGGTAATTTTTTGAAGTTTATTTTAATTTTTATAATTATATATTTCCAAAAGTGTGATTTAACTTAAAAAAATTCATTTAAGAGTTTAAATTAACATCATTTGACTTGAAATTTCTATGGGGGTTCCTCTGACCTTAAATTATAATGGAAAACAAAAATCAAGTTATTTTCATTTATATTTAGTCCAATTTATTTTTATTTAATTTTTAGGTCTTAATTACCATTAGGGTTGTACTTAATGAGTTAAACCAAGTTTTTATTTTTCCTAGGGTTCTATGGTCATAAGTAACCTACCAAAATTTACTTTTTTATTTTTCTGACCATTATTTTAATTATTATAATTTTTATACCAAAACAGACAAGATAACTTGAAAAATAGAGATCTCCTCATAGAGATCTCCCCTGACCTTGGAAAAATCAGGGAAGATCCCCCATGACAAGGAGAACAAGACCTTCAAAGATCAAGCCATGATGAAATGTCTATGTCAAAGGAGAATCAAAAGACTCCAAACCATATTTAATTAATTAAAAATAAAATATTCATCAAATAAACTTCAAACCAATTCCGCATTGTTTTCCTCTATTCACTAAGCAAAACTGTTTTTTTCTTTTATTTTTATAATTTTTTCACACCAAGTTAAGGATTTTTAAAGTTCAAGAAATTAATAAATACAAAAAATTCCTATTTTTCTACTTTTCCAGCGCGGCGTCACCTCAATCTTAGCAGCTTCGAAGAACTACGCTTCGCTCCACAATTTGACCCCGCCTTCTGATTCAGCTGTCATGCGGTCGCGCTTTATGCTCCTGATTTGCATCCGGCTTCATCCAGGTCATCCAAGCATTACATGCGCGATCGAACGACACTCCTTCATCGTCTTTGATTGGTCTATCCCGTAAGTTGTTCACACTATAACCCTAAGATCTTGAGTTAGACTCAACCAAATAACATGGGGTTTGTTTCTATAGACTCATCTGACCTAGACGAACCTATCTATACAGTTAAGCTAGCCTGAAATCGACCCAATGCATGCGAAGAATCAAAACAAGGGGGAGAGAGTCCAATACCTTGCTCTGAGAAGTGAAGCTTCAATTAGAGAGTTGTGAAAGCTTTGATTGGTCCCAACGAACCTCCAGATGGAACCTTGTGCTGTGGTGAAATGCCTAGACCCAAATTCGACCAAGGCCGAGTTCAGGTGTTGATCAAACTCTGGTACAGAGGCCCTCTGTGATGAGACTTTGACGGGGGAACTTCTTCTCTCAATGCTGTGAAGGTGTGGATGCAATTATATTAGATTTGGTGCATTATGGAGTTGTGGTGGAGTTTGTCCTGGTTTCGACTGAGATTTCAATGGAGAAATTGCTCTCAGGCAGGGGGAATCAAAGGGGGAAAATGGTTGGAATGAGCTTAGGGAGGGTTCGAGAAGCTCTTGTGAGGTTTTGGCAGAGTTTTCTTAAAGTTTTTTCAGCACCCTCTCTAGGCCATGGAGAGCTCCATTTATGGCCAGAGCCAATTGACTGAGCTTAGGGGCTGGTGATGGGTGGAATCAAATGCTTAGGTGGAGGGCAGAAGAACTCCAGTGAGCAGTTCAGGCTTGACAACTTGGCAGGTGAGTATGGGTTAAAATTGGTTTGGGGTGGCACTCGATTTGGACTCCTCTAGTGACTAGGCCAGCGGGCAAGGACAAGGGAGGGTTGCCAGAGGTCAGGTGAGTCAGTCATTAAATTGGATTGAGGATGGGTTTGGGCAAAGATCCTCCTTAGTTTAGCCATAAATGGGGTGAAATCCCCCAAATTAGGGGACCTTTGATCCATGACTTATTTAGGTTAGGTTAGGTAAACTTAGGGTGGTTCTTATGGTCCATTGGCTGGCTATGGATGGTTTGATCAATTTAGCTAGGTTTTGTCAATTTGGCTGATGGGATCAATTTTGGGTCAAGTGGGTTCAAGTTAAGCTAGATTAAGTTTGAGCTTGAGCTAGACCCAATTGATTGTTCAAAATGATGTACATGATTGTCATAAAGTGTTTAGAAGAGGATTGGGGTGGTTTTGAATAGGTTTGGTGGTTAAACTTAGCTTAATTTGGGGTTTTAGTCAATTTGGAGCAAGTTGAGTTAGCTTGGATTTAGGTTAGCCTAAAGTGAGGTCAAAGGCCAATTGAAGGCTCAAAATGGTCTATGGAGATGTCATGAAGAGTTACCAACATTAATTGGGTGGAAAGTTTAGGGTTAGGGCACTCAATTTGGTGGATTTTGGGCATATGGTACATTTGGGTCAAAAATTAGGAAATTTGGCTTAAATAGGTGTGGGTGAGACTTAGGTTCAAATTGGGGGTAGTTGATGCTTCAATTTTTTTAGGGGAGTGTCATGAGAAGTTTAGAATTAAAATTGAAAGGAAATTGATTGACATTGAGTCAATTTGGGGAATTTGGGTCACTTAGGCAAAATTGAGGGTTTTGAGTTTGGGTTGGAATTGGGTCCAAATTTGGATCAAATTGGGCTTGGATTTGGTTTGGATTGAGGCTAGGGATATTGAATTAAAATTTTGAATTGAAATTGGGCAATATTTGGGTCAATTGGGTGGACATTAGGTTTGATTTGGGCATTTTGAGCCTTAAAGGGGGTCAAATTAGGGCTTTGGGTGAATTAGGCTAAATTGATCAAATTGGGTCATTTGGTGGTTAAGAGAATTGTAATTGGGGATATTTAGGAGGTTTTGGGAATTTTTGGGAATTTTTGAAAATTTTGGCTAGGAGGGGCATAATGGTAATTTGGAGGGGTTTTGGGGCTATTTTGGAAAATTTGGTAAATTTTGGTCAAATTAGTCAATTTGAGTGATGGGAAATATTTTGAAATAATTTTGGTGAAAAATTGGTAATTTGGGTAATTTTGGGTAAAAATTAGGGTTTATGGGTATTTTGGGTAGATTTGACGGCATGGGGGTAAAAAATTGAAATTTTGGAAAAACTGAGGTTACTTAGAGGTGAGTAGTATGAAATTGTTTAGGTTGAGCCATTGACTAAAGGCAATCCTCATTTGGTCCGCTATGTGTTGGTTTCAGCCTCTTTATCCATAGGCTTAGGGTTGGACCACCCACATAAGTTTCTAAAGATTAAGGGGATCAAAGTGGATGTGTTCTGTTTAGGGTTGTGAGTGTGAAGTGTGTGTATGGTGTAAGCTCCAGACCTCCCAAGGTAAATCCCAAGGCCTTACCACCTATAAGAGATTTCTCCTAGGCTTCCTTATGCTTGGTCTCTTCCTCCCAAGAGCCGGAGGTTAGGCCTTAAGCATATGAAAACTCCCAGTGAGTGAGAAAAGTTTGAATTTCTAAAGTGAAGGGTTCCAAGACTAGTATTCTAAGAAAGTCACCAGGAGAGTCCTATGGCTAGTCCCTAGGATATTCTAAAAGAGACACTAGACCTCAACCAAAAGTGAGGTCAACAAATTAGCCCCCAATAGGGGTGGTGTGCTGGGCAAGCACACTGCACGTATTGGTGTTGACCGACAAGATCAACAAAACCAACACAACTGTTTGAATCAAAACTCAAGACAAAACATAGAATTTAGCAAGGAATTTTTCCCTGGGGATTAATTGGGTAGAGGACCTCCAAGTCTCGAGAACTCCTGCTGAGGAAGGAAAATGAAATATCTTCATGGGAGGAGCTATGAATTTCAAGCCTTTAAACTCTGAAGGTGTCCTCTCCAAATCGATTTGAATTTGAAGTTTGGATTTGGAATTTGATTTGATTTCAAATTTTGATTTGAATCTTATGGAAATTTATTTTGAATTTTAAGTTTGAATTTGGATTTTGAATTGATTTTAAGTCATATGAGGTCTATGGAAAGTTAGGATTTGTGGAATTTTGAGTTTGAAAATTTTAATCTTGTAGGAAATTTTGAGTTTTAAGTGAGTGCAAAGGGGAAATCAAAATTTCAGTACCGATCTCGGCAGGTGGGAGTCAGAATTTAAGTACTGATCCTGAAGGATGTGAACTGGAATTTAGGTACCAGTCTCAGAAATGAGAATCGTAATTTCAGACTGACCTCGGGATTTCGTTGGCGTAGGAAAATTTCTTGGAAGGCAAATGAAAATACAGATAATTTTAAGAATCAGACGACAAAGCTCCGATCCTAGAATTTCCTAAAAGGCGGAAAATTTCTCAGATAGGAGACGAAAATATAGGAAAGTTGAGTATACAGACGACTAACCTCCTATCCTGGAATTTCATGGAAGGCAGAAAATTTCTCGGATAGGAGGCGAAAATATAAGGAATTTGAGGAGTTAGATGACAAATGCTCTAGTCCTGGAATTTCATGGAAGACGAAAAATTTCTCGGATGTGAAATGAAAATATAGGGAATTTTGAGGAATCAGACAACAATGTTTCGATCCTAGAATTTCATGGAAGACGAAAAATTACTGGGATAGGAGGCGGAAATATAGGAAGTTTTGAAGAATCAGACGACAAAGCTTTGATCCTGGAATTTCATGGAAGGCAGAAATTTTCTCGGATAGGAGGCGAAAATATTAGGAATTTTGAAAAATCGGACAATAATGCTCTGATCCTAGAATTTCATAGAAGGCAGAAAATTTCTCGGATAAGAGGCGGAGATATAGGGAATTCAGGGAATCTTGAGAGGAAAGCTCAAGGACTTACATCCAGACCAAGGGGTGACAAGAGGGAGTCAGAATTTAGTTACTGATCCCAAAACTTCTCATGAAGATATTTTAGAGAAAATTTGATGTTGACTTTCGAAGAAAGTAGGATTTGTGCAATTCAACTAAGACTAGTAGCCATTGCATGATTGGTAGAATTTCGTGACATTTCAAGCTTGTAAGAAATGACGCTATGGAAAGTGTCAAATTTTGAGGAGTGCTTTCAGAAATGAAGGACTTGAGGGTGAATGCAAGGACTCAGAGTCTCGAGAGAGAAAAATTTAGCTTATCTTTCGTTTTCAATTTGTTTCATTAAATTTCATTTAAGTTCATTTTATTTTATTTGATTTCATATTCAATTATCTTTTAATTTCATTTCATTTCATTGGATTTTGTTTTAAATTTTTTGATTTGTTATTATTAATTTTATCTTTTTCTTTTGTATCATTCTTTGTTCGTTTTAATTTGAAACCGGTGTACGGTCCTGCGGCTCTCGACCATCACCTCAAAAAGAGACATTTCTGAAAAATTTGGCAAACTAAAATAGAAATCTTCATTAATCTTTGCCGAAGGCAGTAGTACAACTGATCATATGCTGACAGGCATCCAAAAGTTGATCAAGCGTACAAAGCTGAACAAAAATTATCATATCATATCTAGCTTGTACAAAAGCGATGACAACTGCTGTGACCCGGTGTAGAAGGTAGTATATTTCTGTCATCTAAGGCTGTTTCGTGAACAAGCTAACCTGCCAAGGCTATGCTCTGGAACAAAAGTCCATTGTGAACACCAGAAGGTACTGCTGTCACAACGACAAGGGATGAAGGTTTTCCAATTATGGATCTGGCTCGATATAAAATGACGCTTTGTCCTTATCCATTCTTCTGAAGGTAACTGATACCCTTTGTCCTGTAACTCCTAGGATGCACTGCTTTGCAAGATTTTTTTCGTTTACTTTCAGCTCTAGCACTGATCCGACTGGTAGAGGGATTTCAACAAAACCTCGAAACGTTCTTGGTCTGATAATCTAAATTTCTCGTCTGAACAAAATATGACTTTCACTTAAAAATTAAACCGTACAGAAGGGCCTCACAAAGTCATGGTGGTCAATATGAGGCGGGATACAGTTCCCGTCCTCATAAATATTTATAATGTAGCTGTTGGGAATACAGTTTGCAAGCAAGACATGCCACTTGACCATCCTCTTTATCATCTTCTTGATCTGCAACAGCATTGGATCCACCTCATCGTGCTGTAGAATCCCCGGGTGATTACCCTGTCAATCCTTTGCGAAATTGTAGTAGCAGCTGCCCTTTCCTCTATTCCACTTCGTCGGCTCTGTATATGTCCTTTGCTTTAGAAGGCCCACTCTACCCAAGTCTTGGAGAGCAAAGACACAATCAATAATATTTTCTTGATCATTCCTCGAAAACAAGTCTGTGTATAGCTTGAGGCCTTCTAAGATGTTAACGAACTTTCCTTATTTTATCTTCATAGTGCTGAAATTCCTTCTTTGTAAGTCTTCTGATCTTTTCCATGACGTAATCCAGAATTCCTCGTTGTGGTGGTGACAGAACAATCTGTGGCTCGTATGGCTCTACATCAAGATGTTCCCTGCTCCTGAGGTAGCATCGAGGCGGCTGCATGTGCCTGAATGCACCATACTCCTCTAATTGTAGAACGTGACACTGCAGGCACTCTTAAAATGCTTCTGTCACTGAAGGTAGTCTGGGTAAATCCGAGCTACAGGTTGGACACCCAGTAAAGATTTCTTCCATCATATCGCATGTCGGCGTGGGGTCCTCAGTGGTCTCTAGCTCAATATCTGTGCCCGGTGCGCTATCGTTAGTTTCTTTCATTTCTGGTTTGTAAAACTTATTCTGGAATATGGGATAGCTCCGCAGTTGACTCCCGAGCCTGTCTCCTCTCCATCCTGTTCAAGAGGTGAAGCTTGCAATGATTTGCATTTCTTCTTTTTGTACGTGTCAATGGCGCATATGGAACTCTCTCAGCTGAAGCGGCAACAAGATCACCCTCTGGAGTAGTGATCATGGATGGAACCTGACTGTGTCTCCTGGCAAGGAGGTGTGATTCAATAAAACCTCGAGTGCCCCTATGTCCTGATGTCTGTCCGATCTCTCTGTGACCACTTTTCGTTATTGACTTCATATTTGCAGTCTTCTTGTATGTATCCCTTCTCTTTAGAGTGAGAGGTCCAATCTGTCTTTTGAAGCAAATGCCAACGCGCGACCTGACACTTCTTGCACAAGAAAATAGGGGGGAATGTTAATGGCTGACACTTTGCACGATGAAGAATAATAAAACATCATTATTACTATTTATTTAACAATTTTTGTAATTATCTCGATGCCATTATCTTATTTAACACCATTTTTTAATATTTGGAATCTTAACAATTGTATTTTATCTTGTGAGAAAATTTATTTTATTCCATTAGTTTTTATTTTATTACAAAGTTCAGACCTAGTCACAGATACTGGCCATATGGCTACATCAGAATTTATATTCCTTGTTCAGTTTTATCACGTCACATAATACTTATTTAGATATCGTCAATTTATTGGCAACATGGGTCTATCCCCTTAAGAATCTACCAACTGGTACGACTCGCCGGAGAAAACTTTTTCTACAACAAATGGTCCTTCCCAGGCCGGTTCAAAATTTCCACATATCTTGCAGTGTACAAGCATAGGCCTTCTGAGAACGAGACGAGGTCAGTGATTTTGAACGACCTCGAGCGTACCAATTTATCGTGGGCTTGAATCATTTTCGCTTGGTAGAGTTCAAAATGTTTTTATACGAGTAATCATTTTCCTTTGAGATTTTCCAATTCTGCAAGTCGAAGTTTGGCATTCTCGTCTATTGTAATTTGGTTGGCGATGGTAGTTGAACTTCTAGCGGAAGAACTGCCTCAGACCCGTACACAAGTGTGTAAGGTGTAGACTGCGTCAGCGTTCTGACTGTCATCCTATAGGCCCACAAAGCTTCCAGTAACTTCTCATGCCATCCTCTTTTGTTGTCATCGAGTGTCTTCTTTAAGATCTGTACGAGTGTATTTGTTGAAGGCTTCTGCCAAGCCATTTGCTATGGGGTAATAGATTATAGAGCATCTCCAATCTATCCCGTGTTTTCTAAAGAAATTATTAAACTTTGTGCTCTTGAAAGCAGACCCATTATCAGAGATGATCCTTCAAGGCACACCGAAGTGGTAGACAACCTGATTCCTGAAGAACTGTAGAACCTGTTGAGCTTTGACTTCCCGTAGCGGCACTGCCTCTGCCTATTTGGAGAAGTAATCGGTAATAGCGAGTATGAACCTGTGTCCTTTCGATGACAGAGGGTCTATCGAACCCACTATATCCGTGCCCCAACACTCGAATGACCACGAGGCAATCGTGGGGTGTAGAACATTCGGAGTTTGGTGCAAGACCACTCCGTGCATTTGGCACTGATGACATTTCTTAGCTATGTCCCTGCAGTCGGTCATCATTGCCGACCAATAATATCCGAGTCTCTTGATTTCTTCTTCATTTTTGGCTCTGATTGGTGAGCTCCACATAATCTGGCATGTACCTCTTTGATGATTTTCTGTGCTTCTGCTATGCAGAGACATCTGAGCCACATATGATCGAAGGATCTCCTATACAGAACATTATCAATTAAGGCATATGAGAGAGTCCTTTTCTGAATTTGATGTGCTGCTGACTTGTTATCCGACAATTTTCTTATTAGCAGATTTTCTATTATCGGTTGACGCAGATCTTCTGTATCATCTGACACTGCAGCTGCCATATCTTCTTTTTTTTTATTTGTGATTAAATTTTGAGTTGCCTTATATCTTTGAATGTTGTGGAGGTGAATTTTTTCTTGTTTTGTTTTAGTTTAATTTTAGTTTTGGTTTTGTTTTTATCCTAAAAGTTTTAGTTTTGATGCAGGGTGACATTGTTGTTTAACTTGCAAGCTTATAAGCAAGAAATGTAAAGTAAAGGAAGTAATGAAAAGAAGGTATTGTAAACTTGTAAACGTGTACCTGGCGAGTCTTCTCGTTCCTCCGCTTGAAACTTTAGTATTTTTGCAATAAACATTTATATTTTGCAGGAAAGTAAAACTTATGGATAGGTTCGTCACATGCCTACCAAACCCTATGTCGTAACTTGGTGGGTCCTATTCATTTAAGGGATTTCTTCATTCAATAAATATGATAGGTTCAGTTATCCTACAAGGTGTCCGGAAGAATTGTGAAGAGATTCAGGGAGTACCTAGATATCTCACAATCCTTTTGTGTTTCCTTGAGTTCATTTGGACTTATCATAATTATTAAATGATTCATTTGTTTCATACCCTTATGCTTAGTGAACTAATGCTTTAATTATCCCCTTTAAATGAGGTAATTATCATTTCTTATTTCACTTAGGAATTATGTAAATGGAAATCTTTTGTGGCAAAGTTAATTTATTTAGGAAAGATTTAATCAATTTGATGGGCTTGTAGTGTTTCCAAATGTTTGAAGTTTGATTATGCTTGCTTTTCTAGACCACTCTTAATGAGATTTGATTAGACCTAGGTCACTACTAAGCCCTTAAGATTTAGTGAATAAATTTGTAATTAATTTTTTTCTTTTTAGGAAAAACTAAGTCATGCGAGTTTAGTTTTTTTGTTATCAAAACATTGGATTATTATTCAAACATCAAAATAGGGGTAAAAATCAGTGGATTATTAACTTCCTAAGTCAACCCTGTCTTTAGGTTCATTCAGTTTGATTATCTTCCAAATTCACACAATAAAGGAAAATATTCATTTATTTTTTATTTGACAAAATTGAACTAGGTTTTTTACCATTCATCCCTTAATGTTTCAATCTTTTTAACATGTCTTTTAAGATCATTAGTTACCCTTTTACCCCTTAATTAATCCTATGTATTAATTAAGGCTAAATCCTTAAAATTACAACTTTGCCCCTAGGGCTTTATCACCTCATAATTCACTAAATTTAATTCAAATGACTTTGAAATGTTATGTTACCTCATTCATGGGTTAATTAAAGCATCAGAGGAGAAAATATGTTTTTTTAATTTTAATGTAATTTATATATTTATTTTCATGCAAAAAGAGGATTTTCAATGAAAGTTCAATAACTTAGTCAAAACAAAGTTTCTATCCTAAAAAAAACTATTGGAGGTTTACCATGACCAGAGGACCCCTTGGACCAAATTTCATGATTTTTTGAATTCTAATTTAATTATCATAATCATTTCAATTTTTGAAGTATTGATTAAATATAACATTTTATATTAATTGAAAATTATGTTTTTATTAAATCTCTCTGAGGTCATGGAACCTAAAGAAATAAGTTTCATATTTTTCTGATTTTTCTTTGAAATATTAGAATTATTTTAGTTCAAAATTTTGGACTTTTCATTTTTGGCCTTAAAATAAATGATTTTAGCCCTTTAAAATTTGATATCTTTATTTATAGAGATAACAAAATTACTGCAATTATTCCTAAGTGATTAGGAGACAATTTGAAACATTTCCAATAATTTTACTAATTATGTTATTTTAATAATTTTTTAATTATTTAAATACTAAAATAACACTTAAAAATGAAAATTTTATTTTTATTATGATTTTATTTTTCGAAGACTCCTCTGACCACAGAGAACTCCCAAAATTTATTTGGTATTTTTTTTAAGTGTATTTTAATTGTTTTAATTATATAATTGCCAAAAGTGTGATTTAACTTAAAAAAATTCATTTAAGCAGTTAAATTAACTCCATTTGATTTGTTATGAGGGTTTCCTCTGACTTAAATTAAATTGGAGAACAAAAATCAAGTTATTTTAATTTATATTTGGTCCAATTTTTTTTTATTTAATTTTAGGTCTTAATTACTATTAGGGTTGTATTTAATGCGTTAAACCAATTTTTTATTATTCTTAGGGTCCTCTGGTTATAAGTAACCTACCAAAATTTACTTTACGTTTTTTTAACCATTATTTTAATTATTACATTTTTTATACTAAAACATGAATGATAATTTTAAAAATAGAGATCTCCTTATAGAGACCTCCCCCGACCTTGAAAAAATCAGAGAAGATCACCCATGAAAGAGTGAAAAAGACCCCCAAAGACCAAGTCATGATGAAATGTCTATGTCAATGGAGAATCAAAAGACTCTAGATAATATTTAGTTAATTAAAAATAAAATATTCAACAAATAAACTTGAAATTAATTCCACATTATTCTACTCTGTTCACTGAGCAAGAGGGTATTTTTCTTTCATTTTTATGATTTTTCTACACCATGTTAAGGATTTTTAAAGTTTAGGGAATTAAATAAATACAAAAAATCCATATTTTTCTACTTATCCAGCGCGTCGCCACCTCAACCTCGGCAGCTCCGAAGTACTACGCATTGATCTGCCATTTAACACTACCTTTTGACTCAGATGCCAAGCGGCCGCGCTTTATGCACTTGATCTCTATCCTACTTCATCCTGGCCTTCCAAGCATTACACGCGTGATCGAATGGTGCTCTTTCGTCATCTTCGACTGGTCTGTCCCGCATGAAGTTCACTTTAAAACCTTTAGATCTGAGTTAGACTCAACCAAATCTCATAGGGTTTGTTTCTATGAACATCTGACCTAGATGAACCTATCCATATGGTTAACCTAGCCTGAAATCGACCCAATGTGCATAAAGAATCAAAATAAGCTTGGGAGGGTGAGAGAGTCGAATATCTTGCTCTGAGAAGTGAAGCTTCAACCAGAGAGTTGTGGCAGCTTCAGGTGAAATGCCATGTGCCGTGGTGAAATGCTTAAACTTGAATTTGACCAAGACCGATTTCATGTGTTGATCAAACTCTAATACAGAGGACCTCTGTGATGGAGCTTTGATGGGGGGACTTCTTCTCTCAATGCTTGGATTTGGTGCATTGCGGAGCTGTGGTGGAGTTTTTCCTGGTTTCATCTAAGATTTTAGTGGAGAAATTGCTCTCAGTCAGGGGGAATCAGAGGGGGAAAATAGTTGGAATGAGCTTAGGGAGGTTTGGAGAAGCTCTGGTGAGGTTTTGGTAGATTTTTCTTAAAGATTTTTCAACATCCTCTCTAGGCCATGGAGAGCTCCATTTATGGCCAGGGCCAATGGGCTAAGCTTAGAGGGTAGTGATGGGTGGAATCAACTGCCTAGTTGGAGTACAGAAGAGCTCCAATGAGTAGTTGAGGCTTGACAGCTTGGTAGGTGAGTTTGAGTTAAAATTAGCTTAGGGTGGCTCTCAGTTTGGGCTCCTGCGGCTATTAAGCTGACCAAAAAGGACAAGGGAGGGTGGCCAGAGGTTAGGTGAGCCAGTGGTTAGGTGCGCCAGGCATTAAATTGGATGGAGGATAGGTTTATGCAAAGATCCTCCTTTGTTTAGCCATAAGTGGGTCAAAATCCCCTAAAGTTGGGGATCTTTGGTCCATGACTCATTTAGGTTGGGTTTAGTGGACCTAGGGTGGTTCTTAGGGTCCATTGGGTGGCCATGGATGACTTAGTTTGATCAATTTAGCTAGGTTTCGTCAATTTGGCTCATGGGTTCAATTTTGGGTCAAGTGAGTTCAAGTTGGGCTAGGTTGGGTTTGAGCTTGGGTTGGACCCAATTAATTATTTAAAATGATATACATGATTGTCATAAAGTGTGTAGAGGAGGATTGGGGTGGTTTTGAGTAGGTTTGGGGGTTCAATTTGGCTTAATTTGAGGTTTTTGTCAATTTGGGGCAAGTTAGGTTAGCTTAGATTTAGGTTAGGCTAGAGTGGGTCAAAGGCCAATTGAAGGCTCAAAATGGTCTATGGGGATGTCATGAAGAGTTCCCAACATTAATTGGGTGGAAATTTTAGGGTTAGGGCATTCAATTTGGTGGATTTTGGGCATATGACACATTTGGCTAAAAAATTGGGAAATATGACTCAAATGGGTTTGGGTGAGACTTGGGTTTCAAATTGGGAGCAATTGATGGTTAAATTTTGTTTAAGGGAGTGTCATGAGAAGTTTAGAATTCAAATGGGGAGATTGATTTACATTAAGTCAATTTGGGAATTTGGGTCACTTAGGCAAAATTAGGGGTTTTGAGTTTGGGTTGGAAGTGGGTCTAAATGTGGATCAAATTGGGCTTGACTTTGGTTTGGATTGAGGCTATGGATATTTAATTAAATTTTGGAATTGAAATTGGGCAAGATTGGAGTCAATTGGGTGACATTGGGTTTGTTTTAGGCATTTTCGGCCTTCAATGAGCCAATTTAGGGCTTTGGTTGAATTAGGTTAAAATGATCAAATTGGATCATTTGATAGTTAAGAGAAAAGAAATTGGGAATATATTAGGAGGTTTGGTGAATTTTTGAAATTTTTTGTAATTTTTGAAAATTTTGGCTAGGAGAGGCATCTTGGTAATTTGGAGGGGTTTTGGGGCTATTTTGGAAAATTTGGTAAATTTTGGTCAAATTGGTCAATTTGAGTGGTGGAGAATATTTTGAAATAATTTTGGAAAAAATAGGTAATTTAGGTAAAAATTGGGGTTTAGGGGTAGATTTGACGGCAGGGGGTCAAAAATTGAAATTTCGGAAAAATTGAGGTTGGTTAGAGGTGAGAGTATGGATTTGCTTAGGTTGAGCCATGGACCAAAGGCAACCCTCATTTGATCCTCTATGTGTTGGTTCCAGCCTCTTTAGCCATAGGCTTAGGGTTGGACCACCCACATGAGTTTCCAAAGACTTAAGGGATCAAAGTGGGATGTGCTTTGTTTAGGGTTGTGAGTGTGAAGTGTATGTAGGGTGTAAGCTCCAGACCTCCCAAGGTATATCCTACGGTCTGATCACCTATAAGAGACTTTCCATGGGCTTCCTTATGCTTGGTCTCTTCCTCCCAGGAGCTCGAGGTTAGGCCTTAAGCATATGAAAACTCCCAGTGAAGTGAGAAAATTTTGAATTTCTAAAGGGTAAGGGTTCCAAGACTAGTCTTCTAAGAAAGTCACCAGGAGAGTCATATGGCTAAAACCTAGGCTATTCTAAAAGAGAGACTAGAACTAAACCAAAAGTGAGGTCAATAAGGAGGGGATTATGAAAAATCACTAATGAGAGAAGAGTTAACTTCCTACTTCAAAGTTGAATGCCACCTCCAAATCCTGACATTGTTTCATATCATCCAAATTGCTTACTACCAATCATTTGAGCGAGGTGATAAGAGAAAGAGCTACTTTAAATTATTGTATTCAGCAGGGGAAAGCGATCGATATTGAAAATATTATTTATTATTGTATTTGGATGTCTGCCAGAGCTATCACCACTACAGGTATGGGATTTGCTTCCCTTATATATTAATTGTGTGAGCGGGCTGGTGTTGGATCTGAGAATTAGGAAGAAGTACTTCAGCCTCTGAAGTCTATTACTAGTGCAAATGTGCAAACATATGCTGAGCGCTCACTTTTTGTCTGAAGAGGAGGATTGTTTAGGGCATCCCGTGCATCTACTTCTATTGCATCTACATCTCATGCTTCCACATCCTAGGCATCTTCAGGTCAGTTTTCTGATTCATATACTGAGCTTTTACAAAAAATAAAAGACAATATCAATTACACTGCAGATTGAGTTCATGATATCGAGGGAAAAGTAGATCATATTGGGGATTATCTTCAGTGGTAAAGTTAGTATGAGATCAATTATCACAGTTACATGGATAGATTGATCAGAGGTGATATTAATGATGTGTTACCCACTCATCCACAATTTACCCCATATGTGCGTACCCATACTTGGAATGAAGGGGATGAAGAAGAGGAAGAAGATGATGATTAGGATTGATATTTCAGTTGTGTTATGTTATGTTATGTGATGTTTGTGTGGACCTTTTTAATCTGTTGTGTTGTTTATTTTCATTTATGGTTGTTAAGGGGCTATACTGTGTCTTACTGACTACTGTAATAGTGCCGAGCTACTTTAGTTTGATTATATGTTAATTGTGGATGTTATATGTTTGTGATATGTGATGTGAATGTTTTTGGTAGTAATTGTGTTAGTTAATTTGTAGTGAATTTTATTTGTTATATTAGAACTTATTCCAAAACCTGTTTAGGAAGTTTAAAACACTATTAAAATCCACTATATAAATTTTATGCTTAACTTTTCAATTTACTACCATATGATTTAGTTGTGGATTTCTGTTTAAGTATGTGTTAACTTGCTTTTATTTCCTCCAGTACTTATAAGTTTTTTGAATTTCTTTTAAAAATATAAGTTAAAATTTGATATAGTTGTTTTTAATTCTATTTTGTTATACCTACATATTTAGGATATAAAAATTCTTGCAAGCATGATACTTATAGTTTTCTATTCCTACCCATGTATCTTTTTACTATGCTTAAATATTTTATCATAACAAAAATTTTAAAGTTTGGGGGGATTGAAAAATAGTTTTCAAAAACTTAAATTTTATTTGTTCTCAAATGTGCTATAAATAAATTTTGGATTTTTGATTGAAAAATAAATATGTGTATGAAGTTATATTAGGGAAGTAAAATTTTGAATGTAGAAATGAGTAAGAAAATTTTGTTAAAATAGATAATAATAATGAAAAATTTAAAGTTAAAAAATTTCTTATTGAAGAAATGCGGAATTTGTAATTATCTTTAGTAGGAAAAATTATATTTTGGAAGAATAGGAAGATTAGACTTTTGTTTTTAATACTTAAGTTTCTTTTATTGAAAATAATTTTCAAAACTTTTATTATATTTCTAAGTTTAAGATATATATCTACCTTATGCTTAAGAAAAAGAAGGGTGGAATTCAAAATTATTAAAGGCCTATCCAGATATAGTAATCCTTGCCTGAAAAAGATAAGAAAAAGAAAGAAAAACAAAGAAAGAAAAAAAAGAAAAGAAAAGAAAAGAAAAGAAAAGAAAAGCAAAAAATAGTACGTGAAAAAGGATGAAGAAGCTCGAGGATTAAATGACCTAACCAAAAATTGGTTCCATACCATATCTTTCTAAGAGTATAAGACTTGAGAAAATCTTGAAGCTTATGAGAATAATATAGTTAGAATGATTATTTTCAATAAAGATTTTTAGGTAAAGAAATAAAATGCCTAAGCCCTATATTTAGAAAAATCTAAAAGCATTTCTGAATAAAATAGGAACTTATAGTTCTTTTTCACCTTTACTTAAGAAATTTTTAAACTTTAAATTGGTCTCATTTATTAAAATTTTTCTTGATTGGACTACTACATTTCTAGAACAAAATTTTAGATACTCCTAAAAAACTCATAACATAATTTTCTTATTTTGATTTTTATATAATTATAGTGTCACTTGAGGACAAGTAACATTTCATGTTTGTGGGATTTTGATACACCTAAAATATATAGTGTTTTTATGCACATTTTTATATCTATTTTTGATGATATTGCACATTAGTGGAATGCATTTTGTGTATTTTCTTGTAGGTACGATTAAATGGATGAATGTGATGAAAAGAGTGGAAAAGGATCAAAATTGGAGCAAAAATGAAGAAAATTGCAAAATTGATATGTGGCGACTAAGCGCCGGAACCCGCACTTACGTTCCAGAGCCCTGCGGTTCTGCGCCAGATCTGGAGCTTACACACCAGAAGATCCGTGGCTAAGTGCCGGGACCTCGCGCTTACGCGCGGTAGTTATAAAAGATGAGTTATTTAATTTTTGGTGCCATTTTGAAGAGATTTTTGAGGCATCACTTGGTGTGAACGTGGGTAATTTCCTATTGGCACCAAATTTAATTCCAAATACTCCTGAATGGATGCATCTCTTGGAAGATTCGCTGAATCTGAACATAATTTTAAGAGATACGAAGACACCTTTTAGAAAATTATAAAAAAAAAGAATTAAAGATCAGAAAAAGAGTTAATTTGGTTATTAGTATTTTGGTTGTTGTAGAATGTTCGTTATGTGTAGAAGAGTTCTTTCATTAACACACCATTCCTCTTCACCATTTTATTGGGCGATAAAAGAATTTAATTATAATTTGAAGGATGCTATAGAAAAAGGATTGTTACACTTAAATGAGCTTGATGAAATGATAAATGAGCCTTATGAGAATGCTAGAATTTACAAAGATAAAATGAAAAATTTACATGATAAGATGATTTTAAAAAAAAATTTGAGTCTAGACAAGAAGTTTTATTATATAATATATGATTGAAATTATTTACTGGAAAATTAAAGTCCAAATGGATGGGGCCATATATTATGGAAAAAGATTATCCTTACGGAGTTGTGGACATAAAAGATCTGAAGACTGATAATTTTTTTTAAGTAAATGGATAAAAATTGAAACACTATATTAGAGAAAGCACGCCTTATTTTAAAGAATCAATAGAACCGAGTATGTCTGAGTAAAACTTATGGATAAGTCAGGCTGACAACGTTAAATCAAGCGCCTTGTTGCCCATACTTCTATTGATTTTATTTGATTTAAGTTGGTTGTTATAGGATCTGATCATCCTTTTGTTTTATACCAATTATTTAACACCTATTGAAGATTTAAATATGATTGGAACCTTTAGAAATTGGACGTGAGGCAAAATAATATTTTTTGGAATACTGGCGCCTAGGCGCCTAAGCGCCAGACACCTGTGATACTGGTGCTTAAGAGTCAGAATTAGCGCTTAGGCGCCATAGTTACTGGACATGGGGAAAACCACCAAATTACAGTTTTAATGATTTCTTTCCTTATAAAATGGCTTATCTTCATCCCGATTGAGTACCCCCTCCATTAATTGACCAGAAAAGACTAAATTTAGTGAGAGATTAAGATTTTCTTAGATTCTGTGGAGAATATAAACAATAGTTTGGAGAGTAAAGATAAGTTTGTGCACAAGGATTCATAAACTTATTTCAATGGATATTTGGCAATGAGTTTGGAGAGGATGATCAACTAATTTGAAAAGATTAAAGAGGATTTACTACTTATTAACAATAGGATGCATGGGATGTTCCATCAACACGAGCGTTGGAATGGCAAATGAAGCGTCAATCTGATCATATGGATGCTTTTAAAGATTATCAAGTAACAATGTATGCCAAGAACAATTGGATTGATGAGAAAATTACCATGGAATTGTCGACATGCAAGGAGGTGGTTTAGGAATGAAGGTTTAATTTAATATATACATATAATTTTCAGAAAATATCATTTTTTATTTGAAAATATGAGATCAAACCGATCTCCTATGAACACTAGTTTAAATAATCAAGTGCTTCACTACAATACATGTATCTATCCCAAAGAATAGATACATTGCTTGGTGGTGAGGCTTGATCAAATAAACTAAGGAATTCATGACATCTGTTTGGTCTGCGAACCATTTATGTTAACCAACAATTTCCCCTATCTAGTATGAAGCAACTAGATAGTGTTTATATTAATCTGGGGTCTTTAAGTTTCCTAAAAATAATTAATTACATCTTAGATAACCGAGGTTACCTAAGAAAACTCTTGATATAGATCAATAAATATTTATATTCATGACTTCCAAAAAGATAGGATTCTTTAAGAAAATGTGATAGTAGGAAATTCGATAGGCGAGTGGCTTAAATTTTAGAACAATTATTGTAGGAATCCAAAGGAAGAGAAACCTAGGGGAAGGGCATGGACCCAAGAAAAGTCTTTGTGTTCTTTCCCAAACTATCCTGTTGTTTGGCTTTAATTTGAGATGTTTATGCGATTTTTCATCTTGCCAATTTTATTATTTAGGGCTTAGATTCACATGATACAAATCTTGTGAATAGCCTGGAAGATAGGAGGATATATGTTATACTTGATGACAACCTCAGAACCTTAGACCAAACAAATGTATTTCCGATCATCCTATAGAGATATTTTAATTTAGTTGTAATTATGATTTTTTTTTTGTTTGTGATTAAATTTTGAGTTTTCTTATATTTTGAATGTTTTGGTGGTGAATTTTATCTTGTTTTTATTTTTAATTTTGGCTTTGGTTTTGTGGCTATCCTAAAATTTTTTGTTTTCATGCAGGGTGACATTGTTGTTTAACATGCAAGCTTATAAGAAAGAAAAGTACAGTAAAGGAAGTACAAAAGGAAGGTATTATAAAATTATAAAAGTATACCTGGAGAGTCTTCTCATTCCTCCACTTGAAACTTTAGTATCTTTTGCAATGAGCATTTATAATTTGCAGGAAAGTAAAGGTTATAGATAGGTTCATCATAAACTTTCAAAATCCTAAGTCATAACTTGGTGGGTCCTATTTGTTCATTTGAGAGATCTTTTCGTTTAATAAGTATGATAGGTTGAACAGTCCTACACGGTGTCCAGAAGACTTGTGAAGAGATCCAGTGAGTACCTAGATATCTCACAATCCTTTTGAGCTTCCTAGAGTACATATTTGGACTTATCATAGTTATTAACTGATTCATCTATTTCATACCCTTATGCTTAGTGGATTAATGTTTTGATTATCCCTTTAAGTGAGGTAATTATCATTTGTTATTTCATTTAGGAGTTATGTGGGTGAAAATCTTTTGGGGCAAAGTTAATTTATTTAGGAAAGTTAGCCAATTAATTTCAGAATTAGGCTTGTAACGTTTCCAAGTATTTGAAGTTTTATTATGTTTAATTTTTTATACTCCTTTTAACCAAGTTTGATTAGACCTAACTCGTTACTAAGCCCTTTTTCAAATTCAACCCCTATCTTTAGGATCATTCAGTTTGTTTATCTTCTAAATTAAAATAATTAAGGAAATTATTTTATTTTTTTGATGTGAAAAAGTTTGAAGTGGATTTCTACCATTTATTCCCTGATGTTTCAATCATTTCAACATGTCATTTAGGATCATTAGTTACCCATTTTACCCTTTGATTAAGCCAAAATATTATTTAAGGCTATAATCTTAAAATTACAACTTTTCCCTTAAAGCTTTATCACCTAATAATTCATCAAGTTTAACTCAAATCACTTTGAAATTTTAAGATACTTCACTGATGGATTAATTAAAACAGCAGAGGAGAAAATGTGACTTTTCAAATTTTAATTTAATTTATATATTTATTTTAATGCAAAATAAGGATTTTCAATGAAAATTCAATAACTTGACCAAATCAGAACCTATAGCCCTAAAACTTTTACTAGAGGTAGACATAGACCAGAGGACCACTTGGACCAAATTTCATGATTTTTAAAGCTTTAATTTAATTATTAGAATTATTTTAATTTTTGGAGTCTTAATTAGTATATAATATTTTAAAGGTTGAAAATTAAGTTTTATATTTTCCTTAAATCTCTCTGAGGCCAGGAGACCCGTAGAAATAAATTTCACAATTTGCTGATTTTTATTTTAATTTTTAGAATTATTTTAGTGGAAAGTTAAAGAAATTCATTTTTTATCCTTCAAAAATTAAGTTAAGCCTTTGAAAATTAATATATTGATTTAGAGACTTGGGAAAATTATTTGGATGTTCCTAAATGATTAGGAGATCCAATGTGAAAATTTAGTAATTTTTAATATTTTAGTGATTTTTATCATTTTTTTAGTTTAATTATTTTAAAATTCAATTTTAGGCTTAAAAATGAAATGTTTATTTATTTTCCATTTTTTTATAAAATTCCACTAGTCATGAGGAAACTCCCAAAACCATTTTCATAATTTTTTGACTTGTATTTTAATTATTAAAAATCATTTTAATGTCAAATATGTTATTTAACTTAGGAAATTCAATTGAGTGGTTAAATGAACTCCAAATGACTTAAATTTTTTATGGGGGTTCCTCTGACCCTAAACCACATCGGAGAATGATTTTTAAGCTATCTCCATTCATATTCAATTATATTTGTTCTTCTTTAGGTTTAATGACTTCATTAAAGTTAGGGTGATTTTTAATGGGTTAAATCCAATTGGTATTTTTCTTATGGTCCTCTGGTCACAGGGAACCTACCAAAATATTTTTGGAATTTTCTAAGAAACAAGCTAATTTTTATAATTCCTTTTTTGTCTAAACATGCATGATAACTTGAAAAAAGGAGATGTCCCCCATGGCGGTCTCCTCTGACCTTAGAAAAATCATGGGAGATCCCCCATGATAGAGGCTACAAACAACCTAAATGACATGCCATGGTGAAATGTTTAAATGCATGGAAAATTAAAAGAATCAAATCAGTATTTAATTAATTAAAAATCACACATACATCAAATAAACTTGAAACCATTTCCACATTATTCAACTCTGTTCACTGAGAAAGAGGGCATTTTTCTTTTTTTTTTCTACTCGAAGTTATGTATTTTTGAAGTTAGACTGATTTAGTTAATTCATTAAATATCCTATTTTTCTCTTTATCCACGTCAAAGCCAACTCATCCTACGGTGGATTGATGCTCCCATGCATCATCCTCTAGTTGGCCAGCGTGATTTAGAGTGGCAATGCATTCACTGGTGATCTCCTCGTCCGATGCCATCAGAGCCTTCCATTCACGATACGCGCGATCCAACGGCCCTAGAACTACGTCCCTAAATGGTGTGAACTCTAGACTATCCACACTAAAACCCTAATTGCTCGAGTTATACTTAACGAAATGACCTCAGGTTTGATCCTATAGACTAGTCTAAGCTTGGAGAACATATCCATACCATAAACATGCCAAGAAATTAACCCTATTCAAATGGAGAATCAATTGAAGGTCGGGAGAGGGAGAAGATTTTATACTTTGCTCTGAGAGGGAAGACCTCAATCAGAGATGCTCTACACCTTCGTGGAGGTCCAAGGAGCTCAAGGATGAATCCTTTTGCTGTGGTGAATTGCCTAAGCTCAAGTTCGATCAAGCTCGATTACAGATGCTGATCAAAGTATGGTGCAGAGGCTCTCTCTGATGGGGCTCTTATAGGGGACCATCTTTGTTCACTATGGGGATGGTGTGGGTGCAACAAATTTGATTTATCAAGTGTGGAGTTGTGATGGAGAGTGTCGTGTTTTTGACTGCGAATCGAGCTATGAAATTGAGCTACGACGATGGGAATTAGGATAGGGAAGTGGTTGGGTTGTGCTTAGAAGGTCTCAAAAAGGCTGTGGGAGCAATTTGGCAAGGTTTTCTTAAGAAGTGTTCAGCACCTCCACTTTAGTCGTGAACAGGGCTATTTAAAGCCATTATCTGAATTGGGAGCTCAGGGGGAATTGGGGTGCCAATGTGGGTGCTTTAACTTGCTTATGGAGAGAGCTGAGCAGTGAAATTGATCAATGAGGGGGTGGCACACTGACAAGGCTCAATTTTTTGTTTCAAGGGGTATGACAGCTCTCGGGTTCAGCCATTCCAGCTGTCAGGTCAGCCGGCAAGGACAGAGAAGGTGGCTGGCAGGCTATTAGAAGGTAAGAGAGGTTTAAATGATGTTTAATTGGCTGATATGATGAGTAGTTTGCTTGGAGTAATGGTTTAACCAAAAAGCAAAAATCAAGTTGACTTGGTGAGGGCCATTGGTCCATATCTCATTTGGGTTGGGTTTGGTTAGTCTTGGCTGGTCCTTGGGGTCCCAAGCTTGGCTGTGGTGGAGTCAATTTGACCAACTTGGCTAAATTTGGTGACATTTGGCTTATGACTTGATTTGGGTCACTTTGGGTTTAAGTTGGGCTAGCTTGGGTTTGAGCTTGGGTTAAGTCCAAATGATTAAGCAATTTGGAGTGTATGATTTTCATGAAGAGTTTGGAAAAGGACTGGTGTGGTTTTGGGTTGATTTTGGGGTTCAATTTGACTTAATTTGGGTTTTTGGTTAATTTGGGGCAAGTTGGGTTAGTTTGAGTCTAGTTTGGGCTAGAGTGGGGTTTAGACCCAATTGATTGTTTAAAAAGGTCTAGGGGGATGTGTTGAAGATTTCCCAACATAAATTGGGTGGCAATTTTAGGGTGAGTGCATCCAATTTTGTGTGATTTGGTCATGTGTCCAATTTGGGGCAAAATTAGGGATTTTGGATTTAGGTTGACTTGGGTGAGACTTGAGCTCAAATTGGAGGCAATTGAATATTGTATTTAGCCTAGGGGAGCGTCATGTGAAGTTTAGAACTCAAAATTGGGGGGAAATTGATTGACATTGGGTCCTATTTGGGTGAAACGACTCACAAGGCCAAAATTGGGGATTTTGAATTTGGGTTGAAATTGGGTTCAAATGTGGGTCAAATTGAGTTTGGATTTGGTTTAGATTGAGGCTAGGGATGTTGAATTTTGGTTTGGAATTGAAATTGAGAAAAATTGGGGTTAATTGGGTGAACATTGGGGGTGATTTTGGCATTTTAGGCCTTAAAGGGCAATTTGGGGCTTTTTGTTAAGTTGGGCAAATTCGGTCAAATTGGATCAATAAAGTAGTTTAAAATGAAATTGGGAATATTTTAAGAGATTTGGGAATTTTTGGAATTTTTTTGGGGGGGGGGGGCGAATTTAGGTAATTTTTGGTATTTTGGTAAATTTGAGGTGTTTTTGGGTATTTTTAGTGGTGAGGAATGTTTTGGGATGATTTTTAGAGGATTGTGGAAATTTTGTTGATTTTGGGGATTTTGTGAAAAATTAGGGTTTTGGGGGTAATTTTGTCATTTGGTAGAGTTTAGGGCTGAGTCAAAAAGTGGATTTTTTGGTAAAATTTGGAGTTGGGTGAGATTGATCCATTTGAGCCATGAACCAAAGGAACTCTCCATTTGGATCCTCCATGTGCTGGTACTAGTCAAACCCTAACCTGGGGCTAAGAGCTTTGAGAAAACTACCCACATGAGTTTCTAAAGGAGTAGGGGATCAAGTGTAGAGAAATTTGGTTTAGGGTTGAGAGGTAGTATGTGAGAGTGTAATGTGCAAGTGTGTGTGTGAGCCTCCCCCAGACCACCCAGGGAAAGTCCTAAGGCTTGACCATCCTATAGGGAACTTCTCTTTGAGCTTCCTAATGCTTGGTCTCATCCTCTTAAATACTTAGAGGTTAGACTTTAAACATTTGAAAACTACAAGTGAAGTAAAGAAGTGTTTTTATTTTCTATGGGGTAAAGGTTCCTTTGCTAGTCTTCTAAGATAGTCACCAGGAGAGTCTTATGTCTAGACCCTAGGCTATTCTGAAGAGAGACTAGACCTCAACCAAAAGTGAGGTCAACAAGAATTTCCTCGTGTTCCTTTCTTTCACCCCTTTGTTCATAGCAATCTACCATGCGATGGGGAGAATGAAGGTTCTGATAACAATTAGTGAAGACTTGAATTAATGAAGAGTGTTATCTAATCGTGTTATTATATGTTTTGTTTATTTGAAGTTTGATATATATGATGATTTTGTACTTGTTGAATCTAGTTTGAGAGTTAGATCTTATGTCATTGTGAGTGTTTGTATTTTCTGTGTTTGTTGAACTCAATATTGAATGTTATTGTAGCTCTCAATTGGGAGAAGTTCTGTTATTTTACTGTTGTTGCTATTATGCCTATTGTTCATGAGTTCTATGCGAATATTACTGAAGTTGATAATGAAGTATTTGTTCGAGCTAAGGAAGTTGAGTTCACTCTGAAGAGGATCAATATGTTATATGATCTGCCACCTATTTCTGACTGTTTCTATTTAGAATTTACTTCATCTGAGGCTGAGCTTGAAAACATTATCTATTATTTGACCGATGGATCTGGAGCATGGAAGGTCTGAAATGCCAAGAAGGTAAATTTTTCTTCTGCATCGCTCAATGCAACTTCTAAAGCTTGGCACTGATTCATTTCTACTTGTATCCTTCCCTCAAATCATTTAAGTGAGGTTGTAAAAGAACGAGCAGTTCTAAATTTTTGCATTCAAGAGATGAAGCTGATTGACGTTGGGTCAATAATCTGTGATGCTATGAGTTCTTCTGCAAGAGCTAGTAGTATTTCTGGGCTGGGCTTTCCATCTCTTATCTTCTCCTTGTGCAAACAATCTGGTGTGAAATATGATCATTATGAAGAGAAGTTGAAGTCATTGAAACCTATTGGAAAGTCTAATCTAGATGTTTATGGATGAGCTAGAGGCAGCGTAACTAGTGCACCTTCTACTTCAATACCTTCTACTTCTAGACCATCTACATCTTGTTATATTCTGAGAGAGATATCTGGAGCATCAGAGTGAAATGTTTTTGATGCAGTGTTGTATGAAGGATATGGATAAGAAATTTGATAATATGGCAGATTATGTTCAGAGGAAAAGCGATCATGATGCTGATTAGGATGAAGCAATGATAAAGTTTCTTAAGGGAGATCAGACTGTAAATTTCCCTAATTTTCTAAGTTTTTCACAATACTTAGACCCAAAAGGAATGGACCCAGATATCTAATTTGATGATGATGAGGAGGAGGAGACTGAAGCTGATGATTATACTTCTTACTATTTTGTAGTTTTTATTCTTTATGTTTTTATTTCTTATGTCTTTTATTATCTATGTTTACACTCTGATGACTGTGTAGGGTTGTTTGAGGACTTATGTTATTTATCACTGTGACTGTTTACTCTTGTGTTTATTTAGTATTGCTTTAGTGCTAGAAAGGAGTATTAGGCTTTAAATGCTATTCATATTGTTACTTTGCTGTATTACTTCTTACACCTGAAATTATTCTCTCGCTTTAAAATACCTTTAATGTTTTTTTCCTTCTTTATGCTTATTATAAACTTTATATTACAAAATAATTTAAAAATTAAGTTTTGGGGGGAAGAATAAAACCAATTTTCAAAAATTTAAATTTTATTTGTTCTGAAATGTGCTAAAAATAAATTTGATTTAAAAAAAATAATTATGTGAATGAAGTTATATTAGGAGAAAGCATCTTTAATTAAGTTTTTTATTCGTTTACTTAAACACTTTCTCGCTTAATTATGTGAATGAAGTTATATTAGGAGGAATTAAAGATGCTTTCATCCATAGACAGTTGGAGTAGTTAATTTTTGAATTTTGGCAGTTTCAAAGTATTTTAGAAGCCCCCATATGATAATGCACATTTCAAATATAGTATACAATGAATCTAGACACATATGAACGAAGAGATGTATCTCTTGAACCGAAAGGCGCTCAAATGGATCATTTGAACTGGCACCTAGGCGCGACAGTTATATTTTAGAAGATTCAACGAATTTGGATGAATTTTAAAGAGATGTCTGAAGCAACCCTAGGTCATTTTTGAAGCTTAAAAAATAGGAATTATTTTTTATTAGAGGAGAGTCATTTTAGAGTTGATCACAATTATTCTTAAGTTTCTTTCACTTTAAGTTCAAGTTTGTTAGTGTTTAGTGAGTATTTGTCATTTTCTAAAGTTTAGAGTTCTGTAAAAGTCAGCAAAGTTAGAGAACCTCAAAGGATTGCTTTGGTGAACATTCCAGATAAGTATTTGTAACTTAACTCTTAAGTTGTGTAATTTGGGTTTAATGATTATGAATAAGTTTTGTTGTGGTAATCCATTGCTTTTTGAGTAGTTTTCTTTGCTTTATCCTTACAGATATAATGTAATTAAGTCAAGAGGATTGGATTTTTGTTTAAAAACATTTTCTTACCTAAAATTGTGATGGTATTTTACCTAAACTTCTTTTACTTTACAACTTGACCAATTGTATTGTTAAAACATGTGGAGAAATCTTATAGACATGACCGTGGGCTAAGATTTCATAACTTGTAAGCATCACATTTCACTTTGGAAGATCAGAAGTTAGCATCTGAAGGGGAGTGCAAATAGACAGGGAGATAAGATTTGATGGGTGTAGAATTGAATGTATTTAGAGTGGCAGGCTAAATTTTATCAATTTGGTTTAAAGTGAGGAAAAAGTGTCACTGGTAGGTCCTATAGAGATGACACAGTGGGTAATCTAGAAGTGAGAACCTAGAATCTACTAAGCACTACTAATAACACATCTTGCACCAACCTTTAGACTAGCAATTCTTTTTTATGTTTGGACCAAAGGGTAAAGAATATTTATGCTCCTATTTGTCACAATACAAAATTTTTAATTTCTAAACAATTTGAATTCCTCAACTTATTACTAAATATTTGTAAGGAGAAAGCATCTTTAATTAAGTTGTTTATTCGTTTACTTAAACACTTTCTCGCTTAATTCAGAAAATTTAGTAAGTTTAATTTCATTCTTGTTTAGCTATAAAGAAAAATTAAAAATTAGCACTTACTTTTTTTATTTATTATTTTTAGTATTTCAAAAATCTTTTAATTCACAGTTATTTTTCCTGTGGAATCGATATATGGGGTTTTTAAAAGAAAATCCTATATTACTTGAAATGATACATATACTTGCGTAGTACCTCTATTGTGTAAACTATTTTCTAAAAATTATAACATTTCAATCTTGCACACAGCCGCTTATTTTAGTGTCAAGTTTACCTAGCTTTTATAAGTTTAATTATCTGTGTAATTGCATGTTGGGTCAACACCCTTAACCAAAATTCCTTAAAATTGCTAAGCAAATACACGACGCTTAAGTGCAGGGCTTCTGACGCTTAGGCGTGACCTTCTCTGCCTACTGACACTTAAGCGCTAGATCTGGGCACTTAGGTGTCCCAGTTCAATTTAACACCTTCAACATTTTTGTTTCAAATTTGAACCTTCACTCCTTTTGAGATGTTTAGTCCATTTAATTGTAGCTGAAAGAAAAACACACAAATACATTCCATTAAAGTACAATATCATCAAAAATAGGTATAAAAATGTGTACAAAAATGATATATATTATAGGTATAAATGTTACTTGTCCTCAAATGACACTGCAATCTTTCAAAACTAAAGTAAGCAAATTATGTGAATGAGTTTCTTTAGGAGATTCTAAAATTTTTTTCTAAAAAAATAGTATTCCAATTTAGAAAAAAAATTTAGTGAATGAGACCAATTTAAAGTTTAGATAATTTCTAAAGTGGAAAAGTATAAAAATATGAGCTCCTATCTAGTTCTAAAATACTTGCGGATTTTCCAAATATAGAGTTTAGGAATTCTATTTTCTTTACTTAAAAATTTTCATTAAAATAATTATACTCACTATATTATATCCGTAAGCTTAGGAATTTCTCAAATCTTATGCATTAAAAATATCAGACGTGGAACCAATTTTTGGTTAGGCACTAATCCTCAAGCTTCTCCTCTCATTTTTTTTAACATACTTTACTTTACCTTTTTTTTCTTTTTTTTCTTTTTTCTTTTTTTTTTCTGGCATGGATTTTAATAATTAGATATGCCTTTAATGATTTTAAATTCAACTATTCCTTTCCTAAAGCAAAGTTCTGATATATATCCTTTACTTAAAAATATAATAATAGTTTTGAAAATTACTTTTAATAAAAGAATTTTAAATTGAAATAAAAGTCTAATTCTTCTTTGTTTTTCAAAAATACAATATCTCTTACTAAAGATAGTTACAACATATTTAACATCTCTTCACTAAGAAAATTTTAACTTAAATTTTTCTTCATCACTATAAAGTTTTAACCAAATTCTCTTACTCATTTCTATATTCAAAATTTTATTACGCTAATATAACTTCATACACAGTCATTTTTCAAATCAAAAATCAAATTTATTTGTAGTAGATTTAAGAACAAATAAATTTCAAGTTTTGAAAATTGATTTTAGTTTTTTACCCCCCCGCCCCAGTAAACTTAAATTTTTAATAATATTAAACATTTCAACATATCATATATAAAGACAGGAATGAAAAATTAAAAAACATTATGCTAACAGGGATTTTCATATCCTACGTATACAAGTACAAAAAACTTAAATACATGAGTGAAAATGATCAAATTTCAATTTGATTTTAACATATATGAGATTCAAAAGACTTCTATTCAGTGGAGCCTAACATAAAAGCAAATCACACAAACTACCATAGTATCACAACCACAATAGATAGAAAATTTATGGTAGTAAATTGAAACTTAAACATAAATTTTAAATGAAAGTTAGCTCTATTTTAAACTTTCTAAAGCAGTAGGAATAAGTTCAACACAAACAAACAAAATACATTTAAAATAATAGAGTTCACACAATTAATACCACAAAAACATAACTACTTATCACAATAAACCACAAAAAAATGTTTATCACAACCAAAAACAACACCACAATAGTCCAAAAAATAAAGACAACAACATAACATTCAAAATAAAAGCACACCGATAACTATGAGTTGTCTCCCATAGAGTGCTTGGTTTTACGTCGTCAGCCTGATGTACCTGGTGCTTATTCTGGATGACTCAACATCAAAACATCATTCAATTTAGTTTGATCCCCTAAGAAATAAAGTTTCAGTATATGACCATTCACTTTGAAAAATTTCAGGGTTTTAGGATCTTTGATATCCACAGCTCCATAGGGATAACTTTTATCCCGATAAATGGGCCTATCCACCTGGGCCTAAGTTTTCCTGAAAATAATCTTAATTTTGCATTATAAAGCAAAACTTGTTGCCCTGACTCAAAATTTTTAGTAAGAATCTTCCGATCATGCCACTTTTTCATATTATCTATATAAACCTTAGCATTCTCATGAGATTCATTCTTTATTTCTTCCAGCTCATTCAATTGCAATAATCTCTTTTTACCAGCATCTTTCAAATTATAATTAAATTCCTTAAAAGCCCAATAAGCTTTATGCTCAATTTCCACTTGTAAATGACAAACTTTCTCATATATTAACCTAAATGGTGACATTCCTATAGGAGTTCTATATGCAGTCCTATAAGCCCACAAAGCATAACTAAGCTTGACTAACCAATGTATTTTTGTTGGATTTATAGAGTTTTCCAAAATTATTTTAATTTATCAATTGGAAACTTCACCCGAACGGCTTGTCTAAGGATGATAAGCAGTAGAAATTTGATGATTGATATGAGATTTCTTTAATTCTCAATTATTTTGTTTTTGAAATGACTTCCCCCATTAGTCACGATCACTCTCGGCATTCCAAATCTACAAAATATATTCATTTTTACACTTTGAGCATCACATCGAGGTAAAGAAACAACTTCTATCCATTTAGACACATAGTCTTCTGCTAATAACATATATAAATTTCTGAAAGATGGTTTAAATGGTCCCATGAAATCTAATCCCCAATTGTCAAATATTTCAACTTCCAAAATATAATTGAGAGGCATCTCATTTCTAATAGAAATTTGCCTACACGTTGATAATGATCACAATTTTTAATATAAGCATTAACATCTTTAAAGATAGTAGGCCAATAAAATTCAAATTATAAAATTTTTTATGCTGTTTTATCAGCACTAAAATGTCCCCAAGAATCAAAATCATGAAATTTTTGAATAATTTCAAAAAGTTTCTTCTAAAGGACACATCTTCAAATAATTTGATCCATCCTCTATCTATATAGAAATGGGTTGTCCCAAATATAAGTCTTAGCTTCAGATAAAAATTTTCTCCTTTGTTGGTGTATCAGACAAAAAGAGTTAAAATATTACTAACAATAAAGTTCACAATGTCTGCATACCATGGAACATGCCATTTATTAATATTGAACAAATTTTCATCTAGAATATGTTCATTAATTTCTTCTTTAGAACAAAGTGATTTGTCAGATTCAAGCCTTGATAGATAATCAACAATTTGATTAACAACTCCCTTTCTATCTGCTATTTCAAAATCAGATGCTTGCAAAAAAAGAATCCATTTTATCAGTCTTAGTTTTGCATCCTTCTTTTTCATTAAATATTTAATAGTAGAATGATCTGTATGCACCACACATTTGGTTCCAATTAAATATGATCTAAACTTATCAAAGGAAAGTACTATTGCTAATAAATTTTTCTCAGTTGTGGCATAATTAATTTGAGCTTCATTAAGAGTTTACTAGCATAGTAAATTACTTAAAAATTTAATCATACTTTTGTCCCAAAACAACTCCAATAACATAATCACTTGCATCACACATTAATTCAAATGGTTTTTTTCCAATATGGTGAAAAAATAACTAGTGTAGTGACTAATTTTTCTTTTAAAAGCTCAAAAGCTTCTTGGAAATCTTTATCAAAATTAAATATGACATCATTTTTGAGCAAATGGCATAATGGCTTAGTAATTTTTTAGAAGTCCTTAATATATCTCTTGTAGAATCCAGCATGTCATAAAAAACTATTAATTTCCCTCACATTTGTTGGGTGAGGTAAATTAGTGATCAATTAAAATTTTGAAGGATCTTCCTCCATCCCTTTTTTTTGAAATGTGATGTCCCAAAACAATTCCTCCTGCTACCATAAACTGGCATTTTTCCCAATTAAGGACTAAATTTTTTTCTTCACAGCATTTAAGAACTCGTGATAAATGTTCTAAACATGATTCAAATGAAGTTCCAAACACCTAAAAATCATCCATAAAAACTTCAATTCATTTTTCAATTCAATCACAGAAAATAGCCGTCATACCTCTTTGAAATGTAGCAAGGGCAGTACATAAACCAAAGGGCATTCTTCTAAAAGAAAAATACCATAAGGACTGGTAAATGTTGTTTTCTCTTAATCCTCTCGAGCAATTTGTATTTGGTGATAATGAGTATATCCATCCAGAAAATTGAAGTATTTATGCCTAATTAGTCTATCCAACATTTGATCCAGAAATGGTAATGGAAAATGATCTTTCCTCGTGGCAATGTTTAATTTTCTATAATTAATGTATATTCACCATCTCATAACTTGTCTAGGTGGTATTAGTTCATTATGTTCATTAACAACTACAGTCACTTCTCCTTTATTTAGAACACAATGTATTAGACTAACCCATGCACTATTTGAAGTAGGATAGATTATCCCAGCACCTAACCACTTTAAAATTTCTTTCTTGATAACTTCTTTCATAATAGGATTTGAGGATCAGCCTTGGGTTTGCAATATTCTTCCATCAGAATTATATGCATACAAATTGAAAGACTGATTCATTTAATATCAATACTTGTCCATCCAAAGTCTTTCTTATATTTTTTCAAAATTTTCAATAAATACTCTTCTTCTTATGAAGTTCAGTTTGAGGAAATTATAACAGAAAAAGTTGAGGAATCACCTAAAAAGGCATATTTCAAATGTTTTGGAAGTAACTTCAATTCAAGTTCAGGAGGTTTCTCAATTGATGGATAAAAAGATTTGTCTCTTTCAGTCATGTCAAAAGCTTCAAAACTTTCTTGAATAAAATTTGAATCTTCTTCAATAAAATCATTAAAATATTCTAATTTCTCTTTGTGCTCATGGTCCAATTCTATCGTTTCAGATTTCTCTTGATAAGTTTGTTTGAAATGACATTCACTAAGATATCTCATTACATCCATCCTGAAACATTCATCATATTTACCTTTTGCAGATTATTTCATTGATTTTGAAAAATTAAAAGTAATTGTTTGATCATTAACACAGATAGTTAATTCCCTTTTTTGTACATCTAACATTACTCTTCCTGTAGCTAGGAAATGTCTCCCCAAGATGATAGATATATATTTATCTTCCTCCATATCTAGCATAAGGAAATCAACAAGAAAGATAAATCTATCCACTTTCACCAAAACATCTTCTTCAACTCTCTTAGGATATGTGATAGAACGATCTGTTAATTGCAAGGTTACAGTTGTAGGCGATATTTTTCCTAATCACAGTCTTTTAAATACAGATAATGACATAAGGTTAATACTTGATCCCCAATCACATAAAGCTTTTCCAGAAAATCTGACTTTAATTGCATAGAATTGTGAAGCTTCTAGGATCTTTAAGCTTTTGAGGAAGTTTTTTCTGAATTATAACACTACACTCCTCACTAAATACAACTGTTTCATTATCTTCAAATTTCCTTTTCTGTTAAGAATGTCCTTCATAAACTACACATAACTGACATTTGTTCTAAAGCTTCAGCAAAATGAATATTAATTGTAAGTCTTTTAAAGATTTTTAGAAATTTTAAAAACTGTTTATCCAACTTTTATTGAAAAAGTCTTTGAGGAAATGGAGGTGGTAGCGGTTTTTCTAAATCAATCTTAAGTGGAGAAATAGGTCTCACAAAAACTTCTAGAGTGTCCTCTTTAAAATTTTCAATTTCATCATTCTCTAATTCAATTTCTTTTTGAACTCTACGTTCCAACTCTCTTCTACTTCTAAGTTGAACAGCCTTTACTTGCTCTTTATTCTAGTCTTTTGGATTTACTTTAGTATTACTAGGAAGTGTTCTTTGAGTTCTATTACTTAGTAAATTTTGAATTTATCCCAACTCATTCTCAATATTTCTTATAGCAGCTCCTTGACTTTTTAACTGATTTCCCATTTGAAACACCACTTCTTCTATAGACAACTTCTTATCATTAAATTATGGATAATTTTTAAAACATAAAGGATAAGTAGGTCTATAATTACTATTACCTTGGTTGTTCTAGTTCCTGATGCGATGCGACTTTATATAAGCTTTAAAATACAAGAATTTGATATCACTTTTTAGAATATTTAATTCCTGACAACGGCGTGAAAAACTTGATGCACGAGGTTTACTTTTATTAATTTATATTTAGATTTTATAATAATTATTGTAAAAGTCACAATTTTAAACGCAAGTATGTTGACCTCATTTTTGATGAGGTCTTTTGCTTCTCTCTTTAGTACTTAGGATCTAGCCTTAGGCTTTTCCTTTGACTATTCTTAGACGACTAGAAATGGAACCCACCCTTTAGAAATTCAAACTACTTCTTAACTCCCTGCAAACCCAACAAGCTTAATTGTAGACCCCTAATCACATAGAGGGTTGAAATCAAATGTGGAGGTTTAAAGGATGAGTTCCCTATAAGACTTTTGGCACTTAGGAATACCCCAGGTGGCACAGTGCAGTGAGGGTTGACTTGCACATACACTCCACTATCACACACATTCCAAGTCCTAAAACTACAATCTCACCCAACTTGACTTCCTGACTCATGTAGGTAATTCATATGGATGGTCCTTAACCCCTAAGCCCCTGGCTAAGAGGGTTAGGAACAACATAGTGAGTGCCCTAAATGAGTCCTCTCATGGCTCATATGAGCTTAATATGGCTTCATGGCTCAACCAAAGTGATCTCATTTCACTAACATTTGATCAATCTTCCTTCTTTCAAAATTTCAAATTTTGACCCCCGGGGCCCTGGACCCACCAAACCTACCAAATACCCTTGAAATGACCCAAAATTTGCAAAATTACTTAAATTACCCAAGATCCCTCAAAATCAATCCTAAACACTTCCCACCATTCAAATTGACCATCTTTGGCCAAAAATACCAAAATTTCCAAAAATACCCCTAAACCCCCCCCCCCAAAATTACCAAAATACCCTTTTACCCCAAAAATCCAAAAAATCAGAAAATTCCCAAAAAATTCCAGAAAATCCCAAATATTCCCAATTTCATTTTGTTAAACTACACCATGAGCTAATTTTTCCAATTTACCCCACTTTTACCAAAACCCCCAATTTGACCCATTTTTAGCCTAAGTGAACCCAATGTCAAACCAAACCACCCCAATTGATCTCAATTTTGGTCCAATTTAATTCTAAACTTTAATTAAATATCCCCAATATCAATTTAGACCAAATCTAAATCCAATTTGATTGACATTTGGACCCAATTTCAATTTGAAGCCTAAGGCCCAATTTTGGCCCATGACCTAAACCTAGCCCAAATTCAACCCAATTCAATTCAAAATCACTTTAAACTTGTTTCAAATCACTCATGATACATGCCTAAACAAATTGGAACATTTATTTGGCACAATCCTTTACAAAAATTTTCATCCTAAATTTACTTTAAATCTAAAAGCCCACTTCCCTAAACCACTTTAAAAGCCCATCCAAAATGATTTAAAAAAAAGCCCAAAATCAATCCAAAGCCCACATGACAAATTCTTCTCATCATACCTTTAATTGAAATCATCCCTAAGTCCTAAATCAATAATCAAGCCATTCCAAATCAAGCCACATGCCAAATTACCCCTAAATGCCAAAAATTTCTAAAACCCTTTTTCATGAAACAAGCCAACCTTTTCCAAGCCAAATGTAAGCCAAATGTGAGCCATTTACAAGCCATATGAAGCCATGAGAGTCTTGACACCTCACCTTGTCATTTATGACAAATGGAGTGGCCACTTTCTTAAGCCTTCCTTAAGCCTTTTTAACCTCATCCATGATACACACTAAACCATGCTTAGCCACCTCACCATGGATGGAGACTTCTCCACTCCAATTCAGTTGAGCCATATGATTCCCTTCAGCCCAAATCAGGCCTTGGTGGGTGCACCAAACCCAAATCCATGCATTTGACTAAACCAAGCCCAAAATGATCCCTTCCACTTTGATTTAACTCCTTTACATTTGGCATTTGCCAATTGAACTCACAAAACTCAAGCACTGACCTCCCTGACCCTGAGGGTGACCCATGCCTAGCCGGCCAGCCACCACAGCAGCCAGAAAACACCAGGCCGAGAGGCTTAATTTGAATCAAAAATTCAATTTGAACTTGCTGAGCTGTCCCATGCCCCATGGACACTGTGGTTGTTCTTCCCTTGGCTAAGGCAGTTGATCTAAGCCATTAAACCCCCCTGGGAGGCCCTCCAGCCACCTCTATTTAAACCCACTCACTCTCAGCCAAATAAGGTGATGAACCAGACGTTAAGGAAACTCTGCCAAAATTGCTCCAGGACCTTCTCCTAACCCGGAGCGCGTTGATCCCCAGGTGTTCCTTCGCCCTAATCCCCATTAACGAGCTCGATTTCGAGTCGAAAATCCACCCAAAAACAGAACACTTCACCACGAGTGAGCCAATCTTCAAATCGATTGACTATACACCTTCACCGGACCAAGAGGAGAAGTTCCCAGCAAAAGCCCCCTCACCGAGCCGCTCATTGCTTCCAGCCTCCAAGCTTTGTGATCGGCTTAGGTCACTTTCATACTTAGACAATTCCCCAGAGCCAGGGACTTCATCTGGAGCTTGCTTGGACTCAATCGAAAGTGACACAAACCTCAAATCGAAGCTTCACTTCTCTGAGCAAAGGTATGAACTCATTCTTCCTCCTGAGCTTTCAATGAACTCTCCATTTTGTTTGGGTTAATTTCATAGCCGATAAACCTTATGGATGTGTTTGTCTCTTCGAGACGAATTGATAGAGTATAAGAACTTGAAAATCCATTGAGAATTGAGAGAGATATTAGGGTTTGAGTGTGGACAGTCACATGTGCACACCAGTCGTAGACGATGACCAGGAGCCGTTGGATCGCGCGTGTATCGAGCGGACTGGCCGAGATCGAACCGGACGACGGAATGTTACGTGAACCGCGGGCCCCTGGAGCGCTGAGTCAGATGGCAGTGCCGAATCACAGAGCGACGTGTGGGCTTTCGATCCGCCGTAGGATGACGCGGCGCCGAGTCGGATAAGTAGAAAATTAGGGTATTTTTGAATTATTTAAATACCAGAACTTGAAAAATTCATATCTTTGCATAGAAAAATCACAAAAATAAAATAAAAATACCCTCTTGCTCAGTGAACAGAGGAGAATAACATGGAAAAGAAATCAAGTTAATTGGATGAGTATTTTATTTTTAATAATTTATTTACTATTTCCAATGTTTTGATTCTCCATTTGCATAGATAATTCACCATGACATGAGACCATAGGGCTTTTGAAGCCTCTGATCTTGGGAACATTCCCTGAATTTTTCAAGGTTAGAGGCCATCTCTGTGAAAATTTATTGATTTTTCAAGTTTATGTCATTGTTTTAGGTATTTTAATTCCAATAATTAGCATGTTATAAAATAAATTCTAGGAAAATTTGGTGATGTTTCTTAGGACTAGGGGACCCTATGAAAAATATATTTTGAGTTAATTCATTCATAATAATTTTAATTGGCCTAAACTCCCAAAATTGAGTTTAAATTAATTAGGGTTAACTACACACCAAATTGACTTGAAAACAATTTTCCATTGCTCTTTAGGATCAGAGGAACTTTACATAAAATTTTGAAATCAATTAGACTTGATTAACCCCACCAAATGAATTGATTAAGCCTCATAAGTAAAATGGAACTTTAAAAATTCATAACTCCAAAAATACTTTTAAAAATTTCACAAAAATGGTTTTGGAGCTTCTCTGATATCAGAGGAGTCAGGAAAATTAAAATTGGAATTTTCCAAAAAAGTTGATTTTTCACAAAATTTTAATATTTTAATAATTAAAAAATAATAAAAATAAAAAAAATATTAAAAATCATAAAAATGTTACATTTTGACTCCTAATCACTTAGGAACAAACTAAATATTTTTTCTAAGTCCATCGGATAAGATATTGAATTTTAAAGGCTTAATGTAATTTTTAATATTAAAAAAATGAATTTTTAACCTCTTCACTAAAATAATTCTAATAAATCAAAGAAAAATCAGAAAATTATAAAATTTATTTCACAGGATTCCCTGAGTTTAGAGAAGTTTAAGAAAAATATAAAATCTATTTTTCAACTTTTATTTTATTTTAAAATTAATTAATACTCTAAAAATCAAAATAATTATAATAAATAAAATATAATTTTAAAAATCACAAAAAATAGTTCAAGTGGTCCTTTGGTCATTAGGAACATCCCAAAATTTTCTTAAGAGTAGAAACCTTTCCTTGGTCATGTTGTTGAATTTTCTTTGAAAATCCCTATTTTCTACTAAAAATAATTATATAAATAAATTAAATTTAGAAAAATCACATTTTCTCCTCTATTGTCTTAATTGACATGTGAGTGAGGTGACATAAAAATTTCAAATTTATTTGAGCTCAATTTAGTGAGTTATGAATTAAATAAGCCTAAAAGGGCATAAAGGTAATTAAAAATTTTAACCCTTAATTAAAACTTTAGGTTTAATCAAAATGGAGGGTAAAATATCTGATTTTAATTTTCCCTTGGATGATTGAAACTTAGGGAAATTGAAAGGGTAGAAACCCATTAAACACTTTGAAAATATCAAAATGAAACTCTAATTAATTAAATAATTTAAATTTTGGAAAAAATATATTTAAAATTTGGATTATTAAAATAGGGATATTATTAAGAGGATATTTATTCTTTAATTTAAAAATCCCTAAATAAGTCACTTCAATAATATTTAATTCTTAATTAAAAAAAATTAAAATAATAATCCAAACTAATTAAATTAAAAATTAAAAGAAGATAACCCTTACATGAATTAAAGCTTAAAACGTTAAATGGTCCAATAATTAAAAAATGAAATTTAAAATATTGGAATTAAGTTAAATTAAATTAAATTAAATTAAGTCAAAGTTTAAATTAAATTAAATTAACACCTTAACAATTAAATTAAAATTAAAATATTGAAACTAAAATGAAATTAAATTAAAATTAAATTAAGATTAAATTAAAAATTAAATTAAAATTAAGTTGAAATTAAATTAAATTAAATTAAATTAAATCAAATTAAATTAAATTAAATTAAAATCACTTAACAACAAACCTAAATGAAGTCATTAAGAGTCAAATCAAAATATATCAATAATTTCAATACATCTTTCTATCTAAGTAAATTTAAAACATGAACATCAATCTGAAATACTAAGATAATTGAAAGTGCAAAGATTTAAATTAAATTTAAAATAATTCGAACACTATTCCAAACTTAAAAAAAAAAATTTAACTAAAACCTCATAATTAAATTAAATCACTTTAAATCATTAACTCAAACTTTTAATTAAGAATGATTAAAATTCTCAATAACCCAATTTGCCCTTAAAGGCTTTAATTATTATAACTCCTAAATAGAGTATTAAGTGAAATGTCACTTCATTTATCAGGTAATCAAATACCCAAGTTTACTGAGCAAGAGACAAAGTTTAACTAAACTCCTGGATGATTAATTTATATGTGCAACTAAATTTACTTGGACTCAAAATGATCCCAGAAGTCTTGAAAAGATGTTTAGGACTCGTCCTAAACACTTCCTCAATATGACGGGATGTTTTAGAAGAACAATTGAATCTAATTTTTCTTTGATGAAGAAAATCATCCTTAAACCAAACCAACAACCTAGACGTCATAGGAAATGACTAGTTATAAGATTAGGAATTTAGTAGACAACCAAAACCCTTTCCCTTAGCTTTACCTAGGTATTTCTTACAAAATATGATTAAATGCCTTAACATGTGTTTTAAGTGCAGCTTGGGATGACAGGAAGACCCTCCAGGTACGCTTTTAGTTTATTGCAATTTACTTACATGCACTGTACTTTACTTTTCTTGCATGATAAATAAGGCTCATTGCATGAAAACCAAAACCTTTAGGATAGTCCACTGAACCGAAACCAAAACTAAATTAAAAGTCATTGCAGGATAAAATTCACCGCCACAACATTCCAAAATATAAAACAACTCAAAATTTAGTCACAAAGAGAACAACAAAACTACAATCACAACTAAATTAAAACGTCTCATTGAATGATCGGGAATACCTCGGATGATGTAACCCACGTGTTGTTAATGGGATTTCCCACGGTCTAAATGAAAGTGTGGAACTCATTCAGTTGAGTTTAGCAAATTCATCTGGACTAACTGAATTTGATGAAAATAATGGTGCTGGGATGACGGAACCGTGGGATCTTAATCAGTTTTGTTTAAACAACTTTAAGATTTGTTTCAATTAAATATTAAAAAAAACACTTGGATTTTAAGATTTTCTCTAAACCAAAACACTTCTCTCATCTCCTGATTTATGACTTCTAAAACAAAACCTATGCAACAGTAAGGAGCTCGGAGCATGGTGGGCAGCTCAGCCATCTTCATCAGCAAAACTAGGATCTACTTTAGTAAAACTTTCTTAGAATTAAGTAATCAAGCCATAGGACTTCGAGGTAGTTTTCCTAGTGCAACATAAATCCTTAACTCTTCGTTAAGCATTTGCATGATCATGTCATGTAAATTAAGCCCTAACCGGTCTTAGGACTCCGAGGTAGTCATTCGGTACGACATAAACCCTTATATCTTCCAGGTTATTTGTATGATCATGTCATACAAATATAAGTCCTAATTAATTAAAATTGGCAGGATTGCAATATTAAAAAATTCCTAAATTGAAGCCAAAAAATAGGATAGTTTGGAAAGTTGCCAAGATTCTTCTTGGATCCTCAGCTTCTCCTACTTTTCTTTCTTTGAACTCCTGAAATTAACTGCTCCAAATTTGATCCATTCCCTATTGAAATTCCAAAATTCAATCCTTTGAAAACCTTAAACTTTGAAATTCTTGAGAGCAAAACCACTAATCATTATCGTGAGTTTTCTTAAGTGATTCCTGTCATTTAAGATGTAATTAACTATAGTGGCTTGCCCTTATAGGGAACTTTAAGAACATAGGTAATATAAACCCTGCTTAATTCATTTATATTAAGCAGGGGAACTCGTCGGCTTATAAACTTCTATAAGCGACCACTTTTTAAAATTAAACTTACAACCTAAAAATATGTCGACAACTTCTGGTGACTCCGCTGGGGATTAGTTCCTCTCTCCATTTTTGATTAGATGGTTTTGCTTTCATAAATCAGTAGTGTATCTGTGTCCCTAGTGGAGCAAACTACCATTCTTCCGTTGGAATACCTCGTTCATTTCTGTCTTGAACGAGTATAACCAACTCCTCTCGGATTTAGGAGCCCTTTGTTTAGACACCCCTATACGGAGAGGTTCTGAGATCCTTTTACCTCTTTTCAGAGGTGGGGTGGACCCCCAATATGTGTTAGTTTAGGAGCGGTCCTTCGAGTTGGGAAGTCTTGCATAAGACTTTCTTTTCCTTTCCAATTATAAATCGGGCCCTTTTTCCTTTAATCGTTTTGTTTCTAACAAACGAACCTGCTAATAAACAACCTCGTAATAAACAATCTCTTTTAAAAAATCACAAATACACTAAGATAAACGAAAATGTGTTCGGACTCTTTCTTTTTCGTCCTAAACTTTACGATGAAAAGAAGCATAATTCGGGACTGACATTCGGAATCGCCTGCAGAAAATGACTGCCCCAAAGTTAATCTTCTCCTTCACCAATGGAATGGACTTCGCTGTTTACAAGGATGAGCTGCCCGACAATGGAATCATCCGTTTCAGACAAGGATTCAGCTACACAGATGTCAAGTTCGCTAACGTCACTCTCTTCACACTAATGGACAAAGTGTCAGAAACTGAGAAACCCGTGATTGAGTTCAACCTGAAATCGACTCAAGAATTCCCTCCCCTGCAAAGGGTTCCAGCTGAAAGAAGTACTACTGTTCGTAGGAGGACTGTTGTCTCTACCCCCACCGGTCTAGTCATCTCTGCACCTACCTCAACTCACGCAGGCGAAGGGGAAGGAAATCCAAGTACGTGATGAGCACGTCACAGTGGAGGGTACGGATTTTGCTACAATACCATCTATTTTTTAGATTGGGTCCAGTTCAAGAGTTGCACCCCTAACTCGGACTCAAAGGAGAAATAGAAGCAGAAAGATCGCCAAGATCGAGAAAGCCAAAGTTGCTGAAGTTGCTTTTCTAGAAGAAATTCCTGAGGAAAGAGAAGAACTGCCTGAGTATATACCTCTGTTGGAAGAGAGCAGGTTTCACCCTCTCTCTGCCTCATCAGATGAAGAGGATGTCTGTAGGATCACCGCTGCATTACCCCGACCTGCGTACTATAGCAATTACAAAAGGAAGAGGGATAAGACTACGCCATTCGCTCGACTGCAAGCTGTGATAGAAAGATTGGCAAAGAAAGAAAGATGCACTGTGTTAGAAATCATAAGAAGGATAGGACGAGTGCCAGCTAAATCCCGCCTCGAACCGCAAAAAGAGCCTGTTGCTGCCACAGAGAAACCAAAGAAGAAGATAAAAGCCGGTTCACCCGTTGTTGTATCGGGTCTACAAATTAGGGAGGATACCACCTTCCAGCATATAGCCGATAGATCATCCGGTCCTAGGCTTCCGGCTGCGAGAAGGATGGTTTATCGACCTACTACTGGCGAGCTAAGACCGAAACAATGTCCTGAGAAGAAATGTCTCGTCAGGAGACTTGAATCAAAAGAAAGTGCTACTGCAATAAAGGGGACTCCCGGAAAGGAAGTTCAACAACCGTCACAAGACAACTGCAAAACCGTGCGTAAAAGGCCACTAGAGAATGCCATGGACAAGTTAAGGACTGACATCCGATGGTTAGCAAAAGAAAGAGAAGAAAAACTAGAGGATGAAGTTGACTCATCAGAGTTCATGGATGAGGAGTATGCTGAGATCAACATGGTTGAGACGCGAGCATCATCCGCTTCACAAGGTGCTCCAGTAGCTGCAGAAAGAGATGAACCGGAAGTGATGAGGGCACAGCTTCAAGAAAGATATGACATAATTTCCCAGATGGCAAAGAGAATAGAAGAGATGGCTGCTGCCTTAGCCACTCTCCAGAGTCAGGTACAACCTCAGAAAGAGACACCCCTAGAAATTATCCATATTGCAGATGGAGGAAAAGAGATCACATCCGTCAATGGAGACGAACAACCAAAGAAAGATCCTGCATAAAGCATGATTCGAGAAATGGACATTAAGAGCATGGTAGAACAGCAGGTGCGAGATGCCCTAACACAATCCAAGAGTGGAGCATCTATTCAGACGGGTAGACCTTACCTCGAAGAGTTCGATGCAGTCCAATACCCGAAAGGCTTCGTACCACCTCTGTTTAAGACTTTTGATGGGACGGGAAACCCTCGGCAGCATGTCGCACATTTTTGTGCTAGTTGCTGCAATGCCGGTGGGAGTGACGCTCTACTCTTCTGTCAGTTCGTCAGCAGTTTATCAGGGATTGCCTTTGACTGGTACGCGGAATTGTCAAATGGTTCAGTAAAGACCTTTCTAGAACTAGAGAATCTCTTCGTTAAGCGGTTTGCCGGGGCTCAGCACCACATCACTATCGGTGATCTAGTGGTGGAGCAACAAAAGCCAAACGAGACTTTAGTGGATTACATACTTCGATGGAGAAACTTAAGCATGAAGTGTGAACCATAGCTTCAAGAACAACATGCGGTGGCATCTTACTTAAAAGTATCCATGGCCCGATGCACTTCTCCTTAAAGGATTTATAATCAAGACTTTCGAGAAGTTTCTTAGCAAGGCTGGGAGCTTGCAAGAAGGGGTAAAGCAGTTAAGTTTCGTGGACAAGAACGATAAGCAGAAGCCCGTGAAAACATTCGAAAAGAAATCCGGAATCATCGCGGCAGTAGATAAGGGTAAACAGTCGGTTCAGATACAGTCAGAGCGGCCACAGCCTAGTTATCAACCACCACAACGGACTTATCAGCAACCTCAGCAGGGCTATCAGCAACCTCAGCATGGCTATCAGCAACCTCGTCCGAGCTATCAGTCGCCTCAGCATTATGAACAACCACCTCGTTCATCGCGTACCTTAAGAGAACTTCTAAATAGAGAATATCTATTCAAAACTGAAGTGGTAGCGAAGATGTTCCGCAGCTTAATGAAGACACCGGATTTTCAGCTGCCAAAGCCTAAGAAGCCTGAGGAAGTCAATAAGAAAGATCATCCGAACTATTGCCCTTACCACCAGATGCTCAGATACAAGATAGAGGATTGCATCACTTTCAAGAGTTGGCTTGATAACAATCTCCGGAAAGGGAACATAACGATCCCAAAGGAATACATGAAGGAACCACAGAAAGGAGGTTCCGTCAATGTTATTTCAAAGGATCCCATTGTTCCGATAAACCCGTACACGACTGATGATGGATGGAGTACTGTCTGGAAAAGATCATCGAAGAAAATTTGGATCACAACCAGACCGCTTCGGTACGCGCTTCAACTCAGAGTTTGAAACATGTCGAGCTGGCACTATCACTAGCGATTGAAGAACCGCCCCAGAAGGAGGAGAAGATTGTGGAAGAAAAGAAGACCGAGGCTCCGGAAGGGTAGACTAGGGGCCGCTTATCCTAGGATGGTTGTTTCCGATTCGGGGGAGAAATCCCTCAAACTCCGACTCGTATGATTATCTCGCTCGCCTCGGCGAGATCTTATAATGATAAGGGTTATGGTGTTGGCTACGTTTTGACTGTTTCTAACGATTATGTAACTAGCGAAAACCGGCTTAATCCGGATCTGGACTCCAATACAAATAATGATTCTCAAATCATACACAACCCGGATGACCACGATGAAGAAGATGTTCGCAAAGGAGGCTACAAAAGCTCGAATAGCAACGAGTCCATTAGTGAATTCTGAGGAGCTCCGATCACGATAGAATTAGAACCATCAGACACCGAAGCAACTTCAGAAGAGCCACTTGTTCCGATTCAAGAGGAGACACCTGTAAATTTAGAAGAGATAACAGAGGTCAATCTAAGAAGCGGAAAAATAATACCCCCAAGAATGGGTCTAAAGGATAAAGGAAAGCAGGTGGTTGCTCAGGAAGAGCCAACCCCAGCAGAGGAATTGACCATTCAGGAAGAAACCGAGGAACATGGTAATATAGTGGACTATAACGTGCTAGCCCATCTTAGGAAGCTACCAGCCAAACTAAGCATATAAGATGCTCTGATCTTGTCAAAGGAGATGAGGGAGGCTCTGATGAAGGCTTTACTTGATCCAGAGATTTGTTTAACTCAAATGGCCGGTAATTCCTTCGACGAGGTTTGCTCTTTGAACAGCGAGGTGTTACCTTCACGGACAATGATCTATTACTGGGAACAACTGAACACAACTGACCGTTATACATTTCAGTCACTATTGGAAAGTTTACGCTCTCCAGAGTGTTGGTTGATCCGGGAGCATCAATCAACATAATGAATCTTCGGACGCAAGCTTATTTGGAAATTGATGCTCGCGAGCTTAGGCGGACAAGATGCTATTAAGAGGCTTCAATCAAAAAGGAGAAAGAGCTCTTGGATCGATAACACTAATAATGAAGACCGGTGATTTAGCAAAGACAACCGCAAAATTCCACATAATTGATTCTGAAATATCATTCAACGCTCTACTGAGTCGGCCATGGAGCCATGAAAACCGGATGGTACCATCGTCTCTGCACCAGTGCATAAAGTATTACGAAGGAGGGGAACAGTGCATCAAAGGTGATTTGCAACCGTTCTCCGTACAAGAAATTGGAATTCATGAAGATGCGGCTACTACGCGCCCCGAAGAAAACAATCTTTTCCGTAAATACCATACTAAATGAAGCAAAAGAAATTCGAGATGATGAAGAACACGAAGTTCTAGTCCAATCGTTACTCACCACTCCCTTACGGCGAGATGGTGAAGATTTCTCCAGAACTCGCACCCGAGGTCGAGGCCGGGGACAAGGACGTAGAAGAAACGTTGGAACAGTTAGACAGAAGAAACTTGTCATCGATGTTGATTGGGAGAATAGCTCTGAAGAAGAAGAAGAAATTGAGAAAGAAGCAGTGACAATAAGTCAAAAGAAACCTCAGTTCAAGATCTCTCTCGAATATGAAAAGAATGAAGAATATAAATCAATGTACGAGAAGATTAACCAATATATACATACTATGACCCTGACCCCGATCCATTCTAATAAGATCGAGGGTATGGTGGTCAAGGAAGTGAATGGTGGTGGTACTAAACCAATCAAGTTTTACCGTGGTGCTTTTTCTTCCAATACTGAAAAAGATGTACATATTGAAGATGTTACCTCATCTGAATTAATGGAACTACCTTTTGAGTGGTACTCTCCCTGTGTTCAAAATTTAATTCAACGTGGTATCTTACCTCGACAATGGACAAAAGGCCGATCAAAACACTTTGAAAAATTATGGAATAATGTCGGTCGGCCTCCCAATTCAAAACATGGTCTCGAATTCGACACAGTAAGATCAGTTGATGATACATGATTTTGCTTGGTTGTCAATTATGAACCTAATAAAGACTGCTTGGATGCTTTAGAAGACCTCGAAGATCTAACAATTGGAGATGCTCCACCAGAATTTGAAGAAGAAATTAAATCTACAATAGACGAGTTAATGGAAGTTAACTTAGGTACTAACGAAGAGCCTAAGCTTACCTTTGTTAGCTCCTTACTCAATAAAGAAGACTCCAAGGAAATAATCAAGCTATTAATGGAATTCAAGGACTGTTTTGCTTGGAGTTACGATGAAATGCCGAGATTAGCTCCGAAGTCGCAGTTCACATGTTAGGAGTGGATCACGTGCTCGTTCCGAGTCGAGACAAGCTCCTGGAAGAATGCATCTAGAAATTGAGCAACAAGTAATGGCTGAAGTTAAGAAGCTAATAGACGCTAAATTTATCACGTGAAGAACAATACCTGACTTGGTTAGCCTAATGTGGTACCGGTCGAAAGAAGAATGGTAAGATCGGGAATCGCGTAGACTTCGAGAGATTTGAATAAAGCATGTCGAAAGGATGAATTTCCACTACCAATCCTGCAGGCGATGATCGACATTGCTTCAACACATGAAATCTTCTCTTTCATGGATGGATCATCAGGATACAACCGGATAAAGATGGCACCGGAAGATGAAAAGCTCACGGCATTCGAACGCCGATCGGAGTGTACTGCTACACAGTGTAGCAGTATACCCCCGATCGGCGTTCTGAAAGCCATAAGCTTTTTGTCTTCTGGTGCCATCTTTATCTGGTTGTATCCTAATGATCCATCCATGAATGAGAAGATTTCATGCGTCGAAGCGATGTCGATTATCAGTTCTGGGATTGGTAGTGTAAATTCATCCTTTGGACATGCTTTATTCAAATCTCTGAAATCCACACAAATTCTGATCTGACCATTCTTCTTCTGACTGGTACCACGTTGGCTAACCAATTTGGGTATTGTTCTTCACGGACAAATTTAGTGTCTTTTAGCTTCTTAACTTCGGCTATTACTTGTTGCTCAATTTCTAGACGCATTCTTCTGGCAGCTTGTCTCACTGGAACAGCAGTGGGATCCACTCTTAACTTGTGAACTGCGACTTCTGGATCTAATCCTGGCATTTCATCGTAACTCCAAGCAAAACAGTCCTTAAATTCCATTAGTAGCTTGATTATTTCCTCAGAGTCTTCTTTATTGAGTAAGGAGCTAATAAAGGTAGGCCTAGCCTCTTCGCTAGTACCTAAGTTAACTTCCGTTAACTCGTCTATAGTAGATTTGATTTCTTCTTCAAATTATGGTGAAGCGTCTCTGATTTGCAGATCTTTAAGATCTTCTAAGGCTTCCAAGCAGTCTTCATTAGGTTCGCAAGTGACAACCAAGCAAAATCCTGTATCATCAACTGATCCTACTGTGCCGAATCCGAGACCATGTTTTGAATTGGGAGGCCGACCGGCATTATTCCATAATTTTTCAAAGTGTTGTGATCGGCCTTTTGTCCATTGTCGAGGTAAGACACCACGTTGAATTAAATTTTGAACACAGGAGAGTACCACTCAAAAGGTAATTCCATTAATTCGGAAGAGGTAACATCTTCAAATTGTACATCTTTTTCAGTATTGGAAGAAGAGGCACCACGGTAGAACTTGATTGGTTTAGTACCACCACCATGTACTTCCTTGACCACCATACCCTCTATCTTATTAGAATGGATCAGGGTCAGGGTCATAGTATGTACATAATGGTTAATCTTCTCGTACATTGATTTGTATTATTCATTCCTTTCATCTTCGAGAGAGATCTTGAACTGTGATTTCTTCTGATTTATTGTTGCTGCTTCTTTCTTGATTTCTTCATCTTCTTCAGAGCTATTCTCCCAAACAACATCGATGACCGGTTTCTTCTGTCCAACAGTTCCAACGTTTCTTCCACGTCCTCGTCCTCGGCCTCGACCTCGGGTGTGAGTTCTGGAGAAATCTTCACCATCTCGCCGTAAGGGAGTGGTGAGTAACTGTTGGACTAGAACTTTAGGTTCTTCATCGTCTCGAATCTCTTTTGCTTCATTTGATATGGTATTTCTGGAAAAGATTGTTTCCTTCGGGGGCGCGTAGTAGGCCACATCTTCATGAATTCCAATCTCGTGTACGGAGAATGGTTGTGTTGACCTCATTTTTGATGAGGTCTTCTCTTCTTCTTTTTAGTACTTAGTATCTAGCCTTAGGCTTTTCCTTTGACTATCCTAGAGGATTAGAATTGGGGACCACCACCTAGAATTTCAAACCACTTCTTAACTCCCTGCAAACTCCACAAACTTGATTGTAAACCCCTAATCACCTAGAGGGTTGAAATCAAATGTGGAAGTTTAAAGGATGGGTTCCTATAGGACTCTTTGGCCTCAGATCGCCCGCAGGTGGCCCGGTCCGGTGAGGGCTGACTTACACACACACTACACTTATACACTACACTTTCACAGCACCTCCTAAAACCACACCTATACCCAACTTGACCTCCCGACTCATGAAGGTGATTCACATGGATGGTCCTTAACCCCTAAGCCCTTGGCTAAGAGGGTTAGGAACAACATAGTGAATGCCTCAAATGAGTCCCTTCATGGCTCATATGGGCTTGATATGGCTTCATGGCTCAACCAAAATGATTTCATTCCACTAACATTTACCCAATCTTTAATTTTGCAAATTTTCAATTTTTGACCCCCGGGACCCTACACCCGCCTAACCTACCAAATGCCCTTGAAATTACCCAAAATTTTCAAAATCTCCAAATCACCCAAAATTCCCCAAAATTAACCTTGAATATTTCCCCTCCACTCAAATTGATCATTCATAGCCAAAAATACCAAGAATTCCAAAAATACCCCCCAATACCCTCCAAATACCCATAATGCCCCTCTTGACCCAAAAATTAAAAAATTCAGAAAATTCTCAAAAAATTCCAGAAAATCCTAAATATTACCAATTTCATTTTTTTCAACTACACCATGGGCCAATTTTGTCAATTTATTCCACTTTTGTCAAAACCCCCAATTTGACCCATTTTAACCCAAAGTGAACCCAATGTCAAACTAAACCTATCCAATTGACCCAAATTCTGGTCCAATTCAATTCTAAACTTCAATTTAACAATCCCAACACCAATCTAGACCAAATCCAAGTCCAATTTGATTGACATTTGAATCCAATTTCACTTTTGGCATTAAAGCCCAATTTGGACCCATGACCCAAACCTAGCCCAAACCAAACCAATTTAACTCCAATTAACCCCAAATCTTTTCTAAACCTTCCCTAATATCCCCACAAGCAAAACACTAACATGATTTGCCCAAAATTTAGACCCAAACCCCACTCAAATTCAACCCAAAGCTAAAAGGCCCAATTTTGACCTAAACCCAAACCTAACCCAAATAAGCCCAAACCCAAAAATCAAAACCCAACCAAAGCCAAAACCTATTTGAAACACTCCCATAAACATTTCCCAACATTTATTTTACAACAATTTCAACCCTAGCCCAACATTGGCCCAAGTTAGCCCAATTTGACCTACATTGGCCCATTTACCAAAGAGGTCCAAATCCAACCCAATTCAAGCCCAAACCACTTCAAATTGATTCCAAATCATTCATGAAACATTCCTAAATTAAATTCAACACTTATTGGGTCCAATCCTTTGCAAAATTTTCATCCTAAAATTTGTTTTGAAATCTAAAAGCCCACTCTCTAAACCATCTTGAAAGCCCATCCAAAGTGAAATCCAAAAGCCCAAAGCCCACATGACAATTCCTTCTCATCATCCCTTTAATTGGAATCAATTCCTAAGTCCCAAATCAATCATCAAATCAACCTAAATCAAGCACCATCTAAATTTTTCACTAAATTGCCAAAATCTCCAAATTCCTTTTTCATATAAATGAATCCACTTTTCCTAAGCCAAGGATGAGCCAAACAATAGGATAGTCGGGAAATTAACGAAGTTCGCTTCGAATCTGTAATTTCTCCTACCTTTCTTCCTTTGAATTTCCAAAACAAAATGTTCCAAACTTGATCCATTCCCTATTGAAACTCTAAAATTCAATCCCTTGAAAACTTAAACTTTCAAATTCTTGAGAGCAGAACTACTGATTATTATCGAGAGTTTTCTTAGGTGATTCTCGTCACTTAAGATGTAATTAACTATAGGGGCTTGCCCTTATAGGGAATTTTAAGAACCTGTGTAATATAAACCCCGTTTAATGCTTTCATATTAAGCAGGGAATTTGTCGGCTTATAAAATTGGTTCGCAGACCAAACGGATGTCACAAATCTTCTAGTTTATTTAATCGAGCCCCATCACCAAACAGTGTGTCTATTCTTCGAGATAGATACACGGTTTGTGGTGCGGTGCTCATTTATATAAACTATTCGGGATGTGAGATCGGTTTGATTTCATATCTTAAAATTTTCAAATTTAAAATTATTTTCAAAATCAAATACTACTTTTCAAATTATTTATTTAAATTAAATTAAAAATTTGCCGACAAATTCTGTAGGCGACCCCCTTTTCAAAATAAAACACACAACCTAAAAATAAGCCGTACAATTTCTGGCGACTCCACTGGGGAAAATTCCTCTCTCCATTTTTAATTAGATAGTTCTGCTTTCAAAAATCGGTAGTGTATCAATGTCCCTAGTGGATCAAAATACCCTTCTTTCCGTTGGAATACTATGTTCATTTCTACCTTGAACAAATACAACCAACATTCTCTCAGATTTAGGAGCCACTGTTTAGACACCCCTAAACTGAGAGGTTCCGAGATCCTTTTACCTCATTTCTGAGGTGGGGTGGACCCTCAATAGGTATTATTTTAGGAGCGGTCTTGCGGGTCGAGAAGTTTCTACAAGACTTTCTCTTCCTTTTCCAGTTCCTAATTAATTCCTTTTACCCTTCCTACAACACTCCTTTTTTTAATAATTCTCCTTCCTAACAGACAAATCTTTTCGAAAAAATAATTTTCTTTTAATATCACAAATACGCTAAGGTAAACGAAAATGTGTTCGGACTCTTTCTTTTTCGTCATAAGTTCTACGACAAGAAGAAGCACGATTCGGAGACTAACACTTGGAATCGCCTGCGCGAAGTGAAGCCCCAAGACTGATCTTCTCCTTCGTCAACGGACTCGACTCGGCCGTGTTCAAGGACGAACTGCTTGATAATGGAATTATTTGATTCGGACAAGGATTCGGGGACACCGACATCAAAATCCCCGACGTCACTCTCTTTTCACTCACAAGCAAAGTACCAGAAACTGAGAAGCCGTTGATTGAGTTTAACCTCAACTCAACTCATGAATTCCTCCTCTGCAAAAGATTCCAACCGAGAGAGTACTTGTTGTTCGCGAAGGACTCGTTGTTGCTACCCCCACTGGTCTAGTTGTCTCCGCACCTACCCCAGCTTCGCCGGACTAAAGGGAAGGAAATTCGGAATCGTGATGAACTTGTTGCCGTGGAGGGTACGGATCTTCCCGTAAAACCTTCTATTTTTGAAATCGGGTCCGGCTCGAGAATTCCATCACCGACACGGACTCGGAGGAGGAACGAAGTAGAAGGATTGCTAGAGAAGCCGGAGCTGCCGAAGTAGCTTCCTGGAGGAAATCCCAGAACTGCCCGAGTATACACCGCTGCCTGAATACATACCACTTTTGGGAGGAAGTAGTTTCCATCCCCTCTCTGCCGCAGAGGATGAGGAAAATGTTTGCAAGATTGCTTCTGCATTGTCTCAGCCCACATATTACAACGATAGCCGTAAGAAAAGGGCTAGAATTACGCTGTTTGCTCGACTGTAAACCCTGATAGAAAAATTAGCAAAGAAAGAAAAATGCCCTGTGTCAGAGATTTTAAGAAGGATAGGGCGGGTGCCAGCCAAGTCCCGTCTTGGGCCGCGAGTAGAACCTGCTATCGCTGCAGAAAAGCCAAATAAAAGAATTAAAACTAGGCCACCTGTCGTTGTTTCAGGACTACAAATTAGGGAGGATACCACCTTCCAGTATTTGACTGACAGACCATCCGGTCCCAGACCTTCTGCTGCTAGGAGGATGGTATGGCGTCCCACTACCGGACAATTAAGATTAAAACAACAGCATGAGAAGGAAAGTCTCTTCAGGAGACTTGAGTCCGAAGAAAGTGCTACCACAGTAAAGGGGACTCATGAGAAGGAAACCCGACAGTTATCACATGACAACTGCAAGGATGTATAGAAAAGACCACTAGAAGATGCTATGGAAAAGCTAAGAATTGATATTCAGCGATTAGCAAGAGAAATTCAGAGATGAAGTTGACTCATCAGAGTTCATGGATGATGAATATGCAGAAATTAACATGGTTGAAACACGAGCTTCGTCAGCTTCACAAGGTGCTCCTGCGGCCAGCGAAGAGAGGAGCCGGAAGTAATGAGGAGGCAACTTCAAGAGAAAGATGATACGATCGCCCAAATGGCAAAAAGGATGGAAGAGATGGTTGTAGCCCTAGCCACTCTCCAGAGTCAGGTTTAACCCCAAAGAGAAACACCCCCAGAAGTTATTCACATTGTAGACGGAGGAAAGGAGATTACATCCGTCAATGGGGATGATCAATTAAAAAAGGACACAACACAAAACATGATTCCGGAAAAGGATATCAAGAGCATGGTGGAACAGCAGGTGCGAGAAGCCTTGGCACAATCAAAGAGCGGGACATCCATTCGGACGGGTAGACCTTACCTTGAAGAATTCGATGTCGTCCAATATCCGAAAGGCTTCGTACCACCTCTGTTCAAGACCTTTGATGGAGCCGGAAATCCTCGGCGGCATGTTGCACATTTTCGTGCCGGTTGTTGCAATGCCGGCGGAAGTGATGCTTTACTCTTCCGACGGTTTGTCGCCGACTCGTCGGGGATCGCCTTTGATTGGTATGCGGAATTACCAAACGGTTCGGTGAAGACATTTTCAGAATTAGAGAACCTCTTCATCAAGCGATTTGCCGGAGCTCAGCACCACATCACTATAGGTGATTTAGTGGTAGAGAAGCAGAAGCCGAATGAAACTTTGGTGGACTACATACTTCGATGGAGGAATCTAAGTATGATGTGTGAGCCACAGTAATAAGAACATCATGCAGTCGACATTTTACTTAAGAGCATTCATGGCCCGATAGCACTTCTCCTCAAGGGATTTACTATTAAGACTTTCGAGAAGTTGTTAAGCAAGGCCGGAAGCTTGCAAGAGGAGGCGAAGCAATTAAGTTTCACCGACAAAGCGGACAAACAGAAGCCCGTGAAAACTTTTGAAAAGAAATCCAGGATCATCGCAGCAGTCGATAAAGGCAAGCAGCCAATACAAATACCACCAGAACGGTCACAACAAACTCAATAGAATTACCGACAACCTCGACCCAGCTATCAGTCATCTCAACAGTATGAACAACCGCCTCGTCCACAACATACGCTAAAGGAGCTTCTGAGCAGGGAATATCCGTTCAAGAATGAGGCAGTGCCGAAAATGTTCCGCAGTCTAATGAAGACTCCAGATTTCTAACTGCCAGAACCTAAGAGACCAGAAGAAGTCGACAAGAAAGGTGATCCCAACTTTTTCCCTTACCACCGGATGCTTGCACACAAAATAGAAGATTGTATTACCTTCAAAAGTTGGCTCAACGACAATCTTCGAAAAGGGAATATAACGATCCCGAAGGAGTACATGAAGGAACCCCAGAAAGGAGGTTCCGTCAATGTTATCTCGACGGATCTCATTGTTCCGATAGATCCCTATGCGACTGATGATGGATGGACTACCGCTTGGACAAAGTCTTCTAAGAAGATTTTGGATCACATCCAAACCGCTTCGGTGCGAGCCTCAATTCAGAGTTCGAAACCTGTCAAGTCGGCACTATCACTTGCGATAGAAGAACCACCTCAACAAGAGACGATTAAAGAAAAGAAGAAAATTGATCAAGAAGAGAAGACCGAGACTCTTAAGGCCAGACTAGGGGCTGCTTATCCTAGGATAGTTGTTTCCGATTCGGGGGAGAAATCCCTCGAACCTCTGACTCTGTATGATTATCTGCTCACTCCGGTGGGATCTTATAATGATAAGGGTTATGGCGTTAGCTACGTTTTGACTGTTTCTAACGATTACGTAACTAGCGACAACCAACCTAATCCGGACGTCGATTCCGATATAAATGACAATTCTCAAATCATACACAATCTCGACGATCACAATGACAAAAAAGACATCCACCAAGGAGGCTACAAGAGTTCAACAAGCAATGAATCTATTTGCGAGTTTCGAGGAGCTCCAGTCACAATAGAGTTAGAGCCTTCAGACTCCGAAGCTAATCTAGAAGAACCTGTCATTCCGATTCAGGAGGAAACACCAGCAAACTCAATACTGGATTCAGGAGAAATTACAGAAGTCAACTTAAGAAGTGGAAGAGTTCTACCTCCGAGAATGGGTCCAAAGGACAAAGGAAAGCAGGTGGTTGTTCAGGAAGAACCAACCCCGGCAAAAGAGATACCCATTCGGGAAGAAATTGAGACACATGGAAATAAGGTGGACTACAACGTGTTAGCCCATCTTAGGAAACTACCGGCCAAACTAAGCATCTATGACGCTCTCATCTTATCAAAGGAGATGAGAGAAGCTCTGATCAAGGCCTTACTTGATCCGGAAATTTGCTTAGCTCAAATGACCGGAGATTCCTTAGATGAGGTTTGCTCATTAAAGGAACAACGAGGTGTTACCTTTACGGACAATGACCTACTACTCGGGACGACAGACCACAACCGACCGTTGTACATTTCGATTACAAGCGGGAAGTTTACACTCTCCGAGTATTGGTGGATCCGGGAGCATCGATCAATATAATGAATCTTCGGACGCTAGCATACTTGGAAATTGATGCTCGCAAGCTCGAAGCGGACAAAATGCTATTAAGAGGATTCAACCAGAAAGGAGAAAGAGCCCTCGGATCGATAACACTGCTAATGAAGACCGGTGACTTGGCAAAGACAACCGCAAAATTTCACATAATCGATTCAGAAACGTCATTCAATGCTCTACTGGGCCGACCATGGATACATGAGAACCGAATGGTACCATCATCCCTACACCAGTGCATCAAATACTACGATGAAGGAGAACAGTGCATCAAAGGTGACTTACAACCGTTCTCCGTACATGAAATTGGAATCCATGAAGATGCAGCTTATTACGCACCCCCGAAGAAAACAATCATCTCCAGAGATACCGTAACGAATGAAGCAAAAGAAGTTCGGGACGACGAAGAACCTGAAGTTCTAGTCCAACAGTCACTCACCACTCCCTTACGGCGAGATGGTGAAGGTTTCTCCACAACTCGCATCCGAGGTCGAGGCCGGGGACGAGGTCGTGGCAGAGACGTTAAGACAGTTGGACAGAGGAAACCAACCATCAGTGTTGATTGGGAAGAAAGTTCTGAAGAAGAAAAAGATGTCAAGCAAGAAGCAACGACAATAAGTCGGAAGAAGCCGCAATTCAAGATCTCTCTCGAAGATGAAAAGAACGAGGAATATAAATCGATGTACGAGAAGATTAACCACTATGTACATACTATGACCCTGACCCCGATCCATTCTAATAAGATCGAGGGAATGGTGGTCAAAGAGGTACATAGCGGCGGTGTAAAGCCCATCAAATTCTACCGTGGTGCTCCTTCCTCCAAAACTGAAAATAATGTACAATTTGAAGATGCTACTTCATCAGAATTAATGGAATTGCCTTTTGAGTGGTATTCCCCCTGTGTCCAAAATTTAATTCGGCGTGGTTTCTTACCTCGACAATGGACAAAAGGTCAATCACAACATTTTGAAAAATTATGGAATAACTCCGGTCGTCCACCCAATTCAAAACATGGTCTCGGATTCGGCACAGTAGGATCAGTTGACGATGCTGAATTTTGCTTGGTTGTCACTTGCGAGTCTAATGAAAGTCGCATGGAAGCTACGGAAGAACTTGAAGATTTACAAATTGGAAACGCTCCACCGAGTTCGAAGAAGAGATTAAATCTACAATAGATGAGTTAACGGAAGTTAACTTAGGTATCGGCGAAGAGCCTAGACCTACCTTTGTTAGCTCCTTACTCAATGAAGAAGACTCCAAAGAAATAATCAAGTTATTAATGGAATTTAAAGACTGTTTTGCTTGGAACTACGATGAGATGCAAGGATTAGCTCCAGAGGTCGCAGTCCATAAGCTAGGAGTGGATCCTACTTCTGTCCCAGTCAGACAAGGTCCCAGAAGAATGCATCTAGAAATCAAACAACAAGTCATAGCTGAAGTTAAAAAGCTAATAGACGCTAAATTTATCCGTGAAGAACAATACCCGACTTGGTTAGCCAATGTGGTGCCGATCAAGAAGAAGAATGGTCAAATCGGAATTTGTGTGGATTTCGAGAGATTTAAACAAGGCATGTCCAAAAGATGAATTCCCTCTACCGATCCCGAATTAATGATCGACATTGCTTCAACACATGAAATATTCTCATTCATGGATGGATCTTCGGGATACAACCGGATAAAAATGGCTCCGAGAAGATGAAAAACTTACGGCATTTAGAACGCCGATCGGAGTATATTGCTACACGGTGATGCCATTCGGACCGAAGAACGCAGGAGCAACCTACCGGAGAGCGATGACAAGAATTTTTGATGATCTCATCCACAATCAAGTCGAATGCTACGTGGACGATGTGGTCATCAAAAGTAAAGTAAAGGAAAACCACTCGTATGATTTGAGGATTGTTTTTGAATGATTAAGACAATTTAACCTTAAGATGAATCCCTTAAAATGCGCCTTCGGCGTCACCTCCGGGAAATTCTTAGGATTCGTTGTCCGACATCGTGGAATTGAAATCGACCTGAAAAAGATTAAAGCTATCCTAGAAATGCCGCCTCCCAAAATCTTAAAACAACTACGATCTTTTCAAGGGAAGCTGGCATATCTTCGACGATTTATCTCAAACTTGTTAGGTAGGTGTCAGCCTTTCTCGGCATTAGTTAAAAAGGACGCCAACTTTATTTGGGAAGAGAAATGCCAGAAGGCCTTTGAGGACATTAAACAATATTTAATGACACCTCCTGTCTTAGCAGCCCCGATCTCGGAGTAGACCTTTGATACTTTATACCGCGGCTTTAGACGACTCACTCGGAGCCTCATTGGCACGAGTCGATGATGAGGGTAAAGAAAAATGCTCTTTACTACCTAAGCCGTCATTTACTTTCGACGGAAGTAAGGTATCCCGCAATTGAAAAGCACTGTTTGGCTCTGATCTTTGCCTCTCAAAAGCTCAGGCATTACATGCTTTCTCATAAGGTCAACCTGATCTCAAAATTTAATCCATTGCAATACTTGATGACCCGTCCAACGCTTTCTGGCAGACTTGCCAGATGGTCAATGATATTATTGCAATTCGATATAACTTTCGTGCCTCTTCGTGTTGTAAAGTGACAAGTCCTAGCAGACTTCCTCGCAGCACACCCTTTGCCGACGGAATCCCCTCTCAATGACGACTTGCCAGACGAACAAATAATGAGTTTAGAAGACCCTGATGATCGACGTTGGGAATTATATTTTGACGGAGCATCTTCAGCACACAAAGATGAAGAATCGCAAGTGATAATGCCCGGTAAGGCAGGAATCAGACTAATCTTTATAACACCGGAGCGGGGGATGTTAAGATACTCCTACCACTTGACAGAGCCGTGTACAAACAACGAAGCAGAATACGAAGCCCTCATAACAGGACTCGGAATTAACTATTCAAATGGGGATAACAAACATCAACATCTACGGGGATTCGCAGTTAATCATTCAACAGATCACCGGACAGTATAGAATTTTAAAGCCAAGACTCGAGCAATACTTCCAGTATGTCATACAGTTGTTGGAACAGATTCCGAATGTGACGATCTACAAAATTCCCAGAAAGAAAACGCTTTAGACGAGATGCGCTAGCTCGTCTCGCAAAAGAATTTGCACACTTGCAAGATGAATCGGTAGAAGTGTCGGTTCACGGACGTCAAGTCCTATCACGGCTCGACATAGACACAATACACGAATCGAAAAAGAAAAAGAATCGATTGCGGCGGTGACGGAAAACACGAGAAGATTGGCGACGGCCATTAATGTACTACACCGCAAACAGGAAAACTACCGGACGATAGGTCGTTAGCCCATCGGATCAAAAAGAACTCTGTCATACGCATTAATAAACAACACGTTATACAGAAGGTCTTTCGATCAAATGTGGCTAAGGTGCCTAAGCGGGTCCGAAGCCCGTGAAATTGTTAAAGAGGTGCATTCAAGACTCTGTGGCACTCACCAGTCGGGTCTGAAGATGAAAATGAAAATTAAAAGACTAGGGTACTACTGGCCCTCGATGATGACCGGCCGCATGAAAATCGCCAAGAGCCGTCATCAATGCCAAGTGCACGGAGTGGTTCTACACCAACCTCCAAATGTGCTACATCCAGACAATTGCGTCGTGGCCATTTGAATGTTGGGGCACGGATATAGTGGGTCCAATAGAACCACCATCTTCAAAAGAACATCGCTTCATTCTTGCGGCTACAAATTACTTTTCCAAGTGGGCAGAGGCAGTTCCACTCAGAGAAGTGAAAGCACACCACGTGCTCCAGTTTTTCAAAAACCAAGTTGTCTACCATTTCGGAGTGCCACGTAGGATCATCTCAGATAATGGGTCGGCATTCGAAGCACACAAATCAACAATTTTGTCGGGAGACACGGAATCGATTGGCGATATTCAACAATTTACTACCCAAGAGCAAACGGCTCAGTCGAGGCTTTTAATAAAACTCTCGTTCAAATCTTAAAGAAAACCTTGGACGATAATAAGAGAAATTGGCACGAGAAGTTATCGAAGCCTTATGGGCCTACCGGACAACCTTCGAACTCCTACTCGAAGCTACACCTTACGCTCTAGTGTATGGGTCCGAGGCAGTGTTACCCTTAAAGGTTCAGCTTCCTTCACTCAGAATTGCAGTTGCAAACAAAATCACGACGGAAGGGAATGCCAAATTACGACTAGAGGAATTAGAAAGCCTGGAAGGGAAAGGACTTGCAGCGCAGCTATTTAGAACTATACCAAGCTAAGATGGTTCAAGCCCATGACAAACTGGTCAGCCCAAGAACCTTTAAAGTTGGTGACTTAGTTCTCGTTCTCAAAAGACCTATTCTTGCACACCACAAGATAGGAGGAAAATTTGAACCCCCTTGGGAAGGACCGTTTGTAGTTAAAGCAGTATACTCAGGAGGCTCCTACCAGCTAGTGAATTTCCAAGGAGAACGACATATGCTTCTGATCAATGGACGATACTTGAAAAAGTATTACGCTACCTGATGTTCCGAAAGAATGAATTTTTTATCCCTAGAAGCACGGGTGAAGTAATTACTTATGACTGGGTCTGAACCCAAAAATAATAAAAAATGTGCTAAAATAAATAAAGTCATGATAATATGTTTTCCTTGTTTTCTCTTCCAAATCAAAATCTTTTTTCCAATATTTTCCCACTTCATTCCTGTTGAATTTGAAAATATAAAAGAATAATAAAAAAAAACTTTCTTTAATAAACATTTTCTTAATGTTCTTGTTCTTAGTACATCCCCTGATCCTTTTCCTTGTCTTTTCGCAGGGAAATGTCGAACGGGCGATTGGTCCTGAACTTTAGAAATGGCGTAAACCTTGCACTCGACGAAAAAAGGGTGAAAGATGGAGCGATAATAGAGATTGACTCAGACTTCGCACCAGCATTCTCGCAATACGAGGAAGGTGATCGGGTCCCGATTGATCGAGAGGAGCCGCCCGGTCAAACGAGTAATGAAAGTGGGTGGCCCAAGCCACCAATCTAGCGACAAGAAAAGGAAAACAAACATCTGAAGAAGACAAGAGAATCAAGTACGTAGTCGCTACGGCGGAGGCGGGCTTGTCGGCACCGTGCCCACGAAATTCGGGAAGTACGAAGAGCTACTCTCACAACAACTCGGCGAAGAAATAAAAATCACCGTATCCGCAAGATGTTAACTAAACTAGCGGCGGACCGGCGCGACGAGGCGGTTGCTCTTGCCGGTGCATATACTTCAAGGACGCCGGTTCACCGGGAACTCGAAGGAAGGAGGCCGGCTCCGAGGATAACGGAAGAGACCGGGGAAATCTCAAAAAGATCAGAAGAAGGAAGGCTACCACGCCACCAGATAAAGTCACCAGTAATGCATAACCTTGTTGCAGGAGCGACCCCGGAGGATGTCCCGACGGAGACCATCCCCGAGGAGCCGAGGTATGCAGGAGAACGTGAAGGGATTGAGCCATATATCCCACAGTACATCACCAGGTCTCGCCATTTGCAGATTATTCCAGAATACGAGCTAGAAAGAATGTAGAATGTCGAGAAGCAAACTTTTGAATACTTCGAGAGAATCAGAGGCAGGAGGATCAATATATTAGAAGGTCTCGAGCTACATACAGACGTGTTCTCAGAATACGAACAACAACAAATCGTGGACTGCATCTGGGATTTGAAAAGAATGGGCCGAGCGGGCCGCTAAGAGAAAACACTTACTCGGAACCCCGGAGATGGATGCCAGGGAAAGGGAGAATTACAATACAATGTGGATGCTGCTACAACTTCGCAGAAGACAGAAAGGGAAACCCACCGAGGATACTCCGTCATGGCCGGAGTGGATCCAATGCCATTAGTCATCAAAAGGATGGTAAAAAGAATGATAACATGGAGGGTACCGCCAGCGGATTGCATACCCAACGGTTGCATCATTAACATCTACAAGAAGGGTGATCGCATACCCCCGCACATCGATCACCACGACTTTGTCGGACCTTTACGCACGAGTTTCTTTTACGAACGAGTGTAATATCATGTTCGGATCGACCTCCGGATAGCGAGGCCCGGGTGAGTTCCGAGGGCCGGTAAAGATACCATTACCGGTAGGTTCCGTCATGATACTAAAGGGCAACGGAGCGGATGTCGCTAAACATTGCATACCGGGAGTACCAATGAAGCGGATCTCGGTTACTTTTAGAAGGATGGATGACGGGAAAGCACCTTATCACTTCCAGCCAGACCCGGAGCTAGAGAGCCTCCGGCCTTACGAGCTGTGAGTTACATGGAAAATATCACACCTCCAACATACATCCATACGACATCCTTGTCAAGGATGGCTTGGAAGGTGATGATTATTGACCATGTACCTCACTATTCAGACATGGATTTTTGACAGATACCTTTTTGGATGGATCGACAAAGATCATACATAGTCCGTTTTGAGTACTATATGGATTGTATGAGATGTATTCTGGATCGAGTTGTATGATGTATCTTCAACATGATTGGAATGAAAGTGACCATGTCACATTTTTGGCCTTCACCTCTTTTGTGCAAGTTGACTGGGAAACGCCATTAAAGTTAAATGAACTTCGAACAAAGAACAGAAAGGAAACAAAAAGAATAAAATAAAAACTTTCCTTAAAGATCTAAAAAAAATGATGAACTCCAAATTCGCATGAACATTAAATGAACGATAAATCGTTAAAAAATAAAAAAAATGAACACAAATCCAAATCAAATTCAAATTCAACTTTCCAGATCTCAAATCAAATCTCAATCAAATTCAAACTCAACCTTCCAAATCTGAAATCCAATCCGTTCTACTCTCTCCTTTATCTGGGATGGAAGCGGTCGATTCCATTGACATGGAGCCACGAGGTTTTCTATTCAAATCTAGTGGCGAGGAATTATATCCAATCCAAACCAACAACTCTCAATGAACTCTTTTGAATGGGATATGTAGTATCTACATATTCCCTCCTAATTTGTTTCTTTCCACAAAAATCTTTTACAACTTTCATGAAATTCTCGAAACACCAAAATTCCACACTTTTCAAATCAACACTACAAATCTTTGCAAAATCAATTAACATCAAAATTAAACTTTTGGGGTTGAGGATTTTACATCCGAGACTGCATTGCTTTAGGTTCTTTCCCTATCGCAATAAAATACATCAAAATTAAACTTTTGGGGTTGAGGATTTTACATCCGAGACTACATTGCTTTAGGATTCTTTCCTTATCGCAAAGAAATACATCAAAATTAAACTTTTGGGGTCGAGGATTTTACATTCGAGACTGCATTGCTTTAGGATTCTTTCCCTATCGCAATGAAATACATCAAAATTAAACTTTTGGGGTTGAGGATTTTACATACGAGACTGCATTGCTTTAGGATTCTTTCCCTATCGCAATGAAATACATCAAAATTAAACTTTTGGGGTCGAGGATTTTACATCCGAGACTGCATTGCTTTAGGATTCTTTCCCTATCACAATGAAATACATCAAAATCAAACTTTTGGGGTTGAGGATTTTACATTCGAGATCGCATTGCTTTAGGATTCTTTCCCTATCGCAATGAAATACATCAAAATTAAACTTTTGAGGTTGAGGATTTTACATCCGAGACTGCATTGCTTTAGGTTCTTTCCCTATCGCAATGAAATACATCAAAATCAAACTTTTGGGGTTGAAGATTTTACATCCGATACTGCATTGCTTTAGGCTCTTTCTCTATTGCAATGAAATACATCAAAATCAAATTCTTGGGGTTGAGGATTTTACATCCGAGACTGCATTGCTTTAGGATTCTTTCCATATTGCAATGAAATACATCAAAATCAAACTCTTGAGGTTAAGGATTTTACATCAAATACCTCATTGCTCTGAGTTCTTTCCTCATTGTAATGATTTAATTCAATCAATTCAATTTTCTTTTGAGGTTGAATATGTTACATCTAAAACCATGAAATTCCGATTTTCATTTCAAGTTCAAATCCCTTCAAATTAATTTTAACAAAACATCAATCTAAATTGAAACTCAAACTAAAATCTAAGCTCACACATCAAAACTTAAACTGAAACAAAATGAAATCTAAATCGAAATTCCCCCAGATCATGTGATTTGGGATTCACCTCCTTTCCCTTTCCCCAGCGAGAGTTCAGGAATCTCTAGTCTCAGAGATATACTTGACACTCCCCAGCGGAAACTCTTCTACTCTGTCCCAAGTTTGTCACTTGGACTTCTGTGTTGGTTTTGTTGATCGCCTCGGTCAACACCAATACGCGCGGTGTGCTCTGTCAGCTCACCACACCTATTGAGGGTCCATTTGTTGACCTCGTTTTTGATGAGGTCTTCTCTTCTTATTTTTAATACTTAGGATCTAGCCTTAGGCTTTTCCTTTGACTATCCTAGAGGATTAGAATTGGGGCCCACCACCTAGAATTTCAAACCACTTCTTAACTCCCTGCAAACTCCACAAACTTGATTGTAAACCCCTAATCACCTAGAGGGTTGAAATCAACTGTGGAAGTTTAAAGGATGGGTTCCTATAGGACTCTTTGGCCTTAGGACTGCCCTGGTGGCCTGGTCTGGTGAGGGCTGACTTACACACACACTACACTTATACACTACACTTTCACACACCTCCTAAAACCACACCTATACCCAACTTGACCTCTTGACTCATGAAGGTGATTCACATGGATGGTCCTTAACCCCTAAGCCCATCCAAAGTGAAATCCAAAAGCCCAAAGCCCACATTACAATTCCTTCTCATCATCCCTTTAATTGGAATCAATTCCTAAGTCCTAAATCAATCATCAAATCAACCTAAATCAAGCACCATCTAAATTTTTCACTAAATTGCCAAAATCTCCAAATTCCTTTTTCATATAAATGAATCCACTTTTCCTAAGCCAAGGATGAGCCAAATGAAGCCACATGCAAGCCATGGACAAGCCACATGAAGCCATGGGGGTTTGACTTGTCACCAAGCCATTAATGGCAAGAGGAGGGAGTCCTTTCCTAAGCCTTCCTTAAGCCATTTTAACCTCTTTAATGCAACACCATAACCCAAAATTAACTTAAACTATTTTGATGGAGACCACACCATTTTCTCCTAGCGACCCAAGTGACTCTTTTCAGCCCAAAACCGAGGCCTTGGGTGGTGCACCTAGCCCAAAAGGATGGGTTGACCCAAATCAAGCCAAAATGGCCTCTCCCCCATACCATTTTAATCCAAGCCCTTTACACATGTCCATGGCCAATTGACTGCACAAACTTCCAGCCCTGACCCACCTGGACCTGAAGGTGACCCATGCCTATCGGCCAGCAGCCTGGGTCGCCGGAAAACGCCACGGTCGAGACATGGGAAGGAGCCAAGCATTGAAATTCCACCTTGCTCGAGTTGCCCCATGCCCGGTGGCCATTGCGGCTTGTTCTTCCCTTACCAAGAGCAAGTCGATCCCGATCCCTAACTCCCCCTGGGAGAGCCTCTAGCCTCTCCTATTTAAACACAACCCCTCTCGGCCATGAAGGAGGTGCTGAACCAACCTTAAGGAAACTCTGCCAAAATCATTCCAGATCACTCTCCACACACAGAGCACTTGATTCCCACCGGATTCCAGCCAATTCCCTCAAGTCGAGCTCAATTTTGAGTTCAAACTTCAGCACAAAAACCAGGACACTTCTTCACGGTAGACCAATCCCCAAATTGATTGATCCTACACCTTCACCGGACCGAGGAAGAAGTTTACCAGCAAAAGCCCCCTCTCCGAGGCCACCCATCCGTTCCGGACTCCAAGCTTTGTAATCGGTCGTGGTCGAAATCCTACCTAGACAACTCACCGGGCCGAGGACTTCATCTGGAGCTTGCTTGGACCCAATCGAATGTGACACAACTCTCAGATCGAAGCTTCACTTCTCTAAGCAAAGGTATGGACTCACTCTTCTTCCCGAGCTTACAGAGATTCTCCATTTAGTTTGAGTCAATTTAAATACATGTTTACCGTATGGATGTGTTTGTCTCCTTAAGACGAATCCATAGAGCATAAGAACACGAAAATCCGTTGAGAATCGAGTGAGAAATTAGGGTTAGAAGGTTGACGGTCACGGGTGCACACCAGTCGTAGACGATGACCAGGAGCCATCGGATCGAGCGTGTATCGAGTGGACGGTTTGGATCGAGCCGGACAGCACGTTGGTACGTGACCCGCGGGGCCCTGGATAGCTGAGTCGGATGGCGGCGCCGAATTAGAAGACGACACGCGGCGCTTCGGAGATGCCTAGGTTGAGTTGGCGCCGCATGGATAAGTAGGAAATTAGGTTATTTTCCTATTTATTTAATTCCCTAAACTTCAAAAATGCATAACTTTGTGTAGGAAAATCAGAAAAATAAAATAAAAATACCCTCTTTCTCAGTGAACAGAGGAGAATAATGTGGAAAAGAAATCATTTAATTTCATCAAGTATTTTATTTTTAATAATTTATTTACTCTCTGCACATTTTCAATTCTCCATGCATGTATACAATTCACCATGGCATGAGACTATAGGGCTTTTGAAGCCTCTGAATTTGGGAACATTCCCTTAATTTTTCAAAGTCAGAGGCCACCCCTATGGAGAGTTATTGATTTTTCAATTCTAGGTCACTATTCTGAATATTTTAATTCCAATAATTAGCATGTTGTGAAATAAATTCTAGGAAAATTTGAGGATGTTTCTTATGACCGGAGGAATCTAGGAAAAATAGGTTTTGAATTAATCCACTGGAATAACCCTATTTGGCTTAAACACCCAAAATATGTCCTTAATTAATTAGAGCTAATCATACATCAAATTGACTTGAAATCAATTCTCCACTGACCTTTAGGATCAGAGGAACCCACCATAAAAATTTAAAGTTAATTGGACTTGGTTAGCCCTACCAAATGGGTTGATTAAACCATTTAGCCAATTTAAACTTTAAAAATTCATAACTTTCAAAATACTTTTCAAAATTCACCAAATTGGTTTTGGAGCCTCTCCGATATCAGGGGAATTTAAGAAAATTAAAATTGCAATTTTCTAAAAAAGTTGATTTTTTGCATTATTTTAATATTTTTAATAATTAAAAAATAATAAAAATCACAAAAATAATAAAATTCACCAAAATGTCACATTTTTAATTTTAATCACTTAGGAACAAACCCCATATTTTTCTTAAGTCTATATGATGAGATATTAAATTTTAAAGCCCTAAGGTAATTTTAAAATTAAAAAAAAATGTATTTTTTAGCATTTCCACTAAAATAATTCTAATAAATCAAAGAAAAATCAGAAAATTATAAAAATTGGTTCTCAGATTTCCTTGATATCAGAGAGATTTTTGAAAAATATAAAATTCATTTTTTAACCTTTAATTTATTTTTAAATTAATTAATACTCCAAAACTCAAAATAATTATAATAAAAAGAATATAATTCAAAAAATCACCAAAATTGGTCCAAGTGGTCCTTTGGTCATTAGGAATGCCCCATAATTTTCTTAAGGACAAAAACTTTCCCTTAGTCATATTATTAAATTTTCCTTAAAAATCTCTATTTTCCACCAAAAATAATTACATAAATAAATTAAATACAGAAAAATCACATTTTCTCCTCTCATGCCTTTATTGACATATGAGTGAAGTCACATAAAAATTTCAAGTTCATTTAAGCTCAATTTAGTGAGTTATGAAATTATTAAGCTTGAAGGGCAAAATGGTAATTAAAATTTTAACCTTTAATTAAAACTTTAGGCTTAATAAAATTAAAGAGTAAAATATTTGATCCTAATCTGATTTGGATGATTGAAATTTAAATAATAAGGGTAGAAATCTATTAAACAATTTAAAAATAATTAAAATTAACCTTAATTAAATAATTAATTAAATTTGGAAGAATAATAAAATTGGAATTATTAAAATAGGGATATTATTAGCAAGAGATTTGTTCTTTAATTTAAGAATCCCTAAATTAATTATCTCAATAATATTTAATTCCTAATTAAAATGATAATCCAAATTTATGATTTAAAATGCTAAAAGACTTAATCATTAAATTAAATTAAAGTTAAATTATTTAAATTAAATCCTTTTAAAATTTCAATTAAATTAATACTTTAACAATTAAAATTAAATCATCTTTAAAACATAAAGAATAAAATATTAAATTAAAATTAAAAATTAAATTAAATTAAATTAAATTAAATTAAATTAAATTAAATTAAATTAAATTAAATCAAATTAAATCAAATTAAATTAAATTAAATTAAATTAAATCATATTAAATTAAATTAAATTACATTAAATTAATTTAAATTAAAATAAAAAATAAAATCAAGTTAAAATTAAAATTAGATTAAATTAAATAAATTAAATTAAAATTAAAACTAAACTAAACCAAATTAAAATTAAATTAAATTAAAGTTAAATTAAATTGAATTAAAAATAACATCCCCTAAGACATAAAGAATTTAAAAATAAATATAAAGCAACTTGAACACTATTCCAAACTTAAACCCATTAACTGAAATTAAGTTAAATCCTAAACCATTTGAACATCAATTTGCCCTCGAAAGCTTTTGTTGTCATAACTCCTAAACAGAATGTTGTGTGAAGTGTTACTTCACTCATAGGATATTCAAATGTCCTAGTTCACTGAGTAAGATAACAACAAAACTTGAATTCCCGGACGATTAATTCATTTGTATAATTAAATTCTCTTGGACTTAAAAATAATCCTAGAAATATTGAAAAGATGTTTAAGACTCTTCTTAAGCACTTCCTCGATATGATGGGATGTTTATAAGAACAATTGAACTTAATTGTTCTTTGATGAAGAAAATCGTCCTCAAACCAAAACACAAGAACCTAGATGTCATAGGAGATGACTAGCTATAGGAGTAGGACCTTGGTAGAAAACCATAACCCTTCCCTTAGCTTTACCTAGGAACTTGCTTTAAATGCTTAAATATTCTAATTGTGTTTTAAGTGCAGCTTGGGATGACGGGAAGACCCTCCGAGTACGCTTTTATTTTATTGCAATTTACCTTATTGCAATTTATTTAATCGCATCGCACTTATTTTTCTTGCATGATAAACAACTGTTGCATGAAAACCCACACTTTTAGGATAGTCCCTAAAACTGAAACCAAAACTAAATTAAAAGTCATTACAAGATAAAATTCATCGCCACAACATTTCAAAATATAAAACAATTCAAAATTTAATCACAAACAGAACACAAAACTACAATTACAACTAAATTAAAACGTCTTGTTGGATGGTCGGGAATACCTCGGATGATGTAACCTACGTGTTGCTAACGGGATTTCCCACGGTCTAAATGAAAGTGTGGAACTCATTTAGTTGAGTTTAGCAAATTCATCTGGACTAAGTGAATCCAATAAAAATAACGATGCGGAAGGATGGAACCGTGGGATCTTAACCGGTGTTGTTATAATCAACTTTAAGATTTGTTTAATTAAAATATTAAAAAACACCTGGATTTTAAGATTTTCTCTAAACCAGAACACTTCTCTCATCTCCCGATTTATGACTTCTAAAACTAAACCTCTCGCGATAAGGAGCTCGGAGCATGGTGGGCGAGCACGGCCATCGTCATCGGCAAAACTCGAGTCAACTTCGAGCAAAACTTTCTTAGAATTAAATAACCAAGCCATAGGACTTCGAGGAAGTTTGCTTAGCGCAACATAAATCCTCAACTCTTCGTTAGGCATTTGCATGATCATATCATGTAAATTAAGCCCTAACCGGTCTTAGGACTCCGAGGTAGTCGTCTGATACGACATAAACCCTCACATCTTCAAGGTTATTTGTATGATCATGTCATACGAACATAAGTCCTAATTAATTAAAATTGACAGGATCAAAACATTAAACAAACATTAGGACTTTCTTAAATTCAAGCCAAACAATAGGATAGTCGGGAAATTACCGAAGTTCGCTTCGAATCTATAATTTCTCCTACCTTTCTTCCTTTGAATTTCCAAAACAAAATGTTCCAAACTTGATCCATTCCCTATTGAAACTCTAAAATTCAATCCCTTGAAAACTTAAACTTTGAAATTCTTGAGAGCAGAACTACTGATTATTATCAAGAGTTTTCTTAGGTGATTCTCATCACTTAAGATGTAATTAACTATAGGGGCTTGCCCTTATAGGGAATTTTAAGAACCTAGGTAATATAAACCCTGTTTAATGCTTTCATATTAAGCAGGGGAATTTGTCGGCTTATAAAATTGGTTCGCAGACCAAACGGATGTCACAAATCTTCTAGTTTATTTAATCAAGCCCCATCACCAAACAGTGTGTCTATTCTTCGGGATAGATACACGGTTTGTGATGCGGTGCTCGTTTATATAAACTATTCGGGATGTGAGATTAGTTTGATTTCATATCTTAAAATTTTCAAATTTAAAATTATTTTCAAAATCAAATACTACTTTTCAAATTATTTATTTAAATTAAATTAAAAATTCGCCGACAATTTCTGTGGGCGACCCCCTTTTCAAAATAAAACATACAACCTAAAAATAAGCCGTACAGGTTGCAAGTCACCTTTGATACACTGTTCTCCTCCTTCGTAATACTTTATGCACTGGTGCAAAGACGACGGTACCATCCGATTTTCATGGATCCATGGCCGACCCAGTAGAGCGTTGAACGATGTCTAAGAATCAATTATGTGGAATTTTGCGGTTGTCTTTGCTAAATCACCGGTCTTCATTAGTAATTTTATCGATCCAAGCGCTCTTTCTCCTTTTTGTTTGAAGCCTCTTAATAACATCTTGTCTGCTTCAAGCTCGTGAGCATCAATTTCCAAATATGCTAGCGTCCGAAGATTCATTATGTTGATTGATTCTCCCGGATTAACCAACACTCTGGAGAGTGTAAACTTTCCAATAGTGACTGAAATGTATAATGGTCGGTTGTGATCTGCTGTTCCCAGTAATAGATCATTGTCCGTGAAGGTAACACCTCACTGTTCTCTTAACGAGCAAACCTCGTTGAGGGAATTACTGGCCATTTGGGCTAAGCAAATCTTTGGATCAAGTAAAGCCTTGATCAGAGCCTCCCTCATCTCCTTTCACAGAATCAGAGCATCGTATATGCTTAGTTTGGCTGGTAGCTTCCTAAGATGGGCTAGCACGTTGTAGTCTACTTTATTACCATGTTCCTCAGTCTCTTTCCGAATGGGCAATTCTTTTGCTGGGGTTGGCTCTTCTTGAGCAACCACCTGCTTTCCTTTATCCTTTGGACCCATTCTCGGGGGTAGAACTTTTCCACTTCATAAATTTACTTCAGTTATTTCTTTTGAATTTGGTGTCGAATCTGCCGGTGTATCCTCTTGAATTGGAACAACTGGCTCTTCTGAAGTTGCTTCGGTGTCTGATGGTTCTAATTCTATCGTGATCAGAGCCCCTCGGAATTCACAAATGGACTCGTTGCTTGTCGAGCTTTCGTAGCCTCCTTTGTGAACATTTTCTTCGTCGTGGTCGTCGAGGTTATGTATGATTTGAGAATTGTTATTTGTATTGGAATTAAGATCTGGATTAAACCGGTTATCGATAGTTACGTAATCGTTAGAAACAGTCAAAACGTAGCCAACGCCATAACCCTTATAATTATAAGATCCCGCCGGAGCGAGTAGATAATCATACAGAGTCAGGAGTTCGAGGGATTTCTCCCCCGAATCGGAAATAACCATCCTAGGATAAGCAGCCCCTAGTCTACCCTTCGGAGCCTCGGTCTTCTTTTCTTCCATGATCTTCTCCTCCTTCTGGGGCGGTTCTTCAATCACAAGTGATAGTGCCGGATCGACAGGTTTCAAACTTTGAGTTGAAGCGTGTACCGAAGCGGTTTGGATGTGATCCAAAATTTTCTTTGATGACTTTGTCCAGACGGTACTCCATCCATCATCGATCGTGTATGGGTCTATCAAAACAATGAGATCCGTTGAAATAACATTGACGGAACCTCCTTTCTGGGGTTCCTTCATGTATTCCTTTGGGATCGTTATGTTCCCTTTCCGGAGATTGTCATCAAGCCAACTCTTGAAAGTGATGCAATCCTCTATCTTGTGTCCGAGCATCTGGTGGTAAGGGCAATAGTTCGGATGATCTTTCTTATTAACTTCCTCCGACTTTTTGGGCTCTAGCAGCTGAAAATCCGGTGTCTTCATTAAGCTGCGGAACATCTTCGCTACTGCTTCAGTTTTGAATGGATATTCTTTATTTAGAAGTTCTCTTAAGATACGTGATGAATGAGGGGTTGTTCATAATACTGAGGCGACTGATAGCTCGGATGAGGTTGCTGATAGCCTTGCTGAGTTTGCTGATAGCCCTGCTGAGGTTGCTGATAAGTCCGTTATGGTGGTTGATAACTAGGCTGTGACCGCTCTGACTGCATCTGAACTGACTGCTTGCCCTTATCTACTGCCGTGACGATTCCAGATTTCTTTTTGAATGTTTTCACAGGCTTCTGTTTATCGTTCTTGTCCACGAAACTTAACTGCTTTGCCTCTTCTTGCAAGCTCCCGGCCTTGCTAAGCAACTTCTCGAAAGTCTTGATTGTAAATCCTTTAAGAAGAAGTGCTATCGGGCCATGGATACTTTTAAGTAGGATGTCGACTGCATGTTGTTCTTGAAGCTGTGGTTCACACTTCATGCTTATGTTTCTCCATCGAAGTATGTAATCCACTAAAGTCTCGTTCGGCTTTTGTTGCTCCACCACTAGATCACCGATAGTGATGTGGTGCTGAGCCCCGACAAAACGTTTAACGAAGAGATTCTCCAATTCTGAAAAGGTCTTTACTGAACCGTTCGGCAATTCTGCGTACCAGTCGAAGGCAATCCCTGATAAACTGCTGACGAACTGTCGGAAGAGTAAAGCGTCACTCCCACCGGCATTGCAGCAACTAGCACGAAAATGTGCAACATGTTGTCGGGGGTTTCCTGTTCCATCAAAAGTCTTAAACAGAGGTGGTACGAAGCCTTTTGGGTATTGGACTGCATCGTACTCTTCGGGGTAAGGTCTACCTGTTTGAATAGATGCTCCACTCTTAGATTGTGCTAGGGTCTCTCGCACCTGCTATTCTACCATGCTCTTAATGTCCTTTTCTGGAATCATGCTTTGTGCAGGATCTTTCTTTGGTTGTTCGTCCCTGTTGATAGATGTGATCTCTTTTCCTCCATCTGCAATATGGATAATTTCTGGGGGTGTCTCTTTCTGAGGTTGTACCTGACTCTGGAGAGTGGCTAAGGCAGCAGCCATCTCCTCCATCCTCTTTGCCATTTGGGAAATTGTGTCATCTCTCTCCCGAATCTGTGCTCTCATCACTTCTGGTTCATCTCTTTCCGCAGCTACCAGAGCACCTTGTGAAGCTGATGATGCTCGCGTCTTAACCATGTTGATCTCGGCATACTCATAATCCATGAACTCTGATGAGTCAACTTCATCTCCTAGTTCTTCTTCTCTTTCTTTTGCTAACCGCCGGATGTCGGTCCTTAATTTGTCCATGGCATCCTCTAATGGCCTTTTCTGCACGGTCTCGCAGTCGTCTTGTGACGGTTGTTGAACTTCCTTCCCGGGAGTCCCCTTTATTGCAGTAGCACTTTCTTTTGATTCAGGTCTCCTGACGAGACTTTTCTTCTTAGGACATTGTTTGGGTCTTAGCTCGCTAGTAGTAGATCGCCATAACATCCTTCTTGCAGCCAGAAGCCTAGGACTGGATGATCTGTCGGCTATATGCTGGAAGGTGGTATCCTCCCTAGTTTGTAGACCTGATACAACAACGGGTGAACTGGCTTTTATTTTCTTCTTTGGTTTCTCTGTGGCAGCAACAGGCTCTATCGCTGTCCGAGGCGGGATTTAGCTGGCACCCGTCCTATCCTTCTTAAGATTTCTGACACAGGGCATCTTTCTTTCTTTGCCAATCTTTCTATCACAGCTTGCAGCCGAGTCAATGGCGTAGTTTTATCCCTTTTCCTCTTGTAATTACTATAGTATGCAGGTCGGGGTAATGCAGCGGCGATCCTACGGATATTCTCTTCATCTAATGCGGCAGAGAGAGGGTGAAACCTGCTCCCTTCAACAGAGGAATATACTCAGGCAGTTCTTCTCTTTCCTTAGGAATTTTTTCTAGAAAAGCAACTTCAGCAGCTTTGGCTTTCTCAATTCTGACAATAATTCTACTTCTATTTCTCCTTTGAGTCCGAGTTAGGGGTGCAACTCTTGAACCGGACCCAATCTCAAAAACAGCTGGTATTGTAGCAAAATCTGTACCCTCCACGGTGACAGGCTCACCACAGACTTGGATTTCCTTCCCCTTTAGTTTGGCAGAAGCCGGGGTAGGTACAGAGATGACTAGACTGATGGGAGTAGAGACAACAGTCCTCCTACGAACAGTATTACTCCTTTCAGCTGGAATCCTTTGCAGGGGAGGGAATTCTTGAGTCGATTTCAGGTTGAACTCAATCACAGGTTTCTCAGTTTTTGACACTTTGTCCATTAGTGTGAAGAGAGTGATATCAGTGAACTTGACATCTGTGTTGCCGAATCTTTGTCCGAAACGGATGATCCCATTGTCGGGCAACTCATCCTTGTAAACGCCAAAGTCCATTCCATTGGTGAAGGAGAAGATTAACTTTAGGGCAGTCATTTTCTGCAGGGCAGATTCCGAGTATTAGTCCCGAATTATGCTTCCCTTCGTCGTAAAGTTTAGGACGAAAAAGAAAGAGTCCGAACACATTTTTGTTTATCTTAGTGCATTTGTGATTTTTAAAAGAGATTGTTTGTTAGAAGGTTGTTTATTAGCGGGTTCGTTCGTTAGAAACAAAACAATTAAAGGAAAAAGGTTACAAAAAAGGTAAAGGGCCCGATTTAGAATTGGAAAGGAAGAGAAAGTCTTATGCAAGACTTCTCGACTCGAAGGACCGCTCCTAAATTAACACCTATTAGGGGTCCACCCCACCTCAGAAAAGAGGCAAAAGGATCTCAGAACCTCTCCATTTAGGGGTGTCTAAACAGTGGCTCCTAAATCAGAGAGGAGTTGGCTATACTCGTTTTAGACATAAATGAACGATGTATCCCAACCGAAGAATGGTAGTTTTGGTCCACTAAGGATATGGACACACTACCGATTTATGAAAGCAAAACCATCTAATTAAATTGGAGAGAGGAACTAAACTCCAGCGGAGTCGCCAGAAGTTGTCGGCATATTTTTAGGTTATGTGTGTTGTATTTTAAGAAAGGGGGTCGCCTACGAAATTGTCGACAAATTTTAAATTTAATTTATATATATATATATATATATGTATGTATATATATATATAATTTAGAAAGTAGTATTTGATTTTGAAAATAATTTTAAGTTTGAAAATTTTAAGATATGAAATCAAACCGATCTCACATCCCGAATAGTTTATATAAACGAGCACCGCACCACAAACTGTATATCTATCCCGGAGAATAGACACACTACTTGATGATGGGGCTCGATTAAATAAACTAGAAGTTTTATGACATCTGTTTGGTTTGTGAACCAATTTTATAAGCCGACAAGTTCCCCTGCTTAATATAAATGAATTAAGCAGGGTTTATATTACCTGGGTTCTTAAAGTTCCCTATAAAGGCAAGCCCCTATAGTTAATTACATCTTAAATGACGAGAATCTTTTAAGAAAACTCTCTATAATGATTAGTGGTTTTGCTCTCAAGAATTTCAAAGTTTAAGGTTTTCAAAGGATTTGAGTTTTGGAAATTACAATTGGGAATGGATCAAATTTAGAACAGTTATTTTCATGAGTCCAAAGGAAGAGAAGTAGGAGAAGTTGAGGATCCAAGAAGAATCTTGGCAACTTTCCAAACTATCCTATTGTTTGACTTCAATTTGGGAATTTATTTAATATTGCAGTCCTGCCAATTTTAATTAATTAGGACTTATATTTGTATGACATGATCATACAAATAGCCTTGAAGATATGTCATACCAAACAACTACCTCAGAATCCTAAGACTGGTTAGGGCTTCATTTGTATACATGATTATGTAAATGCCTAACGAAGAGCTGAGGATTTATGTTTCACCAGGCAAACCACCTCGAAGTCCTATGGCTTGGTTATTTAATTCTAAGAAAGTTTTGCTGAAGTAGATCCGAGTTTTGCTGATGACGATGGTCGAGCTGCCCACCATGCTCCGAGCTCCTTGTTGTTGCTTAGGTTTAGTTTTAGAAGTCATAAATCAGGAGATGAGAGAAGTGTTTTGGTTTAGAGAAAATCTTAAAATCCAAGTGTTTTTAATATTTTAATTAAAACTAATCTTAAAGTTATTTAAACAGAACCGATTTAGATCCCACGGTTCCGTCATCCCGACACCGTTATTTTCATTGAATTCACTTAGTCCAGATGAATTTGCTAAACTCAACTGAATGAGTTTTACACTTTCATTTAGACCTTGGGAAATCCCGTTAGCAACACGTGGGTTACATCATCCAAGGTATTCCCGATCATTCAATGAGACGTTTTAATTTAGTTGTGATTGTAGTTTTGTTGTTCTGTTTGTGATTAAATTTTGAGTTGTTTTATATTTTGGAATGTTGTGGCGGTGAATTTTATCTTGCAATGACTTTTAATTTAGTTTTGGTTTAAGTTCAGGGACTATCCTAAAGGTTTTGGTTTTCATGCAACAGTCTTATTTATCATGCAAGAAAGGTAAAGTACGGTGCATGTAAGTAAATTGCAATAAAGTAAATTGCAATAAAATAAAAGCGTACTTGGATGGGTCTTCCCGTCATCCCAAGCTGCACTTAAAACACATGTTAAGGCATTTAAATATTTCAACAGATACCTAGGTAAAACTAAGGGAAGGGTTTTGGTTGTCTACCAAATTCCTAATCCGATAACTAGTCATCTCTTATGACGTCTAGGTTCTTGATTTAGTTTTAAGGATGATTTTCTTCATCAAAGAGCAATTAGATTCAATTGTTCTTCTAAAACATCCTGTCATATTGAGGAAGTGCTTAGGACGAGTCCTAAACATCTTTTCAATATTTCTGGGATTGTTTTGAGTCCAAGCAAATTTAGTTGCACATGTGAATTAATCATCCAAGAGTTTAATTAAACTTTGTTTCTTGATCAGTGAACTTAGGTATTTGATTACCTGATGAATGAAGTGACATCTCACTTAATACTCTATTTAAGAGTTATAATAATTAAAGCCTTTAAGGGCAAGTTGGTTTATCGAGAATTTTAATTATAAAAAATTTGAGTTAAAGGTTTAAAGTGTTTTAATTTAATTATGAGGTTTTAATTAATAATTTTAAGTTTGGAATAGTGTTCAAATTATTTTAGATTTGATTTAAATTTTTACACTTTCAATTATCTTAGTATTTCAGATTGATATTCATGTTTTAAATTTACTTAGATAGAAAGAGGTGTTGAAATTATTGATATGTTTTGATTTAATTCTTAATGATTTCATTTAGGTTTGTTGTTAAATGATTTTAATTTAATTTAATTCAATTTGATTTTAATTTAATTTAATTTTAATTTAATTTTAATTTAATTTAATTTTAGTTTTAATTTTAATTTTAATTTTAATTTTAATTTTAATTGTTAATTTTAGTTTAACTTTACTTTTAATTTAATTTTAATTTAATTTAATTTAATTTTAGTTTTAATTTTAGTTTTAATTTTAATTGTTAATTTTAGTTTAACTTTAATCTTAATTTTAATTTAATTTAATTTAATTTAATTTTAGTTTTAATTTTAGATTTAATTGTTAATTTGGATTATTATTTTAATTTTTAATTAAGAACTAAATATTGTTAAAATGACTTATTTAGGGATTTTTAAATTAAAGAATAAATATCCTCTTAATAATATCCCTATTTTAATAATCTAACTTTTAAATATATTCTTTCCAAAATTTAAATCATTTAATTAATTAAAGTTTCATTTTTGATATTTTCAAAGTGTTTAATGGGTTTCTACCCCTTAATTTCCCTAAGTTTCAATCATCCAAGAGAAAGTTAAAATCAAATATTTTACCCCCCATTTTGATTAAACCTAAAGTTTTAATTAAGGGTTAAAATTTTTAATTACCTCTATGCCCTTTTAAGCTTATTTATTTCATAACTCACTAAATTGAGCTCAAATGAATTTAAAATTTTTATTTCACCTCACTCATATGTCAATAAAGACATTAGAGGAGAAAATGTGATTTTTCTGAATTTAATTTATTTATAGAATTATTTTTAATAGAAATTAGGGGTTTTCCAAGAAAATTCAACAACATGACCAAGGAAAGGTTTCTGTCTTTAAGAAAATTATGGGATGTTCCTAATGACCAAAGGACCACTTGGACCAATTTTTGTGGTTTTTAGAATTATTTTAAGTTTTAGAGTATTAATTAATTATAAAATAAAATTAAAGCTAAAAAATGGATTTTATATTTTTCTTAAATCTCATTAATCCCAAGGAGTCCAAAGAAACAAATTTTATAATTTTCTAATTTTTCCTTGATTTATTAAAATTATTTTAGTGAAGTGGTTAAAAATTCATTTTTTTAATATTAAAAATTACATTAAGCCTTTAAATTTCAATATCTTATCTCAGGGACATAGGAAAAATATTTGGTTTGTTCCTAAATGATTAGGAGTCAAAATGTAACATTTTTATGATTTTTAATATTTTTGTGATTTTTATTATTTTTTAATTATTAAAATATTAAAATTTTGTGAAATATCAACTTTTTTGGAAAATTCCAATTTTAATTTTCCCGAACTCCCCTGATATCAGAGAAGCTCCAAAACTATTTTTGTGAATTTTTGAAAAGTATTTTTGGAGTTATGAATTTTTAAAGTTTCATTTTGCTTATGAGGCTTAATCAACCCATTTGGTGGGGTTAATCAAGTCCAATTGATTTCAAAATTTTATGTAGGATTCCTCTGACCCTAAAGAGTAATGGAGAATTATTTTCAAGTCAATTTGATGTGTGTATAACCCTAATTAAATCAAATTTAATTTTAGGGGTTTAGGCGAATTAAGGTTATTATGAATGAATTAACTCAAAATATATTTTTCATGGGGTCCTCTGGTCCTATGAAACATCACCAATTTTCCTAGAATTTATTTTACAACATGCTAATTATTGGAATTAAAATATCTAAAACAATGACATGAACTTGAAAATTTAATAACTTTTCACAGAGATGGCCTCTAACCTTGAAAAATTCAGGGAATGTTCCTTAGATCAGAGGCTTCAAAAGCCCTATGGTCTCATGTCATGGTGAATTGTCTATGCAAATGGAGAATAAAAATATTAAAAACAGTAAATAAATTATTAAAAATACAATACTCATCTAATTAATTTGATTTCTTTTCCACATTATTCTCCTCTGTTCACTGAGCAAGAGGATATTTTTATTTTATATTTGTGATTTTTCTAGGCAAAGATATGAATTTTCTAAGTTCTGGGTATTTAATTAATTCATAAAATAGGGATTTATCTACTTATCCACGCGGCGCCGCGTCAACCTCGGTAGCTCCAAAACCCCTACGTGTCGCGCTCCCATTCGACTCCTCCACTTGAGTCAGCAGCCAAGCGTCCCTCGGTTCATGTACCATCGACTTGATCTCGACCATCCACTCGATACACACACGATCCAACGGCTCCTGGTCATCGTCTACGACTGGTGTGCACCCATGACCGTCCACACAAAACCCTAAGATCTCACTCGATTCTCAATGGATTTTCGTGTTCTTATGCTCTATGAATTCGTCTTGAAGAGACGAACACACCCATATGGTTTATAGGCTATGAAATTAACCTAAAAAAATGGAGAATCGCTGGAAGCTCGGGAGGAAGAATGAGTTCATACCTTTGCTCAGAGAAGTGAAGTTTCGATCTGAAAGTCGTGTCACCTTCGATTGAGTCCAGGCAAGCTCCAGATGAAGTCTCTGGCTCTGGAGAATTGTCTAAGTATGAAAGTGACCAAGGCCGATCACAAAGCTTGGAGGCTGGAAGCAATGGCTGGCCTGGTGAGGGGGCTTTGTCGGGGAACTTCTTCTCTTGGTCGCAGTGAAGGTGTAGGACCAATCAATTTGGAGATTGGCTCACCGTGGTGAAGTGTCCTATTTTTGGTGGATTTTCAACTCATAAATTGAGCTCGCGAGAGAGGGTTTTAGGGCTGGATTTCAGTGGGGATCAAGTTCTCTATGTCTGGAGAGGGGTCTGGAATGATTTTGGCAGAGTTTTGGTAAGGTTTGGTTCAACTCCCTCTTTGGCCGAGAGGTGGTGGTGTTTAAATAGGAATGGCTAGAGGGCTTCCCAGGGGGGTTTGAAGGCTGGGATCAGCGAGAAGAACAGCCATGGTGTCCATTTGGGTTGCTACAGCTCAGCCAGGGAGAATTAAAAAATTTGGCTCACATGGAGCTCTCGGCCATGGTGTTTTCCGGTGACCCAGGCGGCTGGCAGGCCAGGCATTGGTCACCATCTTGACCAGTGAGGTCAGGGCTGGGGTTTGGTGCAAGCAATTGGCTATTGCCATGTGTAAGGAGGTTTGATTAAAATGGCATGGGGTAAGAGTCATTTTGGCTTAATTTGGTCCAATGCATGGATTAAGCTAGGTGCACCTCCCCAAGGCTGGTTTGGGCTGAAGAGAAAGTCATTTGGATCAGCTTGATTAGTAGGGTTAAGTCACAATCCAAGTACAATTAAGCTTAAGCATGAGTTAGGGGAGACATGAGAATGGTTAATGACTCTTAAGGAGTGCTTAAAGGATCTCCTCCTTTTTCCATTTATGGGGTGTTGACAATCCTAAGATTCTCATGGATCTTACGTGGCTTGTGCATGGCTCCAAGGCTTGCTCATGGCTTAGGAATGGCTTGGCTCTCTTGCATGAGAAAGGGATTTTGGGATTTTTAAAATTTAGGGGTATTTTGCATGATGCTTGATTTAGATTTATTTGATGATGGAATTGGAACTTAGGGATGATTTTGATTAAATGGATGACAAATGAAAATGTCATATGGGCTTTAGAATCAATTTTGGGCTTTTGAAATTGTCTTGGAATGGGCTTTTAAAGTGGTTTAAGGAAGTGGGCTTTTGGATTTTAAAATGGGCTTTTGGATGAAAGTTTTGTGAAGGACCATGCCAAATTAATGTTGGGTTTAGTTTAGGGAAGTGTCATGAGTGGTTTGGAACAAATTTAAAGTGATTTTAAATTGAATTAGGTTTAATGTGGGTCTTTTGGTAAAGAGGCCAAAGTGGTTCAAATTGGGCTAACTTGGGTTAAGGTTGGGCTAAAGTTGGATTTGATGTAAAATTAATGTTGAAAAATGTTCATGGGAGTGTCACAAAGAGTTTCCAACTTTGGTTGGGCTCTAATTTTGGGATTTGGGCCCATTTGGGTTAGGTTTGGGCTTAGGTCAATTTAAGGGATTTTGGTTTTGGGTTGGGTCTGGGTGGAGTTTAGGTTCAAATTTTGGGCAAATCAAGTTAGTGTTTTGTTTATGGGGGTGTTAAGAAGGCTTTAGAAAATATTTGGGGCCAATTCGAGTTGAATTGGATGGGTTTGAGCTAGGTTTAGGTCATGGGCCAAAATTGGGCCTTAGGCTTCAAATTGAAATTGAGCTCAAATGTTAATCAAATTGGACTTGGATTTAGTCTAAATTGATATTGGGGATGTTGATTTGAAGTTTAGAATTGAATTGGACCAAAATTGAGGTCAATTGGGGTGGTTTGGTTTGACATTGGGTTTACTTGGGTTTAAAATAGGCCAAATTGGGGGTTTTGGTAAAAGTGGGGTAAATTGGCAAAATTAGCCCATGGTGTAGTTGAACGAAATGAATTGGGAATATTTGGGATTTTCTGGATTTTTTTAGGAATTTTCTGAATTTTTGGATTTTTGGGCTAAGAAGGGCATTTTGGGTATTTGGAGGGTATTGGGGGGTACTTTTGGAATTTTTGGTATTTTTTGGCTATGGATGATCAATTTGAGTGGGGGAAATGTTTAGGATTGATTTTGAGGAATTTTGGGTAATTTAGGTGATTTTGTAAATTTTGGGTAGTTCGAAGGGCTTTTAGTAGGTTTAGTAGGTGTAGTGCCCCGGGGGTCAAAAATTGAAATTTTGGAAAAATGAAGATTGATCAAATTTGAGTAAAATGGAATCATTTTGGTTGAACAATTAAGCCATATTAAACCCATATAAGCCATGAGAGGACTCATTTGAGGCATTCACTATGTTGTTCCTAACCCTCTTAGCCAGGGGCTTAGGGGTTAAGGACCATCCATATAAATTACCTACATGAGTCAGGAAGTCAAGTTGGGTGAGAGTGTGGTTTTAGGACTTGGAATGTGTGTGAGAGTGTAGTGTATGCGCAAGTCAATCCTCACCAGAGCAGACCACCCAGGGTATTCCTAAGGCCAAGAAGTCCTATAGGGAATTCATCCTTTAAACCTCCACATTTGATTTCAACCCTCTAGGTGATTAGGGGTCTACCATCAAGCTTGTGGGGTTTGCAGGGAGTCAAGAGGTGTTTGAACTTCTAAAGGGTGGGTTCCACTTCTAGTCCTCTAAGATTAGTCAAAGGAAAAACCTAAGGCTAGATCCTAAGTACTAAAGAGAGATGCAAAAGACCTCATCAAAAATGAGGTCAACAGGGTGCATACCAGTCGTAGAAGATGACCAGGAGCCATTAGATGCGCGTGTATCGAGCGGAAGGTCGAGATCAAGCCGGACAGCGGAATGTTATGTAAACCGCGGGCCCCTGGAGCACTGAGTCAGATGGCGGCGCCGAATCACAGAGCGACGCGTGGGCTTTCGATTCGCCGTAGGATGACGCGACATCGAGTTGGATAAGTAGAAAATTGCGATATTTTTGAATTATTTAAATACCAGAACTTGAAAAATTCATATCTTTGCATAGAAAAATCACAAAAATAAAATAAAAATACCCTCTTGCTCAGTGAACAGAGGAGAATAATGTGGAAAAGAAATCAAGCTAATTGGATAAGTATTTTATTTTTAATAATTTATTTGCTTTTTCCAATGTTTTGATTCTCCATTTACATAGACAATTCACCATGGCATGAGACCATAGGGCTTTTGAAGCCTCTGATCTTGGGAACATTCCCTGAATTTTTCAAAGTTAGAGGCCATCTCGATGAAAAGTTATTGATTTTTCAAGTTCATGTCACTGTTTTAGGTATTTTAATTCCAATAATTAACATGTTGTAAAATAAATTCTAGGAAAATTTGGTGATGTTTCTTAGGACTAGAGAACCCTATGAAAAAAATATTTTGAGTTAATTCATTCATAATAACCTTAATTGGCCTAAACTCCCAAAATTAAATTTGAATTAATTAGGGTTAACTACATGCCAAATTGACTTTAAAACAATTCTCCATTGCTCTTTAGGATCAGAGGAACCTTACATAAAATTTTGAAATCAATTGGACTTGATTAACCCCACCAAATGAATTGATTAAGCCTCATAAGCAAAATGGAACTTTAAAAATTCATAACTCCAAAAATACTTTTCAAAAATTCACAAAAATAGTTTTGGAGCTTCTCTGATATCAGGGGAGTTCAGGAAAATTAAAATTGGAATTTTCCAAAAAAGTTGATATTTCACAAAATTTTAATATTTTAATAATTAAAAAATAATAAAAATCACAAAAATATTAAAAATCATAAAAATGTTACATTTTGACTCCTAATCATTTAGGAACAAACCAAATATTTTTCCTATGTCCCTGAGATAATATATTGAAATTTAAAGGCTTAATGTAATTTTTAATATTAAAAAAATGAATTTTTAACCACTTCACTAAAATAATTTTAATAAATCAAGGAAAAATTAGAAAATTAGAAAATTTGTTTCTTTGGACTCCTTGAGGTTAGAGAAATTTAAGAAAAATATAAAATCTATTTTTCAACTTTTATTTTATTTTAAAATTAATTAATACTCTAAAACTCAAAATAATTATAATAAATAAAATATAATTCAAAAAATCACAAAACTTGGTCCAAGTTGTTCTCTAGTCATTAGAAACATCCCATAATTTTCTTAAGTGCAAAAACCTTTCCTTGGTCATGTTGTTAAATTTTCTTTGAAAATCTCTATTTTCTACTAAAAATAATTATATAAATAAATTAAATTCAGACAAATCAGATTTTCTCCTCTAATGTTATAATTGACATGTGAGTGAGGTGACATTAAAATTTCAAATTCATTTGAGCTCAATTTAGTGAGTTATGAAATAAATAAGCCTAAAAGGGCATAAAGGAAATTAAAAATTTTAACCCTTAATTAAAACTTTAGTTTTAATCAAAATGGAGGGTAAAATATCTGATTTTAATTTTCCCTTGGATGATTGAAACTTAGGGAAATTAAAAGGGTAGAAACCCATTAATCACTTTGAAAATATCAAAATCAAACTCTAATTAATTAAATAATTTAAATTTTAGAAAGAATATATTTAAAATTTGGATTATTAAATTAGGATATTATTAAGAGGATATTTATTCTTTAATTTAAAAATCCCTAAATAAGGCACTTCAATAATATTTAATTCTTAATTAAAAAAATTAAAATAATAATCCAAACTAATTAAATTAAAAATTAAAAGAAGATAACCCTTAAATGAATTAAAGCTTAAAACATTAAATGGTCCAATAATTAATAATCAAATTTAAAATCTTGGAATTAAGTTAAATTAAATTAAATTAAATTAAGTCAAAGTTTAAATTAAATTAAATTACAACAATTAAATTAAAATTAAAATATTGAAACTAAAATTAAATTAAATTAAAATTAAATTAAGATTAAATTAAAAATTAAATTAAAATTAAGTTAAAATTAAATTAAATTAAATTAAATTAAAATCACTTAACAACAAACCTAAATGAAATCATTAAGAGTTAAATCAAAATATATCAATAATTTCAATATCTATTTCTATCTAAGTAAATTTAAAACATGAACATCAATCTGAAATACTAAGATAATTGAAAGTGTAATGATTTAAATTATATCTAAAATAATTTGAACACTATTCCAAACTTTAAAAAAAAAATTTAATTAAAACCTCATAATTAAATTAAATCACTTTAAAGCATTAATTCAAAATTTTAATTAAGAATGATTAAAATTCTCAATAACCCAATTTGCCCTTAAAGGCTTTAATTATTATAACTCTTAAATAGAGTATTAAGTGAAATGTCACTTCATTCATCAGGTAATCAAATACTCAAGTTCACTGAGCAAGAGACAAAGTTTAACTAAACTTCTGGATGATTAATTCATATGTGCAACTAAATTTACTTGGACTCAAAATGATCCCAAAAGTCTTGAAAAGATGTTTAGGACTCGTCCTAAACACTTCCTCGATATGACGGGATGTTTTAGAAGAACAATTGAATCTAATTGTTCTTTGATGAAGAAAATCATCCTTAAACCAAACTAACAACCTAGACGTCATAGGAAATGACTAGTTATAGGATTAGGAATTTGGTAGACAACCGAAACCCATTCCCTTAGCTTTACCTTGGTATTTCTTGCAAAATATGTTTAAATGCCTTAACATGTGTTTTAAGTGCAGCTTGGGATGACGGGAAGACCCTCCAGGTACGCTTTTATTTTATTGCAATTTACTTTATTGCAATTTACTTACATGCACTGTACTTTACTTTTCTTGCATGATAAATAAGACTGTTGCATGAAAACCAAAACCTTTAGGATAGTCCCTGAACTGAAACCAAAACTAAATTAAAAGTCATTGCAAGATAAAATTCACCGCCACAACATTCCAAAATATAAAACAACTCAAAATTTAATCACAAACAGAACAACAAAAATACAATCACAACTAAATTAAAACGTCTCATTGAATGATCGGGAATACCTCGGATGATGTAACCCACGTGTTGCTAACGGGATTTCCCACGGTCTAAATGAAAGTGTGGAACTCATTCAGTTGAGTTTAGCAAATTCATCTGGACTAAGTGAATTCGATGAAAATAACGGTGTCGGGATGACGGAACCGTGAGATCTTAATCGGTTCTGTTTAAACAACTTTAAGATTTGTTCCAATTAAAATATTAAAAAAAATGCTTGGATTTTAAGATTTTCTCTAAACCAAAAAACTTCTCTCATCTCCTGATTTATGACTTCTAAAACTAAACCTCTGCAACAACAAGGAGCTCAGAGTATGGTGGGTAGCTTGGCCATCGTCATCAGCAAAACTCGGATCTACTTCAACAAAACTTTCTTAGAATTAAATAATCAAGCCATAGGACTTCGAGGAAGTTTGCCTAGTGCAACATAAATCCTCAACTCTTCGTTAGGCATTTGCATGATCATGTCATGTAAATTAAGCCCTAACCGATCTTAGGACTCCGAGGTAGTCGTTCGGTACGACATAAACCCTCATATCTTCCAGGTTATTTGTATGATCATGTAATACAAATATAAGTCCTAGTTAGTTAAAATTGGCAGGATTACAATATTAAAAAATTTCAAAATTGAAGCCAAACAATAGGATAGTTTGGGAAGTTGCCAAGATTCTTCTTGGATCCTCAACTTCTCCTACTTTTCTTCCTTTGAACTCCTGAAATTAACTGTTCCAAATTTGATCCATTCCCTATTGAAATTCCAAAATTCAATCCTTTGAAAACCTTAAAATTTGAAAATTTTGAGAGCAAAACCACTAATCATTATCGAGAGTTTTCTTAAGTGATTCCTGTCATTTAAGATGTAATTAACTATAGGAGCTTTCCCTTATAGGGAACTTTAAGAACCCAGGTAATATAAACCCTTCTTAATTCATTTATATTAAGCAGGGGAACTCGTCAGCTTATAAAATTGGTTCTTAGACCAAATGGATGTCACAAATCTCCTAGTTTATTTAATAGAGCCCCATCATCAATCAGTGTGTCTATTCTTAGGAAAGATACAAGGTTTGTGATGCGGTGCTCGTTTATATAAACTATTCGGGATGTGAGATCGGTTTGATTTCATATCTTAAAATTTTCAAACTTAAAATTTTTTTCAAAATCAAATACTACTTTCTAAATTATATATATATATTTAAATTAAATTTAAAATTTAAAATTCACCGATAACTTCTGTAGGTGACCACTTTTTAAAATTAAACTTACCTAAAAATATGCTTACAAAGTATACATATCGTTCAAGTAATACAGGGCACTAGTGGAGTTTTGGTTATCGATCACACAGGGATAGTGAATTTATAAAACGTAAGAAATTTTTAGAACTTTCAAATGCAATTTATATATACTTTGTGCTTTTTTTTATATATGTATATTCAAATTTAATTTACTAACTATTTTTACTAAAAGCAAATAAGCAGTAAGCAGTAAAGTAAAGTAAGTATTAAAATTTAATACCAGTATAAAAACGACTTTCTCCTTTTTCAACTAATCCAAGAATTATAGAGTTCTTTACCCTTTGGTCCAGGTGCAAAGAACATTGACTAATCTATAGATAGGCTCAAGATGTTTTATTTGTAGAATGGGTTAATCTAGGCTCACACTACTAGATGTCCAAGGGTGGCTATGGAGGCCCTACCAGTGACCCGTTACCTTTCTATAAACCAAATTATTAGAATTTAGTTTTTCACTCTAAATACGAATTAATTTTACACTCAATAAATATTATCTTCCTATTTATTTGCACTTCACCTTAAATAATCCGCATATAGTGATCCATGAAAAAGAAGTACCTATTTTTAGTGTTCATTTCATGCTCACTTTATGCATATTTTTAAAGATATTCCACTATAAAGAAAGTAATTTTGCATATTTTTGTTTTCAAGTATAAAAATATGATTTTAGAGAAAATGAAGCAAAAACTATGCAATTTTGAGCCAAAATGAGCAAGAAAGAAACTTCTGACTTAGCACAGATCAATATGTCTTTCTATGCTTACTATCTTTCATATTTCTCACATATTTTTGGATGAAATTATACTTTTGAGAAAGGTTATTTTTATGTCTATCTTGTAGGTAAAGATGTTAGGAACGCAACTCAACTGAAATGGGGCGAAACGGAGTTGAAACGGAGCCAAACGGAGCAAAATGGTGGAGCTGCGCACAGGGTGGCGCCTAGGCGCCAAACCCGGCGCCTAGGCCCCTGTGACGACGAGAAAACGGTGCCTAGGAGCTAGAATTAAGGCCTACGCACCAGAATAATCCAGAAATGGTTATGTGATGATTTTTGACGACTTTGAGAGTTATTTTGACGGTGTTAAGTAGTTTCTAGGCCTTCTAGAAGCCTGGAAGTTATTCCTAATATATAGGACATGTGATACAATGAATCTAGACACATTGGAGCGGTTTAAATCACGAAGAGGTGCAAGCCACAGTGAAGAGGTGCGAAGAACTGGATGCGGTGTCCGGCGCCTAGGCGCCAGACAGACCTTCTAGAAGATTCATTGAATTTGGACATGTTTTGAAGAGGTGCCTCAAGGCAACCCTTGGAGTCTATAAATAGGAGTCCACTCCTTCAGAGAAAATCGCACCCTATAGTCTCTTTCTTCCCCCTTAGTCATTTTAGTCATTTAGAGTTATGAAGATGTAGATTTTTACATCTTATGGAGAGATTGATGAGGAATTTTGAGATATTTATGTAAGGGATGTAGGAGCGGCGCATGGATCGGTGGAAAACTTTAGTGGAGAGAATTTCTTCTTTCTTTCAGAGGAAAAAGCTAAGTATTGTGTTCTTCATTTCTTTGTATTTGTTGTAAACACTTTCTAGTTGATTTATTTGTTTTAAACCAAGTTTTCTGTCGTGAATTATCCATGTTTCGTAAGTGATTTCCTTTACTCTTTCTTTTAATATGAAGTAGTGGCATGCGTAGGAAAATCATTTTTATGATTGAATTATCTATTAGATGCTTCTAGGTGTCAGATAGTTGCATAAATATAATAGAATACTAATGAAATAAGTTCCTTATTGACACTTAATTTATTATATAGTTCTATCAATTCTTTTACCTCTTATGTCATTATTTTCATTTACTTTTATTTTGTAATGAAATAGATACATGTTTAGGAATTAAGATTTGCTTAGATATTCTCTTATTAAATTATGGTGATGATATTCATACCGGATCTTCATTTACTTTACAAATTTATCATTTGTATTGTTAAAACCTGTTGAGGAATTCTGAGACCTAGAAGGAGATGAATTCTTAACTAGTAGATATCACATGAATCCTTGGGTAGTCGAAGGCCTTGTGCGGGTTATTCAAGGTGAAGTGCAAATAAATAGGGAGATATTGTTTATTGGGCGCAGAATTGATTAGTTTTTAGAGTGACGAGACTAAATTCTAATAATTTGATCTATAGAAAGGGAACGAGTCATCGGTAGGGCCGACCATAGCCACCCTTGGACATCTAGTAGTGTGAGCCTAGATTAACCCATTCTACTAATAAAACATCTCGAACCGATCTATAGATTAGCCAATATTCTTTATGCTTGGACCAAAGGGTAAAGAATAGGAATGCTTCTATTTGGCACTACTACATTAATTCTAAGCATATCTTTCTTACACATTATCTATGTAATTGCAAGAGAAAGGTAATTTTTAATATCTCGAATTTCTCTAAACCAATTTATCCATAAGTTATCTTTTTATTTAAGAATTTAATTTAGGATTAGTTATTAGAAAACTCATTTTAATCGACATTCCAAATTTAGGCCTTAAAAAAATAGACTGGAATTAGCCTAAAGGATTTCTTACCTTGCTTCTCTGTGGGATCGATACTGGGGTTATAATAGAAAATCCTATATTACTTGAAACGATACGTATACTTGCGTAGTACCCCTAGTGTGTAAAATATTTTCTAAAATTTTACAACATTTTAATTTTATACACTAGCCGCTTTTTATAAATTGGGTCAAGTTTTTGGCCATCTTTTGGAAGCAAAAATTACTGCGTTATTGCGGGTTGGGTCATATAGCCTGCGATTACCTAAGGATTCATGTGATATCTACTAGTTAAGAATTTATCTCCGGATAGGTCTCAAAATTCTTCAACAGGTTTTAAAAAATTAAATGGCCAATTTAAAAAGTAAACTAAGATCAGGTATAAATATCATCACAATGTTTTAAAATATTTTATATTTAATTCTCCTACAAAATTTAATTAATTTATAATCTTTTCATAGTTGAAAGGAGAAAGATAACTAACTACTCAGAACACATTGAAATAACACAACAAAACATATTTATAAAACTTTGAACCAAAGTACAAATACTTATCTGAAGTGTTCCTTCAAGTGATCCGCTAACTTCTACTGACTCCAAAGCAATGATGAAAGAAGAGACTAAATAAAACTAGAGAAGATGCTAAAATGGGTATGTGTACTAAGAGGGGGGGGTTTGGTGCCATTTTCTCTGTAGAATGGGCTCCTATTTATAGAGCTCTGAATTTGACTAGGGGTTGCTTAAGGCACATCTTTAAAATTTGTCCAAATTTAATGTATCTTCTAGAAGGTAAATGTCGCGCGTAGGCGCCGGGATCTGGCACCTAGGCGCCGGACTCCGTGACCAGGTCTTTCGCACCTCTTCACTTTAGGTCGCACCTCTTCGCGATCCAGACCGTTTCCTTGTGTCCAAATACATTGTATCACATGTCTTATATATTAGGAGTAACTTCTAGTCTTCTAGAAGCTCCAATAACCGCTTAACACCGTCAAAATAACTGCCCAAAGTCATCAAAAAAACTTGATAGTGTCTGTATCGAATTGGCGCTTAGGCGCCAGATTCTGGCGCAAGGCCAATAATTCCAAAATTTTGCTCCATAAGCTCAATTTTTGCTCCTTTTTGCTCCTTTTTCCTTCTTTTTCTTTCTTGAACTCTTTTTAATCATCTACATCCAAAAACATAAAAATACCTTTCATTAAAACATAATATCCTTAAGAATTGAATCATAAATAAGGCATAAAAATGAGTATTTTTTAGGTAGATCAAATTCCCCCAAACTTAAACGTTACTTGTCCTCAAGTAACCCTTTTAATTATATAAAATAGATAACATTTAGAATGAAGTAAAAATATTTAAGATTCCTTGCAATTTTTGGTTTTATAAATGATTTAACAAATCATTAACCAAATTTCACTAATTAAGTTTAATTTTAAGAATTAAAGAATATTTATCTACCAAATCATAAGACTTCCAATTTTTTATTTATTTCAAGAATAATTGTAGTTCATCATATTAAGGTCACATAGAATATTTACAAGAAAAAGATTATCATGAAATATTTTTCTAGTAAAAATAAATGTACATAGAAATTAAGTTAAAAATGTAATCAGTCTTCTTCTTATAAGATAATTCAAGTGAAGCCAATTTTTTATTAGGTATTTCCTCAAGCTTCTCCTCACTTTCTTTTTCTTTTCTTTTTTTCTTTTAGATTGTTTTTCAATCCATTTTTTTAAAGTGAGGATTAATATTTTTGGATACCCTGTTAATGATTTTGAACTTCACTATCCTTAACTTATTTTCAAAAATTTATACATTTTTACTTAATGAATATGACATTAATAATTTATTATTTTTCAAATCTTATTTTAATCTTTTATTTTTCAAGCAATAATCTTGATTCCTTAGTATTTCAAAAATACAGTTCTCTTTATTATAAATAGAAAAATTTTGATCTTATTATTCTTTAAGCTAAATGATTCTATTCTTAAAATCAACCAAAATTTTTGAAGTTTTAGTTAAGTTTACTAAATTATTTATAAATTCAAAAATTTAGGTAATCTTAAACAAATTTTTCATTCCTTATGTTATGTTAATATATTTTTAAATAAAATATTAGTTTTTTAAGGACAAATAATATTTAAATTTGATAAATGTTTTCCCTTCCCCCAAACTTCATCTTTAGTATAAATATGAATCATGAAATTTTCTAAAGCATGAGAGAAAGAAATAAACATGAATTAATCTAAGTTCAGTAATGATGTAGTAAGGAAAAACTAACTTCTACTTCTACACATGCTTCAATATGAATATAACAGAAATGATTAAGCATATATAGAAACGTTTTGCAGAGCAAGATTTAATTTTTAAATATAAATCCTTTTTATTATTTTTTATATTATATTTTATTATTATTTTTTTATTTTTTGAACGTGCAAATTTACTAGCTATTCATGAACACTAAACAGTAGGCTGAAACAGAAATAAACTTTTATAGAAATTCATTCACATTTCAGTCTTAAACACATAGCAGATAATCTAAAAACAGTTTAAACATAAAAGCTCACATAAACACTAACAATTAACATCACACTAAGCAGTACAAGAAACAAGAAAATACACTAAAAACATAATCAATAAATCTCCACAGATAAGTCAAGTTACTAATCACTATCAGTAGCTTCATCATCGTCATCACCAAAAGAAAACTCCATATCCTTTGGATCAACATATGGTGAAAATCTGGGACAAGTAGGGAACTGAATATCGTGCTCACCCTTCAGAAATCTCACTAAAGACTCTGAATAGTCAGCATCGTAATCACTCTTTCTTTGTGTATACACAAAAAGATGATTAATCTTCTCGTCTTTCGTATCTACTCTACAGTGAGTTAAGAATAACTCATGCTGCTACTTTATAAACTGATCATGCATGGTTTCCGAAAAAGTAGATGATGGCTCAGCAGAAGTAGATGGTCTAGAAGTAGAAGCTCTACCTGAAGTAGGTAATGAATCGACGAGTGCGAGTAGAACTCTTACCTCGCAGTCGATCATAAATGCTGACACTTTCTCTTCCTATAGGCTTTGTCGACTTGAGCTTTTCCTCAGAAAGCTCAGAACCTGCTCCAGCACTTTGACATAGAGAATAGATCAGAGATGGAAAACCAAGTCCAATAGATGTGCTAGAACGAGCAGTAGCCTCTACAGAATCATAAATAATGCTCCCTACATCAATAGACTTCTTCTCTTGAATGCAGTAGTTGAGAATAGCTCTATCTTTGGTAACTTCGCTCAGATGATTAGATGGAAGGAGACGAGCAGAAATAAAGTAGTGCCATGCTTTAAAACACCATTAAGCTTAGAAGATAAAAAATTTACTCTTTTTCCGTTTCGAATCTTCCAGTCTCCAGTACTATCAGTCAGGTAGGCAATAATCATATCCAAATCTCCCTCAGATGGAGATAATCCTGAGTAATAACACTCTATGTTTGGTGGCAGGCCATAGAAAATATTGATGCTTTCAGGAGTGAATCCTACTCCAACTCCTAGAACAAAAAATCTTGTATTCTTCAGTATCCATGAAATTAGCATAAAACTCTCTAACAATCGGGATAACGACAACAGCAGTGAAATAGTAGAATCGTTGCCAGTTAAGTGCAACGATTATCTCCTCTATTCTTCCTCCAGGAATATAAAAACTTTGCTTCGAGATAAATTTCTGAGTCGAAGCAAAATCATTGTATCGAAAGTGTGCAACAGCAGTGACAAACTTACTACGATCAAAATTTTCTCGTTCCTTTCCTTGGTTAGATTTGGGTGCCATCTAAATGTGAAAATAAAAAAGTGAAATAAATTCAATGGATCTTAGTAAAATAAACTAATTTAAGCTTTTCAAACTTGAAAAAGCTTAAAAAAATTCATGGATTTAACCAAAAAAATCAAATGTTTTCTCAAAATTTTAGTTTTTCTTAATGAGAGCAAAATCCATGGTGAAAATAAAAAATAATGAGTTTAGAATGTAGATCTGACCTCGAGATGAAGAAATCAGTTGATTTCAAGCTCAAAAACTTGAAAATCCGGCTTTAAATGAGATCTCTAGATGGTATTTTTCATGAAAAATAGTGGAGAAGGAAGCTTAAACGTCAAAAATGGTGGGGGGGGTTTAAGAAGATGCGTTTTCGGGTTCAGGCTGAACCGGCGCCTAGGCGCCGAATTCACCTTTCCAAAAATTCGATTTAAATTAAATATTTTCCACCAAATCTTATCAAATTTGACTCCTAATTACTCTTATGAGAGTATTAATCCATTTTACATCCTTCAAGCATTTTCACAATCAAATTTAAATGATATTATAGATCCAAATCCTAACATCCATTCCAAATTCAATAACTTTCAGTACAAGACTGTATCATGGTTCATCGTTTTACAAATAACACAAACAACAACATATTCAAAGTAAACATTCAAATCCAACAACACACATTGAACAATTAAGCAAACACATAAATTAGATATTCAACAGACTAACACTAGACTCGATCACACCTAAAACACATATAGGATCTCTTTAACACCGATCTTCAATTACCCTCTCTTTCGTGATGAAGTTCTCTAGGACCGAAGGGATAGAACACCAACGCCCTTGGAAATTCTAAAGCCGTCTTTTCATCGATCTACTTGTTCTTTGCGTACATTTCTACTTGAGCATCATGATAGGCATTCATATGATCAGATTGAAGTTTGGTTTGCCATTCCAAGTGTTCGTATTGGTGGTACATCCCATGAAGACGATTACCAATACTTAGAAGTTCTGCTTCAATCTAATCCAATCGACTAAACATTTTCTCCATACTAACAACAATAAAACCATTAAAATAAGGTTGAGGATCTTTAGGAGATTTGTCTCTTACCTCATTTCCAGGATTTCCTCTATCCATTGCCTCCAAATCCTTCTTAACTCCTCCAAAATGGATTGCACTGGACAAAATTAGTGTTTCTATGGGATTAAGAATGAAAAATAGGCTATATGTAAAGAGATTTCGTGTGAAAAACTGAAGAATTTCAGTTTTTCCACGATCTAAACCGCGGAGCTCAAGTGCTGGGTGCCGGATCATCGATACGCAAACCACTATGGCGCTTAGGCGCCAACTTTTGGCGCCTAGACACTTGAACCTCGATCGACTCTGATTCGCCTATCATCAAATTTTGTAAAGTTTCGGTCGTAAAAATAGGTCTAATAAACGAGTGTGATCCACACACAAACACTATTACGAAAAATTCAAATCACAAACAATTACAAACGAAGGTTAACTTGATCTCCTTTTACTCACATTTGACATGGAGTGGTCCAAGTCCAAATTCTATATACTTCAAGAAAATGTTTAGCTTAAGCCAATTCAGACTTGTTAGCCTTCTATTTCCCAAAGTTATATATAAATTTACTCAAGACCAAGGCATAACCTTACAACAATAATTAAAATCAAACTAATAAATATGGGTTGCCTCCCACAAAGCGCTTGGTTTAACGTCGTCAGCCTAACCTAATTAATTGAATTAATTGGATAAACTCAGCTCATAAGCCTCTTTGTAATTTAATTTCATTTCTCCCATATAAGGCTTCAGTCTTAATCCGTTAACTTTAAATACTTTTCCAGTTTTGGGATCTTTAATATCCACAGCTCCATAAGGGTATACTTTCTCAATTATAAATGGTCCCATCCATTTAGATTTTAATTTTCCAGGGAAAAGTTTTAAACGAGCTTTAAATAATAATACTTCTTGTCCAGGCTCGAATATTTTCCTTAAAATCATTTTTTCATGCAATTTCTTCATTTTTTCCTTATAAATTCTTGTGTTTTCGTAAGACTCATTTCTTATTTCTTCCATTTCATTCAGTTGTAATAATTATTTTTCTCCTACAGTATTTAAATTATAATTGAACTCCTTTATCACCCAATAAGCTTTATGCTCCAGTTCAACAGGTAAGTGACAATGTTTACCATAAATTAACCGATAAGGTGACATTCCGATAGGTGTCTTATAAGCTGTTCTATAAGCCCATAATGCAGAATTAAGTATATCAACCCAGTCAACTCTTTTAGGATTAACAGTCTTTTCTAAAATTCTTTTAATTTCTCTGTTTGACACTTCAACCATTCCACTTGTTTGAGGATGATAACCAGTTGCAATTCTATGTTTAATTCTGAATTTTTCCAGCAATGCTTGAATTCTTATATTTCTGAAATGACTTCTACCATCTGTGATAATTATCCTGGGCATTCCAAATCTTGTAAAAATCATTTTCTTTAAAAATTTCGAAACACTTTTGGAATCACAGTTAGGTAAAGCTAAAGCTTCAATCCACTTTGAAACCTAATCAACTACTAATAAAATATAAATCTTTCCAGATGATGGTACGAAAGGTCCCATAAAGTTTAAACCCCATACATAAAAAATTTTGACTTCTAATATAAAGTTTAGAGTCATTTCATCTTTTCTGGATATATTTCCCATTCTTTGACATCGATCATAATTTTTCACATAATGTCCAACATCTTTAAATAAAGTAGGCCAATAAAATGCAAAATTTTAAATTTTAAATGCAGTTTTATCTACTCCAAAGTGTCCTCCAAATTCAGAATTGTGACATTTTTGAATAATTGCAAAAGTTTCTTCATAAGGTACACATCTTCGAATCACAGAATATCTTCCTAATTTCAATAAATGAGGATCTTCCCAAATATATGATTTACAATCATTCTTGAATTTCTTAATGCATTTACTATTCATCCCATATGATAAAATATTGCTAACCAAGTAGTTAACTATATCTGCATACCAAGACATTTGTAATCCTTGAATGACATATAATTGCTAATCCAGAAATTTCTCATTTATCTTTTCTTCATAAATCTTCTCATTATTATTTTTTATTCTTGATAAATGATCATCAATTTGGTTGTCAGTTCCTCTTCTGTTCACAATTTCAAAATCAAATTCTTGTAAAAGTAAAACTCATCTGATCAATCTAGGTTTAGCATCCTTTTTAGATATTCAATACTTAATGGTATAATGATCAGTGTGTACGATACATTTTATTCCAAGAAGATATGGTCTAAATTTATCAAAGGCATATACTATTGCTTAAATCTCTTCTTCAATAGTAGTGTAATTTATTTGAGTTTCATTAAGAGTTTTGCTAGCATAATATATAACTTTGAAAATCTTCACATATTTTTGTCCTAATACAGCTCCGATTGCATAATCACTTGCATCACACATTAATTCAAAAGGTTTATTCCAATCAGGTGCAACAATGACAGCTGCAGTGATTAATTTTTCTTTCAAAATATTGAATGCATTCAGAAAATTTTCATTAAATTCAAATTTAACTTCTTTTTCTAATAAATGGCAAAGAGGTTTAGCAATTTAGAAAAATCCTTTATATATCTCCTATAAAATCCAGCATGACCCAAAAAACTTCTCACATCAGTAAGGGTAGTAGGTGGTTGCAGTTCAATGAATAATATTTACTTTTGCGTGATCCACTTCCATCCCTATTTGTGAAATTTTATGTCCAAGTACAATGCCTTATGTGACCATAAATTGACATTTTTTTCAGTTTAGAACAAAATTTGTTTCTTCACATCTCTTCAAAATTTTCGTTATATTTTCCAAGCAAGATTCAAAAGAAGTTCCGAAAACTGAAAAATCGTCCATAAATACTTTAATGCCTTTATCAATCAAATCACAGAATATTGACATCATACATCTTTGAAAAGTTGCAGGTGCATTGCACAAACCGAAAGGCATTCTTCTAAAGGCAAATGTTCTATAAGGACTTGTAAATGTTATCTTGTCTTGATCCTCAGGAGCAACGGGTAATTGATGATAACCAGAATATCCATCCAGAAAATAGAAATATGAGTGTCCAGCTAGTTTATCCAGCATTGGATCCAAGAAAGGTAAAGGAAAATGATCCTTTCTAGTGGCGTTGTTTAATTTTCGATAATCAATGCAAATTCGCCATCTAGTAACTTGTCTTGTTGGGTTTAATTCATTTTTTATTAACAATGACTGTTACTCCTCCTTTCTTTGGAACACAATGAATAGGACTTACCCATTGGCTATCCGGAATAGGATAAATAATTCCAGCATCTAACCATTTCAAAATCTCCTTCTTGAACCTCTTTCATAATTAGATTTAATCTTCTTTGAGTTTCAATAGTGGGTTTACAATTTTCTTCCATTAAAATTCTATGCATACAGATTGAAGGGCTTATTCATTTTATATCTGTAATAGTCCAACCAAAAGCTTTCTTGTAATTCTTCAAAAGTCTATTAATTTTTCTTGTTGATCTTTGATTAATTCTGAAGATATTATTACCGGTAAAGTTAATGAATCTCCAAGAAATGCATACTTTAAATGTGTAGGTAACATTTTTAATTCCAGTTCAGGGGCTTTCAATTGAGGGTAAAAGTATATAATTTTTAGTTGTGTCTAAAATTTCCCAATTTTCATGAATGTAATGAGTTTCTTCAGTTAAATTTTCTTCGTTTAATGACTCATTATATAACATAGATTCTTTATCTTTATCATTAGAAATGACCTTACATTTTTCTTGGTAATGCTTTTCAATTATATAATCAAAAATATCCATTCGATAACATTTTTCTTTATCAGGATACCTCATTGATTTCAGAACATTTAATGTTATCTCTTGATCATTAACTCTCATCGTTAATTCTCCTTTTTGCACATCAATCATAGCTCGATCGGTAGCTAGAAAAGGTCTCCCTAAAATGATAGGTATTTCTTTATCTTCTTCCATATCTAAAACAATGAAATCCACAGGGAAGATAAATTTATCTACCTTAACAAAAACATCTTCTATAACTCCTTTAGGATAAGTGATCGATTGATCAGCTAAGTGAAGAGTTACAGTGGTCGGAGAAATCTCTCCTAAATCTAACCTTCAAAAGATTGAAAATGGCATGAGATTAATACTAGCTCCTAAATCACATAGGCTTTTCCACAAAATTTCTCTCCAATATCACATGGTATAGTGAAACTTCCAGGATCTTTAAGTTTCTGAGGTAATTTCTTCTGAATTATTGCACTACATTCTTCACTTAATGCAACAGTTTCATAAGCTTCAAATTTTCTCTTCTTACTTAAAATATCCTTCATAAATTTTGCATAGCTTGGAATTTGCTCCAATGCTTCAGCAAAAGGAATGTTGATGGTAAGTTTCTTAAAAATTTTAAAGAACTTAGAAAATTGATGGTCTAGCTTCTGTTGTTTAAGTCTTTGAGGAAAAGGTGGTGGTGGTCTTTCAACTTCCACTTCAATAGGTACAACGATCGATCTTTACTTGCAGAAAGGGTATCTTTAGGTTTTTCAATCTCTTCAACTTATTTCGCTTTTTCAATCTCATTCTGTGTTTTCTCTTTTAATTCCTTTCCACTTCTGAGTTGTACAGCTTTTGCTTGTTCATGTTCTTTTCCAGATCCTTTAGGATTAATTTTGACATTGCTAGGCAGTGTTCCTTGAGGTCTGTAATTAATGAAATTAGCGATTTGACCCATCGGATTCTCAAAATTACGAATATCAGTGTTTTAACTTTGTAGCTGATTGCTTAGTTGTAAGATCAATTCCTCTATAGACAACTTTTTCTACTGATTGTTATAACCAGGAGGATAAGTTGGTCTATGGTTTGAGTTTGCTTGATTGTTACAATTTGGATTAACTTGATGTCCATTACTCCAATTAAAATTAGGATGATTCTTCCAACAATGATTATAATAATTAAAATAAGGGTTATTAGTTTTACTAGCAATAGCTTGCAAAGTTTCCATTGTTTGAGAATCATCAGAATTATCATTACTTACATGCGATATATTAATAGTAAAATTATCTAATTTCTTAGATATCACAGCCACTTGTGAAGCTAAAATAGAAAAGGCTTCATTATCATGAATACTGTCCATTCTTTTAGGATTAATCCTTTCAGAAGGCCTTTGAAAATTGTTATTAGCCATTTCTTCAATTAAGGTGTAGGCTTCTTCAAATGTCTTAGCCATTAAAGAAACATCAATAATAGATCTAAGTGATCCAATAAGTCCATTATAAAATGTTTGAATAATTAACCAATTTGGTAAAGCATGATGAGGACATTTTCTTAATAGTTCTTTAAATCTTTCCAAAGCTTCATAAATTGTTTCTCCATCAAATTGTGTAAATGAAGTAATATCATTTCTCATTTTAGCAGTTTTAGAAGGAGAAAAATATTTAGCAAGGAATTTTTGTGTCATATCTGCCCATGTTTTAATAGAACAAGTTGCTAATGAGTTAAGCCACATCTTTGTTTCATCTTTTAAGTAAAAAGGAAAGCGTCTAAGCCTAATAGCATTATTAAAAACATTATTATATTTAAAGATAGTACAAAGTTCTAAAAAACTAGCAAGATATAAATTTGGATCCTCATTAGGTGTTCCTCCAAATTGATTGTTTTAAACAATTTGAATAATAGAAGGTTTAAGCTCAAAAGAATTAACATCTACAGCTGAAATTTGAATACTAACATGAAGTTCATCAGCTGTAGGGTTTGCATATTCCCTTAATGGTTTATAAATATTTTGTTCATTAATTTCGATTGGATTTTGATTATTGTTATGTAAGTTAGCCATTTTTTGATGTTTTAATTTTTTTTTTCTTTTTTTTTAATTCTTTTAATTGTTCTTTCTAATTCAGAATCAAAAGGTAGTAATCCTTCAGATCCAGAATTATGCATAAAAAATTTAAAATATTTTTGTTTTGTTTTTGTTGTATTATTTTTGTTTGTTTATATTTTATATTCTTTTCTTTTTACTTTTTATTAAATTCTATTCTATCCTATCCTTTATTGTATTCACTATCCCCGTGCAACGGCGCAAAAAACTTGATGCGATGCGACTTTATATAAGCTTTAAAATACAAGAATTTGATACCACTTTTTAGAATATTTAATTCCTGGCAACGGCGTAAAAAACTTGATGCGTGGTGTTTAATTTTATTAATTTATATTTAGATTTTATAATAATTATTGTAATAGTCACAATTTTAAACGCAAGTATACGTATCGTTCAAGTAAGACAGGGCTCTAGTGGAGTCTCGGTTATCGATCCCATAGGGATAGTGAATTTATAAAATGTAAGAAATTTTTAGAATTTTCAAATGCAATTTATATATACTTTTTACTTTATATATATATATATATATATATATGTATATTCAAATTTAATTTACTAACTATTTTTACTAAAAGCAAGTAAGAAGTAAGCTTTAAAGTAAAGTAAGCAGTAAAATTCAATGCAAGTATAAAAATGACTTTCTCCTTTTTCAACTAATCCAAGAATTATAGAGTAATTATCTTTTGTAGGGAATTAAGATTATGATATTGTGCCAAGTAGAAGCATTCCTATTCTTTACCCTTTGGTCCATGTGCAAAGAAAATTGACTAATCTATAGATAGGCTCAGGATATTTTATTAGTAGAATGAGTTAATCTAGGCTTACACTACTAGATGTCCAAGGGTGGCTATAGTCGGCCCTACCAGTGACCTGTTACCTTTCTATAAACCAAATTATTAGAATTTAGTCTGTCACTCTAAATACTAATTAATTTTACGCCCAATAATTATTATCTTCCTATTTATTTGCACTTCACCTTAAACAATCCACATATAGCCTGCGATTACCTAAGGATTCATGTGATATCTACTAGTTAAGAATTTATCTCCGGATAGGTCTCAAAATTCTTCAACAGGTTGTAACAAATTAAATGGCCAATTTAAAAAGTAAACTAATATCAGGTATTAATATCATCACAATGTTTTAAAATATTTTATATTTAATTCTCCTACAAAATTTAATTAATTTATAATCTTTTCATAATTGAAAGGAGAAAGATAACTAACTACTCAGAACACATTGAAATAACACAACAAAACATATTTATAAAACTTTGAACCAAAGTACAAATACTTATCTGAAGTGTTCCTTCAAGTGATCCGCTGACTTATACTGACTCTAAAGCAATGATGAAAGACTCCAACAACCATAACTCACAATATACACTCAAAATAAACTCACTAGATACAAAATAAAGTGGCACCCTAAGTATGGAAGAGACTAAATAAAACTAGAGAAGATGCTAAAATGGGTATGTGTACTAAGAGGGGGGGGGGTTTGGTGCCATTTTCTCTGTAGAATGGGCTCCTATTTGTAGAGCTCTAAATTTGACTAGGGGTTGCTTAAGGTACCTCTTCAAAATTCATCCAAATTTATTGTATCTTCTAGAGGTAACTGTCGCACCTACGTGCCGGTATCTGGCACCTAGGCGTCGGACTCCATGACCAGGTCTTTCCCACCTCTTCACTTTGGGTAGCACCTCTTCGCGATCTAGACCATTTCCTTGTGTCCAAATACATTGTATCACATGTCCTATATATTAGGAGTGACTTTCAGTCTTCTAGAAGCTCCAATAACAGCTTAGCACCATCAAAATAACTGCCCAAAGTCATCAAAAAAAACTTGAGAGCGTCTATATCGCACTAGCACTTAGGCGCCGGATTCTGGCGCCTGGGCGCCAGGCTAATAATTCCCAAATTTTGCTCCATAAGCTCCATTTTTGCTCCTTTTTTCTTGTTTTTCTTTATTGAACTTTTTAATCATCTACATCCAAAAACATAAAAACACCTTTCATTAAAGTATAATATCCTTAAGAATTGAATCATAAATAAGGCATAAAAATGGATATTTTTAGGTAGATTAGTTCCCCAATGGGTTTACTTGGTTGATCCCCATTGCTGATTGGCACCACCTAAATTATTATTCCAATTAAAGTTCAGATGTCTTTTCCAACATGAGTTATAGTAGTTCGAATATGGGTTATTTGACTTATTATTTATACAATTCAAAGTCTTTATTGATTTTTGAGAATCTACTATTTAGCCTAATAAATTCTCTTCAATCATTGGAATTGGTTGAAAAAATTCATTCCAAATTAGTCTATCTTCCCTGAAATTGTAGCAACTTGATTTACCAACATTGCAAAAGCTTCAGATTCATGAATATTGGCTACCTTTTTAGAATGTACCCTTTCAGACTCATGAATATTGGCTACCTTTTTAGAATTGTACCATTCATTTTCAAGAGTAGGATCAACTCTAACCACCTTGGGACCAAGTTTAGCCAAGTGACCAAGGGGTTTAACCCAACCTAGCCGAACATACCCAAAACTCACTTCCACTTTGGAACAAAGCCTTGGAGCCACCTTGGAGCGAAAATGGCTTAAACATTCAACCTCCTTAACTTCCCTGAACATAGAGGTGACTTGACCCTGGCCAGCCAGCCACCACATCCACCAAAAAACACCATGCCTGAGAGGCCCTAATTGAGGAAAAACCAAAATTAAACCCACATGAGCTGGCTCAACCCAATTGGCCACTGGAGCTCTTCTTCCATCCACTTAAGCGGCCTCTCTGCCACCGTGGCTTGCCCTGTTGGCCACCATGGCCATGGATATAAGTAAGACCACTCCCATGACTAAATAGGAAGGGTGCTTAAACCTTAACCAAACTCTGCCAAAACTTCTCTAGACCCACTAGAAGTCCAGAGAAGTTAATCTCCACCATTTTCCTTCCCTATTTTCTACTGGTTAGCCTCAATTTCAAACCTCAAATCCAGGGAATTTCACTGTCATCCCTGGAACTCAAATAATTCCCTAAGTAATTGACTCTTGAGCTTCACTAGAGCAAGAGAGGAAGCTCCCAACTAATACCCTCATCAATTAGACCCTCTGCACTAGACTTCTACCTAAACCGTGCCACTTGATGAAGAAAGTCTTACACAGCTCCAACCCCAACTCAAAGTAACACTTGGAGGAGGTTCGTTAGACCAAAAGAAATGTGTAGAACCATTCCAATTAATGCTACACCTCTTAGACAAAGGTATGGACCATTTTCCCAAAATTTGAGATTGGCTTGTGCCTTTGTGAAACAAACTTATGTTTCATACTTGATCAACCGTATATATACGTTCGTATTGACTAGCTGATGGTGTAGGAATAAACCCTACATGATTTGGTTGAGAATCAAGGGAGAAATTAAGTTTATAAAATGAACGGTTTACGGGTTAGGTCACTTGGAGATGAAGGTCAGGAGCCGTCTGATCGTGCGTGTATCAGACAGACTGACCAGATTGCGCCGGATGGGAGATCTGTTTGTAAATCGCGGAGTGCATGTCAGCTGACTTAGATGACGCTGTCAAATGGGAGGGACGTGGCGTCGACGTGGATAGGTAGGGAATTAGCTATTTAGTAATTTATATAATTCAGAAAACTACCAAAATTCTTAACTTGGTGTAGAAAAATCATAAAATTAAAAAAAAATACTCCTATGCTCAGTGCATAGAGGAGAATCACGTGGAACAAAAATCAAAATTGTTTAATTTGTATTTATTTTAAAATTAATTAAATACATTAAACCTTTATTAATTAATAATTAATTTATTATTTAAAATAATATGAAATTTTGAGGGTTTGTTCTCTTTGCTATTAGGAATGTTCTCTGATTTTTTCAAAGTCAGAGAACCCTTTTAATATAATAAACCCATTTCCAAAGTTAAGTCACACTTTTGATTAAAATAAATATGTAAAATAAAATAAAGATAAAACTGTGGTTAGAGGAGTGTAGGAAAAATAAGATTCAAGTTTAAATGGTTTTAAAATGGAATTTCTTAATTTAAGTCATTAAAACTCATAAAGAAAAATAAATAAAATATAGTTTGAAAAAAAATCATAAAATTTGGTCCACGTAGTAGAAAATAAATATATTAACCCTCTATAAAAATTAGAATTACATAAAAATTGATTTAACCATCTAAATATATTTTTTAAGGAAAAAAAGTTTTTTGCATTAAAATAATTATAATAAATAAAATATAATTAAGAAAATTTTAAAAAGGTGTTTGGAGTGATCTTTGTGACGAGGGGCACAAAAGAAAAATAAAATTAGTGTTAAAAAAAGTTCATTTTTAACCTATTTTTCAAATTTAAAAATAAATAAAAATAACTTAAAATCAAGAAATTACAAAAAATGCATCAAAATGTCCCTAATTGCTCCCTGACTACTTTAGACCAATTGGAATATCTTTCCTATTTTTTGAAATAAAGTTATGAATTTTTAAATGCCTATATATGTATTTTCCTAAATTTTCACTAAAATAATTATAATAAATAAAATATATAAAAAAAATACAAAAGTAATATCTCTAAGTTCCTTGAGGTCAGAGAAAACAAAAAAAATATATAAGATTGATTTTCAAAATAAAATGTATTTTCTACTTAATTAATTACTAAAATAAAAAAATAATTATAAAAATTAAAATGTAATTCAAAATTCATGAAATTTAACTTAAGTGTTCCTCCAACCTAGGTAAAACTCCAATAATTTTCCAAAGGACATAAGCTTTTCTTTGTTTAATAAAATAAATTAACTTTGGAAATTCCTATTTTTTGGATTAAAATAATTATAAAAAAATAAAATAAAAGTAAAAAAATATGAATTTTCTCTGATATCTCAATTAATCCATGAGCGCTAGATCAGTAAATTCTTAAGCTTATAGAAATTAATTTAAAAGATTTATGAAGATATGACCCTTAGAGGCAAAATTGTAATTTCACCCTTTCACCCCTTAATCAAATTTAGGACAAGCTAAGGGTTTAAAGGGTAAAATTTAAGCCTATGCAACATTCTAAGGTGATTGAAATATGTGGTAAGTGGCAGAAACCAATTAACCTCCCTTTTAGAAAAGAAAGGTAAAAAATTTTATTATTCAACTTTTTGAACATGAGAAGATGAAATTGACTTGAATGATTTAAATGTTGGGGACATAAGTTAGGAAGTCATTAACCAACTAATCTAAAGTCCCAGACCAATGGTTGAATCATAAGTTAATCTTTTAATTAAAACTTCTTAATGTGAATTTCCTATATTTACACATTTACCCCTGAAGTCTTAAGAGCTTTGTAGTGAGCTAAGTTCAATCTAAGGATACTTGAGGGTTAGTTGGAAGATAAACCATGATTAATCCCCTTCAAACACTGCAAGCTCAAAATTGCTTATCCCCTCTCTTATGGGTTAATTAGGGTAAAAAAAACTGAGCACAGGTCAAACCCAACAAACCTCGGGATGATCTATTCAAAAATATAATAAATTCAGATGAACTCAAAATGACTCAAAGGTTTCTTAAAATTTGTTCAGGGATATAAATTAAACAAATTTATAATCTTTTGAAATATTTTTTAAGTTCAATTGAACTTATTATGTTTTGTTCAAGGAAATCACCCTTAAAACCTTTAAGGATCCACCAAGTTATGAATTGTGGTGTCTTTTGATCTTAAACCATTAAGGCTTCAATGCTATTTATTCATGTAGCACTTGCCTTACTTTGCAAAATATACATGATTATGAATGCTAATATTTCAGCGGGAGTAGCGAGAAGATGAAAGACACACATTTATAGTTTATTTACTGTCATTTTATTTCTGCAATTTACTACTGCTTTAATGTATTATGCATACTTCGTTGAAACACTTTTCAAAAACCAAAAAAGAAATACAAAGTTAAGATAAACGTTTTCAAATTTAAAATTAAAATTCTCAAAACAAAAAAAAAACATAATACGTCCTTTTGGATAATGGGAATCCATTGGAAGAGGTAACCTACGGTTGCTAACTAGATTTCCTTGGTTTAAAAGAGATTAACAACTTGTTTAAACTAAGTAAATCTGAAAGAAAATAGTGGTTCCGGAATGAGGGATCCATGAGATCCTAAATTTTGTTGTTCTAATTAAATTAAATTTCCCCCAAATAAGACACTTTAATAACAACAATAGTAAAACTAGGGCATTATAATATAAATGGTAAAACCTTTTGAATCTTAGAATTTAGGTCTGCTAGTTTAATGAGGAGATTAGAGCAATCACAGTGGGCAACACGATGAGGATCTGTAAAAGGACATCTTCAAGAGAGCAAACAAGCCTGTAACAACAAAACCAATCTTTAGAATTAAATAACAAACCATAGGACTTTAAGGTGGTCTGCCTAGTGCCACATAAGTCCTCACCTGATCTTTAGGCCTTTGTACAACCATGTTGTGCAATATAAACCATAACTCTCTTTAGGTTCTGAGGTTATCATTTGGTATGACATAAACCCTCTTATCTTTCAGGCTATTTGTATGACTCATGTAAGTATAATCCCTACATAATAAAATTCAAATAATGAAACATCTAATAATAATCTCTTTGAAATTCAAGCAAACCATAGGATGTCCATGAAGTCACCAATGTTCTCCTCAGGATCCATGACATCTCCTAGTGTTCCTCCCTTTGGATTCTGAAAATAACTGTTCCTATTTGATCTTTCCCATTTGACATTCCATTGTACAATCTTAAAAGCTTAAAGTTTAAAATTCTTGAAGGCAAAACCACTAATATGAATCGAGAGTATTCTTAAGTGGCTTCGGTCACTTAAGGTGTAATTAACTATAGGGGCTTGCCACAATAGGGAACTTTGGAACCCAGCTTAATATAAACCCTATTTAATCTTCTATGTTAAATAGGGGAACTTTTCGGTCAACATAAAATGGTTTCGTAGACTAAAAAGGATGTCATAAATTCTATAGTTTATTTAATCGAGCCTCACTATCAACCGATGTGTCTATTCCTCTGGATAAGTGTACCATTTGCGATGTTACACTTGATCATTTAAATTAATAAATATATGAGGTCCGTTTGGTCTCATTTTTTCAAAATTAAAATACTTATATATATATATATTAAAAATATTTTTGAGACCAACAACTTCCAATTTGGCGACTGATAATTTATAGCGACTCTGTTGGGGAATAATTCCTCTCTCCTTCAATTATTAGATGATTTTACTCTCATAAATCAGTAGCGTGTCCATGAATCTCGTGGACCAAGCTACTGTTCTTTCGTTAGTATACCCCCACTCATTTCTGTCTTTAGCAGGTATAGTTAACACCTCTTAAATTCTGGAGCCATTGTTTAGACAGCCCTAAACAGAGAGGTTACGAGATCCTTCCACCTCCCAAATTTGAGGTGAATCCCCAAAAGGTGTTAGCCTAGGAGCGGACCTGTCAAAACAAGTTTTGCGTAGAGCCCACTCTTTCTCTCTGATTCTAGTTTTTCCTCTGCTTCTCTTTCTTTCCCCCCAGTGGCTGGTTTCTTTTCGATAAGTTATGCCAGTTTTTCCATGCTTGAAACCTTTTCTCTAATAACAGCAAACGAAATGAAGCACTATAAAATTAGAAAAATTTACAATATAAATGAATTCAAATGAAATATATAAAAATGTGTTTAGAAAAAATTTGTTGAACGAGTTCTTTTTTTTCATCCTTGTTATAAGGGAAGAAAGCATATGATGATATTAACATTTAGAATCCTCTATACAGAAGAATATCTGCACCAAAGTTAATTTTCTCCTTAGCTATCGGGATGGACTTGTCCGTAAACAAGAGTGAGTTGCCCGATGGAGCAGTCATTTATTTCAGGCAAAGGTTCGATAATACCGCGATCAAGTTTGGAGACGTTACTTTTGCCGTCTTGAGGACTAGGACACCTGAGACTGTTGAGCTGATAGAGGAGTTCAACCTGAAGTCAACCAAGGAGTTTCTTTCCCTAAAGAGAGTTTTGGTTTAGAAGAGTTTTGTCATTTCTGCTAAGTTCATTAGAGCCGTAGGAATTACCCCCAGGACGGTCGTTGTTACCTCCGCTGGTCTAGTCTTCACTACACCTATCACCATTCCTGCTCCGTTCAAGGGAAAAGATGTTCAGGTGGATGGTGAACTTTTCACCGTGGAGAGCTCAACTTTCCCTGCAGCACCCTCTGTGTTTGAAATTGGGTCTAGCTTGAGGTTTACATCTCTGACCCGAGCGCAGAGGAGGAAATAGAACAGGAAGGTTGCCAAGATAAAGAAGATGAAAATTACTGGAGATGTCGCCCCTACAGAAGTTGTAGAAGATGAATTTGTATTACATGAGACTTCACCGTTGTTGGGAGGAAGCATGTTCCACATATTTTTGGTTGCCTAGGATAAAGAGGTTGCTAGAAAGATTGCCGCTACGCCACCTCGACCTTTCCACTACGAGGATCAAAGAAAGAAGAAGATCAAGGTTACACCGATGGCTCGATTACGAACTATAATCGGGAGGTTAGCCATAAAGGAAAACTGTTTAGCTGCTGAAATTATTAGAAGGATGGGAAGAGTACCCGCCACGGACTGAGACTAGTTCCACAAGAGAAACCCCGTTCCCCAAGAAATGAATGAAGCAGAGATGATGGATCGTCTACCATAGTATATAGTTCACATGTTAGGGCTCGTAGAATTCATCAACGTGTTGGTACTGCCGAGAAGCCATCTAGCCCTAAGCTACCGATATTAAATGAGATGGTGTGGCAACCTAAAATTGCCAGTTCGATGACTACTGAAAGGACTAAGGGGATTGTGGTCGTCTCAAAGGAGAAGATTCATCAGCCATTGATAGTAGATCTCAAGATAGTTAAATGAAGTTCAATTGAAGTAACTTTGGAAAGGCTGAGGACAGATCTCAAGCAGTTGTCCCAAGCCAATGATGAAGAAAAAAACCTGGCAGATTACATAGAAGAAGAATAAACTAAAATAAATTTGGTTGAGACCCGAGCATCATCATCTTTATGAGAGGCTCAATAACTCATAGAGGGAGATGATCATGAGAGACTACAAGGACCCCTTCAGCAAAGAAATGAGATGATTGACTGTATGGAAAAGAGAATGGAGGAGATGATGGCTACGATAGCCACGCTTCAGAGCCAACTTTAAATGCTGAAGGAATCGCCCGCAGAAGTTGTGTAGATCATGGATGGAAGAAGAGAAATCACCTCTGTCGATAGGGAGGAGCAGCCTAAGAAGGACTTTGTCCAAAGTGTAATACCCGAAAAAGATCATAAGCTGGTAGTAGAACAATATGTGTGAGAGGCCCTAGCCCAATCTAAGGGAGGGGCATTTATTATGAGGATTAGACCTTATCTTAAAGAGTTTAATGCCGTCCAATACCCAAAAGGATTCGTAACACCTCTATTTAAGATTTTCGATGGGACGGGAAACCCCTGACATCATATTGCTCGCTTCTACGCAAGTTTTTACAATGAGGGAGATAGCGATGTTTTGTTGTTCTGCCAGTTTGTTAGTAACCTTTATGGAGTTGCCTTCGACTTGTACGTGGAGTTACTAAATGGTTCAGTAAGAAGATTTGTAGAATTGGAAAACTGGCTCCTGAAGAGGTTTGTCAGGGCTCAGCACTACATCACCATCAGTGATCTTATGACTGAGAAACAATGACTAGATGAGACATTGGTGGACTATATTTTGTGATGGAGGAATTTAATTATGAAATGTGAACCACAGCTTCAAAAACAAGATGCAATTGGAATCATGCTGAAGAGTATCCATGGCTCGATAGCATTTCTCCTCAAGGGTTTTACCTTTATGACTTTTGAGAAAATTGCTTAGCATGGCCACCAGTTTTCAAGAAGAGACTAAGCAGCTTAGTTTCATGTAGAATAGAGAGAAGCATAAACCAATGAAAGCTTTCGAAAAGAAATCTAGAACTTTCGCAGCAGTGGATAAAGGCAAGTAGGCGATGAAGATTAAGACAACATAACTGCTGGATAGCTATGAAACATCACAGCAGCATGATTAACAGTCATCTCAGCAGAGGCATCATCTGATGGAGGGAATATGCATTTTGTCAGAGCTTTTAAGTAAAGTCTATCCTTTTAAAGATGAAGGAGTTGGTAAGATATTTTGTAGTCTAGTGAAGAGGTATAATTTTCAATTGCAAGAGTACAATAAGCCAAAAGAAGTGGATAAGAAAGATTATATGTTGTATTGCCTGTACCACAGGATGCTTGGGCATAAAGTAGAGGACTGCTTCACCTTTAAGAATTGGCTTGAGGTCAACCTCAAGAAAGGGAACATAACGATCCAAAAGAGCACATAAAAGAACCTGAAAGAGGTTTCATTAAATTTATTTTAGCTGATCCTATTGTTCTGGTCGACCCGTATGCAGTCAATGATGGATGGAGTACAACATGGGAAAAATCCTCAAGGAAGATGCTACATCAGATTCAAACAACTTCAGTGAATGCTTCAGTTCAGAATTCAAGTCCTGCTAAATTGGCACTATCAATTGCAACTAAACAGTCACTTCAAGAGAAGAAGACAGAGAAGACCATTGAGGAAAAGGAGACTAAAAATCTGAAGAGTAGAGTAGGGGCTAATTTTCCTAGGATGGTTGTTTCAAATTTGGGGGACAAATCCCTCAAACCTCTGACTCTGTATGATTATTTGTTTTCCCCTATGGGGTACTATAATGAGAAGATTTCTGATGTTTGCTATGTTTTAAATATTTCTAATAATAACGTAACTAAAGACAAACAACCTAATCTAGATCTTGATTTCGGTTCTAATAATAATTCTCTAATCTTGCAAAACCTCGGCGATTGCGATAAGAAGGAGGGTACCTACGAGGAAGGTGATGCACCAAAAATATATACACTTTTTGCTATATAATTTTACCCATTTTGGGTGATATTTCACTTTAAAGAAAGGTATTTTTGTGATTTGTTGCAGGTATGATGATTTTAGGTGATTCGAGCAAAAAGAAGTGAAAATGAACAAATTTAGAGCAAAAAGGAGCAAAAAGGAGCAAAAAGGTGAAAAACAGGTTCTGGCGCCACCGGCGCCATTTTCCTGAGACTTCAGCAATTATTGGGACGATAGAGTGCTGCCGACGCCCTATCGGTGGCGGCGCCTAATGTCTGTGGAATTCAAATTTGAGGAGTTTTGGCGACTTTTTAAGGGATGCCTATGGAAACTCTTGCGATTTTGTTTCTAACTTATAAGTAATTGTTTTTAGACGAAAATGGTGAGGTTCTAGGTGGAGTTCAACGATTTTTGAGTGTGTTTGGTGTGTGTTAAGTGTTAGGGTTTAGGAGAAGAGTGTTTAGAAGTTAGAGTTTGAGAGGAATTCTTCTCCAAGGAGTGAAGGAGAAGGAGTAAAGTGAGAGATTGCTTCTTCCTTTCCATTCTAAAGAGAGAATCAAGTGGTATAAAGAAGAGAGAAAAGGATTCAATGGAACTTCAAGGGAATTACATTGGGGAAGAGAAAGAGATAAGTTATATTTTCTTTTATGGTTTGTATGACTTTTCTTTTATATATAAAATCCATGTTTTATTGTATCTTCTTCATGAATTCTAAGTACTCTCTTTTGTCTTTCTTCTTGCATAGAGATGTGATGTTGGATTTATGTGGATTTGACGTGCTTTTAATGTATTGAAGAAATTGTGATGGTTTTTCATTTCTAACTTAATTTACTTTTCGATTTGGCCAATTCAATTGTTAAAATATGTTGTTGAACATTAATTCTGAAAGGATTTAGTGTCTTACAACAATAATGAAGAATCCATTCAAATTCTATGGATGAATTATGTAGTTCATGGAAATTGAGTGCAAATAAATAGGGAAATTTGTTTTGATGGACTTCAATTTGGAGGTTTCAGGGTGACAGGCTAAGATCCCCAAATTGGTTCTAAGATTAGTAACTAAACTCGAAGGTTAGCCTTCAAGTGAAGGGTGAGTGGGAGCTCCGAAGTGAGAGCCAGTATCCTCCCAGCCTAGCCTTAGATTTAATGACTAAACTTAGGATATGCCACTGTTCTTTTGATGCTTAGAAGAGGGGGTACTCTTCTAAGGGTAAAGAAACATTTGTGCTCCTATTTGGCACAATAACATAGATATTTATTCCATATCAATCCACACATCATATTCTCTTTACAAGAGGAAATATACTTTTCTCATATATCAAAAACCTTTCAAATACATAGTTTAGTGTGTCTGCTACTTATTCTGTTTTCAAAGTTATTAGAAGTAATTGTAGTGTGATTAGATATTACTGTTGTTTGCATAGTGGTAGTAGAAGTAAGTATTAAACTTTAAGTGCAAATTGAATATCAGATTTCAGTGCTACATTATATATTGTGAAACACTTTCTTCTACTTCGTACTTCCTGTAGGATCGATAACTAGGACTCCATTAGAGCCCGGTATTACTTGATACGATACATATACTTGCGTTGAGTGTTCAGAATTTACAAAATCATTATAAAAATATATAAATTTGAGTTCATACATTCTTGCATATATAAAGTCTGCCGGTCAAGTTTTTGGCGCCGTTGCCAGGGAAGGTAACGAAGTAACTAAGTAAGGAAGGAAGTATAAATGATATTTATTGATAATATATTAATAGAAAACCTGTACATTATAGTGTGTAATTGTGTGTTTGTTTACTTTATAAAAGTATTTATGTGATTGTATATGTGTCGTAGTGGATCTCTAGGTTTAATGCCTTACGATTCAGAGTTAGAGCGTACAGTCAGAAAAATTAGAAAACATCAAAAACATATTGAAAATCCTTTCGAAATGGCGAATAATCAAGATAATCAGATAAATGATATTGGAAATCTGCCAAGATCTTTAAGAGATTATGATAACCCAACAGTAGATGAAATTCACATAACTATTCAAAATACTGATGTTGCTGCTAATTCATTTGAACTAAAACTTGCTATTATCCAAATGGTACAAAATAATCAATTCGGAGGAACACCTAATGAGGATCCAAATTTACATCTCGCTAGTTTTCTAGAACTGTGTGCTACTTTTAAATATGACAAAGTGTCTAGTGACGCTGTCAGACATAGACTTTTCCTTTTTCATTAAGGGATAAAGCTAAGGCGTGGTTAAAATCGTTAGCACCTAGATATATTACAACTTGGGGAGAATTATCTCAGAAGTTTCTATCAAAATATTTCCGTCCATCAAAGACTGCTAAACTAAGAAATGATATTACATCTTTTTGTCAGTTTGAAGGAGAGTCAATATATGAAGCTTGAGAGAGATTTAAATATCTTCTTAGGAAGTGCCCACATCATGCTTTACCAGATTGGTTAATAATTCAAACATTTTATAATGGATTAGTGGGATCATTGAGATCTATTATAGATGCTACTGCTAGTGGATCGTTAATGTTAAAATCTTTTGATGAAGCATACACATTAATTGAAGAAATGACTACTAATAATTTTAAATGGCCCTATGAACGGGTAAATCCTAAGAGAGTAGCTAGTGTTCATGATTCACACATGATGACTATGGTAGTTTCTCAAATTGCAGCCCTTTCTAAGAAAATAGATCAATATGGAATGAATTATTCTCAACCACCTCAAGTGTTAGAGGAAAATTCATTTGGACAGATAACAGAATCTCAAACACCTTATGAGACTTTAAATGCAATTAATAGACCTAACAATTTTTATTTGAATTATTATAATCCTGGTTGAAAGAATCACCCAAATTTCAATTGGAATAATATCAATACCAATGTTAACCCGCATTGGGGTAACAATTCTATAAATCTAATCAGAAATTCGAACAATCAAGGAAATACCAATTTTAGACCATCTCATCCTCCTGGATTCAATAGTAACCTGCAATTTAAGGATGAGAAGTTGTTTACTGAAGAAATGATTTTGAATATGAGAAATCAATTACAAGCTTTAGGTGTTGCTATGAAAATTATTGAAAATCAATTGGGACATATTTTCACTGCACTTAATAATAGACCTTCTAGAACACTTCCAAGTGATGTTCAGATCAATCCAAAAGATCAAAACAAGGAACAACTTAAGACTATTCAATTAAGGAGTGGAAAAGAATTGGAAACTAGAGTGCAAAAAGAAGTTGAAAGAGAAAAGGAGAAGGTGGAAATAAAAAAAAGGTTCAAACAAGATTTATCCAGACCTGGATTATCATCTTGAGCCAATGAAAATAATTTTTGAAAAACCACCACCTCCATTTCCTTAAAGATTGAAGAAACAAAACAGGGATAACATATTTGGAAAATTTTTGGAGATCCTTAAGAAATTAACGATAAAAATTCCTTTTGTTGAAGCATTAGAACAGATGCCTGACTATGCCAGGTTTATGAAGGATATCATAAGAAAGAAAAGAATGTTTACAGATCATGAAACTGTTGCACTTAGCAGAGAGTGTAGTGTAATTATTCAGAAGAAGCTTCCGAAAAAACTTAAAGATCCTGGTAGTTTTACTATTCCGTGTGCTATAGGTGATATTTTTCTTTGAAAAAGCCTTATGTGATATGTGAGCTAGTTTTAATCTTATGCTTTTATCAACTTTCAAAAGGTTGGGAATAGGAGAAATTTCTCCTACATCTGTGACTTTTCAGTTGGCCAATCATTCCATTACTTACCCTAAAGGAGTGGTGGAAGATGTGTTAGTGAAAGTGGATAAATTTATCTTTCCTGTGAATTTTATTGTACTTGATATGGAGGAAGATAAAGAAATTACAATCATTTTGGGAAGACCATTCATTGCTACTGGAAGAGCAGTGATTGATGTTCAAAAAGGAGAATTAACTATGAGAGTTAACGATCTAGAGGTGACCTTTAATATTTTAAAATTTATGAAGTATCCCTCAATGGAAAAAGAAAATGAATGTTTTAGGATGGAGGTCTGTGAACATTTGAGAAACAATCATTTTGAGAATATATTTAAAAAAGAAGTGGATTATGAAAATATGTTTAAAGAAGAAATCGAAGATGAAAAAGATTCAAATAGTAAGAAGAATGAAGATTTGGAGTATATTCAGGAGAGATTCAAAGTATTAGACACTATGGAAGGTGGAAATAAAAGCTTAATTCCATCTATAATAAAACCTCCTGAACTTGAGATGAAAATTCTCCCTAATCATTTAAAGTATATGTTTTTAGGAGAATCATCTACCCTGCCAGTTATTGTATAGTTGGAGTTAAACGAATATCAAGAATAGAAGTTGTTGGAAACTTTAAAAAGATACAAGAAAGCTTTTGGATGGACTTTGCCAGATATTAAAGGAGTAAGTCCTTCGATTTGTATGCACATAATTTTATTAGATGAAGAACATAAATCAAGAGTTGATCCGCAAAGGAGATTGAATCTTATAATGAAAGAAGTAGTTAAGAAAGAGATTTTAAAATGGTTGGATGCTGGAATTATTTATCCTATTTCAGATAGTGCTTGGGTAAGTCCAATACATTGTGTACTCGAAAAAGGGAGGAGTGACTCGTTGAAGTGAGTGAATGTAAGGAGATTACACCCACACGACAAATTAATGGATGGCGAATTTGTATTGACTATAGGAAATTAAATGCCGCCACCCGAAAAGATCACTTTCCTCTTCCTTTTCTCGATCAAATGCTAGATAGACTTGCTGGACATAAGTACTACTGCTTTCTGGATGGATATACTGGTTACCATCAAATACCTATTGCTCCTGAGGATCAAGAAAAGAAAACATTTACTAGCCCTTATGAAACCTTTGCTTTTCGAAGAATGCCTTTTAGACTGTATAATGCACCTGCAACATTTCAGAGATGTATGATGCCTATTTTTAGTAGTATGATAGATAATGGAATAGAAGTTTTTATGGATGATTTCTCTGTATTCGAGACTTCATTTAAAAATTGCTTAGAAAACTTAGCAAAAGTTTTGGAGCTCTGTGAGAAAACAAATCTAGTTCTGAATTGGGAGAAATATCAATTTATGATTGCAGGAGGAATTGTGCTTGGGCATAAAATTTCTGAACATGGTATGGAGGTCGATCCTACCAAAATTAGAGTGATTGAGAGATTGCCGCCACCCACTACTGTGAGAGAGGTGAGGAGTTTCTTAGGATACGCTGGACTTTACAGGCGATATATTAAAGATTTTTCAAAAATTACCAAACCTTTGTGCCGAATTTTAGAAAATGATAGAAAATTTGATTTTAATGATAAATGCTTGAGTGCTTTTGAATTATTGAAAGAGAAATTAATCACTGCACCTATAATTGTTTCACCAGATTAGGAGAAACCATTTGAACTTATGTGTGATGCGAGTGATTATGAGATCGGAGTATCATTGGGGCAAAGGCATGATAAAGTTTTCAAAGTCATTTACTACGCTAGTAAAACTCTTAATGAGGCTTAAATTAATTATACCACTACTAAAAGAGAGCTATTAGCTATAGTATTTTCTTTTGAAAAGTTTAGACCATATTTAATTGGAGCTAAAAGTATTTGCATACAGATAATTCGGCTATCAAATATTTAATGCAAAAGAAGGATGTGAAACCAAGATTAATTAGATGGATACTTCTTCTGCAAGAATTTAATTTTATGATAGTTGATAGGAAGGGAGTTGATAACCAAATAGCTGATCATCTGTCAAGATTAGACTATGATAAATTATCTGAATTTGAAAAGGAAATTACAGAAATTTTCCCTGATGAGCAACTTTATACTATTATGGGAAGCAATTTACCTTGGTATGCTGATATTATGAATTATATTGTAAGTGATATTGTACCACCTGATTTAACGAGGCAACAACAAAAGAAGTTTAAATATGATGCAAAATTTTATTTTTGGGATGAGCCCTATCTATATAAACAGTTTAAGGATATGATTATTAGGAAATGTGTACCACAAGAAGAAACAATTTTGATTATTCAACAATGTCATGTTTCTGAATTTGGAAGTCATTTTAGAGCTGATAAAACTGCTTTTAAGATTTTACAATCTGGATTTTATTGTCCTACTCTTTTTAGAGATGTTTATAGTTATATTAAATCATGTGATCGATGTCAGAGAGTAGGTAATATCTCTAAAAGAAATGAAATGCCTCTAAATTATAATTTGGAATTTGAAAATTTTGATGTATGGGAATTAGATTTTATGGGACCATTTACTCCTCCATTTGTATATTTATGTATATTGGTTGCCCTTGATTATGTCTCAAAATAGATTGAAGCTATTGCTTTACCTAGATGTGATGCTTGGAGTGTTTCAAAATTTTTATAGAAAAATATATTTATAAGATATGGAATGTCGAGAATGATCATAATTGATGCTGGATCCCATTTCAAAAATAATCAAATTAAGATATCGATTGAGAAATATAATATTATTCATAGAATCTCTGCTGCTTATCATCCCCAGACTAGTGGTTTAGCAGAGGTGTCTAATCATGAAATTAAAATAATTTTGGAGAAAACTGTGGATAATCATAAATTAGATTGGTCTGCTCGATTATATACTGCTTTATGGGCTTATAGGACTGTTTTTAAAACCTCTATTGGAATGTCTCCTTATAGACTAGTGTTTAGTAAGAATTTCCATTTACCGGTTGTATTGGAGCATAAAGCATATTGGGCAATAAAAGAGTTAAATTTCAATTTGAAAAATGCTGGAGAAAAAAGATTTATGCAATTGAATGAATTAGAAGAGATTAACAATGCATCTTATCACAATGATAGGATCTATAAAGAGAAAATGAAATTGTGGCATGATTGGAAGATATTGAAAAAGAAATTGGAATTTGGACAAAAGTTTTGTTATAGAACATGAGATTAAATTTATTTCCTGGAAAGCTCAAGTCTAGATGGTTAGGACCTTTTACAGTTGTAAAAGTTCATTCTTTTGGAGCTGTTGATATTAAAGATCCTGATACTGGAAAGATTTTCAAGGTTAATAAGCATCAATTAAAGCCTTACTTTGATGAGTTTCAACCTGACTTCAAAGAGGTTTTAATGCTAAGTCATCTCAATTAACTGAATGATTTGTCAGGCTGATGACATTAAACCAAGCGATTTATGGGAGGCAACCCATATGTATCTTTGTGTTGTGTTTGCTTGTTTATTGTAGTTGTGCTTTTTAGATAGTTATTTTTGAATCATAATTACTCCTAAATACTTTTAAAATGGATAAATATTGGATCAAATAGAGAAATTGGAATATTTAGGGACAAACAAAGTTTGGTGAGAATTTTTGACCACTGGCGCCACCGACGCTAGAATGGGCTCCACGGGCGCCCTATCACAGATGTAATACTAAACTTACAGGTTTGAGCGCCGCCGGAGCCCAAAACTTGTTGACAGTTTTTGAAGTTTTAAAATGCGAGTTTTGGCGGTTTTGAGCGGGATCTTTGTCCTTATAAGTCCCTAAAATCCATTTTAGACTTTCTAACTCCAGAAAAACGAAAATACCATTCCCAATTCGCATCCCATGGATTCCTACTCTATAGAAACCCCTCGATCTCACGTTTTCAACCGAAGAAAGTTCATAAGTTTCGAGGCGTGGTGATTGTTCAACAAAGTGATGATGAAGAGAAGGATTATCAAAGAAAGAGGCTTCATAAATCAAGGTATGGATAATCCTACTACTAGAATTGAAGAGATAATTAAGGAGAGACTTTGGGAAGTGCTTTGCTACATCACCACTGCCGTAGTTGTTCCTGTCATGAAAAAATTCTATGCAAACCTTAACGGGATCAACCAAGGGTTCGTATTTGTGCGAGGTAGGTTTGTGCAATTCACTCTTGTAAGAATTAACGATCATTTCATGATTGAGAATGTACCTATTTTCCATTATTCTAATTTCAATGCCACACGAGATAATATGAATGATGTGTATCAATATTTGACGGATGAGAATGAGGATTGGGAAATTAGAGAGAATGAATATATTAGTTTCCCATATGCATCTCTAATACAGTGACAAAGTAGTGACACTACTTTATTTCGACAAAATTATTTCCAACATTGAAGATTAGCAAGGTAACCAAGGAAAGTACCATTTTGAATTTTTGTATTCAAACTGGGAGGTCGATTGACATTGGTAATATCATTGTGAAATCAGTTTTGGGATTAATTGTTCATGGATCTAAATACGGGCTTAGACACCAGTCCACCATATTTCTGTTATGTAGTCAATCACAAGTTCCTTATAAGAGTTGGGAAAAAGGTTCTTCTTCCATGGAGGCCTATTGATCCAACTAATCTTTATGACTACTAGACAGTGGGAGATGAAGATGACATGAATTTGCTTGCTGATCAACTAACACAGACTTCACAACCGATTCAACCCTATTTTCCTGAAGGTTCCAGAATGATATTGAAGATGATCAAACAACTGGAAAAAGAGGTACAAAATGTTTTGAGTGCAATCCATAATATTTCTGATTTATTCGATCATATAGATTGGAGAATGAGGAACAATTCGATCACACTGGTCGAATTGAGATGGGCTTGATTAACTTGATGATGAAGAATGCGGTGATTGTTGAGGAATCATCTGAAGAATTTCCATTTTGTCCATTTTATAATTTGTTCGTGCATCAGCAATCAATTGGAGACATTAGAGGAGAGGATAGCTCTGAAACTGATGTGGAGTAATTATTGGATTCTACTTATGTATGTTGTGTGTTTAATTTGCTTTGCTTAATTATGCTTGGTGTTTGTAGTATTTACTTTACTTTGCTTTGTAATTTGAATTTAGATTTAGATATGCTTACTTTCATTGTGTGCTTGCAAAAATAAACATCTAAGAGTTGTTGGTTTGAATGAACATATATGGTGTTTATATTGTAACTTAGATTTTTTATATATAAGTTTGTTGTGTATTGTTTGTGTAAAGAATTGTGTTAATTATTGCTTGTGAGAAGATGTAGATGCCTATTTAAGTGTCATCATTGTGGAAGTCGAAACGATCGAATTTACGAAAAATTTTCGGACCCAGAAAAAAGGTTTGGACTGGCGCCGCTAGCGTCCAAATCCAGAGAGTTTGGCAATTTCTTTTAAATAGAGCGCCGCCGATGCCCTATCGAAAGCCGCCGACGCCCTATCGAACGCCGCCAGCATCCAAACCAAGTAAAAGGCCAAAAATCCTCGTTTTTGCAATTTTTGCCCTGGGACCCACAGATTTTTCCATTGCTTTCATCTTCCTGCTCCATTTTCACGATTTTGAAGATCTAGGGCTTGCTAGATCTCGAATTTAAGGTGATTTTAAAGTTTTTCGAGCCCGGATCTACACTTCTCTTGGTAAGAGCTTCACTTCAAGTTAAAAATTTTTGATTTTCACCATGGAAATCTCTCACATTGCTTAGGTTGGAATTTTTGGAGTTTTAAAAAGATTTTGAGATTTCCATGATGAAATTTGCTCTTACTTGTTTAGAATAGTATTTGGAGTTTGTTACATTGTGAATTTGGGATTTATTGGAATTTTCTTGCAAACTTTTAGAAATTCACATGGCTCTAAGGGTGAGTAAAGGGAAGAGGAAATTGGATTTTGATGAAGAAAAATTCATTAATATTAAAGCACAATTTCGCTTTAACTCTTACCTTTACAACAAGAAGTGTATCCAGGATCGAGCTTTTAATAGTCCCGGTGGATCTGTAGAACAGTTAATTGCAGAGCATAACTGGGAACGATTCTGTTATTTTACAGTGAATGCTGTTATGGGAGTGGTTAGAGAGTTCTATGCTAATGTGCCCAGGACTGAGACTGAGTACGTGCTCATTAGAGGAAAAATGGTTGAGTTTGCTCCTCATCGTATCAATGCTTTCTATCAGACACGGGAACCATTTGTTTGTGAATATAAAAACTTTGATACCCGAGGGGAGAATATGAGTGAAGTGATTGCTTTTCTGACTGATGGAAGAGGGGAATGGAAAGTAAGTCAAAAACAGTTAATTAACTTCCCCGCTTTCACATTGAATGTTGCATCAAAATTTTGTCATTTTTTCATCTCTGCGAGACTATTACCTTCTTATCACCACAGCGAAGTTACAAGGGATAGAGCAATTCTGAACTATTGAATTCAAAAGATGAAAAAGATTGATATTGGAACTATTGTCTACAAGAACATTCAGACTATTGCTAGAGGCGAGACCACTGGAGGATTATGACATCCTGCCTTAGTTCATGCCCTGCGTGTTCAGTCTGGAGTGGAGTTCAGTAGTTCTGAAGAAGTGGCTATACCGCTGAGACCAATTACAAAGACTATTATCCGTACTTATGAATCTCATGTGGGAGCCCGAGTTGAGCGTAGGAGTACTGACATTCCTACTACGAGTTATGATGTTCCATCTACATCTGAGCCACTTACCTTATCTGATATTATGGAGCAACTGAGATTATAGAGTGCTAGTGTGGATAGACTCCTTGGTAGGATGGATGTGTTTGAGGCTAGGAGTGATGTGAATGAAGATTATCTGCAGAGGAGAATCAAGTTCGATATTGCCTATTATGATGCTCAGGTCAGATTTATGAGGGGGGAGTCTGATGTGATATTTCCTACTTTCCCCAATTATACATCATATAGACCTGACCTTGCTGATGACCCTGCTGATGACCTTGCCGATGATCCTGGTGATGGAGAATGGTAGATTGTTTGTTTCTATTTATGTTATTCTTATTGTGTTGTGTTGTACTGCTGTGATGTAGTAGTTATTTATTTTTCATGTGATGTGTAACCCTGTTGGTGTATTGTTATGTTGTATTGAAACATTGAAATTGTTAAATGGACTATGCAGTATTTTGATCATTTGTTTAGTATTGTAGTGTTTTGTTGGATGTTTAGATGTTTAAATTTAATTTATCTTTACCCATGCAAATGTTTAAAATATTTATATCACTGTTACTAACTATTTTATGCATGCTAGTTGTAAATTTTGACTGATACCAGATAGTTGTTGAAGATTTCAAAATCCCAGCACAAAAAGGTTAGTTTCTTTTACTCTCTACTGTTTCAAATTTATTGAAAAATTTAAGTTTTGGGGAGGGTAGAGAAATATTAACTTTTATTTGTTCTCAATTATTGTATTTTCAAAAATTATTAGCATAACTTCTGGCAGTTGAACCTCACTGTAAGTAACTAAAACTTTTTATTTCAGTTGAATATTATGGAAGGATAAGATGAAAATTTTTAGTAATAAAGGTTAATTTTATAGAAGTAAGATATTTGGTATGAAAGGATTTGATTATATTTAATTATCTAAAGTAAATAAAACTATATTTTTGAAATTTTAAGGGACTTAAAGTATTGTGTGTTAAGAAAAGATTGTGAATTTATGATGAATAGTAAAGCTCATACCTAATTATAAAGTAAGGAGGGTGTCTCAAGTTTGAACTTTAGATAGAGGAGAGTGAAGTTCAAAATCATTAAAGGCTATCCAGATATAGTAATCCTCATTAAAAAAAAGAAGAGATAGAAAAAGGAAAGAAAAGAAAAGAAGGATTGAAAAAAAATCCCGAAAATAAAGAGAAAAAGAAAAGAAAAAGAAAAAGAAAGAAAAATATTTATGAGGAGAAGCTTGAGGAGATATCTAATAAAAAATTAGCTTCACTTGAGTCACCCTAAAGGGAGAACTTGATTTCATTTCTGAATTTATATTTAAAGTATTATCCTACATTCTAATGAAGTTTGCATGAACTCCTTTTTCATATAGTCTTTCAAGGCACTCTTAATGTGACAAATTATAGTTTATCTTGAAATAAATAGAAGACTAGAACCCTTAGACTTGATTGCTGAATATTCTTATATCTGTAGTGTTGACCTGAGTTACTAAATTTCTTTCTGAAAATCTAACCAATATATTATTTTGAATAAAAAATTTTAGTGTCCTACAGTTGAAAAGTACATTGCCTAAAGTTATATTTTATGTAGTAAAAGGATTACTTGAGGACAAGTAATAGTTAAAGTTTAGGGGATTTTGATGCACCAAAAATATACACGGTTTTTGCTATATAATTTTACCCATTTTTGGTGATATTTCACTTTAAAGAAAGGTATTTTTAATGATTTGTTGTAGGTATGATGATTTTAGGTGATTGGAGCAAAAAGAAGCGAAAAGGAAAAAATTCGGTGCATAAAGGACCAAAAAGGAGCAAAAAGGTGGAAAACAGATTTTGGCGCCACCGGCGCCATTTTCCAGAGACTTCGGCAATTATTAGGAAGATAGAGCACCCTCGGCACCCTATCAAATTTGAGGAGTTTTGGCGAATTTTTGAAAGGATTCCTATGGAAACTCTTGGGATTTTGTTTCTAACTTATAAGTAATTGTTTTTGGACGAAAAGGGTTAGGTTCTAGGTGGAGTTCAGTGGCTTTTGAGTGTGTTTGGAGTATGTTAAGTGTTAGGGTTTAGGAGAAGAGTGTGTAGAAGTCAGAGTTTGAGAGAAATTCTTCTATAAGGAGTGAAGGAGAAGGAGTAAAGTGAGAGATTGCCTCTTCATTTCAATTCTAAAGAGAGAATCAATTGTTGTAAAGAAGAGAGAAAAAGATTCAAAGGAACTTCAAGGGAATTGCATTGGGGAAGAGAAAGAGATAAGTGTACGACTTATTTTTAGATTGTGTGTTTTAAAAAGGGGATCGCCTACAGAAGTTGTCGGCAAATTTTTAATTTAATTTAAATATATAATTTGAAATGTAGTATTTGATTTTTGAAATAATTTCAAGTTTGAAAATTTTAAGATATGAAATCAAACCGATCTCACATCCCAAATAGTTTATATAAATGAGCACTGCATCACAAACCGTGTATCTATCCCGAAGAATAGAAACACTGCGTGATGATGGGGCTCGATTAAATAAACTAGAAGATTTGTGACATCCATTTGGTATGCGAACCAATTTTATAAGCCGACAAGTTCCCCTGCCTAATATAAAGGAATTAAGCAGGGTTTATATTACCTAGGTTCATAAAGTTCCCTATAAGGGCAAGCCCCTATAGTTAATTACATCTTAAATGACGGGAATCATTTAAGAAAACTCTCGATAATGATCAGTGGTTTTGCTCTCAAGAATTTCAAAGTTTAAGGTTTTCAAAGGATTGAATTTTGGAATTTCAAAAGGGGTTAGCTCAAATTTGGAATAGTTTATTTTGGAGTCCAATGGAAGAGAAGTAGGAGAAGTTGAGGATCCAAGAAGAATCTTGGCAACTTCTCAAACTATCCTATTGTTTGGCTTCAATTTAAGAGTATATCTAATGTTGTAATCCTGTCAATTTTAATTAATTAGGACTTATATTTGTATGACATAATCATACAAATAGCCTGGAAGATGTGAGGGTTTATGTCGTACCAAACAACTACCTCGGAATCCTAAGACATGTTAGGGCTTAATTTGCATAACATGATTATGCAAATGCCTACCGAAAAGTTGAGGATTTATGTTGCACTAGGCAAACTACCTCAAGATTCTATAGCTTGGTTATTTAGACTAAAGATTGGTTCTGCTGAAGTAGCCACATGTTTTACTGATGATGATGGTCGTGCTGCCCACTGTGCTTCAAGCTCCTTGTTGTTGCAGAGGTTTTAGTTTTAGAAGATGAAAATCAGGAGATGAGAGAAGTGTTTTGGTTTAGAAATCTTAAAGTCCAAATGTCTTTTAGTGTTTTAATTAAAATAAATCTTAAATTTATTTAAACAGAACTGATTAAGATCTCACGGTTTCGTCATCCCAGTACCGTTATTTTCATCGAATTCACTTAGTCTAGATGAATTTGCTAAACTCAACTGAATGAGTTCCACACTTTCATTAGACCGTGGGAAATCTCGTTAGCAACAAGTGGTTACATCATCCAAGGTATTCCCGATCATTCAACGAGACGTTTTAATTTAGTTAAGGTTGTGGTTTTGTTGTTCTGTTTGTGATTAAATTTTGAGTTGTTTTATATTTTGAAATGTTGTGGCGGTGGATTTTATCTTGTAGTGACTTTTAATTTAGTTTTGGTTTCAATTTAGGGACTATCCTAAAAGTTTTGGTTTTCATGCAACAATCTTGTTTAACATGCAATAAAAGTAAAACACAGTGCAATAAAGTAAATTGCAATAACATAAAAGCGTACCTGGAGAGTCTTCCCGTCATTCCAAACTACACTTTAAAACACATGTTAAGGCATTTAAATATTTCAACAAGTACCTAAGTAAAGACTAAAGGAATGGTTTTGGTTGTCTACTAGAATCCTAATCCTATAGCCAGTCATTTCCTATGACGTCCAGGTTCTTGATTTTTAGTTAAGGATGATTTTCTTTATCAAAGAACAATTAAGTTCAATTGTTTTTTAAAACAACTCACCATATTGAGGAAGTTCTTAGAATGAATTCTAAACAACTTTTCAATACTTCTGAGATTATTTTGAGTTCAAATGAATTTCATTGTACCGGTGAATTGATCATCCAAGGGTTTAGTTAAGTTTTGTTCCTTTGCTCAGTGAACTAGGATGTTTGATTATCCTATGAGTGAGGTGACATTTTGCTTAACACTTCATTTACTAGTTTTAATAATTTAAAGCTTTCAGGGGCAAGTTAATTTGTTAAAGATTTTTTATGATTTGAAGTTAAAATTGATGATTTACTTTAATGTGATTTAATTATAAAATTTTAATCAATGATTTCAATTGTGGAATGATATTTGATTCATTTAAGTTAAACTTTTTTTATAAATTATATCAATTTTTTATGTTAATTTAATTTTCTTTAGATTAATTTAGGTTAAAAGAGGTGTTCAAATTATTTATTGAATTTTGATGATTTAATTTGGATTAATTAATCATGTTTTAAGATAAGTTGTTTTAACAATTATTTAAAATTTGTAATTTTGATTTAAGTTTGTTATGAAATGATTTGAGATTAATTTCAAATATTTTAATTTGCTTTTTTATTTAAAATTTTAGGTTTTAATCAATTGTTAAATTTTTTTTAATGATTTAGGTTTTAGTTAAGAATTATTTAAATATTAATTTCACTTGTCCTCTTAAGTTATATCCCCATTTTAATAATCCAATTTTAATTAATCTTCTAAAATTTGAATTATTTAATTAATTAACGTTTCATTTTTCTTTTATTAAAGTGATTAATGGGTTCCTACCCTTCAATTTCATAAAGTTTCAATCATCTAAGAGAATATTAAAATTAGATATTTTACCCCCATGTTGATTAAACCTAAAGTTTTAATTAGGGGGTTAAAAATTTTTATTACCTTTATGCCCCTTTAAGTTTATTTATTTTATAACTCATTAAATTAAGCTTAAATGAACTTAAAATTTTTATGCCACTTCACTAACATGTCAATTAAGATATTTGAGGAGAAAATGTGATTTTTCTGACTTTAATTTATTTATATAATTATTTTTAATAGAAAATAGGGGATTTCAAAGAAAATTCACCAACATGACCAAGGTAAAGTTTCTGTCCTTAAGAAAATTATGGGATGTTCCTAATGACTAGAGGACCACTTGGAACAATTTTGGTGATTTTTTTAATTATATTTTATTTATTATAATTATTTTAAGTTTTGGAGTGTTAATTAATTATAAAATAAAATAAAAGTTGAAAAATGAGTTTTTATTTTTCAAAATTCTCTCTGACATCAAGAAAATCGGAGAAACAAATTTTATATTTTTATGAATTTTCTTTGATTTATTAGAATTAATTTAGTGGGGAATGCTAGAAAATACATTTTTTTAATTAAAAAATTTTTAAGACATTGAAATTAAATATCTTAACCTAGAGACTTAGGAAAAATATTTGATTGGTTCCTAAGTGATTAGAGGACCAAATATGACATTTTAATGATTTTTATTATTTTTATAATTTTTATTATTTTTTAATTATTAAAAATATAAAAATATGCTTAAAAATGAAAATTTTTAGAAAATTTCAATTTTATTTTTCTTATACTTCTTTGATATCAGAGAAGTCCCAAAATCAATTTGGTGAAATTTTGAAATGTATTTTTAAAGTTATGAATTTTTAAAGTTTAATTTTGATTATGTGGCTTAATTAATTCATTTAATAGGGTTAAACATTTCCAATTGACTTTAAATTTTTATGTGAGGTCCCCCTGATCCTAAAGATCAGTGGAGAATTATTTTCAAGTCATTTTAATATGTGATTAACTCTAATTAATTAAATTTAAATTTAGAGTGATTAGGCCAATTAGGATTATTTTTAATGAATTGACATAAACCATAATTATCCTAGGGTCCTCTGGTCCTAAGGGATTTCACCAAATTTTTCTGGAATTTTTTTAGCAACATGCTAATTTTTACAATTAAAATGTCAAAAACAGTGACATAAACATGAAAAATACATAACTTACCACAGAGATGGCCTCTGACATTGAAAAATTCAGGGAATGTTCCTAAGATCAGAGGCTACAAAAGCCCTATGGTCTCATGCCATGGTGAAATGTATACATGCATGAAGAATTAAAATGCTCAAAAAAGTATTAAATTAATTAAAAATAAAATACTCAATAAAATAGATCAATTCCTTTGCCACATTATTTTCCTCTGTTCACTGAGCAAGAGGGTATTTTTCTTTTATTTTTATGATTTTTCTATGCAAAGATATCAATTTTTGATGTTTTTGGTATTTAAATAAATAAGAAAAATTGGATTTTCCTACTTAAGCCAGTCAGCGCTGCGTCAACCTCGGCAGCTCTGAAGCTCTAAGTGTCGTGCTCCCATTCGACGCCGCCACCTGAGTCAGCTGCCACGTGACCCGCGGTTTATGCTCTATCTCCTCATCTGATGCCATCTGAGCCGTTCGTTCGATACACGCGCAATCCGGCGGTGGCCGATCATCGTCTCTGACTGGTGTGCACCCGTGACTGTCGACCTTTTAACCCTAATATCTCCCTCGATTCTCAATGGATTTTCAAGTTCTTATGCTCTATAGATTCATCTTGAGAAGACGAACACATCCATACAGTAAACATGCATTGAAATTGACTTGAATAAAATGAAGAATCGCTGGAAGCTCGAGAAGAAGAAGAGGGCAATACCTTGGCTTTGAGAAGTGAAGCTTCTATCAGAGAGGCTCGGCACGTTTGTTGGAGTCCAAGGAGGCTAGGGTTGAAGTCTGGAGCTGTGGTGAAATGTCTAGGCTTGACTTCCACCAGGCCCGATCACAAAGCTTGGAGGCTGGAACAACTGGGTGGTATGGAGAGGGGGCTTTCACTGGGGAACTCCTTCTCTACCTCTGGTGAAGGTGTGGGAAGAGTTAATTTGGATTTGGTGAAGTTTCAGAGAGTGTCCTGTTTATGGCCTGATTTTCAGCTGAGAAATTGGGCTCGGCTGAGGGGATTCAGGGCAGGAGAACAGTGGGGATGAGCTTCTCTTGGCTATGAGGAGCTCTGGGAATAGTTTGGAGGACTTCTGTTGAGAAAAATTTCAACACCTTTCAACACCTTTCTCATGGCCGTGAAGAGTTGTTTAAATGGCCAGGGCCATTCAGCTGGGTTTGGGCTCAATTGGAGGGTGAATTCCACTGCTCAGGTGGAGGGCAGAGAGGCTCCAAAGTTTGATTTGGCTGAGGTGGCCAATTAGGTGAGTTTGGGTTTGTTTCACTTGGTGGTGGCTCTCAATTTTGACCCCCTTCAGCAGATAGGCCGGCTGGCAAGGACAAGGGAGCTGGCCATGGCTCAGGTCAACCAAGGAGTAGGGTTTAATGGTGATAAACCAGGCAAGGGGGATTTAGGGTGAGGCAAAAGGTGGATTTGTCCATTTAACGGAAGAGATCCTTTAAAATGGGGAACCCTTGGTCCATGGCTCACTTATCTTGGGCTAGGTTGATCTAGGGTGGTTCCTAGGGTGCACTTAGTGGCTGTGGATAGGTTGGTTTAGCCACATTTGGTTCAATTTGGTTTGGTTTGGTCATGGGTTCAAATTGGCTCATTTGGGTTTGGGTTGGGCTAACTTGAGTTAGGTCTTGATTTGGGTCCAAATTTCTTAAGAAATTTTGAAGAGATGATTGTCATGAAAAAGTTTCATGAAGACATGGGGAGGTTTTGAGTTCAATTGGAAGGTCAATTTGGTGGATTTTGGTAATTTGGTTAATTTGGGGAGGGTTGAATCAACTTGGGTCCAAGTTGGGTTAAGGTGGGGTTTAGACCCAATTAAAAGTTTCAAATGGCCTAGGGGAATGTATTGAAGAGTTCACAACATCAATTGGGAAGAAATTTTAGGGTTTGGCTAATCAATTTGATAGGTTTAGGGCATGGATTCACTTTAGGTAAAATGGGGGTGTTGGATTTCAAATGGAATTGAACTCAAATGTGAATTATTTTGGACTTGAATTTTATTTAGATTGATAGTAATGATGTTGAATTAAAGTTTAGAATTGAAATTGGGCAAAATTGAGGTCAAATGGGTTGGTTTAGTGTGACATTGGGCCCATTTAGGTTAAAAATGGGTCAATTTGGGGATTTTGATAAAGTTGGGTTATTTTAGCAAAATTGGGCTGTGGTGTAGTTGAACAAAATGAAATTGGGAATATTTGGGATTTTCGAAAAATTTTCTAGGAATTTTTGGGATTTTTGGAATTTTGTGCCAAAAGGGTATTTTAGGGTATCAAGAGGTTATTTGGAGGGTATTGGGGTATTTTGGTGAATTTAAAAGGGTGGGGGTTGTTTCAAAATAATCTTTAGGTTATTTGGGAGTTTTTGGTAATTTTTGGGGATTTTTGAAAAATTTGGGGCAATTAGGTAATTTTGAGTAGGCTTGAAGGACCCAACGTCACAACTAGGCATTCTGGTAAAAGTTGAATTTTAATCACGATAAAGCTTAGAGTGAGCCATGGACCAAGAAATGTCCACCCTGAACATCTCATGGGTTGTTCCCAACCCTCTTATCCAAAGAGCTAGGGGTTTGGACTTAGCCACATGAGTGCTCCAATGAATCAGGGGGAAGAATTGGGTGGGATGGTGTGTGTGAGAGTGCAGTGTGTGTAAGCCAGACCTAACCAGGACCAGGCCACCCAGGGTAGTCCTAAGGCTTGAACAAACTTATAGGAGCTCACTATTGGTTCCCCATATGGTGGTCCTAACCTTCGAACGTGATTTAGAGGTTTGCAACCATCCAAGTGGGGTCCCAAGAGGAGTCAAGAAGTAGCTAAATTGTTAGAGGGTGTGTCCCAATTCTAGTCTTCTAGGAAAGTCAAGGAGAAAATCTTAAGGCTAGATCCTAAGAAGTACTAAGGAGAGAAAAGACTTCACCAAAAATGAGGTCAACAATAAGTTATATTTTCTTTTATGGTTTGTATGACTTTTATTTTATATATATATAATCCATGATTTATTGTATCTTCTTCATGAATTTTGAGTAGTCTCCTTTGTCTTTCTTCTTGCATAGAGATGTGATGTTGGATTGATGTGGATTTGACGTGCTTTTAATGTATTGAAGAAATTGTGATGGTTTTTTATTTCGAACTTAATTTACTTTTCGATTTGGCTAATTGAATTGTTAAAAAATGTTGTTGACATTAATTCTGAAAGGATTTAGTTTCTTACAACAATAATGAAGAATCCATTCAATTTCTATGGATCAATTGCGTAGTTCATGGAAATTGAGTGCAAATAAATAGGGAAATGTGTTTTGATGGACTTGATTTGGAATTTCGGGGTGACGAGTTGAGATCCCCAAATTGGTTCTAAGATTAGTAACTAAAGTCGAAGGTTAGCCTTCAGGTGAAGGGTGAGTGGGAGCTCCAAAGTGAGAGCCGGTATCCTCCCAGCCTAGCCTTAGATTTAGTGATATGTCAATGTTCTTTTGATGCTTAGAAGAGGGGGTACTCTTCTAAGGGTAAAGAAACATTTATGCTCCTATTTGACACAATAATATAGATATTTGTTTCATATCAATCCACACATCATATTCTCATTGCAAGAGGAAAGATACTTTCTCATATATCAAAAACCTTTCAAATGCATAGTTTAGTGTGTCTGCTAGTTAATTATGTTTTCAAAGTTATTGGAAGTAATAGTAGTGTGATTAGATATTGCTGTTGTCTGCATAGTGGTAGTAGAAGTAAGTATTAAACTTTAAGTTCAAATTGAGTATCAGATTTCAGTGCTACATTATGTATTGTGAAACACTTTCTTCTACTTTGTACTTCCCTGTGGAATTGATAACCACGACTCCATTAGAGCCCTGTATTACTTGATACGATACGTATACTTGCGTTGAGTGTTCAGACTTTACAAAGTCATTATAAACATATATAAATTTGAGTTCATACATTCTTGCATATATAAAGTCTGCCGGTCAGAAGGTTACAATAACTTCATAAGTGACGTACTGCTTTTCAAATTCTGGAGAACACCCATTGAAATCAAACTTGAACTCAGACTCAGAAGCAACTCCAGAAGAGTCAGCTATCCCAGTTGATCCTTGAATATTTATCCTCACGCTTTTCACTTTATATTTATTTCCAATGATATTATCTCTATTTTTGCAATGGCGCCAAAAACTTGACTCTGAATAAAATAAGAGATATACTTTAATTATTTTATAATATGGGATTCTACACAAGTATATGTATCGTTTATCAAGGAATATAGGACTTTCTGAATAAGCCCCAAGATATCTTCTAAAAATATAAAAAAATAAGAAAATTAACTTTTTACTTTTTAAATTAATTTTGTAAAGTATGTTTTAAAATAGATAATTTTAAAATTATTTTTGATATTCTCTATTTAAGAAAAAGTATAGCAAGCAATTAAAATTAACAAGAATACTAAACGATATGAATACAATGAGAATAAAATATCTTTTCCTCTTTTAATGAATCAGTAATAATTATGAAATTTTGTTGTGGAAGTATTTAAATGTGTTGTGCCAAATAGGAGCAAAAATATTCTTTACCCTTACTTCGTTCTAGAAAGAACATTGGTTAATTTGATGCTTTAAAATTTTGTAGATGGGTTAGGGAAGAAAGATACCAGCTCTCACTCTAGAGTTCCCTCGATTCCCTCCACCTGGGGGCTAACATCTCATAACAAAATTTTTCACCTCAAACCAAATTAGGTGGCTTTAGCCTATCACTCTAATGTCCTCTAATTTTACTCCCCATTAAAACATATCTCACTATTTATTTGCACTCAATTATATGAACTACAATTCTCATCCATACAATTGCATGTGATTCTTTCCAATTATTGACTGAGACAACACCACATTGGATCTTACATAATCTCCCAACAAATTTTAACATCTTAATTGGCCAAATGAAGAAGTAAATTAAATGCAAGGAAATAAATCATCACAACTTCTTCCAATATTAAACTTATATACTTCCCACAAATTCCTTCCATAATTTAATTACTTCATCATTTAAAAGGAAAAAGATAAAGAAAACTACTCAGAATTCATGGAAAGAACAAAAACACTACTTGATTTGAAAGTAGAAATCATAGTGAAAACATAACAAATTTTACTTAAAAATCAAATGTAAAAATAAAGATAAACACTTATCCTAAAATCCTCGCCACAAGATAGAAAGTTCCTCTAAAATTTTGCTTTCCACTATAAGACTCCGCAGAGGTTGGTGTCCAACTCTGAGGATTGACTCTCCTAAATTTTAATACAAACTATGATAAAGTAAAGTAGAAGAGCAAAGAAAATTTGGTGAGAAGAAGGCTCTCCTTCTTCCTCTTTCCCTGGAAACAACTTCAAGCTTTTCTCCAGCTTCTCCCACCAAAATTTTCTTCTAAACTATTCTCTTGGGTGTGGCGCCACTTTCTGATCTTCAAGTGTTCATTTTTAATAATTCTCCAAAAGGTACTTTGGTGTCTTTTCAAATTATCTCCAGATTCAGTGTATCCACCAAGAATGCATCCATCTGTTCAAATTTTAAATGAATTTTAGCGCTGATTGGAAGTTAATGAAGTTTAAACCAAAGGATGCTTCAAAAAACCCTTCAAATTTGCTCCAAAATTAATTAAAATTCGTCACTTTAACTGTGGTGCTTAATAGCCAGCCATCCGACGCATATGCGCGAGAGGCTAAATTTGCACACCTTTTTTTTTGCTCCAAATTTGATCCTCTTTGCTCCTTTCATCACAATAAGTCATTTTAATCATACCTGCAAGAAAAACACAAAAATACCTTCCATTAAATTACAATATCATCAAAAATAGGTATAAAATTATGCATAAAAATAATATATATTTTAGGTGTATCAAAATCCCCCAAACTTAGAATGTTACTTGTCCTCAAGTGACACTAAAATCATATAAAAATCAAGCATGCAAATTATGTAAATGAGTTTTCTTAGGAATGTTTCAAAATTTTGTTCTAGAAATGTAATATTCCAATTTAGAAAAAAAAATTTAGTAAATGGGACCAACTTAAAGTTTAGAAAGTTCTTAAGTAAAGGTTCATAAAAATATAAGTTCCTATCTAATTCAGAAATACTTGTTGATTTTTCAAAATATAGGATTTAAACATTTTATTTTCCTCACTTAAAAATTTTTATTTGAAAATAATTTTACTCACTGTATTATAATCTTAAGCTTTAGATTTTTTTAAAAATTATATTTTAAACTTTAGGTATGGAACCAATTTTTGATTAGACCCTTAAATCCTCAAGCTTCTCCTCCCTTTTCTTTTCTTCTTTTTTTTTTCTTTTCTCTCTCTCTTTTTTTAAGTGCAAGGATTATTGTATCTAGATAGGCCTTTAATGATTTTGAATTTCACCATTCCATTTAAAATAAAGGTCTGATATATATCTTTCACTTAAAAGTCATAATAGCTGTGTTGAAAATTATATTTCAATAAAAGAGATTTAAGTTTTGAAAAATAAAAGTCAAACCTTCTATCTTTCTAAAAATACAACATTTCTTACTAAAGATAGTGTAACAATATTTATCATTTCTTTACTAAGAAAATTTTATCTTTAAATTTTTCGTCATTACTAAAAATTTTAACTAAATTCTCTTATCCATTTCTATATTCAAAATTTTGCTCCCCTAATATAACTTCATATACATAATTGTTTTCAATCAAAATTCAAATTTCAAATTTCATTATAAGTATTCTTGAGAGTTAATACAATTTTAGTTTTTGAAAATTTGTTTTTTAAATTCCCCCCAAACTTTAAATTTTTAGTTAGGATTAAACATTTAAGCATAAAAATGATACATGGGTAAGAATTAAGAACTAAAATAACATAATAGCAGGAATTTTCATATCCTAAATATGCAAGTATAACAGTTTAAAAATGAGGAGTAAAAAAAAATCAAATTCAGTTTTTCAGTTCAGTTTTTTTATAAATAAAAATTTCAAAGAACTTCTACAGTAGTGGAGGTTTTCAAAGCAAATATACACCAACTTTAACATGACTAAAATCACAACAACATTAGATAATATATGGTAGTAGATTTTGAAAAGTTTAAACATGCAATTTAAATAGGGGTTTCTAATAGTGTTCTAAATTTTCCTAACAGTTTTGGAATTAAATTATACACTACTAAAAACTCAAACACTAGATACACATTTAAAACATTTACTACCACATACATATCACAAACATACAACATAAAACATCAATTCATCACAGAAACATCTGAATGTGCATAACAGAAATAATTCAACTACAGTCTACACAATATCAGAGTTCACACCAAAATACAACAACAAATAAAACTCCAAACATCATAAAACACAAATACAGACATCACAAATTCAACAACACATAAAAAATAAGTCTTACTCATCATCCTCATCATCATCATCTTCATTCTAGTCTCTAGATGACACATAAGTTATATAAAAAGGATGAGGTGGCATCTCAGCACTGTTATCACCTCTAATCACTCTGTCCATGTATGCGTTGATAATTCTCCTCGTACTCATCAAGTTTTACAATATACCTTTCAATATTTTATATCTTACCATCCATATATCTAACATGCTCTCGAGTAAGACTCACTTTCTTTAAAATCTTTTGTAACAAACTAGTTTGTGAATCTCTTAAAGATGTTGCATGTGAAGTAGATGCTCGAGAAGTAGAGGCAACAGAAGCATAAGCACTAGAAGCTCTAACATATCATCCTTTCCAGCCAAATACTAAATGCACAGTTTAAGTGTTTACATTTACACTGGTAATTGGTTTAAGTGGATGAAGGACTTCTTTCCATGTTTCGAACTTAACACCAAACCGCTCACAAAGTGAATGAATCAGAGAAGGAAATCTCATACCTGCAGCAGTAGCAGCTCTGGCACAGTTCAAAACATAATAAAAAATAATAGCTCCAATATCTAAAGGCTTTCCCTACTGAATACAATGGTTCAGAATAGCTCTTTCTGTCATAACTTTACTAACATGACTTGAAGGCAATAGCTTTGATGAGATAAAGTAATGCCATGCCTATGAGGTGGCATTCAACTTAGAGGCCTGAAAATTTACTCTTCTTTAATTTGTTATGTTCCATAAAACTCTTCCATCAGTAAGACAAGACATTATTTGATCTAACTCTCTCTCAAAAGGATAATAGTTCACATAAAAACAAAACATATCATGAGGTAATCGGTAAAAATTATTAATTATCGCAGGCGAAAAATCTACTTGCTGACCTCTAACCATCACCATATTGTCTTCTGCTGCTGGCAAGTTTACATAAAACTGTCTAATAACAGAAACAACAGCAACAGTGGAGAAGCAACAATAATTTTCTCAATTCCTTCTAGCAATCATCTCTTCAATATCTCCTACTGGCTTACTAAAAACTTATTTTGGAATCAATTTACGTGACAAAAGTGCATCGACGTATCTATCCTCCGCTCTAGAACTGACAAATTTATTGGAATCAAATTTCTCCTTCTCTCTCGATCGCTTTGACTTTGGAGTCATTTCTAAAAATTCACAAAAAATTCACCATAAATTCCAAAATCAAACTAAACTCGCTAATTTAACTTCCAAAGGTAATTTCCACTTAATCCAAGCAATTTCTCATGTTTTCCTCAAATTTTCACCATGAATAGTGATTTTTGATTTTTCAATAATGTACTCAAAATACATGGTGAAAATAAAAAATTTTACTTAGGAGAAGTGCTCATACCTCAAGGAACTCAAATCTAACAAATTTCGGCGAAATCAGTTCTTAAACGATCCAATTTAGTTATGCCCTAGTCTTCTATTCTGTGAAACCGAGAGGTTGAAGGTGATGGGGTATAAAATGGAAAAATTTTGGGTTTTTAACTGCAGAAAACTGATTTTTGCAAACCGGCGTCTATGCGCTGAGCATGCGGTGCATACCCACGAAATTTGGCGCTTAGCCACCAGTGCCTAAATTTTGACAATTAATTTTAATGGCACAAAATCACTTATTTAATCTTCCTTAATCACTTGTAATACTTAATTCTCCCCATAAACTCTTCTAATACTCCAAAATTTCCATCGATTCCAAACAAATTTCACACAAACACAAACATATATTTATAACAAACTAAACTTAATAGAAACTAAAAATTTCTATCCAAATATTTTTGATGAAATTCCATAATTCATAAGTTCATAACACATACCATAAACACAATCTTATATCATTAAGATGTAATAACATAAAATTAAAGTGCAACAGAACATAAACATTAATCACAAACAAAAAACACTAAAGATAGAAAACCAAATCACAAGACTACACTTAATTTAATTCCAATCTCCAGTAGGCGGAATATATCCAGAATCACCATTATTTGCATTTGAACCATCTAGAATGTAAATCTGATAAAACGGGCGATGATTAAAAGCTCTTACATCTTCTTCTTCTAACCATTTGTTCTTCAAATACATCGCTTTATTTGCTTCTTCCACATGACTTGTATGACTAAATTGCATTTTGAGTTGCCATCCAATATGCGCTAAATGAGCTTTAATTTAATTTACCTTTGCTTTAATTGACTCCACATCGGCTTCAATCTTTGCAATCCATTCTACAATTCCTTGAATACTAACTGCTAGGAATCCGTTGAATAATTCTTGCGCACTTTCACTAATAAACTTCTTCTTTTTGTCTTCCTTCTTCTTCTTAACTTCGCTCTCCCAAGAAGACATTTTTTCACTCAAAATACTCTCCTTTAAACTCAGGGATGAAAATAAGAACTGAGGCAAGTATTCCTTTAATTTAGGGCCTTTTTATTGACTTGGGAAAGCAGAAAACAGACCATAGACGTGTTAAAATTCCTCATTATCTCCAAAAACCACTTACCCATGACTTAGGCATCTAGAAACCATGTTTTCATATTTTTTATATCTCCGGCGCCTAAGCGCCAATCTGCGGCGCATAGCTGCCAGTGCTTAATTTTTGCACAGGTCTATTAAATGTCCAATTCTTCATTATGACTCCTCTAAGTCATCAATTAAGGTCCAAATAACACCTCTATAGCATAAAAAATTCAAATTACTATCACTTAATCATAAAAACTAACCAAACAAAGCACACACAAATAAAAATTAAAGCAAAGCACACCGATAACTATGGGTTGCCTCCCACAAAACGCTTGGTCAATCGTCTTCAGTCTGACATACCCAGAGCTTATTCTGAGTGACCCAACATCAGATTTTTCATCAGGTTTAAGTTGATGGACTGAGAAATAAGGTTTAAGCCTATAACCGTTAACTTTAAATATTTTTCCAGTCTTAAGATCTTGAATATCCACAGCTCTATAGGAATAAACTTTCATCACAATAAATGGGCCCGTCTACCTGGACTTAAAATTTCCAGCAAATATTTTCAATTTAGAATTATACAGCAAAACTTTTTTCTCTGGCTCAAGATTTTTAGTAGGAATCTTCTGATCATGCCACAACTTCATATTTTCTTTATAAATCTTAACATTTTAATAAGATTCATTTCTTATTTATTCACGCTCATTTAATTACAATAATATCTTTTCTCCAACACCTTTCAAATTATAATTGAACTCTTTAATAGCCCAATATGCTTTATGCTCAAGTTCAATTGGTAAATGACAAGCTTTTCTAAAAATTAACCTATATGGAGACATTCCTATAAGAGTTATGTAAGCAGTCCTATAGGCCCACAAAGCATAATCTAGTTTAATTGACCAATCCTTTCTGTTTAGATTAACAATCTTTTCCAATATTCTTTTAATTTTATGATTGGATAATTTAACCAAACAACTTGTCTGTGCATGATAAGTAGTAGCAATACGATGATTAATATGATATTTCTTTATTAACTTTTCCATAATCACATTTCTAAAATGGCTTCCCCCATCAGTTATGATTACTCTTGGTATTTTAAATCTGCAAAATATATTCTTTCTTAAAAACTTTGTAAAACTTTGAGCATCACATAAAGGTAAAAAAATGGTCCAATAAAATCTAATTCCCAAACATCAAATATTTCAACTTCTAACATACAATTGAGGGGCATCTCATTTCTTCTATAAATATTGCCTACTCATTGACATCAATCACAATTTTTAATATAAACACTAACATCCTTAAAAATTGTAGGCCAATAAAATTCAGATTGTAAAATTTTTTATATGCAGTTTTAACAACTCCAAAATGTCCCTCATAATCAGAATTATGACATTTTTGAATGTTTTCATAAGTTTTCTAAAGGCACACATCTTTGAATGATTAGATCCTTTCCTTATTTATATAAAAATGGGTCATCCAAAAAATAAGTCTTGGCTTCAGACCATAAGGTAAATATCACTAACAATAAAGTTTATAATGGCGGCATACCACGAAACACGCCACCCATTAATAGTGAACAATTTTTCATCAGAAAAATTTTTATTATTTCTTCAGCATCACAGAGAGATTTTTTAGTTTCAAGTCTGGACAGATGATCAGCAATTTGATTATCAACACCCTTCCTATCTACTATCTCAAAATCAAATTCTTGCAATAGAAGAATCCATCTTATCAGTCTTTGTTTAGCATCCTTCTTCTTCATTAAATACTTAATAACAGAATAATCAGTATACACCAGACATTTCGTTCCAATTAAATATGATCTGAAGTTATCAAAAGCAAATACTATAGCTAATAACTCTTTCTTAGTAGTGGTATAATTACTTTGAGCTTAATTAAAAGTTTTACTAGCATAGTAAATTACTTTGTAAATTTTATCATATTTCTAACCTAAAACAGCTCCAATAGCATAATCACTAGCATCACAAATTAATTCAAAAGGTTTTTCTCAATTTGGTGACACTATAATAGGTGCAGTGATTAATTTTTCTTTTAATGTTTTAAACGCATTTAGGCATTCATCATCAAAATAAAAATTACATCTTTTTCCAGTAAATGACATAAAGGTTTCGAAATTTTTGAAAAGTCTTTAATATATCACTTGTAGAATCCAGCATGTCCTAAAAAACTTCCATTCCCCTTACATTAGTCGGGCAAGGTAAATTAGAGATCACTTCAATTTTTGCTGGATCTACCTCCATACCATTTTCTGATATATGATGTCCTAAAACTATTCCTCCTGCTACCATAAATTGATATTTTTCCCAGTTAAGAACGAAATTAGTTTCTTCACAGTGTTTTAGAACTTTAGAAAGATGTTCTAAACACGATTCAAATGAAACTCTAAACTCTGAAAATTCATCCATAAAAACTTCAATTCTATTTTCAATTAAATCATAGAAAATTTCCATCATACATCTCTAAAATGTAGCAGAGGCATTACATAAACCGAAGGGCATTCCTCTAAAAGCAAATGTACCATAAGGACTGATCAACATTGTTTTCTCTTGATCCTCAGGAGCAATTTGTATTTGGTGGTATACAGTATATCCATCCAGAAAACAAAAATATTTATGCCCAGCTAGTCTATCCAACATCTGATCTAGAAAGGGGAGTGGAAAATAGTCTTTCCTTGTAGCAAGGTTTAATTTTTTATAATTAATACATATTCTCCATCCTGTAACTTGTCTTGTTGGTAAAATTTCATTCTTCTCACTAACATTCACAGTAACTTCTCCTTTCTTGGGAACACAATGAATATGAATAACCCATGCACTATCTGAAATAGGGTAGATAATTCCAACATCCAACCACTTTAAAGTTTTTTTAACAACTTCTTTCATAATAGGGTTTAATCTCTTTGAGGATCAGCCTGAGATTTGTAGTTATCCTCCATAAGGATTCTATGCATACAAATTGAAGGACTGATTCATTTAATATCAGTTATTGTCCATCCAAAAGCTTTCTTATATTTCTTTAAAATTTTCAAGCAAACTCTCTTCTTCTTTCTCAGTCAATTGAGACGAAATTATAACTGATAAAGTTGAGGAATCACCTAAAAAGGCTTACTTCAAATGGTTAGGAAGCAACTTTAAATTAAGTTCAGGAGGCTTTTCAATTGATGGACCAAAATATCATCTTTTTCAGTAATGTCCAACAATTCAAAATTTTCATGAACATAATTTAAATCTTCCTCATGAAAATCTTCAGAATGTTGTAATTCCTCTTCTTGCTCATGTTCCAATTCTTCACTTTCAAACTTTTCTTTATAAGCTGATTTGAAATGACATTCACTTAAATATCTGATAACATCCATCTTATAACATTCATCATCTTTACCTATTGCATGATATTTCATTGATTTTGAAATATTGAATGTAACAGTTTGGTCATTGAATCTCATTGTTAATTCCCCTTTTTTAACATCTATCATTGGTCTGCCTGTGGCTAGGAAAGGTCTCCCTAAAAATATGGGTATCTCTTTATCTTCCTCTATATCTAACACAATGAAATCAACGGTAAAGATAAATTGATTCACTTTAACCAAAATATCCTCTATAACTCCTTTAGGATATGTGATCGAACAATCCGCTAATTGCAGAGTTATAGTGCACCCTTTACTGGTAGAGTCTCCTCTAAACGAGAAATTGTCAGACAAGCAGATAATGAATTTAGAAGACCCAGTGCTCAATGCTAGGAGATGTACTTTGATGGAGCTTCGTCAACACAAAAGGACAAAGATCTACAACTGATAGTGTCTAGAAAAGCAGAGTGTGTATTTATCTTCATTACACTAAAATGAGGAATGTTGAGATACTCCTACTATCTAACAGAGTTGTGTATGAATAATGAAGAAGAATATGAAGCCCTTATAACCGGACTGGAGTTAGCCATTTTGATTGAGATAACAAACATCAGTATTTACTGTGACTCACAACTGATAATTCAGCAGATCGCCGAGCAATACAAAATTCTGAAACCTAAACTCGAGCAATATTTTTTGTACACAATGAAGTTGTTAGAGCAGACTCCTAATGTAACACTATATAAGATTCCCATAAGAGAGTATGCCTTTACAGACACTTTGGCCTGACTCGTAAAAGAATTTGCATGCTCGCAGGAATATTTTATTGAAGTAACAGTCTGGGAACGTCAGGTCCTATCCTACATCGACTTAGATAAGTTGCACATATTAGGAAATGACAAACCAGTGATAGTTGTTGTTGAAACTTTAGAATATTGGCATCAGCTGTTAATAGAGTATTTTCAAACAAGAAAGCTACCAGATGACAAGTCAGTTAAGCATAAGATCAAGAAAATAGCTCAGTCCAAGAGGTCGTTTAATCATATGTGGCTGAGATGCTTGAATGGGTCCGAGGTGCAGAATATTGTCAAGGAGGTGCATGTAGGACTTTGTGGTGCTCATCAGTCGGGTCTAAAGATGACAATGAAGATCCAAAGGCTAGGATACTACTACCCGCAATGATGACTGATTGCATGAAGGCGCCATAAGTTTTCACCAGTGTCAAGTGCAAGGAGTGATTCTACACTAACCTCCAAATATGCTGCATCTGACTATCTTATTGTGGCCATTTGAGTGTTAGGGTATAGATATCGTGGGCCTGATAGAACCCCCCTCTTCTAATGGACATTGATTCATCCTCGCAGTTACCGATTACTTTTTAAAATGGGCAGAGGCAGTACCACTCAGAGAAGTAAAGGTACACCACATTCTGCAGTTTTTTAAGGATCCAATTGTCTACCTTTTTAGGGTACTACGAAGAATCATTTCGGATAATGGGTCCACATTCAATAGTACAATAATTAATAATTTGTTAGAAGACATAGGATATGTTGGCGCTACTCGACAATTTATTACCTAAAAGCAAACGGCTTGGCCGAGATTTTTAATAAAGCTCTCATCCAAATCTTAAAAAAACTTTGAATGAAAACAAAGGAATTGGCACGAGCAGTTATTAGAAGCCTTATGGTCCTATAGAAAGACGTTCAGAACTCCTACGCAATCTACACCTTCGCTCTTGTGTACGAGTCTGAGGTTGTACTTCCATTAAAAGTTCAAATTTCATCTCTCAGATTTGTCATTGACAACAAGATCACTACCAAAGAGAAATCCAAATTACGACTGGAGGAGTTGGAAAGCTTAGAAGGAAAACAACTGTCTGCACAAAAAATTTGGAGCTGTATTAGGCCAGAATGATTCAGGCTCACGATAAACTAGTCTACCCAGGAACTTTCATGGTTGGTGATTTAGTGCTAGTTCTTAGAAGACATATTCTTGCACACCACAAGATATAAGGAAAATTTGAACTAACTTGAGAAGGACCGTTCATGGTTGAGAAAGTCTACTCTAGATTGCCATGGAGAATGGCCAATGCTTCCTATTAATGGAAGATACTTGAAGAAGTATTACACGACCTGGTGTTCCAAATAACAAGCTTTAGAAATAGAGTTTTGTTCCTAGAAACACTGATTTAGTAATTATGTGAAATGGGTCTAAGCCCAAAATTAATAACAATTTTACTAAATGAAAATATAATTTCTAGATAATAAAATTCAGGCATATAATAAAGATATGTTTCCCTTCCTTTTTGTAAACAATGAATCTAAATTGAAAAAAAAATCATTAATAATTGAAATTCTATTTTCTTGTTCTACGAGGTTTGGCCCCGAATTTCTTTCTTGCTCTTACAGGAAGATGTCAAATGGGAGGTTGGTCCTTACCTTTAAAGATGGCATCATTCTTGCACTAGATAAAGAGAAACTTGAAGAAGGAGTTGTGATCAAGTTTGACTTAAACTTCGCACAAGCAGGGCTGGAATACGAAGGAGAAGCTATGATTACTATATACCAAGAAGAGCTTCACGACACAAGACAGTGGTGAAATTTAGAAATAAGGGCAAGCGGATTTCCAAAAAGAAAAGGAAATTTGAGAAGACTAATGAGACAGAGGCAAGTGACAGCCGCAATACCGAAAGCTGTAAGATGAAGTCCATGGTGATGACTGCAGGAGGTAAGCTCGTCAGCGCCATGTCTGCAAATTTTCAGATGGAAAGAATAGAAACCCTTAACCTAACTCAAAGCCATAATCATAACCACCGAATCCACAAGATGTTGACTAAATTGGCAAAGTAGATTGAGGGAGGGGTCGTTATGGATAGTACAACTACTTTGGTGAGGACAGGTGTGATAGCCACCGCGATGCGAATTGTTTCCAAGGTGAGGGAGTAGCCCGCCGATGTTGAGTCGTACATACCGCAGTTTGTCACTAGACCCTGACAGTTGCAGATTATCCTAGAACATGAATTGGAAAGAATTGAGAAAGTGCAGAAGCAAGATTTTTAGTATTTCCCGAGGATACGAGGTAAATACGTCAACATCTTGGAAGGCTTGGAGTTACATACAAATGTGTTCTCCAACTAGAAGTAAGAGAAGACAGTGGACTTTATATTCCACCTCAGGGATCTGGGTAGGTGAAAATACCATCACAACTTTAAGAGTAAAAAGATTTCTCTAAATTATTCTCATCCCACAAGATTAATTCTCGTTTGCAAGGAGAAAGAAAGGGAACTACTCAGAATTCATGGATATTAAACAAAAACAAAACATTTGCATTGAAATCCAAGTCTTACAATAAAAACTTAAACATAAATACAAAGTACCTTATGCCTTCTCCCTAAGTAGACTTTTGAAGTTTCCTTTAAGCAATCTCCAAAATTTTACACACTACAACACACTCACATTCACACTTGTACTCACAATAAGAAAATCCTAACTTCTATTGTCGCCCAATTTAAGTTTTAAGGCTCCAAAAGGTCTAACCAAGGGTTGCTTCAAACACCCCTCCAAAATTTGGCCAAATTCAAAGGATCTTCTATAATGTTAGTTTTCGGCGTTATAGCGCTGGTATGTGGCGCTATAGCGCCCATCTGGCTAGAGACTAGCACTATTAGCGCCAGAGATAGCGCTATAGTGCCACCATAATTTGCCCAATTTTGCTTCATTTTCCTCACATTTTCTCTAAATGTCCATTCCAAGTACTTGAAACAAAAAACATGCAAAATACCTTCCTTCAAAGTGCAATATAATAAAAAATTTACATAAAAGGCTTATAAAATATGTAATAAAAATAGGTTAGCTTTAGGTGGAACACCCAGCACCACTGGTCTAAGTATTCACCACATCTATTCGAGGAGGGAACTTCCCACAGTGTTGAATCTAACTGGTGTCATGGTCAACAACCGACTGGGAGAGGAGAAAGTCCCTTTCTTCGACACCCAACTAGAAGACAAATCAATGCTAATGCATGGCCCTCGTAAGGCCCATTACTTTTGTCGGTGGAAGGTTGCCTCCACCTACAACTCCGCATAAAAATAGAGAAGGTGCTTACATGTTGTACTCACCCTCTAACTTCTTATGAGTATGGATGCAATTTACAAACTCACTTCCCCCTCTTTATGGAAGGAAAATTCAACAAGTTCAATAGGATTCTCTCAACAAAAGCCCTTAACTAACTCATCATAAAGAGATCCTTAAAGCTGGCCCACCATAGATCATGGGATGGAAAATTAGGTTGTTGGTTGAAGACAGCAATCTTTAAGGGTTTCCTGAACACTCAAAAAAAGCAACCCGATCAAATGACGTTTGATGGTCCTTTATGATGCTCAGGGAACTGGAATCCATCGAGCAAGAAGATTTAGTTTTAAAAGAATGGTTTCTTGCTTACTAGTAACAAGATCTATGACAAGTGTTAGGAGTAAATCAACCGGGATAAAAATCCAGTTGATTAAACATAGTAGTGTTAATCTCTAGTAAGGCTCGTAAGAAATAGTTGATCAAACTATTAAACAATCGATCAAAATTAATATTCTTTTAAAATTTGTTGGTAATATGTTGTTTAAAAGAAATAAATACTCAGGGAACTCTAGTATTCTACAAAGGACGAACAAAAAGCGGTACGACGCCTGGTCGCACTAAAGAAGACTAAAAAGCGTTACGATGCTTGGTCTCCCTTAATAGAACTAAAAAGCATTACGCTTGGTCGCACCAAAAAAGATCGAAAAGCATTATGACACTTGGTTTCCCTAAAGAGAACCAAAAGCATTACGAGCTTGGTCTCACTAAAGATGACCAAAAAGCATTATGATGCTTGGTCACGCTGAAGACAATTAAAAAGTGTTATTACACTTAATCTCAAATAAAACAAATGAAAGATGATATAACAAAAGTTTAACAAGATACAAACTGCATATAATGATCGAGAAGATGAATAAAAATACTTAGAATTTTTCTATGTTTCTTTTTATAAATTTTGAAACTGTGTTTGACGACAATTATTCATTTAAAAAAGATGAATATTAAGTGAATTATAAAAACGAAGCAATTACATCATAGTCAAGCACATACTCATAAGAATATATCAACCAAAAATATTATATTTAATTCATATAGATGTCTGTTACAAAATTTAAGTATTTACACTTTAAAACAAAAAGGGGAGAGACTAAGTATATGGGTCTTTAGGACGAGTGTCGGACAATCCATCATCCGCTACATTGTCTTCCTCAGATTCCCTATGACGTTTGGAAGTGGAAGGAATGCCATAAAGCTTTTTGAATTCTTCAAGGTTGGAATACTTGGGTTCAACCATCCCCAGTCGAAAAAATTCATAAGTCACAATTTTGCAAAATGTTTCCACTCGAGCAATGAGGAGTTCTTTAGTAGTTGTCGTGTAGACATTTGTTATGTCAGTATGGCACTCTCCTCTTGGACCACCAAAAACCATTCAGATGTAATCTCCAATTCCACCCATTCATCCCTTAGATTAGACTCCACCTCGGCTGCCCTCATTATCGGTAACTATGGCGGCTCCCAGTATTTTCTAACCTCTCATCAGATTTGGCAAGCCTTTCTCTCTTTGATAAGTAAATAGAAGTCAAATGATGATTGGAGGCATAGCCCAAGAGTTGGTAACAGGGGAGCAGTTAACATTATTCGAGTGGGTAAAATTCATCAAGTTGCTTATCTAAACTAGCAGACCAAAGAATGTCTGCGATTGTAGAAACATAACCTAAGGATGCTGATTTCAAGGGAAACCAATCTCTTTCAATATCAATCAGGCTAAGAATCGAATCAGAGCTCATTTAAATCTTTGGCTGGTCCTTTTGCAATGGAATCCAACAATCTCTCCCCCTTCTTAATTTTTTGGAGGAATGGGGAAATAAGGATCGGAGGAGATGGCTTTGCCCTTTCACTTGTGTTCGACCGAATCACCGAAAAGAGGGCTTTTTCCCACTCATTCCATCGATTCTCCACCACTAGATTTGTCTCCAACCTCCACTTCTAGAGACCGATGCTTTGCCTCAACTCTTTCTAATTGAAGAATAAAATCAATAAAAAAGTCTAAAAGGTTACTTGAGTTGAAATATGCCTTCACAAATCTTTAGTGTCAGTTGGATAAAGGAAGGGAGTCGCAACATCTCCCAAACCACCTATTATCATCAGGGGAGTTTTTCATTCATTCAGTATTAATTCACATGTGACCTTATTCTGAATAACAACGGAAGTTTTTGAAACCAAGTGAATAAAATTTGAACCTGATATGTGCCCACAAGACGAGCCAGCCTCTTTAGTTCTCTCTTCTTCTTTTCCTTCTTCTTTTTCTTCTTCTTCTTCTTCTTCTTTTTCTTTTTTGATGAAAGAACAATTTAACATGTCCTTTTTCCTTGATCTTTTTTAGAGAGTTGCTCAACCTTGTCTAATTGCCTTTTCTCTTCAAGTTCATTAGATGTGGCCCACGTTTCTTCTCATTGGACCATATTCCCTCAAATTAAGCAGCCAAATGATGGTTAGAGGAATGGTATATTGAACTCTGACAATTGGCTTCACCTAGGGAGAAATTAGTTCGGTTTTTTTAAATGGGCTACCTGTGGCTCTAGTTGAAATGCCCCAATTATCACATGCAACCCTAAAAATTGAGTTTTTAGTCTTTTATGTTGTCTTCCAGGTCTATTAAATCAAACTTCCAGGTCGTCCCAAAGACCACATATTCATCTGGCTCAACCTGGAGGGAGGACATGCACAAAAATAATTTGTAGCAATCGAGTTTAGCTTAACATAAAAGTTGAAAATTGAATGAAACTCGGTACATAGTGGCAGTTGAAGCTCATAGCAGAACTGTTCCCAATAGAAAATCAGATCATCAGCCAGATAGTCAATGGCTCGGACCTCTGCACTTACTTGCTCTATGATGGCTCTTTTGTTGTAAACACAAGTCTCATCAAGTTACTAAACCTCAAACTCAGTAAGTATTGATCTTTTGGAAGATATAACTGAACCTAACATTTGGAGAGAGCATTTGGGGGCCATCAAGCTTATGAAAAAATGACTGAGAGATGGACAAAGCGAAAAATACAAAATGTTTGCTTAACATCCATTCAAACCTATTTATAGGACCCCTTGGAAGCCGAAGCGCTGCATTGGGTTCAGTCAAAAACGTCGTGTCAACATAAATTGAAGAAAATTCATAATTGCTAAATTATATAAGATTTTATTTATAAAAAAATACTATACAACTGGGTCGCCTACTGCCTCGAGCAATACTAAGCCTCAGTTTATTAAACTCGCATATCGTACGCCCCCATAAATTTTAATCTCTCTATTTTTTCTTCTTCGGTTAATACATTAGAAATTAAACTTTTTTCTCGAAAGTCAGCCAGTTCACCCCTTATGATCACCATCTCAGCCAAGAGATATTCCAAGTTTGTCGCCTAGGTCCAAAGTGTTTCCATGTCCACGATATAGAGTTGGAGAACCTCTACTTTAGCAACTTGGGCCTAAAGAACCTCCATATCTTCATACACAATTGTTAGCTCCTCTTGAAGATCTGGGACGGTAGCTTCTCGTTGGAGGATAGCAACTCGACCAAGGGAGTCCACAATCACATCCATACAACAAACCAACGACCCTTGAGACTCCCTACGACCGTCTGTCTCCTCCTCCGTGTTTGTTGGAAGAGGCATCAAGATCAAAATAGGTACTGGAGTGGAAACTCCTTTATACGCAACTCAAACAAAAGGACTGACCTGCTCTGCAAGCTCAGCTTTGTGTGCCACCGCAAGGGTTTGGGAGTCAATGATGACCCCAGTTTCATCTGTAGTAATTGAGCTAGTGTTACAAAAGGTGAACAAAAATACCGAATGAAAAAGAGCTACAAAGTTGCCTGGCATTCGACCTATTTTCAATGAATGGAAGCTCTCTGTGCCGAGCAAAGGTGTACCATCATCTGCCCTAAACGGAGCATCAAATAAAGTGTTCTTTAGGGCTGGAGAGTGAATTAGAGTAAAGTCCAGTAGCAGGACTTACGCAATAGTATCTGAAGCCTCCCCATCTTGAAATTGTACTTGGATCGAACGCAAACGAAGTGGCTCAAGGTCCAATACCTTTCTCTCCTTTCGACTCTTCCCTATAAGTGGTGTAGACGATTCACCAACTTCTTCCACACGAGATAGCTCTGTGGCTGGTTGCTTGAGTGGTTTTATTGATTCAACCGACATTTTTTCACCAACTGTTTTTTTCTCATCTCTTTCCCTTTTCTAAATTAGATGCAACTTTTTGCCTACCTTTTTCTTAAGAAGTGGGTGGTTACTATCTGCAGGGCAAGTTCTAGAAATTGAAAGTCCAAAAGCCTTCAGTAAGGCTTCCTCACTTACTGGTCTTTTGACACCCGACATATTCGTTCACCTGGATGATCGGCTCACAAGAAGAAGATGCAAGGTTGTGAAAAGGGAAAAACACACTCATAGCCCTTTTTATAGGAAAAGGGGACACGAAAATCGAGTATAAATTATTATAATTTTTTATACTCATTGTATAACAATTATGCAATTTAATTCTCTAATTCTTTTGGTAGCTTTCACTTTCAAAGAAGTAAGAGAATCAGAGAACTAATTATGTACATCAGGAATATGCCAACATGAATCTCGAGAAGAAATGATTGAAGACATAAACAACATGGATTATTCATGCAAACGATCGATCACTCTCATAAGTCAACCGAATGAAAAAAATGAACGACCGGAAGAGTACCACATGGCCGCATCGGCACTAAGTACCCTGTAACTACCAAATTAAAAATCATTTGTTGCCAAAGATGAGGTACTTTAGTATAGGCACATAGACCGAAGGTAGGCTGCTTGTTAGATTACGATGATTTATCATTTGCCCAATGAAATAATTCTACCATATGAATGATATGTCTTCATATCCAGTCTCCACAGAATGGGAGACCAAAGATCACTAAAGACGAACGAATCTCGACCGAGCGAATAAACTCCAAGCAACCAGATTGGACAATTACAAATGTGAAGCAGTGTTTAAGATAGTTACAGAACAAAGTGACACTAGCATTGATTTTGAGGTCAGGATAAGTAGCATTCAATTACAAATGTGTAAATGTAACAACTCATTAATTATAGTAATGTTTCCTTCTTTAAAAGGAGACAACCATGCAACTTACAAATCCTACCTATGAACTATAAATAAGGGGATCATTTTCTAGGAATAGATGAAGGACATAATTCTCGCTAAAAATACAAAGTGCTCAAATCTTTTTCTTTCTTCTTTCATCTGACTAACGTTTTATTCTTTAGGCATGATCCACAAGACATTTTAGGATGGACCATCAATACGATGTTTTTTTATTTCGAGTGACAGAAGTTCATATGGACTTTCTTCTCCGAATTTTGAATGCCAGTTTTGTGCTTTTTTTTTTTTGTTTTAGCCGGCTATTTTTGTAGGACCTTGTAATCTTAAGTCTTTTGTTTCACTAATCACAATTGTATATTTCTTATTTTAATTAAACTTCTGTTTGATTCATTTATAATCGAAAATATTTTATTAAATAAAGTTGGGCGTGGGGTTTTTTTTTTAATTTATTTAAAGAATAACGATGAAACGTGAGTAAGAACAGAATGGGATTTAAAAGCTGGGACGATAGAAGTTACCAAAAGTGACATTTTAAAGGATTTAAGTTAAGCTCAGTATATATCTTACTTATAGCAGCTACCAAATAGCCCCTTGAATTTAAAATCTATGATTGACAAATTTATGGTGATGCATCCATTTTTTTAAATTCTCACTCAAGAATTCAAATTCATAATAAAATTTTAACCATTATTTTATTTTACCAAATTCCTTATGATTTGATTATGATACCAATTAATACATGAATTTAATTGTTAAAATAAAATTGATATGAATAAGTTTTGTATCCCACGATCACTATTTGGTTTGGTCTCATAAAATTGAAGTAGGTTTGAGGTGCGTTTGGAGCAGTTTATCCGCTGCAGTAACATTTTAAAAACGCCGTCTCATCTTTCGGAATATGTGTTTGTATAATTTATTTGAAAACACAATAAATTTTTTACACTAAATGCTGAACACAAATCGAATCCCACACAGACTACATTTTGAAATAAACAATTTATGTGTTCACACATGCTGCCCAAAAGCACTCTGCACTATTCATTCATCTTATGGACAAACGGCTCGCGTCTCTAGAAGCTACATAAGCAGGAGTCGGAGAGCATTAGGCGGTTGTCGAGATAGAGAAACAGAGGGATGAGAGGAGCGAATGGACTTTGCCTCGAAGATTACTTGCGTTTCTTCAACAGGGAAGAGTTTCATCCAACTATGGCTCACCTCCGGATGGTTTCTGCCTTCTCTATTCGTTCCCCCTTCTTCCAATTTATGTCTGCTTGCACTTACGAACTCTAACTTCAAAAGTCCGAAACTATGGATTCTTCCGTTTGTTGATGGAACCCCTTGTTATTTTTATTTCCTCTGCTTTAACACTGGCAGCTTAAATTTCCTATGATATTCTATCTAGAACTGACAAGTTTGATGGATCCTGAATCTAAAAATTGGAATCGTTTTATCTTCCAGATCGCACGCATTAATGGGTTAAAGGTTCACAATATCAAGAAGGTCAGTCTCCTTGAAACGATTTTAAGCTCGATTCTCCTAATTGAAACATTGATTTCTCTGAATTACTGATTTCAGTCAAGCTTACTGGATGCTTTGCGCACGGTGGACCTGACACCTCCGGGCAGATCGACGATCGAAGAATGCCCACTGAGATCTTCCGCCAATGCGGAACTGTCTCTGGAAGAGGTCATGAAAGACATCGCCTCCCTCGGGTGGCGGGAATGTCCAATCGTATCCATCCTGACCATCTGCAATGACTCTGTGACGGAAGCGGCGAAGGAGAATGCTCCGATCTCTTCTTCTTGCAGCTCCGACCGAGCTAAGATGATAAGCAACAAGGGCGGAGCATCGAAGCGTTCTGGAACCAAGCGAAAGGGGGAAAAACCGTCGCAGAATTGGTTTATGGCTTAGCTGCCATTGATAGGACCTGCGAAGTCGACAAGCAGCTGTCCCAGTGATGAACGTATGTAGCATCGGATGACCGGCTTTTTTTTGTGTGCGTTTGTTTGTGTGGTATTCAGTTCGTTTGCGTTCGTCCATTGCAGTAATGGTGTGAAGGGATAGCTATTAATGGGTGAAACATCGTATTATGTTCCTACAATCCGTTGGTTTCCTCCTTAGGCAGCCATAATTACTGGTAATCTGATTCAGACATATGGGTTAGTCCGACAAGTTTGTTTTTTATGTTTTCCCTTTATGAAATGCGTCTTCAGACAGATGGGATCTATGTGATAAATGTAAGAGGTGTTTACATACATAGCAATCAAAATATAAGAATTTACATATAAATAACACCTAAATTATTATATTTACAGAATAAGCAGCTGAAACTTGTAAATACGCACGAAATACACACCGCGTCACCCTTCGTTACTTCAACTGCTGTTGGCTTCTTCCTTTCAATGGACTCGACTGCTGAATCGTTCTCTCTCGGATGAGCATTGACGTAGAGTAATGGGCCAAGAACTTCATTAATAAAGTATTCGAAGTCGGACGCTCTTATCTCCCAGAGAAGGGAGAAATACTTGCATACGGAGTACCCATGCACCTTTGCATGCGTGCCCCAATAACCCCACAATATCTTCATAATAATCTTCAATAACACTGAAATGAAACCAATGATGGTTATTAGGGGGTTATTGAGATTTTTTGAGTTATAGCTCAATAACCTGACAATAACTCCCAATAACCTCAAAATGGAGGTTATTGAGAAGTTACAACGTATGCAGCATTGCCTGTGTTGTCCGGATGCAAGTATTTCTCCAGAGGAAGCCTTTCGCTAGTTTTGTTAGAGGAGGCCTTTTGCTAGTAGGAGCCACCCCGCCGTTTCAGTCGGATTGTAGAGGTTGGTCTATATTGACTGCGAGTAGGTCTTAATATTTTATCAATTCACACTCAGAACCTTATTAAGCTCTGGTTTGCAAGATGATGTTAGGATGTTTGGATAAGGCACTTCAATTCTTCCATGTTCGTGAGATGTAAAGGTGGTTTTGATGGCGATCAAGAGTTATTTTTTAATCAAAATGTAAGAACCGTTTATCAACCAATTGTTGTAACTTGTTGGTTTTCACAATGACGGAAAAGGGTGGAGAACAATAGGTGTTACAGCTTGCTTTGGCATCCTCCAGTGCTTTCCCAATCGACCAAATGGAGGAGACATAGTACTTATTCCATGTGTATTCATGAGTAAATTTGTAAATTTGTATACTGTGTCTATAAGAGTTTAAGTGTGATATATGTAAATTTTGATGTTTTGAGTGTTGTTTATGTAAAAACTCCTAAAATTAAATAATAAAATAAATAAATTCTTTCTAGCTAGAAAGTAGCTAGATGATAGACCCACATATGTTAAATACCAGAAATACCCTCGTACGAACTCCTTAAAAGAAACGACAAAAAACTTAACATAATCATATTGTACACTCTCCTCTATAAATAGGAGAATCATTTTATTAGTAAGGTACGATTGATCACGACGGATTACCATTCATTACAGTCATGTGTCTCTCTATCTCTCCTTACACTCCATTCCTTGGGTGTGATTCACAAACAAATCAAGTTTCAATATCCAAATACATACGGTGAGCGTGGATCATGCCACTAACAAAAAAGATAAGAAGCCGAAAGACAAGAAACCCACAACGTGGATATTGGCAAGATGGAGTGCTCCAATAAATTTTTAACTCAACAAATATAGGAGTTGAATGATCAAATGTTAGATGTCATCCGAGATGCGTTGACTCGAGGAAGAGATCAACACCCCTCGAGAGGAAGGGTCTGCACCCAATGACAGAAGAGCCCATCAAACCTTGCAAAGAGAGGACGACTCCCAATATTTTGCTAGTGTTTGGTTGACACCAGTCGGCCAACAATAGTTCGGTTGTATTGAGGTGCATAGCAACCCAAGATTGTGTTATCTCAACAAATCTCTAAGGTTGAGCCCTCAAAGAGATTCATGATTTCAGTGTTGGAGTCCAACAAGTGGTGAATCGATATGAACGATCACATTGCCTCATTTGAGTCGATCGCGTGTTTGTTGAGAATCACTGACACGCTGAAATGTTGTCTCTCCTTTATCAAATAGAGCGAGTCTGCCCTCTGGTGGTCCAATGGATTACTGCAAGTAGTAATCACACCGTTTGTTAATTTCAAGTGGATATTTGTGGAATAGTTTCTCAGTGCCCAGAAGCCTCAAAAGAACTCGTAGGCGATAATACATATTTTTCAATGATAGAGTGAGATCGTTCGCTCATTACATACTTTTAGAAAGAGATGTTGGAGTGTGAGACCTAGAACCCATGATCACCCATGTTAGCTCAAAGGCTGATGGAAGGACCCTTTTGATACGCATTAGGTCTGCAACGACTAAAGATGCTAACCGAGTTGTTGAAACTGGCCAACAAGCATATATTGGAAGAGAATTACAGCTCCAACCCTATTTCCTCCATGGTAAAATACTTCACCCATCACATATAGAAAATGTTGCTGAAGGCAAAGGGAAAAGACCAAGATATGATTCACGTCCTTTTGTCTGTCCTTCATATGAAGATGCTTAGCTACTGAAACCATAGGGCAACCAACCTAACACATCACCGGGGCGTCAAGCATGATATCCAGCCTAGTGGTCAGCTCGGTATGACAAATGCCCATTGCCAAACTACGAATTGCCCAAAATAAATTCATTGAGAGTTTCAGTTGCCGAGAATCAGGATCATGGACATACATAGAGGATTGCTGACTTTTCTTAGGCTTGATTTAAGAGCTAATCAAGGACAGAAAACTAAAGGAGTTTGTGACACCATCAGAAAGGAACCAATGAAAGGGGCAGGAGTCCGAGACTTTTGTCGGGAGAACTATGACTAGTTGCCCTTATGCTCAAATCCAACTCACATCCTCCCATAGCCTTCACTAATGAATATTTTCTCCCCATCCCCAAGGGTAACCCCTACAACGATGCCATTGTTGTCATTGCATTGATGAAAACTACTAGATTAGTAGCACTCTCATCGACACTGACAACTCCATGAACATCATATTCAAGTCTATGTTCGATAAAATGGTCCTGAACAACGAATGGAAAATATTTGCAGCCGACTTATTCATGTGTTATTTTGATAGTATATCGGTGCTATTCCGGTTTTATTGGATTTTTCTGGTGGTTTTGTTCGCTTCGACCTTCTGGGTGGCCCAGAATGAGTCAGCGTCACATGGTTAAGTTAAAAAAATGAGATTTTCTAGTTCAATTAATTCCATAAATTGATTTAAACTTCGAAAAATTTTATTTTGTTGAAGAAAAATCCAAAACATTAAATAAAATATTATAGTGCTCAGTGAATAAAGGTAAAATTATTAATGCAAAAATTAAAATATTTATTTAATTTTTTCTTTAAATTGATTTTTTATCCAAAAATTTATTTTAAATATAGAAAGTTAAATATATATCACCATAACTTGAAATTTCTAAAGTTTGTTTACCATGACATTAGGAGTGTTCCTTGAATATTCTAATGTTAGAGAACACCACTAACTTAGAAACCCTATTTTTTATAATGAAAATGTCACTATTTTGGTAAATTGATTATTAAAAATAAATTATAAATTACAAAATTACAAAATCAAGTTTAGTGAGTTCTCTGTGGTCAGGAGAACCAGAGAAAAATATAAGTTTGATTTAAAATACAATTATATTTTTTATTTAATTTTTTTTTCAAAAATACTTTAAAACTTTATAAAAATTAAATTATACTTTAAGAAATCACAAAATTTACCCTAGTTAGTCCTCTGACCTTGGGCAACATCAGATAAATGTCTTAAGGACGGAGAACCTATTTAGAGTAGTTAAATTAGCTACTAAGTTAAATTCACTATTTTGAGTATAAATAATTATTAAAAAATAAAATAAAATAAATCAGAAAAACGTAATTTCTTTTCTAGTAACTTAATTAATCCATGAATAGGAGCTCAGTGAAATTTCATGACCATTAGACTTATAATTTAAGAGTAATAGTGTTTCAACCTTAGAGGTAGGTTTGTAATTTTTGGGAGTTTGCACTTAACTCTAAATTTGAGGATTAAATAAGAGGGGAGGGACTTAAATGATGAAAATTAACTTGCTGTGGTGATTGAAATACAAATGGAAATAAGGTAGAAAGTCACAACTTTTATACAAGAAGGGTAAAATTGCAATTATTTAAATTGTTGAGATTCAGAAAGTAAGATTTGTAAGATTCAAGGGTAAGGGGGATGAATTTAGAAATCCATTAACCATTTATTTGAACCCTGAATCAATATGTTAACCAAATTCAATCTTTTAATAAAGATAAAACACACTTCATGAACTTTTGCAAAAATTACAAATTTACCTTTGAACCCCTTAAGAGCTTGTTAGTTAATTAGGTTTAGTCAAAATGCATTTGTGGTTTATCTCAAAACACATAATTAATAATTAAACATTATTGAATATTGCAAGCTCAAGTCTGAGTGTAAATTCCCCATGTGCTATAAGCATGCCCTAAGCGGGGGCTTACTCCCTTAATTCTCAATTGAATGTTGAAGTTAATTGATGCGGCGACTTTATAGACTTAAAAATGCAGGACTTTATGAATTTAGATTTATATATTTATAATGGTTTAATAAAGTTACACTTTCAACACAAGTATACGTATCGTATCAAGTAATATAGGGCTCTAATGGAGTCCTGGTTATCGATCCCACAGGGAGGTGAACGTTCTTTAAATCAGATAATATAACACTAAAATCCAATACCAAATGTAACAATTGTTTAAGTGTACTACAACTAGTTAATGCAAAGTTCAATAATAAAATTACTACAATTACTTTTACGTACTAAACTCTTAACTAACACACGCACTAACTTATGTGATTTATAAGATACTTCTATATGAAAAAGTGTTTTTCTTCCTGCATAAAGATCATGATGTGTGGATGATGAAGAATGTTAATTATCTGTATTGTGCCAAATAGGAACATATTTGCTTCTTTACCCATAAAAGAGTACCCCCTCTTCTAAGCATGTGAAGAACATTGTCATATCTTAAGTTTATTCACTAAGTCTAAAGCTAGGCTGGGAGGATACCAGCTCTCACTAAGGAGCTCCCACTCACCCTTCACCCGAATGCTAACCATAGGCTTTAGTTACCAATCTTAAGACCAAATTGGGGATCTCATTCTGTCACCATGAAACCTCCAATTTGAAGTCCATCAAAACTCATTTCCCTATTTAGTTACTCACAATTCATGGAGAAGATATAAAAACACATGGATTTTATATATAAAAGAAGAGTCATACAAACCACAAAAGTAAATACAACTTATCTCTTTCTCTTCCCCAAGTAAATTCTTCACCAAGTCCCCTTGATTCCTTTTCTCTTCCTTGCAACACTTGATTTCTCCCTTTGGAACAAAGATGAAGAAGCAATCTCTCCCTTTACTCCCTCTTCTCCCCTCCTTAGAGAAAAATCTCTCTTAAAATCACAAACCCTAACTCTCTCTTACATTTCCTCACACTCTCTACAGCAATTCTCTTCTCTTCCTCCTCTCTATTTTCATCTTGGACACATAATTTAATGTTAGGAACAAATTCCCTAAGAGTTTCTTTAAGCACCTCTTCAAAAATCCGCCAAAACTTTTGAATTCAAAGTGAATCGACATAAGGCGCCGGCGGCGCCCGATAGTGGCGCCTGCGGTGCCTGATAGTGGCACCGGCGGCACCCTATCGTGCCAATAAGTTTGAACACTCTGGAATTGGGCACCGGCGGCACCCATTCTGGCTCCGGCGGTGCCCATTCTGGCGCCGGCAGCTCCAAAACTGTTTTCCTCCAAATTGCTCCATTTTGCTTCAAATTCATTCCTTTTTGCATCTTTTCGCTCCAATCACCTATAATCATCATACCTACAACAAATCATGAAAAATACCTTCCTTTAAAGTGCAATATCACCAAAAATAGGTAAAAACATATAGTTAAAAGAGTATATATTTTTTGTGCATCAAAATCCCCCAAACTTAAACTATTACTTGTCCTCAAGTAATCCTTTTACTACATAAAATATAACTCCAGGCAATGTATTTTTCATTTGTAAGAGACTAAAATTTTCATCCAAAAGAATATAGTGGTTAGATTTTCAGAAAAAATTTAGCAACTCAAGTCAACATTACAGGTATAAGAATATTCACTATTTAAGTCTAAGAATTCTAGTCTTCTATTTATTTCAAGATGAACTATAATTTGTTACATTAAGAGTACTTTAAAAGACTATGTGAAAAAGGAGTTCATGTAAACTTTATTAGAATGTAGGCTAATACTTTAAATATAAATTCAGAAATGAAATCAAGCTCTCCCTTTAAAGTGATTCAAGTGAAGCCAATGTTTGATTAGACATCTCCTCAAGCTTCTCCTCATAAATATTTTTCTTTTCTTTTCTTTTTCTTTTTTTTTCTTCTGAGGATTACTATATCTGGATAGCCTTTAATGATTTTGAACTTCACTCTCCTCTTTATAAAGTTTGAACTTAAGTCACCTCTTTACTTTATAGTTAAATACAAGCTTTATTATTCATCATAAAGTTACAATCTCTTCTTAACACATAATACTTTAAATCCCTTAACATTTCAAAAATACAGTTTTCTTTACTTTAAATAGTTCACTATAATCAAATCCTTTCATACCAAATATCTTACTTCTATAAAATTAACTTTTATCACTAAAAGAAATTTTCATCCTTTCCTTCCATAATATTCAACTGAAATGAAAAGTTTTAGTTATCTTATAATGATGTTCAACTGCCAAAAGTTATGTTAATAATTTTTGAAATTATAATAATTAAAAATAAATAAAAGTTTAGCATTTCTCTACCCTCCCCCAAACTTACATTATTCAATAAATTTGAAATGGTTGAGAGTAAAAGAAAACTAACCTTTCTGTGCTGGGATCTTGAAATCTTCATAATCTATCTGGTATTAATCAAAATTTACAGCTAGCAAGCATGAAGCAATTAGTAGCAGTGATATAATAATTTAAATATTTGCATGGGTAAAGAGAAATTAACATTAAACAACTAAATATCCAACAAAACACTATAAAATGAAGCAAACTATCACACTACATAACATTACAACTAACAGTTCAACATGAAAAGTAAATGACACTACATCACACAGTGCAACACAGGATTACACATTACATAAAAAGTAAGTGTCCACTACATCACATCAATACATCACAACAGACTAAAAACAACAGAAATAAAACAAACAAACTATCTACCAGTCTCCATCACCAGGATCAGCAGCAAGGTCATCAGCAGAGTTAGAAGGTCTAGGCCTATACGGTGTATAACTATGACAAGTAGAAAATGTCACATCGGACTCCCCTCTCATAAATCTGACCTGAGCATCATAATAAGCCATATCAAACTCAACTCTTCTCTGTAAATAGTCTTAATTCACATCACTCCGGGCCTTAAATACATCCATCATATGATGCATCCTATCCATATTATCACTCTGCAATCTCAACTGCTGCATGATATCAGATAGTGTCGGGGGCTCGAAGTAGATGGAACATCATAGCTCGTAGTAGGAATATCGGTACTCTTTTCTCCTCTCTTGCACCCACATGAGCTTCATAAGTATGGATAATGGTCTTTGTAATCGGCCTCAAAGGTATTTCCACTTCCTCAGAACTACTATACTCCACTCCAGACTGAACACAAAGTGCATGAATCGGGCGGGATGTCCTAATCCACCAGAGTGGTTTCTCCTTTGGCAATAGAGTGAATGCTCTTAAAAATAATGGCTCCAATATTAATCTTCTTCATATTCTGGATACAATAATTCAACATAGCTCGTTCCCTAGTAACTTCACTGTGATGATAAGAAGGTAATAGTCTTGCAGAAATGAAATAATGCCACACTTTAGAAGCAACATTCAAATTAGAAGCAGGGAAGTTAATCATCTGTCTCTGATTCATCTTCCACTCCCCTCTTCCATTGGTCAGATACGTGATTACATTCATCAAATTCCCCTCACTAGTATCAAAATTTTCAAATTTGCAAACAAAATGTTCCCGAATTTGATAAAATGCATTGATACGTTGTGGGGGTGAACTCAAACAGTTTTCCTCGGACTAGCACATGTTCAGTCTCAGACCAGAGCATGTTAGCATAAAATTCTCGTACTACTCCCAAAACAGCATTAGTAGAAAAGTAACAGAAACACTCCCAATTTCGCTCAGAAATCAATTGTTCCATAGATCCCCCTGGATTCTCAAACGCTCGATCCTGAATACACTTCTTGTTTTGTAATTGAGAGTTGAAGTGAAACTGAGCTTTAATATTAATAAATCTTTCATCATCCCAATCAAATTTTTGCTTCCCCTTACTCAATCTAGGAGCCATGTGGATTTCTAAATATTGCAAAAATTTACCAATAAATCTCAAATCCACAATGTATTAACTCGAATCATTAATCTAAACAAGTAAGAACAATTTCTACCATATGAAATCTCACTTTTTCTCAAAAATCTCTAAAAATATCATCTAATCAATGTGAGAGTTTCACAAGGTGAAAATCCAAAAATTTTAGTTTAAAGTATTGCTCTTACCAAGAGAAGTGCAGATCCGGCTTCAGAAATCCTTGAAATTCTTTCTATTCCAAGATCTAACAAGCCCTAAAGCTTAAAACCGTGAATATGGATATAGGAGACGAAAGAAATGGCAGAAAAATGGGTCCCAGGCAGTTTTCGCGAATTTTTAAGGGTTCCAGGCCTTTTTTGGTATTTGGGCGCCGGCGGCGCTCTATTCAAAATATTAGCCAGGCTCTCTGGATTTAGGCGCCGGCAGCGCCAGTCCAAAATTCTATTGGGTTCAAAAATTTTCATCGCAAATTCAATCGTTTCAACCTCCGCATTCCTATTTAGCACATCAATAAGCATCTATTTCATCTCATAATTCATTAAAAAACATCACATCACAAACAACACATCACATCACTTTTATATATATAATCCACGATACAACGATTACGCACATAAGTTCATCAAACTAAAAGCAACATTCCTTAGATCCTTAGTGTTGAAATTACACTACGATAAGCAAACACTAAGTCCTAAGTACACACAAGAAATCAAAGTAAAGTATAAGCTTACCTACTAAAGCAAAGCAAAACAAACAACATAGTAATCAAAGCAAACACTTAAACATAATAAAGTAGCATACAGAATCCACTAATTATTCCTCATCAGTCTCAGAAGTCTCATCCTCTCTAATGTCTCCCATTGATTGACGATGAACGAACAGATTGTAGAATGGACGATATGGGAATTCCTTAGATGAATCTTCAACCACCACAGCATTCTTCTTAAATAGATTAATCAAACCCAACTCAATTCGACCAGTATGATCAAATTGCTCTTTCATCCTCCAATCAATGTGATCAAATAAATCAAAAATATTATTAATAGCATTCATAATATTTTGTACCTCATTTTCCAACTTCTTTAACTTCTTCAATATCACCCTCGAACTTTCAGAATAGTAAGGCTGAATAGGTTGTGAACTCTCAGTGGGCTGATCAGCAAGCAAATCCATAGGTCCTTCATCACCAACTATTCTGTAGTCATAAAGATCATTGGGATTAATAGGTCTCCAGGGTAGAAGAACTTTCTCCCAACTTTCATATGGCACCTGTGATTGACTACATAACAGAAATATGGTGGATGGGTGTCCAAGCCCATATTTAGATCCATGCACAATCAATCCCAGAATAGATTTGATAATGATTGATCTAATATCCACTTGACTTTCAGTTTGTATACAGAAATTCAGAATAGCACTTTCCTCCGTACCTTACTTATCTTCATAGTAGGAATTAATTTTGCCGAAATAAAGTAATGCCACTGTTTTGATACCGGATTCAAGGATGAAGAAGAGAAGCTGACATATCCATTATCCCTTAATTCCCATTCTTCATTCTCATCCGTCAAATAACGATAGATTTCATTCATATCGTTGCTCATAGCATTGAAATTTGTGTAATGACAAATAGGTACACTTTCTATCATGAAGAGATCATTAATCCTTGCAGGAGTGAATGGTACATACCGTCCTCACACAAAAACACAGCCTTAGTTGATCCCATGCAGATTTGCATAAAATTCCTTCACGATCGGAACAACCACTGCGGCGGTAGTGTAGCATAACACTTCCCAACGTCTTTGCTTCACTATCTCTTCAACTCTTGTCGTCGGACTCTCCAAACCTCGATTCACAAAGCCTCTTTCCTTTATAATCCTTCTTTTCATCATCACTTTATGGAATAGATGCTGCGCCTCGAAACTAATGAACTTTTGTCGGTTGTAGATGTGAGATCTAGGGAGTTCAATGCAGTGAGAATCCATGGGATGCGAATTGAGAAAGGTAGTTTTCGTTCTTCTGGTGGTTATGAGTTTAAAATGGAGTTTTGAGGTGTTTTAAGGAAGTAGATCCCGCTCAAAACCGCACAAATTCACATTTTAAAATTTAAAAATCGTTACCCAGAATTTGGGCACCGGTGGCACTCAAACTAGAAATTCGGCTGGTATAAAAGAATAGGGAGCCGGCGGCGCCAGTGAAAAAAATTTTCACCGAACTTCATTTGGCTCGAAATACTTCGTTTTCTCAATACGATCCAATATATTTTTAAATTTTAACTTATTTAGGGGTAATTAGGATTCTTAAATATCAAACTAAAAGTACAAACAACTATAAGCAAGCAAATACAACACACAAACAAACATATGGGTTGTCTCCCATAAAGCGCTTGGTTTAGCGTCGTCAGCCCGACAAACCACTTAATTAATCAGGATGACTTAGCAATAAAACCTCTTTGGAATCAGGGGAAAACCCTTAAAAGTACGGTTTTAAACGATGCCTATTAACCTTGAAAATATTTTTCAGTTTTATGATCCTCGATATCAACAGCTCCGAAAGACTGAACTTTCACTACAGTAAAAGATCCTATCCATCTGGACTTAAGTTTCCCAGGAAATAATTTCAATCTCGTGTTATATAATAAAACTCTTTGTCCAGGTTCAAATCGTTTTTTCAATATCTTCAGATCATGCCAAAATTTCATTTTCTCTTTATAAATTCTATCATTATGATATGATTCATTTCTGATTTCTTCCAACTCATTCAATCACATAATTCTTTCCTCTCCCGCATTTTTCAAATTAAAATTCAACTCCTTAATCGCCCAATATGCTTTATGCTCTAATTCAACTGGCAAATGACAAGTTTTGCCAAATACTAATCTATAAGGAGACATTCCAATAGAGGTCTTAAAAACTGTCCTATAAGCCCATAATGCGATATCTAATCTAGCAGACCAATCTAATTTATGAATATCCACTGTTTTCTCCAAAATTATTTTAATTTATCTATTAGATACTTCCACTAAACCACTAGTCTAGGGATGATAAGCAGTAGAGATCCTATGAATAATTTTATACTTTTTAATTAATCTCTTAATTTGATTATTTCTGAAATGGGATCCACCATCAGTTATAATTACTCTCGGCATTCCATATCTTGTAAATATATTTTTCTTTAAAAATTTAGAAACACTCCGAGCATCACATCTTGGTAAAGTAACAGCTTCAATCCATTTCAAAACATAATCTATAGCAACCAATATATTTAAATTCCCATAAAATCTAATCCCCATACATCAAAGATTTCAACTTCCAAATTATAATTCAGAGGCATTTTGTTTCTTCTAGAAATATTACCCACTCTTTGACATAGATCACAAAATTTAACATATTTATTAACATCACGAAAAAGAGTTGGCCAATAAAATCCATATTGTAAAATCTTATAAGCCGTTTTATCAACACCAAAATGACCTCCAAATTCAGAATCATGACATCTCTGAATGATTGGATTAATTTCTTCATGTGGTACACATCTTCTAATAATCATATCCTTACACTGTTTATATAAATATGGCTCATCTCAAAAATAAAATTTAGCATCATATTTAAATTTTTTTTGTTGTTGCCTTGTTAAATCCGATGGTATAATGCCACTAACAATATAATTCACAATATCACCATACCAAGTCAAATTCTTTTCCATAAGAATATACAATTGTTCATCAGGAAAAGTTTCTGTAACTTCCTTCTCAAATTCAGACAATTTATCATATGCTATTCTTGACAAATGATCAGCAATTTGATTATCAGATCCTTTCCTATCAACTATTTCAAAATCAAATTCTTGCAAAAGGAGTATCCATTTAATCAATCTAGGTTTAGCATCCTTCTTTTGCATTAGATACTTGATAGTTGAGTGATCAGTATGCACTATACTTTTAGTCCCAATTAAATAAGGTCTAAACTTATCAAAAGCAAATACTATAACTAATAATTCCCTTTCAGTAGTGGTATAATTTATTTGAGCATCATTAAGAGTTCTGCTAGTATAATAAATAACTTTGAAAGTTTTATCATATCTTCGCCCCAACGCAACTCCAATAGTATAATCACTAGCATCACACATTAATTCAAAGGGTTTCTCCCAATTAGGTGAAACAATTATAGGAGCAGTGATTAATTTTTCTTTAAGTAATTCAAATGCACACAAACATTATTCATTAAAATGAAACTTCCTATCATTTTCTAGAAGTTGGCACAAGGGTTTAGTAATTTTAGAAAAATCTTTAATATAACGCGTGTAAAATCCAACATGTCCTAAGAAACTCCGCACCTCTCTCACAGTAGTGGGTGGTGGTAATCTCTCTATTACTCAAATTTTAGCAGGATCAACCTCCATACGAAATTCAGACATTTTATGCCTAACCAGTATTCTTCCTGCAACCATAAATTGACATTTTTCCTAGTTCAGAACTAAATTTGTTTTTTCGCAGAGTTGCAAACGTATTGCCAAGTTTTCCAAACAAATATCAAATGAAGTTCCAAACACAGAAAAATCATCCATGAAAACTTCTATTCCATTATCTATCACACTACTGAAGATAGACATCATACATCTTTGAAAAGTTGCAGGTGCGTTACAAAATCCAAAAGGCATTTTTCGAAAAGCAAATGTTCCATAAGGGCTAGTAAACGTTGTCTTTACGTGATCCTCAGGAGCAATAGGTATTTGATGATAACCAATATATCCATCAAAAAAGCAATAGTATTTGTGTCCAGCAAGTCTATCCAACATTTAATCGAGAAAAGGAAGAGGAAAGTGGTCTTTTTGGATGGCAGCATTAAGGTTTCTATAATCAATACAAATTTGCCATCCATTAACTTGTCTAGTAGGTAAAATTTCATTCTTTTCATTCACTTCCACAGTCACTCCACCTTTCTTCGGTACACAATGAATTAGACTTACCCAAGAAATATCCAAAATAGGATAAATAATTCCAGCATCTAACCATTTTAAAATTTCTTTCTTAACTACTTCTTTCATTATAGGATTTAATCTCCTTTGAGGATCAATTTTAGGTTTATATTCTTCATTTAATAAAATTCTATACATACAGATTGAAGGACCGATTCCTTTGATATCTGCCAAAGTCCATCCAAAAGCTTTTTTGTATCATTTTAAGAATTCCAATAATTTTTGTTCTTGATATTCAGTTAACTCTGAAGATACAATAACTGGTAGGGTAGATGATTCTCCTAAGAACATATACTTTAAATGCTTAGGGAGAATTTTCATCTCAAGTTTAGGAGGTTTATCAATAGATGAAATTAGACTTTTATCTCCACCTTCCATGGTATCTAACACATCAAATTTCTCCTGAATATACTCCAATTCCTTATTCTTCTCATTATCTGAATCTGTTTCATTTTCAGTTCATCTTCAATTATATCTTCATACTCCATATTTTATTCAAACATCTCTTTAAAATAATCATTTCTCAAATATTCGCAGACTTCCATCCTGAAACATTCATTATCAACTGAGGGATACTTCATAGATTTCAAAATATTAAAGGTCACCTCTTGTTCATTAACTCTCATAGTTAATTCCCCTTTTTGAACATCAATTACCGCTCTTCCAGTAGCTAGGAATGGTCTTCCTAAAATAATTGGAATATCTTTATCTTCCTCCATATCAAGCACAATAAAATCCACAGGAAATATAAATTTATCCACTTTCACTAACACATCTTCTACCACTCCCTTAGGATAAGTAATAGAACGATCAGCTAATTGAAGAGTTACAGATGTAGGAAAAATTTCTCTAATTCCTAATCTTTTAAAAGTTGATAAAGGTATAAGGTTAATACTAGCTCCCATATCACATAAGGCTCTTCCAAAAAAATTTTCACCTATAGCACATGGGATAGTGAAACTACCAGGATCTTTAAGTTTTTCAGGAAGCTTTTTCTGAATTATTGCACTACACTCTCCGCTAAGTGCAACAGTCTCATGATCCGTGAACTTTCTCTTCTTTTTAAGAATATCATTCATAAATTTCGCATAATCAGGCATCTGTTCTAATGCTTCAATAAAAGGTATATTTATTATTAACTTCTTAAGGATTTCCAAAAATTTTCCAAATCTATTATCCCTATTTTTTTGCTTCAATATTTGAGGAAATGGAGGAGGTGGTTTTCAACAGTAATCTTCATAGGTTCAAGAGGATATTCTAGATCTCGATAAATCTTAATTGAACCTTTTTCAATATTCACCTTCTCCTTCTCTTCTTCAACTGCACTCTAGTTTCTAATTCTTTTCCACTCCTTAATTAAATAGCCTTAAGTTGCTCATTGTTTTGATCTTTTGGATTGATCTACACATTACTAGGAAGTGTTCCCGAAGGTCTATTATTAAGCGTAGTGAAAATATGTCCCAATTGATTTTCAATATTTTTGATCGCAACACCTTGAATTTGTAATTGATTACCCATATTCAAAATCATTTCATATGTAGAAAACTTCTTATCCTTAAACTGTGGGTTATTATTAAATCCAAGAGGATAAGATGGTCTAAAGTGAGTATTTCTTTGGTTGTTTGAATTTCCAACTGGGTTCATAGAATTGTGTCCCCATTGTTGGTTCACATTAGCATTACTATTATTCCAATTAAAATTTGGATGATTCTTCCAACCAAAGTTATAATAATTAGAATAAGGGTTATTAGGTCTATTAATTGCGTTTAAAGTTTCATAAGGTGTTTGAGATTCTGTTATTTTCCCAAATGAATTTTCCCCTAACACTGGGGGTGGTTGAGAATAATTCATTCCATATTGATTTATTTTCTTAGAAAGTGTTGCTATTTGAGAAACTATCATAGTCATCATATCAGAATCATGAACACTAGCTACTCTCTTAGGATTTACCCGTTCAGAGGGCCATTGAAAATTATTAGTAGTCATCTCTTCAATTAATGAATATGCTTCATCAAAAGGTTTTGACATTAACGATCCACCAGCAGCACCATCAATAATTGATCTTAGTGATCCCACTAATCTGTTATAAAAAGTTTGAATTATTAACCAATCCGGCAAAGCATGATGTGGACACTTCCTAAGAAGATCTTTAAACCTCTCCCAAGCTTCATATATTGACTCTCCTTCAAACTGACCAAAAGATGTGATATCATTTCTTAATTTAGCAGTTTTTGATGGAGGGGAATATTTTGATAGAAACCTTTGAGAAAGTTCTCCCCAAGTTCGAATAGAACTAAGTGCTAACGAGTTTAGCCACGCCTTAGCTTTATCCCTTAAGGAAAAAGGAAAAGGTCTGACATCATCATTCGACACTCCGTCATACTTAAAAGTAGCACACAGTTCTAAAAAATAGCGAGATGTAAATTTGGGTCTTCATTAGGTGTTCCTCTGAATTGATTATTTTTTACCATTTGGATAATAGCAGGTTTAAGTTCAAACGAATTAACAGCAATATCAGGATTTTGAATAGTTACATGAATTTCATCTGCTGTTGGGTTAGCATAATCTCTTAAAGGTCTTGGCAAATTTCCAACATTAATATTCTGATTCTCTTGATTATTCATCATTTCACAGTAATTTTCAGTTTATTTTTGTTGTTTTCTAATTTTTCTAATAGTACGCTCTAACTCTGAATTGTAAGGTATCAAACCTACAGATCCACTACTACGCATATAAAATCACACTACTAAGTAAATAAGCACACAAATATACTACAAAGTAAAATTTTCAGTAACTATAATATCTATAAATAAGTACCGTTTATTAACCTCCCTGGCAACGGTGACAAAAACTTGATGCGGTGACTTTATATACTTAAAAATGCAGGACTTTATGAATTTAGATTTATATATTTATAATGGTTTAATAAAGTCACACTTTGAACGCAAGTATACATATCATATCAAGTAATACAGGGCTCTAATGGAGTCCTGGTTATCAATCCCACAGGGAGGTGACCGTTCTTTAAATCAGATAATATAGCACTAAAATCCAATACCAAATGTAACAATTGCTTAAGTGTACCACAACTAGTTAATGCAAAGTTCAATAATAAAATTACTTCAATTACTTCTACGTACTAAACTCTTAACTAACACACGCACTAACTTATGTGATTTATAAGATACTTCTATATGAAAAAGTGTCTTTCTTCCTGCATAAAGATCATGATGTGTGGATGATGAAGAATGTTAATTATCTGTATTGTGCCAAATAAGAGCATATTTGCTTCTTTACCCTTAAAAGAGTACCCCCTCTTCTAAGCATGTAAAGAACATTGTCATATCTTAAGTTTATTCACTAATTCTAAAGCTAGGCTGGGAGGATACCAGCTCTCACTAAGGAGCTCCCACTCCCCCTTCACCCGAATGCTAACCATAGGCTTTAGTTACCAATCTTAAGACCAAATTGGGGATCTCATTCTGTCACCATGAAACCTCTAATTTGAAGTCCATCAAAACTCATTTCCCTATTTATTTGCACTTAATCCCCATGAACTACGCAATTCATTCACGGACATTAAATGATTTCTTCATTCTTATTGTAGAATATTCAATTCATTTGGAATTAATATTCCTCAACATGTTTTAACAATTCAATTGGCCGGATTGAAAAGTAAATTAAGTTCTAAATGAAAGAAACATCACAACTTTATAATGCTTTAAGGGCACATCAATTCCACATCATCACATCATCACTACTTCATGCAAGAAGAAAGACAAGGGAAACTACTCACAATTCATGGAGAAGATATAAAAACACATGGATTTTATATATAAAAGAAGAGTCATACAAACCACAAAAGTAAATACAACTTATCTCTTTCTCTTCCCCAAGCAAATTCTTCAAAGTTCCCTTGATTCCTTTTCTCTTCCTTGCAACACTTGATTTCTCCCTTTGGAACAAAGATGAAGAAGCAATCTCTCACTTTACTCCATCTTCTCCCCTCCTTAGAGAAAAATCTCTCTAAAAATCACAAACCCTAAATCTCTCTTACACTTTCCTCACACTCTCTACAGTAATTCTCTTCTCTTCCTCCTCTCTATTTTCATCTTGGACACTTAATTTAATGTTAGGAATGAATTCCCCAAGAGTTTCTTCAAGCACCTCTTCAAAAATCTGCCAAAACTTTTGAATTTGAAGTGAACCTACATAGGACGCCGGCGGTGCCCTATCATGTCAATAAATTTGAACTCTCTGGAATAGGACGCCAGCAGCTCCCATTCTGGCGCCGGCAGCTCCCATTCTGGCGCCGGTGGCACCAGAACTGTTTTCCTCCAAATTGCTCCGTTTTGCTCCAAATTCGTTCCTTTTTTGCATCTTTTCGCTCCAATCACCTATAATCATCATACCTGCAACAAATCATGAAAAATACCTTCCTTTAAAGTGCAATATCACCAAAAATAGGTATAAACATATAGCTAAAAGAGTATATATTTTTGGTGCACCACTAATCACTTGACCTTAGTTCATGAATTAATTAAGACATTGAGCACAACTTCAAATAAAACAATGTAACTTTAACTCAACAAAGGGTAATTAATCCAACTATGTGATAAGGCCCAATGAACTTGGGATAATACAAAATATTTCAATGTTCTTTGGAGTCACTCTCCGGATAACTTTACAGGATATTGGATATTTTAGAAGACATGTGGATTTATTACCATTTGTTGAAGAAAATCATCTACAAAATATCGAGCTACACCAAGATGTTTATCATCAAAAAAATTCTCGTTACAACTTAACCTACAATCAAACCCAATGCTTAAGGATGTGAGCTTGAACTTACACCCACCCTACAGTAATTGGAGATATTTTAAATGCCACATACGGATCATCGGTCCAGTGTAAGTTGGAGGTCTTGGTGGTAAGAGCAATGATAAGAAAACATCTACGTATGTGAGAAGTATTGCATACTGTAACCCGAAGCTTAGAAAAAGGGTCAAGGATTGGCATTACTGCTCCTTAACATTTAGTAAAGAGTTACCCACGCTTTCATAAGAAGATGGAAGTCCTAACATGTTGGTGTGACTGAATCATGAATGTATAATTTTCAAAATACATATATATTATATCAAAATGTAGTTTTTGAATGAAACCCATATATTGCTTGCCAAAATACATATATATAAACTCAAATTATTTTGCATGATAAAATAAAACTTACTTTTAAAAGTGTCACTTTTGAAGAATTCATGTGTTAGTCACATAGATCAGGTTGAGGATTGCTCTACTATGATTTCCTTACTGTTAGTCATTTACCCTATGTTGGGTCTCATAAAAATGATGTGGGTTGTAGCCTACGGAGACCATCGAGAAGAATTATCAGGGCTACTAGTCCTGATACTGAGCTCTCCCATAACTAATTCTTACACCTGGCCTTGATCTTCTATATGTTTCATTTACATTGTTCTACATTCTTACGTCTTCTCTCACTTTTCTTTCAATTTCTTGCACATTAATATGCTATGATTATTGTACTAACCCTTTTTATAGTAGCAGCAAGAGTCTCAGGTACGCATGTTTACTTTACCTATACTGCACTTTACTGCACTTTTACGACCTACTTAACTTAATGTCTTTAAAAAGACCCCTAGGGCAGACAAAATTTGGACGTATGTTAGGTGGAACCCTATGTCAGGCCATGACACAACAATCTGCATGTTCACATAATCTTTAAACCCGTAATCGCTACAATATGGAGCTTAGAGCAGAATTTTTGGTAGCACGACAAAGGACTTCTACTGACGAATCAAGTCTAAAATAGATCTACTTCAACTACATTTTTGTTAGTTTTAAATAACATAACTCATAGGACTTTGAGGTAGTTCATCTAGCACGACGTAAATCCTCACTCTATCTTTAGGCTTTTGCACAATCATATTGTTCAGTATAAGTCCTAATTCTCTTTAGGCTCTGAGGTTGTTGTTCAGTATGACTCAAACCCTCCTATCTTTGTAGGATGTTTGTATGATTGAGTATGACGCAAGTGTAAGCCCTATTATAAAATTAGCATGATTGAAAAATCAAATCATATTATCTTCAAAATTGAAAACAAACAATATGATAGTTTGGGAAGTCACCGAGGTCTTCCTTAGGATCTATGACGTCTTCTACTTTTCTTTCTTTTGGATTCCTAAAAATAATTATTCCTAATTGAGCCACTCCCACTTTATTTTTCCATATCTAATCTTCAAAACCTAAATGATGAATTCTTAAAGATAAATACATCTGATCATCATCGAAAGTTATTTTATTCTGATTTTGTGATTTTGATTTTAATTTGTGGGAATTTCAAATTTTAAAAAGTGAGGAAGTGAGTTGAGATGGAAAGCACGGGGACATACATCCAACTCAATGACCGATCAAGAAAATATCTGCTACATTGGGGAGGAAAGCACTGTGATTCACATCTACCCAAGGGGTAGCTGATGCGCCAAAAATATGTTTGATTTTTTTATATATTTTTTATACTCATTTTTTGTCATATTACACTTTAAAGGTAGATATTTTTTGTATTTTTCTATAGGTACGATGATTTTAGGTAATTGGAATAAAAATAAGCAAAAAAGGAATGAATTCGGAGCGAAAAAGGGAAAAAACCAGATTTTGAAGTTCTGGGGACGTCGACACCAAAATTGACCCCGATGATGAATTTTTCCTGAGAGCCCTAATATTTAAGCGCAATTGGGTGCCGATGGTGTCCAATGTTGGTGGAAGCTAAATCCAATGTATTTAGACAAATTTTGGAGGGCTTCTTGAAGCATCTCTTGGGCAAATCATCCCTATAATATTTTAACTTGATTTTGGCGCTAGAATTAAAGAGACGAGTAGAGAAGAAGTGGTTTGAGTATTTGAAAAGTGTTTTAGAATCTGTGTTTTGTGAGGGATTCTTCTCAAAAGCATTATAGGAGGAGAGGGAAAGTGAGAGATTGCTTCTTCTCTACTATTCCAAGAGAGAATTGTGTGTTATTGTGAAGAGAGAAGGAGATTCAAAGGTGCTTCAAGGGACTTACTTGGGGAAGAAATTGAGATAAGTTGTATTTACTTCTCGTTGTTTGTATGACTTCATTTTATATATAAAATCTTTTTTTAGTCATATATTCCTCATGAGTTCTGAGTAGATTTCTTAGTCTTTCTCATGCTATATGTTGAAGTGATGATTTGGATTGGATGTGCCATATAAATATTAAGAAATTGTGATGATTTTTCACTTCATACTTCATTTAATTTTTGATATGGCCAATTGAATTGTTAGAATAAGTTGTGAAACATAGGATCCAAAATGACTATTCTTTCTGTAACAAAAGTGAAGATTACATCTATGTCCATGAATGAGTGATGTAGTTCATGGGGGTTGGGTGCAGATAAATAAAGAAATATGTTTATTGGGAGTAAAATTGGAGATTTTAAGGTATCAGACTAAAATCCCCAATTTGGTCCTTGTGTTTGGAAACTAAAGCGAGAGTTAGCCTTAAGGTGAAGGGAAGTAAGAGCTCTGGAGTGAGAGCCAGTATCCTCCCAGCTTAACAACAAATTTTGGGACTAAAACTAGGATTAGCCAGTGTTCTTTATAGAACTCAGAAGACGATAAAGAATAGGTATGCTCCTATTTGGTACAATACAAGAATCTTACTAATCTTTATCATTCACTCACCATAACATCATTCTAAGGGGGAGGACACATTTTTCTAAAATTTGAACATTGCATTACAAAACATATAGTAGTAGTAGTTAGCTTTAATTTGAAGTTTAGAAAGTACCTTAGTGATCTTAAAATCTCTAGCATCGTTACCTTAGCAACTTTATTATTTACTGTAAGTGCATTGCAAATTTGAATATTGAATTTCTGTGCTACGCTATAAGGTTTGCTTCCTTCTGGTGGTATCGATAAATAGGACTTCGCTAGAGCCCTATATTACTTGAATGATATGTATACTTGCGTATAGAATGACTGCTTATTTAATTAAACTGATTATACTTTGTGACTGAACAAAAAAATACTTTTTAAATATTTACTCCAAGGTTGTAGCTACGCATCAAGTTTTTTGGTTTTGTTACCAGGGAGGCAGCAGCGAAAGGGAATATGAATTTGGTATTAACCCTTACATATTGTGAGTGTGAAAATTTTGGTGGAAAGAGTGCGGAAAATTTGTGGAAATTTTACTACATTGGGAAGGAAAGCTCAATGACACATCCCACCCAAGAGGTAGCAAAAGGGAATCAGAATTTGGTACCGTTATTTGATTTGAAGGTGGGCAACCAATACGACATTTACGCCAAATTACAAAGAGGGAGACTGACACGAGATTTATGCTAAATTTCAAGGAGGGTGATCGACACAAGATTTATGCCAAATTTCAAGGAGGGCAGCTGACATGAGATTTATGACCTGACCCGTAAATACGCAATTATATTTATTTTTATGGCAAAACACATGACCCAATTTAATGAAGTATCTAGTTTCCAAAATAAATATAATCTTTGTTTTAAGGTTACACACTAGAGGTTTAATGCAAGTGCATGTATCATTTCAAGTATTATAGGATTTTCTTTTAAAACTTCATTATCTATCTGACGGGGAAGGAGAAACTCTATGTATAGACTTAACAAAAATCTTTTTAAAATACAAAACAATTTTCTCGGAAATGATGCAAAATTATAAGTGATAAGAAGTAGTTAAAAACCTACTTATTATATTTCTCAACTTAAAGAAAATGACATTTGTTTCAAAACTAGTTTACTAAGAAAAGTTCAAGTTTAGTAAAAGTCTTTCCCCTTTGCAATAAGATTATAATCAATGTAGGAATTTAATGTTTAAATGTTTATATGTGATTTTGTGACAAATAGAAGCATATGATTCTTTACCCTCTTCCAAGTGCTTAAAGAATATTGGCTAAGGTAATGTTAAGTTCCCTATTGATATGGTTATGTTGGGTTGGTCTTCTCACTTCCAGATTACCCACCGTGCGCTCTTTATAGGACTATCCAGTCTTTAGGTTCCAAACTCTAGATCAAATTGGTTAATGTTCTAGCCTGTCATCCTAGAATCACCAATTTTATGCCCATCAAAACTTATCTCCCTATCTATTTGCACTCCCACCTGAACTAAGTATCCTCCCTTCCTAAGGTATTCACTAGTTATGTGAAATCATAACACTCCCGGATCATTATGCTTCACAACAGATTTTAGCATTACAAATGACAAATTTGTAAAGTAAATTAAGAACCGGTGAAAATACCATCACAATTTTGGAATAAAAAAAAATCTTCCAACCATTCTAATCTCACACATGATTAATTCTCATCACATGGAGAAGAAAGAAAACTATTCAGAATTCATGGAGATAACATAAAAACAAATGAATTTGTATAAATGATCAAGTTTACACAATGAATTAAACTTAAACAAGAACAGAAAATCCTTATCTCAGGCTTCTCCCCAATCAAATTCTGAAGTTTCTTTGAAATAAACTCTAAACTTTTCTTACAAGTCTCAAATGACTCAATACTCTCACAAAGAAAACTAAAATAAAAAACTTAAAACTACTACTATCCTCTTTTTTTTTTGTTCACCCACTTTATGATTCTCCAGAACCTTTTTTTTATAATTTTTAAAATCCATCAAGAGTCACACCAAATGCCTCCTAAAAATTCATCCAAATTCATTGAATCACCAAAGAAAACCGTCACTGGTGCCTAGGCACCAGATCTGCTGATTAGGCGCTAAGTTTTCTGTATTCTGACGCTTAAGCACCAGAAATGACACTTAGGCGTCGCTTGCTCCGTGACTCCGTTTTGCTTAATTTTCTCACTTTTTTTTCAAAACTCCATTTTCTATACCTGAAAATGAAATCATGCAAAATTCCTTTCATTAAAGCTCAATATCATAAAAAAATGAGCATAAAATGTGTATAGAAAAGTAACATATTTTTAGGTAGATCAATTCCCCCAAACTTAAATGTTACTTGTCCTCAAGTAATTTTTATATTTTATAAAATAAATGCTTTAACTGCTCAAGTTGCAAGATCATCGCTCTCTCGAGTTTTAGTTTCACTTACAACCGATTTTAACATAACATATTGCCACTTAAGTTATGTCAATGAAAAAAAGAGATATTACTCATCACGTGGAAATAAAAAATAATTATATCATAAAATATATTTTCCTTCACATGACACTACATCCTATTAAACTAAAAGAGTAAAGAAAACAACTCCTGAAGCATGGATAAAACAAAGCATAAAACTTCATTAAATCAAAACAAATCTGCAAGAATGTTTTTACAACATTTACAAGATAATGAATAGCAAAATACTTGACTTTTTCCCTCTGAAAGAATGCTGAAAATCTTTCCGACAAACTCTCCTGCCGATTCATGCACCGTTCTGTAGGCTATTTTAAAATTTAATTTCATATTTAATTTAAAGTAGTAGAGTATATGCATTTTTGAAAATAAGAATATTATCATTTTTAAAAAATAAGATAAGGTTCCATACATTCAATAGTTTGAATTAAACGAGTACAACACTGCAAGTAATGCATCTATCTCGAAGGGTAAACAAATCACTTGAATACTGGAGCTCAATTAAATAAACTAAAGAATCTATGGTATCCGTTCGGTCTGCGAAACCTTTTTTTTGGCCAACAAGTTCTCCTATTTAATACAAAAGATTAAATAGAGTTTAAACTACCTGATTTCTAAAGTTCCCTATAAATGCAAGCCCCTATAGTTAATTACATCTTTGATGAACGAAGTCTCCTAAGAAAACTCTCGATTAAAATCAGTGGTTCTACTTTCAAGAATTTCAAAGTTTAGCTTTTCAAGGATGGACATGAGAAAGTCAAAAGGGAACGCCTCAAAATAGGAATGGTTTATTTTGGGAATCCAAATGACTAAAGAAGTAGGGGATGTCACGGACTTTAAGGGGAACCTCAAATGACTTCCAATTATCTTTTTTGTTTAACTTTCATTTTGAGAAGATGTTATTTGATTTTTTTATCCTGCCAGTTTCATTATTTAGGGCTTATGCTTGTACAATGCACGATCGTGCAAATGACCTAAGAAGATAGAAGGATTTATGTTGTACCGCACGACAACCTTGAAATCCTAAAAGTGTTAGGACTTATATTACACAACAGAGTTATGCAAAAGCCTAAAAGATAACGTGAGGATTTAAGTTGCTAGGCGAACTATTCAAAATCCTATGACTTGTTATTTAAACTAAAGGAAATGTTTTGCTAACATAGATTTGTTTTACTGTTGTAGATTGTCCTCCTCCAACCGCTGCATCTTCGTCGCGCTGCCCATGAAGACCTATTTCAAGCTCCAAACTTCTCATTGTAATGATTGTAGGCTTAGCGTTAGGTTTAAGTTCACATGAAGTTGTTGAGCCAGTGGTCTATCGTAGGGTGCCTCCTAAACCGGGTGCCTACTGTCATCTATCCTAAGGCTCCTGCAAGTCTATAAAAGCAACATAATAATAAAATTAAAACATGCTACGAGGCACGGTAAGCAATAAACAATAACAACACAAGTATGAACTATATGTATATGCAGTAAAGTGTAGTAAGTAAAGAAAGACAGTAATGTGTGCGGTAAAAAAATAAAATGTTATAAATATAAAACAAACCTGTATACCTGACTGTTTATTACCCCTGAAAAATCTCGAGGAAAGCCACCAATGACCCACGGTAACTAAAAAAAATGATTAGAAATACGAAGAAAATCCAAAGGAAGTCATGAGTGATCCACAATGTAAAACCTTATGAAACATACAAGAAATTCGAGGAAAGAAAGTAGATTGTAAGCATTAGGTCGGGGTAGACTCAGAATGAGGACCCTGGGTCAAATCAGGACCCTGGGGCTCTAAAGAAACACCTTGTTTGTGTGATCCAATACTAAGTAAAAGGCTTCCAGCCTAACAGTTACAGAAAGAGGTAAATCCTAACCTGGTTCGTACGACTGACCCGTGAGTTTTGTTTTAGAAAATGTTTAGAAAAGATTTCATTTTTCGATAGAAATTTTTATTTATCATTCACTTAAGAGATTTTATCATATGCATTCTTTTTATTTAAAGAAATTTTTATACTTTAAAAAATAAATAAGTCAGTTGTATTGGCAGACGGGAACTTCCTTCTATCTGTAAAAGAAAGGGGTAACCATTTACTAAGTGTTAGAGGTGTGGTACTGCCAATCCCTCATTCTCTTAAAGTCACTGATTCAGGATTGACACATACTTAGATACTTCTTTCATCAATTCCCAAAACCCGGAAACCATCTAGCTTACAGCTTTGCTTGATGATTCATATATAGCGATGACTATATATGCACACTTATATTTCAGACATAAGCACCTAAATCTAAACCAAGAAGTAAGGAAAGAAAAACAAAATAAAAGGAAAAGAAGTGGCTAAGCCACCTCCAAAATCACAAAAGCAAAGAGGCAAAACAGTTAGTGGATCGACCTAAAAAAAATCTTAAGTTCTTTTCAATACAACAATCAAGTGAAATCCAAAACAATAGGCAGAGGGTGACACGAATTAAATCCATTTGATCCTTAACACAACCATACTTGTGTCAATCCTACTGACTTAACTCACATTGCTCATCGAGATTGACTCGGTAAGCAATGCTCATTAAGGTATCACGAACGACACAAGATTCACTCTCTTATCGAGCCTGGTTTGCTATCCATGCAAGCATGCAAATGTTAATGCAGACAGTCAATGCACATAAGTGGTGACGGAGAGCATACTGTGAAGGCAGCAACTCGGGACAAGCAGGTATGCTGTGGAAGCAGTGACTCGAAGATGTGCAGCACTAATAAATGATAATGGGCATGCAAGCTAAAACATATAAGATCCAATGCATCATACGAGTAGGAAAACATGCATATGCAAATGAACATGTGAAATAATGCCAAAAGCATACAAGTATGCAAGTGACAAGTCGGTCGGGTCGTTGTAGTCGATCGAATCAAAGTGAAATATCGACCGGGCCAGTGGGGCCGGTTGAGGTAAAGTGAGATTCCAACCGAGCTAGGGAGGCCAGTTGAGATGAATGTTGATCTCATTTTTACAATATGTCAACCTTTTGACCTAAAAAGTCAACTTTGGTCAACATGGTCAATCCAGACCCAATGACCAACCCTGTTGACCCAATAGGTCAACCTTTTGACCAAAAAAGTTAACTTTGGTCAAAATGGTCAATCTAGACCCAATGACCAACCCTGTTGACCCCATAGGTCAATCTTTTGACCTAAAAAGTCAACTTTGGTCAAATGGTCAATCTTCAACCAAATAACCAAATATTGACCCATTGACCTGTTTAAGACATCAGGATGACAAAATTAATCAAATAATTAATTTCAAAATTATTTTGATTAATTAAATTACTAATAATTTAATTTTCATTAATTAATGACTTAATTAACTAAAATGAAAATTAAATTAAAGTCATAAAATGACAAAATGCACCAAAATGAAATAAAAATGACAAAATTAATCAAATAATTAATTTCAAAATTATTTCGATTCATTAAATGACTAATGATTTAATTTTTAAAATTTTAATTAATGACATAATTAATTAAAATGAAAAATTAAATTAAAAGTCATAAAAATGATAAAATTCACAGATTAATTAAAAATAATGGAATTAATCAAATAATTAATTCCAAAATTATTTTTGATTAATTAATGGACCAATAATTTAATTTCTATATTTTAATTAATGACATAATTAATTAAAATGAAAATTAATTTAAAAAGACATGAAATGAGACAAAATCTAATTTTAAATAAAAATGACATGAAAATTAATCAAATAATTAATTTGAAATTATTTTCAATTAATAAATTGATTGATGAAATAATTTTCAATAATTTTAATTAATGACATAATTAATTAAATTGAAAATTAAATTAAAAGGGAATAAAATGGAATTTTAACCCATAATACCAATTATGACATAATAATTGGTTTTCAAAAATTCGAAACCCTTTATGACATCATGGGTGACTTATTATAGGTTAGACTCAACCCATATGACCCATTAAAAATAACACAAACCATTAATGTCCCATGAAATGCCATTTAACCATGGTTAAAAGTCATTATAAAAGCATCATGATGAAGAAAATGAAGTGGCATCTCCCCTTCATTTCAAAGCATGAATCACCCCTCCCTTTGAGATGAGGTGGCCGGTCAATGCAAAGGCTATCCTAATCACCTCCTAAGCCATCCAATGGAGGAGAAACAAGAATTGAATTCACCTCATAACCATAGTTGAAAACTATCATGATAAATCCATGGTAATGATGAAACTAAAGCATAGGTGTCACCTTACCATCGATCTATTGGATGAGCTGGATAATTTTATCTAAGGAAGGTGAATTAAGCTTAAATACAAGTAGCCAAAAACACCTCATGGAATGTCCAATGAGGAGGAGCCAAAGCCTCAAGTTAAAAATCCACCATGGGTGAATTAGACATAAATATGCTTAGGGATACTCAAAGCTGATAATTCTCATTTATGAGACTTATCCATAGCCATTATTAACTAGATAGGAACTCCCCTATATAAGCCTAGCTCAGCCCAAGCTTATCTAAGGCGTAGCCATGGCTATAAATAAGAACCTAGCTCAAGCACTAAAACAAGGGGGAAAAGAGAGAAAAAAATTCCTAGAGGTTTATAGGCTGCCCAAACTCTCTTGCTCCCAAGACCAAAAATCTTCCTTAGAGCCTAGACAATAAGCTTCAGCCAAGACTTGACCCAATTAGCCACTCTGTTGAGCCAATTTGGTCAAACCGAGCAAAAATTACAAATCAACCACCTTTGGTCTTGCACCTATATAGACCCAATTAGAGTCCAAATTGAAGTGACAAAGATCTTCTTTGGGAGCACTAGAGGCTAACAATCAAGTCTGATCAAGCTCAATATTATCGTGGCCAAGTTATGGATTTTTTATCCAAAATTCTACATATAATCGAGAAATCATGGGTTAAACTAGCCCAGAAAATTATGATCACCGTATAGATGTGATCGACTCCTCTAGGTGATTCCATAAGTTCACAAATCACTCAATTTCATTGAGAAATGAGTGAGATATTGACCATAGAAGTTGGACGGTTCTAGAATTTCCTAAATTATCTGGATTAAATCTCAGCTACCCGATCCCGTGTTCTGGAACAAGCGGCTCAGATTGAACAGCGCAGTGTTTGGTGTCTAAATCCGCGCAGTGGATCCTCCCACCTTCGATCCGTACGAGGACACGTGTCGGGACGGGAAATTTCTGGGCTAAGGTTAATTCAAATTAACCTTAAAAACTTCGAAAAATTATAAATTTTTGCACAGAACTCCTAAAAATAAAATAATAATACATTTGGAAAGCTCTTGAAGAAAAAAAAATTATGAAATTAAAATCATAATTTTATTCTCAGTATTTAATTTTTAAATAATTAAATATTCTCTGGAGTATTTTAATTATTAAAAATTATTTACAAACCAGAAAAATTTGAAATTTTGGGGAATTCATCTTTTTGTATTCAGAGATCTTTTTGGATTTTTCTAGATTAGGAAAACCCCTTTAAGACCTCTTTTCATAATTTTCAAGATATTTTCTAATTATTTTAAATAATAATTATAAAAATGAAAATTAAGGAAAATAAAATTGAAAAATGATTAGAACAATTAAGTTAACAGACAATAACCTTAAAATGACATTTCTTAAACCATTAGACGATTTTAAAAGATATTTTCAAAAATAGGGTTAAAATTTATTATTTAATAAATTTAACCCTAAAATTTCAAATTTCTTTAATTACTCAGCCTATTCTATGATAGGCTAAGTTCAAAATAACTCACAATAAACTTATATATAAACCATAATAAAGTCTAAAATGATAAATTAAACTTAATGAAACCCTAATTAGGTTTAAGATACCATTTAGACCTAATTAATTAAAGTTAAACTTTAATTACATTAAATTTAATTAAATAAACCATAATTAAGTCTAAAATGACAAATTAGACTTAATAAAACCCTAATTAGGTTTAAGATACATGTCGGCATATTTTTAAGTTGTGTTGTATTTTGAAAATGGGTCGCCTACAGAAGTTGTCGGTGAATTTTCATATTTTAAATTTAATTTAAATATATATATATAATTTGGAAAGTAGCATTTGATTTTGAAAATAATTTTTAAATTTAAAAATTTTAAGATATGAAATCAAACCGATCTCACATCCCAAATAGTTTATATAAACGAGCACTGCATCACAAACAGTGTATCTATCCCGAAGAATAGACACACTGCTTGAAGATGGGGCTCGATTAAATAAAATAGAAGATTTGTGGCATCCGTTTGGTCTGCGAACCAACTTTATAAGCTGACAAGTTCCCCTGTTTAATATAAAGAAATTAAACAAGGTTTATATTACCTGGGTTCTTAAAGTTCCCTATAAGGGCAAGCCCCTATAGTTAATTACATCTTAAATGACGGGAATCATTTAAGAAAATTCCTGATAATGATCAGTGGTTTTGCTCTCAAGAATTTCAAAGTTTAAGGTTTTTAAAGGATTGAATTTTGAAATTTCAATAGGGAATGGATTAAATTTGGAACAGTTCATTTCAGGAGTTCAAAGGAAGAAAAGTAGGAGAAGCTGAGGATCCAAGAAGAAATCTTGGCAACTTCCCAAACTATCCTATTGTTTGGATTCAATTTGAGAGTTTATTTAATGTTGCAATCCTGCCAATTTTAATTAATTAGGACTTATATTCGTATGACATGATCACACAAATAGCCTCGAAGATGTGAGGGTTTATGTCGTACCTAACGACTACCTCAGAGTCTTAAGACCGGTTAGGACTTAATTTGCATAACATGATTATGAAATGCCTAAAGAAAAGTTAAGGATTTATGTTGCACTAGGCAAACAACCTCAAAATACTATGGCTTGGTTATTTAAACTAATGAATAGTTTTGCTGATGTAGACACAAGTTTTGCTGACGAAAATGGCCGTGCTGCCCACCTTGCTTCGAGCTCCTTGTTGTTGCAGAGTTTTAGTTTTAGAATGTTAAAATCAGGGGATAAGAGAAAAGTGTTCTGGTTTAGAAAGGTTAAAAATTGAGATGGCTTAATATTTTAATTAAAACAAATCTTAAAGTTAATTAAGCACAACCGATTAAGATCCCACGGTTCTGTCATCCCGGCACCGCTATTTTCATCGGATTCACTTAGTCCAGATGAATTTGCTAAACTCAATTGAATGAGTTCCACACTTTCATTTAGACCGTGGGAAATCTCGTTAGCAACACGTGAGTTACATCATCCGAGGGATTCCCGATCATCCAACGAGACATTTTAATTTTAGTTGTAATTGCAATTCTGTTTTGTTGGTGATTAAATTTTGAGTTGTTTAAACATGCTGTGTTCGATCATTTTCATGCATTTACAAGTATAGGAAAGTAAGACATTTAATAAATTGCTAAATGTAAATTGCAATAAACTTAAAAGCGTACCTAGTGGGCATTCCTGTCATTTTAACCTGCACTTGAAACACACATCAAAGCAAATACCTAGGTAAAACTAAGGGATAGTTTTGGCTATCTACCAAAATCCTAATCTTATCACTAGTCAATTCCTATGACATCTAGTTTCCTGTATTTTATTAAGGATGATTTTCTTCACCAAAGAACAATGAAGTTTCACTGTTCTTTTAAAACATCCCATCAAGTTAGAGAAGTGTTCAGAACTGAATTCTGAACATCTTCTTAAACATTTTAGGGATTGTCTTAAGTTCGGTTAGTTTCATTGTGTTGATGTTTCAATCATCCGGGTTGCTCTTACTCAGTGAATTAGGATGTTTGATTATCCTTGTGAGTAAGGTGAAAATTCATTTAATGCTTCATTTAAGAGTTATGATTATGAAAGCCTTTAGGGGCAAATTTGTTTATCAAGAATCTTAATCATAGTTAAAAGTTTGAGTTAATGGTTTAACGTGTTTTAATTTAATTATGAGGTTTTAATTTTAAGTTTGGAATAGTGTTCAAATTATTTTAGATTTAATTCTTAATGATTTCATTTAGGTTTGTTGTTAAATGATTTTAATTTAATTTAATTCAATTTAATGTTAATCTAAATTTAATTTAATTAATTTTAATTTAATTTTTTAATTTTAATTTAATTTAAATTTATTTAATTTTTAATTTAATTTAATTTTAATTTAATTTAAATTTATTTAATTTTTATTTTAATTTAATTTTAATTTAATTTTTAATTTAATTTAATTTTATTTTAATTTTATTTTAATTTTAATTTAATTTTATTTTAATTTAATTTAAATTTAATTTAATTTAATTTTAGTTTTAATTTTAGTTTTAATTGTTAATTTGGATTATTATTTTAATTTTTTAATTAAAAATTAAATATTGTTAAAGTGACTTATTTAGGGATTTTTAAATTAAAGAATAAATGTCCTCTTAATAATATCCCTATTTTAATAATCCAAATTTAAATATATTCTTTCCAAAATCTAAGTCATTTAATTAATTAAAGTTTCATTTTTGATAATTTCAAAATGTTCAATGGGTTTCTACCCCTTAATTTCCCTAAGTTTCAATCATCCAAGAGAAAATTAAAATCAAATATTTTAACCCCCCCCAATTTTTGATTAAACCTAAAGTTTTAATTAAGGGTTAAAATTTTTAATTACCTTTATGCCCTTTTAAGCTTATTTATTTCATAACTCACTAAATTGAGCTCAAATGAATTTGAAATTTTTATGTCAGTTCACTCACATGTCAATTAAGATATTAGAGGAGAAAATGTGATTTTTCTGAATTTAATTTATTTATATAATTATTTTCAGTAGCAAACAAGGGTTTTCAAAGAAAATTCAACAACATAACCAAGGAATGGTTGCTGTCCTTAAGAAAATTATGGAATGTTCCTAATGATCAGAGAACTACTTGAACTAATTTTGGTGATTTTTTGAATTATATTTTATTTATTATAATTATTTTGAATTTTAGAGTATTAATTAATTATAAAAATAAAATTAAAGTTGAAAAATAGATTTTATATTTTTCTTAAATCTGTCTGACCTCAAGGAGTTCAGAGAAATAAATTTTATAATTTTCTAATTTTTCTTTGATTTATTAGAATTATTTTAGTGAAAAAGGTTAAAAACTCATTTTTTAATATTAAAAATTACATTAAGCCTTTAAAATTCAATATTTTATCCTAGGGACTTAGGAAAAAGATTTGGTTTGTTCCTAAGTGATTAGGAGTTAAAATGTGATATTTTTTTATGATTTTTATTATTTTTATGATTTTTATTATTTTTTAATTATTAAAGTATTAAAATATTGTGAAAAATCAACTTTTTTAGAAATTTCCAATTTTAATTTTCCTGAACTCCCCTGATATCAGAGAAGCTCCAAAATCATTTTTGTGAATTTTTGGAAAGTATTTTTGGAGTTATGACTTTTTAAAGTTCCATTTTGCTCATGAGGCTTAATCAATCCATTTGGTGGGGCTAATCAAGTCCAATTGATTTCAGAATTTTATGTAAGGTTTCTCTGACCCTAAAGAGTAATGGAGAATTATTTTCAAGTCAATTTGATGTGTGGTTAACCCTAAATAAATGAAATTAAATTTTAGGGGTTTAGGCCAATTAAGGTTATTATGTATGAATTAACTCAAAATATATTTTTCATAGTCTTCTAGTCCTGAGAAACATAACTAAATTTTCCTAGAATTTATTTTACAACATGCTAATTGTTGGAATTAAAATACCTAAAATAGTGAAATGAACTTGAAAATTCAATAACTTTTCACAGAGATGGCCTCTGACCTTGAAAAATTCAGGGAATGTTCCCAAGATCAGAGACTTCAAAAGCCCTATGGTCTCATGCCATGATGAATTGTTTATGTAAATGAAGAATCAAAATACTAAAAATAGTAAATAAATTATTAAAAATAAAATACTCATCCAATTAATTTGATTTCTTTTCCACATTATTCTTCTCTGTTCACTGAGCAAGTGGGTATTTTTATTTTATTTTTTAAATTTTCTATGCAAAGATATGAATTTTTGAATTTATGGTATTTAAATAATTCAAAAAATACCCTAATTTCCTACTTATCCGACTCGGCGCCAATGTAACATCGGCAGCTCCGAAAGCCCATGCGGCGCATTCTCATTTGACGCCGCCATCTGACTCAACGCTCCAGGGGCCCGCGGTTCATGTAACATTCCCTGGTCCGGTGCAATCTGAACCGTCCGCTCGATACACGCGTGATCCAACGGCTCCCGATCATCTTCTACCATCCATACTAAAACCCTAAGATCTCACTCGATCTCAATGGATTTTCGTGTTCTTATGCTCTATGGATTCGTCTTGAAGAGACGAACACATCCATATGGTTTATAGGCTATGAAATTAACCTAAAAAATGGAGAATCACTGGAAGCTCGGGAGGAAGAGTGAGTTCATACCTTTGCCCAGAGAAGTGAAGCATCGATCTGAGAGTTGTGTCACCTTCGATTGAGTCTAGGCAAGCTCCAGATGAAGTCTCTGGCTCTGGGGAATTGTCCAGGTAGGAAAGTGACCAAGGCTGATCACAAAGCTTGGAGGCTGGAAGCAATGGGCTGGCTCAGTGAGGGGGAATTCTTTGGGGAACTTGTCCTCTTGGTACGGTGAAGGTGTAGGACCAATCAATTTGGAGATTGGCTCACTGTGGTGAAGTGTCCTGTTTTTGGGTAGATTTTCAACTCACAAATTGAGCTCTGTTAATGGGGATTAGGGCAAAGGAACACTGGGGATCAACTGTTCTGGGTTAGGAGATGGTCCTGGAGCAATTTTGGTAGAGTTTCTTAAGCTCTGGTTCAACTCCTCTTTTGGCCGAGAGGGCGGTGGGTTTAAATAGACATGGTTGGAGGGCTTCCCAGGGGCAATTGGAGGGCGGGATCAGTCTGCTCGGGGAGGAGAAGAAGAGCTGCGGTGTCCACTAGGGTTGGGACGGCTCGACGAGGAGAATTGAATTTTTAGCTCACATGGAGCTCTCGGCCATGGTGTTTTACGGCGGTCGTGGTGGTTGGCCGGCCGAGGCATGGGTCACCATCTGACTCAGTAGGGTCAGGGGTTGAATTTGGTGAAGTCAATTGGAGTTTGACATGTGTAAAAAGCTTGATTAAAATGGAATGGGGGAGAGTGTATTTTGAGCTTAGTTTGGTCAATCCATGGAAATAGGCTTGGTGCACCTCCATAAGACCTGATTTTGAGCCGAGGGAATCATTTAGGTCAGCTTGGAAGGGGTGGTGAAGTCTCCATCCAAGGTGAGGTGGCTAAGCATGGTTTAGAGTGTGACATAAGTATGGTTAAAAATGCTTAATGAAAGATTAGGAAAGGGTCCCCTCTTCTTTCCATTAATGTCTTGATGAGGTGGAAAGTGGCTTCCATGGCTTCCATGTGGCTTGTACATGGCTTAATGACTCACATTTGGCTTAGAAAAATTTTGGTCAATTTCATAAAAATGGATTTTAAGGATTTTGGATATTTTGGTGGAAATTTGGATGAAGCTTCATTTAGAATTATTTGATCATTGGTTTAGGACTTAGGGATGATTTTAATTGAATGCATGATGTAGAGAAATGTCATGTGGGCTTTGGATGAATTTTGGGCTTTTGGATTTGGTGGAAGTGGGCTTTTAGAATGGTTTAAGAAAGTGGGCCTTTAGGTTTGAAAATAAATTGGTGGATGGAAATTTTGTGAGGGATCATGCCAAATAAATGTTGCAATTGGTTTAGGCATGTGTCATGAACATTTTAGAAAAGGTTTGAAATAATTTGGGGTTAAATTGGGTTTAATTTGGGATTGTTTGGTAAAGGGGCCAAAGTGGGTCAAATTGGGCTAACTTGGGTTAAGGTTGGGCTAAAGTTGGATTTGATGTAAAATTAATGTTGAGAAATTTTCATGGGAGTGTCACAAAGAGTTTTCAACTTTGGTTGGGCTTTGATTTTGAGATTTGGGCCCATTTGGGTTAGGTTTAGGCTTAGGTCAATTTAAGGGATTTTGGTTTTGGGTTAGGTTTGGGTGGAGTTTAGGTTCAAATTTTGGGCAAATCAAGTTAGTTTTTTGTTTATTGGGGTGTTAGGAAGGCTCTAGAAAATATTTGGGGCCAATTGGAGTTGAATTGGATGGGTTTGAGTTAGGTTTAGGTCATGGGCCAAAATTGGGCCTTAGGCTTCAATTTGAAATTGGGCTCAAGTGTCAATCAAATTGGACTTGTATTTAGTCTAAATTGATATTGGGGATGTTTATTTGAAGTTTAGAATTGAATAGGACCAAAATTGAGGTCAATTGGGGTATTTTGGTTTGACATTGGGTTCACTTGGGTTTAAAATGGGCCAAATTGGAGGTTTTGGTAAAAGTGGGGTAAATTGGAAAATTTGGCTCATGGTGTAGTTGAATAAAATGGAATTGGGAATATTTGGGATTTTTTGAAATTTTTTGGGAATTTTCTGAATTTTTGGATTTTTGGGCTAAGAAGAGCATTTTGGGTATTTGGAGGGTATTGGGGGGTACTTTTGGAATTTTTTATATTTTTGGATATGGATGATCAATTTGAGTGGGGGAAATGTTTAGGATTGACTTTGAGGAATTTTGGGTAATTTAGGTGATTTTGTAAATTTTGGGTAGTTCCAAGGGCTCTTGGTAGGTTTAGTAGGTGTAGGGCCCCGGGGGTCAAAAATTGAAATTTTGGTAAAATGAAGATTGATCAAATTTGAGTATGATGGAATCACTTTGGTTGAGCCATGAAGCCATATTAAGCTCATATGAGCCATGAGATGACTCATTTGAGGCATTCACTATGTTGTTCCTAACCCTCTTAGCCAAGGGCTTAGGGGTTAAGGACCATCCATATGAATTTCCTACATGAGTCAGAAAGTCAAGTTGGGTGAGAGTGTGGTTTTGGGACTTGGAATGTGTGTGAGAGTGTAGTGTATGTGCAAGTCAACCCTCACCAGACCAGGCCATCCAGGGTATTCCTAAGGCCAAGAAGTCTTATGGGGAACTCATCCTTTAAACCTTCACATTTGATTTCAACCCTCTAGGTGATTAGGGGTCTACAATCGGGCTTGTGGGGTTTGCAGGAAGTCAAGAGGTGTTTGAATTTCTAAAGGGTGGGTTCCACTTCTAGTCCTCTAGGATTAGTCAAAGGAAAAGCCTAAGGCTAGTTCCTAAGTACTAAAGACAGAAGCAGAAGACCTCATCAAAAATGATGTCAACAAATGGACCCCCAATAGGTGTGGTGTGCTAACCGAGCACACCACGCGTATTGGCGTTGACCAAAAAGATCAACAAAACCAACACAGATGTTCAAGTGACAAGCTTAGGACGAAGTAGAAGAATTTCCGCTGGGGAGTATCAGGTATATTTCCAAGACTGGAGATTCCTGAACTCTCGCTGGGGAATGGAAATAGAGGTGAACTCCAAATCACAAGATCTGAGGAAATTTGATTTAGATTTCAGTTTGCTTTTAAATTTCAAGTTTCAATGTGTGAGTTTAGATTTCGAATTGAAGTTTAATTTAAAAAATCAATTTAACGAAATTTTGAATTTGAAATTTGGATTTGAAATGAGGATTGAAACCTAGGTTTCAACCTCGGGATTGCGATGAGAACTGGAATTTAGGTACCAGCCTCGGAGTGAGAATTGGAGTTTAAGTATCAACAAAAAAAGGATGAGAATCTGAATTTAGGTACTGATCTCGAGAGATTGAGATTTGAAATTTAAGTATCAAATCTGAAAGAGAATCGAAATTTAGGTATCGATCTCGGATGAGAGTCAGAATTTAGGTACCGACCTCAAATGAAGCGAACTAGAATTTAGGTACCAGTCTCGGAAATTTAGAATTGAAATTTAGGTATCAATTCGAAAGAGAATCAAAATTTAGGTATCGATCTCGGATGAGAGTCAGAATTTAGGTACCGACCTCGAAGGAAAAGAACTGGAATTTAGGTACCAGTCTCAGAAATTTAGAATTGAAATTTAGGTATCAATTCGAAAGAGAATCAAAATTTAGGTATTGATCTCGAAAAGAGAGTCGGAATTTAGGTACCGACCTCGAAATGAGAACTGGAATTTAGGTACCAGAGTCGGAATTTAGAATTGAAATTAAGGTATCAATTTGAAAGAGAATCGAAATTAAGGTATCGATCTCGGATGAGACTCGGAATTTAGGTACCGACCTCGAAGGAAGAGAATAGAATTTAGGTACCAGTCTCGAAAATTTAGAATTGAAATTTAGGTATCAATTCGAAAGAGAATCGAAATTTAGGTATCTATCTCAAAAAGAGAGCGGAATTTAGGTACCGACCTCGAAATGAGAACTGGAATTTAGGTACCAGTCTCAAAATTTAGAATTGAAATTTAGGTATCAATTCGAAAGAGAATCAAAATTTAGGTATCGATCTTGGATGAGAGTCGGAATTTAGGTACCGACCTCGAAGGAAGAGAACTGGAATTTAGATACCAGTCTCGGAATTTAGAATTGAAATTTAGGTATCAATTCGAAAGAGAATCGAAATTTAGGTATCGATCTCGAATGAGAGTCGAATTTAGGTACCGACCTCGAAGGAAGAGAAGCTGGAATTTAGGTACCAGTCTCGGAAATTTAGAATTGAAATTTAGGTATCAATTCGAAAGAGAATCGAAATTTAAGTATCGATCTCGAATGAGAGTCGGAATTTAGGTACTGACCTCGAAGGAAGAGAACTGGAATTTAGGTACCAGTCTCGGAAGAGAATCAAAATATAGGTATCGATCTCGAAAAGAGATGAGAATTGAAATTTTGGTATCAATCTCAAAAAGAGAGTTGGAATTTAGGTACCAACCTCGAAAGGAGAGAACTAGAATTTAGGTACCTGTCTCGGAAATTTGAAAGAGGACTAGAAGTTAGACTCTAGCCTCGAAGAGAACTGGAAGTTAGGATCTAGTCTCGAAGATTTATCTGTATGAAGAGGGACCCAGTCTCATGCCATCAGAACCAAATCGAACAAAGTTCATGGCTCTGTGTCAATAGAACTAGTCGATCCTCTAAGACACAGAAGAAAGAGAATTGAAAGGAGCTGGTAAGTGCACCAAGCTGAAAAGACTTGACTTAGCAATAAATCGAGGAAAATATTCAAATTTCAAAGGGGTTTCAAAAAAATTTCGATTGAGAGAAGAACTGAAAGGTTCGAATCAGAGGATTCAGACCGGAATTCAATTTGAGATTTAGATTCATTTTTTTTAGTGATTTAACGATCCCATTTTTTTATTTTTATTATTTATTTAATGTTCATGTGAATTTTGAAGTTCATTTTAATATTCAGATTTTTTTTAAGAAAAATTCTCATTTATTTTCTTTTCTTTTCTGTTCTTCGTTCAAAGTTCATTTAACTCTAATGGCATTTCCTAGTCAATTTGCACAAAAAGAGGTGAAGGCAAAATATGACGTAGTCATTTTCATTCCAATTTACTGAAAGTACATCATACAAGTTGATCTAGTCCTGATGACGTTTTCCTTAGAAATCTTATGTCTCATACAATCCATGTAAATCCAAAATGGATTGTGTAAGATTCTTGTTGATCCATCCAAAAGCGTCTGTAAAAAATCCATGTCTGAATAGTAAGAAACATGGGTAATAACATCACCTTCCAAGCCACCCTTGGCAAGAGTGCCGCATGGATGTGCATTGGAGGTGTGTTATTTCTCATGTAACTCAGCTCGTAGGGCCGGAGACTCTCCAATTACGGATGCAGTTTGAAAATGGTAAGGCATTTTTCTGTTGTCTATTCTTCTAAAAGTAACTGATATCCGCTCCACAGGTACTCCTGGAATGCAATGCTTCGCAATGTCTGCTCCGTTTCCTTCTAACACCAAGATGGAACCTACTGGTAGTGGTATCTCCACCAGCCCTCGGAACTCACCGAGGCCTGCAATCCGGAGGTCGGATCCGAACATGATGTTGCACTAGCTGAGGAATGACACTGTGCAAAAGGGTATATCAAAGTCATGATGGTCTATATGCGGAGGTATGCAATCGCCTTCCTTGTAGATATTGATAATGCAGCTGTTGGGTATGCAATCTACAGGCAGTACCCTCCATGTTATCATCCTTTTTCACCATTCTCTTGATGACTCTTGGCATTGGATCCACCTCACTACGACAGAGTATCCCTGGTGGATTTCCTTTTCTGTCTATGGCAAAATTGTAGCAACATCCGCATTGGATTGTAACTCTTCCCTTTCCTGGCATCCATTTTTGGGGTTCTGAATATGTCTTTTCTCTCAGGCGGCCCGCTTGACCCATTTTCTGCAATTCCAGGTTGCAGTCCACAATTTGTTATTGCACATAATATGAGAAAATATCTGTATGTAGCTCGAGGCCTTCCAAGATGTTGACCCTCTTGTTCCCAATTCTTTCAAAGTATTCAAAGGTTTTCTTCTCAACTAGTTGCATTTTCTCCAGCTCGTCTTCGGGGATTATAAGAAGTCCTCAGTGTCTAGTAACATACTGCGAGATGTATGGCTCAACCCCAGCATGTTCTTCTGCATGTCTTGGCTCCTCGGGGATAGTCTCAGTAGGGACATCCTCCGGGGTTGTTTTCGCAACAAGATTCTTCAGATCCGGTACATATGCTCGGCGTCGAGGTACCGACTCTATTTCTGCTTTTCTTGGTATCTCTTTTATCTGTTCCGACCTTCTTGGAATTGACTTTCTTCTTTCTGGTTCCTGACGAGCCGGTCTCCTTGGAGCATTTGCACTAACAATATCCACTGTTTGTTCATATTGATCTTCTGCTAACTTGGTCAACATTTTGCGAATGCGATGATTATTATTTCTTCACTGGGTAGCAGTGAGAGTGGCTCTCCTTACCCCTAGAATTTCTGCGGGTGCGGCGCTGACAAGCTTACCCTCTGCTGTGGCAACCACGGACTTAACTTTCTTATCTTCTTCGGTTGCATGAGCGGCGTTTGCTTTTCTTTTCTTGTTGCTGGATTGGTGGCTCGGGCCACCCATTTTCATCACTGTCTGGCTGTGAAGTTCTTCTCGATCAGCGGGATCCAATCATTTTCTTCGTATTGTAAGCCGAGTGGTGTGAAGTACGAGTCGATCTCTATCATTTGCTCCATCCCTCACCCTCTTTTCATCAAGTGCTAGACTCACGCCATTTCTAAAGTTTAGAACCAACCGCCCGTTCGACATTTCCCTGTGAAAAAATAAGGAAAGGATCATGGGTTGTACTAAGAACAAGAACAATAAGAAAAACCACTTAAAAATTTTTATTCACTTCTTTTAAATTTAAAGGAAGAAGGAAAAGATGAGAAAATATCAGGAATGAATGGATTTAAGAGGAAAGATTGACATTTTATTATTACGATTTCCCATGTTTTCTTTTTAACATTTTCGTTGATTAGATTTTTTTTGTCATCCATTTTATTTTGTTTTGGGTTCGGACCAGTCACAAAGTGATTACTTCACCCGTGTTTCTAGGGATAAGATTCTATTTTAGAGACTACCCTTCGAAACATCAGGTTGCGTAATACTTCTTTAAATACCATCCATTGATTGGAAGCATAGGTCGTTCTCCATGGAAATTCACAAGCTGGTAGGAACCTCCTGAGTAGACTATCTCGACCATGAACGGCCCTTCCCATGTTGGTTCAAATTTACCACCTATCTTGCGATGTAAGCATAGGTCTTCTGAGAACAAGAACTAAGTCACTGACTTTGAAAGTACTTGGACGAACCAGTTTATCATGGGCCTGGATCATCTTGGCTTGATACAGTTCCAAATTCTGTTGTGCGGAAAGTCTTTTCCCTTCCAAGCTTTCCAGCTCTTCTAGTCGTAGTCTGACATTTTCTTCTGTAGTGATCTTTTCTAAAACTGCAATTCAGAGTGATGGAAGCTGAACTTCCAGGGGCAAGATGGCCTCGAACCCGTACACTAAAGCGTAAGGCGTAGACTGAGTAGGAGCCCTAAAATTCATCCTGTAGGCCCATAAGGCTTCTAACAACTTGTCGTGCCAATTTCTCTTGTTGTCATCCAAATTTTTCTTTAAAATTTGAACGAGAGTTTTATTAAAAGACTCGGCCAAGCCGTTTTCTCTTGGGTAGTAGATCGTTGAGTATCGCCAATCGATCCCGTGTCTTCTGACAAAATTGTTGATCTTTGTACTTTTGAATGAAGACCCATTATCTGAAATGATTCTGCGTGGTACCCCAAAACGGTAGGCAACTTGATTCTTGAAGAACTGTAGCACGTGGTGTACCTTCACTTCTCTGAGTGGTACAGCTTCTGCACATTTAGAAAAGTAGTCTGTAGCAGCAAGAATGAAGCGATTTTCTCTTGAAGAAGGTGGTTCAATCGGACCCACTATATCTGTGCCCCAACACTCGAATGACCACGACGCTATTGTCGGATGTAGCACATTTGGAGGTTGATGTAGAACCACTCCATGCACTTGGCACTGGTGACAGCTTTTGGCAACTTTCATACAGTCGGTCATAATTGAGGGCCAGTAGTACCATAGTCTTTTAATCTTCATTTTCATTTTCAGACCCGACTGATGAGCGCCACAAAGTCCTGAATGTACTTCTTTAATGATTTCACGAGCCTCGGACCTGCTCAGGCATCTTAGCCACATCTGATCAAAAGACCTTCTGTATAATGTATTGTTTATTATTGCGTAAGACAGAGTTCTTTTCGATTTGATGGGCTAATGACTTATCGTCGAACGGGTTTCTGTCCGCAAGTAATCTATTAATGGTTGCCGCCAATCTTACGTATTTTACGTCACTTTGTTGCAATTGTTTCTTCGCTTTTACGTTGATTTGTGTATTTTATCCATGTCGAGCTGTGATAGGACCTGTCGTCCTTGAACTGACACTTTAACTGACTCATCCTGCAAGCAGGCAAATTCCTTTGCAAGGCAGGCTAACGCATCGGTGAGAGCATTTTCTTTTCTAGGAATCTTGTAGATTGTTACGTTTGGAATTTGTTCCAACAATTTCATGACATACTGAAAGTACTACTTAAGTCTTGGTTTTAGAATTTTGTACTGTCCAGCGACCTGTTGAATGATAAACTGAGAATCTCCGTAGATGTTGATGTCTGTTATTCCCATCTGAATGGTTAATTCCAGTCCAGTTATGAGGGCTTCGTATTCTGCCTCATTGTTTGTATACAGTTCTGTTAAGTGGTAGGAGTATCTTAACATTCCCCGATCCGGTGTTATAAAGATTAGTCTGATTCCTGCCTTACCGGGCACTATCGTTTGCGATTCATTGTTCCTCTGTGCTGAGGACGCACCGTCGAAGTATAGTTCCCAACGTCGACCATCAGGGTCTTCCAGGCTCTTTATCTGCGCATCAGGCAAATCATCGTTGAGAGGCGAATCTGCCGGTAAAGGGTGTGTTGCGAGGAAGTCTGCTAGGACTTGTCCCTTTACGGTGAGAAGAGGAACGAAAGTTATGTCGAATTGCAATAGTATCATCGACCACCTGGCAAGTCTGCCAGAAAGCATCGGTCGGGTCATCAAGTATCGCAACGGATTAAGTCTCGAAATAAGGTTGACCTTGTGAGAAAACATGTAATGCCTGAGCTTTTGAGCGGCGAATATCAGAGCCAAACAATGCTTCTCAATCGGGGGATACTTTACTTCCGTCGGGATTAGACGACGGCTTAAGTAGTAGAGAGCATTTTTTTTCCCTCATCATTGACACAGGCTAGCGAGGCTCCGAGGAGTCGTCTGAGCCGCGCTATAAAGTATCAACGGTCTACCCGAGGCCAGGGGCTGCTAAGACGGGAGGTGTCATTAAATATTGTTTAACGTCCTTGAAAGCCTGCTGGCATCTCTCATCCCAAACGAATTTGGCGTCCTTTTTAACTAATACCGAGAAGGGCTGAAACCTACCTGACAAGTTCGAGATAAAGCGTCGAAGATATGCCAACTTCCCTTGAAAGGATCGTAGTTGTTTCAAAGTTTTGGGAGGAGGCATTTCTAAAATAGCTTTAATCTTTTCCGGATCGATTTCAATCCCACGATGTCGGACAACAAATCTTAAGAATTTCCCGGAGGTGACATCGAAGGCGCATTTTAAGGGATTCATCTTAAGGTTGTATTGTCTTAGTCGCTCGAAAACAATTCTCAAATCATACAGGTGATCTTCCTTCAGTTTGCTTTTGATGACCACATCATCCACGTAGCACTGAACTTGGTTGTGAATGAGATCATCAAAAATCTTTGTCATCATTCTTAGGTATGTTGCTCTTGCGTTCTTTAGTCCGAATGGCATTACTGTGTAGCAATATACTCCGATCGGCGTTCTGAATGCCGTGAGCTTTTCGTCTTCTGGTGCCATTTTTATCTGGTTGTATCCTGATGATCCATCCATGAAAGAGAAGATTTCATGTGTTGAAGCAATGTCGATCATCAGTTCTAGGATTGGTAGTGGAAATTCATCCTTTGGACATGCTTTATTCAAATCTCTGAAATCCACGCAGATTCTGATCTGACCATTCTTCTTTCTGACTGGTACCACGTTGGCTAACCAAGTTGGGTATTGTTCTTCATGGACAAATTTAGCGTCTATTAGTTTCTTAACTTTAGCTATTACTTGTTGCTCAATTTCTAGACGCATTCTTCTGGGAGCTTGTCTAACTAGAACGGAAGTAGGATCTACTCCTAACTTGTGAACTGCGATTTCTGGAGCTAATCCTGGCATTTCGTCGTAACTCCAAGCAAAACAGTCCTTGAATTCCATTAATAGCTTGATTATGTCTTCAGTGTCTTCTTTATTGAGTAAGGAGCTAACAAAGGTAGGCCTAGGCTCTTCGCTAGTACCTAGGTTAACATCTGTTGACCTCATTTTTGATGAGGTCTTCTCTTCTTCTTTTTAGTACTTAGGGTCTAGCCTTAGGCTTTTCCTTTGACTATCTTAGAGGACTAGAATTGGGATCCACCACTTAAAATTTCAGACCACTTCTTAACTCCCTACAAACTCCACAAAGTTGACTGTAGACCCCTAATCACCTAGAGGGTTGAAATCAAAAGTGGAAGTTTAAATGATGAGTTCCTATAGGACTCTTTGGCCTTAGGACCGCTACAGGTGGCTCGGTCGCGGTGAGGGACCGACTTACACACACACTACACTTATACACTACACTTTCACACACCTCCTAAAACCACACCCATACCTAGCTTGACCTCCGACTCATGTAGGTGACTCGCATGGATGGTCCTTAACCCCTAAGCCCTTGGCTAAGAGGGTTAGGAACAACATAGTGAATGCCTCGAATGAGTCCCTTCATGGCTCATATGGGCTTGATGTGGCTTCATGGCTCAACCAAAATGATTTCATTCCACTCAAATTTACCCGATCTTCAATTTTCCAAATTTCGATTTTTGACCCTCGGGACCCTACACACTTCTAACTTACCCAAAGCCCGTGAAATTACCCAAATTTTTCAAAATCACCTAAATTACCCAAAATTCCCCAAAATCAATCCCAAACATTTCCACATCACTCAAATTGATCATCCATACTTAAAAATACCAAAAATTCCAAAAATACCTCCCAATACCCTCCAAATACCCAAAATACCCCTCTTGACCCAAAAATCCAAAAAATTCAGAAAATTCCCAGAAAATTCCAGAAAATCTCAAATATTCCCAATTTCATTTTGTTTAACTACACCATAGGCCAATTTTGTCAATTTACCCTACTTTTGTCAAAACCCCCAATTGGACCCATTTTAACCCTAAGTGAACCCAATGTCAAACCAAACCTATCCAATTGACCCAAATTCTGGTCCAATTCAATTCTAAACTTCAATTCAACATTCCCAACACCAATCTAGACCAAATCCAAGTCCAATTTGATTGACATTTGGATCCAATTTCACTTTTGGCCTTAAAGCCCAATTTGGACCCATGACCCAGAACCTAACCCAAACTCACTCAATTCAACTCCAATTAACCCCAAATCTTTTCTAAATCATCCTTAGCATCCCCACAAGCAAAACACTAACATGATTTGCCCAAAATTTGGACCCAAACCCCACTCAAATTCAACCCAAAGCTAAAAGGCCCAATTTTGACCTAAACCCAAACCTAACCCAAATGAGCCCAAACCCCAAAATCAAAGCCCAACCAAAGTCAAAACCTCTTTGAAACACTCCCATAAACATTTCTCAACATTAATTTTACATCAATTTCAACCCTAGCCCAACATTGGCCCAACTTGGTCCACTTGGACCTATATTGGCCCATTCACCAAAAGAGCCCAAATTCAACCCAATTCAAACCCAAATCACCCCCAATTTGCTTCAAGTCACTCATGACACATCCATGAGCTAAACCCAACAATTATTTGGCCCAAGCCTTTACCAAAATTTCATCCCAAAATCCATTTTAAAATTCAAAAGCCCACTTTCCTAAACCATCTTAAAAGCCCATCTAAAACCATTTCAAAAAGCCCAAAATCTACCCTAAAGCCCACATGACATCTCCACTTGCCATCCACTTAATAAAAGCCATTCCCTAAGTTCTAATCCCATCATCAAATAATTCCAAATCAAGCCTCATGCCAAATCACCCCTAAATACCAAAATTTTTCTTAAATCTATTTCCATGAAATTGACTCCACTTTTCCCAAGCCAAAGGTGAGCCATGCAAGCCATGGACAAGCCACATGAAGCCATGGAAGGCTTGACATGTGATCAAGCCATTAATGGCAAAAGGAGGGCCCCCTTTCCTAATCCTTCTTAAACCCTTTTTTACCTTAAGCATGTCACACACTAAACCATGCTTAGCCACCTCATCATGGATGGAGACCACACCATTCTCTCTTTGGCTGACCCAAGTGATCCTTTTCAGCCCAAGACCAGGCCTTGGGTGGTGAACCTAGCCCAAAACCATGGGTTGACTCATTTGAACCCAAAATGGTCTTCCCCCCATTCCATTTCAATCCAAGCTCTTTACACATGGCAATTGCCAATTGCTTGCACCAAGTCCCAGCCCTGACCCACTTGACCTTGAGGGTGACCCATGCCTGGCCGGCTGGCCACCAGACCGCCGGAAAACACCATGGCCGAGAGTTCACATGTGAGCCAACTTTGGAATTCTCCCTTGCTGAGCTGCCCCATCCCCAGGTGGCCATTGTAGCTGTTCTTCTCTTGCAAGAGCAGGCTGATCCCAAGCCCTAACTCTCCACGGGAGGCCCTCCACCCTCTCCTATTTAAACACCACCCCTCTCGGCCATGAGAGGTGCTGAAACAAACCTTAAGGAAACTCGCCAAAATTGTTCCGGACTACTCCCCATACACGAGCACTTGATCCCCACCGAAATCCCCCTGCCATTTCTTCTCTGCGAGCTCGATTTCGAGTTGAAATCCAAGCCCAAAACCGGGATACTTCTCCATAGTGAGCCAATCCCCAAATTGATTGGTTCTACACCTTCACCGGACCAAGGGAAGGTGTCCACCAGCAAAAGGCCCATCTCCGGGCCACCCCGGTTGCTCCGGCCTCCAAGCTTTGTGATCGAGCTGTGGTCGAAATCCTACTCAGGCAATTCATCGGACCGGGAGACTTCATCCGGAGCTTGCTGGGATCCAATCGAAGGTGAAACAACCCTCGGATCGAAGCCACACTTTTCTGAGAAAAGGTATGGCCTCACTCTTCTTCCCGAGCTTCTGAACATTCTCCATTTCTATTGCGTAAATTTCATCCCACATAAACCGTATGGATGTGTTCGTCTTCTCAAGACGAATCCATAGAGCATAAGAACACGAAAATCTATCGAGTATCGAGTGAGATCTTAGGGATTTAGTGTGGACGGCTCTCGGGTGAGGACGCTCGGGGATGATGAACGGATGCCGTCCATTCAATACACGCGCGGACGGACGGCTCAGATGGCGTCGGACCAGAAGATGGTACGTGAACCGCGGGGCCCGGGCTGCTGACTCAAGCGGCGGCGTCGAATGGGAGCGCGACGAGTGTGCGCTCGGAGATGCCGAGGATGACGCGGCGCCGACTCGGATAAATAAAAAATTAGGGGTATTTTCTATTTATTTAATTCCCTAAACTTGGAAAATTAATAACTTTGTGTAGGAAAATCATAAAAATAAAATAAAAATACCCTCTTGCTCAGTGAACAGAAGAGAATAATGTGGAAAAGAAATTATTTAATTTCATCAAGTATTTTATTTTTAATAATTTATTTACTCTCTGCATATTTTTAATTCTCCATGCATGTATACAATTCACCATGGCATGAGACCATAGGGCTTTTGAAGCCTCCGAATTTGGGAACATTCCCCGAATTTTCCAAAGTCGAGGCCATCCCTATGAAAAGTTATTGATTTTTCAAATTCATGTTACTATTTTGAGTATTTTAATTCCAATAAAAATCATGTTGTGAAATAAATTCTAGGAAAATTTGGTGATGTTCCTTATGACCAGAGGACCCTAGGAAAAGTAGGTTTTGAGTTAGTTCATTTAAAACAACCCTAATTGGCTTAAACACCCAAAATGGATCCCTAATTAATTAGAGCTAACCATACATTAAATTGACTTGAAATCAATTCTCTACTGACCTTTAGGATTAGAGGAACCCACCATAAAAATTTGAGGTCAATTGGACTTGGTTAGCCCTACCAAATGGGTTGATTGAGCCATTTAGCCATTTTGAACTTTAAAAATTCATAACTTTCAAAATATCTTTCAAAAATTCACCAAATTAGTTTTGGAGCCTCTCTGTTGTTAGGGGAATTTAAGAAAATTAAAATTTTAATTTTCTAAAAAAGTTGATTTTTAATGTTATTTTAATATTTTTAATAATTAAAAAATAATAAAAATTACAAAAATAATAAAATTCACCAAAATGTCACATTCTAAATTTTAATCACTTAGGAACAAACCCCATAATTTTCTTAGGTCTATTTAATGAGATATTAAATTTTAAAGCCCTAGGGTAATTTTAAAATTAAAAAAATGTATTTTTCTAGCATTTTCACTAAAATAATTATAATAAATCATAAAAAAAATCAGAAAATTACAAAAATTAATTCTCTGATTTCCTTGATATCAGAGAGATTTTTTAAAAAATATAAAATTCATTTTTCAACATTTATTTCATTTTTAAATTAATTAACACTCCAAAACTTAAAATAATTATAATAAAAATAATATAATTCAAAAAATCACCAAAATTGGTCCAAGTGGTCCTCTAGTCATTAGGAATGTCCCTTAATTTTCTTAAGGATAGAAACTTTCCCTTGGTCATGTTATTAAATTTTCCTTGGAAATCTCTAATTTCTACCAAAAATAATTATATAAATAAATTAAATACAGAAAAATCACATTTTCTCCTCTCATGTCTTTATTGACATATGAGTGAAGTCACATAAAAATTTCAAGTTCATTTAAGCTCAATTTAGTGAGTTATGAAATTATCAAGCTTAAAGGGTAAAGTGGTAATTAAAATTTTAATCCTTAATTAAAACTTTAGGTTTAATAAAAAAATTAGCAAGTAAAATATTTGATCCTAATCTGATTTGGATGATTGAAATTTAAATAATTAAAGGGTAGAAACCTATTAAGCAATTTAAAATAATTAAACCTTAATTAAATTATTGATTTAATTTGGAAGAATAATAAAATTGGAATTATTAAAATAGGGATATTATTAGGAAGAGATTTATTCTTTATTTTAAAAATCCCTAAATTAATTATCTCATTAATATTCAATTCTTAATTAAAATGATAACTCAAATTTAAAATATTAAAAGACTTAATCATTAAACTAAAATTAAATTATTAAACTCTTTTAAAATTTCAATTAAAATTAAAAATAAAATTAAATCAAAAATTAAATTAAATTAAGTAAATTAAATTGAATTAAATTAAATTAAATTAAATTAAAATTAAAAGTTGAATTAAATTAAAGATTAAAATAAAATAAATTAAAAAAACAAATTAAATTAAATTAAATTAAATTAAATAAATAAAATCAAATTAAATTAAGTTAAATCAAATTATAGATTAAATTAAATGAATAAATTAAATTAAATTAAATTAAATTAAATTAATTAAATTAAATTAAATTAAATTAAATTAAATTAAATTAAATTAAATCAAATTAAATTAAAATTAAATCAAATCAAACTAAATTAAATTAACATCAAACCAAACTAAATTGAATAAAATTAAATTAAATTAAAATTAAATTAAATTAAATTAAGTTGAATTAAATATAAAATCACCAAAGACATAAAGAATTCAAAATAAATCTAAAATAACTTGAACACTATTCCAAATTTAAACCCATTAATTGAAATTAAACTAAATCACAAACCATTTGAACACCAATTTACCCTCGAAAGCTTTAGTTATCATAACTCCTAAACAGAATATTAAATGAAATATTACTTCACTTATAGGACATTCAAACATCCTAGTTCACTGATCAAGATAACAACAAAACTTAAAATTCTCGGACGATTAATTCATTTGGACTTAAAACAACTCTAGTAATATTGAAAAGATGTTTAAGATTCTTCTTAAACACTTTCTCAATATGATAGGATGTTTATAAGAACAATTGAATTTAATTGTTCTTTGATGAAAAAAATTGTCTTCAAACAAAAACACAAGGAACCTAGACGTCATAGGAAATAACTAGCTATAGGATTAGGAATTTGGTAGAAAACCATAACCCTTACCTTAGCTTTACCTAGGAACTTGCTTAAATATTCTAATTGTGTCTTAAGTGCATCTTGGGATGACGGGAAGACCCTCCAGGTACGCTTTTATTTTATTGTAATTTACTTTCTTGCAATTTACATTATTGCAATTTATTTAACCGCATTGCACTTACTTTTCTTGCATGATAGACAATTGTTGCATGAAAACCCACACCTTTAGGATAGTCCCTAAAGCCGAAACCAAAACTAAACTAAAAGTCATTGCAAGATAAAATTCACCGCCACAACATTTCAAAATATAAAACAACTCAAAATTTAATCACAAACAGAACACAAAACTAGAATTGCAACTAAATTAAAACGTCCTGTTGGATGATCGGGAATACCTCCGATGATGTAACCTACGGGTTGCTAACGTGATTTCCCACGGTATAAATGAAAGTGTGGAACTCATTCAGTTGAGTTTAGCAAATTCATCTGGACTAAGTGAATCCGATAAAAATAATGATGCCGGAAGGATGGAACCGTGGGATCTTAACCGGTGTCGTTATAATCAACTTTAAGATTTGTTTTAATTAAAATATTGAAAACACTTGGAAATTAAGATTTTCTCTAAACCAAAACACTTTTCTCATCTCCCGATTTATGACTTCTAAAACTAAACCTCTGCAACAACAAGGAGCTTGGAGCATGGTGGGCAGCACGGCCATCGTCGTCAGCAAAACTTGAATCTACATCAGCAAAACTTTCCTAGAATTAAATAACCAAGCCATAGGACTTCGAGGTAGTTTGCCTAGTGCAACCTAAATCCTCAACCTTTTGTTAGGCATTTGTATTGCAAATTAAGCCCTAACCAGTCTTAGGATTCCGAGGTAGTCATCCGATATGACATAAACCCTCACATCTTCAAGGCTATTTGTATGATCATGTCATACGAATATAAGTCCTGATTAATTAAAATTGGCAAGATTGAAATATCAGAGAATATTAATATTTTCTTAAACTCGAAGCCAAACAATAGGATAGCTTGGGAAGTTGCCAAGATTCTTCTTGGATCCTCAGCTTCTCCTACTTTTCTTCCTTTGAATTCCCAAAACAAAAATGTTCCAAACTCGATCCATTCCCTATTGAAATTCCAAGATTAAATCCCTTGAAAACTTAAACTTTGAAATTCTTGAGAGCGAATTATCGATTATTATCGAGAGTTTTCTTAGGTGATTCTCGTCACTTAAGATGTAATTAACTATAGGGGCTTTCCCTTATAGGGAATTTTAAAGAACCTGAGTAATATAAACCCTGTTTAATGCTTTCATATTAAGCAGGGGAATTTGTCGGCTTATAAAATTGGTTCGCAGACCAAACGGATGTCACAAATCTTCTAGTTTGTTTAATAAGCCCCACCATCAAGCAGTGTGTCTATCCTTAGGGATAGATACACGGTTTGTAGTGCGGTGCTCGTTTATATAAACTATTTGGGATGTGAGATCGGTTTGATTTCATATCTTAAAATCTTCAAATTTAAAATTATTTTCAAAATCAAATACTACTTTTCAAATTATTTATTTAAATTAAATTAAAAATTCGCCGCACAAATCCTGTAGGCGACCCCCTTTTCAAAATAAAACACATAACCTAAAAATATGCCGACAACTTCCATTAACTCGTCTATTGTAGATTTGATTTCTTCTTCTAATTCTAGTGGAGCGTCTCTGATTTGTAAATCTTCAAGATCTTCTGAGGCTTCCAGCAGCCTTCATTAGGCTCGCAAGCGACAACCAAGCAAAATTCCATATCATCAACTGATCCTACTGTGCCGAATCCGAGACCATGTTTTGAATTGGGAGGCCGACCGGCATTATTCCATAATTTTTCAAAATGTTGTGATCGACCTTTTGTCCATTGTCGAGGTAAGACACCACGTTGAATTAAATTTTGAACACATGGAGAGTACCACTCAAAAGGTAATTCCATTAATTCAGATGAAGTAACATCTTCAAATGGTACATCATTTTCAGTATTACAAGAAGAAGCACCACGGTAAAACATGATTGGTTTAGTACCACCACCATGTATTTCCTTGACCACCGTACCCTCGATCTTATTAGAATGGATCGGGGTCAGGGTCATAGTATGTACATAATGGTTAATCTTCTTGTACATTGATTTGTATTCTTCATTCCTTTCATCTTCGAGAGAGATCTTGAACTGTGGTTTCTTCTGATTTATTTTTGCTGCTTCTTTCTTGATTTCTTCTTCTTCTTCAGAGCTATTCTCCCAAACAATATCGATGATCAGTTTCTTTTGTCCAACTGTTCCAACGTTTTTTCCACGTCCTCATCCCCGGCCTCGACCTCGAGTGCGAGTTCTGAGAAATCTTCATCGTCTCGCCGTAAGGGAGTGGTGAGTAACTGTTGGACTAGAAATTCAGGTTCTTCATCGTCTCAAATCTCTTTTTCTTCATTTGGTATGGTATTTCTGGAAAAGATTGTTTTCTTCGGAGGCGCGTAGTAAGCCGCATCTTCCTGAATTCCAATCTCGTGTACAGAGAATGGTTGCAAGTCACCTTTGATATATTGTTCCCCTCCTTCATAATACTTTATACACTAGTGCAGAGATGACGGTACCATCCAGTTTTCATGGATCCATGGCCGACCCAGTAGAGCGTTGAACGATGTTTCAGAAACAATTATGTGGAATTTTGCGGTTATCTTTGCTAAATCACCGATCTTCATGAGTAGTGTTATAGATCCAAGAGCTCTCTCTCCTTTTTGATTGAAGCCTCTTAATAGCATCTTGTCTGCTTCAAGCTCACGAGCATCAATTTCCAAATATGCTAGCGCCCGAAGAATCATTATGTTGATTGATGCTCCCGGATCAACCAACACTCTGGAGAGCGTAAACTTTCCAATAGTGACTGAAATGTATAACGTTCGGTTGTGATCTGCTGTTCCCAATAATAGATCATTGTCCGTGAAGGTAACACCTTGCTGTTCTCTTAATGAGCAAACCTCGTCGAAGGAATTATCGGCCATTTGGGCTAAACAAATCTCTGGATCAAGTAAAGCCTTAATCAGAGCCTCTCTCATCTCCTTTGACAAGATCAGAGCGTCCTATATGCTTAGTTTGGCTGGTAGCTTCCTAAGATGGGCTAGCACGTTGTAGTCTACTTTATTAGCATGTTCCTCGATTTCTTCCCGAATGGGCAGTTCCTCTGCTGGGGTTGGCTCTTCCTGAGCAACCACCTGCTTTCCTTTATCCTTCGGACCCATTCTCGGGGGTAGAACTTTTCCACTTCTTAAATGTTCTTCAGTTATTTCTTCTGAATTTGGTGTTTCCTTTTGAATCAGAGCAACTGGCTCTTCTGATGTTGCTTCGGTGTCTGATAGTTCTAATTCTATTGTGATCGGAGCCCCTCGGAATTCATAAATGGACTCGTTACTTGTCGAGCTTTCGTAGCCTCCTTTGTGAACATCTTCTTCGTCGTGGTCGTCGAGGTTGTGTATGATTTGAGAATCGTTATTTGTATTGGAATCGAGATCTGGATTCAGCCGGTTGTCGCTAGTTATGTAATCGTTAGAAATAGTCAAAACGTAGCCAACGCCATAACCCTTATCATTATAAGATCCCGCCGGGGCGAGCAGATAATCATACAGAGTCAGGAGTTCGAGGGATTTCTCCCCCGAATCGGAAATAACCATCCTAGGATAAGCAGCCCCTAGTCTACCATTCGGAGCCTCGGTCTTCTTTTCTTCCACGATCATCTCCTCCTTCTGGGGCGGTTCTTCAATCGCAAGTGATAGTCCTGGCTCGACAGGTTTCAAACTCTGAGTTGAAGCGCGTACCGAAGCGGTCTGGATGTGATCCAAAATTTTCTTTGAAGACTTTGTCCAGACGGTACTCCATCCATCATCAGTCACGTAAGGGTCTATCAGAACAATAGGATCCATTGAAATAACATTGACGGAACCTCCTATCTGGGGTTCCTTCATGTATTCCGTTGGGATCGTTATGTTCCCTTTTCGGAGATTGTCATCAGGCCAACTCTTGAAAGTGATGCAATCCTCTATCTTATGTCCGAGCATCTGGTGGTAAGGGCAATAGTTTGGATGATCTTTCTTATTGACTTCTTCCGGCTTCTTGGGCTCTGGCAGCTAAAAATCGGGTGTCTTCATTAAGCTGCGGAACATCTTCACTACTGCTTCAGTTTTGAATGAATATTCTTTATTTTGAAGTTCTCTTAAGGTACGCGATGAACGAGGCTGTTGTTCATAATGCTGAGGCTACTGGTAGCTAGGACGAGGTTGCTGATAGCCCTACTGAGGTTGCTGATAGCCCTGCTGAGGCTGCTAATAGATCTGTGGTGGTTGTTGGTATGTCCATTGTGGTGGTTGATAACTAGGCTATGGCCGCTTTGACTGTATCTGAACCGGCTTCTTGTCCTTATCTACTGTCGTGACGATTTCAGATTTCTTTTCGAATGTTTTCACGGGTTTCTGCTTATCACTCTTGTTCATGAAACTTAACAACTTTTCCTCTTCTTGCAAGCTCCCGGCCTTGCTAAGCAACTTCTCGAAAGTCTTGATTGTAAATCCTTTAAGGAGAAGTGCTATCGGGCCATGGATACTTTTAAGTAGGATGCCGATTGCATGTTCTTCTTGAAGATGTGGTTCACACTTCATGCTTAAGTTTCTTCATTGAAGTATGTAATCCACTAAAGTCTCGTTTGGCTTTTGTTGCTCCACCATTAGATCACCGATAGTGATGTGGTGCTGAGCTCTGACAAATCGTTTAACGAAGAGATTCTCTAGTTCTGAAAAGGTTTTTACTAAACCGTTCGGCAATTCTGTGTACCAGTCGAAGGCAATCCCTGATAAACTGCTGACGAACTGTCGGAAGAGTAAAACGTCACTCCCACCAGCATTGCAACAACTAGCACGAAAATGTGCAATATGTTGCCGGGGGTTTCCTGTTCCATCAAAAGTCTTAAACAAAGATGGTATGAAGCCTTTCGGGTATTGGACTGCATCGAACTCTTCAGGGTAAGGTCTACCCGTTGGAATAGATGCTCCACTCTTAGATTGTGCTAGGGCCTCTTGCACCTGCTGTTCTACCATGCTCTTAATGTCCTTTTCTGGAATCATTCTTTGTGCAGGATCTTTCTTTGCTTGTTCGTCTCCGTTGATGGATGTGATCTCTTTTCCTCCATCTGCAATATGGATAATTTCTGGGGTTTCTCTTTCTGAGGTTGTACCTGACTCTGGAGAGTGGCTAAGGCAGCAGCCATCTCTTCCATCCTCTTTGCCATTTGGGAAATTGTGTCATCTCTCTCCCGAATCTGTGCTCTCATCACTTCCAGTTCATGTCTTTCCGCAGCTGCCGGAGAACCTTGCGAAGCTGACGATGCTCGTGTCTCAACCATGTTGATCTCGGCATACTCTTCATCCATGAGCTCTGATGAGTCAACTTCATCTCCTAATTCTTCTTCTCTTTCTTTTTCTAACCGTCGGATGTCAGTCCTTAACTTGTCCATGGCATCCTCTAGTGGCCTTTTTCGCACGGTCTCGCAGTTGTCTCGTGACGGTTGTTAAACTTCCTTCCCGGGAATCCCTTTTATTGTAGTAGCACTTTCTTCTGATTCAAGTCTCCTGACGAGACTTTTCTTCTCAGGACATTGTTTTGGTCTTAGCTCGCCAGTAGTGGGTCGCCATACCATCCTTCTCGTAGCCGGAAGCCTAGGACCGGATGGTCTGTTGCTATATGCTGGAAAGTGGTATCCTCCATAATTTGTAGACCCGATACAACAATAGGTGGACTGGCTTTTATCTTCTTCTTTAGTTTCTCTGTGGTAATAACAAGCTCTATTCAGGGTCCGAGGAGGGATTTAACTGGCACTCGTCCTATCCTTCTTAAAATTTCTGACACAGGGCATCTTTCTTTCTTTGCCAATCTTTCTATCACAGCCTGCAGTAGAGTAAATGTCATAGTCTTATCCCTTTTCTCTTGTAATTGGTGTAGTACGCAGGTTGGGGTAATGCAGCGGCGATGCTACGGACATTTTCTTCATCTAATGCAGCAGAGAGAGGGTGAAACATGCTCCCTTCCAATAGAGGTATATACTCAGGCAGTTCTTCTCTTTCCTCAAGAATTTCTTCTAGAAAAGCAACTTCAGCAGCTCTGCCTTTCTTGGCGATCTTTCTACTTCTATTTCTCCTTTGAGTCCGAGTTAAGGGTGCAACTCTTGAACTGGACCCAATCTCAAAAATAGATGGTATTGCAGCAAAATCTGTACCCTCCATGGTGACAGGCTCATCACAGACTTGGATTTCTTTCCCCTTCAGTTTAGCAGAAGTTGGGGTAGGTGCGGAGATGACTAAACCGGTGGGGGTAGAGACAACAGTCCTCCTACGAACAATATTACTCCTTTATGCTGGAATCCTTTGTAGGGGAGGGAATTCTTGAGTCGATTTCAGATTGAACTCAATCACGAGCTTTTCAGTTTCTGACACTTTGTCCATTAATGTGAAGAGAGTGACGTCTGCGAACTTGACATCTGTGTTGCGAAATCCTTGTCCGAAACGGATGATCCCATTGTCAGGCAGCTCATCCTTGTAAACGGCGAAGTCCATTCCATTGGTGAAGGAGAAGATTAATTTTGTGGCAGTCATTTTCTGCAGGGCAGATTCCGAATGTCTGTCCCGAATTATGCTTCTTCCGTCGTAAAGTTTAGGACAAAAAAGAAAGAGTCTGGACACATTTTCATTTATCTTAGTGTATTTGTGATTTTTTTTAAAGGAGATTGTTTATTAGGAGGTTCGTTTGTTAGAAACAATTAAAGGAAAAAAGGTTATAAGAAAGGTAAAGGGCCCAATTTAGAATTGGAAAGGAAGAGAAAGTCTTATGCAAGAATTCTAGACTCGAAGGACCGCTCCTAAACTAACACCTATTGGGGGTCCACCCCACCTCAAAAAAGAGGTAAGAGGATCTCGAAACCTCTCTGTTTAGGGGTGTCTAAACAGTGGCTCCTAAATCTGAGAGGAGTTGGCTATACTCGTTCAAGACAGAAATGAACAAGTATTCCAACAGAAGAATGGTAGTTTTGGTCCACTAGGGATATTGACTCACTACCAATTTATGAAAGCAAAACCATCTGATCAAGATGGAGAGAGGAACTATTCCCCAGTGGAGTCGCCAGAAGTTGTTGGCATATTTTTAGGTTGTGTTATATTTTGAAAAGGGGTTGCCTACAGAAGTTGTCAGCGAATTTTCATATTTTAAATTTAATTTAAATATATATATAATTTGGAAAGTAGCATTTGATTTTGAAAATAATTTTTAAATTTAAAAATTTTAAGATATGAAATCAAACCGATCTCACATCCCAAATAGTTTATATAAACGAGCACCACATCACAAACCGTGTATCTATCCCGAAGAATAGACACACTGCTTGACGATAGGGCTCGATTAAATAAACTAGAAGATTTGTGACATCTGTTTGGTTTGCGAATCAACTTTATAAGCAGACAAGTTCCCATGTTTAATATAAAGAAATTAAACAGGGTTTATATTACTTGGGTTCTTAAAGTTCCCTATAAGGGCAAGCCCCTATAGTTAATTACATCTTAAATGATGAGAATCATTTAAGAAAACTCTCGATAATGATCAGTGCTTTTGCTCTCAAGAATTTAAAAGTTTAAGGTTTTCAAAGGATTGAATTTTGGAATTTCAATAGGGAATGGATCAAATTTGGAACTGTTCATTTCAGGAGTTCAAAGGAAGAAAAGTAGGAGAAGCTGAGGATCCAAGAAGAAATCTTGGCAACTTCCTAAACTATCCTATTGTTTAGCTTCAAATTGGGAGTTTATTTAATGTTGCAATCCTGTCAATTTTAATTAATTAGGACTTATATTCGTATGACATGATCATACAAATAGCCTCGAAGATGTGAGGGTTTATGTCGTACCAAACGACTACCTCGGAGTCCTAAGATCGGTTAAGACTTAATTTGCATAACATGATTATGCAAATGCCTAAAGAAAAGTTAAGGATTTATGTTGCACTAGGCAAACCACCTCAAAATCCTATGGCTTGGTTATTTAAACTAAAGAATAGTTTAGCTGATGTAGACACAAGTTTTGCTGACGAAGATGGCCGTGATGCCCATCGTGCTTCGAGCTCCTTGTTGTTGCAGAGTTTTAGTTTTAGAATGTTAAAATCAGAGGATAAGAGAAAAGTGTTCTGGTTTAGAAAGGTTGAAAATTGGGATAGCTTAATATTTTAATTAAAACAAATATTAAAGTTAATTAAGCACAACCGATTAAGATCCCATGGTTCCGTCATCCCGGCACCGCTATTTTCATCAGATTCACTTAGTCCAGATGAATTTGCTAAACTCAACTAATGAGTTCCACACTTTCGTTTAGACCGTGGGAAATCTCGTTAGCAACATGTGGGTTACATCATCCGAGGGATTTTCAGTTGTAATTGCAGTTCTGTTTTGTTGGTGATTAAATTTTGAGTTGTTTAAACATGCTGGGTTCGATCATTTTCATGCATTTACAAGTACAGGAAAGTAAGACATTTAATAAATTGCTAAATGTAAATTGCAATAAACTTAAAAGCGTACCTAAGTGAGCATTCCTGTCATTTTAACCTGCACTTGAAACACACGTCAGAGCAAATACCTAGGTAAAACTAAGGGATAGTTTTGGTTATCTACCAAAATCCTAATCCTATCACTAGTCAATTCCTATGACGTCTAGGTTCTTGTATTTTATTAAGGATGATTTTCTTCACCAAAGAACAATGAAGTCTCACTGTTCTTTTAAAACATCCCATCAAGTTAGAGAAGTGTTCATAACTGAATTCTGAACATCTTCTTAAACATTTTAGGGATTGTCTTAAGTTCGATTAGTTTCATTGTGGTGATGTATCAATCATCCGGGTTGCTCTTACTCAGTGAATTAGGATATTTGATTATCCTTGTGAGTAAGGTGACATTTCATTTAATGCTTCATTTAAGAGTTATGATAATGAAAGCCTTTAGGGGCAAATTGGTTTATCGAGAATCTTAATCATAGTTAAAAGTTTGAAATAATGGTTTAAAGTGTTTTAATTTAATTATGAGGTTTTAATTTTAAGTTTGGAATAGTGTTCAAATTATTTTAGATTTAATTCTTAATGATTTCATTTAGGTTTGTTGTTAAATGATTTTAATTTAATTTAATTCAATTTAATGTTAATCTAAATTTAATTTAATTAATTTTAATTTAATTTTAATTTAATTTTAAAATTTTAATTTAATTTTAATTTAATTTTAATTTAATTTAAATTTATTTAATTTTTAATTTAATTTAATTTTAATTTAATTTAATCTTAATTTAATTCAATTTTAATTTAATTTAATTTTAATTTAATTTAAATTTTTTAATTTTTAAATTAATTTAATTTTAATTTAATTTAAATTTATTTAATTGTTAATTTAATTTAATTTTAATTTAATTTTAATTTAATTTAATTTTAATTAAATTTAAATTTAATTTAATTTAATTTTAGTTTTAATTTTAGTTTTAATTGTTAATTTGGATTATTATTTTATTTTTTTAATTAAGAATTAAATATTGTTAAAGTGACTTATTTAGAGATTTTTAAATTAAAGAATAAATGTCCTCTTAATAATATCCCTATTTTAATAATCCAAATTTAAATATATTCTTTCCAAAATCTAAGTCATTTAATTAATTAAAGTTTCATTTTTGATATTTTCAAAATGTTCAATGGGTTTCTACCCCTTAATTTCCCTAAGTTTCAATCATCCAAGAGAAAATTAAAATCAAATATTTTACCCCCCCCTCCCATTTTTGATTAAACCTAAAATTTTAATTAAGGGTTAAAATTTTTAATTACCTTTATGCCCTTTTAAGCTTATTTATTTCATAACTCACTTAATTGAGCTCAAATGAATTTGAAATTTTTATGTCACTTCACTCACATGGAAATTAAGACATTAGAGGAGAAAATGTGATTTTTCTGAATTTAATTTAATTATATAATTATTTTTAGTAGAAAATAAGGGTTTTGAAAGAAAATTCAACAACATGACCAAGGAAAGGTTGCTGTCCTTAAGAAAATTATAGGATATTCTTAATGACTAAAGAACCACTTGGACCAATTTTGGTGATTTTTTGAATTATATTTTATTTATTATAATTATTTTGAATTTTAGAGTATTAATTAATTATAAAATAAAATAAAAGTTGACAAATAGATTTTATATTTTTCTTAAATCTCTCTGACCTCAAGGAGTACAGAGAAACAAATTTTATAATTTTATAATTTTTCTTTGATTTATTAGAATTATTTTAGTGAAAAAGGTTAAAAACTCATTTTTTAAGATTAAAAATTACATTAAGCCTTTAAAATTCAATATTTTATCTTAGGGACTTAGGAGAAATATTTGGTTTATTCCTAAGTGATTAGGAGTCAAAATGTGACATTTTTATGATTTTTATTATTTTTTAATTATTAAAGTATTAAAATAATGTGAAAAATTAACTTTTTTAGAAAATTACAATTTTAATTTTCCCGAACTCCCCTGATATCAGAGAAGCTCAAAATCATTTTTGTGAATTTTTGGAAAGTATTTTTGGAGTTATGAATTTTTAAAGTTCCATTTTTCTCATGAGGCTTAATCAATCCATTTGGTGGGGCTAATCAAGTCCAATTGATTTCAAAATTTTATGTAAGGTTCCTCTGACCCTAAAGAGTAATGGAGAATTATTTTCAAGTCAATTTGATGTGTGGTTAACCCTAATTAAATGAAATTCAATTTTAGTGGTTTAGGCCAATTAAGGATATTATGTATGAATTAACTCAAAATATATTTTTCATAGGGTCCTCTAGTCTTAAGAAACATCAACAAATTTTTCTAGAATTTATTTTACAACATGCTAATTATTAGAATTAAAATACCTAAAACAGTGAAATGAACTTGAAAATTCAATAACTTTTCACAGAGATGGCCTCTGACCTTGAAAAATTCAGGGAATGTTCCCAAGATCGGAGGCTTCAAAATCTCTATGGTCTCATGCCATGATGAATTGTTTATGTAAATGAAGAATCAAAATACTGAAAACAGTAAATAAATTATTAAAAATAAAATACTCATCTAATTAATTTGATTTTTTTCCACATTATCCTCCTCTGTTCACTGAGTAAGAGGGTATTTTTATTTTATTTTTTGTAATTTTTCTATGCAAAGATAGGAATTTTTGAAGTTCTGGTATTTAAATAATTCAAAAAATACCCTAATTTCCTACTTATCCGACTCTGCGCCAGCGTAACATCGGCAGCTCCGAAAGCCCACGCGGCGCATTTCCATTCGACGCCGCCATCTGACTCAACGTTCCAGGGGCCCGCGGTTCATGTAACATTCCCTGGTCCAGTGCAATCTGAACCGTCCGCTTGATACACGTGCGATCTAACGACTCTCGGTGATCGTCTACGACTGCTGTGCACCCGTGACCGTCCATACTAAAACCCTAAGATCTCACTCGATTCTCAATGGATTTTCGTGTTCTTATGCTCTATGGATTCGTCTTGAAGAGATGAACACATCCATTTGGTTTATAGGCTATGAAATTAACGTAAACAAAATGGAGAATCACTGGAAGCTTTGGAGGAAGAGTTAGTTCATACCTTTGCTCAGAGAAGTGAAGCTTTGATCTGAGAGTTGTGTCACCTTCGATTGAGTCCAGGCAAGCTCCAGATGAAGTCTCTGGCTCTGGGGAATTGTCTAGGTAGGAAAGTGACCAAGGCCGATCACAAAGCTTGGAGGCCGGAAGCAATGGCCGGCTCTAGTGAGGGGCTTTTGCTTGGGAACTTCTCCTCTTGGTCTGGTGAAGGTGTAGGACCAATCAATTTGGAGATTGGCTCACTGTGGTGAAGTGTCCTATTTTTTGGGTGGATTTTTAACTCACAAATTGAGCTCTGTTAATGGGGATTAGGGCAAAGGAACACTAGGGATCAACTGCTCTGGGTTAGGAGAAGGTCTTGGAGCAATTTTAGCAGAGTTTCCTTAAGGTCTGGTTCAACTCCTCTTTTGGCCGAGAGGGTGGTGGGTTTAAATAGACATGGCTGGAGGGCTTCACAGGGGTAATTGGAGGCTGGGATTAGCTGCTCAGGGGAGGAGAAGAAGAGCTCTGGCATCCACTAGGGTTGAGACAACTCAGCAAGGGAGAATTGAATTTTTTGGCTCACATGGAGCTCTCAGCCATGGTGTTTTCTGGCGGCTGTGGTGGCTGGCCGGCCAGGCATGGGTCACCATCTGACTCAGTGGGGTCAGGGGTTGAATTTGGTGAAGTAAATTGGAGTTTGACATGTGTAAAAAGCTTGATTAAAATGGAATGGGGGAGAGTGCATTTTGAGCTTGGTTTGGTCAATCCATGGAAATAGGCTTGGTGCACCTCCCCAAGACCTGATTTTGAGCTGAGGGAATCATTTAGGTCATCTTGGAAGGGGTGGTGAAGTCTCCATCCAAGGTGAGGTGGCTAAGCATGGTTTAGAGTGTGACATGAGTATGGTTAAAAATGCTTAATGAAAGATTAGGAAAGGGTCCCCTCTTCTTGCCATTAATGGCTTGATGAGGTGGAAAGTGGCTTCCATGGCTTCCATGTGGCTTGTACATGGCTTAATGGCTCACATTTGGCTTGGAAAAAGTTTGGTCAATTTCATAAAAATGGATTTTAAGGATTTTGGATATTTTGGTGGAAATTTGGATGAAGCTTCATTTAGAATTATTTGATCATTGGTTTAGGACTTAGGGATGATTTTAATTGAATGCATGATGTAGAGAAATGTCATGTGGGCTTTGGATGAATTTTGGGCTTTTGGATTTGGTGGAAGTGGGCTTTTAGAATGGTTTAAGAAAGTGGGCCTTTAGGTTTGAAAATAAATTGGTGGATGGAAATTTTGTGAGGGATCATGCCAAATAAATGTTGCAATTGGTTTAGGCATGTGTCATGAACATTTTAGAAAAGGTTTGAAATAATTTGGGGTTAAATTGGGTTTAATTTGGGATTTATTGGTAAAGGGGCCAAAGTGGGTAAAATTGGGCTAACATGTGTTAAGGTTGAGCTAAAGTTGGATTTGATGTAAAATTAATGTTGAGAAATGTTCATGGGAGTGTCACAAAGAGTTTTCAACTTTGGTTGGGCTTTGATTTTGGGATTTGGGCCCATTTGGGTTAGGTTTAGGCTTAGGTCAATTTAAGGGATTTTGGTTTTGGGTTAGGTTTAGGTGGAGTTTAGGTTCAAATTTTGGGCAAATCAAGTTATTTTTTTGTTTATGGGGGTGTTAGGAAGGCTTTGGAAAAGATTTGGGGCCAATTGGAGTTGAATTGGATGGGTTTGAGCTAGGTTTAGGTCATGGGCCAAAATTGGGCCTTAGGCTTCAAATTGAAATTGGGCTCAAGTGTCAATCAAATTGGACTTGGATTTGGTCTAAATTGATATTTGGGATGTTTATTTGAAGTTTAGAATTGAATAGGACCAAAATTGAGGCCAATTGGGGTGGTTTGGTTTGACATTGGGTTCACTTGGTTTTAAAATGGGCCAAATTGGGGGTTTTGGTAAAAGTGGGGTAAATTGGCAAATTTAGCCCATGGTGTAGTTGAACAAAATGGAATTGGGAATATTTAGGATTGTTTGGAATTTTTTGGGAATTTTCTGAATTTTTAGATTTTTGGGCTAAGAAGGGCATTTTGGGTATTTGGAGGGTATTGGGGGGTACTTTTGAAATTTTTGGTATTTTTTGGCTATGGATGATCAATTTGAGTGGGGGAAATTTTTAGGATTGATTTTGAGGAATTTTGGGTAATTTTGGTGATTTTGTAAATTTTGGGTAGTTCCAAGGGCTTTTGGTAGGTTTAGTAGGTGTAGGGCCCCGGGGGTCAAAAATTGAAATTTTGGGAAAATGAAGATTGATCAAATTTAAGTAGGATGGAATCCCTTTGGTTGAGCCATGAAGCCATATTAAGCTCATATGAGCCATGAGAGGACTCATTTGAGGCATTCACTATGTTGTTCCTAACCCTCTTAGCCAGGGGCTTAGGGGTTAAGGACCATCCATATGAATTTCCTACATGAGTCAGGAAGTCAAGTTGGGTGAGTGTGTGGTTCTGGGACTTGGAATGTGTGTGAGAGTGTAGTTTATGTGCAACTCAACCCTCACAAGACCAGGCCATCCAGGGTATTCCTAAGGCCAAGAAGTCCTATGGGGAACTCATCCTTTAAACCTCCACATTTGATTTCAACCCTCTAGGTGAGTAGGGGTCTACAATTAGGCTTGTGGGGTTTGCAGGGAGTCAAGAGGTGTTTGAATTTCTAAAAGATGGGTTCCACTTCTAGTCCTCTAGGATTAGTCAAAGGAAAAGCCTAAGGCTAGATCCTAAGTACTAAAGAGAGAAGCAAAAGACCTCATCAAAAATGAGGTCAACAATACCATTTAGACCTAATTAATTAAAGTTAAACCTTAATCACATTAAGTTTAACTAAATAAATCATAATTAAGTCTAAAATGACAAATTAGACTTAATAAAATCCTAATTAGGTTTATGACAGAATTTAAACCTAATTAATTAAAGTTAAATCTTAATCACATTAAGTTTAACTAAATAAACTATAATTAAGTCTAAAATGATAAATTAGACTTAATGAAACCCTTATTAGGTCTAAAACACTAATAGATCTAATTAAACTAAGTTAGAATTTAACCACATTAGGTATAACTTAATAAATCCCAGATTAGGTCTAAGACATCAATTAGACCTCATTAAACTTAATTAACCCATTAAACCTTAACTAAATTAGGTTTAATACAAAACCAAACTTTAATTAAGTTTAAGGACATGTTAAACTTAATTAACATTCTTAAACATTAGGTTTAAGGCAAACCTAAACCCTAATTAGGTCTAACCCATTAGACCTAATTAAACCATTAAGTCTTAACTAAATTAGACTTAATCAAACCTAAACCTTACTTAGGTCTACCCATTAGACCTAATTAAACCATTAAGTCTTAACTAAATTAGACTTAATCAAGCCCAAACCCTAATTAGGTCTAACCCAATTAGACTTAATTAATTCTTAAGCCTTACTTACATTAGGCTTAAATAACTTTTAAACCATAATTAAGTCTAACCCAATTAAACTTAATCAATACTTAAGCATTACTTACATTAAGCTTAAGTAATCCTTAAACCCTAATTAGGTCTAACCCTATTAGACTTAATTAATCTTTAAGCCTTACTCACATTAGGCTTAAGTAATCTTAAACTATAATTAAGTCTAACCCAATTAGACTTAATTAATCTTTAAGCCTTACTTACACTAGGCTTAAATTAACCATCCATAATTAAGTCTAACCTAATTAGACTTAATTAACCCTTAAGCCTTACTTATATTAGGCTTAAAGAGCCTTTAAACCTTAAATTAAGTCTAACCCTATTAGAGTTAATTATCTCTTAAGACTTGCTTACATTAGACTTAAGTAGCTTATAAACCCAAGTAAGCCTAACTCTAATAAGACTTAAAACATATAACTTAGGTCCAACCTAACTTGAACCCAAGTTAACCTAACCTTAGGTTCAACCCATATCGAACCTAAATCAACTCATAACTTAGGTTCAATCTAACTTGAACCCATGGTTCAACCCATATTGAGCCTAAATCAACCCATAACTTAGGTTCAATCTAACTTGAACCCAAGATAACCTAACCTTAGGTTCAACTCATACTGAATCTAAACCAACTTATAACTTAGGTTCAAATAGACATGAACCCAAGTTAACTCAACCTTAGGTTTAAAGCATATTGAACCTAAACTAAATTTCTAACTTAAGTTCAAACAGACATGAACTCAACTTTAGATTCAACCCACAATGAATCTAAATGAAACTTCTAACTTAGGATAAAACATATATGAACTCAAGTTAACTTAAATCTTTTAGGTTCAAAATACATGAACCTAACCTTAACCTATACTTAAGTTAAACTCAATTTGAACCTAAGTTAAACCTTTTAGGTTCAACATACATGAACCTAACCTTAACCTATACTTAAGTTCAACTCAACTTGAACTTAAATTAAACCTTTTAGGTTCAACATACATGAACCTAACCTTAACCTCTACTTAAGTTCAACCCAATTTGAACCTAAGTTAAACCTTTTAGGCTCAACATACATGAACCTAAACTTAACCTATACTTAAGTTCAACTCAACTTGAAATTAAGTTAAACCTTTTAGGATCAACATACATGAACCTAACCTTAACCTATACTTAGGTTCAAACCAACTTGAATCTAAGTCAAACTTAAACCTTAATTAAGTCTACCACATTAGACTTAATTAATCTACTAAACCTTAACTAACTAAGGTTTAATCAAACATAAACCTTAATTATTAAACCTTAACTAACTAAGGTTTAATCAAACCTAAACCTTAATTAAGTCTACCACATTAGACTTAATCAAACCTATTATTAAGTCTACCACATTAGACTTAATCAAATCTATTAAACCTTAACCAATTAAGGTTTAATCAAAACCAAACCTAACTTAAGTCTAACCAATATTAGACTTAAGTCAAACCATACTTAGTTTCAACCTAACATGAACCTAAGTCTAATCCAAATCTAACTTAAGTCTAACCTATATTAGACTTAAGTCAAACCATACTTAGGTTCAAACTGACATGAACCTGAGTCTAACCTAAACCCAACTTAAGTCTAACCCATATTAGACTTAAGTCAAATCATACATAGGTTTAACATGACATGAATCTAAGTCTGACCTAAACCTAACTTAATTTCAACCCTCATTGAACTTAAGTTCAAACCTAAACCTTAGGTTCAACCTAACTTGAATCTAAACCAAAACCTAACTTAATGTTCAACTCATATTGAACTTAAGTTAAAATCTAAACCTTAGGTTCAACTGACAATAATCGTAACTCAACTTAACTCGACATAAACCTTAGGTTCAACCCAAATTGAACCTAAATCGACATAAATCTTAGGTTCAACCCAAATTGAACCTAAATAGACAAAATTGAACTCAAATTGACAAAATCAACATAAATTTGATATTTCAAATATAAATTGACATAATCAACATAAATTTGACATTTCAAAAAAAAATCAACATAAACGACATAAATTTGACATTTCAAAACAAAAATCGACATAATCGACATTTCAAACATAACTCAAACATAATTTGACATTAACCAAAATTTTAAAGCAAATTCAACAAACACCAACATTAATTGACATTAATTGACATTTCAAACCGAACTCAATATAACTCAACATAAATTGATATAATTCGACATAAATCGACATGATCGAACTAAACATGACAAGAGCTGACATAGTTCTTAAGTTTGACCTGTATCGAATTTAATTTAACATACAACATCATAATTCTTAAACATTAAACTTAATTCAACATAAAATTAAACTCAAATTGACATAAAACCCAAAATCAAATCCAAATTGACAAAAAAATTCAAATCCAACTTAAATCGACATAAATCAAAATCTACATCTCAACCACATCTGGACATCTGACAACTCTGGATCAACAGACACTTTGACTAGGTAATCTAAATATCTTGATATGACAGTGTTTCTAACTTTGTTTTCCTTGCAGGATAAAGACATGAAGTTTCATTTAGATTTTCTTTGCATGTTATAGGGTGTGCTAACTCTGTTTTGCAAGACGTCGACGACGGAACATTGGCAACAAAGGCAACTGGACTTTTAGGATAGCCACAAAACCTAAACTTTCTACAAACAACAAAACAAAAATGACAAGACAACAAAGACAACTGGACTTTTAGGTTAGCCACAAAATCTGAAATAAAATGACAAAATCATTAACATTGACATTGACGTGACACAACATTAACAAAAACATACAACGACATTTCTATACCTCATTAAAATGATGACATGACACTAAACCAAAACAAATAAATGACAAAATAACATTGAGATGACCACAAAACCAAAAATTAAAACAAAAGGAAATCATAAACAAAATAACAGAAATAAATAAATAATGATATCTTCTTGACATTATAGAAGGTATTTCACGACATAATAACGACATCTTCTTATAGGAGATAAAATATCTCATGACAAATCGAAATATTAATCACGACATCTTATGACATTACAACATTAAATTATTACATGACATAAAGTGATAAGACATTATAATTCACATCAAGAAATGACATAAAATGACATGACATTACGACATCACATTATGACATGACATGACATACAAACTATGACATCCCAACATATCACATGACATGACACCAAAACAACAAAATGAAACACCACAAAGCAACGACGTTCACCCAACATAAACAAAACTTTCTGGTAGTATCGATTCTTCAGAAACACACTGTCGATCGAGCTTGGAAGGCTGGTCAGGTGCAAGTGCAAGAGTGAGGTGCAAGGTGCAACGTGCAAGAGCGAGGTGTAAGGTGAAAATTTGTGGTGAAATGTGCAAGTTTGAGTGTTGTATGCGAATACGACATGCAAGATGCAAATGCAAACAAGTTTGATAGCAAGCCAAACTCATGCTAATGGACTCACTCAGATTTCTAAAGGTTTGGATACTTTGATGTGCAGCGTATTCTCTTTTTCCTTTGGTGAGGCATGTGGAGAGTTTCTTCCCGGGCATTCCAAGGGGGATGATCTCAACGATGTTGCAAAATGGGCTAGCTACAAAGCTTTTCTCATTTCACAACTCCTCAAAAACAAAGTGAGCTAGCTACAAAACTTTCCTAATTTTGCAAAACCTAAGTCTCAATTTCTCCAGGGAAAATCAGAGAATCCAAAGCAAGGGGAGGAAGGGTCTCCAGCCCGTAGGGATTTGTGCTAGGGCTCGCAATAAGATAGAAACATTCAGCTCTATGAAAGGTAATTGGTCTCGCATGGAAAACCCTAACATAAAGGCTCACTCTAGGAAAGCAAACGATCCATCACATAGGCGCACGCACCCCATATGGGCGATCAAACCCACACGCCTAGCGACATTAAACCCTGGGACTAACTAAAAAGAAAGACAAGGAAGAAAATCTCACTGCAGCGAAACCCAAGAAGATGCTCTGCTCGGGAGGAGAAAGATATCCACGCTTTTCTACATTGTGGTATTACCAATGTCCTTCGACAGTGAGGCACTCCGGTGAATTTTTTCTACCCTTGATCATGCAAAAAAGGAGGCAACAATAAGAACTCTTTCCACCGGATGCTTCATCGGTAGAGGAGGCCTTGTAGGTGGGAGAGGAGGAGTTCTTTTAATCACAATAAGTGATGAAGGGCGTCTTCTTCCTCTTTCTTTTTTTTCTTTTTTTTCTCTTTTCTTTGTGTGGACTGCTTGGTTGGCTCTTGACAAGGAGGAGGGGAATTCCAGCAAGCTCGTAGGTGGCGACGTCGGCCGAGAAGCAGGTGACTCAAGCAAGGAGGGAGTTTGGTGCAATGTGTCTGTTAGAGCATGAAGGTTTCAGCTCACCTTTTATTTTGCTCGAGGAGAGATGGGGAGACTGGATTACCACCGTGAAGAGGGAGGCACCATCGTGAGGATGGATGTGGAGTCTAGGGAAAGCCAGCGAGCAGCAGATCGACGTAGAGGGCTGGCAGTGTGAAGTGCAGCGAGGAGAGCTTGGGGTCGAGTCTTTGTTCATGCCAAAGAGAGAAAAGAACAGAGGTGGGGGCATTTGTCAGCGAGGAGCACCGGCGGCCAGCCTCAGGTGAGAGGGAGAGTCTAGTGTCAGTTAGGGCATCACTAGAAATAGCGGCACTATAGCTCAGGCTAGGGTTTTTCGCGAAAAAGATCCATTGACAGAAGGTATCACCATCCTTTTAAAGAGAGAGGGTGAGGATTTTTTTTGAAATGGGAAATAATAACAGTATAATAATAATAATAATACTAATAATAATAATTATTCCAATAATCATCACTCCACACATTTTTTAGCCCGAACGTGCCGTCATTTTGAAATGAAGATCCTCCCTGGGTAAAATCGACTTTTCGGACTTGTTGGCGCAGTCCGTTTTATCATTCGACATCTTTTAGACCAGCTTTTCAGCAATCAAATCTAAAATGATAATTCACATATTTTTACCCCGCCAGCAAAGCCGTAATGTTCTCCTTAGTTAAAATTGATGTTCCAGAGATGTTCACATGGTCTGTTTCGTCATCCGGGGCTATCCGGACAACTTCTCTGACGATTAGGTCAATTCAAGCCAATTTGGTGCGTGACGTGTTGTAGAATATTTGTCGACCCGATCAGAGTCGTCTGAGCAAAGGAGAATCTCCTTCAAGTCTCATAACACCATTAGAGTTCATTTTGAAACATTCCATAGGTTATTTCTAACCATCTCAATAGATGTTGGGGAAGGTTCAAGACCATCCCTAGGAGTTTTCTCAAGAAGTCACAGGGTGCTGAGTGGGCCAAAAGAAATTGGTGGGTTCAAGTGAGTGTATGGATGAACCGAACCAACCAAGGTTCTCCTAAGGTTTACAAACCCTATGGGAACTCATTCTTGAGTCCTCAAATGTTGGTCCTAACCTTTCAAGTTTTGAAGGTTTATGATCATCCATGTAAGGTTTCAAAAAGAGTCAGGAGGAATTTTGAATTTCTATGTATGTGGGTTCCATCTTTAGTCTTCTAGGATAGTCAAAAGGAAGTTCTATGGCTAGATCATAAGCACTAAGAGGAAAGAGAGACCTCACAAAAAATGTGTCAACAAATGGACCCACAATAATTGTGGTGTGCTAACCAAGCACACGGCGTGTATTGGCGTTGACTGAAGAGATCAACAAGACCAACACAGACATTCCAAGCTAACACACTTAGAACAAAATAGAGAAAGAGCGAAGAAGGTTTCCACTGTGGAGTAACAGGTAAATCTTCAAAACTGAAGACTCCATAATTCTCACTGGTGATTAATAGGTGAATTTTCAGACAGCAAGATTTTAAAGATGGCTTTTAGATTTGTTTCATTTTTATTTTGATTTCATGTTCAGATTTTGATTTTGATCTTGAATTTGAATTTTGATTCTATTAGAGTTTTGATTTGAGATTAATTTTGAGATTGATTCTGAGGGAATTTTGGATTTTGATTCTGGATTCAATTCGAGTGTAAATTTTGGGTTTCAATTTGGGATTTCAATTTGTAGAGAGTTTTGAAATTTGATGAATGCGGATAACTTGGTGGGTAAGATGTGGAAATTTGTGGTGCAGAGAAGAGAATAAAATGCCTTACTCCATTTAAGGTGGTCTCATATCTATCTCAGATTTCTGAGTTGAGAACTGGAATTTCAGTACCAGTCTCGGGATGAGAATTGGCAGTTAGTGACTAACCTCGAAATTCTGAGTTGAGGACTGAAATTTTGGTACCAACCTCGAGAAGAGAATCGGCAGTTGATGACCGACCTCAAAATTTTGAGTGAGAGTTGGAAGTTAGGGACCAGCCTCGGGATGAGAATTAATAGTTAACGACTGAACTCAAAATTTTAAGTGAGAACTGGAATTTAGGGACCAGCCTCAGGATGAGAATCGACAGTTGACAATTGACCTCTAAATTTTGAGTGAGAACTGGAAGTTAAGGACCAACCTCGGGATGAGAATCGACAACCTCAAAATTCTGAGTGAGAATTGGAAGTTAAGGACCAGCCTTAGAATGAGAATCGACAGTTGGTGACCGACCTCAAATTTTTAAGTGAGAACTAGAAGTTAAGAACCAGTCTCGGGATGAGAATTGGCAGTTGAAGACTGACCTCAAAAATTTTGAGTGAGAACTGGAACTTAAGGACCAGCCTCGGGATGAGAATCAATAGTTGACGGCCGACCTCAAAAATTCTGAGTGAGAACTGGAAGTTAAGGACCAGTCTTGGGATGAGAATCAGCAGTTGACAACTGACCTAAAAAATTCTCAGTAAGAACTGGAAGTTAGGGACCAGTCTTTGGATGAGAATCAGCAGTTGACGTCCGACCTTAAAAATTCAAAGTTGGAATTGAAAGTTATGGACCAGCCTTAAGGTGAGAATCGACAGTTGACGACCGAGCTTAAAAATTTTGAGTGATAACTAGAAGTTAGGGACCAGCCTTGGGATGAGAATCAGTAATTAACAACCGACCTTGAAATTCTGAGTGAGAATTGGAAGTTAGGGACCAGCCTTGGGATGAGAATCGGTAGTTGACGACCAAACTTGAAATTCAGAGTGAGAACTGGAATTTAAGGACCAACCTCAGGATGAGAATCAGTAGTTAACAACCGACCTCGAAATTCTAGTGAATGTATGAAGCATGGAGATTTTTTGAAAATTGGGAGTACGAGAGTTTTGTGAGAGTTGAGGAAGATCTTCGTTGAAGGAAACAAATTAGGAGGGAATATGAAGGTATTTTATACCCTATTCAAAGAGCTGATCAAAAAGAAGTTTGTGTGAGAAAGGGTGTGGTTCTACGTCAACAGAACCGACGAGACCTCATGTCTCCTTGTCAATAGAACCAGCTGGTCCTCTCTCACACGACGAAGAAAATTGAAATGGAATTAACAACATCACTAAGTTGAGGAAGCTCAACTTGGTAACAAGTCAGGAGAGGAACTCATGTTTTTGTTTTTTTTTTTTGATTTTCTTTATTTTAATGGTTTGATTTTCTTTTGATTTAAATTTTGTTTTGATTTGATTTTCATTTTGATTTGAATTTTGTTTCATTTTAGTTTAAATATTATTTTGATTTGTATACACATTTTTATTTTGTTTAATTTTGATGGACTAATTCTTTTTTTTTTGTTATTTATTTGTTCATTATTTCATTCATTGGTAAATTTATTGTTGTTTATTTTTTGTGAAATTATATTGTATTTCTTTTATGTTTTATGACTTTTATTTTGTTGTATATTATTTTTTTAGTTAGAATTCAAACCCAGTTACAAGCAAGTGCAGCAAATGTGCTTTGTAGAACGAGGCTGCCTTTGAAAAATGATGATGCACAGTAGTTTTTGAGGTATCATCCACTGACTGAAGGCACATGTAGAAAATAACCCACTCTTCAAGGTACTATCAAAATTATATTTTTTTTCAAATACCGATAATGATGTTTTATTTCTACAGAGACCATAACTGAAATATTGTAACTTTGTAGCATCGTCGTGGCAGTCTTTATTTTTTTACTCTGATTTATAAGGATTGCGTAGGTTGTCTTTGAGAAGTCGCTATGATGCTCTTCAAATTGATGCTGGAGTCGATTTTTTTTTTGTACTGAAGGATATGAATTCAAGTTTCAATTTTCATTAATTGTGAATAAACCCTTTCTTTAATTTTTTTTTCTAGGCCTAAACAGATTTTAAAATTTGAGCTCATGTAATTAAAATGTTTTTCACTGTCCAAAGATATTTCTGAGCCAATTATAAACCGACCAAAAGGCATAAAATTACTTGATATAAGATGAATTTTCTTAAGGTAGCCTTTTAAGTTCTATTAATCAGGGGAGGATTAAGACACCAATTTTTTATTATATGCTAGTCAAAACTCCCTTAATTAATAATTCTGAAATATTACTTAACATGAATCCTGGGATACTATAACTCATTTGAGAGTCTGGACCCAGTCACACAGTAGAGAATTAAAAGGCTCGTGATATCCCAAATTAATTAGTAGTATTTCAAACACACTATTTTATTTTGAAATCTATTTAGCACCCAGTCTAAATTCCTTAAAGGGAGGACCCAACTATTAGAGCATTAATTTGATTCTTCCCTGAAGTCATGATTTTGTTAAAGTACTGGATGTTTTGTCTTGGATTACTCCCTTCTTGATTGTATTTCTATTGATCTTCGAATGTTCTTTAATTGAGCTTTCCAAATATTGAATAATTTTGGGCAACTGGCCAGTTCTTTCTTTTCACTTTTTTATTGTGGTGGGAGGGTTGGGTGATGCACGGGACTTATATTTTGCAAGAATTTATGAACTCAAATTTATATAATTATAATAATTTTGTTAAGTCCAAGCATTCAACACAAGTATACGTATCGTATCAAGTAATACAGGGCTCTAATGGAGTCCTGGTTATCGATCCCACAAGAAAAGTTCCAAGTATAAGAAAGCGTTCACAATATATAATATAACATTGAAATCCGATATTTAATTTGCAATTAAAGTTTACTACTTACTACTACTAACACTATGCAGTAAAACATTAACAATTAACTAAATTACAATTACTTCTAACAACTTTAAAAACAGACTTAACTAACAGATACACTAAACTAAGAATTTGAAAGGTTTTTTATATATGTGAAAAGTATATTTTCTCTTGCTATGAGAATATGATGTGTGGATTGATATGGAACAAATATTTATGTTATTGTGCCAAATAGGAGCATATATAATTCTTTACCCTTAAAAGAGTACCCCCCCTCTTCTAAGTAAGAATAGAACATTGACATATCCTAAGTTTAGTTACTAAATCTAAGGCTAGGTTGGGAGGATATCGGCTCTCACTTTGGAACTCCCACTCACCCTTCACCCGAAGGCTAACCTTTGATATTAGTTACTAATCTTAGAACCAATTTGGGGATTTTAGTCTGTCACCCTGAAATCTCCACATTGAAGTCCATCAAAACATATTTCCCTATTTATTTGCACTCAATTCCCATGAACTACGCAATTCATCCATAGAAATTGAATAGATCTTTCATTATTATTGTAGGACATTAAATCGTTTCAAACTTAATGTAAAAAAAAATACTTTAATATTTCAATTGGCCACATCAAAAAAGTAAATTAAGTTCGAAATGAAAAACCATCAAAATCTCTTCATTACATTAAAAGAACATAAAATCCACATCAATCCATCATCACATCTCTATGCAAGAAGAAAGACAAGGGAGACTACTCAAAATTCATGGAAAAGATACAATAAAACATGGATTTTATATATAAAAGAAAAGTTATACAAACCATAAAAGAAAATACAACTTATCTCTTTCTCTTCCCCAATACAATTCCCTTGAAGGTCCTTTGAATCCTCTTCTCTCTTTTCTTTACAACACTTGATTCTCTCTTTAGAATTGAAAGGAAGAAGCAATCTCTCACTTTACTCCTTCTCCTTCACTCCTTAGAGAAGAATTCCTCTCAAATCCTCACTCTACACTCACTTCTCCTAAACCCTAACACTTCACACTCACTAAAACAACACTAGAAGACAAAAGACACACACCATTGTTTGTCCAAAAACAGTTACTTATAAGATAGGGATGAAATCCCAAGAGTTTCTATAGACATCCTTTTAAAAAGTCACCAAATCTCTTCAAATTTGAATTCCACCGACTTCGGGCACCGGCGGTGCTAGATAGAGCGTCGGCGGCGCTCTATCGTGCCATTAATTTCTAGAGTCTCTAGATTTGGGCGCCGGAGGTGCCATATTACCTTCTTCACCATTTTGGTCTTTTTTGCTCCTTTTTGCTCCGGTTTCATTCCTTTTTGCTTTTTTTCACTCCAATCACCTAAAATCATCATACATACAACAAATCATAAAAAATATCTTTCTTAAAAGTGCAATATCACCAAAAATGGGTAAAATTATATAGCAAAAACCGTATATATTTTTGGTGCATCATTGGGCCAAGTACCCATCATCTTGTTGATGTCATTTTTTGTTGATCCCAACAGTTTAACTTCTGGGCAGCCTTGTCAAGGGGCAGTTCCCCAGTGAATGTGAAGATCAGTTTCAGCGATGTCATCTTTTCTATCATTTGAAGAATATCTGAAAATATGTGACATCATGTGCCTTGTAATTTTAGCGGCAATACTCAAGTTAACCTACTTGTCATATAAACTAGGAATCCTTTGAAATTTAATCATGTGAATTTTTTTTTATTTCAAAATTTTGCATTTTGTTTTTTTATTGTATATTCGAAGTGTTTTGAGAAGTTTTATTTTGATTTGAAATTTTGACAAATTATTTTTTGTTTAGAGTTTATTAGAAGGTTCCTAGAGTGAAATTTCAATTTGACCTATTTGCAACAAGTAAAACCCAAAGAGAAATGAAGTATTGGGCCCAGTCTGAGATTTATAGAAGGTTGATTTTACATCAAACTCACTTTAATAGACAGTTCCTATTCTAACACACCTATTTGGGGTCCACCTCGCCTCTTTGGGGAGGTGGAAAGATTCTAGAACCTCTCTATTTAAGCATATTTAAACAGTGGCTCTAGAATCCAAAAAAAAGGAGTTGACTGTACTTGCTCATGATAGAAATGAGTAAGGTATGCCAACGGTAGAATGGTAGTTTGGTCCACTAGGGACATGCACACACTACCAATTTATGAAAGCAAAATCATCTGATCGAAGATGGAGAGAAGAACTAGTCCCCAGTGGAGTTGCCAGAAATTGTCGGTTGTTTAAAATTTAATTTTAGATTTAATTTAAAGTAGTAGAGTATATGCATTTTTGAAAATAATAATATTATAATTTTTGAAAAATAAGACAAGGTACCATACATTCAATAGTTTGAATTAGATGAGCACAACACCACAAGTAATGCATCTATCTCGAAGGGTAAACACATTACTTGAAGATTGAAGCTCGATTAAATAAACTAAATAATCTATAGTATTCGTTCAGTCTGAGAAACAATCTTTTTGGTTAATAAGTTCCCCTATTTAATACAAAATATTAATAAAGGTTTATATTACCTTGGTTCTAAAGTTCCCTATAGAGACAAGCCCCTATAGTTAATTACATCTTAGATGACCGAAGGATCCTAAGAATACTCTCTATTAAGATCAGTGGTTCTACTTTCAAGAATTTCACAGTTTAGGTTTTCATGGATGGACACGAGAAAGTCAAGAAACAACTCAAAATAGAAACATTTTATTATGGGAGTCCAAATGACTGAAGAAGTAGGGGATGCCATGGACTTTAAGAGAAACCTCAAATGACTTCCCAATTATCCTATTTGTTTTGCTTTAATTTGGAGAAGATGTTATTTGATGTTTCATCCTAGCGATTTCATTATTTAGGGCTTAAGCTCGCACGATACCCGACGTGCAAATAATCTAAGAAGATAGGAGGATTTATGTTGTATCGCACGACAACCTCAGAATCTAAAAGTGTTAGGACTTATATTGCACAACAGAGTTGTGCAAAATACTAAATGATAAAGTGAAGATTTACGCTGTGTTAGGAGAACTACATGTAAATTCTATGACTTGTTATTTAAACTGAAGGAAATGTTTTGCTGACGTAGACTTGTTTTGCTATTGTAGATTGTCCTCCTCCGTCTGCTGCATCTTTGTCGCACTATCCATGAAGAATTATTTGAAGCTCTAAACTTCTCGTTGTAATGATTGTTGGCTTAGGGTTAGGTTTATGTGTACTTGTTGTTGTTGGGCCGTTGGTCTGCCGTAGGGTGCCTCCTAAACCGGGTGTCCTATTGTCATTTATCCTAAAGGCCCCTCCAAGTCTATTAAAGCAACATAATAATAAAAGGAAAACATGCTACGAGGCGGAGTAAGCAATAAACAGTAACATCACAAGTATGAATTATATAAATATGCAGTAAAGTATGTTAAGTAAAGAAAGATAGTAAAGTGTGCAGTAAAGAAAGTAAAATGCTGTAAATATAAAACAAATCTGTATACCTGACCGATCTCCTACCCCTGAAAAATCTTAAGGAAAACCATAAATGACCCATGGTAACTCAAAGAAAAAAATAGAAAAACAAAAAAAATCTAAAGAAAATCCCGAGTGATCTATAAAGACTCAAATAAAACCGTATGAAACATACGAGAAGTCTGAGGAAAGAAAGAAGATTGTAAGCATCGGGTCGAGGAAGACATAGAAGCAAAACCCTAAGTCAAATCAGGACCCTGGTCCCTAATGAAACACCATGATTGTGTGATCCAATACTAAGTAAAAATTTTCTGGCCTAACAATCACAGAAAGAGGTAATTCCTAACCTGATTCGTACGACTGACCCGTGAGTCTTTTTAGAAAATGTTTCAAAATATTTCATTTTTTGAAAGAAATTTTGATTTATCATTCACTTAAAAGATTTTATTATATGTATTCTTTTATTTAAAGAAATTTTTATACTTTAAAAAGTAAATGAGTCAGTCATAGTGGCAAGCAGGAACTTCCTACTTTCTGTAAAAGAAAAGAGTAACCCTTTACCAAGTGTTAGAGGTGCGGCATTGCTAATCCCTTATTCTCTTAAGGGTACTGAGCCGGGATTGTGCTAGGACCTCTCACACATACCTAGATGCTTCTTTCATCAACAATCATCCTAGCTTATAGCCTTGATTTCATATATAGAGATGACTATATATACTAATTTATGTTTCAGACATAAGCCCCTAAGTCCAACCAAGAAGCAATGAAATCAAAATGAAATAAAAGGAAAAGAAGAGGCTGAGCCACCTCCAAAATCACGAAAGCAAAGTGTTAAAACAACAAGTGGATCGGCTTAAAAAAATTCTTAAGTTATTTTCAAAACAGCAATCTAGTGAAATCCAAAACAATAAGCAAAGACTGACAAGAATTAAATCCATTTGATCCTTAGCACAACCATACTTGTGCCAATCCAGCTGACTTAACTCACATTGCTCATCGGGATCAACCCGGTAAGCAATGCTCATTAAAACATCACGACCGACACAAGAGTCACTCTCCTATCGAGCTTGACTTGCTATCCATGCAAGCATGCAAATGTAAATACAAACAGTTAATGCACATAAATGGTGACAGAGAGCATGTCGTGAAGGCAACAACACAGGAAAGGAGGGTATGTCATTGAGGCAGCAACTCGAAGATGTGCAGCACTAATAATTGATAATGGGCATGCAAGCTAAAATATACAAGATGTGATGTATCATTACAAGTCAGCATACATGCACATGTAAATGAACATGTGAAATGATGCAAAAAGCATACAAGTATGTAAGTTACCATTCGAATGGGCCGTGGTAGTCGATCAAAGCAAAGTGAAATGTCGGCCAAGCTGGTGGGCTCAGTTGAGGTAAAATGAGATGTCGACCGGGCCGGGGAGGCAAGTTGAGACAAAGTGAAGTGATGATCAAGTCGGAGTGGCCGGTCGAGGCAAAGTGAAATGTCAAACAGGCTAGGGTGGCTGGTCGAGGAAAAGTGAGATGTAGACCGGCCAGGTAAGTTGGTGGAGGTAAAGTAAGTTGCCAACTAGGTCGGGTCAGCCAATCGAGTTAAAATGAGGTGTTGAACGGGCCTGGGCAGCCTTGTCGAGCCAAAATGAGGTGCTGACCTGGCCAGGGAGGCCGGTCAGGGTGCAAGTGCAAGAGAGAGGTGCAAGGTGAAAATGCGAGGTGCAACGTGCAAGAGCAAGGTGCAAGGTGCAACGTGCAAGCATGAAGTGCGATATGTGAATACGACATGCAAGATGCAAATGCAAATAAGTTCGACAGCAAACCAGGCTCGTGCTAATGCCCTCACTTAGGTTCCTAAAGGTTTGAACACTTGGATGTGTGACGTAGCTGCCTCTTAGTTTGGAGAGGTATGTGGGGAGTTTTTCCCCGGAGATTCCAAGGGGGAAGCTCTCCACAACATTGTGAAATGGGCTAGCTACAAATCTTTTCCCATTTCACAACTCCTCAGGACTTTGCAAAGTGAGCTAGCTACAAAACTTTCCTCACTTTACAAAACCTAACTCCAAATTTCTCCAGAGGGGCATTCGTTGATGAGGAGCGCCAGCGACCAACCTAGACGAGAGGGAGAGTCTGATGTCAGCTACGACATCACAAGAAATAGTAGAGTTGAAGCTAAGGCTAGGGATTTTTGAAGGCAGTCGTAGCCGTGTCAGAGATTTTCTTGGTGTCGATGTTGATTTAGAGTCACCACTCTGTTTATCTTTTATATTGCCCTAATCTTCAAAATGTCCTATTTCTTTGGATCTTATAAAATAATCCTTGGATAATAAGAAAATTGAGGATAATAAGGGCTAATAAGATAGAAAACAGTAGAGAAAGAGATGTCGGTTATAATCCCTATAAAAAAAAGTATATAATGCCTTATCCTAGAGTTTTCTATAAGGATATATAAAGTTTTAATAACCAGAGATTTTTAGGTATAATACCTATCCTGAGTTCTTAAATCTTCTATAGGAGCAAACACCTATAGTTAATTACATCCTAGATAATAAAATTATTTAAGAAAACTTCTGATTAATGTCACTCACTTGTTTTCTAAGAAATTCCAAGAATAAGGAAAAAATTGTCAACATTTATTCTTAGGGGTAATATGTCAAATTACCGTAAAAATTTTATTTTATCAATGTCATTTATTATGTCAATCTTGTTTATTTTTGTTTATTTTTTGTTTATTGTTTTAATTTTTGTTTTATCAATGTCATTATTTTATTGACTTGTTATTTGTTTGGTGATTAGCCTAAAAGTTTCAGTTTTGTTTTGTCATTATGTCGTTATATTTTTTTAGGTTTTGTGGCTAGCTTAAAAGTTTCAATTTTATTGTTTTATGTTGTTATTTCATCTTCGTCGTTCGCAAAACAGAGTTAGCACACCCTATAACTGATCCACTTTAAAAATACCCATTTTTATGCCTTATTTATAATTTAATTCTTAAGGATATTATGCTTTAATGAAAGATATTTTTATGTTTTTGGATGTAGGTGATCAAAAAAGAGTTCAAGAAGGAAAAAGGAGCAAAAATGAGCAAAAATGAAGCTAAAAGAGCAAAGTTGTCAAAATTGTAGGCCTGGCGCCTAAGCGCCAGATCGTTACAAACACATACAAGATTTTTGACAATTTTGGGTAGTTATTTTGACGGTGTTAAGCGGTTATTAGAGCTTCTAGAAGACTAGAAGTTACTCCTAATATATAGGACATGTGATACAATGCATCTGAACATAGGGAAACAGTTTTAATCGCGAAGAGGTTCGACCCAAAGTGAAGAGGTGCAAAAGACCTGGTTACGGAGTCCGGCGCCTAGGCGTGACAGTTACCTTCTAGAAGATACATTGTATTTGGATGAATTTTGAAGAGGTGCCTTAAGCAACCCCGGGTCAAATTCAAAGCTCTATAAATAAGAGCCCATTCTACAGAGATAGTCGCCCCTTTCACCCCTTCTAGCATCCTTTAGTCCCCAAGCACTATATAGCAATCCAATCATTTTAGGGAGCCACCTTCTTTATTATTTAGTGAGTTTATTTTTAGTTTATTTTGAGTTTTAAGTGTGATATTATTAGTGTTGTTGCTGTTGAAGTCTTTCATCATTGCATTGAAGTCAGTAGGAGTCAGCGGATCACTTGAAAGAACATTCTAGATAAGTATTTGTAACTTGGTTCAAAGTTTTATAAATATTTTTTGTTGGGTGAATTCAATGTGTTCTGAAAAGTTAGTTTTCTTTCTCCTTTCAACTATGAAAAGATAATAAGATAATTAAACTTTGTTGGAGAATTTAATTTAAAATATTTATAAAAATTGTGATGATATTAATACCTGATCTTAGTTTACTTTTTAGACTAGCTATTTAAATTGTTAAAACTTGTTGAAGAATTTTGAGACCTATCCAGAGATGAGTTTTTAACTAGTTCACATGAATCCTTGGGTAGTCGAAGGCTTTATGCGGGTTATTCAAGGTGAAGTACAAAGAAATAGGAATATATGATTTATTGGGCGTAAAATTAATTAGTTTTTAGAGTGACAGACTAAATTCTAATAATTTGATTTATAGAAAGGGAATGGGTCACTGGTAGGGCCGACCATAGCCACCCTTAGAAATCTAGTAGTGTGAGCCTAGATTAACTCATTCTACTAATAAAATATCATGAACCTATCTATAGATTAGTCAATATTCTTTATGCTTGGACCAAAGGCTAAAGAATAGGAATACTTCTATTTGGCACAATACCATAATCTAAATTCTCCACAAATGATAATTATTCTAAAAATCTTGGATTAGTTAAAAAGGAGAAAATTGTTTTATTTATACTTGCATTAATATTTATTTTAGTGTTGCTTACTTACATTTAGTATAAATTTCTTTAAATTTAAAATCTAAACTTTAAAAAGAAATAAAAATAAAAATTAATTTTAATTTGAAAATTCTAAAAATATTACTTAATATTCTAAAAATCATCCCTATGGGATCGATAACCGGGACTCCACTAGAGCCCTGTATTACTTGATACGATACGTATACTTACGTTTGAAATTGTGACTTTTAAAATATAAAAATCTAAATATAAATTCATAAAATTTTTCATAAGTAAAATCAAATCAAGTTTTTGGCGCTACTGTCAGTGATTAAATTTTCTAGCAGAGGAATCAAAATCTTACATTTGAAAGTATATATAAAACCCCGTTAGGTTGAGTCACGCATCAATAAAATGCAAAGAAAATCTAAAAGAAAACTTTGTCTTATAAGAAAATGTTGTCAGAAATAATATTATAGAAATATTTAGATTACTTGGTAAAAATTTCTGTCATTCCAAAGTAGTCGGATGTCCCACTCTGCTTGAAATGTTAATTTATTTTTAATTTTTTATTTGTCTTGAATGTTGATTTAAGTTGAATTTTCTTTTTTATTTCAATTTAGATTTGATTTTAAATTTTATGTTAATTTTATGTTAATTTTATGTCGATTTGAGTTTTATTTTGAGGTTTGGTATTGATTTATGTTGATTTGAGTTTGATTGTAGATTTGATATTAATTTATGATTTTGGGTTTGATGTTCATTTCTGTCAATTTAAGTTCTATTTTGGAGTTTTATGTTGATTTATGCTTAATTTTATGTCTAGTTAAATTCGATGAGCCGAACTTAAGAATTAGTTATGTTAAATTAAATTTGATACGGATCGAAATTTAAGGATTATGTCGGTTTATATTAAGTTAAGATCGATTTAGGTTGAATTTAAGAATTATGTTAGTTTATGTCAAGTTAAGTTTGATTTATGTCAAATTTAAATATTATGTCGATTAAGTTCGATTTATGTCGAACTTAAAATATTATGTCAGTTTATGTCAAATTAAGTTCGATTTATGTCGAACTTAAAAATTTTGATTTTAATGTCGGATTAAGTTTGATTTGAGTTCGATATGTTCGTTTATGTTAAATTATGTCGATTTTTTTAAGTTAAGTTCAATTTGAACTTAAGATTTATGTAGAGTTAAGTTCAATTTTATGTTAAGTTAAATTTGAACTTAAAATTTATATCGTATTGAGTTTGATTTAGGTCGATCTTAAAATTTATGTCAAGTTAAGTTCGATTTAAGTTGAACTTAAATTTTATGTCGAGTTAAGTTTGATTCAGGTTGAACTTAAAATTCATGTCGAGTTAAGTTCTATTAAGCTCAATTTAGGTTGAATTTAAAATTTATATCAAGTTAAGTTTGATCTGGGTCGAACTTAAAATTTATGTTGAGTTAAAGTTCATGTCAGGTTGAATCTGAGTTCAGGTTTAACCCAAATTTAGGTTAGGTTAAACATAAGATTTGGATTTTGATTTAAGTTCAATATGAGTAGAACTTAGATTCAGTTTAACTTAGGTTTAGAATAAACCTACGACTTAAGTTTGACTTAAGCTCAATACGGGTTGAACTTAAGTTGAGTTTAAATTAGGTTGAATGTATATTGAACCTAAAGGTTTAAGTTTTGACTTACATTTGAGGTTTAGGCTGACTTAGATTTATGTTGTGTTAAGTTTGACTTAAGTTTAATATGGGTAGACTTATGTCAGGTTTAAGTTTGATTTAGATTCATATTGTGTTGAATCTAAGTTAAATTTGATTTAATTCCAATATGAGTTAGACTTAAGTTAGATTTAAGTTTGAGTCAAGTTAAGTTCAAGTTAGGTTGAACCTAAACTTAAGGTTGACTTAAGTTCAGTATGGGTTGAACTTAAGTTAGGTTTGGGTTAAATTAGGTTCAAGTTAGGTTGAACCTAGACTTAAGATTGACTCAAGTTCAATATAGGTTGAACTTAAGTTAGATTTAAGTTTTGTAGGAATTTAGGTTGATTGTTCTTAATTAATATTAGTTTATGGTTATTTAACCCTAATTTAGATAAGGTTTAATTGATTAATTAGAGTTAATTAGGGTTAAGTTTAATTAGTTTAATATTAATTAAACCTAATTTGGGTAAGGTTTAATTGGTTAATTAGTCTTAATTATGGTTAAATCTAATTGGTTTAAGGTTAATTAAACCTAATTTGGGTAAGGTTTAATTTATTAATTAGACTTTATTAGGGTTAAATTTAATTGGTTTGAGGTTAATTAAACCTAATTTTGGTAAGGTTTAATTGATTAATTAGAGTTAATTAGGGTTAAGCCTAATTGGTTTAAGGTTAATTTATACCTAATTTAGGTAAGATTTAATTGATTAATTAGACTTAATTAGGGTTAAGTCAAATTGGTTTGAGGTTAATTAAACATAATTTGGGTAAGGTTTAATTGATTAATTAGACTTAATTAGGGTTAAGTCTAATTGGTTTGAGGTTAATTAAACCTAATTTGGATAAGTTTGATTGATTAATTAGACTTAATTAGGGTTAAGTCCAATTGGTTTGAGGTTAATTAAACCTAATTTAGGTAATGTTTAATTGATTAATTAGACTTTATTAGAGTTAAGTCTAATTGGTTTGAGGTTAATTAAACCTAATTTGGCTAAGGTTTAAGTGATTAATTATACTTAATTAGGATTAAGTCTAATTGGTTTGAGGTTAATTAAACCTAGTTTAGGTAAGGTTTAATTGTTTAATTAGACTTAATTAGGGTTAATTCTAATTAGTTTGAGGTTAATTAAACCTAATTTGGGTAAGGTTTAATTGATTAATTAGACTTAATTAGGGTTAAGTCTAATTGATTTAAGGTTAATTAAACCTAATTTGGATAAGGTTTAGTTAATTAATTATACTTAATTAGGGTTAAGAATAATTGGTTTAAGGCTACTTAAACCTAATTTGGATAAGGTTTAATTGATTAATTAGACTTAATTAGGGTTAAGTCTAATTAGTTTGAGGTTAATTAAAGTTGATTAAGGTTGACTAAGCGTAATGTGGTTAAGGCTTAATGGTTAATTAGGTCTAATGTGTTAGACTTGATTGATGTCTTAAGGTTGATTAAACCTAATGTTATTAAGGCTTAATGGTTAGTCAATTTTAATATGTGCTTAAACTTAATTAAAATTTGATTTTGTATTAAATTTAATGTAATTAAGATTTAATGGGTTAATTAATTTTAATATATCCTTAAACATAGTTAGGATTTGATTTTAGATTAATTAAGTTTAATATGTCTTTAAACTTAATTAAGATTTAATTTTATCCTAAGCCTAATATAATGAAGGCTAAAGGAGGATTAACTAAGTTTAAGATATGGTTAAACCTAGTTAGATTTTAATTTTGTCTTAACCCTAATTTAATTAAGGATTAATGGGATTAATTAGGATTGATATTGGATTAACCCTAATTAAATTTTGATTTTGAGTCCATTGAGCGTTTGAACTCAAGTTTAACTTAACCCATAGTGGTATGAGTTAAGTAAAAATGAATTTTATATTTTTAAGGTGTTTTAGGGTTTTAAATTTTTAAATTTTAACTCTAATGTGAAAATGTTATTTTAAATTTTTAAAAGACAAGAATATGTCAGTATAGGGTTTAAATTTGTTCCCTAAATTTCTAACAGTTGCGAATTTAAATTTCTTCATTTTTTTATTTTTAGAATTATTATTTAAAATAATTGTTAATTCTCATGAAAATTAGGAAAGTTACCCTAGAGAATTTTTCTATCCTTGAAAAATCAGAGATTGTTCCTAAGGACTTAGAGAATAATCCCACAAAATTTTATAATTTTCTGACTTATAAATAATTTTTAATAATTAAAATACTCTAGAGAGTATTTAATTAATTAAAAATTAAAATAAATTAAAAATTAAAAATTTCAATTCCACATTGTAATGCTCACTGTTCTGAATCAAGAGATATTTTTATTTTATTTTTGCGATTTTTCTTTGCAATGTTATGCATTTTTTATTATTTTAAGGTTAACTGAATTCATTTAAATCCAAATTAAACCCTAAATTACCAAATGATGACGTGTGTCCTCGGATCTGTCGAAACGAGGTAGATCTGCTGTGGAGCTCCAAACAGCAGATTATATAGGGATTAATATCATCCATCTGTTTTTAAAACATACAAACGGACGACATCGGTTCGACTCCCTCCGTTTGGTTCTGCACGCGAGCCGTTCTTGGTTTAGGCATAATATCTCACTCAATTCTCCATGGAATTGAATGAGATTTGTGTTTAAAGCTTCATCTGGAGCAGACAAAATTATCCATACGATGATGATACAATTTTGAAATGGTTTATTTTACAAAGTGTCAAACCGGAACCTAGGTTAGGTCAAGTGAACCATACCTTGGTTTCAGTGGAAGAAATTTCAATTTGAAGAGCTCTACAACTTCGTGGCAACCTCAGCAAGCTTGCTCTAGCTTCAATTTGGAGCTGATTTAGGTCTAGATAGGAATTCATTCTCAAGGTGTCTCAGCTTGAGATGAAGAGTTTGAATAGTGGATTGGAGGCTGTAAGAATGGTTAATTTTGATTGGGTTCGTCTTCGTAGGGTCCTAGGAAGCTTCAGGGAAGGTCAACTTGAAGTTTTGAGTAGTTTGATTTCAAACTCCAAATTTGTCCTGTTTTAAGGTTTTCGGGTTGGCTTATTTGAGAGGATTAAGTGGATTCCATGGGCTAATTTCAAGTCGGATCAATTGCCTAGACCCTAAAGAACCTTTTTGGTGTTTAGGGTTTAAGGATTTGGGTAGTGGTTTCTTACTTCCTATTTTTTGGTCTCTCCCTTGGATGCTCTCAAGTTTGGGCTTATTTATAGCCCTGGAAGAGCTTCGTTTGTCTAGGTTTGATTTGGGGGAGTTGTTAACTTCCTCATAATGGTTTTAGGATAGAATTTTGGCTGCAGAAATGATGAATTTGGATTTTCTAAGCTTAGCCATCAATGAAATTATCCACGGTAAGGATTAGACTCCAATTTTATCTTCCTATTGTTGGATGATTTGGGAGGTTTGTATATTGATTAGAATGCCTTAGATCAGCCTTCCCCACATGTTTTCACTATCCAATTTGATGGGTTTAAGGGTGGCATGACACATAAGCTCATTACTCACCTTATGCATGGATGAGTCATCATTGCATTTTAATATGTTAAGAGATTGATCCAAGCTATTTTTCTTCTCCATTGGGTGGCCTAGGAGGTGTGTGATAAGCCATTAGGATGGCCAGCCACCTCACCTTAAGGAGAAGGGTGAGTCATGCTTTAAAATAGGAGGAGAATGCCACTTCATTTTTCTCACCTTGAAGAGGTTTAACCATGGTTAATATGATGTGGCATGGGTTGAATTTATTTTTAATTGGTCATATAGGTTGTGTCTAACCCATATTAGGTCACTCATGATGTCATAAGGGGTTTGGAATTTTGAAAGCCATTTATTGTGTCATGTGTGCTGTTATGTGTCCAAATTTTATTTTATGGCTTTTTAATTATAATTCCATTTTTAATTAATTATGTAATTAATCAAAAATGTTGAAAATTATATTATTAGCCAATAAATTAATCAAAATAATTTTGGGATTAATTATTTGATTAATTTTATCTTTTTTGGTCCAAAATTGGACATTTTGACAAAAATTGATACATGTTGACTAGGGTTGACCAATGTTGACCCAAGTTGACCTAGATTGATCAATTTTGGTCCAAGGGTGACCTATTTTGACTTTTCTAACCTTTTCATGGTTTGATTAGTCATAAAATCAAAGGGTTTTATTATTAAAAGCTTGATTTGGTTATGTTGACCAATTTTAGGGTTTAAGTTAATCTAAAGGTCAATGTGGTGACTTTTGGATTAAATTTTGGTCACTTTGATCAATGTCAAGTTGATCATGTCAATGTTTGTCTTTGAAGTAAATTTTGTGGTCAAAGGAGCATGGATTAGCCATTTTGACAAATTTCTACTTTTTAAGGTCAAGAGTTAACCAATGGGGCTAGGGTGGTTGTCTTTGTGTCATGTGATGCACCAAAATATATATAGTTTTTACTATATAATTTTACCCATTTTTGGTGATATTGCACTTTAAAAAAAGGTATTTTTCATGATTTGGTGCAGGTATGATGATTTTAGGTGATTGGAGCGAAAAGGAACAAATTCGGAGCAAAAAGGTGCAAAAAAGGAGCAAAAATGAGGAAAAACAGGTTCTGGCGCCATCGGCACCATTTTCTAGAGAACTGGACAACATTTTGATGATAGAGCGTCGCCGGTGCCTAAAGTCGGTGGAATTCAAATTTGAAGAGTTTTGGAAAATTTTTGAAGGGATATGAAAAGTCTTGGGATTTCATTCCTAACTTATAAGTAACTGTTTTTGGACGAAAATGGGGGGCTCTCTTGGTTTCTCTTGCTCTCTCTTGGTGATCTTGGTGTGTGTTAAGTGTTAGGGTTTAGGAGAAGAGTGTGTAGAAGTAAGGATTTGAGAGGAATTCTTCTATAAGGAGTGAAGGAGAAGAAGTAAAGTGAAAGATTGCTTCTTCCTTTCCATTCTAAAGAGGGAATTAAGTGTTGTAAAGAAGAGAGAAAAGGATTCAAAGGAACGTCAAGGGAATTACATTGGGGAAGAGAAAGAAATAATTTGTATTTACTTTTGTGGTTTGTATGACTTTTTTTTCTATATATAAAATCCATGCTTTATTTTATCTTCTACATGAATTCTGAGTAGTCTCCCTTGTCTTTCTTCTTGCATAGAGATGTGATGATGAATTGATGTGGATTTAATGTGCTTTTAATGTATTGAAAAAATTGTGATGGTTTTTCATTTCAAACTTAATTACTTTTTGATTTGGCTAATTGAAATGTTAAAATATGTTGTTGAACATTAATTCTGAAAGGATTTAATATCGTACAACAATAATGAAGAATCCATTCAATTTCCATGGAAGAATTGTGTAGTTGATGGGAATTGAGTGCAAATAAATAGGGAAATGTGTTTTGATGAACTTCAATTTGAAGATTTCATGGTGACAGGTTGAGATCCCCAAATTGGTTCTAAGGTTACTGACTAAACATTGAAGGTTAGCCTTCAGGTGAAGGGTGAGTGGGAGCTCCGAAGTGAGAGCCGGTATCCTCCTAGCCTAGCCTTAGATTTAGTGACTAAACTTAGGATATGTCAATGTTCTTTTCATGCTTAGAAAAGGTGGTACTCTTTTCAGGGTAAAGAAACATCTATGCTCCTATTTGGCACAATAACTTAGATAATTGTTCCATATCAATCCACACATCATATTCTCATTGCAAGAGGAAATATACTTTTCTCATATATTAAAAACCTTTCCAATACATAGTTTAGTGTGTCTGTTAGTTACTTTTGTTTTCAAAGTTGTTAGAAGTAATTGTAGTTTAATTAATTGTTACTGTTTTCTGCATAGTGATAGTAGAAGTAAGTATTAAACTTTAAGTGCAACTTGAGTATCGGATTTCAGTGTTATATTATATACTGTGAAACACTTTCTTATAGTTCGTTCTTCCCTGTGGGATCAATAACTATTACTCCATTAGAGCCCTGTATTATTTGATACGATATGTATACTTGCGTTTAATGCTTGGACTTAAAAAATCATTATAATTACATAAATTTGAGTTCATAAATTCTTGCAAAGATATAAGTCCTGCATCAAGTTTTTTGTGTCGTTGCCGGGGAAGGAACGACGTAATTAAGTAAGTAAGAAAGTATAAATGGTATTTATTAATAATATAGTAACAAAAAACCTTTATTTTTTAGTGTGTAATTGTGTGTTTGTTTACTTTTTAAAAATATTTGTGTGATTGTACATGTGTAGTAGTGGATCTATAGGTTTAGTGCTTTACGATTTGGAGTTAGAGCGTACTGTCAGAAAAATTAGAAAACAGCAAAAACAAATTAAAAATCCTTGTGAAATGACAAATAATCAAGATAAAAAGAGAAATGATCTTGGAAATTATCCAAGACCTTTAAGAGATTATGCTAACCCAACAATGAGATGAAATTCACATAACTATTCAAAATCCTGATGTTGCTGCTAATTCATTTGAACTTAAACTTGCTATTATCCTGGTACAAAATAATCAATTTGGAGGAACACCTAATGTGGATCCAAAGTTACATCTAGCCAGTTTTTTAGAACTCTGTGCTACTTTTAAATATGAAGGAGTGTCTAGTGACAATGTCAGACTTAGACTTTTTTCCTTTTTCATTAAGGGATAAAGTCAAGGTTTGGTTAAACTCATTAGCACCTGGATCTATTAGAACATGGGGAGAATTATCTCAGAAATTTCTATCTAAATATTTCCCTCCATCGAAGACTGCTAACCTAAGAAATTATATTACATCTTTTTGTCAGTTTGAAGGAGAGTCAATATATGAAGCTTGGGAGAGATTTAAAGATCTTCTTAGGAAGTGACCACATCGTGCTTTACCATATTGGTTAATAATTCAAACATTTTATAATGGATTAGTGGGATCATTGAGATCTATTATAGATGCTGCTGCGGGTGGATCGTTAATGTCAAAACCTTTTGATGAAGCATACACATTAACTGAAGAAATGGCTACTAATAATTTTCAATGGCCCTCTAAATGGGTAAATCCTAAGAGAGTATCTAGCGTTCATGATTTAGATATGATGACTATGGTAGTTTCTCAAATACAACCCTTTCTAAGAAAATAGATCAATTTGGAATGAATTAATCTCAACCACCTCAAGTGTTGGAGGAAAATTCTTTTGGACAGATAACAGAATCTCAAACACCTTATGAGACTTTAAATGCTATTAATAGACCTAAAAAATCCTTATTCAAATTATTATAATCCTGGTTTGAAGAATTACATAAACTTCAATTGGAATAATAACAATGCTAACGTTAACCCACACTGGGCTAACAGTTCTATAAATCCAATTGGAAATTCTAACAATAAAGGAAATACTAATTTTAGACCATCTTATCGTCCTGGATTTAATAGTAACCCACAATTTAAGGATAAGAAGTTGTCTACTGAAGAAATGATTCTGAATATGGGAAATCAATTACAAACTAAAGGTGATGCTATGAAAAAATATTGAAAATCAATTGGGACATATTTTCACTGCACTTAATAATAGACCTTCTGGAACGCATCCAAGTAATCTTGATATCAATCCAAAAGATCACAACAAAGAACAACTTAAGGCTATTCAATTAAGGAGTGGAAAAGAATTGGAAACTAGAGTGCAAAAAGAAGTTAAAACGGAAAAGGAGAAGTTGGAAATCGAAAAAGGTTCAAATAAGATTCATCCATACTTGGATTATCCTCTTGAGCCAATGAAGATAATTGTTGAAAAACTACCACCTCCATTTCCTCAAAGATTGAAGAAACAAAACTGGGATAACAGATTTAGAAAATTTTTGGAGATCCTTAAGAAATTAACAATAAATATTCCTTTTGTTGAAGCATTAGAACAGATGCCTGACTATGTCAAGTTCATGAAGGATATTCTGAGAAAAAAAAGAAAGTTTACAGATCATGAAACTGTTGCACTTAGCGGAGAGTGTAGTGCAATTATTCAGAAGAAGCTTTCGGAAAAACTTAAAGATCCTGGTAGTTTCACTATTTCGTGTGCTATAGGTGAAATTTTTTTTGGAAAAGCATTATGTGATCTGGGAGCTAGTATTAATCTTGTGCCTTTATCAACTTTCAAAAAGTAGGGAATAGGAGAAATTTCTCCTACATCAGTGACTCTTCAATTGGCTGATCATTCCATTACTTATCGTAAAGGAGTGGTGGAAGATGTTTTAGAGAAAGTGGATAAATTTATCTTTCGTGTGGATTTTATTGTACTTGATATGGAGGAAGATAAAGAAATTCCAATCATTTTGGGAAGACCATTCCTTACTACTGGAAGAGCAGTGATTGATGTTCAAAAAGAAGAATTAACTATGAGAGTTAATGATCAAGAAGTGACCTTTAATATTTTAAAATCTATGAAGTATCCCTCAATGGAAAAAGATAATGAATGTTTTAGGATGGAGGTCTGTGAATATTTGAGAAACGATCATTTTGAGAATATATTTGAAAAAAAAGTAAAGTATGAAAATATGTTTGAAGAAGAAACTGAAGATTATGAAAATTCAGATAGTAAGAAGAATGAAGATTTGGAGTATGTTCAGGAGAGATTCGAAGTATTAGACACTATGGAAGGTGGAAATAAAAGCTTAATTTCATCTATAATAAAACCTCCTAAACTTGAGATGAAAATTCTCCCTAATCATTTAAAGTATATGTTTTTAGGAGAATCATCTACCTTACCATTTATTGTATCTTTGAAGTTAAACGATTATCATGAACAGAAGTTGTTGGAAACTTTAAAAATATATAAGAAAGCTTTTGGATGGACTTTGACAGATATTAAAGGAGTTAGTCCTTCGATTTGTATGCACAGAATTTTATTAGATGAAGAACATAAATCGAGAGTTGATCTGCAAATGAGATTGAATCTTATAACGAAAAAAGTAGTTAAGAAAGAGATTTTAAAATGGTTGGATGCTGAAATTATTTATCCTATTTCGGATAGTGCTTGGGTGAGTCCAATACATTATGTACTGAAAAATGGGAGGAGTGACTGTTGAAGTGAATTAATGTAACGAAATTATACCCACAAGAAAAATTAATGGATTGTGAATTTGTATTGACTATAGGAAATTAAATGCAGCCACCAGAAAAGATCACTTTCCTGTTCCTTTTCTCAATCAAATGCTAGATAGACTTGCTTGACAGAAGTACTACTGTTTTCTGGATGGATATAATGGTTACCATTAAATACCTATCGCTCCTTAGGATCAAGAAAAGACAACATTTACTGGCCCTTATGGAACCTTTACTTTTCGAAGAATGCCTTTTGGACTGTGTAACGCACTTGCAACATTTCAGAGATGTGTGATGTCTACGCACTTGCAACATTTCAGAGATGTGTGATGTCTATCTTCAGTAGTGTGATAGATAATGGAATAGAAGTTTTTATGGATGATTTCTTTGTATTCGCGACTTCATTTGAAATTTTCCTGGAAAACTTAGCAAAAGTTTTGGAGCTCTATGAGAAAAAAATCTAGTTCTGAATTGGGAGAAATGTCAATTTATGGTTGCAGGAGGATATGTGCTTGAGCATAAAATTTCTGAACATGGTATGGAGGTCGATCCTGCTAAAATTAGAGTGATTGAGAGATTGTCACCACCCACTACTGTGAGAGAGGTGAGGAGTTTCTTAGGACACACTAGATTTTACAGGCGATATATTAAAGATTTTTTCTAAAATTACCAAACCTTTGTGCCGACTTTTAGAAAATGACAGAAATTTTGATTTTAATGATGAATGCTTGATAGCTTTCGCATTATTGAAAGAGAAATTAATCACTGCACCTATAATTGTTTCACCAGATTGAGAGAAACCATTTGAACTTATGTGTGATGCAAGTGATTATGTGATCGGAGTAGCATTGGGGCAAAGGCATGATAAAGTTTCAAAGTCATTTACTATGCTAGTAAAACTCTTAATGAGGCTCAAATTAATTATACCATAACTGAAAGAGAGTTATTAGCTATAGTATTTGCTTTTGAAAAGTTTAGACCTTATTTAATTGGAACTAAAAGTATTGTGCATACAGACCATTCGGCTATAAAATATTTAATGCAAAAGAAGGATGTGAAACCTAGACTCATTAGATGGATACTTCTTCTGCAAGAATTTAATTTTATGATAGTTGATAGGAAGGGAGCTAATAATTAAATAGCTAATCATCTGTCAAGATTAGAATATGATAAATTATCTGAATTTGAAAAGGAAATTACTGAAATCTTCCCTGATGAGCAACTTTATACTATTATGGGAAGCAATTTGCCTTGGTATGCTGATATTGTAAATTATATTGCAAGTGATATTGTAACACCTGATTTAACAAGGAAACAAAAAAAGAAGTTTAAATATGATGCAAGATTTTATTTTTGGGATAAGCCCTATCTATAAAAACAGTGTAAGGATATGATTATTAGGAAATATGTGCCACAAGAAGAAACAAATTTGATTATTCAACGTTGTCATGATTCTGAATTTGGAGGTCATATTGGTGTTGATAAAACTGCTTTTAAGATTCCACAATCTGGATTTTATTGGCCTACTCTTTTTAGAGATGATTATAGATATATTAAATTATGTGATCGATGTCAGAGAGTAGGTAACATCTCTAAAAGAAATGAAATGCCTCTAAATTATAATTTGGAAGTTGAAATTTTTTATGTATGGGGATTAGATTTTATGGAACCAATTACTCCTTTATTTGGAAATTTATATATATATTGGTTGCCATTGATTATGTCTCGAAATGGATTGAAGCTATTTCTTTACCTAGATGTGATGCTCAGAATGTTTCAAAATTTTTAAAGAAAAATATATTTACAAGATATGGAATGCCGAGAGTGATCATAACTGATGGTGGATCCCATTTCAGGAATAATCGAATTAACAGATTAACTGAGAAATATAATATTATTCATAGAATCTCTACTACTTATCATCCCCAGACTAGTGGTTTAGCAGAAGTGTCTAATCGTGAAATTAAAAGAATTTTGGAGAAAATTGTGGATAATCATAAATTAGATTAGTCTGCTCGATTAGATACTGCTTTATGGGCTTATAGGACTGCTTTTAAAACCCCTATTGGAATGTCTCCTTATAGACTAGTGTTTGGTAAGACTTACCATTTACTGGTTGAATTGGAGCATAAAGCATATTGGGCGATAAAATAGTTGAATTTTAATTTGAAAAATGCTGGAGAAAAAAGATTTATGCACTTGAATGAATTGGAAGAGATTAGAAATGCATCTTATCACAATGATAAAATTTATAAATAGAAAATGAAATTATGGCATGATCAAAAGATATTGCAAAAGAACTTAGAATTTGGACAAAATGTTTTATTATACAACACAAGATTGAAGTTATTTCCTGAAAAGCTCAAGTCTAGATGTTTAGGACCTTTTACAGTTGTAAAAATTCATTCATTTGGAGCTGTTGATATTAAAGAACTTGATACTGGGAAGATTTTCAAGGTTAATGGGCATCAATTAAAGCCTTACTTTGACGGGTTTCAACCTGACTTCAAAGAAGTTTTAATGGTGATTCATCTTGATTAACTGAATGGTTTGTCGGGCTGACGAATTAAACCAAGCGCTTTATGGGAGGCAACCCATATGTATCTTTGTGGTGTGTTTGCTTGTTTGATGTAGTTGTGCTTTTTAGATAGTTGTTTTTGAATCCTAATTAATCCTAAAAACTTTAAAAATTGATAAATGGTGGATCGAATTGAGATATTGGAATATTTTGGGCCAAACGAAGTTCGGTGAGAATTTTTTACCACTGGGGCCGCCGGCGCCCTATCGCAGACATAATACTGAACTTACAGGTTTGAGCGCCACCGGCGCCCTATCGAGCGTCGCTGGCACCCAAAACCTGTTGACGGTTTTTGAAGTTTCAAAATGCAAGTTTTGGCGGTTTTAAATGGGATCTTCATCCTTATAACTCCCTAAACTCTATTTTAGACTTCCTAAATCTAGAAAAATAAAAACTACCATTCCCAATTCACATCTCATGGATTCCCACCCCATTGAAACCCCTTGATCTCGCATTTTTAACCGAAGGAAGTTCATAAGTTTCGAGGCGCAACGTTTGTTCAATAAAGTGATTGTGAAGAGAAGGATTATCAAGGAAAGAGGCTTCATAAATCGAGGTATGGATAATTCTACTACTAAAATTGAAGAGATAATTAAAGAGAGACGTTGGGAAGTACTTTGCTACACTACCGCTATCGTTGTTGTTCCTGTCGTGAAAGAATTCCATGAAAATCTTCACGAGATCAACCAAGGGTTCTTATTTGTGTTTGGTAGATTTACACAATTCACTCCTACATGAATTAACGATCTCTTTATGATTGAGAATGTACATATTTATCATTATTCTAATTTCAATGCCACGAGTGATAATATGAATGATGTGTATTGAAATTTGTCGGATGAGAATGAGGATTAGGAAATTAGAGAGAATGGATACATTAATTTCCCATCTGCATCTCTAAATCAAGTGTCAAAGCAGTGGCACTACTTTATTTCGGCAAAGTTATTTCCAACATTGAAGATTAGCATGGTAACCAAGGAAAGTGTCATTTTGAATTTTTGTATTCAAACTGGGAGGCCGATTGACAGTGGTAATATCATCGTGAAATCAGTTTTGGGATTAATTTTTCATGGATCTAAATATGGGCTTGGACACCCGTCCACCATATTTCTGTTAAGTAGTCAATCACAAGTTCCATATGAGAGTTGGGAAAAGGTTCTTCTTCCATGGAGGCCTATTGATCTAACTAATCCTTATGACTACCAGACAGTGGGAGATGAAGATGAAATGAATTTTCTTACTGATCAACCAACACAGACTTCACAACCGATTCAACTCTATTTTCCTAAAGGTTCCAGAATGATATTGAAGAGAATCAAACAGTTGGAGAAAGAGGTACAAAACGTTATGAATGCAATCAATAACATTTCTAATTTATTCGATCATATAGATTGGAGAATGAAGGAATAATTTAATCACATTGCTCGAATTGAGATGGGCTTGATTAACCTGATGAAGAAGAACACAGTGATTGCTGAGGAATCAACTGACGAATTTCCAATTCGTTCATTTTATAATTTTTTTTGTACATCAGCAATCGATTGGAGACATTAGAGGAGAGGATAGTTCTGAAACCGATGTGGAGTAATTAATGGATTCTACTTATGCTTGTTGTGTGTTTAGTTTACTTCACATAAATATGCTTGGTGTGTTTAGTATTTTCTTTGCTTTGTAATTTGCATTTGGATTTGAATATGCTTACTTTCATTGTGTGCTTAGATTTTAGTGTTTGCCTATTATAGTGTACTTGGAGTACTAAACATCTAAGAGTTGTTGGTTTGGCTTGAATGACCATATTTGGTGTTTATGTTGTAACTTGGATTTTATATATATAAGTTTTTTGTGTATTGTTTGTGTAAAGAATTGTGTTAATTATTGCTTGTGAGATGAAGTAAGTGCATATTGATGTGTTAAACATCATTGTGGATGTCAAAATAATCAAAATTACGAAAAAATTTCTGACCCAGAAAAAATTTTGGACTGTCGCCGCCAGTGCCGCTGACGCCCAAAATTAAAGAGTTTGGCATATTTTCTTAAATAGAGCGCTGTCGGCGCCCTATCGAGCACCGCCAGTGCCCGAACTAGTAAAAGGCCAAAAACCCTCATTTTCGCGATTTTTACCCTGGGACCCGCAAACTTTTCCATTGCTTTCGTCTTCCTCCTCCATTTTTGCAATTTTGATGATCTAGAACTTGCTAGATCTCAGATTTAATGTGATTTCAAAGGTTTTTGATGCCAAATACACACTTCTCTTGGTAAGAGCTTCACTTTAAGTTACAAATTTTTTATTTTCACTATGGAAATCTCTCACATTACTTAGGTTGGAATTTTTGGAGTTTTAAAGAGATTTTGAGATTTACATGATGAAATTTACTCTTACTTGTTTAATATAGTATTTGGAGTTTCTTACATTGTGAATTTGGGATTTATTGGAAATTTTGTGCAAATTTTAGAAATTCACATGCTCCAAGGATGAGTAAAGGGAAGAGGAAATTGGATTTTGATGAGGAAAAGTTTGTTAATATTAAAGCCCAATTTCTCTTTAACTCTTAACTTTACAATAAGAAGTGTATCGAGATCAAGCTTTTGATAGTCCTGGTGGATTTGTAGCCCAATTTCAATGATCCGATGCAATCTGGACCATCTACTCTATACACGCTCGATCGGACGGTGCCTGGTCATCGTCTAAGACTGGTGTGCACCCGCGACCGTTCACACTAAAACCCTAAGAGCTCTCTCATTTCTCAATGGATTTTCTTGTTCTTATGCTCTATGGATTCGTCTTGAAGAGACGAACACATCCATATGGTTTACATGCTATGAAATTAAGTAAATCAAAATGGAGAATAACTGGAATCTCGGTAGGAAGGAATGATCTATACCTTTGCTCTGAGAAGTGTAGCTTCAATCAGAGAGTTGTGTCACCTTCGATTGCACCCAAGGAAGCTCCAGATGAAGTCTCTCGCTCTAGGGAATTGTCTAGGTATGAAAGTGTCCACAGTCGATTTCAAAGCTTGGAGGCTAGAGCAACTGGGTGGCCTGGAGAGGGGGCTTTCACTGGGGAACTCCTTCTCTTAGTCTTGTGCAGGTGTGGGTGAGTTTAAGTTGGATTTGGTGGAGGTTTTAGAGAAGCCCTGGTTCCGGTCTGAGAATTGAACACCAAAATTGAGCTCAATCAATGGGGTTTAGAGCAGGAGAGCAGTGGGGATCAACTGATCTAGGTGAGGAGAAGGTTCTAGAGCAATTTTAACAGAGTTTTGTTTAGGTCTGGTTCATCACCTTCTTTGGCCGAGAGGGTGGTGGGTTTAAATAGACATGGCTGGAGGGCCTCCCGGGGGAGTTGATGCTTGGGATCGAGTTGCTGCTGAGTCGAGGAAGAACAGCCATAGTGTCTAATAGGGCTGGGACAACTCAGCAAGGAAGAATTGAATTTTTGAACCAAATGGGTGCTCTCAGCCTGGTGTTTTCCGGCGACTGTGGTGGCTGGCCTACCAGGGTCAGGTCACCCTCAAGGTCAGGGAGGTTAAGGCTGGGGTTTAGTGTAGTCAATTAGCCATGGACATGTGTAAAGGAGTTTAATTTAAATGGAATGGGAGAAGGCTCATTTTGGCTTGGTTTGGTTCGACTCATGTATTTGGGTTAGGTTCACCCCCCTATGATCTGATTTGGGCTGAATGGGATAAGTTGGGTCAGCTAGGAAGGGGTGGTGAAGTCCCCATCCAAGGTGATGTGGCTAATTTTAGTTTAGAGTGTAGCATGGATGAGGTTAAAAATGCTTAATGAAGTTTTAAGAAAGAGCCCCCTCTTCTTGCCATTAATTGCTTGGTGAGGTGTCAAAGCTCTCATGGCTTCATATGGCTTGTAAATGGCTTCATTTGGCTTGCTCATGGCTTGGGAAAAGGTTGGCTTATTTTCATAGGAATGGGTTTTGGGATTTTTGATGAGTTTAAGGGAAATTGGCATGAGGCTTGATTTGGATTTATTTGATGATTTATTTAGAACTTAGGGATGATATCAATTAAAGGTATGATGAGAAGAAATTGTCATGTGGGCTCTGGAGCTAATTTTGGGCTTTTGGATTTGGTGAAAATGGGCTTTTAGGATGGTTTAAGAAAGCGGGCCTTTAGGTTTGAAAACAAATTGGTGGATGGAAATTTTTTGAAGGATTGGGCCAAACAAATATTGGGTTTAGTTTAGGGATGTTTCATGATCATTTTAGAAAAGGTTTGGTGTCATTTAGAGTGGAATTGGATTTAATTTGGGCTTTTTTGGTAAAGGGGCCAAAGTGGGTCAAATTGGGCTAACTTGGGCTAAGGTCGGGCTAAGGTTGGATTTGATGTAGAATTAATGTTGAGAAATGCTTATGGGAGTGTTACAAAAAGTTTTCAATTTTGGTTGGGCTTTGATTTTGGGATTTGGGCCCATTTGAGTTAGGTTTGGGTTTAGGCCAAAAATGGAGATTTTTGTTTTAGGTTAGGTTTGGGCGGAGTTTAGGTTCAAATTTGGGGTAAATCTTGTTAGTTTTTTGCTTTTGGGGATATTTGGAAGGTTTAGGAAAGGATTTGGGGCTAGTTGGAGTTGAATTGGGTTGGTTTGGGATAAGTTTAGGTCATGGGCCAAAATTGGGCTTTAGGCTTCAAGTTGGAATTGGATCCAAATGTTAATCAAATTGGGCTTGGTCTAAATTCATATTGAGGATATGTAATTGAAGTTTAGAATTGAATTGGGTCAAAGTTGAGGTCAATTGGGTTGATTTGGCTTGACATTGGGCCCATTTAGGTTAAAAATGGATCAAATTGGGGGTTTTGATAAAAGTGGGTTAAATTGACAAAATTAGCCTATGGTGTAGTTGAACAAAATGAAATTGGAAATATTTTGGATTTTGTGAAATTTTCTTGAAATTTTTGGAATTTATGGAATTTTTTATTAAGAAGGGCATTTTGGGTATTTGGAGGGTATTAGGGGGTATTTTTGGAAATTTTGGTCTATTTGGCCAAGGATGATCAATTTGAGTGGGGGTAAATGTTTAGGACTAATTTTGAGGAATTTTGGGTAATTTATGTAATTTTGCAAACTTTGGGTAGCTTCAAGAACATTTCGTAGGTTTAGTGGATGTAGGGCCCTGGAGGTCAAAAATTGAAATTTTGAGAAAATGAAGATTGATCAAGTTTGAATAGAATAGAATCACTTTGATTGAGCTATGAAGCCATATCAAGCCCATAAGAGCCATGAGTGGACTCATTTGAGGTACTCATTTATGTTGTTCATAACCCTCTTAGTCGAGGCCTAGGGGTTAAGGTCCATCCGTATGAATTACCTACATGAGTCGGAAGTCGAAGCTAGGTATGAATGGTTTTAGGATTTGGAATGTGTGTGCAAGTGTAATGTGTGCGGGTCAACCCTCACCGGACCGGGTCACCGGGGGTAGTCCTAAGGCCGAAAGAGTCTATAGGGAACCCATCCTTTAAACCTCCACATTTGATCTTAACCCTCCAAGTGACTTGGGGGTTTACAATCAAACTTATGGGGTTTGCAGGGAGTTAAGAGGTGTTCAAATTTCTAAGTGGTTGGTTCCATTTCTAGTCCTCTAAGATAGTCAAAGGGAAAGCCTAAGGCTAGACCCTAAGTACAAAGGAGAGAGAAGAGAAAAGACCTCATAAAAAATGAGGTCAACAAATGGACCCCCAATAGGTGTGGTGTGCTAACCAAGCACACCGCGTGTATTGGCGTTGACCGAAAAGATCAACAAAACTAACACAGACATCTATGTGACACACTTAGAACAAAGTAGAAACAAATTTCCGCTGGGGAGTATCGAGTACATCTCTAAGACTGGAGATCCCCGAACTCTTGCTGGGGAAAAGAAAAGGAGGTGAATTCCAGATCATAAGATCTAGGGAAATTTGATTTAGATTTCGTTTTATTTTCTATTTCAAGTTTTAATGTCGAGTATGAATTTTGATTTGTTTCAAGTTTGAATTTCGACTGAGGTTTAATTTAAAATTAATTCGACAAAATTCTGATTTTGAAATGAGAATTGGAACCTAGGTTCCAACTTCGAGATTTACAAAGAGAACTGGAATTTAGGTACCAGCCTCAAAAGAGAGAATTGAAATTTAATATCAATCTCAGAAAGAGAGTCAAAATTTGGTACCGACCTCGAAAGGAGAGAACTGGAATTTGGTACCAGTCTCAAAAGAGAGAATTGAAATTTGGTATCAATCTCAGAGAGAGTCGAATTTGGTACCGACCTCGAAAGGAAGAGCTGAAATTTGATACCGATCTTGAAGAGAGAATTGAAATTTGGTATCAATCTCGGAGAGAGAGTTGGAATTTGGTACGGAACTCGAAAGGAGAGAGCCGAAATTTGATACCGAGTCTCGAAAGAGAGAATTGAAATTTGGTATCAATCTCGGAGAGAGTCGAATTTGGTACCGACCTCGAAAGGAGAAGCTGGAATTTGGTTCCGGTCTTGAAAGAGAGAATTGAAATTTGGTATCAATCTCGGAGAGAGAGTCAAAATTTGGTACCGACCTCGAAAGGAGAGAACTGGAATTTGGTACCAGTCTAGAAAGAGAGAATTGAAATTTGGTATCAATCTCGGAGAGAGAGTCGGAATTTGTTACAGACATCAAAAGGAGAGAACTGGAATTTGATACCAGTCTTGAAAGAGAGAATTGAAATTTGGTATCAATCTCGGAGAGAGAGTCGGAATTTGATATCGACCTCGAAAGGAGAGAACTGGAATTTGGTACCAGTCTCGAAAGAGAGCATTGAAATTTGGTATCAATCTCGGAGAGAGAGTCGGAAATTGGTACCAACCTCGAAAGGAGAGAATTGGACTTTGATACCAGTCTCGAAAGAGTGAATTGAAATTTGGTATCAATCTCGGAGAGAGAGTCAGAATTTGGTACCGACCTCAAAAGGAGAGAACTCGAATTTGGTACCAGTCTCGGAGATTTAATGAGAAATGGAAACTGGTTCCAATCTCAAAAGTTTATCTGTATGAAGAGGGACCCAATCCCATGCCATTAGAACTAAACCGAACAAAGTTCGTGGCTCCATGCCAATAGAACTAGTCAATCCTCTACACACAAAGAAAAGATTTAAAAGGAACTGGTAAGTGTACCAAGTTGAAATGATTTGAATTTTAGAAGGGTTTCAAACAGATTTCATTTTGAAGAATAATTGAAGGATTCAGATCGAAGGATTCAGATTGAGATTTAAATTCATTTTGTTCGTTTTGGTGATTCAATTTCAAAAATATTTGGAGTTCGTGTCAGTTTAGAATTCATTTTGACATTTAGATTCTTAAAAGAGTTCTAGTTTATTTTCATTTTCCTTTGTTCTTTGCTCGAAGTTCTTTTAATTTAATGGAATTTCTCAGTCAATTTGCACAAAAAGAGGTAAAGGCAGAACATGACATGGTCACTTTCATTCCAATCTTGTTGAAAATACATCATACATCTTGATCCAAAACTTGATGATATTTTCTTTGAGAATTTAATATCTCATACAATCCATATAAATCCAAAACGGATTGTGTAAGATTCTTCAAGTTTCTTCTAAAAGTAGCTGTCAAAATCCATGTCTGAATAGTGAGATACATGGACAATAACATCACCTTCCAAGTTATCATTGGCAGAAATGTTGTATGGATGTGCATTGGAGGTGTGCTATCTCCCATGTAACTCACAGCTCATAAGGCCAGAGATTCTCTAACTCTGGATCTGGCTGGAAGTGGAAAGGCATTTTTCTGTCGTCCATCCTTCTGAAAGAAACTGAGATCCGCTCAACAGGCACTCCTGGAATGCAATGCTTTGCGATGTCCACTCCATTCCCTTTTAACACCATGACGGAACCTACCGGCAATGGTATCTCCATTGGCCCTCGAAACTCACCGGGGCCTGCTATTCGGAGGTCAGATCCGAACATGATATTGCACTAGTTGACAAAAGACACTGTGCAGAAAGGTCTAACGAAATCATGATGGTCTATATGTGGAGGTATGCAGTCGCCCTCCTTGTAGATGTTAATGATGCTGCTGTTGGGTATGCGATACTGCGAGCAATACCCTCCATGTTAGAATCCTCTTTACCATTCTTTTAATAACATTCGGCATCGGATCCACCTCATCTGCGACGGAGTATCCCGGTGGATTTCCTTTTCTGTCTACCGCAAAGTTGTAGCAACATCTGCACTGGATCGTAACTCTTCCTTTCCCTGGCATCCATCTTCGGGGTTCTGAATAAGTCTTTTCCCTCAGACGACCAGCTTGACCCATTTTCTGAAGTTCAAGTTTGTAGTCTACAATTTGTTGTTGTTCGTAATCTGAGAACACATCTGTATGCAGCTCGAGGCCTTCTAAGATATTGATCCTATTGCCTCCAATTTTCTCAAAATATTTGAAAGTCTTCTTTTCAACATTCTGCATTCTTTCCAACTCATACTCTGGAGTTATCTGCAATCGGTGAGGTCTAGTAACGTACTGGGTAATGTATGGTTCCACCCCGGCACGCTCTCCTGCATGTCTTGGCTCCTCAGGGATAGTCTATGTCGGGACATCCTCTGGGGTTTCTTTCGCAACAAGGCTTTTCAGAACTGGTGCATCTGTCTGGCGTCGTGGTACAATCTCCGTTTCTATTTTCCTCGGGATTTCTTTCATCCTTTCTGCTATACTTGGAATTGACTTCCTCCTTTCTGGTTCCTGATGAACCAATCTCTTTGAAGCATTTGTACTGACGGTAGTGACTGTATCTTCACGCTGATCTGCTGCCAGCTTAGTCAGCATCTTGCGAATGCGACGGTTCTTGTTTCTTCGTTGAGTAGGAGTGAGAGTGGCTCTCCTCACCTCTTGAATTTTTGTAGGCATGGCGCTGACAAGTCTGCCTTCTGCTGTAGCCACCACGGACTTAACTTTCTTATCTTCTCCTGTTGCATGAGTGGCATTTGCTTTTCTCTTTTTGCTGGTAGATGGTTGATTTGAGCCACCCAATTTCATCATTGTATGGCTGCGGAGTTCTTCCCGATCAACCGGAGTCCAATCAATTTCTTCATATTGTAGCCCGGCCGGTGTGAAGTCAGAGTCAATCACGATCACGGCTCCATCCCTCACCCTCTTTTCATCAAGTGCTAGACTCACGCCATTCTTAAAGTTCAGAACCAACCACCCGTTCGATATTTCCTTGCAAAAAATAAGGAAAGGATCAGGGGTTGTACTAAGAATAAGAACAGTAGAAAAATATGTTTATTAATGAAGAGCTTTTATTCGTTTATTTTAAATTTAAATAGAAGTAGAAAAAAAATCAAGAGTGAGACTCGATCTGAAAGGAAGGAGACAAAAAAATTTTATTATCATGATTTCACATGTTTTCTTTTAACATTTTTTTTAACGATTTTCTTTATCATCCACTTTCTTTATTTATATTTTTGGGTTCAGACCCAGTCATAAGTAATTACTGTGCCCGTGCTTCAAGGAATGAGGATTCATCCTTCGAAACATCAGGTTGCGTAATACTTCTTGAGATATTGTCCATTAATTGGAAGCATAGGTCGCTCTCCACGGTAATTTACAAGCTGGTAGGAATCTCCTGAGTAAACTGTCTCAACCACAAATGACCCTTCCCAAGTCTGTTCAAATTTACCACCTATCTTGCGATGTGCAAGAATAGGTCTTCTGAGAACTAGAACGAAGTCATCAACTTTGAATGTCCTTAGACGGACCAATTTATCATGGGCCTGGATCATCTTGGCTTGATACAGTTCCAAATTCTACTGTGCTGAAAGTCTTTTCCCTTCCAGGCTTTCCAATTCTTCTAGTCGTAATCTGGAATTTTCTTCCATAGTGATTTTATTCGCAACTGCAATTCTGAGTGATGGAAGCTGAACCTCTAAGGGTAAACGGCCTCAGACCCGTACACTAAGGCGTAAGGCGTAGACTGGGTGGGAGTTCTGAAAGTCGTCCTGTAGGCCCATAAGGCTTCTAGCAACTTCTCGTGCCAATTTCTCTTATTGTTGTCCAATGTTTTCTTTAGAATTTGAATGAGAGTTTTATTAAAAGCCTCGGCCAGGTCGTTCGCTCTTGGGTAGTAGATTGTTGAATAACGCCAGTCGATCGCATGTCTTCTGACAAAATTGTTAATTTTCGTACTCTTGAACGCGGATCCATTATCTGAGATAATTCTGCGCGGTACCCCAAAATGGTAGACGACTTGATTCTTAAAGAATTGTAGCACGTGATGTGCTTTCACTTCTCTGAGCGGTATAGCTTCTGCCCACTTAGAAAAGTAATATGTAGCTGCAAGAATGAAGAGATGTCCTCTTGAAGAAGGTGGTTCTATCAGACCCACGATATCTGTGCCCCAACACTCAAACGGCCATGATGCGATTGTCAGATGTAGCACATTTAGAGGTTGATGTAGAACCACTCCGTGCACTTGCCACTAGTGACAACTTTTGGCAATCTTCATGCAGTCGGTCATCATTGAGGGCCAGTAGTACCCTAGTCTTTTAATCTTCATTTTCATTTTCGGATCCGACTGATGAGCGCCGCAAAGTCCAGAGTGTACTTCTTTAAAAATTTCACGAGCCTCGGACCCGCTCAGGCATCTTAGCCACATCTAATCAAAAGACCTTCTGTATAATGTATGTTTATTAATGCGTAAGACAGAGTTCTTTTCTTGATTTAATGGGCTATCGACTTATCATCTGGTAAGTTTCCTGTTTGCAAGTAGTCTATTAGTGGCTTCCCTCAATCTTCTATATTTTCTGTTACTGCCGCAATTGTTTCTTCTGTTTTTTCTGCTGATTTGTGCATTGTATCCATGTCGAGCTGTGATAGGACCTGTCGTCCTTGAACTGACACTTAAACTGACTCATCCTGCAAGCAGGCAAATTCCTTTGCAAGGCGGGCTAACGCATATGCGAGAGTATTTTCTCTTCTGGGAATCTTATAGATTGTTACATTTGGAATTTGCTCCAACAGTCTCATGGCATACTGAAAGTACTGCTCAAGTCTTCGTTTTAGAATTCTGTATTGTCTGACGACCTGTTGAATGATCAACTGAGAATCTCCATAGATGTTGATATCTGTTATCCCCATCTGAATAGTTAATTTCAGTTTGGTTATAAGGGCTTCGTATTCTGCCTCGTTGTCTGTACACGGTTCTGTTAAGTGGTAGGAATACCTTAACATCCCCCGCTCTGGTGTTATAAATATTAGTTTGATTCCTGCCTTACCGGGCACTATAGTTTGCAATTCTTTATCTTTCTGCGCTGAGGATGCTCCGTCGAAGTACAGTTCCCAACGCTGATCATCGGGGTCTTCTAGGCTCATTATCTGCTCGTTTGGCAGGTCGTCGTTGAGAGGCGATTCTGCCGGTAAAGGGTGTGCTGCGAGGAAGTCCGCTAGGACTTGTCCCTTTACGGCACGAAGAGGAACGAAAGTTATATCAAATTGCAATAGTATCATTGACCACCTGGCAAGTCTGCCGGAAAGTGTCGGTCGGGTCATCAAATATTGCAATGGATTGAACTTCAAAATAAGGTTGACCTTATGAGAAAGCATGTAATGTCTGAGCTTTTGAGCGGTGAAGACCAGGGCCAAACAGTGCTTTTCAATAGGAGGATACTTTACTTCCATTGGAATTAGATGACGGCTTAAGTAGTAGAGAGCATTTTCTTTTCCCTCTTCATTGACCTGGGCTAGCAGGGCTCTGAGAGAGTCGTCTAGAGCTGCGGTATAAAGTATCAATGGTCTACCCAAGACTGGGGTTGCTAAGACAGGAGGTGTCATTAAATACTGTTTGATGTCATCGAAGGCATGTTGACATTTGGAGTCCCAAGTAAACTTGGCATCCTTCTTGATCAAAGCAGAAAAAGGTTGACACCTTCCTTACAAATTTGAGATAAAGCGTCGAAGATATGCCCTTGAAAGGATCGTAGTTGTTTCAAGGTTTTGGGAGGCGGCATTTCTAAGATAGCTTTAATCTTCTCCGGATCGATTTCAATTCCAAGATGTCAAACAACAAATCCTAAGAATTTCCCAGAGGTGACGCCGAAGGCGCATTTTCAAGGGATTCATCTTAAGGTTATATCGTCTTAATCACTCAAAAAAAATTCTCAAATCATACAAGTGATCCTTTTTTAGTTTGCTTTCTATGGCCACATCATCCACATAACACTTGACTTGGTTGTGAATGAGATCATAAAAAATCCTCGTCATTGCTCTTTGATAAGTTTCTCCTGTATTCTTTAATCCAAACGGCATCACTGTGTAACAGTATACCCCGATCAGCGTTCTGAAGGCTGGAAGGTTTTCATCTTCTGGTGCCATCTTTATCTGATTGTATCCCAAAGATCCAACCATGAAAGAAAAGACTTCATGTGTTGAAGCGATGTCGATCATCAATTCTGGAATTGGTAGAGGGAATTCGTCCTTTGGACATGCTTTGTTTAAATCTCTGAAGTCCACGCAGATTCTGATCTGACCATTCTTCTTTCTAACTGGTACCACATTGGCTAACCATGTTGGATATTGCTCTTTACAGACAAATTTAGCGTCTATTAGCTTCTTAATTTCTGCTATTACTTGTTGTTCGATCTCTAGACGCATCCTTCTCGGAGCTTGTCTAACTGGAACGGCAGTGGGATCCACTCCTAACTTGTGAACTGCGACCTTTGGAGCTAATCCTGGTATTTCATCATAACTCCAAGAAAAACAGTCCTTGAATTCCATCAATAGATTGATTATCTCTTTGGAGTCTTCTTTATTGAGTAAGGAGCTAACAAAAGTCAGCCTAGGCTCTTCGCTAGTACCTAAGTTAACTTCCATTAACTCGTCTATTATAGATTTAATTTCTTCTTTGAATTATGGCAGAGCATCTCCGATTGGCAGATCTTTGAGATCTTCTGAAGCTTCCAAGCAGTCTTCATTAGGCTCGCAAGTGACAACCAAGTAAAATCCTGAATCATCAACATACCCTACTGTGCCGAATCCGAGACCATGTTTTGAATTGGGTGGTCGACTGGCATTGTTCCATAACTTTTCAAAATGTTGTGATTGACCTTTTGTCCATCATCAAGGTAAGACACCACGTTGAATTAAATTTTGAACACAGGGAGAGTACCACTCAAAAGGCAATTTCATTAATTCAGAAGAAGTAACATCTTCAAATTGTACATCTTTTTCAGTATTAGAAGAAGAAGCACCACGGTAAAACTTTATTGGTTTAATACCACCACCATGCACTTCCTTGACCACCATACCCTCGATCTTATTAGAACGGATCGGGTCAGGGTCATAGTATGTACATAATGGTTAATCTTCTCGTACATTGATTTGTATTCTTCATTCTTTTCATCTTCGAGAGAGATCTTGAACTGGGGTTTCTTTTGATTTATTGTTGCTGCTTCTTTCTTGATTTCTTCTTCTTCAAAACTGGTCTCCCAATTAATGTTGATGACTGGTTTCTTTTGTCCAACTATTCCAATGTCTCTTCCACAACCTCATCCCCGGCCTCGACCTCGAGTGCAAGTTCTGGAGAAACCTTCACCATCTCGCCATAAGGGAGTGGTGAGTAACTGTTAGACTAGAATTTTCGGCTCTTTATTGTCTTGCACTTCTTTTGCTTCATTTGGTATGACATTTCTGGAAAATATTGTTTTCTTCGGGGGTTCTTAGTAGGCTGCATCTTCGTGAATTCCGATTTCATGCACGGAGAATGGTTGCAAGTCACCTTTGATACACTGTTGTCCTCCTTTGTAATATTTTATGCACTGGTGCAGAGATGACGGTACCATTCGATTCTCATGGATCCATGGTCGACCCAGTAGAGCGTTGAATGATGTCTCAGAATCAATTATATGGAATTTTGCGGTTGTCTTTGCCAAATCACCGGTCTTCATTAACAGTGTTATTGATCTGAGTGCTCTTTCTCCTTTCTGATTGAACCCTCTTAATAACATCTTGTCAGCTTCAAGTTCGCGAGCATCAATTTCCAAATATGCTAACGTTCGAAGGCTCATTATGTTGATTGATTCTCCCGGATCAACTAACACCCTGGAGAGCGTAAAGTTTCCAACAGTGACTGAGATGTACAATGGTCGATTGTGATCAGCCGTTCCGAGTAGTAAATCATTGTCCGTGAAGGTAACACCTCACTGTTCTTTTAACGATCAAACCTCGTCTAAGGAATTACTAGCCATTTGAGCTAAATAAATCTCTGGATCAAGTAGAGCCTTGATCAGAGTTTCCCTCATCTCCTTTGACAGGATCAGAGCATCGTATATGCTTAGTTTAGCTGGTAGCTTCCTAAGATGGGCTAGCACATTGTAGTCTACTTTATTACCATGTTCCTCGGTTTCTTCCCGAATGGGCAATTCCTCTGCTGGGGTTGGCTCTTCCTGAGCAACCACCTACTTTCCTTTATCCTTTGGACCCATTCTCGGAGGTAGAATTTTTCATCTCCTTAGATTGACTTCAGTTGTTTCTTTTGAATTTGATGCTGGATCTGACAGTGTCCCCCCTTGAATCGGAATGATTGGCTCTTCTGGTGTCGCTTCAGAATCTGATAACTCCAATTCTATCGCGATTGGAGCTCCTCGAAATTCACAAATAGAATTGTTGCTTGTTGAGCTTTCGTAGCCATCCTTGTGAATGTCTTCTCCTTCGTCGCGGTCATTGAGGTTTAGTATGATTTGAGAATCGTTATTTGTATTGGAATCGAGATCTGGATTAGCTTAGTTTTCATTAGTTACATAATCGTTAGAAACAGTCAAAACGTAGCCAACGCCAAAACTCTTATCATTATAAGATCCCGCTGGGGCAAGCAAATAATCATACAGAGTCAGAGGTTCGAGGGATTTCTCCCCCGAATCGAAAACAACCATCCTAGGAAAAGCAGCCCCTAGTCTACTCTTTGGAGCCTCGATTTTCTTCTCTTCTACGATGTTCTCTTCCTTCTGGGGCGGTTCTTCAATCGCAAGCGATAGTGCCGGCTCGGCAGGGTTCAAACTTTGAGTTGAAGCATGCACCGCAGCGGTTTGGATGTCATTTAACATTTTCTTTGAAGACTTTGTCCAGACGGTACTCCATCCATCATGGGTTGTGTAAGGGTCTATCAGAACAATGGGATCCGTTGAAATAACATTGACGGAACCTCCTTTTTCAGGTTCCTTCGGGATCGTTATGTTCTCTTTTCGGAGATTGTCATCAAGCCAACACTTGAAAGTGATGCAATCCTCTATCTTATGCCAGAGCATCCGGTGGTAAGGGCAATAGTTTGGATGATCTTTCTAATTGACTTCTTCCGGCCTCTTGGGCTCTGGTAGCTGAAAATCTGGTGTCTTCATTAAACTACGGAACATTTTCGCCACTGCTTTAGTTTTGAATGGATATTCCTTATTTAGAAGTTCTTTCAGGGTACGCGATGGACAAGGTGGTTGCTCATAATCTTGAGGCGACTGATAGCTCAGTTGAGGCTGTTGATAACCCTGCTGAGGTTGTTGGTAAGTACATTGCGGTGGTTGATAACTAGGCTGTGGCCGCTCTGGCTGTATCTGCACTGGCTGCTTGCCCTTATCTACTACCGCGATGATTCTGGATTTCTTTTCGAATATTTTCACGAGCTTCTGCTTATCATTCCTGTCCATGAAACTTAGCTTCTTTGCTTCCTGTTGCAAGCTCTCGGCCTTGCTAAGCAGCTTCTCGAAAGTCTTGATTGTAAATCCTTTAAGGAGAAGTGCTATCGGGCCATGTATACTCTTAAGCAAGATGCCGGCGCATCTTCGTTCACCGAAGTTGTGGTTCACACTTCATGCTTAAATTTCTCCATCGAAGTATGTAATCCACTAAAGTCTCGTTCGGTTTATGGTTCTCCACCACTAGATCACCGATGGTGATGTGGTGCCGAGCCCCGGCAAACCGCTTAACGAAAAGGTTTTCTAACTCTAAAAAAGTCTTAACTGAGCCATTTGGCAATTCTGCGTACCAATCGAAGGCAATCCCTAAAAAACTGCTGACGAACCGACGAAAGAGTAAAGCGTCACTCCCACTAGCATTGCAGCAACTAGCACAAAAATGTGCGACATACTGCCGGGGGTTTCCTGTTCCATCAAAAGTCTTAAACAGAGGTGGTACAAAGCCTTTTGGGTATTGGACTGCATCGAACTCTTCGGCGTAAGGTCTACCCGTCTGAATAGATGCTCCACTCTTAGATTTTGCTAGGGCTTCTCGCACCTGCTGTTCTACCATGTTTTTAATATCTTTTTCGGGAATCATGCTCTGTGCAGAATCCATCTTTGGTGGCTCGTCTCCGTTGACGGATGTGATCTCTTTTCCTCCATCTGCAATATGGATGATCTCTGAGGGTTTTTCTTTTTGAGGTTGCACCTGACTCTGGAGAGTAGCTAAAGCAGCAGCCATCTCTTCCATCCTCCTTGCCATTTGGGAAATTGTGTCATCTCTTTCCCGAAGCTGTGCTCTCATCACTTTCGGCTCATCTCTTTCCGCAGCTGTTGGAGCACCCTGCGAGGCTGACGATGCTCGTGTTTCAACCATGTTGATATCGACACGCTCCTCAACCATGAACTCCGATGAATCAACTTCCTTTCCAACTTTTCTCCTCTTTCTTTTGCCAACCGTCGGATATCCATCCTTAGCTTTCCTATAGCATCCTCGAGAGGTCTCTTCCAGACGGTATCGCGGTTGTCGTGTGATGGTTGTTGAACTTCTTTTCTGGGAGTTTCTTTTATTGCAGTAGCACTTCTTTCTGATTCAAGCTCTTTGATGACACTTTTCTTCTCAGGCCGTTGTGTTGGTCTCGGCTCGGTAATAATAGGTCGCCACACCATCCTTCTTACAACAGAAGGCCTAGGACCGGAAGGTCTGTCGGCTATATGCTGGTAGGTGGTATCCTCCCTTATATGATGGCCCGATACAACAACAGGTGAAATAGCTCTCATTTTCTTCCTTGGTTTCTCTATGGAAGTGACAGGCTCTACTCGTGGTCCGAGGCGGGATCTAGCTGGCACTCGTCTCATTCTTCTTAGGATTTCTGATACGGGGCATCTTTCTTTCTTTGCCAATTTTTCTATCACAGCCTGTAGCCTAGCAAATGGCGTAGTCTTAGCCATTTTTCTTTTGCAGTTACTATAGTATGCAGGTCGGGGTAATGTAGCGACAATCCTTTGGACGTCTTCTTCATCCGATGCAGCAGAGAGGGGGTGAAACCTACTCCCTTCCAACAAAGGTACATACTCAGGCAGTTCTTCTCCTTCCTCAGGAATTTCTTCTAAAAATGCAACTTCAGCAGCTTTGACTTTCTCAAATCTGGCTATCTTTTACGCTTCTATTTCTCCTTTAAGTCCGAGTTAGGGGTGCAACTCTTGAACTGGACCCAATCTCAAAAATAGATGGTATTGTAGCAAAATCTGTACTAAATCCGAAGGACCGCTCCTAAGCTAACACCTATTGGGGGTCCACCCCACCTCAGAAAAGAGGTAAAAGGATTTCGGAACCTCTCTATTTAGGGGTGTTTAAACAGTGGCTCCTAAATCCGAGAGAAATTGACTATACCCGTTAAAGATAGAAATGAATGTAGTATGCCAACGGAAGAATGATAGTTTTAGTCCACTAGGGATATGGACTCACTATCAATTTATGAAAGAAAAACCATCTAATTAAGATGGAGAGAGGAACTACTCCCCAGCGGAGTCGCCAGAAAATGTACGGCTTATTTTTAGGTTTGTATGTTGTGTTTTAAAAAAGGAGGTCGCCTATAGAAGTTGCGGCGAATTTTTTAATTTAATTTAAATATATAATTTGAAAAGTAGTATTTAATTTTTGAAAATAATTTTAAGTTTGAAAATTTTAAGATATGAAAAATCAAATCGATCTCACATCCCAAATAGTTTATACAAACGAGCACCGCATCATAAACCGTGTAACTATCCTGAAGAATAGACGCACTGCTTGATGATGGGGCTCGATTAAATAAACTAGAAGATTTGTGACATCTGTTTGGTCTGCGAACCAATTTTATAATCCGACAAGTTCCCCTGCTTAATATAAAGGAATTAAGCAGGGTTTATATTACTTGGGTTCTTAAAGTTCCCTAAAAGGGCAAGCCCCTATAGTTAATTACATCTTAAATGACAGGAATCATTTAAGAAAACTCTCGATAATGATTAGTGGTTTTACTCTCAAGAACTTCAAATTTTAAGGTTTTCAAACAACTGGATTTTGGAAATTTCAATTGAGAATGAATCAAATTTGGAACAGTTATTTTAGGAATCCAATGGAAGAAAAGTAGGAGAAGCTGAGGATCAAAGTAAAATCTTGGCGACTTCCCAAACCATCCTATTGTTTGATTTCAATTTGAGAGTTTATTTAATGTTGTAATCCTACCAATTTTAATTAATTAGGACTTATATTTATATGATATAATCAAACAAATAGCCTCGAAGAAGTGAGGGTTTATGTCGTACCGAACGACTACCTCGGAATCCTAAAATCGGTTAGGGCTTAATTTACATGACATGATCATGAAAATGCCTAACAAAAAGTTAAGAATTTATGTTGCATTAAGCAAACTACCTTGAAGTCCTATGGCTTGATTATTTAATTCTAAGAAAGTTTTGCTGAAGTAGACCCGAGTTTTGCTAATGAAGATGACCGTGCTGCCCATTGTGCTCCAAGCTCCTTGTTGTTGCAGAGGTTTTAGTTTTAGAAAATGATAATTAGGAGATAAGAAAAGTGTTTTGGTTTAAAAATCTTAAAGTCCAAATATTTTTAATATTTTAATTAAAAAAAATCTTAAAGTTGTTTAAACAGAACTGATTAAGATCCCACGGTTCCGTCATCCCGGCACCGTTATTTTCATCGAATTCACTTAGTCTAGATGAATTTGCTAAACTCAACTGAATGAGTTCCACACTTTCATTTAGATTGTGGTAAATCCCGTTAGCAACACGTGGGTTAAATCATCCGAGGTATTCCCGATCATTCAACGAGAAGTTTTAATTTAGTTGCAATTGTAGTTTTGTTATTTTATTTGTGATTAAATTTTGAGTTGTTCTATATTTTGGAATGTTGTAGCGGTGAATTTTATCTTGTGGTGACTTTTAATTTAGTTTTGGTTTCAGTTTTGTGACTATCCTAAAGATTTTAGTTTTCATGCAACATTCTTGTTTAACATGCAAGAAAAGGTAAAGTACAGTACCTGTAAGTAAGTTGCAATAAAATAAATTGCAATAAAATAAAAGCGTACCTGGAGGGTCTTCCGTCATCCCAAGCTGCACTTAAAACATATCTTAAGCCATTTAAATATTTATAACAAGTACCTAGGTAAAGCTAAGGGAAGGTTTTTGTTGTCTACCAAAATCCTAATCCTATTACTAGTCAACTCCTATGACATCTAGGTTCTTGTATTTTGTTTAAGGATGATTTTCTTCATCAAAGAACAATTAAATTCAATTGTTCTTCTAAAACATCTTATCATATTGAGAAAGTGTTTATGACTAGTCCTAAACATCTTTTCAATACTTCCGAGATTATTTTCAGTCCAAGTAAATTTAGTTGCACAGGTGAATTAATCATCCAGAAGTTTAGTTAAGCTTTGTCTCTTGCTCAGTGAACTTGGCCATTTGATTACCTCATGAATGAAGTGACATCTCACTTAATACTTCATTTAAGAGTTATAATAATTAAAGCCTTTAGGGGCAAGTTGGTTTGTTGAGAATTTTAATCATTCTTAATTTGAAGTTTGAGTTAAAGGTTTAAAGTAATTTAGTTTAATTATGAGGTTTTAATTAATAATTTTAAGTTTGGAATAGTGTTCAAATTATTTTTGGTTTAAATCTTTATACTTAAGTGATCTTAATATTTTAAATTTGTTTTACTTTTATTATTGAATGATGTTAATTTAATATAATTTAAATTTAATTTAACTGAATTTAACTTAATTTAATTTAATTTAAATATTTTTAATTTAACTTAATTGTTAAAAAATTAATTTAATTTAATTTTAATTTTAATTTAATTTGTACTTAATTTAATTTAATTTAATTTTAATTTAATTTAATTTAATTGTTAAACCACTTAACATTTTGAGCTTTTCTTTAATTTAGGGGTTATATTTTTTTTAATTTTTAATTTACTTAGTTTGGATTATCATTTTAATCTTAATTAAGAGTTAAATATTATTGAAGTGATTTATTTAGGGATTTTTTTACTAAAGAATTAATATCCTCTCAAGTTATATCCTTATTTTTAATAACTCAAATTTTCATTAATCTTGCAAAATTTAAATTGTTTAAATAATTAAAGTTTCATTTATGGTTTATTAAAACTGATTAATGGGTTCCTACCCTTTTAATTTACCAAAGTTCAGTCATCCAAGAAAGATAAAATCAAATATTTTACCCTCCATTTTAATTAAAACTAAAATTTTAATAAAGGGGTTTAAATCCTTTAATTACCTTTATGTCCTTTTAGGCTTATTTATTTCATAACTCATTAAACTGAGTTCAAATGAACTTGAAATTTTTATTTCACTTCACTCATATGTCAATTAAGACATTAGAGGAGAAAAATGTGATTTTCCTGAATTAAATTTATTTATATAATTATTTTTAATGAAAAATAGGGATTTTCAATGAAAATTCAACAACATGACCATGGAAAGGTTTCTGCCCTTAAGAAAAATATGGGATGTTCCTAATGACCAGAGGACCACTTGAACCAATTTTACTAATTTTTTAAATTATCTTTTATTTATTACAATTATTTTGAATTTTGGAGTGTTAATTAATTATAAAATAAAATTAAAGCTAAAAAATAGATTTTATATTTTTCTTAAATCTCTCTAACCTCATGGAGTTCAAAGAAACAAATTTTATAATTTTCTTATTTTTCTTTGATTTATTAGAATTAATTTAGTGAAAGGCTCGAAAATATATTTTTTTAATATTAAAAATTGTTTTAAGCATTTAAAATTCAATATCTTAACTTAGAGACTTGGGAAAATTATTTGGTTTGTTCCTAAGTGATTAGGAGACAAAATGTGACATTTTTATGATTTTTAATATTTTTATGATTTTTATTATTTTTTTAATTATTAAAATATTAAATATATCATTAAAAAATAAAAAATTTTAGAAAATTCCAATTTTAATTTTTATAGACTCCTCTGATATCAGAGAGCCCACAAAACCAATTTGGTAAATTTTTAAAATGTATTTTTGGAGTTATGAATTTTTAAAGTTTAATTTTGATTATGTGGCTTAATTAATTCATTTAGTGGGGGTAATCATTTCCAATTGACTTCAAATTTTTATGCAACTTCCCTCTAATCCTAAAGATTAGTGAAAAATTGATTTTAAGTTATTTTTATGTGTGGTTAATCCTAATTAATTAAAATTTAATTTTGAGTATTTAGGCTAATTAGGCTTATTCTTACTGAGTTAATTCAAAATATAATTATCCTAGGGTCCTCTAGTCCTAAGAAACTTCCCCAAATTTTTCTGGAATTTATTGAATAATATGCTAATTATTGAAATTACAATACTAAAAACACTGACATAAATTTGAAAAATACATAAGTTTCCATAGAGATGGCCTCTGACCTTGAAAATTTCAGGGAATGTTCCCAAGATCAGAGGCTTCAAAATCACTATGGTCTTATGTCATGGTGAATTGTCTATGCAAATGGAGAATCAAAATACTGAAATGAGTAAATAATTAATTAAAAGTAAAATACTCATCAAAATAACTTGATTTCTTTTTCACATTATTCTCCTCTGTTCACTAAGCAAGAGGGTATTTTTAGTTTATTTTTATGATTTTTTTACACAAAGATATGGATTTTCTAAGATCTGAGTATTTAAATAAATCAAAAAATCCATATTTTTCGACTTATCCATGCAGCGCCGACTCATCCTCGACAGCTCTGAAAGCCCACACGTCGCGCTCCCATTCGACGCCGCCATTTGTCTCAGCGCTCTAGGCGCTCGCGGTTCATGTAACGTTCTTCGATCCGGCACAATCTGGATCATCTACTCGATACATGCTCGATCGGACGGCGCCTGGTCATCATCTACGACTAGTGTGCACCCGCGACCGTTCACACTAAAATCCTAAGAACTCTCTAATTTCTCAACAGATTTTCGTGTTCTTATGCTCTATGGATTCGTCTTGAAGTGACGAACACATCCATATGGTTTACATGCTATGAAATTAAGTAAATCAAAATGGAGAATCACTGGAAGCTCGGGAGGAAGGAATGATCCATACCTTTGCTATAAGAAGTGTAGCTTCAATCAGAGAGTTGTGTCACCTTTGATTGCACCCAAGGAAGCTCCAGATGAAGTCTCTGGCTCTAGGGAATTGTCTAGGTATGAAAGTGTCCACAGCCGATTTCAAAGCTTGGAGGCTAGAGCAACTGGGTGGCCTGAAGAGGGGGCTTTCACTGAGGAACTCCTTCTCTTGGTCCTGTGTAGGTGTGGGTGAGTTTAATTTGGATTTGGTGGAGCTTTTAGAGATGTCCTGGTTCTGGGCTGAGAATTGAACTCCAAAATTGAGCTCAATCAATGGGGTTTAGGGCAGGAGAGCAGTGGGGATCAATTGCTACAGGTGAGGAGAAGGTTCGGAGCAATTTTGGCGGAGTTTTGTTTAGGTCCGGTTCATCACCTTCTTTGGTCGAGAGGGTGGTGGGTTTAAATAGGCATGGGCTGGAGGGCCTCCCGGGGGAGTTGAGGCTTGGGATCGAGTTGCTGCGAGTCGAGGAAGAACGACCATCGAGTCCAATAGGGTTGGGACGGCTCGATAAGGAAGAATTGAATTTTTGAACCAAATGTGTGCTCTCGGCCTTGTGTTTTCCGGCGGCGTGGTGGGTGGCCGGCCGGGGTCGGGTCACCCTCGAGGTCGGGGAGGTCGAGGTCGGGGTTTAGTGCAGTTAATTGGCCATGGACATGTGTAAAGGAGTTTGATTTAAATGGAATGGGAGAAGGCTCATTTTGGCTTGGTTTGGTTCAACTCATGTATTTGGGCTAGGTTCACCCCCCATGATCTAATTTGGGCTGAAGGGGATCGAGTTGGGTCGGCTAGGAAGGGGTGGTGAAGTCCCCATCAAGGTGATGTGGCTAATTTTAGTTTAGAGTGTAGCATGGATGAGGTTAAAAATGCTTAATGAAGGTTTAAGAAAGAGCCCCTTCTTCTTTCCATTAATGGATTGGTAAGATGTCAAAGCTCTCATGGCTTCATATGGCTTGTAAATGGCTTCATTTGGTTTGCTCATGGCTTGGGAAAAGGTTGGCTTATTTTCATAGAATGGGTTTTGGGATTTTTTATGAGTTTAAGGGAAATTGGCATGAGGCTTGATTTGGATTTATTTGATGATTGATTTAGAACTTAGGGATGATATCAATTAAAGGTATGATGAGAAGAAGTTGTCATGTGGGCTCTGGAGCTAATTTTGGGCTTTTGGATTTGGTGAAAATGGGTCTTTAGGATGGTTTAAGAAAGTGGACCTTTAGGTTTAAAAATAAATTGGTAGATGAAAATTTTGTGAAGGATTGGGCCAAACAATTGTTGGGTTTAGTTTAGGGATGTGTCATGATCATTTTAGAAAAGGTTTGGTGTCATTTAGAGTGGAATTGGATTTAATTTGGGCTTTTTTGGTAAAGGGGCCAAAGTGGGTCAAATTAGGCTAACTTGGGCTAAAGTTGGGCTAAGTTTGGATTTTATGTAGAATTAATGTTTAGAAATGCTTATGGGAGTGTCACAAAGAGTATTCAACTTTGGTTGGGCTTTGATTTTGGGATTTGGGCCCATTTGAGTTAGGTTTGGGTTTAGGCAGAAAATGGAGATTTTGGTTTTGGGTTAGGTTTTGGTGGAGTTTAGGTTCAAATTTTGGGTAAATCTTGTTATTTTTTTACTTGTGGGGATGTTAGGAAGGTTTATGAAAAGATTTGGGGCTAATTGGAGTTGAATTAGGTTGGTTTGGGCTAAGTTTAGGTCATGGGCCAAAATTGGGCTTTAGGCTTCAAATTGGAATTGGATCCAAATTTCAATCAAATTGGGCTTGAATTTGGTCAAAATTGATATTGGGGATATTAAATTGAAGTTTAGAATTGAATTGGGTCAAAGTTGAGGTCAATTGAGTTGATTTGGCTTGACATTGGGCCCATTTAGGTTAAAAATGGATCAAATTGGGGGTTTTGTTAAAAGTGGGTTAAATTGACAAAATTGGCCTATAGTGTAGTTGAACAAAATGAAATTGAGAATATTTAGGTTTTTCTTGAATTTTCTGGAAATTTTTGGAATTTTTTATTAAGAATGGCATTTTGGGTATATGGAGGGTATTGGGGGGTATTTTTGGAAATTTTGGTATATTTGGCCATGGATGTTCAATTTGAGTGGGGGGAAATGTTTAGGACTGATTTTGAGCAATTTTGGGTAATTTAGGTAATTTTGCAAATTTTGGGTAGCTTCAAGAACATTTGATAGGTTTAGTGGGTGTAGGGCCCCGGAGGTCAAAAATTGAAATTTTGAGAAAATGAAGATTGATCAAGTTTGAGTAGTATGGAATCACTTTGGTTGAGCCATGAAGCCATATCAAGCCCATAAGAGCCATGAGATGACTCATTTGAGGCACTCACTATGTTGTTCCTAACCCTCTTAGCCAAGGGCCTAGGGGTTAAGGTCCATCCATATGAATTAGCTACATGAGTCAGGAATTCAAGCTAGGTATGAATGGTTTTAGGATTTGGAATGTGTGTGTGAGTGTAATGTGTGCAGGTCAACCCTCACCAGACCAGGCCACTCAGGGTAGTCCTAAGGCCAAAGAGTCCTATAGGGAACCCATCCTTTAAACCTCCACATTTGATCTTAACGCTCCAAGTGACTTGGGGGTTTACAATCAAACTTATGGGGTTTGCAGGGAGTTAAGAGGTGTTCAAATTTCTAAGTGGTGGGTTCCATTTCTAGTCCTTTAAGATAGTCGAAGGGAAAGCCTAAGGCTAGACCCTAAGTACTAAGGAGAGAGAAGAGAAAAGACCTCATCAAAAATGAGGTCAACAAGCATAGGAGTACTGATATTCCTACTACGAGTTATGATGTTCTATCTACATCTGAGCCACCTACCTTATCTGATATTATAGAGCAACTGTGATTACAGAGTGCTAGTGTGGATAGACTCCATGGTAGGATGGATGTGTTTGAGGTAAGGAGTGATGTGAATGAAGATTATCTGCAGAGGAGAGTTGAGTTTGATATTTCTTATTATGATGCTTAGGTCAGATTTATGAGGGGGGAGTCTGATGTGATATTTCCTACTTGCCCCAGCTATACACCATATAGACCTGACCCTGTTGATGACCCTGCTGTACGGCTTATTTTTAGGTTGTGTTGTATTTTGAAAAGGGGTCACCTATAGAAATTGTCGGCAAATTTTTAATTTAATTTAAATAAATAATTTGAAAAGTAGTATTTGATTTTAAAAATAATTTTTAAATTTGAAGATTTTAAGATATGAAATCAAGCCGATCTCACATCCCAAATAGTTTATATAAATGAGCACCGCATCACAAGCCGTGTATCTACCCGGAGAATAGACACACTACTTAATGATAGGGCTCGATTAAATAAACTAAAAGATTTGTGACATCCGTTTGGTCCGCGAACCAATTTTATAAGCCGACAAATTCCCCGCTTAATATGAAAGCATTAAACGGGGTTTATATTACCAGGTTCTTAAAATTCCCTATAAGGGCAAGCCCCTATAGTTAATTACATCTTAGGTGACGGGAATCACCTAAGAAAACTCTCGAAGTAATTTTGCTCTCAAGAATTTCAAAGTTTAAGTTTTCAAGGGATTGAATTTTGGAATTTCAATAGGGAATGGATCAAGTTTGGAACATTTTGTTTTGGGAATTCAAAGGAAGAAAAGTAGGAGAAAGTCGAGGATCTAAGAAGAATCTTGGCAACTTCCCGAACTATCCTATTGTTTGTCTTGAATTTAGGAAAGTCCTAATGTTTATTTAATGTTTTGATCTTGCCAATTTTAATTAATTAGGACTTATATTCGTATGACATAATCATACAAATAGCCTCGAAGATGTGAGGGTTTATGTTGTATCGGACGACTACCTCGGAGTCCTAAGACCGGTTAGGGCTTAATTTGCCATGCAAATGCCTAACGAAGAGTTGAGGATTTATGTTGCACTAGGCAAACTACCTCGAAATCCTATGGATTGGTTGTTTAATTCTAAGAAAGTTTTGCTGATGTAGATCCGAGTTTTGCTGATGACGATGGCCGAGCTGCCCACTATGCTCCGAGCTCCTTGTTGTTGCAGAGGTTTAGTTTTAGAAGATGAAAATCAAGAGATGAGAAAAGTGTTCTGGCTTAGAGAAGTCTTAAAATCCAAGTGTTTTTAATATTTTAATTAAAACAAATTTTAAAGTTGTTTAAACAGAACCGATTAAGATCCCACGGTTCCATCATCCCGGCACCATTATTTTCATCGAATTCACTTAGTCCAGATGAATTTGCTAAACTCAACTGAATGAGTTCCACACTTTCATTTAGACCGTGGGAAATCCCGTTAGCAACACGTGGGTTACATCATCCGAGGTATTCCCGATCATTCAACGAGACGTTTTAATTTAGTTGCAATTGTAGTTTTGTCGTTTTGTCTGTGATTAAATTTTGAGTTGTTTTATATTTTGAAATGTTGTGGCGGTAATTTTTCTCTTGCAATGACTTTTAATTTAGTTTTGGTTTCAGTTTTAGGGACTATCCTAAAGGTGTGGGTTTTCATGCAACAATTGTTTATCATGCAAGAAAAAGTAAGTGTGATGCGATTAAAGAAATTGCAATAATGTAAATTGCAATAAAATAAAAGCGTACCTGGAGGGTCTTCCCGTCATCCCAAGCTGCACTTAAAACACAATTATAATATTTAAGCAAGTTCCTAGGTAAAGCTAAGGGAAGGGTTATGGTTTTCTACCAGATTCATAATCCTATTGCTAGTCATTTCCTATGACGTCTAGGTTCTTGTGTTTTGGTTTGAGGATGATTTTCTTCATCAAAGAAAAATTAAGTTCAATTGTTCTTATAAGTATCCTATCATATTGAGGAAGTGCTTAAGAAGAATCTTAAACATCTTTTCAATATTGCTTAGGATTGTTTTAAGTCAAATGAATTTAATTATACAAATGGATTAATCGTCCGAGAATTTGAGTTTTGTTATCTTGCTCGAGTGAACTAGGACATTTGAATATCCTATAAGTAAAGTAACATTTCATTTAATGTTCTGTTTAGGAGTTATGATAACCAAAGTTTTCGAGGCGAATTGGTGTTCAAATGGTTTGTGATTTAATTTCAGGTTATCGGATTTAAATTTGGAATAGTGTTCAAGTTACTTTATATTTAATTTCTTTATGTCTTAGGTGATGTTATTTAATTCAATTTAATTTAACTTTAATTTAATTTAATTTGGTTTAGTTTTAATCTTAATTTAATTTATTTAATTTAAATTAATTTTAATTTTAACTTGATTTTATTATTTTATTTTTTATTTAATTTAATTTAATTTAATTTAATATGATTTAATTTAATTTAATTTAATTTAATATGATTTAATTTAATTTAATTTAATTTTATATGATTTAATTTAATTTAATTTAATTTAATTTAATATGATTTAATTTAATTTAATTTAATATGATTTAATTATTCTTTTAATTTAATTTTATTTAATTAATTTAATTTAATTTTAATTAAATTTAATTCAATTTAATTTGTTTAATTTAATTTATTTGATTTAATTTAATGATTAAGTCCTTTAACATTTTAAAACTTAAATTTGAATTATCATTTTTAATTAGGGATTAAATATTATTGAGATGATTAATTTAGGGATTCTTAAATTAAAGAACAAATCTCTTCCTAATAATATCCCTATTTAATAATTCCAATTTTATTATTCTTCCAAATTTAATCGATTATTTAATTAAGGTTTATTTTAATTATCTTCAAATTATTTAGTAGGTTTCTACCCTTTAATTATTTGAATTTCAATAATCCAAATCAGATTAAGATCAAATATTTTATTTGTTAATTTTATTAAACCTAAAGTTTTAATTAAGGGTTAAATTTTTTAATTACCATTTTGCCCCTCAAGCTTAATAATTCCATAACTCACTAAATTGAGCTTAAATGAACTTGAAATTTTTATGTGACTTTACTCATATGTCAATAAGGACATGGGAGGAGAAAATGTGATTTTTTTATATTTAATTTATTTATATAATTATTTTTGGTAGAAAATAGGGATTTCCAAGGAAAATTTAATAACATAACCAAGGGAGAGTTTCTGTCCTTAAGAAAATTATGGGACATTCCTAATGACCAGAGGACCACTTGGGCCAATTTTGGTGATTTTTTAAATTATATTATTTTTATTATAATTATTTTATTTTTTGGATTATTAATTAATTTAAAAATAAAATAAAGGTTGAAAAAATAATTTTATATTTTTCAAAAATCTCTCTGATATCAAGGAAATCGGAGAATCAATTTTTACAATTTTTTGATTTTTCTTTGATTTATTATAATTATTTTAGTGAAAATGCTAGAAAATACATTTTTTTAAATTTTAAAATTACCCTAGGGCTTTAAAATTTAATATCTCATTAAATAGACCTAAGAAAAATATGGGGTTTGTTCCTAAGTGATTAAAATTCAAAATGTGACATTTTGGTGAATTTTATTATTTTTATGATTTTTATTATTTTTTAATCATTAAAATATTAAAATAATACCAAAAAATCAACTTTTTTAGAAAATTGAAATTTTAACTTTTTAAAATTCTCCTGATATTAGAGATGCTCCAAAACCAATTTGGTGATTTTTTTAAAGGTATTTTGAAAGTTATGAATTTTTGAAATTCAAATTGGCTAAATGACTTAATCAACCCATTTAGTAGGGCTAACCAAGTCCAATTGACTTCAAATTTTTATGGTGGGTTCCTCTGATCCTAAAGGTCAGTGGAGAATTAATTTCAAGTCAATTTGATGTATGGTTAGTTCTAATTAATTAGGGATCTATTTTGGGTGTTTAAGCCAATTATGGTTATTTTAAATGAATTAACTCAAAACCTATTTTTCCTAGGGTCCCTACTGGTCATAAGAGACATCACCAAATTTTCCAAGAATTTATTTCACAACATGCTAATTATTGGAATTAAAATACTCAAAGCGAGTAACGTGAATTTTAAAAATCAATAACTTCTCGTAGGGATGGCCTCTGACTTTGGAAAATTCAGGGAATGTTCCCAAATTCAGAGGCTTCAAAAGCCCTATGGTCTCATGCCATGGTGAATTTCCTATATACATGGAGAATTAAAATAATGCAGAAGGAAAATAAATCATTAAAAATAAAATACTTGATGAAATTGAATGATTTCTTTTCCGCATTATTCTCCTTTGTTCACTGAGCAAGAGGGTATTTTTATTTTATTTTTTTGATTTTTCTACACAAAGTTATGGATTTTTGATGTTTAGGGATTTAAATAAATCAGAAAATACCCTAATTTTCTATTTATCCATGCGGCGCCGCGTCAACCTCGGCAGCTCCGAAACGCCGCGTGGCGCTCCCTGATTCGACGCCGCCATCTGACTCAGCGCTCCGGGGGCCCGCTGTGTCGTTCCATCTCCTCATCCGGCGCTATCCTGGCCGTCCGTCCGCGCGTGTATTAAATGAACGGCATCCGTTCATCGTCCCCAAGCCTCCTAGCCTGAAAACCGTCCGTCTTCTAGGCCTAAGATCTCACTCGATACTCGATGGATTTTCGTGTTCTTATGCTCTATGGATTCGTCTCGAGAAGACGAACGCATCCATATGGTTTATGTGGCATGAAATTGACTCAATGAAAATGGAGAATGTTCAGAAGCTCGGGAAGAAGAGTGAGGCCATACCTTTGCTCAGAGAAGTGTGGCTTCGATGCGAGGGTTGTGTCACCTTCGATTGGATCCCGACAAGCTCCGGATGAAGTCTCTTGGCTGCAGTGAATTGTCTAGCTATGAAAGTCGACCACGGTCGATCACAAAGCTTAGAGGCTGGAGCAAGCTGGGTGGCTCTGGAGATGGGGTTTTCGGTGGGAAACTTCTCCTCTTGGTCCGATGAAGGTGTAGGACCGGTCGATTTGAGGATTGGCTCACTTGTGGCAAAGTGTCCTGGTTTTGGGTGAAATTTCGGTTGAGAAATTGGATTCTGTTGGTGGGGATTAGGGCAAATTGACACGGGGATCAAGCTGCTCTAAGTATGGAGAAGGGTTTGGAACAATTTTGGCGAGTTTCGGCAAGGTTTGTGCAACTCTCCTCTCATGGCCGTGAGGGGGTCGGGTTTAAATAGAGGTGGCTGGAGAGCCTCGCGGGGATGACGAGGGCTGGGATCAGCTGCTTTGGTCATGGGAAGAACGACCATGGTGGCCATTGGGCATGGAGTAGCTCGGCGAGGTGGAATTCCAAAGTTGGCTCACATGTGAGCTCTCGGGTGTGGTGTTTTCCGGCGGCACGGGTGGGCGGCCGGCAGGGCATGAGTCACCATCTTGACCGGGGAGGTCGGGGCTTGGCAATGGTGAAGTCGATTGGGTTTGGACATGTGTAAAGGAGTTGGATCGAAGTGGCATGGGGGTGTGGCTATTTTGGCTCTAAATGGGTCAACCCATCCTTTTGGGCTTGGTTCACCCTCCAAGGTGGCTTTAGGTGTTGTGGGGAGTCAAAGGAATCAGTTGGTTTGGCATGGAGAAGTCCACTATCCAAATATATTTGGATTAAATTTGGGTTAAGGTGAAACATGTTTAAGGTTAATGACTTTTAGGAGGTGCTTAAAGGACCTCCTCCTTTTGCCATTTAAGGAGGGTTGACAAATTAGAAATTCTCATGGCTTGCCGATGGCTTACATGTGGCTTCATGGCTTCATATGGCTTGGGAAAAGATTTGGTCGATTTCATGAAAAAAGGATTTTGTGAATTTTGGCATTTTGATGGGAATTGTTATGAGGCTTGATTTGGAATCATTTAATGATAAATTAGGACTTTAGGAATGATTTTAAATTGAATGTGTGATGAGGGAAAGTGTCATGTGGGCTTTGTCATGAACTTTGGGCTTTTGAATTTGTCTTGGATGGGCTTTTAGGAAGGTTTAAGGGAAGTGGGCTTTAGGCTTGAAAATAAATTGGTGGATGGGAAATTTGTAAAAGTTTGGACCAAATAATTGTTGGGTTTGGTTTAGGAATGTGCCATGAGTAATTTGAAACAAGTTTGGAGTGATTTGGGTTTGAATTGGGTTGAATTTGGGCTTTTTGGTAAAGTGGCCGATGTAGTGTCAAATTGGGCTAATTTGGGCCAATGTTGAACTAATGTTGAAATTGGTGTAAAATTAATGTTGGGAAATGTTTATAGGGCTGTTTCAAAGAGGTTTTGGCTTTGGTTGGGCTTTGATTTTGGGGTTTGGGCTTATTTGGGTTAGGTTTGGGTTTAGGTCAAAATTGGGCTTATTGGTTTTGGGTTGAATTTAAGTGGGGTTTGGGTTTAAATTTTAGGCAAATCATGTTAGTGATTTGTTTGTAGGGATGTTAAGGAAGGTTTAGAAAAGATTTGGGGTTAATTGGAGTTGAATTGGGTGAGTTTGGGTTAGGTTTGGGTCATGGGTCCAAATTGGGCTTTAAGGCCAAAAGTGAAATTGGATCCAAATGTCAATCAAATTGAACTTGGATTTGGTCTAGATTGGTGTTGGGAATGTTGAATTGAAGTTTAGAATTGAATTGGACCAGAATTTGGGTCAATTGGGTAGGCTTGGTTTGACATTGGGTTCACTTTGGGTTAAAATGGGTCGAATTGGGGGTTTTGATAAAAGTAGGGTAAATTGACAAAATTGGCCCATGGTGTAGTTGAACAAAATGAAATTGGGAATATTTGGGATTTTTGGAATTTTCTGGGAATTTTCTGAATTTTTGGATTTTTGGGTCGAGGGGTATTTGGAGGGTATTGGGAGGTATTTTTGGAATTTTTGGTATTTTTGGCTATGAATGATCAATTTGAGTAATGTGGAAATGTTTGGGATTGGTTTTGAGGAATTTTGGGTGATTTGGAAATTTTGAAAATTTTGGGTAATTTCAAGGGTTTTGGGTAGGCTAGGCGGGTGTAGGGTCCCGGGGGTCAAAAATTGAAAATTTGGAAAATTGAAGATTGGGTAAATATAAGTGAAATGAAATCATTTTGGTTGAGCCATGAAGCCATATCAAGCCCACATGAGCCATGAAGGGACTCATTTGAGGCATTCACTATGTTGTTCCTAACCCTCTTAGCCAAGGGCTTAGGGGTTAAGGACCATCCATGTGGATCACCTACATGAGTCAGGAGGTCAAGTTGGGTATGGGTGTGGTTTTAGGAGGTGTGTGCAAGTGTAGTGTATGAGTGTAGTGTGTGTGTAAGTCAGCCCTTCACCGAGACCGAGGCCACCCGGGCGGTCCTAAGGCCAAAGAGTCACTATAGGAACCCATCCTTTAAACTTCCACATTTGATTTCAACCCTCTAGGTGATTAGGGGTCTACAGTCGAGTTTGTGGAGTTTGCGGGGAGTTAAGAAGTGGTTTGAATTTCTAAGTGGTGGGTCCCAATTCTAGTCCTCTAAGATAGTCGAAGGAAAAGCCTAAGGCTAGATCCTAAGTACTAAAGAGAAGAAGAGAAGACTTCATCGAAAATGAGGTCAACAAATGGACTCGATAGGTGTGGTGTGCTAACCGAGCACACCGCGCGTATTGGCGTTGACCGAAGAGATCAACAAAACCAACACAAATGTCCAAGTGACAAACTTAGGACAAAGTAGAAGAGTTTCCGTTGGGGAGTGTCGAGTATATCTGCGAGAGCGGAGATTCCTGAACTCTCGCTGGGGAAAGGGAAAGAGGTGAATCCCAAATCACATGATGCGGGGAATTTTGATTTAGATTTCATTTTGTTTCAGTTTAAGTTTTGAAGTGTGAGCTTGGATTTTAGTTTGAGTTTTAATTTAGATTGAAGTTTTGTCAAAATTAATTTGAAGAGATTTGATTTGAAATGAAAATTGGAATTTTGTGGTTTTAGATGTAACATCTTCAACCTCAAAAGAAAATTGAATTGGTTAGATTGAACCATTACAATGAGGAGAGATCTCAGAGCAATGTGGTATTGGATGTAAAATCCTTAACCTCAAAAGTTTAAATTTTGATATATTTCATCGCAATAGGGAAAGAATCCTAAAGCAATGCAGTCTCGGAGGTAAAATCCTCAATCCCAAGAATTTAAATTTGATGTATTTCATTGCAATAGGGAAAGAATCCTAAAGCAATGCAGTCTCGGATGTAAAATCCTCAACTCCAAAACTTTGAATTTAGATGTATTTCATTGCAATAGGGAAAGAATCCTAAAGCAATGCGGTCTCGGATGTAAAATCCTCAACTCCAAAAGTTTGAATATGATGTATTTCATTGCAATATGGAAAGGATCCTAAAGCAATGCAGTCTCGGATGTAAAATCCTCAACTCCAAAAGTTTAAATTTGATGTATTTCATTGCGATAGGGAAAGAATCCTAAAGCAATGCAGTCTCGGATGTAAAATCCTCAACTCCAAAAGTTTAAATTTGATGTATTTCATTGCAATAGGGAAAGGATCCTAAAGCAATGCAGTCTCGGATGTAAAATCCTGAACTCCAAAAGTTTAAATTTGATGTATTTCATTGCAATAGGGAAAGGATCCTAAAGCAATGCAATCTCGGATGTAAAATCCTCAACTCCAAAAGTTTAAATATGATGTATTTCATTGCGATAGGGAAAGGATCCTAAAGCAATGCAGTCTCGGATGTAAAATCCTCAACTCCAAAAGTTTGAATTTGATGTAGTCATTGACTTTGCAAAGATTTGTAGTGTTGATTTGAAAAGTGTGGAATTTTGGTGTTTCGAGAATTTCATGAAAGTTGTAAAAGACTTTCATGAAGGAAATAGATTAGGAGGGAATATGTAGATGTTACATACCCCGTTCAAAAGAGTTGATCGGAAGTCAACTGGTTTGGATTGGATATAATTCCTCGCCATCAGATTCGATCCATGTCAATGGAATCAACCGCTTCCATCCCAGACAAGGGAGAGAATAGAACTGATTGGATTTCAGATTTGGAAGGTTGAGTTTGAACTCGATTGAAATTTGATTTGAAATTTGATTTAAGATTTGATTTGGAATCTGGAAAGATTGAATTTGAAATTTGATTTAAAATTTGATTTGAAATTTATGTTCATTTTGTTTGTCCTTTAACGATTCAAATTTTATTTTATCGTGAATTTGGAATTTATCATTTTTAGATTTTTACGGAAAGTTTTCCTTTTATTCTTTTTTTTTATTTCTTTTCTGTTCTTTGTTCGAAGTTCATTTAACTTTAATGGCGTTTCCCAGTCAATTTGCACAAAAGAGGTGAAGGCCAAAAATGTGACATGGTCACTTTCATTCCAATCATGTCGAAGATACATCATATAACTCGATCTGGAATACATCTCATACAATCCATGTAGACTCAAAACGGACTATGTATTATCTTTGTCGATCCATCCAAAAAGGTATCTGTCAAAAATCCATGTCTGAATAGTGGGGTACATGGTTAATAACATCACCTTCCAAGCCATCCTTGGCAAGGATGTCGTATGGATGTACGTTGGAGGTGTGATATTTTCCATGCAACTCACAGCTCGTAAGGCCGGAGGCTATCTAGCTCCGGGTGCAGTTGGAAGTGGTAAGGTGTCTTCCTGTCGTCCATCCTTCGAAAGTAAGCGAGATCCGCTTCACTGGTACTCCCGGTATGCAATGTTTAGCGACATCCGCTCCGTTGCCCTTCGGTATCATGACGGAACCTACCGGTAATGGTATCTTCAACGGCCCTCGGAACTCACCCAGGCCTGCTATCCGGAGGTCGGATCCGAACATGATATTACACTCGTTCGAAATAAAACCGTGCAAAAGGTCGACAAAGTCGTGGTGATCTATGTGCGGGGGTATGCGATCACCTGCTTGTAAATATTAATAATGCGAGCTGTTGGGTATGCAATCTGCTGGCAGTACCCTCCATGTTATCAATCTTTTTACCATTCTCTTGATGACTAATGGCATTGGATCCACTTGGCCATGACGGAGTATCCATGGTGGGTTCTCCTTCCTGTCTTCTGCGAAGTTGTAGCAGCATCCGCATTATATTGTAATTCTTCCTTTCCCTGGCATCCATCTCCGGGGTTCTGAGTAGGTGTTTTCTCTTAGGCGGCCCGCTCGGCCCATTATTTTCAAATCCCGGATGCGATCCACGATTTGTTGTTGTTCCTATTACGAGAACACGTCCGTATGTAGCTCGAGGCCTTCTAGTATATTGATCCTTCTGCCTCCGATTCTTTCGAAGTATTCAAAAGTTTTCTTTTCGACATTACGCATTCTTTCCAGCTCGTATTCCGGAATAATCCGCAAATGGCGGGGCACGGTGACGTATTGTGGGATATACGGCTCAATCCCTTCACGTTCTCCCGCATACCTCGGCTCCTCGGGGATGATGTCCGTCGGGACATCCCCGGGGTTGCTCCGCAACAAGGTCATGCATTACTGGTGGTTCTATCTGGTGGCGTTGTAGCCTTCTTTCTTCTGATCATCTTGAGATTTCCCTGGTTTCTTCTGTTATCCTCGGAGCTGGCCTCCTTTCTTCCGGTACCTGGTGAACTGGCGTCCTTGAGGTATATGTACTAGCAGTAGCAACTGCCTCGTCGCGCTGGTCCGCTGCTAGTTTGGTTAACATCTTGCGGATACGGCGATTCTTATTTCTTCGTTGCGTTGCTGTGAGAGTAGCTCTTCGAACTTCCTGAGTTTCTGTGGGCGCGGCGCTGACAAGCCTGCCCTCTGCTGTAGCGACTACAGACTTGATTTTCTTGTCTTCTTCGGTGCTTATTTTCCTTTTCTTGTTGCTGGATTGGTGGCTTGGGCCACCCACTTTCATTACTGTATGAGTAGGCGAGTTCCTCTCGGTCGGCGGGACCCGATCACTTTCTTCATATTGCGAGGCCGCGGTGCGAAATCCGAGTCGATCTCGATTATTGCTCCATCTTTCACCCTCTTTTCGTCGAGTGCAAGGCTTACGCCATTTCTAAAGTTCGGGACCAACCGCCCGTTCGACATTTCCCTGCGAAAAGACAAGGAAAAGGATCAGGGGCTATACTAAGAACAAGAACATTAAGAAAATGTTTATTAAAGACAGTTTTTTTATTACTTTTTGTATTTTTAAATTTAACGGGAATGAAGTGGGATAAGATCAGGAAAGAGATTTTGATATGAAAGAGAAAACAAGGAAAACTTTATTATCATGATTTTATTTATTTTAGCACATTTTTTATTATTTTTTTGGGTTCGGACCAGGTCATAAGTAACTACTTCGCCCGTGCTTCCTAGGGATGAAGAATTCATTCCTTCGAAACATCGGGTAGCGTAATACTTTTTCAAGTATCGTCCGTTGATCGGAAGCATATGTCGTTCTCCTTAGCAATTCACTAGCTGGTAGGAGCCTCACGAGTAGGCTTGCCTCAACCACGAAACGGCCCTTCCCAAGTGGGTTCAAATTTTCCTCCTATCTTGCGGTGTGCGAGGATAGGTCTCTTGAGAACGAGAACTAAGTCACCAACTTTGAAGGTTCTTGGGCGGACCCGGTTTGTCATGGGCATGAACCATCTTAGCTTGGTATAGTTCTAAATTTTGCTGCTGCTGCAAGTCTTTTCCCTTCCGAGCTTTCCAATTCTTCTAGTCGTAATTTGGCATTCTCTTACGTCGTGATTTTGTTTGCAATCGCAGTTCCGAGTGAAGGAAGATCTGAACCTCTAAGGGCAACACTGCCTCGGACCCATATACCAAAGCGTAAGGTGTAGCTTGAGTAGGAGTTCTGAAGGTTGTTCGGTAGGCCCATAAGGCTTCTAATAATTTCTCGTGCCAATTTCTCTTATTATCGTCCAAAGTTTTCTTTAAGATTTGAACGAGTTTATTAAAGCCTCGGCAGAGCCGTTTGCTCTTGGATAGTAAATTGTTGAATATCGCCGAGTCGATTCCGTGTCTCCGACAAAATTTTTGATTTGTGTGCTTCGAATGCCGACCCATTATCCGAGATAATCTGCGCGGCACTCAGAAACGGTAGACAACTTGGTTTTTGAAAAGCCGTAGCACGTGGTGTGCTTTCACATCTACGAGTGGAACGCACTCTGCCCACTTGGAAAAGTAATCTGTAGCCGCAAGAATGAAGCGATGTCCTTTCGAAGATGGTGGTTCTATTGGACCCACTATATCTGTGCCCCAACATTCAAATGGCCACGACACAATTGTCGGATGTAGCACATTTGGAGGTTGGTGTAGAACCACTCCGTGCACTTGGCATTGGTGACAGCTCTTGGCGACTTTCATGCAGTCGGTCATCATCAAGGGCCAATAGTACCCTAGTCTTTTAATTTTCATTTTCATTTTCATCTTTAGACCCGATTGGTGAGCGCCATAGAGTCCTGAATGCACCTCTTTAACAATTTCACGGGCCTCGGACCCACTTAGGCACCTTAGCCACATTTGATTGAAAGACATTCTGTATAACGTATTGTTTATTAATGCGTAAGACAGAGTTCTTTTCTTGATCTGATGGGCTAACGACCTATCGTCTGGTAGTTTTCCTGTTTGCAGGTAGTCTTTTAATGGTCGTCGCCAATCTTCGTGTTCTCTGTCACTTCGTTGCAGCTGATTCTTTTTTCTAATTTGTGTATTGTGTCTATGTCGAGTCGTGATAGGACCCGACGTCCGTGAACTGACACTTCCAACGATTCATCTTGCAAACAGGCAAATTCTTTTGCGAGACGGGCTAACGCATCTGCTGAAGCATTTTCTTTCCTGGGAATTTTGTAGATTGTCACATTCGGAATCTGCTCCAACAGTTGTATGGCATACTGGAAGTATTGCTCGAGTCTTGGCTTTAAAATTTTGTACTGTCTGGGGATCTGTTGAATGATTAACTGCGAATCCCCGTAGATGTTGATGTCTGTTATCCCCATTTGAATAGTTAATTCCGGTCCTGTTATGAGGGCTTTGTATTACGCTTCATTGTTTGTACACGGCTCTGTCAAGTGGTAGGAGTATCTTAACATCCCCCGCTCCGGTGTTATAAAGATTAGTCTGATCCCTGTCTTACCGGGCACTATCACTTGCGACTCTTCGTCTTTGTGTGCTGAAGATGCTCCGTCGAAATATAATTCCCAACGTCGATCATCAGGGTCTTCTAGGCTCATTATTTGTTCATCTGGCAAATCGTCATTGAGAGGAGATTCTACCGGCAAAGGGTGTGCTGCGAGGAAGTCTGCTAAGACTTGTCCCTTTACGGCACGAAGAGGCACGAAAGTTATATCGAATTGCAATAATATCATTGACCATCTGGCAAGTCTGCCGGAACGAGTCATCAAGTATTGCAATGGATTAAATTTCGAGATCAGGTTGACCTTTTGAGAAAGCATGTAGTGCCTGAGCTTTTGAGCGGCGAAGATCAGGGCCAAACAATGCTTTTCAATTGCGGGATACCTTATTTCCGTCGGAAGTAAACGACGGCTTAGGTAGTAAAGAGCATTTTCTTTACCCTCATCATTGACCTGGGCTAATAGGGCTCCGAGAGAGTCGTCTAAAGCCGCTGTATAAAGTATCAACGGTCTACTTGAGACTGGGGCTGCTAAGACAGGAGGTGTCATTAGATATTGCTTAATGTCCTCAAAGGCATTCTGGCATTTCTCTTCCCAAATAAATTTGGCGTCTTTTTTAACTAGTGTCGAGTAAGGCTGACACCTACTTGACAAGTTTGAGATAAAGTGTCGAAGATATACCAGCTTCTCTTGAAAAGATCGTAGTTGTTTTAAGGTTTTGAGAGGCGGCATTTCTAAGATAGCTTTAATCTTTTCCGGGTCGATTTCAATTCCACGATGTCGGACAACGAATCCTAAGAATTTCCCGGAGGTGACGCCGAAGGCGCATTTTAAGGGATTCATCTTAAGGTTAAATTGTCTTAATCGTTCGAAAACAATTCTCAAATCATACGGGTGGTTTTCCTTTACTTTGCTTTTGATGACCACATCGTCCACGTAGCATTCGACTTGATTGTGGATGAGATCATCAAAAATTCTTGTCATCGCTCTGCGGTATGTTGCTCCTGCGTTCTTCGATCCGAATGACATCACTTGTGTAGTAATATACTCCAATCGGCGTTACGAATGCTGTAAGTTTTTCATCCTACGGAGCCATTTTTATCTGGTTGTATCCACGAAGATCCATCCATGAATGAGAATATTTCATGTGTCGAAGCAATGTCGATCATTAGTTATGGGATCGGTAGAGGAATTCATCCTTTGGACATGCCTTGTTTAAATCTCTAAAATCCACACAAATTCGATCCGACCATTCTTCTTTACGTGGCACCACTTTGGCTAACTAAGTCGGGTATTGTTCTTCATGGACAAATTTAGCGTCTATTAGCTTTTTAACTTCGGCTATGACTTGTTGTTCGATTTCTAGATGTATTCTTCTGGGACCTTGTACGGCTGGGACGAAGTAGGATCCACTCCTAGCTTATGGACTGCGACCTCTGGAGCTAATCCTGGCATCTCATCGTAGCTCCAAGCAAACCAGTCATTAAATTTCATTAATAACTTGATTATTTCTTCGGAGTCTTCTTTATTGAGTAAGGAGCTAACAAAGGTAGGTCTAGGCTCTTCGCTAGTACCTAGGTTAACTTCCGTTAACTCATCTATTGTAGATTTGATCTCTTCTTCGAATTCTGGTGGAGCATCTCCAATTTGTAAATCTTCAAATTCTTATGTAGTTTCCATGCAGTTTTCATTAGACTCACAAGTGACAACCAAGCAAAATTCGGTATCGTCGGCCGATCCTGCTGTGCCGAATCCGAGACCATGCTTTGAATTGGGTGGACGACCGGAGTTATTCCATAATTTTCAAAATGTTGTGATTGACCTTTTGTCCATTTTCGAGGTAAGAAACCACAGCTGAATTAAATTTTGAACACGGAGAGAGTACCACTCAAAAGATAATTCCATTAATTCTGATGAAGTGACATCTTCAAATTGTACATTATTTTCAGTTTTGGAGGAAGGAGCACCACGGTAGAATTTGATTGGCTTTGCACTGCCGCTATGTACCTCTTTGACCACCATACCCTCGATCTTATTGAAATGGATCGGGGTCAGGGTCATAGTATGTACATAGTGGTTAATCTTCTCGTACATCGATTTATATTCTTCATTCTTTTCATCTTCGAGAGAGATCTTGAATTGCGGCTTCTTCCGACTTATTGTCGCTTGCTTCTTGCTTGATTTCTTTTTCTTCTTCGGAGCTCGTCTTCCCGATCAACATTGATGGGTGGCTTCCTCCGTCCAGTCGTCACTAACGTCTCTACCACGACCTCGTCCCCGGCCTCGACCTCGGATGCGAGTTGTGGAGAAACCTTCACCATCTCGCCGTAAGGGAGTGGTGAGTGGCTGTTGGACTAGAACTTCGGGTTCTTCGTTGTCCCGAACTTTCTTTGCTTCATTTGTTATGATATCTCTGGAGAAGATTGTTTTCTTCGGAGGTGCATAATAAGCTGCATCTTCATGGATTCCAATTTCATGTACGGAGAATGGTTGTAAGTCACCTTTGATGCAATGTTCCCCTCCATCGTGGTATTTGATGCACTGATGTAGAGATGATGGTACCATCCTGTTTTCATGTATCCATGGTCGGCCCAGTAGAGCGTTGAACGATGTTTCTGAATCGATTATGTGAAATTTTGTGGTTGTCTTTGCTAAGTCACCGGTCTTCATTAGTAGTGTTATTGATCGGAGGGCTCTTTCTCCTTTACGGTTGAATCCTCTTAATAACATTTTGTCGGCTTCGAGCTCGCGAGCATCAATTTCAAGTATGCTAGTGTTCGAAGACTCATTATATTGATTGATGCTCCTGGATCCACCGATACTTTGGAGAGTGTAAACTTCCCGATTGTAACTGAAATGTACAACGGTCGGTTGTGATCTGCTGTCCCAAGTAGTAGGTCATTGTCCGTGAAGGTAACACCTCGTTGTTCCTTTAAAGAGCAAACCTCATCTATGAAATCTCCAGCCATTTGAGCTAAGAAAATTTCTAGATCAAGTAAGGCCTTGATCAGAGTTTCTCTCATCTCCTTTGATAAGATGAGAGCGTCGTAGATGCTCAGTTTGGCCGGTAGCTTCCTAAGATGGGCTAGCACGTGGTAGTCCACTTTATTTTCATGTGCCTCGGCTTCTTCCCGAATGGATATTTCTTCTGCCGGGGTTGGTTCTTCTTGAACAACCACCTGCTTTCCTTTGTCCTTTGGACCCATTCTCGGAGGTAGAACTCTTCCACTTCTTAAGTTAACTTCTGTAATTTCTTCTGACTCTAGTATTGAATTTGCTGATGTCTCCTTCTGAATCGGAATGACAGGTTCTTCTGGATTAGCTTCAGAGTCTGAAGGCTCTAACTCTATTGTGACTGGGGCTCCTCGAAACTCGCAAACAGATTCGTTGCTCGTTGAGCTCTCATAGCCTCCTTGATGGATGTCTTCTTTGTCTTTGTGATCGTTGAGATTGTGTATGATTTGAGAATTGTCATTTGTATCGAAATCGATGTCCGGATTGTCGCTAGTTACATAATCATTAGAAACAGTCAAAACGTAGCCAACGTCATAACCCTTATCATTATAAGATCCCACCGGAGTGAGCAGATAATCATACAGAGTCAGAGGTTCGAGGGATTTCTCCCCCGAATCTGAAACAACTATCCTAGGATAAGCAGCCCCTAGTCTAGCCTTAGGAACCTGGGTCTTCTCTTCTTCGTCGATTTTCTTCTTTTGTTCAATAATCTCCTGTTGAGGTGGTTCTTCTATCGCAAGTGATAGTGTCGGCTTAACAGGTTTCGAACTCTGAATTGACGCTCGCACCGAAGCAGTTTTGATGTGATCCAAAATCTTTTTTTTTTAAGACCTCATCCAAGCGGTAGTCCATCCATCATCAGTTGTATAGGGATCTATCGGAACGATGAGATCAGTCGAGACAACATTGACGGAACCTCCTTTCTGGGGTTCATTCATGTATTCCTTCGGGATTGTTATATTCCCTTTCCGAAGATTGTCGTTGAGCCAACTTTTGAAGGTAATACAATCTTCTATCTTGTGTCCAAGCATCCGGTGATAAGGGCAAAAGTTTGGATCACCTTTCTTGTTGACTTCTTCTGGTCTCTTGGGCTCTGGCAGCTGGAAATCTGGAGTCTTCATCAGACTACGGAAAATTTTCAGCACCGCCTCATTCCTGAATGGATATTCCCTGCTCAGTAGCTCCCTTAATGTACGTTGCGGACGAGGCGGTTGTTCATACTGTGGAGATGACTGATAGCTAGGTCGGGGTTGCTGGTAATTCTGTTGAGGTTGCTACGGCCGTTCTGACGATATTTGTATCGGTTGTTTGCCTTTGTCGACTGCTGCAACAATCCCGGATTTCTTTTCAAAAGTCTTCACAGGCTTTTGCTTGTCTGTCTTGTCGGCGAAACTTAATTGCTTCGCCTCCTCATTACTTCCGGCTCCTCTCTTTCTGCGGCTGCAAGAGCACCTTCCGAAGCTGACGAAGCTCGCGTTTCGACCATGTTGATTTCTGCATACTCATCGTCCATGAATTCCGACGAATCAATCGTATCTCCAAATTTCTCTTCTCTTTCTTTTGCTAATCGTCGAATATCAGTCCTCAACTTTTCCATAGCATCCTCTAGCGGCCTTTTCTATGCATCCTCGCAGTTGTCGTGTGATAGCTGTCGGGTTCCCTTCTCACGAGTCCCCTTTACTGCAGTAGCACTTTCTTCGGATTCAAGTCTCCTGACGAGACTTTCCTTTTCAGGCTGTTGTTTCAATCTTAATCGTCCAGAGTAGTGGGACGCCATACCATCCTTCTAGCAACGGAAGGTGCAGGACCGGATGGTCACGTCGACCAAATGCTTGGAAGGTGGTATCCTCCCAAATCCGTAACCACCGGAAACAACGACGGGCGGACTAGCCTTCATCCTTTTATTTGGCTTTTCTATAACGATGGCGGGTTCTACTCGCGGCCCTAGACAGGATTTGACTCGGCACCGCCCTATCCTTCTTAGAATCTCCGATACGGGGCATTTCTCTTTCTTTGCTAGCTTCTCGATCACAGTCTGTAGTCTGGCAAATGGTGTGATCCTAGCCCTTTTCTTTCTGCTGCCGTTGTAGTATGTGTCGGCATTATTTTTTAGGTTGTGTGTTTTATTTTGAAAAGGGGTCGCCTACAAAAATTGTGCGGCGAATTTTTAATTTAATTTAAATAAATAATTTGAAAAGTAGTATTTGATTTTTGAAAATAATTTTAAATTTGAAGATTTTAAGATATGAAATCAAACCGATCTCACATCCCAAATAGTTTATATAAACGAACACCGCACCATGAACCGTGTATTTATCTTAAGGATAGACACACCTGCTTGATGGTGGGGCTCGATTAAATAAACTAGAAGATTTGTGACATCCGTTTGGTCTGCGAACTAATTTTATAAGCCGACAAATTCCTCGCTTAATATGAAAGCATTAAACGAGGTTTATATTACTCGGGTTCTTTAAAATTCCCTATAAGGGCAAGCCTCTATAGTTAATTACATCTCAAGTGACGGGAATCACCTAAGAAAACTCTCGATAATAATCGGTAGTCTCGCTCTCGAGAATTTCAAGTTTAAGGTTTTCAAGGGATTGAATTTTGGAATTTCAATAGGGAATGGATCAAATTTGGAACATTTTGTTTTGGGAATTCAAAGGAAGAAAGGTAGGAGAAATCACAGATTCGAAGCGAACTTCGGTAATTCCCCGACTATCCTATTGTTTGGCTTGGATTTAGGAAAGTCCTAATATTTATTTAATGTTTTGATCTTGCCAATTTTAATTAATTTGAATTTATATTTGTATGATAAAATCATACAAATAGCCTCGAAGATGTGAGGGTTTATGTCGTATCGGACGACTACCTCGGAATCCTAAGACCGGTTAGGGCTTAATTTGCTATGCAAATGCCTAACGAAGAGTTGAGGATTTATGTTGCACTAGGCAAACTACCTCGAAGTCCTATGGCTTGGTTATTTAATTCTAAGAAGGTTTAGCTGATGTAGATTCAAGTTTTGCTGACGACGATGGTCGTGCTGCCCACCATGCTCCAAGCTCCTTGTTGTTGCAGAGGTTTAGTTTTAGAAGTCATAAATCAGGAGATGAGAAAAGTGTTTTGGTTTAGAGAAAATCTTAATTTCCAAGTGTTTTTTGTGTTTTAATTAAAATAAATCTTAAAGTTGATTATAACGACACCGGTTAAGATCCCACGGTTCCATCCTTCCGGCATCGTTATTTTTATCGGATTCACTTAGTCTAAATGAATTTGCTAAACTTAACTGAATGAGTTCCACACTTTCATTTAGACCGTGGGAAATCCCGTTAGCAACACGTAGGTTACATCATCCGAGGTATTCCCGATCATCCAACAGGACGTTTTAATTTAGTTGTAATTGTAGTTTTGTGTTCTGTTTGTGATTAAATTTTGAGTTATTTTATATTTTGAAATGTTGTGGCGGTGAATTTTATCTTGCAATGACTTTTAACTTAGTTTTGGTTTCAGTTTTAGGGACTATCCTAAAGGTGTGGGTTTTCATGCAATAGTTGTTTATCATGCAAGAAAAAGTAAGTGCGATGCAATTAAAGAAATTGCAATAATGTAAATTGCAATAAAATAAAAGCGTACCTGGAGGGTCTTCCCGTCATCCCAAGCTGCACTTAAAACACAATTAGAATATTTAAGCAAGTTCCTAGGTAAAGCTAAGGGAAGGGTTATGGTTTTCTACCAAATTCCTAATTTTATAGCTAGTCATTTCTTATGACATCTAGGTCCTTGTGTTTTGGTTTGAGGACGATTTTCTTCATCAAAGAATAATTAAGTTCAATTGCTCTTATAAGTATCATATCATATTGAGGAAGTGCTTAAGAAGAATCTTAAACATCTTTTCAATATTACTAGAATTCTTTTAAGTCCAAACGAATTTAATCATGCAAATGAATTAATCGTCCGAGAATCCAAGTTTTGTTATTATCTTGCTCAATGAACTAGGACATTTGAATATCCTATAAGTGAAGTAACATTTCATTTAATTTTCTGTTTAGGAGTTATGGTAACCAAAGCTTTCGAGGGCAAATTGAAGTTCAAATGGTTCGTGATTTAATTTAATTTCAGTTAACGGGTTTAAATTTGGGATAGCGTTCAAGTTGTTTTATATTTAATTCCTTTATGTCTTAGGTGATGTTATTTAATTCAATTTAATTTATCTTTAATTTAATTTAATTTGGTTTAGTTTTAATTTAATTTAATTTTGATTTAATTCAATTTAGTTTGACTTGATGTTAAATTAATTTAGTTTAATTTGATTTAATTTCCTTTAATTTAATTTAATTTGATTTAATTTAAATTTAATTTAATTTAATTTAATTTAATTTAGTTTGATTTGATGTGAATTAACTTAATTTAATTTAACTTGATTTAATTTAATTTGATTTAATTTAGTTTGATTTAATTTAATTTAATGTTTAATTTAATTTTATTTTTAATTTTAATTTAATTGAAAATTTAAAAGAATTTAATAATTTAACTTTAATTTAATTTAATGATTAAGTCCTTTAACATTTTAAAACTTTAAATTAGAATTATCATTTTTAATTAGGAATTAAATATTATTGAGATGATTAATTTAGGGATTTTTAAATTAAAGAATAAATCTCTTCCTAATAATATCCCTATCTTAATAATTCCAATTTTATTATTCTTCCAAATTTAATCAATTATTTAATTAAGGTTTATTTTAATTATCTTCAAATTTTTTAATAGGTTTCTACCCTTTAATTATTTGAATTTCAATCATCCAAATCAGATTAAGATCAAATATTTTACTTGTTAATTTTATTAAACCTAAAGTTTTAATTAAGGGTTAAAGTTTTAATTACCATTTTGCCCTTCAAGCTTAATAATTTCATAACTCACTAAATTGAGCTTAAATGAACTTGAAATTTTTATGTGACTTTACTCATATGCCAATAAAGACATGAGAGGAGAAAATATGATTTTTCTATATTTAATTTATTTATGTAATTATTTTTGGTGGAAAATAGGAATTTCCAAGGAAAATTTAATAATATGACCAAGGGAAAGTTTCTGTCCTTAAGAAAATTATGGGACATTCCTAATGACCAGAGGACCACTTGGACCAATGTTGGTGATTTTTTAAATTATTTTATTTTTATTATAATTATTTTAAGTTTTGGAGTATTAATTAATTTAAAAATAAAATAAAGGTTGAAAAATGAAATTTATATTTTTCAAAAATCTCTCTGATATCAAGGAAATCAGAGAATTAATTTTTGCAATTTTCTGATTTTTCTTTGATTTATTATAATTATTTTAGTGAAAATGCTAGAATATACATTTTTTAATTTTAAAATTACCTTAGGGCTTTAAAATTTAATATCTCATTAAATAGACCTAATAAAAATATGGGATTTGTTCCTAAGTGATTAAAAATCAAAATGTGACATTTTGGTGAATTTTATTATTTTTGCGATTTTTATTATTTTTTAATTATTAAAATATTAAAATAATACCAAAAAATCAACTTTTTTAGAAAAATGAAACTTTAATTTTCTTAAATTCACCTAATATCAGAGAGGCTCCAAAACCAATTTGGTGAATTTTTAAAAGGTATTTTGAAAGTTATGAATTTTTAAAGTTTAAAATGACTAAATGGCTTAATCGACCCATTTAGTAGGGCTAACTAAGTCCGATTGACTTCAAATTTTTATGGTGGGTTCCTCTGATTCTAGAGGTTAGTGGAGAATTAATTTCAAGTCAATTTGATGTATGGTTAGCTCTAATTAATTAAGGAGTTATTTTAGGTGTTTAAGCCAATTAAGGTTATTTTAAATGAATTAATCCAAAATCTATTTTTCCTAGGGTCCTCTGGTCATAAGAGACATCACCAAATTTTCTAGAATTTATTTCACAACATGCTAATTATTGAAATTAAAATACTTAAAACAGCAACATGAATTTGAAAAATCAATAACTTCTCGTAGGGATGGCCTCGACTTTGGAAAATTCAGGGAATGTTCCCAAATTCGGAGGCTTCAAAGCCACTATGATCTCATGCCATGGTGAATTTCCTATATGCATGGAGAATTAAAACAATGCAGAAGGGAAATAAATCATTAAAAATAAAATACTTGATGAAATTAAATAATTTCTTTTCCACATTATTCTCCTACGTTCATTTGAGCAAGAGGGTATTTTTATTTTATTTTTCTGATTTTCCTACACAAAGTTATGGATTTTTGAAGTTTAGGGGAATTAAATAAATCAAAAATACCCTAATTTTCTATTTATCCACGCGGCGCCGCGTCGACCTCGGCGACTCCGAAAGGCCGCGCGGCGTGTTCCGGTTCGACGCCGCCATCGACTCGGCGCTCCGGGGCCCCGCTGTGTCGTTCCATCTCCCCGATCCGACGCGATCTCGGCCGTCCGTCCGCGCGTGTATGGAATGAACGGCATCCGTTCATCGTCCCCGAGTGTCCTCGCCGAGAGCCGTCCACACTAAAACCCTAAGAACTCACTCGATTTCTCGACGAATTTTCGTGTTCTTATGCTCTATGGATTCGTCTTGAGGAGACGAATACATCTATACGGTGATCATGTATTGAAATTAAAGCATTTGAAATGGAGAATCTCCGAAGCTCGGGATGAAGAATTAGCTCATACCTTTGCTCGGAGAAGTGTGGCTTCAATACGAGGGTTGTGTCACCTTCGATTGGATCCCGAGCAAGCTCCGAGATGAAGTCTCCTGGTCGATGAATCGCCTAGGTATGATTTCGACCAAGCCCGATCACAAAGCTTGGAGTACGGAACGGATGGGTGGCACGGAGAGGGGCTTTTGTTGGTGGACTCCTTCCCTTGGTCTAGTGAAGGTGTAGGACCAATCGATTTGAGGATTGATCCTTTGTGGAGAAGTGTCATGGTTTTGGGTGGAATTTTGGCTGAGAAATTGAGTTTTGTTGGTGGGGATTAGGGCAAATGTAGCATTGGGGATCAAGCTGCTCTAAGTATGGAGAGTGTTCGGAACAATTTTGGCGGGGTTTCGGTAAGATGCAGTTCGGCACCTCTCATGGCCGAGAGGGGGTGGTGTTTAAATAGGAGAGGGTGGAGGGCCTCCCGGGAGAGTTAGGGCTTGGGATTAGTTGCTCTTGGCAAGAGAAGAACAGTTGCAATGGCCACTGGGGATGGGGCGGCTCGGCGGGTGAGAATTCCAAGTTTGGGCTCACATGTGAGCTCTCGGCGTGGTGGTTTCCGGAGGCTGTGGTGGCTGGCCGGCCGAGGTCGGGTCACCCTCGAGGTCGGGGAGGTCGGGGCAGGGCTTAGTGCAGTCAATTGGCCATGGACATGTGTAAAGGAGTTGAATTGAAATGGAATGGGGGAGGAGCTAATTTTGGCTTGATTTGGTCAAGTCCACCTTTTGGGCTTGGTTCACCTCCCCATGGCTGATTTGGGCTGAGGGAGGATCGGATGAATCGGCTAGGAAAGGGTAGAGAAGTCACCATCCATGAATATTTTGATTAATCATGGATTAAGGTGAAGCAATAAAAGGGTTAAAACCTTTTTAAGGGGGCTTAAAAGAGGCTCCTCCTTTTGCCATTAATGGCTTGATCACATGTCAAACCTTCCATGGCTTCATGTGGCTTGTCCATGGCTTGCATGGCTTGTCTTTGGCTTGGGGAAAAGCTTGGTCAATTTCATGAAAATGGATTTTAGAAATTTTTGGTAATTTGATGGGAATTTGTATGAAGCTTGATTTGGAATGGTTTAATGATGATTTTGAAACTTAGGGGTGATATCAATTAAAGGTATGATGAAAAGAAATTGCCATGTGGGCTTTAGGGCCACTTTTGGGCTTTTGTATTTGGTGGAATTGGGCTTTTAAAATGGTTTAGGGAAGTGGGCTTTTGGATTTTAAAATGGATTTTAGGATGGAATTTTGGCAAAGGCTTGGGCCAAATAATTGTTGGGTTTAGCTCATAGATGTGTCATGAGTGACTTGGAGCAAATTGGGAGTGATTTAGGTTTGAATTGGGTTGAATTTGGGCTCCTTTGGTGAATGGGCCAATATAGGTCAAATTGGGCTAACTTGGGCCAATGTTGGGCTAGGGTTGAAATTGATGTAAAATTAATGTTGGGAAATGTTTATGGGAGTGTTTCAAAGAGGTTTTGACTTTGGTTGGGCTTTGATTTTGGGGTTTGGGCTCATTTGGGTTAGGTTTGGGTTTAGGTCAAAATAGGGTCTTTTAGCTTTGGGTTGAAGTTGAGTGGGGTTTGGGTCTAAATGTTGGGAAAATCATGTTATTGTTTTGTTTGTGTGAATGTTAAGGAAGATTTGGAAAAGATTTGGGGTTAATTGGAGTTGAATTGGGTGTGTTTGGGTTATGTTTGGGTCATGGGTCCAAATTGGGCTTTAAGGCCAAAAGTGAAATTGGATCCAAATGTCAATCAAATTGGACTTGGATTTGGTCTAGATTGATGTTGGGATTATTGAATTGAAGTTTAGAATTGAATTGGACCAGAATTTGGGTCAATTGGGTAGGTTTGGTTTGACATTGGGTTAACTTTGGGTTAAAATGGGTCAAATTGGGGGTTTTGACAAAAGTAGGGTAAATTGAAAAAATTGGCCCATGGTGTAGTTAAACAAAATAAAATTGGGAATATTTGGGATTTTCTGGAATTTTCTGAGAATTTTCTGAATTTTTTTGGATTTTTGGGTCAAGAGGGGTATTTTGGGTATTTGGAGGGTATTGGGAGGTATTTTTGGAATTTTTGGTATTTTTGGCTATGGATGATCAACTTGATTGGTGTGGGAATGATTTTGAGGAATTTTTGGATGATTTGGATATTTTGCGAAAATTGGGTAATTTCAAGGGTTTTAGGTAAGCTAAGCGGGTGTAGGGTCCCGGGGGTCAAAAATTGAAAATTTGGGAAATTGAAGATTGGGTGAATATAAGTGGAATGAAATCATTTTGGTTGAGCCATGAAGCCATGAAGCCATATCAAGCCCACATGAGCCATGAATGGACTCATTTGAGGCATCCACTATGTTGTTCCTAACCCTCTTAGCCAAGGGCTTAGGGGTTAAGGACCATCCATGTGAATCACCTACATGAGTCGGGAGGTCAAGTTGGGTATAGGTGTGTGAAAGTGTAGTGTATAAATGTAGTGTGTGTGTAAGTCAGCCCCTTACGAGACCAGGCCACCCAGGGCAGTCCTAAGGCCAAAGAGTCTTATAGGAATTCATCCTTTAAACTTCCACATTTGATTTCAACCCTCTAGGTGACCAGGGGTCTATAGTCAAGTTTGTAGAGTTTGCAGGGAGTTAAGAAGTGGTTTGAATTTCTAAGTGGTGGGTCCCATTTCTAATCCTCTAGGATAGTCGAAAGGAAAAGCCTAAGGCTAGATCCTGAAGTACTAAAAAGAAGAAGAGAAGACCTCATCAAAAATGAGGTCAACAAGATGTCTTGGCTGAGGTAATGTAGAAACAATCCTGCGGACATTTTCCTCGTCATTGCGGCGGAAAGGGGTGGAAACTACTTCCTTCCAAAAAGGGTGTATCTTCGAGGCAATGGTATGTATTCGGGTAGTGGTGTGTACTCGGGGATTTACGGGATTTCCTCCAGAAAGCGACTTCAGCGGCTACGGCCTTCCCGGCAATCTTCCTACTTCGTTCCTTCTTTGGGTCCGTGTTAGTGATGGAATTCTCGAGCTGGACCCGATTTCAAAACGAAGGTCTCATAGGAAGGTCCGTACCTCCACGGTAACGGGTTCACCATAGTTCCGGATTTCCTTCCCCTTTAATTTGGCGAAGCCGGGGTAGGTGCGGAGACAACCATACCGGTCGGGGGTAGCAACAACGGTCCTCCCACGGACGGCGATAGCTCCTCTCAGTTGGAATCTTTTGCGGGGAGGAAACTCTCGAGTTGACCTAAGGTTGAACTCGATCGGCGGCCTCTTAGCTTCAGATACTTTGTTTGTCAGCGCGAAAAGGCAAACGTCGGTGATCTTGACATTTGTGTTCTCGAATCCTTGTCCAAATCGGATGATCCCATTGTCGGGCAGTTCATCCTTGTAAACAGCGAAGTCCAGTCCACTGGTGAAGGAGAAAATCAGCTTTGGGGCTTCCATTTCGCGGGGTAGATTCGATTGTCGGTCCCGAGTTATGCTTCCTCTCATCGAGACGAAAAGAAAGGAATCGAAAAGAGTCCGAACACATTCTTGTTCATGTATTTATAAGGAGGAGTTATTTGTTAAAAGAGTCATTCATTAGAGGGTTTGTTTACTTAGAACGGAATGTTCAAAGGTGTAGAGAAGGTAATGAGTCCGATTCAGAGTTGGAAAGGAAAAGAAAGTCTTATGCAAGACTTCTCGACTCGGAGGATCAATAACACCTATTGGGGGTCCACCCCACCTAAGAAATGAGGTAAAAGGATCTTGGAACCTCTCTGTTTAGGGGTGTCTAAACAGTGGCTCCTAAATCCGAGAGAATGTTGGCTATACTTGTTCAAGGTAGAAATGAGCATAGTACTCCAACGGAAAGAAGGGTAGCTTGATCCATAAGGGACATGGATACACTACCAATTTTTGAAAGCAGAATTATTTGATTAAAATGGAGAGAGGAATTTTCCCCAGCGGAGTCGCCAGAAGTTGTACGGCTTATTTTTAGGTTGTGTTGTATTTTGAAAAGGGGTCGCCTACAGAAATTGTCGGCGAATTTTTAATTTAATTTAAATAAATAATTTGAAAAGTAGTATTTGATTTTAAAAATAATTTTTAAATTTGAAGATTTTAAGATACGAAATCAAACTGATCTCAAATCCCAAATAGTTTATATAAACGAGCACCGCATCACAAACCGTGTATCTACCCCGGAGAATAGACACACTACTTAATGATAGGGCTCGATTAAATAAACTAAAAGATTTGTGACATCCGTTTGGTCCGCGAACCAATTTTAAAAGTCGACAAATTCCACGCTTAATATGAAAGCATTAAACAGGGTTTATATTACCTGGGTTCTTAAAATTCTCTATAAGGGCAAGCCCCTATAGTTAATTACATCTTAGGTGACGGGAATCACCTAAGAAAACTCCCGATAATAATCAGTAATTCTGCTCTCAAGAATTTTAAAGTTTAAGTTTTCAAGGGATTGAATTTTGGAATTTCAATAGGGAATGGATCAAGTTTGGAACATTTTGTTTTGGGAATTCAAAGGAAGAAAAGTAGGAGAAGCTGAGGATCCAAGAAGAATCTTGGCAATTTCCCAAACTATCCTATTGTTTGTCTTGAATTTAGGAAAGTCCTAATGTTTATTTAATGTTTTGATCTTGCCAATTTTAATTAATTAGGACTTATATTCGTATGACATAATCATACAAATAGCCTCGAAGATGTGAGGGTTTATGTCGTACCGGACGACTACCTCGGAGTCCTAAGACCGGTTAGGGCTTAATTTGTCAAGCAAATACCTAACGAAGAGTTGAGGATTTATGTTGCACTAGGCAAACTACCTTGAAATCCTATGGATTGGTTGTTTAATTCTAAGAAAGTTTTGCTGATGTAGATCCGAGTTTTGCTGATGACAATGGCCGAGCTGCCCACTATGCTCCGAGCTCCTTGTTGTTGCAGAGGTTTAGTTTTAGAAGATGAAAATCAAGAGATGAGAAAAGTGTTACGGCTTAGAGAAGTCTTAAAATCCAAGTGTTTTTAATATTTTAATTAAAACAAATTTTAAAGTTGTTTAAACAGAACCGATTAAGATCCCACGGTTCCATCATCCCGACACCATTATTTTCATCGAATTCACTTAGTCTAGATGAATTTGCTAAACTCAACTGAATGAGTTCCACACTTTCATTTAGACCGTGGGAAATCCCGTTAGCAACACGTGGGTTACATCATCCGAGGTATTCCCGATCATTCAACGAGACGTTTTAATTTAGTTGCAATTGTAGTTTTGTCGTTCTGTTTGTGATTAAATTTTGAGTTGTTTTATATTTTGAAATGTTGTGGCGGTAATTTTTATCTTGCAATGACTTTTAATTTAGTTTTGGTTTCAGTTTTAGGGACTATCCTAAAGGTGTGGGTTTTCATGCAACAGTTGTTTATCATGCAAGAAAAAGTAAGTGCGATGCGATTAAAGAAATTATAATAATGTAAATTGCAATAAAATAAAAGCGTACTGGAGGGTCTTCCCGTCATCCCAAGCTGCACTTAAAACACAATTAGAATATTTAAGCAAGTTCCTAGGTAAAGCTAAGGGAAAGGTTATGGTTTTCTACCAGATTCCTAAACCTATAGCTAGTCATTTCCTATGACGTCTAGGTTCTTGTGTTTTGGTTTGAGGATAATTTTCTTCATCAAAGAACAATTAAGTTCAATTGTTTTTATAAGTATCCTATCATATTGAGGAAGTGCTTAAGAAGAATCTTAAACAACTTTTCAATATTGCTAGAATTGTTTTAAGTCCAAATGAATTTAATTATACAAATGGATTAATCGTCCGAGAATTCGAGTTTTATTATCTTGCTCAGTGAACTAGGACATTTGAATATCCTATAAGTAAAGTAACATTTCATTTAATGTTACGTTTAGGAGTTATGATAACCAAAGTTTTCGAGGGTGATTGGTGTTCAAATGGTTTCGTGATTTAATTTCAGCTATCGGATTTAAATTTGGAATAGTGTTCAAGTTACTTTATACTTAATTTCTTTATGTCTTAGGTGATATTATTTAATTCAATTTAATTTAACTTTAATTTAATTTAATTTGGTTTAGTTTTAATCTTAATTTAATTTATTTAATTTAAATTAATTTTAATTTTAACTTGATTTTATTATTTTATTTTTTATTTAATTTAATTTAATTTAATTTAATATGATTTAATTTAATTTAATTTAATTTAATTTAATATGATTTAATTTAATTTAATTTAATTTAATATGATTTAATTTAATTTAATTTAATTTAATTTAATATGATTTAATTATTCTTTTAATTTAATTTTATTTAATTAATTTAATTTAATTTTAATTTAATTTAATTCAATTTAATTTGTTCAATTTAATTTATTTGATTTAATTTAATGATTAAGTCCTTTAACATTTTAAAACTTAAATTTGAATTATCATTTTTAATTAGGGATTAAATATTATTGAGATGATTAATTTAGGGATTCTTAAATTAAAGAACAAATCTCTTCCTAATAATATCCCTATTTAATAATTCCAATTTTATTATTCTTCCAAATTTAATCAATTATTTAATTAAGGTTTATTTTAATTATCTTCAAATTATTTAGTAGGTTTCTACCCTTTAATTATTTGAATTTCAATCATCCAAATCAGATTAGGATCAAATATTTTATTTGTTAATTTTATTAAATCTAAAGTTTTAATTAAGGGTTAAATTTTTTAATTACCTTAAATGAACTTGAAATTTTAATGTGACTTTACTCATATGTCAATAAGGACATGGGAGGAGAAAATGTGATTTTTTTGTATTTAATTTATTTATATAATTATTTTTGGTAGAAAATAGGGATTTCCAAGGAAAATTTAATAACATGACCAAGGGAGAGTTTCTGTCCTTAAGAAAATTATGGGACATTCCTAATGACCAGAGGACCACTTGGACCAATTTTGGTGATTTTTGAATTATATTATTTTTATTATAATTATTTTAAGTTTTGGATTATTAATTAATTTAAAAATAAAATAAAGGTTGAAAAAATAATTTTATATTTTTCAAAACTCTCTCTCGATATCAAAGAAATCAGAGAATCAATTTTTACAATTTTTTGATTTTTCTTTGATTAATTATAATTATTTTAGTGAAAATGCTAGAAAATACATTTTTTTTTTAATTTTAAAATTACCCTAGGGCTTTAAAATTTAATATCTCATTAAATAGACCTAAGAAAAATATGGGGTTTGTTCCTAAGTGATTAAAATTCAAAATGTGACATTTTGGTGAATTTTATTATTTTTATGATTTTTATTATTTTTTAATTATTAAAATATTAAAATAATACCAAAAAATCAACTTTTTTAGAAAATTGAAATTTTAATTTTTTTTAAATTCCCATCATATCAGAGAGGCTCCAAAACAAATTTGGTGAATTTTTGAAAGTTATTTTGAAAGTTATGAATTTTTGAATTTCAAACTGGCTAAATGACTTAATCAACCCATTTAGTAGGGCTAACCAAGTCCAATTGACATCAAATTTTTATGGTGGGTTCCTCTGATCCTAAAGGTCAGTGGAGAATTAATTTCAAATCAATTTAATGTATGATTAGCTCTAATTAATTAGGGATCTATTTTGGGTGTTTAAGCTAATTATGGTTATTTTAAATGAATTAACTCAAAACCTATTTTTCCTAGGGTCCTCTGGTCATAAGAGACATCACCAAATTTTTCTAGAATTTATTTCACAACATGCTAATTATTAGAATTAAAATACTCAAAACAGTAACATGAATTTGAAAAATCAATAACTTCTCATAGGGATGGCCTCTGACTTTGGAAAATTCAAGGAATGTTCCCAAATTTAGAGGCTTCAAAAGCCATATGGTCTCATGCCATGGTGAATTTCCTATATGCATGGAGAATTAAAATAATGCAGAAAGGAAATAAATCATTAAAAATAAAATACTTGATGAAATTGAATGATTTTTTTTCCACATTATTCTCCTCTGTTCACTGAGCAAGAGGGTATTTTTATTTTATTTTTTTGATTTTTCTACACAAAGTTATGGATTTTTGAAGTTTAGGGAATTAAATAAATCAGAAAATACCCTAATTTTCTATTTATCCACGCGGCGCGGCGTCAACCTCGGCAGCTCCGAAACGCCGCGTGGCACTCCCTGATTCGACGCCGCCATTTGACTCAGCGCTCCGGGGGCCCGCTGTGTCGTTCCATCTCCTCATCCGGCGCTATCCTGGCCGTCCGTCCGCGCGTGTATTAAATGAACGGCATCCGTTCATCGTCCCCAAGCCTCCTCAGCCGAAAACCGTCCGTCTTCTGAGCCTAAGATCTCACTCGATACTCGATGGATTTTCTTGTTCTTATGCTCTATGGATTCGTCTCGAGAAGACGAACACATCCATATGGTTTATGTGGCATGAAATTGACTCAATGAAAATGGAGAATGTTCAGAAGCTCGGGAAGAATAGTGAGGCCATACCTTTGCTCAGAGAAGTGTGGCTTCGATCTGAGGGTTGTGTCACCTTTGATTGGATCCCAACAAGCTCCAGATGAAGTCTCCTGGTCTGGTGAATTGCCTAGCTATGAAAGTGACCACAGCCGATCACAAAGCTTGGAGGCTGGAACAAGCTGGGTGGCTCCGGAGATGGGGCTTTCGGTGGGAAACTTCTCCTCTTGGTCCGGTGAAGGTGTAGGACCAGATCAATTTGAGGATTGGCTCACCGTGGCAAAGTGTCCTCGGTTTTGGGTGAAATTTCAGTTGAGAAATTGGATTCCGTTGGTGGGGATTAGGGCAAATTGACACCGGGGATCAACTCGCTCTAAGTATGGAGAAGGGTTTGGAACAATTTTGGCAGAGTTTCGGCAAGGTTTGTGCAACTCTCCTCTCATGGTCGTGAGGGGGTCGGGTTTAAATAGAGGTGGCTGGAGAGCCTCACAGGGATGGCCAAGGCATGTGATCAGCTGCTCTGGTCATGGGAAGAACAGCCATGGTGGCCATTGGGCATGGAGCAGCTCAGCAAGGTGGAATTCCAAAGTTGGCTCTGTTGACCTCATTTTTGATGAGGTCTTCTCTTCTTCTCTTTAGTACTTAGGATCTAGCCTTAGGCTTTTCCTTTGACTGTCTTAGAGGACTAGAATTGGGACCCACCTTTTAGAAATTCAAACCACTTCTTAACTCCCTGCAAACTCTACAAACTTGACTATAGACCCCTAATCACCTAGAGGGTTAAGATCAAAATGTGGAAGTTTAAATGGTGAGTTCCTATAGGACTCTTTGGCCTTAGGACTACCCTGGGTGGCCTGGTCTGGTGAAAGGACTGACTTACACATACACTACACTTTCACACACCCATACCTAACTTGACCTCCTGACTCATGTGGGTGATTCACATGGATGGTCCTTAACCCCTAAGCCCTTGGCTAAGAGGGTTAGGAACAACATAGTGAATGCCTCAAATGGGTCCCTTCATGGCTCATATGGACTTGATATGGCTTCATGGCTCAACCAAAATGATTTCATTCCACTTACATCCACCCAATCTTCAATTTCCCAAATTTTCAATTTTTGACCTCCGGGACCCTACACCCGCTTAGCCTACCCAAAACCCCCGAAATTACCCAAATTTCTCAAAATTTCCAAATTACCCAAAATTCTCCAAAAATCAATCCCAAACATTTCCACATCACTTAAACTGATCATCCATACCCAAAAATACCAAAAATTCCAAAAATACCTCCCAATACCCTCCAAATACCCAAAATACCCCTCTTGGCCAAAAAATCCAAAAATTCAAAAAATTCCAGAAAATCTCAAATATTCCCAATTTCATTTTGTCCAACTACACCATGGGCCAATTTTGTCAATTTACCCTACTTTTGTCAAAACCCCCAATTTGACCCATTTTAACCCAAAGTGAACCCAATGTCAAACCAAACCAACCCAATTGACCCCAATTTTGGTCCAATTCAATTCTAAACTTCAATTCAACATCCCCAACACCAATCTAGACCAAATCCAAGTCCAATTTGATTGACAGTTGGATCCAATCTCACTTTTGGCCTTAAAGCCCAATTTGGACCCATGACCCAAACCTAACCCAAACTCACCCAATTCAATTCCAATTAACCCCAAACCTTTTCTAAATCTTCCTTAGCATTCCCACAAACAAAACACTAACATGATTTGCCCAAAATTTGGACCCAAATCCCACTCAAATTCAACCCAAAGCTAAAAGGCCCATTTTTGACCTAAACCCAAACCTAACCCAAATGAGCCCAAGTCCCAAGATCAAAGCCCAACCAAAGTCAAAACCTCTTTGAAACACTCCCATAAACATTTCTCAACATTGATTTTACATCAATTTCAACCCTAGCCCAACATTGGCCCAACTTGGCCCACTTGGACCTACATAGGCCCACTTACCAAATAAATCCAAATTCAAACCAATTGCACCCCAAATCACAATAAATTGACTCCAAGCCCTTCATAGAACATCCCTAAACCAATTATGACATTTATTTGACAAAGTTCTTCACAAAATCTTTACCCAAATGCCCATCCTAAAATCAAAAAGCCCATTCCCCTTATACTTTCCTAAAAGCCCACTTCACCACATTCAAAAGCCCAAATCCATCCAAAGCCCACATGGCACTTCCCTTCATCATCCATTTAATCAAAATCACCCCTAAGTTTCAAAATCATCAATTAAACCATTCCAAATCAAGCTTCATGCAAATTTTCACCAAAATATCCAAAATTCTTAAAACCCATTTCCATGAAATTGACTCAACTTTCCCCAAGCCAAAGACAAGCCATGCAAGCCATGGACAAGCCACATGAAGCCATGGAAGGCTTGACATGTGACCATGCCATTAATGGTAAAAGGAGGGGCCCCTTTCCTAATCCTCCTTAACCCCTTTTTTACCTTAAGCATGTCACACACTAAACCATGTTTAGCCACCTCATCATGGATAGAGACCACACCACTCTCCCTTGGCTGACCCAACTCATCCTCTCAGCCCAAAATCAGGCCATGGGGAGGTGCACCCAACCCAAACCAATGGGTTGACCAAATTAAGGCCAAAATGACCCCCTCCCCATTCTATTTTAATTCAAAGCCTTTACACATGGCAATTGCCAATTGATTGCACAAACCTCCAGCCCTGACCCACCTGGACCTGAGGGTGACCCATGCTCGCCGGCCGACCGCCCTGGATCGCCGGAAAACACCATGGCCGAGAGCTCACATGTGAGCCCAACTTGGAATTCTCACCTGCTGAGCTGCCCCATCCCCAGTGGTCATTGGAGCTGTTCTTCTCCTCACCAGAGCAGCTGATCCCATGCCTCAACTCCCCCTGGAAGGCTCTCCAGCCTCTCCTATTTAAACCCCTCACCCTCACGGCCATGAGAGGAGAGTTGCAAAAACCTTGCCGAAACTTTGCCAAAATCGTTCCAAACCCTTCTCCACCCTTAGTAGCGCTTGATCCCCAGGTGTCAATTTGCCCTAACCCCCACCGATAAAATCCAATTTCCCAACTGAAATTCCACCCAAAACCAGGACACTTCTCCACGGTGAGCCAATTCCCAAATTGATTGGTTCTACACCTTCACCGGACCAAGGGAAGGTGTCCACCAACAAAAGCCCATCTCCGGACCACCCGGCTTGCTCCAGCCTCCAAGCTTTGTGATCGGGCTTGGTCGAAATCACATCTAGACAATTCACTGGACCAGGAGACTTCATCCGGAGCTTGCGGGATCCAATCGAAGGTGCAACAACTCTCGGATCGAAGCCACACTTCTCCGAGCAAAGGTATGAGCCGATTCTTCATCCCGAGCTTCCGGAGATTCTCCATTTCAAATGCCTTAATTTCAATGCATGATAACCGTATAGATGTGTTCGTCTCTTCAAGACGAATCCATGAGAGCATAAGAACATGAAAATCCATTGAGTATCGAGTGAGATCTTAGGGAATTAGTGTGGACGGCTCTCGGGTGAGGACGCTCGGGGACGATGAACGGATGTCGTCCATTCAATACACGAGCGGACGGACGGCTCAGATGGCGTCGGACCAGGAGACGGTACGAGAACCGCGGGGCCCGGGCTGCTGACTCAGATGGCGGCATCGAATGGGAGCGCGACACGCGGCGTTTCGGAGATGCCGAGGATGAGTTGGCGCCGCGTGGATAAATAGAAAATTAGGGTATTTTCTTATTTATTTAATTCCCTAAACTTCAAAAATTCATAACTTTGTGTAGAAAAATCAGAAAAATAAAATAAAAATACCCTCTTGCTCAGTGAACAGAGGAGAATAATGTGGAAAAGAAATCATTTAATTTCATCAAGTATTTTATTTTTTATAATTTATTTACTCTCTGCACACTTTTAATTCTCCATGCATGTATACAATTCACCATGGCATGAGACCATAGGGCTTTTGAAGCCTCTGAATTTGGGAACATTCCCTGAATTTTCCAAAGTCGGAGGCCATCCCTATGAAGAGTTATTGATTTTTCAAGTTCATGTTACTGTTTTGAGTATTTTAATTCCAATAAATAGCATGTTGTGAAATAAATTCTAGGAAAATTTGGTGATATTCCTTATGACCAGAGAACCCTAGGAAAAATAGGTTTTGAGTTAGTTCACTTAAAACAACCCTAATTGGCTTAAACACCCAAAATAGGTCTCTAATTAATTTGAGTTAACCATGCATCAAATTGACTTGAAATCAACTCTCCACTGACCTTTAGGATCAGAGGAATCCACCATAAAAGTTTGAGGTCAATTGGACTTGGTTAGCCCCACTATTTGGGTTGATTAAGCCACTTAGTCATTTTAAACTTTAAAAATTTATAACTTTTAAAATACCTTTCAAAAATTCACCAAATTGGTTTTGGAGCCTCTCTGATATCAGGGGAACCTAAGAAAATTAAAATTTCAATTTTCTAAAAAAGTTGATTTTTAATAATATTTTAATATTTTTAATAATTAAAAAATAATAAAAATCACAAAAATAATAAAATTCACCAAAATGTCATATTTTGAATTTTAATCACTTAGGAACAAACCCCACATTTTTCTTAGGTCTATTTAGTAAGATATTAAATTTTAAAGCTCTAGGGTAATTTTAAAATTAAAAAAAATATGTTTTCTAGCTTTTTCACTAAAATAATTATAATAAATTATAGAAAAATCAGAAAATTGCAAAATTTACTTCTCTAATTTCTTTGATATCAGAGAGATTTTTGAAAAATATAAAATTCATTTTTCAACATTTATTTTATTTTTAAATTAATTAATACTCCAAAACTTAAAATAATTATAATAAAAATAATATAATTCAAAAAATTACCAAAATTGGTCCAAGTGGTCCTCTGGTCATTAGGAATGTCCCCTAATTTTCTTAAGGACAGAAACCTTCCCTTGGTCATGTTATTAAATTTTCCTTGGAAATCTCTATTTTTTACCAAAAATAATTACATAAATAAATTAAATACAGAAAAATCACATTTTCTCCTCTCATGTCTTTATTGACATATGAGTGAAGTCACATAAAAATTTCAAGTTCATTTGAGTTTAATTTAGTGAGTTATGAAATTATTAAGCTTAAAGGGTAAAAATGGTAATTAAAAAATCTTAACCCTTAATTAAAACTTTAGGTTTAATAAAAAAAATTAATAAGTAAAATATTTGATCCTAATCTGATTTGGATGATTGAAATTTAAATAATTAAAGGGTAGAAACCCATTAAGCAATTTAAAATGATTAAACTTTAATTAAATGACTCATTAAATTTGGAAGAATAATAAAATTGGAATTATTAAAATAGGGATATTATTAGGAAGAGATTTATTCTTTAATTTAAAAATCCCTAAATTAATTATCTCATTAATATTCAATTCTTAATTAAAATGATAACTCAAATTTAAAATATATTAAAAGGCTTAATCATTAAACTAAAATTAAACTCTTTTAAAAAAAATTAAAATTAAATTAAAATAAAATAAAAAAATAAAATTAAAATTAAAAAATTAAATTAAATTAAGTAAATTAAATTAAATAAAATTAAATTAAATTAAATTAGAATTAAAAGTTTAATTAAATTAAATTAAACTAAATTAAATTAAATAAACAAATTAAATTAAATTAAATGAATTAAATTAAATTAAATTAAATTAAACCAAATTAAATTAAGTTAAACCAAATTAAAAATTAAATTAAATGAATTAAAATTAAATTAAATTAAATAAAATTAAATTAAATTAAATTAAATTAAATTTAAATTAAATTAAATTAAATTAAATTAAATTAAATTAAATCAAATTAAATTAATTTAACATCAAATCAAACTAAATTGAATTAAATTAAATTAAAATTAAAACTCAATTAAATTAAATTAAATTAAATTAAATTGAAGTAAATAACAACACTTAAAACAAAAGAAATAAATCTAAAGCAACTTGAACACTATTCCAAATTTAAACCCTTTAACTTAAATCAAATCATTTGAATACCAACTTACCCTCGAAAGCTTTGGTTATTATAACTCCGAAACGGAACATTAAATGAAATGTTACTTCACTTATCGGATATTCAAATGTCCTAGTTCACTCAAGCAAGATAACAACAAAACTTGAATTCTCGGACGATTAATTCATTTGTATAATTAAACCCATTTGGATTTAAAACAATCCTAGAAATATTGAAAAGATGTTTAAGATTATTCTTAAGCACTTCCTCAATATGATAGGACATTTATAAGAACAATTGGACTTAATTGTTCTTTGATGAAGAAAATCGTCCTTAAACCAAAACACAAAGAACCTAGACGTCATAGGAGATGACTAGCTATAGGATTAGGAATTTGGTAGAAAACCATAACCCTTACCTTAGCTTTACCTAGGAACTTGCTTAAATATTCTAATTGTGTTTTAAGTGCAGCTTGGGATGACGAGAAGAACCTCCAGGTACGCTTTTATTTTATTGCAATCTACTTTATTGCAATTTATATTATTGCAATTTCATTAATCGCATCGCACTTACTTTTCTTGCATGATAAACAACTGTTGTATGAAAACTCACACCTTTAGGATAGACCCTAAAACTGAAACCAAAACTAAGTTAAAAGTCATTGCAAGATAAAATTCACCGCCACAACATTTCAAAATATAAAACAACTCAAAATTTAATCACAAACAAAACACAAAACTACAATTACAACTAAATTAAAACGTCCTGTTGGATGATCGGGAATACCTCGGATGATGTAACCTACGTGTTGCTAACGGGATTTCCCACGGTCTAAATGAAAGTGTGGAACTCATTCGATTGAGTTTAGCAAATTCATCCGGACGAAGTGAATCCGATAAAAATAATGATGCCGGAAGGATGGAACCGTGGGATCTTAACCGGTGTCGTTATAATCAACTTTAAGATTTGTTTTAATTAAAACGTAAGAAACACTTGGAAATTAAGATCTTCTCTAAACCAAAACACTTTTCTCATCCCCTGATTTATGATTTCTAAAACTAAACCTCTGCAACAACAAGGAGCTCGGAGCATGGTGGGCAGCACGGCCATCGACATCAGCAAAGCTTTCCTAGAATTAAATAACAAAACCATAGGACTTCGAGGTAGTTTGCCTAGTGCAACATAAATCCTCAACCTTTTGTTAGGCATTTGCACTGCAAATTAAGCCCTAACCGGTTTTAGGATTCCGAGGTAGTCGTCCGATACGACATAAACCCTCACATCTTCGAGGCTATTTGTATGATTCTATCATATAAATATAAGTCCTAATTAACTAAAATTGGCAAAATTAAAACATTTAAATAAATATTAGGACTTCCCTAAATCCAAGCCAAACAATAGGATAGTCGGGAAATTACCGAAGTTCGCTTCGAGTCTGTGATTTCTCCTACCTTTCTTCCTTTGGATTCCCAAAACAAAATGTTCCAAATTTGATCCATTCCCTATTGAAATTCCAAATTTCAATCCCTTGAAAATCCTAAACTTTGAAATTCTTGAGAGCAGAATTATTGATTATTATCGAGAGTTTTCTTAGGTGATTCCCATCACTTAAGATGTAATTAACTATAGGGGCTTGCCCTTATAGAGAAATTTTAAAGAACCCAGGTAATATAAACCCTGTTTAATGCCTTCATATTAAGCAGGGGAAATTTGTCGGCTTATAAAATTGGTTCGCAGACCAAACGGATGTCACAAATCTTCTAGTTTATTTAATCGAGCCCCACCGTCAAGCGATTGTGTACTATCTTTAGGGATAGATACACGGTTTGTGGTGCGGTGCTCGTTTATATAAACTATTTGGGATGTGAGATCGGTTTAATCTCATATCTTAAAACCTTCAAATTTAAAATTATTTTCAAAATCAAATACTACTTTTCAAATTATTTATTTTAATTAAATTAAAAATTCGCCGACAGCTTCTGTTAGGCGACCCCCCCTCTTTTTTTAAATAAAACACAACCCTAAAAAAAAATAATGCCGACAGGATTTCTGGCGACTCCGCTGGGGATAATTCCTCTCTCCATTATAATCAGATAGTTCTGCTTTCAAAAATCGGTAGTGTATCCATGTCCTTAGTGGATCAAACTATCCTTCTTGCCGTTGGGATGCTATGTTCATTTCTACCTTGAACAAGTATAGCCAACATTCTCTCGGATTTAGGAGCCACTGTTTAGACACCCCTAAACAGAGAGGTTCTGAGATCCTTTTACCTCATTTTTGAGGTGGGGTGGACCCCCAATAGGTGTTAGTTTAGGAGTGATCCTTCGAGTCGAGAAGTCTTGCATAAGACCTTTTTTCTCTCTAATTCCGAATCGGATTCCTTACCTTCTCTACACCTTTGAACATTCCGTTCTAAATAAATAAACCCTCTAATAAGTGATTCTTTTAACAAATGATTCCTTCTTATAAATACATGAACAAGAATGAGTTCGGACTCTTTTCAATTCCTTTCTTCTCGTCCTAAAGAAAAGAAGCATAACTTGGGACTGACAACCAGAATCTACCCTGCAGAAATGGAAGCCCCGAAGCTGATTTTCTCCTTCACCAATGGACTAGACTTCGCTGTCTATAAGGATGAGCTGCCCGACAATGGGATCATCCGATTTGGACAAGGATTTGAAAACACGAATGTCAAGGTCACCGACGTCTCCCTCTTTGCACTGACGAACAAGGTATCCGAAGGCCGAGGAACCGTCGCCGAGTTCGACCTTAGGTCGACCCAAGAGTTTCCTCCCCGCAAAGGATCCCGACTAGGAGGAGTACCGCCGTCCGCGAGGAGGACCGTTCTTACTACCCCCACTGGTCTAGTTGTTTCGCACCTACCCCGACTTTTGCCAAATCAAAGGGGAAAGAAATCCGGAACTATGATGGACACTGTTACCGTGGAGGGTACGGATCTTCTCGTAAGAGCTTCGTTTTCAAAATCGGGTCCGAGTTCAAAGATTCCGTCACCGACAAGGACCCAAAGAAGAAACGAAGTAGAAGGATCGCCAGAGAAGCCGTAGCCGCCGAGATTGCTTTCCCGGAGGAAATCCCGGAACCGCCAAAATATACACCACCGCGAATATACACCGCTGCTGACTACATACCACTTTTGGGAGGAAGCGGGTTCCATCCCCTCTCCGCCGCGAGGATGAGGAGAATGTTCGCAAGATTGTCGCCACATTACCTCGGCCCGCGTACTACAACGATAGCCGCAAGAAAAGAACTAGAACTACGCCGTTTGCTCGACTGACGAACTTTGGTAGAAAAGTTGGCAAGGAAAAGCTGCCCAGTATAGGAGATTCTACGAAGGATAGGGCGGGTGCCGGTCGAATCCCGTCTTGGGCCTCGAGTAGAGCCCGCCGTCATGACGGAAAAGCCGAGCAAGAGAATGAAGGCTAGCCCGCTCGTCATAGTCTCGGGATTACGGATTAGGAGGATACCACCTTCCAGCATTTGGTCGACGGACCATCCGGTCCTAGACCTTCTGCTGCTAGAAGGATGGTATGGCGTCCCACTACTGGGCAGTTAAGATTGAAACAGCAGCCCGAGAAAGAAAGTCTCGCCAGGAGGCTGGAATCTGAAGAAAGTGCTACTGCGATGAAGGGGACTCGTGAAAAAGGGACCCAGCAACTATCGCATGACAACCGCAAAGACACACAGAAAGCTCCGCTAGAAGATGCCATGGAAAAGTTGAGAACCGATATCCGACGGTTGGCAAAAGAAAGAGAAGAAAAGTTCGGAGATGAGATCGATTCATCGGAATTCATGGACGACGAATATGCAGAAATCAATATGGTTGAGACACGAGCTTCATCAGCTTCGCAAGGTGCTCCTGCAGCCGCGAAGAGAGGAGCGGAGCCGATGAGAAGACGGCTTCGGGAGAAAGACGACACGATCGCTCGAATGGTGAAAAGGATGGAAGAGATGGCCGTAGCTCCGGCCACTCTCCGGAGTCGAAGTACAACCACATAGAGAGACACCCCCGGAGGTCATTCACATTGTAGACGGAGGAAAAGAGATTACATCCGTCAATGGGGATGATCGGCTAAAAAGGATACAACACAAAGTATGATTCCCGAAAAGGATATCAAGAACTTGGTAGAACGACGAGTGCGAGAAGCCTTAGCACAATCGAAGAGCGGGACATCCATTCGGACGGGTAGACCTTACCCGGAAGAATTCGACGCTGTCCAATACCCGAAAGGCTTCGTACCACCTGCGGTTCGAGACCTTCGACGGAACCGGGAACCCCGACGGCATGTTGCACATTTTCGTGCCGCTTGTTGCAATGCGGCGGGAGCGATGCATTACTCTTCCGACGGTTCGTCGCCAGTCCGTCGGGAATCGCCTTCGACTGGTATGCAGAATTACCAAATAGTTCGGTGAAGACATTCTCAGAACTAGAGAACCTTTTCATCAAGCGATTCGCCGGAGCTCAGCACCACATCACTATAGGTGATTTAGTGGTAGAGAAACAAAGGCCGAATGAAACTTTGGTGGATTACATACTTCGATGGAGGAACTTAAGCATGAAGTGTGAACCACAACTGCAAGAACAACATGCGATCGGCATCTTGCTTAAAAGCATTCACGGCCCGATAGCACTTCTCCTCAAAGGATTCACTATTAAGACTTTCGAGAAGTTGTTAAGCAAGGCCAGAAGCTTGCAAGCAGAGGCGAAGCAATTAAGTGTCGCCTACAAGACGGACAAGCAGAAGCCGGTGAAGACCTTCGAAAAAAAATCTGGGATTGTTGCAGCAGTTGACAAAGGCAAGCAGCCGATGCAAATACCACCGGAACGGCCGCGACGAACCACAACAGAGTACCAAGCAACCCCGGTCCAGCTATCAGTCGTCTCCGCAGTATGAACAACCGTCTCGTCCGCAACGTACATTAAAGGAGCTTCTGAGCAGAGAATACCCGTTCAAGAATGAAGCAGTACCGAAAATGTTCCGTAGTCTGATGAAGACTCCAGATTTCCAGCTGTCAGAGCCTAAAAGACCAGAGGAAGTCAACAAGAAAAGTGATCCTAACTTTTGCCCTTATCACCGGATGCTTGGGCACAAGATAGAAGATTGCATTACCTTTAAAAGTTGGCTCAACGACAACCTTCGGAAAGGAAATATAACAATCCCGAAGGAGTACATGAAGGAACCCCAAAAAGGAGGTTCCGTCAATGTTATCTCAACTGATCCCATCATTCCAATAGATCCCTATGCAACTGACGATGGATGGACTACCGCACTGGACGAGGTCTTCGAAGAAGATTTTAGACAGCATCCGAACCGCTTCGGTGCAAGCTTCAATTCAGAGTTCGAGACCTGTTAAGCCGGTATTATCACTTGCGATAAAAGAACCACCTCAACAGGAGGCGATCGAAGAGAAGAAGAAAATTGACGAAGAAGAGAGGACCGAGACTCCTAAGGCTAGACTAGGGGCTGCTTATCCTAGGATAGTTGTTTCCGATTCGGGGGAGAAATCCCTCGAACCTCTGATTTTGTATGATTATCTGCTCACTTCGGTGGGATCATATAATGATAAGGGTGATGGCGTTGGCTACGTTTTGACTGTTTCTAACGATTACGTAACTAACGACAATCCGGATATCGATTTCGATACCAATGAGAATTCTCAAATCATACACAACCTCGACAATCAGAATAACGGAGAAGACATCCATCAAGGAGGCTACGAGAGCTCAACAAGCAACGGATCTATCTGTGAGTTTCGAGGAGCTCCAGTCACGATAGAGTTAGAGCCTTCAGATTCTGAAGATAATACAGAAGAACCTGTCATTCCGATTCAGGAGGAGACACCGACGAACTCAACACTAGATTCAAAAGAAATTACAGAAGTCAACTTAAGAAGTGGAAGAGTTCTACCTCCAAGAATGGGTCCGAAAGACAAAGGAAAGCAGGTGGTTGTTCAAGAAGAACCAACCCCATCGAAGAAATACCCATTCGAGAAGAAGCCGAGACGCATGAGAACAAAGTGGACTACAACGTGCTAGCCCATCTTAGGAAACTACCGGCCAAGCCGAGCATTTACGATGCTCTCATCTTATCAAAGGAGATGAGAGAAGCTGCGATCAAGGCCTTACTTGATCCGAGAATTTGCTTAGCTCAAATGGTCGGAGATTCCTTAGATGAGGTTTGCTCGTTAAAGGAACGACGAGGCGTTACCTTCACGGACAATGACCTACTACTTGGGACGACGGATCACAACCGACCGTTGTACATTTCGAGTTACAATTGGGAAGTTTACGCTCTCCGAGTATTGGTGGATCCGGGAGCATCAATCAATATAATGAGTCTTCGAACACTAGCATACTTGGAAATTGATGCTCGCGAGCTCGAGGCCGACAAAATGTTATTAAGAGGATTCAACCGGAAAGGAGAAAGAGCCCTAGGATCAATAACGCTATCGATGAAGACCGGTGACTTAGCAAAGACAACCGCAAAATTTCACATAATCGATTCGAAACATCGTTCAACGCTCCGTTGGGCCGACCGTGGATACATGAAAACGAGGATGGTACCATCATCTCTCGCATCGGTGCATCAAATACTACGATGGAGGGGAACAGTGCATCAAAGGTGACTTGCAACCATTCTCCGTACATGAGATTGGAATCCATGAAGACGCAGCTTATTATGCACCGCCAAAGAAAACAATCTTCTCCGGAGATACCGTAACAAATAAAGCAAAGAAAGTTCGGGACGAAGAACCCGAAGTTCTAGTCCAACGATCACTCACCACTCCCTTCCGGCGAGATGGTGAAGGTTTCTCCACAACTCGCATCCGAGGTCGAGGCCGGGGACGAGGTCGTGGTAGAGACGCTAGGACGGTTGGACGGAGGAAACCAGCCATCAATGTTGATTGGGAAGATAGTTCCGAAGAAGAAAAAGAAATCAAACAAGAAGCAGACGACGATAAGTCAGAAGAAGCCGCAATTCAAGATCTCTCTCGAAGATGAGAAGAACGAAGAATACAAATCAATGTACGAGAAGATTAATCACTACGTACATACTATGACCCTAACCCCGATTCATTCTAATAAGATCGAGGGTATGGTGGTCAAAGAGGTACGTAACGACGGTGCAAGGCCAATCAAATTCTACCGTGGTGCTTCTTCCTCCAAAATTGAAAATAATGTACAATTCGAAGATGTCACTTCATCAGAATTAATGGAATTACCTTTCGAGTGGTACTCTCCCTGTGTTCAAAATTTAATTCAGCGTGGTTTCTTACCTCGACAATGGACAAAAGGCCAATCACAACATTTTGAAAAATTATGGAATAACTCCGTCGTCCACCCAATTCAAAGTATGGACTCGGATTCGGCACAATAGGGTCGGCTGACGATACTGAATTTTGCTTGGTTGTCACTTGCAAGTCCAATGAAAACTGCATGGAAACTACAGACGAACTCGAAGATTTACAAATTGGAGATGCTCCACCAGAATTCGAAGAAGAAATCAAATCTTCAATAGATGAGTTAACGGAAGTTAACTTAGGTATTAGCGAAGAGCCTAGACCTACCTTTGTTAGCTCCTTACTCAATAAAGAAGACTCCGAAGAAATAATCAAGTTATTAATGGAATTTAATGACTGTTTTGCTTGGAACTACGATGAAATGCCAGGATTAGCTCCAGAGGTCGCAGTCCATAAGCTAGGAGTGGATCCTACTTCTGTTCCAGTCAGACAAGGTCCCAGAAGAATGCGTCTAGAAATCGAACAACAAGTCATAGCCGAAGTTAAAAAGCTAATAGACGCTAAATTTGTCCGTGAAGAACAATACCCGACTTGGTTAGCCAATGTGGTGCCAGTCGTAAAGAAGAATGGTCGGATCGGAATCTGTGTGGACTTCAGAGATTTAAACAAGGCATGTCCAAAGGATGAATTCCCTCTACCGATCCCAGAATTAATGATCGACATTGCTTCAACACATGAAATATTCTCGTTCATGGATGGATCTTCAGGATACAACCAGATAAAAATGGCTCCAAAAGATGAAAAGCTTACAGCATTCAGAACGCCGATCGGAGTATTTTGCTACACAGTAATGTCATTCGGACTGAAGAACGCAGGAGCAACCTACCAGAGAGCAATGACAAGAATTTTTGATGATCTCATCCACAATCAAGTCGAATGCTACTGTCGGCACTATTTTTAGGTTGTGTGATATTTTGAAAAGGGGTCGCCTAACAGAAGTTGTCGGCGAATTTAAATTTTAAATTTAATTTAAATATATATATATAATTTAGAAAGTAGTATTTGATTTTGAAAATAATTTTAAATATGAGATTAAATCGATCTCACATCCCAAATAGTTTATATAAACGAGCACCGCACCACAAATCGTGTATCTATCCCTAAGGATGACACACCGCTCGATGGTGGGGCTCGATCAAATAAACTAGAAGTTTTGTGACATCCGTTTGGTCCGCGAACCAATTTTATAAGCCGACAAATTCCCTCGCTTAATATGAAAGTATCAAACAGGGTTTATATAACCTGGGTTCTTTAAAATTCCCTATAAGGGCAAGCCCCTATAGTTAATTACATCTTAAGTGACGGAAATCACCTAAGAAAACTCTCGATAATAATCAATAATTCTGCTCTCAAGAATTTCAAAGTTTAAGTTTTCAAGGGATTGAATTTTGGAATTTCAATAGGGAATGGATCAAGTTTGGAACATTTTGTTTTATGAATCCAAAGGAAGAAAAGTAGGAGAAATTACGGATTCGAAGTAAACTTCGATAACTTCCCGACTATCCTATCATTTCGCTTCGAGTTTAGGAAAGTCCTAATATTTATTTAGTATTTCAATCTCGCCAATTTTAATTAATTAGGGCTTATATTTGTATGATAGAATCAAACAAATAGCCTAGAAAATGTGAGGGTTTATGTCGTATCGTACGATTACCTCGAATCCTAAAACCTAGTTAGGGCTTAATTTGCAATGCAAGTGCCTAACGAAGAGTTGAGGATTTATGTTGCACTAGTGCAAGCTACCTCGAAGTCCTATGGCTTTGTTGTTTAATTCTAAGAAGGTTTCTGTTAAGTAGCCTCGTGTTTTGCGAGATGACGATGATCGTGCTGCCCACCATGCTCCGAGCTCTTTGTTGTTGCAGAGGTTTAGTTTTAGAAGTCATAAATCGTGGATGAGAAAAGTGTTTTGGTTTAGAGAAGTCTTAATTTCCAAGTGTTTTTGTATTTTTAATTAAAACA